>JANDEH010000011.1:16097145-17347145 GCA_024610705.1 Tetragnatha versicolor | reverse complement strand
TTCCTAAGTCAAAAGTTTTGAGATCATTGTGCTTTATCTCAGTAGAGATGTCTACTACATCCTACCACCTTAAATTGCATCTAAAGCCTGGCTTTATTTTTAGTGGCTTTGAGCCATAATGATTAATTTCAAATTTATAAAATATTTTAAAACCTACTTCAATTTATTATTTATTTGTACTTACTAAAACTAAACTGTTGATTAAATCTTCTTGTTTATTTATTTCAGCCAATGGAAGATGGTACTTACAGGTTAACTGACATGCCAGAAGGAATTTTACGAGAAATTTTACTCAGGTTGAGTGACTACAAAGACTTAATGAACTCTGCACAAGCGTATGACGATATGAAGTTTTTGGTTGGAGAACAGCACATTTGGAAAGAGCTCTGCAAGTTTCACTTTACCAGGGAACAAATTAAGAGTTTCTTGGATATTAAAGCTAAACCTGTCAGCTCCAAAGTGGACTGGCAACTTGTCTTTCATCAGTTACGCAGGTACTTTTTAAAAAAAAATTTCTAGTTTGAGATTATGCCACATTAGTTTTTCTTCCAAACTTTTTTTGTGTTTCAACACACTGTAATCAACACAGTCGTTTTTCCATTAAATGAGTATCTTAATTGTAATATGAGATTATAAGGAGGGAGGTAAGAAAGCTTTGCAGAAAATGCGTAAATTTATACACCTGAAGTTACTGAAAGGTATTTGATTTGCTCATCCCTGTACTACACTTGTTTTTCATATGTTAGATGAAAAATAGATAAAAATTTTTATTCAAGCTAAAATACCTTTAGTTTAAAATTGTATGTTTTATTTCAAACTTATAAATTACAAGGTTGAGTGATTCTTTCTATTTATAAATTACCCATACTTATATGAACGTATGTGGTCATGTTTTTACAATCTGATGTCTTGTTCCATAACCATTTGACCATTGGTTCAGTCCATATTCATGATTGGATCTTGACATCTGAACAAATGTTAAATACAGGAGTTTAGTTCTTCATCTTAAAGCGGGAGCATTTTCTTTGAATTTGAATAGCTATTTTTGGGTTTTTGAATTACCTGAAAAGAAACAACTATTTGAGCGAAATAAAAATATTTACTTTTGATTATAATGTATATCCTATCCTATTATGGTATTCTGTTATTGAGTCCTGTTACAAAATGAATTACTCAAGCAAATATATTGATAAACCTATATTGAGTGTCTTCCCTTAAAGTTAATAAAATAAATAAAATAGAAATAAATTTTGTACATTTTTATACCTTCTTAAAAAGTTGCTTTCAAAACATAAAATATTCTGATGGGTCATACGTAACTGAAAAAAATAATAAAAAAGTATCTGATGTTAAAGATAAATTAAAGTTACAATCATAGACCAAAATCAGCCTAGACTGCCGAAAGGATTACACTTTTAAGAACTCTGGGAATTGAAAATTTTAACAACATGGATTACACTAAGGCAGAGTTTCTCAAACTGTGGGTCTCGACCCACTGGTGGGTCGCCAGTCAGTTTTTGGTGGGTCGCGAGAAGATTTTTAATTTTTCTGAATATGAAGTATCTTTTTATAATTTTTACAAACGTGTTATTGACTTTTGAATTATCACACTATTATTTGAACTTTTGAAATTTATCAAATTACCATATAGTAAAAAGAATAAAAATTTGAGGAAAAACTACACTACTTGGTGTCGAATGGAAATTGCAATTAATGTAAATACGTACTATGTGTGTCACTGTCACTTTAATGTGCCGATAATGCAAATCTAGTCGGTTATTCAAATGCGATTTGAAAAAATATTCAGTGTTTCTCCCCATCCAAACCGGGGAGAGCAATGCAAATGTTAAGAATTTTCTTAGGAAATGATGCAACTGTAATTTATCCCATATATCTAAAAACACAAGTTAAAACCCTGTTTTAAGGGTCAAAATTTAAAACCTTCTCTGGGGGAGGACCCCCAGCCCCCTTTTTATTGTGGGGATCATTTTTAGCTCACAATTAAAGAATTACATACGCCGCTCAAATTCAAATATTTACTTTTAATTTTCTAAAAAGGTAATTTCTCTTCTAATACGTGCATGTAATAATTTATTGTTGTAACTATATAAATATAGTCGGTGAACACCCCCCAGTCAGAGAAGTTAAAATTCTTTGGGGGCATTATCTCAGTTCAGTTAATTACAATTAACTGAAGCCGGTGGGTCACGTTAAAATTTGTTTCTCAAAAGTGGGTCGCGATGTTAAAAAGTTTGAGAACCCCTGCACTAAGGAACTTATGAAAAATCGAGCTTCATTGCATTTTCCTTCAAAGAATTCCAATTTAACTTCAGTGAAAAAATAGCACTTAATGTAAATTTTTGTGACACATCAAGTATATTAAATAATTGTATCTTGAATTATGAACAGGACCAAATTTAAAATGACATAGAGGTAATCCAATTAAAATTCTAAGAGTGGAAATTCTTACTGTGGCCTGAAGTACTAAGTGTTGGATTTTAATACTATTTCACCTTTGTTTTTTTCCAGAAAATATGGATTGAAAGAGGAATACACAGAGAGCTTATTTTTGTGTCGGCACTGCAGATGCTTATTTTGGAAGGTGTGTAATCATATTTGGTGTAGAGTATTTAAAAAATGTGATAATTAAAAGTAGGTCTGATAACATTTATATCAAGATAAGGATAACAAGTTTCATCTGAAATCAATATCACACTTCTGTTAGTTGATAGATAGCGAGATTTCAAAGAAATTATAATTTGAAATGCCCTTAAGACACTATTTATTTTTTGTAATTTACTCCTGAAAAACTCCTTAAAGAGTCCTTTAGTTTACTATGTTAATAGATAGAGTATAAACCCTGTCTGACACTCTAAATTTCCCTTTACAGTCCTTTGGGCATCCTTGTGTGGATCTCAGCCAGCGTGGCATCTCCTCCAACATAGAAGATTACGTGAACGAAACTGATGGCAGCCTTGTTAACAATGTTCCACTTTACATTCCAGTTCCACCTCAAGCATTTCTCAGCTTCTTCTCATTGTGATACCACTACTATGGATCTGACACTCGTTTCCAGGAGAAATTATATCAACACAAGAGTTATATGTATACTCGCTGCTTTTCTTGTGAATGTCATGATGCAGGGGTTGGCAACCTAAGTCTTATGGTCCATTTGGCAACTGCTATTGAGTTACATAGAAAGAAGTTCTATTTACAAGAATTTCTGTCAAGTGTTAGTCAACTAAATTTTATATTTGTTTGCTAGTCTTGCTCTAAAGTGATATGTATTGGACCTATTCTTTTGCTGAAAATTATTTTTTATTAGCATGTTTCATTAAATTGGATGTGATATTTGTTATGAATTTACAAGGCTGATTTCATTTGATTTGGATATTACTTTTATGAGCAGAATTCAAATTACTCAGCTTGAGTGCATAGAGAGGTTGCAGCTAAAGCCCTGGATTCTCTACCTTATAGGTAGAGTAAGGGCTTTAGTTGCAGCCACATAAAACTAACTTCAATGGAAATCTGTTGCAGTTAGCTCATTGTTGCTGCAAGCATTTCAATGGTTTCTTATTGGGTTGGCACTTATGAGACATGTGCTATCAATGTTAAAGCATACTAAAAACCAAGCATACAAAGTTTTATACATAAATAGCCTAATTCTTTTTTTAAGCAGTTTCCTATTGTGTAGGAAATAATTTTTATTAAAAAATATTCAACTCCAGGACCTAGTCTAAGGCATTCATTTCATGATTTTTTGCAAGAGACAAGTGAATAGTCATATGTCAAAGGTGTTTCTCTGAATCATGAAAGGAATGTAACATTCTACTTTTTTAATATTGATTTAAACATACCGGTCCAAGTATGTTTGTAAGGTTTTATTTGACAATTTTAACTTTCAACATCAAAATCAAATTTGACATTTTCTACTCTGAGAAAGTAAATATAGCCTCTCAAAATAGACAAGGTTTGAATCTGAACATAAAAAGGGAAATAAGGAAGAGATTATTTTATTGATTTAATACTTCAAGTAATACTTTTTTATAGTTCTTGGATTTATCCAGCAAAAAAGTTAAAATTCTTCAGATTACTTAACTGTTTCATTGGAATATTTTTATATTGATGAAACATTTTATGATTTGTTATGTTTTTATAAAATTGGTAATCCTACACCATCACAGATGTCAATCCAGATAAGGACTTCTAATGCTGGATGATTAGTTGACACATTATCCCTTTCAGTCCTGCCATCCCAAATTGTCCATAGGATTCAATGGCAGTCTATGGTTGCAAGGGTTAAACAGAAATCAAGGGAGTATGATGATTTTTCTTGCAAATTAAGAAGCTAGCAAAAAAGAAGGTTGTTGACTCCTGTCACAAAATGTTCTGTATTTGTGCACAGTTATGTTGCGTTAATTTAACCCTGCAGGTCAGGGTTTGTTAAGTTTTGTTTTATAGCTGTTTTTATGCTTTATTTGTAATATTTTTACTAACAGCAAATGTGTGTGTTCATATTTTTAAAAAATCTAGGTTGTAATCTATTGTTATATGTGTAGATGAGGGCTCTTATGGTGTAATTATATGTATATTCTATATATTCTCCGGTGATAAATAAATATAAGTAAAGACGAATTCCTGCCTTAATTATTCATTGATTTGGTACCACTTGTTTATGTAAAGGAGATATCGGGGGCAAATCCTAGGGGGAGGAGGTCTGCATGGACGGATTTAGGGGATGATCATGGGGGCACACTAGAAACCATGGTGAAAAAGTTGTCCTTTTTATCGCTCTGGGTCTGGACACATTATTTAACAATCCCATCATTTATTGGCTTGGAATTGCATGGGCGGATTTAGGGGGCACACTAGAAACCATGGGAGAAAAGCTGTCCTTTATCCAGTGGCATACTGAGGGGGTCAGTTGTCTTAAAGTTAAAGCATTTGTCTTGAATGCTTGAATTTTTCCACACTTATTCTACATGTTTTGAAATGTAAACCTGATATTAGTAAACAGTACTAAAATATAGCCCACAGAGATAGATGTATCTTATGCCTATACAACAAAATTTAAAATTTTTAAAAAATTTTTTGTCTTTTTAAATTTGATTATTTTAGGTTTTTCTATCAAATATTGTCAAAATATTTTCTGTTTTACTTGATTGAAGGATTTACCTGAACTTTCAAAGTTTATTTTAATAAATTAACTAGTGATTTAATCATCAATAGACAATATGCACTATGTCACGAAACATCCTAAAACTTACCCAATTTACTAATTCGATCATGAAAAACCCAAAAATCAACTTTAAAAATCACAAAAAGTGTTAATTTAAGCGCAAAAAGTGTTTAAAAAAAGCCCTTAAGTCACCTGACTCAAAACGGGGCGTAACCTTGTGTGACGTCATACTTCAAGAGATTTGTTTCAGGCAATACTGTTTTGAGCACATGGAGCATAAAAACTTACTTTTTTGAATTCTCCCGTTATGCATCTGTTTAAGACTGGATAACACTGTTCTTGAAACTCAAAAATGTTCTTTTTAGAATTAAAATTTTATTCCTTTTGTACAGATTTCTTGTATTTTCATTCAGTTTCTTAGCATTTGGACTAACTTTGGAAATTTTGTAAATAAATAATGAATGTCTTGTAGGTTTTTTCTCACAATATTAAATTTAATTATAGTCAGTATAAAATATTTAAAAAATCACTAGTAAAATAAAAATGAAAAACACATTTAAAAACCAAAAAATCTTTGAATTTTTGAACTGTTGCAACAGTAAATGATTTATTTGACTTCATTAAATTCTTTCGTTTATTAATTTAAACTGATGATAATCAAGCATTCCATTTATAGCAATGACAATGTACTAGTATCACAAAAATTCTAGTTTTCTTTTGCTATGAATTATTACATTTTATGCAGCTGGCATCACGTTTTTGTTTGTTTCTTTGTGTCTCTAAGCATGAAGTTACACTATTTATGACGAATTCTTTCATTTTTTGGTACTGAGAAAAACAATTCATCTGGTGTTCTAACACTTGTATTTTTGCACATAGGTACTAAACATCCTTTATAGTACTTTTTTACTTGTTTAGGGCCGTCCATAGCTGCCGAAATAAGAAACTACAGGCTACCAAAAAACCCTACATAAATGCAAACACCATTGCTTTTCAATGGATGCCTTTCGCGCGTAATTTGAACTTGAAGTATGACGTCACAAGTCAGAATCGTCAAGCACTGAAGTTTTTGTTGATAGTGACGTCAGAGCAACTTTAAATGCGTTTTAAATCGAATTTATTTGATCGAATTGCAGTTTAATTAGCATTTTTCAACGTAATTTTTCATGCTCTTTCTTTTTAAAATGAATTTGAAAATCATGCATATTGTCTATTGTGGTTTTTTGTTACATAGCTAGATAACTACAATATCCACCATAGTAAGAACACCTTGGCAAATGCCTCAAACGTTTTAACAAGAGTTTTTTACGTCTATTTTTAAGTCCAAAATATTTTAAATAAAAAAATTAAACTTTTTACTGTTTTATTTAAGGTTATTTGTAAGGGAAAACTGTTTTAATTACTATTTTTGCAGCTATTTTGTGGCTTTGAATGCATGAGTGGAGTTATGGGGGTCATGGGGTTGGGGAGGCAATGCCCCCCAACCTTTTGATTGGTTGGTTAGTTGGTGTTTTATGGCGCATGGCCCATAGCCCAAACTTTTGAGAAAATTCCATTTTTGTAAGAAAAAATTGTTTTCAAAGCCATTAGGGACATTTTGCCCCCCATGGTCCACCACCTAAATCCACCCATGTTTGAGCAATGTTTTAATTTTTTCAAATACCAAAATTTTCAAATTAATTTTAATTAATATATTTTTTTAAAATTTAAATTGAACACATTCGTATTCAGCACTAAAAAATAGCCTGTAGGCTTGTATCATAAGTCTCGATTACTATTACTTGATTTAAAAAATTGTTTGTACATTTTAACAAATTAAACTTCCTGTGCACAGGTAATGTCCGAATTTTACTACGTTATTTTTGAGAACATTCCCAAGTGAAAACCATTGAAGAACAAAAAGTTTTAGTTATGGTTTTTCAGTAGATTACTGGACTAATGAAAACAAATTAAAAATTATTAAAAAAAACTTAACTAAAAAAATAACATCATATTCTGTTTCCTGGGACCCAAAAATACTATAAGGTAGGGTGGGTTGGGGTAAAATGGGTCATTTTAAGGTACTTTCACATTCTAAGTTTTATTTCATCAAAGCTATTACTTTTTAGGGATTTTTTTCAATTGGATCTTGACATTACAATCCTTCAGAACATTTTCATGTAATTTTATCAAATATTTTTTAGTTTTAAGTTGTTTAAACTTAGCATCAAAATAAGGACCCATTTTACCCCAACGTGGGGTAAAATGGGTCTCATTGCAAAAAGATGTCAAAAATGTATTTATTACTAAATATACATGAAAATAAGAAAAAAGGCATTCGGCTAAGCCGTTTTTATCTGAAAAAATTTGTTTTAAGTTGTACTTTAATGTAATTGTAAAAGTCCGAAGTTAATGAACATTGTTCAAATGTAGCAATTAAAATACTTCATTTGGAGCAAAAAATAAAATAAACTTGTTTGACAGTTCAATGTATATTTGAAGGAAATAAGTTAAAAACATTGTTTTTACTTAATACAGAAGGCCCTCCTAACTATGACCCATTTTACCCCAAGTACAAAATATTCTCTCTATATTAAAAAAAGTTACTGTCACCGCTGCCGCTGCCGCTGTTTCAGAAAATTTAATTTTTCAACTCTTTGAACTCTCATATCGCAAAACCTACTTGATAGAAATTTATGAAATTTGAAATGTTTGTAGAGGAATATTTGGGGCACATTCTCGAACAAAAAGCTAACTTCTGTGATAATTAGTTCTGGGGTATTTTTAAGGTCAAAGTTGAAGTTTTTCTTTTTTCGTCGCGTAATCCAGTTCAGCGAAATCTATTAGCAGCAGAACTATGATTTTTTGCAGCCTAATACTCTGAAGTATGAAGATGTGCACTACGTCGCCCTTTTTTCGAATTTCGAATTTGGTTTAAAGTAATTAATTTTTTAATTTTCGAAATTTTTGACTCTTTTTCGTTTTTTTCTATCTTAAATGAAAACTAATCACGGTATCAAAATGATTTTTGAAACACTTATATTCTTATTTTTTAGAAAGAGATTGGCGTTTAATTCTTTAAAAAATTCTAATTAGTTTTGGAATTATTAAGCATCAAAGTTTCATTTTTTTCATAGTTTTAGTAGGTCTTTATCAGACGTGTTTAATGTTTTTAAATTTTATATTTGCCTGTTCACTAGATTGTCGCGAGCACGGATATTTAAATTTAAAAGTTTTGAGGTGCACATTTTTGCTCTAAATTTGCTAGCGATATAGTATAGACTTGGTTAAAAATCTTTTAAAGATACTTCGATATTTTTTGAACTAATAATCTCTCTATTCTAAAAAAAAGTTTTTGGTGAACGGTTTCCAGAGAAAGGCTTTTTAATTACTGAACCGAATGACACATATATGGTATCAAAATGTCCGAATTCTTTCCGGATTTCCGAGTAAGCCCTTCGATTTTTCAAAAAAATTCTCAATTTTAAAATATTTCCATTTTTTAAAAAAACGGATAAGGTCGCAGTTACAAAGCAAGTACTATCAATCAAATTATTATGCATCCAATCACAACGACCGATTGACGCTATATTTTATGATGAAACATGTTTTTACAACGTTTTTATTAGGTCGCTTTCAATCTTGTCTGTCTGTCCGTCCGTCCGTCCGTCTATCTGTCTGTTCGGGAGGAATTTAGTAATCAATTTTAAACATACTTCCCCATGAGCTAGAGACTTGAAATTTTAAACATAGTTCAGATCTGGATGACAATACGATATTATCTCGTTAGTTCGGTTCAATTTGCTGTCCCTGAACCCCCAGGGGGACTTAAAGTTTAGAAGTTCAACTATAGGCCCTTATTGTTAAAAAATCATTGTTGTGCAGTTTGCCTCCTCTCGTTATCAAGATGGCTTTAGAAGTGTTGTATAAAATATTAGTAAAATGAAAATTTGTAAGAATAAAAGTAATAGACAGAGCATTACTTCATGCAAGTTTTGTATTTGTAATACATCTAAGGGACTGACTTTATTAATTAGTTACTGAAAAGTTTGTCACCAATATATTTTTTAAAACACTTTTTTATATTACTAGTGGTTCAAAAATTTCCAACGTCATCTGAATAATAGCTAGAGGCAAAAACTGTGCAATGATTTTAACAAAACAGAATAAAGCCATGTGTTAAAGTTCTGAAAAAAACACTTTTTAGTTTTATTAAAAAGAGAAAGGAATCAAATTATTGGAAGGCGTTCAGGGGTTCAGGTCGCGAATTCTAAACTTTACACAACAAAACTAAAAACCAGAAAATAATTAATGAAAAAAACCTTTTTAAAGAACAACGTTTTTAAAATGCACTAAAAAGTATAAAATAATTTTTTGCAACTCCTTGTAAAACGAAAAACGTGGGGATCATGCATTAGGTAATTAATCCAACTTAATTTCATCATTCATTTAAATAATTTTTAACTGTGGATATAATGGTAAATAGAGTGACAAGAGTAGTGGCTGTAAATATTATTGCATGATCCCCACGTTTTTCGTTTTACAAGGAGTTGCAAAAAATTATTTTATACTTTTTAGTGCATTTTAAAAACGTTGTTCTTTAAAAAGGTTTTTTTCATTAATTATTTTTTCATATTTTAAAAAAGTGTTTCCTTGATGAAATATCACTCAAAGACTGATAAAAACATATTCTAAAAACTTACATGTACGCCATTTGATACTAAAATTTCACACTTTTTGTTCAATATTTATAATTTTTAGTCTGATTTTACCGAAATTAATTGTAAACATAGAGTGATGTTTTGTCTCTTATGATTTTCAATTGCTTAAACGGTATTGTTTAACAAGTCTGGGTTTAAAAAATATGAATGATTAACACTAGGCATATTATACTAACGAGCTACTTTAAAATAATGGTTTTTGTTTGGTCCTAATATTGATAAACAATTAGAATTTATTATTTTTATAATCATAGATTAAAAATAATTAAGATGAATATTTTAAAAAATATTTCGTTTAAATTTTTGATAAGTTTCGGGTTAATATATATTCAAACTTTTAAGGGAGATTTATTCATGGAGGGGATTTGGTGACGTATTTTTGGAAAGTTGGTTGACGTTTTTTCTGTTAATTGTTTAATTGTTTTATAAAGTGTATTAAGTTTGGGGAGTTGGAATTTGTGGGAATTGCGAAGCAATTCCAAAAGGTCCTGCGTCAGCAGTTTACGGGGGTTGGTGAGCGATAGCGAGCAGGGGGCGGTAGCTCCCTAGTAATAAAATAAATAATTTAGCTTTTTTTTAGTGTTATTTGTGCCGATGAAAGGTAGAGGATTTTTGGGAAGTTTGTTTTACTCTGCTAAAGATCTATTGCAGATATTACAGATCGCGAAGCGATCTCTAAAGAGCTGCATAGCAGTTATGAGGGTTGGTATCCATTAAATTATTGATAATTTTAAAAGGAATATTTTAGTAAGACTTTTATTTTGATATTTTCGTGGTAATGATCCGAATTAAATTATTGAAAAGTTTGAGATACAAAAAGTTTCGATATTAAATGATCATTAACTATACTCTGTTCATTTAGAATTAGCGCCTGAGACGTATTGTATTAAAAGCAGTTATTATTCTAATTATCGTCGAAAAAATTTCTTCTGCAATGACAAGGCAGCCTAAGCAGAAGTTGTTAAAATACTGTAAAAACAATCGGTCATTGAAGTTGTTTGATGAGCGTTATTAAGCCTTATTGAGCGTTTTTGATCCTGTTTCAGGCGCCTATTCTAAATGAACAGACTATAAGCAGACAAGTTCCAGGTTGTACTGGATAGTTGAGATGAAACAAGCGAGCTCTGCTCGCTAAGATCGTGAAGCGATCTTTATGAACTGCGAAGCAGTTCCGGGGGTTGGTGAGCGATAGCGAGCAGGGGGCAGAGCCCCCTAGTGTTATAAAAGATAAAATATTTTATATTTTTCTAAGCTGATTGGCTTGAAATGCCTCAGACTTTCTTTTATGGAAAAATATTACAAAAGTCTGCTGTAATTTATTACAATATATAAATATTTGGAAATTGGTAAACCCTTCTTTTTCGACAACACCATTTACCGTTCAAATAAAATATTTTTTCAGTTCTTAAATTCATGAATCTAAATTTTTGACAGTTGGAAAATGTTGCCATCAGATAAAAGATTATAATACAAAAAAATGAGCGAAAATAATTCAATTTAAATTTGATTTATATCGAGTTAATTAAAACTGACCCATTTTACCCCAAGACCCACTTTACCCCAACCCACCCTATACTATTTTCACATATTAAAGATTTTTCTCATTGTCGTCCATTTTGGACAATTTATAAAAAATGCTCAACATTGGAGGTGAGCTATGCATGGATGGGTTTAGGGGGGCACACTAGAAACCCTGGAGAAGTAGCTGTCTTTTTTCGTTCTGGACACATTATTTATTGACTTGGAATCACTTGATTATGTAAAGGAGATATCAGGGGCCAATCCTAGGGGTGGAGGTGGAGCTATGCATGGACGGATTTAGTTGGGGGCACACTAGAAACCATGGAGAAAAAACTGTCCTTGATAGTCAGGAAACAATCATGATTTATCAAACTCACTATTTATTGGCTTATATCACACATCACAGGTCCTTAAACAGCGGACCCCCGGGGGTCCGCAGCTCCTTCCTAGGGGGTCCGTGAGTTACCTTGGGGAACACTAAAGTTACCTTTGAGTGTTCTCCAAATAAATTCAAAATAAGATAAAACATACAGGGTGTCCCATAAATAATGGGTCACACTTCTGGAGGGGATAGAAGACACCTAGACGAGTCAGAATCACATAGGATTTGGGGGTCGCAGACCAAATCCCAGGGAGTTAAATATGGAGCGACACCCCAAAAAAATTATTGAAAAATTCAATTTGTAGAGGAACTGCTATTGGTAGAAATTTAATTATGGTCTCAAAAAATGTGGTTTAATATGATCTTTAAAATTATCTCAAAAGTCTTCACCTTAAAATTTTTTTTATGGAAAAAGTTAAAAACCACAAAAAAATGTGAAAATTCTGCCCAAACCTCATTTTGTATTTCGAAATCATCTCTTTTGATTTTATAATCTGAAAGATCATAGTTGTAAACCCTTAAGTCCAAAGTTTCATGTAAAAACCATCAATATTAAACGGTTGAGATCCTGTTAAAGTTCGTTTTTTGCGTGCGCGAACTGGTTTCCTATAGCCGTTTCCAAAACGACAGTCTGCGGACGAAAAAAACGGACTTATACCATGCTTTAACAGGATCTCAAGCATTGAATATTGATGGTTTTTACGTGACACTTTGGACTTAAGGGTTTACAACTATGATCTTTCAGATTATAAAATCAAAAGAAAGGATTTCGAAATACAAAATGAGGTTCGGGCAGAATTTTCACATTTTTTTGTGGTTTTTTAACTTTTTTCATAATAAAAAAAATTTTAAGGTAAAGACTTTTGAGATAATTTTAAAGATCATATTAAATCACAATTTTTGAGACCATAATTAAATTTTTAACAATAGCAGTTCTCCTACAATTTGAATTTTTCAATAATTTTTTTGGAGTTTCGCTCCAATTTTAACTCCCTGGGATATGGTCTGGGACCCCCGAATCCTATGTGATTCTGACTCGTCCAGGTGTCTTCTATCCCCCCTAGAAGTGTGACCCACTATTTATGGGACACCCTGTATATTAGTTTTTTGGCGCCCCCCTGAACACGTTTCATCGTGGTTCCGTTCGAAAGTATAGAAGAATCATTTACAATCTACACGAAGACCAATACTAAAATAATTTTGATTGCAAAAAATGTCTGGGCACAAATTTGGCGCCCCTTGAACACGTTCATCGTGATTCCGTTCGAAGGTATTGGTCTACGAAGTCCACTACTAAAATAGTTTTAAATTTCAAAGTATACTTAAATAATAATAAATTGCAAAAAACGTTCGGGCACAAATTTGGCGCCCCTCTTGAATACCCGAATACGGCGCCCACTTACCCCCCCTAAACACAGCCCTGATCCCTAGTCCTAGTCTGTAAACAGGCAATAAAGTAAATTAAAGTTTATGTGTGTGTGAGCTTCTAAGTTAACTATAACTGTATAGATTTATACTAAAAAATGTTTCAAAATTATATATTTGTACCTACAATTTAAAAATAATCGTCTGACGATGTGTTCAGGTGGCTCAGTTGGTGAAATCTGTATTCAAGTAACAGGTTTTCTGGTTGGGCTGACAGTAGACCTCAGTTCAATTCCCGCGTTTGAGGTTAAATTTTGCTGGAAGCTGAAATTAATTCCTGAATTTCAGAAGTATACTCTGTAACCACCAATTAGGAAAAACGAAAATCCAGGAAATGTGTTCGGATGGCTCGGTTGGAAGAGTCTGAGGCTTATAGACCATTATGTTGGTGGTGTGGCCGTGTTTCGGGGTTCGGTTCCCACTATCGTTGATCACTTTTGCTCAAATGTATAAAAGTATTTAAAATGAAATAATCTAATGCAACCACAAAGTAATAAGGATATCCCCTATGTCTGTACCCTGATGGCTCAGTTGGTAGAGTCGTGGCCTGTGTGCTGAAGGTACTCAGATCAAACCCCCTAACGAACCTAACAATATCTTAACACTAATAACGTAAAATGGCCAATGTGTGTGTGTAATCTAACTTGTACAACATTGTGTGAAGGATTAATTCAATTTATTTATCTTTCCTGAGTATTCCGATGCACCTTGTCACAGGGGTCGGAAGTCGAAACTGGTGTCCGACGGACCTTATCTGCTCCCCCCTGGACGAATTGGTGGCCTGGGGGTTTAGGATGGACGCCCCCACGTCGCCAAGGGTTCCAGGGGCATAGCGGAGAAGGGTCCATCGGAACACCGGTTTTGCAGTTTTGAAAAAAAAATGTTAACTGTGACCGTAACGGTCAGTTTTATTAGGTTGTGTTTTTTTGCTAAGCCTAACCCTTTTTGGAACCCTAAAAAAACATCGCAAAATAAAACTCAACTGTTAACTGAGACCGTAGCTGCTGTTTTTAACTGTAACCGTAACGGTCAGCAGGTATTTGAAGAAAATAGCTACACCGTTCCACCGTACCCTAGTTTCGAACCTAGATCTGAGGTACTCCAGCCACATGTGCATTAGGGTGGAGCGAAAAACTTTTTTTTGGAAATTTAAAATGCCTGAGGTGGGAATAGGTGCCATTTAGGTTAAAACTTAAAAATTCAAAACTTGAGTTCGATCAATTAATATCTTCAGGTTCCACATTCACGTTAAAGCTTCGAAGTTTCATCAAATTTTACTTTAAAATGGTTATAAATGATTCCCACACAATTTTATCTCCATTTTCAAACCCAAACTGGTTGAGTTTATATTCTGAGGATGTCAAACAACATTTTAAAACATTCTAAGGACCTGAAATGGAGGGAATTTCCAATTTTTCAAGCCCGAAATAAGGGCGCATGTCATTAAAATAGGCTAGTAACCGAAAAACAAATTTTTGAATATCGTTGCCAAAAAGAGCTCAAAAGGTGAGTTTTACCTTGCTTATTCATGGAAAAATAATAAAAAAATTAGCAAAAAATAATTTAGGTGTGTTTTGGCCCTAGAATTTGAAAAAATGGATCCTTTGCATAGCTTATAATGGGAAAACTCTTAATTAATCAAATTAAAGTTTTAAATGTAATAGAAACTTATAGTTGCCTTAATTTGGTGTCTTAATCGTCAAAAAAATATTTACAAGGGTATTGCATTGTGATTTGAGCTAAGTAGATAAGGCATACAGCTTAGAATCGCCAAATGAGAGACAAATTCATTTTTATACTTATTTTTTCAGATAAGAGCATTAAAATTACTTATAATATATCCTAAATTTTCCCTAATTATATATAACACAAATCATAACCTTTTATTTGATATTTCGGCCCTTTAAATTTGAAGACTTTTTTTAAAAAGTGGTAGTTCAGGTTAAAGTTTAGAATAAAATGCCTATAGTGTCCAAATTTGCAATTTTAGGCTGTTAACTTGATTTTAAAAAATTTAATAATAAACTCAAAAGTATTATTGTCTATACCAAACCAAGGTAACATAAGCTAGATAAGATAAGCTTTTACAACATTTAAAACTTGAATTTGATTTATTAAGACTTCCTATTATACCCTGCAAAAGATCCATTTTTTTCAAATTCTAAGGCCAAAACACACCTCAATTACTTTTTACGAATTTTTTTTTATTATTTTTCCATGAATAAGGAGGGTAAAACGCAACTTTTGAGCTCTATTTGGTACCGATATTAAAAAATTTGTTTTTCGGTCGCTAGACTATTTTAATGGCATGCGCCCTTATTTCGGGTTTGAAAAATTGGAAATTCCCTCCATTTCAGGTCCTTAGAATATTTTAAAATGTTGTTTGACATCCTCAGAATATAAACTCAACCAGCTGTGGTTTGAAAATGAGCTAAAATTGTGTGGGAATCATTTATAGCCATTTTTACGTAAAATTTAATGAAACTTCGAAACTTTAACGTGAATGTGGAACCTGAAGATATTAATTGATCGAACTCAAGTTTTGAATTTTTAAGTTTTTTCGTAAATAGCACCTATTCCCACCTCAGGCGTTTTCAATTTCCAAAGTTGGTCATTTTTGGCTAGTTTCACTCCACCCTAATGTGCATCCACTGAGCCACTGACTCACACCCCCCCTATGGATACAAATAATAACTCTGAATTTTTATAATTTAAACTTAAATAGAAAAACACAGGACTTTTGAACCTAGGATTTTGCACCCAAGTCCCTCATGATCCATTGGTGTGAACCTAGATCTGAGGGTTCACACCATCCTTAGTTTCAAATAATAACTCTGAATTTTGTTTTTAAATTTAAAAACTCTGGATTAGAACCTACGACTGGTGTACTCCAGCCACATCTGCATCCACTGAGCCATTGACTCATACACCTATAGATACAAATAATAGCTCTGAATTTTGATTATTTAAATTGAAAACCATGGACTCGAACCTTCGACTGGCGCACTCCAGCCAAGATTGGATCACACGATTCTGCCTGGATACAAACAATAAATCTGAATTTTGATTACTTAAACAGAAATACCCAGGATTTGAATCTATGATTAGTGCACCCAGGCCACTCATGCATCCACTCTGAGCCATTGGATACCACATCCTTACTTTCAAGTAATAACTCTGAATTATGTTTTTTTTAAATTTTAATAGGAAAAACTCTAGATTTGAACCTACGACTGGTGTATTCCAGCAACTTGTGCATCCACTGAGCCATCTGCGACTGGTGTACTCAAGTCACGAATGCATCCATTGTTCCATTGGGTCACACGATTCAGAAAACAAATAACTCAGAATTTTGATTTTTTAAACTTAAATAAAAAAAACATTGGATTCGAACCTATACTCAGTCAGCAGCAACGTTTCCTGAACCCAGTACGTCACTACGCGGAAGGAGAAAGTGGGATAAACACAAAGCCTATTGAGTTTCGGTACCCAATTCGATTAAATGGGTTTAACGAAATAATCGTAATTTAAAATTGACGTTCTTCGTTTCACTCGAAATTAAGACACCGCGATGGGAACTAATTTGTTAGTGACGTTGTTAGGGTCGACTAACGTTGCTATCTAATATAGGACTGGTGTACCCTTGGCACTCCTCAAGCAGCACAATTTTCAAGATTCGTCCAAATTTTGTCATCTATGGTCAAATTTCGTTTACTTTTAGTTGTAATTTCGTAAACTTGACATATTTGGTATGAGCTGTGCTATTAGGGTCGTGCATCCATCGAGCTATTGTCTCACACAACTACGGAAACAAATAACTGAATAACTCCGCATTTTAATTTTTAAAATTTCAATAGAAAAATACTGGATTCGAACCTTGGACTAGTCTAGTGCCATACAGTCCACTTACTTATCCACTGATACATAAATTCTTATATAATTAAATGAGAACAAATACACATTAACCCTGTTTTGTAGTTTTCTAAAATTTAAAGAAAAAATACTGGAATTAAACCAAGGACTACAGCATGCAATAACACATGCATCAAAACTCATTACTTTTTCTGAATGAGTTTAGGAAATTTTTTCTTAGATGAGCTCATTAGGATATAGAGCTTTCCATATCACGTCCACGTGACACCGCATCACGTGAACTAAGTTACCATCAGGGGCGTAGCTAGAGGGGGGGGATTTGGGGATATATCCCCCCGAAACTCAGAAATTTTTCTTTTTGACCATAGAAAACCACTAAAAATACCACATATCCCCTCCCGAAATATCAACATCCCCCTCCGAAACTTTTTCTGGTTACGCTACTGGTTAACATCATGGGCGGATTTAGATGGTGAACCCTAGGATGCGTACTGGGAAACTTGGGGGTGCAAGCTGCCCCTGATGACTTTGAAAACATGATTTTACCCAATAAAAATGGAATTTTCTCAAAAAGTGGGGGATGCGTTGCACCCCCTTAAATCTGCCCATGGTTACCATGACAGCTATTTGTATACTGATAGTGCCCATAGTTGGCGATTCAATGGTGGGAATGGTGGTATTTAAACTATTTGTATACCACCAATGATTAACAGTTACATGAAAAAAATTGCATGTTATACT
Source organism: Tetragnatha versicolor (assembly GCA_024610705.1). Lineage (NCBI taxonomy): Eukaryota > Metazoa > Arthropoda > Arachnida > Araneae > Tetragnathidae > Tetragnatha > Tetragnatha versicolor. The sequence goes on along the minus strand of JANDEH010000011.1, from coordinate 17,329,324 downwards.
ACTCTTCACAGCATCCACTAATTTATACCCGAAATGCCCAATTTATAGAATAAATTTTTGAATTAACACAATTACAGAATAAAACAATTTAACTAAAAACGTAATTTGATGTATAGAAGGAAACATAGTTCCAACTTTTTATTTTGGAATTAAACAGGGACATAGTGCACGGCAAAAACAAGCCCATTTCTCACTAAGTGTAAGCCTCATCTTTCTTGTACTTCCAGATTGAAAACTGCTAAGTTCTGTTTCTTTCCGTCTATTTTCATCATCTGGACAAAAAAATACAGTTATACATTTCCATCACTCTAAAAGGAGAGAATCAGCACAAAACTAATACTTATTTTTCCCTTCTCTACATCCTTTAGATAGAATTGAAACAAACTAATTCTTATACAAATCAAAATAAAATTCCTACAAATACCCTTGCTATCTCGAACTCTGATATCTCTAATCTAAAACATACCCCCCTTCAAATTTAGTACTACTTCTCTAATGTTAATTTCTATATTTAAGAGTTTTGTAATTTTAAATGATTTTTGGGATGACCTTATTTTCTCAATAACTCGCTTTCCAAAATAATTTTTGTCTTGATTTTAGGTTATACTGTATCTCAGGGGTTCCCAACTGGCAGCCCGGGAGCTGCATGTGGGCCGCCAGGTCATTTTATGCAGCCTGCGAGGATCCCTGAGAATGAGAACCCACATGGTTCCCACTCTTCTGTGAGGAAAAAAATCAAGTACTTTTCAAGGCTCATTTTAAGTTTTTCAAGGACTAACATAGAAAAGCGGAGAAGCCATTTATGAGCCAAGAAACTTGCTCTCTTTAGTACCCCTACTCCAGAAGACAACTTCTCTCAAAAACCTTTCTTAAAGTGAAGACAACATCATATTACCATTCATATTTAGCAATTTCAAACATGTAACTCACTTATTTTAGAAAAGTCACACAGAAAAATTTAAGTAGCTGAGCTATACTTCTGTTTTATAACTTTAAAAATCACATTTGTGTTTAAAAGAAGCTATACATATCGAACTATTTGAATCAAAATTTAACTTTTTGATATCTAAATTTAAGGTAATTTTAGATTTAACTATTTTAAATAAAATTCAAGGACTTTTAAGGACATGGCACTAAATTCAAGTACTTTCCAGAGCCCTTGAAAACAAAAATGAAATTCAAGTACTTTTCAAGGCTCGTGGGAACCCTGACCCACCAAAGGATAGTTTCCGAAAAACATTTTAGCATACTAAAATTCAAAAAAAATTTCGGGGGAGGACCCCCGAACACTTCTCATTGAGTAGCTTTGGTGGGTTTTTATGGTGACTTGTGAGGTTTCGAGAGCAAGGTTGTATACCTTGAAATTTAGCTGTATAACAAGGGGTTATGAAGGCTTAGGTCAACCTTTATTACGAGGAGGGGCAAAAAGGAGTATCCAAAAACTAGTTGAACACAAAGTTTAGAAGAAATTTAAAAAAAATTTCTGGAGAAAAACACCCCATTATATGCAGTATTAAAAGATGTAAAATGATCAATAATTTATATCACATATGAAATTTTTATAAAAATACATCAGTTACCTTCACAATACGTAAACAACCCTAGTCCTCTCTCCCTGAAAAAGTTCAATAAGTGGAACTTTTCCTGCGGAACTTTAATAATTAAAGACCAAAAAACATGGATAAAAGGAACCTTTTCAAACTTTTATAAAAGTTTGAAAAAGTTATGCTTTTCCAATTTATGATTTATTTTACCTAAATTGTATTTCAGGTGAAAAATTAGTAGTGATCTGATTCATTCCAATGCCTGATAAGTGAAACTTCTGAACAGGCTTAGAAACTAAAGGTTTTCACTTGAAATAGGCTTTTTAAGATAAGATCTTTAATCTAACTCTGACTATAGGACTAAGTTATGATTTCAACCTGATTTTGTAACAAAAAGTGAAATTCTTAAATTATGTAGTTAAAAAAGCCAGCTTTTCACCTTGATGGGTTAGCAATAAATAATTGTTTACTTTCCCAGTCTGGCCAAATTTTTATAAAATGAAGAATTCAGATTCAAAATAGATTTAAGACCTTTGTAAGTAAAAAGAGAGACCTTTCCGATTTCTTTATGACCAACATGTTTAAAACTAAAGATTTTTAGATAGGTAACATATTTATTCTATATTATAATTAGTAAATTCATTTTAATTGTTCATTACAAGAAGTTTTTTTTTACATTGTAAATTTTATTACTGTTTACTATTTTTTAAAAGGTTTATCCCAGTATCTAAACATTGAAACATGTGTATGTTCTTATTAGTCACAGGTTAACAAGCTAGTTAGGTAATCTAAAAACACATTGCCTAAAACTGGAATATCTAACAACCTGCTTGACCCACAGTGCCTAAATTTTTAATAACCACTTGAAATAGGAATGCCTTAAACAGCACAAAACCTTTAGACACTAGGTCCCAGATAGAATCTCCTATAAGCTTTGTCATGCTTACAATATAAACTTATTTAATTAATACAAGCTTTTCCATGCAGGGATTATTATCTATTAAAAGACTGGCCATTATTTGGTTTTACAATTTGCAAAACCATATTTAAATTTTTAAACTTCAAATACCAAATTTATAGTGGAAACAGAACGAATAAAAACCAGACTGCTGCTATGGAAGTAATGAAATAATTTTGAACTGCAAAGATATGCAATGTTCACATTCTTTGCTTGAGTTTTAGTTTGATGTTACCACATAATTCATTTCAAGCCAATATAAGAGCAATCAATCGCTTTATTGTACAGATAAAAAGCACCCTTAAGATTTCAAAAGTAATTAATGAAGATAATATGATCCAATTAAAAGCATTTATAAAACTTACAAACTAAATATTATTAATAAATTATTTATTGAGTCTAAAAAACAGCAAGACAGCTTGCCCAGAAGTTCATAAACTGTCTTCAGTTAGGGTCAAACATACAAGACAATTAGCAAGATAGTACATTCTCACCTATAATAAATTTACTTTATAAAAAGGAAAATCAAATCCATCTTTTACATATATTATAAACTTCACATTTAATGGCATGACAGATGAAATTGGGGACAACTCTGCATCTGAACGAAAAAAAACATCAACAACGAGCGCACAATCACACAAAACTGAAGGATATAGAGGTCACAACTTGCATTTAAACTTTACAGCTTTATGTATATGAATAGGGAGAAGTAAGTACTCCTCCACAATGAAATAAACCTATGAAATCAACTCTGCAGGAAAAAAGTTCGCACACAGAGTTCGAAAAAAATTTCAAGCACACCAAAACTGAGCTTCGATATTCCAAGCCAGTCTTCACTAATATCTCTTTCGAGTCCATGAAGATGCTTAGTATTAACCTCCACCTCTCTTTGGGGGCGACACAGCTATTCACAAGTTGAGTGGCGATCAAGGTTGCTCCTAGTTCCCAGCGCACAGTCTGGGAAGGCCACCTAGTTAACGGCCAGCTGAAGGGGAAAAAATACTGGTCAGGCAAAACCATATTTTCGACATCATCCGACACAACAAGACCAAAAAAAATTACATAGTAAAAATTAGCAGTCAATATTCTGTGAAAATCCCTATATTATTTAAACACTAAGATCTTATGGAAAATGGAAAATTTATAGATATTTATTCTTTGAGGGAAAATTTATAGCTTTTTAACTTTGACTTAAACGCACTGGTTTAACTGTAATATTCAAAATTGTATTTCCAATTTAGTACAAATGCTATACTCTAATTCATTTTGAATAGGCGCCTGAAAATATTTCCTTCCCCCACCACCAAATCAATAACCAAGGCAACTATCAAGCAACGATGAAGGCTCACTACTTTTTCCCACCTGACTTCTGTAAACCGGTAAAATATAAACATTTCCCAAAGATGTGCCTTACATTTTCTAGCCAGCCTCAACTGCAGTAGTAAAGTGCAACCAACGAATTAGTCTCTGAGGCTGTGCGAAGAGCGTAGCTTTGGTTATTGGTTAAGCTTTTGGAGAGGGAGAAAGCGCTATTTTTCAGGCGCCAATTTTAAATGAACAGACTAGAGTAATTTATAATGCTAACTGTCACAACACAATTTTTTTAAATTTTTTATGCCACACATTTTTACTAGAAGATCATGTGTTTTATAGGCAAGTTTTTATACCATTACTCATTGGTTATCAGTTCTGTTAATTATTGGAAGCACAAAAAATACCACAGTCAAGGATGCTAGTCTAATTTGTCTGTACTCAGTACACCCTTTTCATATAATGGTGGAATATATGATAGCTTTAAGATTTAACTCATTTTTAGTCCAGCTCTTTCCTGTGCACTTAAATAACTACAAACATTAATAGCAATAAGGTACATTGGACACAGAAATAAATGGGATATTTAGTTTTACAACGGAAGTCACCATATCAAATGTATTCCACATGGCACTTGTTAAGATGTGTAATTCTTATAAAAACTGGTGTTATTTTGATTACTATCAATCGTCTTCCCTAACCCTTATTAAAAAATTCAAATGTTTAATATGTGGAACTGCCTTTCATCCCTTCAGTGGGTCGATAAAATGAGGACCAAGCTTGCTTGGGAACTAAACACTGGGGGTCTCACGTTAGATTGACCACCTAACCGGGACACATGCTTTACAACTTGCACCCCAGGGCCCCACGGTCACGAAAACGAATATGGGCATCGTAGGCCTTGGCCCACTAGGGCTGTTGCGCCAATGAGTTTAGTAGTTTAGTTAATATGTGGAACTACAGGGTGTTTCAAAAAAGACCCCTAACTTTAAAAATTCATAGAAAAAAAACTAAAAGAGATAACAACACGTTGTTTGCGTCTACATTATCTTTAGATTAATAAATTTTTTTGCTCAAAATATAAAATACCTAATACCGTTGGCAAAATAGTATATTCAAAATAGTGAAAAAAGCTATGCTTTGAGTCCATATTGCGCTCAAATTTGGGTGTCCGAGTTTGTGAAAATAATTGATTCTAGGATCGAATAATTATGAAATATTTTATATTTTTGCTCTAATTTACTATGTTCATAAGGATTTTTCTTTTTATTCCCGACGAAAAACTGAATAAGGATTCATCCCATACTATTTCAATGGTAGAGTGATGCCCTATATATTTGGATTTTTAAACTACACTTGCTTAAAAATTTATGTAAAAAAATTCCATTGTCCAAGAATAAAAAAGCCGCAAACCGCGTGTTTTTACCACTTTTAGTTTTTTTCTATGAATTTTTAAAGTTAGGGGTTTTTGGAACACCCTGTACCTACAATATACTAATTGCATTGTGGAAGCCCTTAAAAGCTTTCAACTTCGAAATTTACATTCAAGACAGAGAAATTGGTAGTTAGGACAAGTTGGTTTCAGTGGAATAACCAGTTGCACACAACAATCACTTAGTTGTTCACTCAAAAGGGTTGTTTAACTAACTAAAACAAATACACAGAGCAATCAAAGTAATTATTTCAGACAGTAGGTAAGTTTTTAATACCTTCTTTACAGGGTAGTAAGCCATTTTGACAGGAAAATGTCAATAGGTAAAAACTATCAAAAATGGCAAAAACTGGTAAATATCTGAATTTGCTTAGTTAAATGCAGTAATTTTTTAGGAGGATGATATCGAAAAAAGTTGGTAATGTTAATATGATGATTATTTTGTAAGTCTTATCTATGCAGTTAAAAATTCAAACCTACAATTCGAATTTTTTACATTATACAGGGTGTTTCAAAATTGCGTTGCACGGCTTTTATTCGGAACCAACGCCTCCTAGGGTCATGGAAGTAAGGTCTACCCCTAGGTAAGTGACCCTGGAGAATCCATTGAGATGACTGACAGCGCCCCTAGCGGCGAAATTAATAAGTTAAAAAAATTAATTTAAAAACTAAAGGAGATAGAGCAAAAACCTCAATAAAAGTATTGTTGCCAACGTCAAGAAAAACTCACTGAAAAAAATTTGATCAAAATATCAAAATATCTTGAATATTTGCGGAGATATTAGCATGTGAAAATAGCACTTTTTCAAGGGTCAAAAAGTAAAAAGTTAGCATATTTGCAAATTTTTTTGATTTTTTGATTTAATTTTGGTTTCTTTCAACTAAAAAAACATAAAACTACAGAATAACACAGAAAAATTTACAAATATGTGAACTTTTTATTTTTTGACCCCTGAAAAAGTGCTATTTTCACATGCTAATACCTCCGTGAATATTCAAGATATTTTGATCAAATTTTTTTCACTGAGTTCTTCTTGACGTTGGCAACAATACTCTCACTGAGGTTTTTGCTCTATCTCCTTTAGTTTTTAAATTTATTTTTTTAACTTTTTAATTCCGCCGCTAGGGGCGCTGTAAGTCATCTCAATGGATTCTCCAGGCTCACTTACCTAGGGGTAGACCTTACTTCCGTGACCCTAGGAGGCGTTGGTTCCGAATAAAAGCCGTGCAACGCAATTTTGAAACACCCTGTATATGGGGGATATTAGAAATCATGCTTGTGATGTTCTGTACTCAATATAAAGCAGAAAAAATAAAGAAACATTTTTCCTTATTATCACCACAATATTTTTTTCTTTCTTCCTTATATTTACACCAATAATAACAATATTGGTACACCAATAATTTAAATGTACTTAATGTACAAAACCATTACATTCTTATATTGCAAGATAGACTTATTAAAGAAAGACATCTCTTTTTCAACAGGTTTGAAAAAAAAATTTAAAAAACTCAAAATAAAGGCGAGAAAAGTTAATGATCTTCCAAAATATTGATTTAACAGACATACAGTACATCCTAATTTGTAGCATGTATATGGGTTGAAATAAAAATATATGGTTTTAAATTGAACTTCAATTAAAAAATTAAGTTCACAAAACCATTTCCTTCACTGTTTAAATGACAGTTTTTCCAAATTTAGATCAAAAGCAAGGATTTTGTTTATACTGAATCCAGAACTGTTTGCTCAATGTGAATTATATTATGAATGCATTATTACGCATGTGAATTATGTATTTCATATTATGAGCAGTAGAAAGATTTCTTAAATGAATATACTGGCAGAAGTTCAATTTGAACCTGATCTTTAGGATCTTTTAAAGAAGCAGTTTCTTAGTATCTGTTCTGCCTCCCAAAAGTTCAATCATAACTACTTATTTTTAGTGCCAACTATAGTTGGCACTAATTCACTGACTTATCAGTAGCATTATGAAAACCTGCAGAACAGTAATTACCTCATGTATTTAACTCTTTATGTAACTGAGATCACCCCCATAACAGAATAAAAGGTAAATAACAGTTTCAATCACGCTTTTACTTAGACCCCTTTCAGATACAGGCAAAAGGCAAGTTTGTAAAGCTCTAACTAAACCAAGAGTTTCTTACTTTTGGATGTCACGACCTGCTGTGATGTAGAGGCAGAAGCAGCCGAGGCTGCGGCAGCTTTTTGCTTCAGCATAGTCCAATCGAAGGTGTAATCGTACTGATGGTTGAGCGTTCGAAACAGAATCCTGAAGAGCTGTCGCAGGTACATGTAATCTGGCACTTCTTCAAAGCGAAGTCCTCTGCAGTAGTTTAGGTACATGGAGAATTCAGCAGGAAAGCTCTAAAATGTTTGAGAAAAAGTAAGAAAAAAGTACAAATAATTATAAAGCAACAAAAATGTTTTTAGTACCAATTTATTTAAATAAGTTTTGGAAAAAAGATGTCTTTATGCGGATAATATATCAGATAATTTTACTGACACTACAGTATCATAAAATTTACTACCTTAAAAGCTTAAGTATGTCAGAGTTTTTAGGAGAATATGAAAAAGATACAATAATATAACCATACAGGGGATATTATTTGCAAACAGTTCTTTCTTAAAACAAATGAGTTAAAGGATAAAGTGAAAGGAACTAGCTTCTTCATTAAACACTGATTTCCTTCTATTCAATTATATCAACATTTGAATTTAAAGGACAATAAAATCTAGGTATCTACCTTGTGCCTAAATTAACACAGAATGTGGTCCTTGGATACATTATTATTACCTTATAAATTAAAGATACTCTTCAATTACTATTATTATTTCCTTTTACAGGAGAACTGTAAGTTATACACTACCTTGCAATAATGGACCAAACCCTAAAAAAATAAATGACTTAATAGGGGATGAATGGCTACTACACGCTGCATTCATATTAAAAACTATTCTGGTCATATTCTCAACAATGTTTTGTTACTCAGTTTTGGAAATTTGTGTTTATTTCCATTGCAATAATATTGCTATCTGAGCTGTAGATTTTGACCCTGGTCACCCAATCTTTTAAATATTGTGCAAACTTGTCTCAAAAATGTTTTCTGCTACAGGTATTGGTTTGGAACTTTGAATAGGTCAGAGAAAATATTTCACATCCATATTTGAATACCCCTGCTTGACAGAGGCTACAACATTGCCTTGGACAGTGTTAACACCAAACAAGTCTGCCTCTTTTTTGGATGATGGAATATTTAGTTTGTTTGCAAAAATAAATCAGTGAATATTGAGGGTGGAAATTTCTTTTCACTAAGTATTGTAGCTGACCTAAGCTCTACTGCCTTTCTTATAATCCTCATTCTTTTGGACATGCCTATTCCATTTAGCTATTTTCCTGGAGTAAACAAAGAGTGCAGTCCCAGCTCCTGTATTTTACTTACTTTATGAGTATGACAAGACCAAAAATTGACATGGCTGTGATATTTCTCCCGAAATTGATCAAATAGACTTCCCACTTATGTGACCACTTGCTTTCTAAGTCCCTGAGTTTATCTCATTGCAAAAATATTCTCTCAATTTCACACAGAACTAATGAAGAAACCTTACCAAGTCACATGTAAGCATTGGAATGCAAAAAAATTTATATACAGTCGGTTTTTTTTGCAAATTTGCAGGTGTCTGGTCCATTATAGTAGGGTAGTGTATAATATGTGTAACAATAGATAGTAGATATAAAATGGAATAAACCTTACTTTGCACAATGTTTCTACATTTGTTGACATCTTTTTTTCACTAATTTTTTCATACTTTTGCTTTTTGGTAGCTGCTTTCAAACCTTGCCAAGGCAAGCTTCCTCGGTTAAAGTACATAAGAACATATCCCAGAGACTCCATATCATCTCTTCGACTAAAAAAAATAAATTGCACATAAATAAAGGTTTTCTAACTCCAAACACCTCTACATTTCATACAATATAAAAAAAATTCCTTAGTTAATAAGCTAATGTAAAGTTAAAGATGCTACTTTTGTTGGCTCCTGAAATTAGTTACCTTATAAAGAACTCTTTTTAAAAGCTAACTTAAAAACTTACACCGAAGCTCACTAATGCTTTCATTTTTTCAAATGTTCTCTCTTGCTCTCCATTATTTTAAAATTTATCATGTACTCTGATTTATTGTTTTGTAAATTTATTCTGGAATTTAATCCTTTCGTTTTCAGTTTTTCTGTATGTTACCATTTAAGAATTTACAAGTATCCGGAGAGAAAGCATGTTTAATTTTGGCTAAGCTGGTAGGATATTGGTACTTACTCTAAAGTTGGTTTTAAAAAGCATTTGACAGGTGTATGATATACTCTAACAGAAAAGCACTTATTCTAGATGTAATAATTTTTATATGCATAAGTAAAACAAGCCTTGTCTTTATCAATGTGTAATAAAATTTCAAACTTAGTTCTAATAAATGTGGTAGAAAAATCTCTTACCTTTGCTCTATGCCGAGGTGAGCATTGATACTAGCATAACGAGCAGTTCCAGTTAAATTCTTATTTTCCCGATAAGGTATGTGCTGGCGTGTTCTATTATCTCTATACTTTTTGGCTAGACCAAAATCGATCAAGAACAACTGTAAAGGTAAGATATTTCAATTACTATTCATACTTGCAAACAAAGTTTTTTTTATAAATTATTTATAAAAGAAGTATTAAAGTTGGATGAAATTCAGCCAAAAAAAGTTTGAAGTAAAAACAGTTCATCTATTTAAAAGCAGACAACTTAAGATTTTTATAGAACAGAATTCCTAATTTTATCTAACATTGGAATAGAATTATAACAACCGAGGTAAAAGGAACTTTTTATCCATTTTAAAAATGATTGTAAACTTATTTTTACCTTGCATTAATAAAAAAATGTGTAGGTATTTTGTGATTAAATGGAAGCTAATTAACTTCCTTAAAGAAAAAAGATCATACATTTAAAAGAGAGATAAACTGAAATAAGAGAGAACATGATTGAATTTGTTAACTAAAAAATTATCCAATTTATATTATAGTCCTGGATAAAGCGATATTTCTTAAAATAAATTTTTCAAACTAATTAAAGAAATCAATCAAATAGATAATGTTATTATTTCTGAACTTAGAATATTCTATATTTGACATCAGTTTTTAAAAAGTAGCCAAGGAAACATTCGTTTTGTATATTTAGCATCAGACTACATTTCATTAATTTAGTACAAATATTCTTGCAGTACTGCAAGTAGTATTACACCTTATTTTTACTGGGATCTGTTAAAAGCTCAAACAAAGGTGATAAAAGAGTGAATTATAATGCATGGTAAAATTTATTCAATACCTTATGCCAGATTTAACATTGAAATATCACAGAGTAGTGATAAATACTTACAGTTCATACCACACACAAAGGTCTGAATAATGCTTACTTTATTGCAGTGAGCTCCGATACCCATAAGAAAGTTATCGGGCTTAATGTCTCTATGGATGAAATTTTTGTTGTGAACATATTCAATGCGCCCAATCATCTAGAATATAATACATGGAGGTTAATGCTTGAAATCATATAATCTTTTAGTATACAAAATTCAAGAATCTTAAAGTACCTGATCAGCTAACATCAAGACTGTTTTCATAGTGAACCTCCTTGAGCAAAAGTTGAAGAGATCTTCCAAGCTGGGCCCCAAAAGGTCCATGACCAGAACATTGTAGTCTCTTTCTTGCCCAAACCATCTGGAAAAGAGTTAATGATTGAGTACTTGGTACTCTATCCATCTATGGTTTAAAATCAAATAGGGAATACAGATTAGACAAAAATCCTAATTCCACTAAAACAGATTGAAGAAGAAATCGTTTTATTTCATTGACTAGTAAAGAGAAAAACAGGCAGTTTTCCAAGGGCATTTGAAGTAGTATAAGGAAATCTTGATAAAAATTACAACAAAGGCGTTTTTGGGGAATATAGTCACACTAAACATCTCATTAGATCAGTAACTTGGAAGGACTGGAATGCAGTGGGAAAATACACTTGTACTTCTAGTGTGTGTCATTTGTACACTTAATTGTGTCCCTCTTTACATACTCATATTCTTGTTGCATCTTCAGTCATAAATTTAACTTCCAACTGGCATTACAAGTAGGATACAGTTTTAAATTATTACGAACCAGGGTTGGCCGGTTTAAACCATGGTTTTTTTTACCAAAAAACCACTTGGTTTTTTTGGTTTTTTTAGAAATTATAAAATATTTTCAGGATTTTTTAAAGAAAGTGTTATTAAGTATAATCTTTTGTACAAAATTAAAAGGTCAGATTTATAAAAAAATTGACATTTTAAGGTGATTAAAAATCAGAAATCTTTTAATTTAATGGTTTTAATTATTGATTTCTCTCTAAACTTAACCTTAAATGCTTAAGTTAAACTTATTATATTTTGCAAGAGATAGTTCTTTTATTAATTTCCTTTAAAATGAAGCATTATTTCAAAGAGTAACTAAACATACACAAAAGTTATCTGTTTTTCACTGATAAAATATGGCTTGGATTTTAATTAATTTTCAATACCAATTTGTCTTATTTGTCAGTCATAAAAACCAGTTGGTTTTTTTAGTAAATTAATAAAAACCGTTGATTTCTATAATGATAAAAACTAAAAACCAGTTGGTTTGTTTATAAACAGATCAAAACTAAAAATAATAATAACCAGTTGGTTTTTTTTACTAAATTAATAAAAACCGTTAATTTCCTTAATCGGATTAATTATCTCAATCATTTATCCAATTTCAATTAACATTAGTTGCTTACATTTCCCTTTTATTTATTAAAAAAGTTAAATTTTCCCTTTCTAAAGAAATTTCTTAAGTTCATAAATAATCCATATAATTAATTTGATTATTTTATCATTTAATAATTAATCAAATTAATTATATTTATCAATTATCCAATTTCAATTAACATTAGTTGTTTACATTTCACTTTTACTTCTCATTTAAAAAATAAAATTTTCTCTTTCTAAAGAAATTTCTTAAGTTCATAAATTAATCCATATATAATTAAGATAAATAATTTTATTATTTCAACCATTTATCCAAGATAAATTAACACTGATTTTTATTCACTACAATAATATTAGATATTCAAATTGGAATATTTTAGAAACAAAAATTATTTTTAAAACAAATTAATTTAATTTTAATTAATTAATTGAAATATACAAATCATTTATCAATTATAAACAACCCCTGAAATAAATGTCCCATTTACAACTCAATTTCAAACATCAATGCTAAAATAACTTAATCTGATAAAAAAATTCTAAAAAAACTTGGTTTAAACCAGTGTTTCCCAACGTGGGGCGCACGCCCCACCGGGGGGCAATATCATTTTCTAGGGGGGCAATTTGAAAATTTTCAACCAAATTGCCCCCCAGGTGGGGACAATCCAGGGGGAAAATTAAAAAAAACTTTTAAAAAGAAGTTTATCAAAATCTGATCCTATTATCCTTTCTGAGAATGTATGTCTGAAATTTGGACCAGTGTATCAAAACCAAGTTGAAACCCTGTTTTTAGAGTCTAATTTCCAAACCTTTTCTGGGGGATGACCCAAGATCTCTTTGTTTTTAGAACGCTTATATTTGAAACTTATTTACATTAGGTTCATCAAAATGCAAATGTTACCTAAAAATTTATATCCAAAATTTCCCAACTAGGGGTACCAAACTAGTTAAAACCTGCTTCCTACAGTTAAATTTTCGAAAATTTGCTGGGGGAGAACCCCCAGACCCCTCTTGGTACTTAGAACTTAATTACTCATGACTTGATTTAGTTCTTTCTCATGCATGCAGGTTCTACCCAGAAATTTTCTGAAAAGCTTCATTAGACTTATTAAAGGAGGGAGGGGCTAAGAAATAATTTAGGCTCCCTCTCAAAATATGTTTCTACAGGGTGTCCCAAAAAGACTGACACATTTAAAAAATTTTTAATTAAAAAACTAAAAAAGATAAACATACGCGGTTTATTGCATCCTACTCATAAGACCTAAGAATTTTATGACACAAATTTTCGTAAATCATTGTTCCCAAATCCCCGACAGTGCATAAAAGTATCAATCTCCCCATAGGAGATAATGGAAAATAGTGCTCCCACGTGTAGGGGGATTTTTGAACTACGATTTACGAAAATATGTGTCATAAAATTATTTGGTCTTCAGAGAAGAATTCAAAAAACCGCTTATTTTTATCTTTTTTAGTTTTTGAGTTATTGATTTTTAAAATGTAATGTGTCACGTGTCAGTCTTTTTTGGGACACCCTGTATATATGCCACTGAGACCGAGGGGGGCATGGAAAATTTAGAAAGGCTTTGGTGGGGCATGGACCGAAAAAGGTTGGGAAACACTGGTTTAAACCAAAAAAACCAAATAAACCCGGTTTTTTTGGTTTTTTTAAAAAAAAACCCGGTTTTTTGCCAACCCTGTTACGAACGTTTTTAAATTTCATTTACTTATCCAAAATTGTTTAATTTATAATACTTCGAGTAGATATCCCAAATTTTTGCCAATCAGGCATAAATTCTAAACGAGTTTTATGTGAAAAAAGTTATAGCATATTTTTTAATCACAGGATTTTTTAAGGTTAATTCATATCATATAATAATCCATAAGTTTTAATCTAATGCACCACATAATCTATTATATTCTTTCTTTTATGACATATCACCATAGCTAAAAGAGGCTCCAGTGAAAGTCACCAGTGAAAACTTTTTCCTTTAACCAATTTTTTAAAATCAATAACATTGATGTGAACAAATGAAATCCGATTTAAAGTAATAATCCGCGATCCCGTCATAGCTAGGTTGTTTTTTCTACACAGCATACCGAAACGCATGGGAAACCCGACTTTTTCAAGGGAATGCCAACTCCTTCTCTGCGTTGCAGAGATCCGTAGTTTTTACTCTACATCCGAAACTCCGTCGTCTTCCCCTAATTTCCGCAGCAACGACGGAAATTACGTAGCAGTTGGCGGAGGACGCGCAATCTGCGCAATGCAGTCTCAAGGGAAGAAACCTCAAGCTCGTCACAAACTTTTCTACAAACGTTAACTGCCCGAAATCTCATTTGCCGCATTCTTCCGAACCTGCGGTCGTTCCATCCAGCTAGAATCTCCGCAACATGCCCCTTCGCTAGCCCACCCGGGGGAAAGTCAAAGCTGCCCGCGAAAGCGAACGTGGGGTCAGGCGCAGCAACATAATATGATGCGGTTATGCAACCCGAGGGAGACGGCAGGGTCAGAGAGAAGAGCGCGAGCCCGACAATGAGAAACCATTACGAAAAGCTCGGCGGAACCTCCACCTGGGCCTCTCTCTCTCTCCGCCTGCAAAACCAGCGGTGCGTGGAGTTCGTTATTTCTTTCCATCAACAGCCACCCCCTTCAGTAGGTCGTGCCTGCCACCCCGCCCTGCTCGCTGGCTTTGTGCTCACTCCACTGGCGTAATACTTGCTGCTGAGGGATTACGAGTGTTTGAGGTAACCTAGTGTTCCATGCCGCCCACAGACCAAGTCCTCATTTTTCGTGAGCGAGCACACATCGAGAGCTCGAAAGACAAGCAGAAGAGGTTTCACTTAGTACTTGGTCAATAAACTTGCTTCTGAACGCATTTCGTTCCAGCAAATTTTATTGGGACATATAATTGACGGATCGCAACAAATTATAGCACGGAGCCAGGCCCGTAGCTACGGGGGGGCCAGGGGGGGCTGAGCCCCTCCTGGCATCTTCATTTGCCCCCCCTAGAAAATTTTCACAAATTCTATCCACAAGCACAGCCATGGGGGCAGGGAGGGGCTTCATTCCTTCCCCATTCTTCTTTATTTCCTTCTAACTAAGTTAAAAACCCAGTTTTTTAGGGTCTAATTTTCAAAATTTTTCTGGGGAAGGACCCCCATTTGTATTTAAATCTTTATTATTCTTATTTTTTTAAATAACAAGTTCATCAAAATCGAAATTCTACTAAAAAATTATGTCCGAATTTTGGTCTAAAAGTATTAAAAGCAGTTTAAAACCCTGTTTTTAGCGTCAAGTTTCCAAACATTTTCTGGGGGAGGACCCCCAGACCCCCCCTTTGATACTTGTATCCCCCATTATTACAAAATAAACTGTTCTTATATTAATTTAAGAACAGAACACACGAATTAATGAAGTTATCTTAAACGGATATTCAACTCCAAAATGTATAACAAATACATTAAATCTATTAAATATGCATGGGAGGGGCTGTCTAACTTTTTTTAGGCCTCTACCGAAATAAACTTCTATATACCCTAGCACTGACTGAAAAGGGAGGTTAGGTTGACACCTTTTATACAATTATGTCTATTTAAAGATGAACATGGAGTGATCAAACTCGATTTTCGAGTTTTCCTTTTCAATTCTGGGGCTTACATGGAGAAGTTCCTTCTATACTTTAACCCAAAGGATCTAAAAATGGGCGAAAACCACTTTAAGCTTCAAATTTTCTAAAATTTTAAAAAGGAAAACATAAGAAAACAGAAAAGGTAAAACTAGAAAAATTTAGGACCTAATTCCTCCCGATACAAAAGGGTCTTATGGGTTTTTGTCCTATAGTCAAACAGTTGAACTTATGCCTATGATACCTCCTGAAAACCCCCTTGCCCCCCCCTGAAAAAGTGGACGCCCCACCAAGGGGAAATTCCTGGCTACGGGCCTGCACGGAGCGCTAGGGTGGATTTAGGAATGAAAGCTCTGATGGTCAACAGTCGACAAACTATTCTTTACCACAAGGGAACCCTCCACCAAAAAAAGAAGGCAAATTCAACTTTCAACCCCAGCTTTCTTCCTTAACCTACGGGACTATTACATATTAGTATGAGGAAGTTTACTCTTCTTTCCAGTATTACCATTATCTTGCCAACGAGATCTGAAGGGGAAAATGAGTAGCAAGGGGGCAAGGCAAGAAGCTACTTATAATAAGTTACTCTGCCCCTGAAATTCAACTATCACTCCAGCGATCTTAGCAAAAAGTAACACAAGTAGAGGGTCAGAAAATAATCAAATACATAATGGTACATTAATGCAATAGGCACGGTAAAAGAACTTTCGAGAACTCATCCCAATCACATCGCCACTGCGTGAGTTTTCAGCGTGCTCCGATATGCAAACTAGCCAGCCACCCGTTCTCCTTTCGCCGGCCTTGAACCTGAGAGGAACCCGCTGGTTCTCGTTTGACCGCGATTGTTGGTCCGACAGCCCTGGAGAGTGGTTTTCACAGAGGGGTGTCTGCAGGCCTCCTGCAGTTCGACAAGCACACGATCAGAAGCGTGTCCCCCCTTCTTGCCCACAACAGAAGAATCATGCACGTTCGTATTCAATGTCCAGAACGATACGGCAACGCCCGCTGTTTGCATTTGATTGAGAGTTCCCTACTTCCATTGAGGAGGGACTCGGACCGAGAAAACATTCTTTCTAATCAAGTAATCAAGGACTACGATACTAAGTTTCCAATTAAACTAATGAATTCTGGATGTGGAGAAAATGTAAGCAATGAGAAAACTGTAGGGCATTACAGTTTTAAAACTAATATACCTAACGGCACAAAATTCAATGCAATGAATTCAAGTCCGCAGAATCTGAACCCCGACGCCTGGTGGAGAGGAAGGCCGATAAAATAGAAGCATCTTCTTGTTAAATAGTTGTTTGACAGTTGGCAAAAGGAAGCAGATGGAGAGATATCGCCTACTAGTCCTCAGTACAAGAGGCCTTTTACAAGCCTGCGTGCTTAGAGACCATTAAAAGCACGTACCCAAATCATTTATCAATAAAAATGCATGGGTGCATATTTCCCGTCCACTTAATTTGGCAAGCAGACTGAATCGATCGGTAAGAATCCAGGGTACTGCCAAAATGAAAAATTTCAAATCCATGACTTTTCATGACTATATACCTGTCTATGGCAATTCATTTTCCATGACTTATAAAAAAAGTCATTTTACTCAACATTCCGGTAACCGGAGCCGATACAGGCGGAAATGCGGAGGTTAGGCGATCGTGAGCCATTCGAGAAAATTTATATTTAATTCATTTACGAGTTTGGACTTTAAAATCCATGACATGACTTTCCTTCACTTATCCTGAAATCCATGACAAAATTAAAAAATTACTCCAATTCATGACTTTCTAGGTGCGCGGAATCCCTGTTTTATTTTCATCAGTTTGTTCTTAACGTGTAACATTACTTAAACACAAGCAACAAATGCATACAGATTACACCAGTCCCGTAATAAACTCAAGTCTACTAAAACCATATTTAGCTTACATATAAATAGAAGTACGCATATAAAATTATTTAGCTTAAATATCAACTCAAAGGGCGGGGACCAATGAGACATTATCACCAAGATTTAAAAAGCAACGTTTCATCAAATCCGACATTTACTTACACTTACATCACAAAAAACGATCAATTGACAAGATCATTGCTTCACAACCCAACCACCCACGCCTAACAACCTTGGATCTTATTTGTTTTCCCATCAGAGAGCAATTACTTTGGAAATAAATCATAATCCGATTACAAAACTCCCCACACACGCCATCCGAAAAAAAAAGCTGAGAGCATTAAATTCGCCAGAGGCAATCCCGTTTCTCATTCATTGATAGGTAAGTATCGCCATCTAATCAAACGCTGCAGACGGGCCTTTCCAACGTCAAGCGTTCGTAAATACACGCAACAAGAGGCGATGTGACGTTGCGGTGGAGATAAAAGCAGGAGTAGTCGATATATCTTCAAATCCGAAAAACGAGCATCGGATTCAAGGTTATTTACCGCAACTAACCATCACTTCACATGAGTTAATGGAGTCAACAATCGCTTCAAATCGCAGTTAGTTACATGACAATGAAGGGTAATTTTTTCCCCGATAAAGACGATAAAGAAAATCGGATAACGCAGCCACATGTCCATCACTTTCTTCTTAACATAAGCGTTTCTCAAGGACAATCAAGCATGGCTGACAATCAAGCTCAGTTTAATCAGTAAAGTAACAAAAATAAAGATCACGCCTCCCAATTAAAGGTACGTAATAACCCTTGCAGATTTCATACTCTAAGATACTAGTAAAATCCAGGAGTCTTTTAGGAGTAAATTACAAAAAAATTAGGAGGTAACATGAATTATTAACCTTACTTCTTTACTGTCACAATCAGAATCAATTATTTAACAAAGTGCAATAGAGGTTAGAATTCACATTTAAACTGAAAATGTTTTTGATTTTAAAAAACAACCAAATTGTTAGTAAAACTTCCTTTTTCTCTTGGATTGATGGTTTTCAAGAGTTAAAGAGAAAATTCAGGAGAAAAAACAATTTTCAGGAGTTTTAAGGGTCTTGAGAAAAAAACAAATTTCAGTTTTTCAGAAGGCGTACGAACCCTACCCTTTGACGTTAATCCTCCAATACTAGTAAATAAATTTAATCTTGCTTCACTAGGTAAGGGAACGTACCCATACTACGTGACCTATTCAGGGGAGGGAGGGGGTACGCTCGGTCACAGGGGGGAGGGGGGGCTTAGGGTTTCGTCACGTAGTCAATTTCTTCTAGTCAATACGACAAAATTAAGCCAAATTAATTATTGAAATTTGCCAAATTAAGACTAATTAAGCCAAATTTATTATTAAAATTAGACAAATTAAGCAAAATTAATATTTTTAAACTTTCTGTTTGCAAAAAATGATGGCAAACCGTATTTATGAATTACTTCGTGAAAACTAGAGGGGGAGGGGGGTCTTGGCATATACTACGGATGGTCACCAAGGGGGGGGGGAGGGGGGTCAAAAATGGGTCACGTAGTATGGGTATGTTCCCTAAGCACCAAAGACTGATTATACAATTTTTTTCCTGCTATGATGGCTGTTTCGTGAAGTGGTTAGACCAGCTGTGAATGTGTTCCCCCTTTTCCCAAAAGAGTAGATTTCTTCCTGATCTAGTTGATGCTAGATCAGGTCAACATATCAATTCACTCTCATTGCATCTTATCTTCTGTCAAGAGCAGCCTCGGGAACAGGTTTCGCGATTCTTTCTCAGCCCGTGGAAAAAAGTTGATGAGTCAGGACGGACACAAAGGAAGCTACCATAACATAAATCTGTTTTCGAGTCTTTTATCACGAATGAAATGAGCCCGCTGTGATATTCTTTGGTTTCGTAGGGTAAAAATGTGTAGGAAATGCATAAAATAGTATTTCTTGAAGGAGTCGAGCGTTTGTGTTATAGCGAAAAAAAATGGGAAAAATCCTCCAGATGTTATACATCCTATTTGTAGCAGGACTTACGATTTTTAGTTAATTGCGTTGCAGTAGAGTTGCAGGGGATATGGATGAATACCGATCCCCATTCAAAGCACTTAGGAAAGCCAGTACATATCTTTTGCAAAAAAGAGGATGAAAAAGCAGTAGAATTATTACAGCAATACAGAAGAGGAAAAGGAGAAACATTCAGTATACAGGGGATATAAAAAACTACATATTCCATATTAAGAAATATCTTTTGTAAAGAAGGTGCAAAAACGGTAGAATTAATTGATGTTGCATTTAATAGCCATACAGGGGGGACATGTATACCATCCATCTTAAAGCATGTAAGAGGGCCAGAAAATAGCTTTTGAAATTAAAAAGGGTGCACAATCAACAGAATTGATTTTGTCTAGTAACGCAGTCCATCACTATACAGGGGACATGTGAAAACTGCCCCTCCAACTTAAAAGCACTTATGAAAAGGCCAGGATACATACATCTTAGGCTAAGAAAAGCAACATATAATTAATTAATCGCGCAGTCCTCCTTAGCTCTTTCAAATCGACGCAAACCACCCACCCAAAAACCACACCCTCCGAAAAGGTTCCCCAGGGTTATCGAACCCAAAGGTTCAGGAGGGAAAAAACAATCAAACCATCCCATCCCAGTGAAAACAAAAGAGAGAAAGGTGATCATCAAACGGATAGTCTAAGCGGTACAAGTTGAAACACTGCACTTTTTGATGATGGTAAGCCACTTGGTACACTGATTCCATGGACCATAAGAATGAGTTTTCGATCAGGAGTCCGCCGAAATTTCCCTTAGAATTTAAAATATTTAACTTTTTATGAAATTTTTAAATTCGCATTTTACACCTTAACTATCAAACTTTTCAACATGTAAGGTGACTTTTCTATACAATTTGAGGTCGTAGATTACAAATATGAAGTCGAAATTTTCAAAAAGATGCTATTTCATATGTTTTTTTGAAAAAAACTAAATTTTAAAATTTAAAATCTTCAAAAACACAATGTTAAACATAAGTTGGTATCATGAAATTTTTACCAGTTATTAAGCTATTTGTAACTTTAAAAAATCCAAAATTTCAAAGCTTTACCTTTATTATTCACCGAGATATGAGACTTTAAATTTGGAAAATTTTCAAAATGGCGGCCATGCTTGATGCGACTACTCATCGAAAACTTCCCATAACTCGGTAAATTATTGTTCAAAATGAACAGTTAAAACCTTTTTTGAAAGAAAAGCAATACCACTACACTATTAAGACATTAAAAGAACAATTAAACCACTTTAAGTTGGTTTTAAATAAACTCTAAGACAGAATAATACTTTACTATGACAAGCATGTTAAAAGCTTTAAAAAAATGCTTTCTTGGTGAAAAATTGTTCTAAATTTTTTATTAAATGTTCACCCTGATATAAATATGCGACATTAAACCATTTAAAGGAAAATTTTGCCTTACAAGCGCCTGGGCGCAAACGCGAAAATACCTAATAAACGCGCGCTTCAAATAAACTTTTTCTGTCAAAGAATCACAAAATCGTGCTTTTAGTCCAAGAAAGTTAGCTCAAAAAAGAGGTTGAGGTGGAACAAATTGTAAAAGAAAGTTTGATGGGTGATTCTTATAGGAAATTTTCCGTAGAAAACGATGGTGAAACGTAAACCAAAATTAACTTCGTCCTTTAGCCAATATGGCGGATTTTCCAAAATGGCGGACAATCGTTTTTAACTTATAACTTCCTAAAAAATGTTAATAAAATTATGATTTCTGCAGTAAATGATTAGAATTTTGTAGCAAAAACAATGGGGAGCTGTTTTTTTCTCTTACGATTTGTCATTTATCCAATATGGCGGATTTTCCAAAATGGTGTCCACTAATGTTTATAATAAAAAAAATTATGATTATAAATTCGTAATTTTTTCAGGATATGGTAAGAATTAAGTCATAATAATATTCATATCAATTTCCTTTCCTCAATGTATCAAATATGGCAGATTTTTCAAAATGGCGGACAATCGTGTTTTACAAATATGCTAAAATTCGTTAATAAAATAAAACTTTTGCTGTAAATTATTAGGATTTAGTAGCAAAAATAATGTGGAACTGTTTTTTTTCTCTTACGATAAGTCATTTATCCAATATGGCGGATTTTCCAAAATGGCGTCCACCTAATGATTAAAATACATAAATCATGATATTAAATTCGTAATTTTTACAGGATATGGTAAGAATTAAGTCATAATAAAATTAATATCAGTTTCCTCCCCCTCAATGTATCAAATATGGCGGATTTTCCAAAATGGTGGCCACTTATTAAGATCCTTTTTATTTTTAATTGTTATTTTCTTAATAATTAGAAATATTAAATGTAATTAGGTAAAATATAAGCAGAATACTTATAATTTACTAAAATTTACGGGTAAATAATGTTAAAGGTAGGTAGAAATTCAAAAATTACTATTTACCACTTAGTTTGAAATATGCGGCCGCCTTTGTGGAAATAATTTCAATGTATCGCAAAATCTTGGTTAATATACCATTTTATAAATAATTTAATATATAATTATTTATATCATGCCAAAATAAAATTTATTTATATGTAAAAACGTTAAAAATAAAAAGGCTCTAAATAAGTGGCCGCCATTTTGGAAAATCCGCCATATTTGATACATTGAGGGGGAGGAAACTGATATGAATATTATTATGACTTAATTCTTACCATATCCTGTAAAAGTTACGAATTAATTATCATAATTTATTTATTTTAAACATTAGGTGGACGCCATTTTGGAAAATCCGCCATATTGGATAAATGACTTATCGTAAGAGAAAAAAAACAGTTCCACATTATTTTTGCTACTAAATTCTAAAAATTTACAGCAAAAGTTTTATTTTATTAACGAATTTTAGCAAATTAGTAAAACACGATTGTCCGCCATTTTGAAAAATCCGCCATATTTGATACATTGAGGAAAGGAAATTGATATGAATATTATTATGACTTAATTCTTACCATATCCTGAAAAAATTACGAATTTAATATCATGATTTATGTATTTTAATCATTAGGTGGACGCCATTTTGGAAAATCCGCCATATTGGATAAATGACAAATCGTAAGAGAAAAAAACAGCTCCCCATTGTTTTTACTACTAAATTCTAATCATTTACTGCAGAAATCATAATTTTATTAACATTTTTTAGGAAGTTATAAGTTAAAAACGATTGTCCGCCATTTTGGAAAATCCGCCATATTGGCTAAAGGACGAGGTTAATTTTGGTTTACGTTTCACCATCGTTTTCTACGGAAAATTTCCTATAAGAATCACTCTTCAAACTTTCTTTTACAATTTGTTCCACCCCAACCCTTAACTTTCTTGGACTATTTCTATTATGATTTTCTAACAACATTTTAGCCACTTCAAGTTTTAAAAACAAGCATCCCTTACCTTTTGTATAAGAAAAAATGCTTAAAATACAATTTTTCAGGTTAGAAATTACCTTTCAAATGAGTATTTTCTAGACAAACCTTTACTCACTGAGTTAAAACATGAAATATCAATGAGATTCATAATGTATTAAAATATGTTATATACATTTAAACTTACCGAACACTTTTTACAATTAGTAATCGTTGTGTATTTGAAAATCGAGTAAGGGTAATACATCTAATCATTTCCTATATGGTAACGCATAACACCATTTAAACTTTAAGCAATTATTTTTTAATCGGTATACAAAATTAATTGAGACTGTATGCGTCCTGCTAGTTTGCTACTAGACTACTTAAATTTAAAGACCTGGATACTTTACCTTAGGTAGAGTATCCAGGGCTTTACTTAAATTATACCAGCCTTATAATGAATAATAGTATTTTCAACTTAGTAGAAACTTATAGTACTTTCAAGTGCTTGTTTACTTACCTACAACTTTACTATTAGTTTCAATATCTTTACATTTATTAGAAATTAAGAATATCGGGAAAGTCAAATGCATCTAAATCTTTCATTAATAATCATCGTACAAATATTTGGATATGATAAGTTAATAAGTACGGATTTTTTCTTTTTTTAAATGAGAGTCGTAGAGACAATATATTTTTCCTGTAAAAAAACATATTAAATGTGTACCATGATAGATCAAGATTTTTTCTTTTAAGAAACGTATGCCTCTCTTGAGAATCGGTATATTTTCTGTATTAGCTAGATTTTAAAAAAAGCATGTACATTGCCTATACTCCTTTCAGTAGGTAATTACAACACTAAGATAAGAATTTCATTAATTATATAAAGGTATTAAAGGGAGTTAAAGGTATTAAATAGCCTTTTAAGGATTTCAAATTATTTGGTTTATTCTTTTGGCACAAATTCAAAAGTATTGATTTAATTTTTGAATTTAGCGTAAAAGGTTAGGTTATAGGTCTTCCTCTGAATTTTGGCATTCACCTCTACAATTCAGGCACATTAGTGTACACTGTACATGGTATTCCTGAAAATTTGCAGGAACACCTTGCATAATCTATTTCCGCATAACTTCTAAGCTTTCTAATTTTTAAAAATAATTCATAAAAACAGCAAATACACAACGATTACTAATTGTTAAAAAGTGTTCGGTGAGTTTAAATGTATAACATATTTTAATACATTATGAATCTCATTGATATTTCATGTTTTAACGCAGTAAGTTGAGTTTTTTCTAGAAAATACTCATTTGAAAGGTAATTTCCAACCTGAAAAATTGTATTTTAAGCATTTTTTTCTGATACAAAAGATAAGGGATGCTTGTTTTTTAAACTTGAAGTGGTAAAAATGTTGTTGGAAAATCATTAGAAAGCATGATTTGGTTAAAATAATGTTAGAAAAACATAATAGAAAGCACGATTTTGTGATTCTTTGACAGAAAAAAGTTTATTTGAAGCGCGCGTTTATAAGGTATTTTCGCGTTTGCGCCCAGGCGCTTGTAAGGCAAAATTTTTCTTTAAATGGTTTAATGTCGCCTATTTATATCAGGATGAACATTTAATAAAAAATTTAGAACAATTTTTCACCAAGAAAGCATTTTTTTTAAAACTTTTAAAATGCTTGTCATAGTAAAGTATTATTCTGTCTTAGAGTTTATTTAAAACCAACTTAAAGTGGTTTAATTGTTCTTTTAATGTCTTAATAGTGTAGTGGTATTGCTTTTCTTTCAAAAAAGGTTTTAACTGTTCATTTTGAACAATAATTTACCGAGTTATGGGAAGTTTTCGATGAGTAGTCGCATCAAGCATGGCCGCCATTTTGAAAATTTTCCAAATTTAAAGTCTCATATCTCGGTGAATAATAAAGGTAAAGCTTTGAAATTTTGGATTTTTTAAAGTTTCAAATAGCTTAATAACTGGTAAAAATTTCATGATACCAACTTATGTTTAACATTGTGTTTTTGAAGATTTTAAATTTTAAAATTTAGTTTTTTCCAAAAAAAGATATGAAATAGCATCTTTTTGAAAATTTCGACTTCATATTTGTAATCTACGACCTCAAATTGTATAGAAAAGACACTTTACATGTTGAAAAGTTTGATAGTTAAGGTGTAAAACGCGAATTTAAAAATTTCATAAAAAGTTAAATATTTTAAATTCTAAGGGAAATTTCGGCGGACTCCTGATCGAAAACTCATTCTTATGGTCCATGGAATCAGTGTACCAAGTGGCTTACCATCATCAAAAAGTGCAGTGTTTCGCCCTTTTTCGTCGTGTACCGCTTAGACTAGGAGGGGGGAAACTTCGCATGATGCATATCGATCGCCGGGAAGCGCGTCGATTGGCAGCGGTCCACAAGGTCGCCAGCCGGAATTCCCGAAAACGCAGCCGGGGTAAACAGAAGCTATCATCAGCGGACATTCCGTGTGCGCGGGGAAGGATAAATATAAAGTTGCAACTCTCCCAACGTCCAAAAACACACGAGGGAACGAATCTCTCGAATCATTATTATTACCTGTAGGTTCGTTTTGCGGGCAACGGGATAAATCCGGGCATTTTTAATACTGTCCGAGTATTTGGGGCAGTGATAAATGCCACTGAATGCACATAACATTGACCGACTCACTTCGGGCATTATTAATAATGCCCGGCTTATCATTTTGTTCGTAACATATGCTAAGCATGCATACAGCCAGCCGGGGGAATGGATATCGGGCAGGGGGTTTCCCCCTAACTGGCGGCCTTCGGTGCCTATATTTGCAGCTCGCTTGGGAAAGACTAGCTCGCTAGGCATCAGCTAAGGCAGTTTTGTATAAAAATTTTAAGCAAAATACGAGTGAGTTGTGCGTTGTGCAATCGGTCAGAGCAAATAAGTGTCCCGAAGAAGTTAATACACTCTAGTTTTTTCTTCTTCCAACTATAACTTTTAGCTTTCCTTTTTCTGTCAGGTAACGAATTGAGGAGTAGACCTATTAGGCAACACCGCCGCTGAAACTATTGCTCAGCCAAGAAAGGCTTCCCAAAACGAAGCGAAAACAACATAGAATCACCGAATGTTTCTTTCATTTTTAAAACCAATCATAACAGACTGAGCACACAGCTACAAAAGGTATCGCCCTAAAACAGAGCAATTTTTCCTCGTTTTCAAAATAACCCTTTGACAAAGAGCCTTGTTTCCGGAAAGAAACCTACTAACCTCCGTCAACTGAAGGTCGTGGAGCAGCGATCGATGAGAAAACAATGCCAGAATAGCGAGTGTCTGCCAATCGAAAATGCCCGCTTTCCTATGCCTATTCCACTTTACCGGTTTCAGAGACAATAATCCTAACTCTATGCAATAATCGGGAACGGAATTGGGAATTTATGACGCTTCTTTTACAAGCATAAAAGATCGATGGCTTATATCCTGGATGGAGAGATTCATATGTTCTTGAAGTCATTGAAACATTTTTGAATAGATTACAACCTCAAATTAAATACTGACACCGAATGTCTCCAGAGAGAGAACTGGATGGTTTTAATTAGACCATTTTAAAAATGGTATTGCTACACTGAAATATTAATTAAATTTTAACAAATGTGTAGTGTAAAGGTGTCCATGAGGTTCTGCCCTTTTTGAAGACATTAATTGATAGTGGTCTGAATTACATCTTTTAAACGGACATAAAAATTAGATTTACTTTTTTAAAGGCGAAACTTTCGAATGGAGATTTTTACATAGCTTGAGAAAGTCCTGATGAGTCGGAAAATATTGTTCTCCAAGGTAGTATTAGATTTCATCCAAAATAGATAAATAGTCACAAGCCGAATCAATATGACCCAAGAAATTTCTTCATAGAACTGTACATTAATCACATGTTCACTTAAAAAACGTTTTACTGCATTGTATCATAGATAGGACCATCTGGGGCGCTTAATACAACGAGATAACTCCAGTGTAAAGCTATTGGAGATTCCTCGTTGTTGCTGCAACTGCTTAGCTTCTTGATTTGAATTCGCACCGCTATCAAAACCCTAGATGTGATTTCTGAACTTATAAAATAAAACAATCACTACACCACCAACCCCATTTCCACGAAAAAAAAGGATCTTTCAACTTCGCCACATCCCAAACCACACCAAGACAATCTTATGAGCATCTCATCAACACGAAGAAGGCCAGAGCCGATAAAACCGCCTACCAACACAAAAGGTCACTTTCTTTCTACCTCTCACATGAAAAAAAAGCCGAAAAGGTCATTGTTGTTTTCGTTCCACCCAACTCGCAACGAGGAAAAGAGAAGTCCGTCCAACGAGGAAGAGAAGGGAAAAAGAAAATAGCAACTCTCACCCGATAAATGCAACCAAAGCGAAGAGGGCAGCTCACAGATAGAAGGCGGCACAGCTTCAAAGCAGACCCTTTGAGATAGTGAAGAGAAGAAAAAACGGGTAGATTAGCCCTGTACTCACTATAAATAGGCATTAATTCACGCAACTGGGAAAGAAAGAGGAAGCAGGAATATACTATGTTGCCTTGGAATGTTTCCTTAAAATTTACGAGGCCTTTTTGGGGGACGATGAGATTTCATAACTTGCCAAGAGAAGATCTTGGTTGACGCGAGTTTTTGGAAGCTTTATTTAGCTAAGTCATTCGAAAAAAGACGGTCGAAGGTTATTTCGTAGCATGTGGTCAGCTGAATGAAAAAACCTTGCCGACCGTTTAAGTTAGTTTCCGACAAGTTAAATCTTGTCTAATACAATAAAATAATCACATTGACATTATTACTTGGGAAATATTAGTGATTAAACTAACCTTTGCTTCATTTTAAATACGGACCATACTAAGTTGTAGAATGTAGAGTAACATAGGCTCCCTGTTATATTCATTTTCAAACTGTGTACCAAGACCTTCTTTTATACTATGTTCTATTTTCACAAAACTTTGACAGGGCGAAGTTCAGATTTGCTGATGAGTCAAAGTTGGTAGTGAATAATAGACGATATAATGCGAATAACCCTTTTAATTAACAGGGTTAGGGTACCAGAAAAAGAAATTTAAAAAAAGATCTCCAAAAGATTCAATACCACCAATCTGCAACTCTCAACTAGCACCTTTCGACAGTAGGTAGCGACAGAAACTAAAATGTTCCAATAGCACACTTATCCGCAACAAATCCCAAATACTAGCAGGCAAAATGATGCAAGCCAACTTTACTCAATAGCAACGTTTCCTGAACCCAGTATGTCACTACGCAGAAGGAGAAAGTGGGTAAACACAAAGCCTGGTTGCTAGGAGGAGTTTCGGTACGCAAATAGTGATAAAAAGACACTACATGAGTTTAACGAAATAATCGTATTTTTAAAAATGACGTTCTTTGTTTCACTCGAAACTACTTTG
This sequence comes from Tetragnatha versicolor, assembly GCA_024610705.1. Classification (NCBI taxonomy): domain Eukaryota; kingdom Metazoa; phylum Arthropoda; class Arachnida; order Araneae; family Tetragnathidae; genus Tetragnatha; species Tetragnatha versicolor. Next base: position 17,300,892 of record JANDEH010000011.1, on the reverse strand, counting down.
AACTACTTTGCTTGTTAGTAACATCGTAGGGTCAACTAACGTTGATGTCTAGTATAACTCCTTCGGGTAGCGTGCGATTCAGACAGGTGGCACAATAACAAACAGGGAGTGTCAATGGATATCGAGAGAACCCACGGACGATAACGAAACCCCGAAATAAGCGAGAAAACGTTCGATGGTACACCGGTCGCAAATAAAAGAAAAGAGGTCAGATGATCCACGGTAGCTCGCGACCCATTTCCAACGAATTGAAAAACCAGGAGAACTGGACCGATTCTGTTTATCCAACTGGAACTTTGGACGATGGATGCGAAGCGCGGAAGTTCTTGGGAGTCCTCTTGTCGCATAAACAGGTCCGAAAACTTTCACTTCTGTGCCCGTTTCGGGAAGTAATGCACATTGTCTAACTTCTTACAAGATTTTCCGGACCGTCACATAAAGGAACCCGAGCGTTCACGGCTTCCTTATGATGGCGTGTTAGTTTCTGGGGAAATGTTGCAGGAACTCTGAACGAGATTAGAACGCCTCTTGCCATGTAAAAAACTATTTCCAATTCCACCTAGAGTACTGATGATCTTTGCAAGGAACCAAATAATCTGACCTGGTTAGAACCGTTACACAATAAGGGGACATCCATAAATTACGTGAGGTGTTTTTTCCAAAATCTGGACCCCCCTCCCCCCTTGGTGAGATTTAGTGAGATTTTGCTAGACCCCCCCTCCCCCCACGTGAGATTTACCTACAACCCTTAAAAATAATTTTCTATCCAATTTGTTGGCATTTTGTGCTTCACAGCACCTAAAACTTTTCCATTATTAATGATGTAGGGCAGTGGTCCCCAACCTTTTTACCACCACGGACCGGTCAACTTTTGATAATTTTACCGTGGCCCACTATGGCGGCGTTATATCTAGATTATTTCGATTCATTAATTTTAATTTAATTGTACTATTTAAACATACTTTCAAAATAAAATACTGTTACATCGAAAAATAAATGTAAAGTGATTAATAATTCATTTCATTCATTAATTTCGAGTTATAAACCCATGAATTTAAATTCATTTTCAATGAAATGGTCGGCCCGCGGCCCGGTAACACTTGATTCACGGACCGGCACCGGTCCGCGGACCGGGGGTTGGAGACCACTGATGTTGGGGAAAAGGAAATTATTCCGCCTAAAAATCACCACATTATCTTATCTGTGGGTATTATTCCTTTCTCAAACTTTAAAAAAATCGTTTAATTTCGAACTTAAAAAGTTGACGTGAGATTTTAATCGACCCCCTTGGTGTGATTTTTCCAAACCCCTCCCCCCCTTTTTGACCTCACGTAATTTATGGAGATGACCCCTAAGCTGCATAACAGCCAAGTTAGATTCGAGAGGCTAACAAGAATAACCCCATGCCCTCATGAAGTCTGGCCATCAAAATACATAGAGTATCGTTTCACTTCAATAACACGGGTTAATTCAGAGTTAAATGGTATGTATTTTACTCCAATGGTCTCATGTAGTCCCGAGTCTAGAGCTACATTAGTGCCCGTCTTTTCAGAATGACAAATTCCCTTCTGAGTTGACTTGTGCAAATAATCTAATCCCCCAAAGAAAAACATCTTAAGAAGCTTATGAATCTCACAGTAATAGCAATCTGGTTTTGAGACCTCAAGCTTCCTTCATTTTAACACTTGCTGTGGCTAGAGCTAAGCATGACCAATGCCAACAAGTGTCGTAGTTCAAGATTCATACAGGGTGCCTCAATCCGGGAAAACCATCAATTCCCACAGTAAACGAAGACAAATTAATATCCAATACTCATTACCTTCACCATCCTAAAACCCAGTATCCTTTCCCTACCACTCGACAGACTGCGACTAGACGCAATGCGTTATTGATTAGCGTTGACATCACCCACAAGGCACGGTCTCGGACCCGGTTGCTACACGACAGCACGGGCTCAAAACAGCGTTGGATCCCCATGCCCAAAAGGAAAGTGGTCTCGTCGCAGCAGTAGTAGTCACGCAAGCAAGCACTGTGCGAAGGCCCCCATTCACATTATCAAGGTGTGTCAACGACCCTCGCTGCAGGAGTCGACATACGATATTAAACACCAATCGTTATGAACTGTCAATTCAACACACGTTTATTTGTCAGGCTTTACTCAGGCAGGTATGTTAGGGCATCGTTACTAACTTTGCTACAGTAAGGTGCAAGTGTGTAGCATAAGGCAAGCTCATGCATGAGGTGTATTACACGATGATCGATAAAATAATTCAACCATTATATAATGTTGAATAGATAAAAGTGATTTATAGTATAATACTTTATCACAGAAGGGTATAACACTGGGCCCTGATTAAGTTATAGTGAAAACTGGTGGCGATTCTCAGCATAAGATTGTATGCGTAGGAAACGTCGAAAAATGTGATCATAAAAGACAATATCGATTACTCATTCTAAGCCAGAATTATAATTATAAGAACTTCGATATCGTTGATCGAAATTATGTTGAGGTGCCATTGACCAAGCGTTAACTAACAATGGCCAAGCATTTGCAAAATATAGATTTTAAGGCAGATTTTCTCATATTAGTCATTCAACAAACGGAACGGAAACGATTGTGCAATAATGGCAGCTGGTTGAACACCTGGATTAAGGCAAGTTTGCAATAGATCAGGATTATTAATGGTTTGCTGTAGTGACCTCCATAGCTACAATAATCACTTTGGTGTATTCATTAAAAACCATTTAAAAATTAGATTCAACATAGTTTGTTTACAACTAGAATTATAAAGCAGGTCATGAAAAATGAAATTGGGACTAAGAAGGCTAAGAAAATCTATTTTACACGTCACTCTTCGTAAAAAAGGATTGGTGGGAAAAGTAGGTGAGATTTCCCGTATCTGTCCCTATTCAACATGATAAGGATAATTCGCTCGGGATAACCCCGAAACATACCCACAAGTTCTGATGACACGTGTGAAGAGTGAACATAATTTTCCGAGTTAAGTGATAGAGGAAGAGTTGAAACTCGGCTGCGCAATAAAAAATGGTAAATAGATACTGTATCAAGATATGAACCACAAGTGCTGATAAACAACACGTTTCATAAGTTGAAACGGATCGCGTAACATTTACAGACAACTAAAACAAATATTCTCCTGTCGTTTTAGGGAGGGCACTTGAGATTTCACCAAAAGTAACAAGTTTAATCTTTATTGCAGAAAGAAAAACACGTGCTATTAAGAGCAGGCGCGGATCCAAGTGCCCCCCTTGGACCCAAAAAAGTTTTCAAAATGAGTTAAAATCCTACTTTTACCAGTCAAATTTCAAAATTTTTCTGGGGGAGGACCTCTATATCCCAGAGGTACCACAAGGGAATCTTGCGTGATATTTTTTAAAAAATCCCCTGCATTTTGGTGTTTTGTGTCAAAAGATAAAGGTGATGGTCAGGAAAAGTGACCCCCTTGAAGCCGTGATGGATCCGCGTGATTAAGAGTGATCAGAATTAAAAAATTTTCCGAGACTGAATTTATTCCAACTTATAAGGCATGGAAATTCCAGGTGCGGCCTACCCCTATTTAGTTGAATGTCAACACCAAAATTGACCAACGATATCACGTTATAAAGCAATCGCCCTACATTTTATGTAGCCAAAATCTAATAAACTAAAATGGGGTAGGCCACCCACCAAATCAATACCGAAATTTCTCAACTTATAAACAGCATAGGCATATATTCTATAAGAATACTGTTAAAAGTTAAACCATCTAATTTCACTAGCATTCTTAATTCGTGATTACAAATCAATGGGAAGAAACGCATCTGAGGGGAAAACCTTTGAAAAAAGACACTCCAACAAGTCAAGCATGAAGAATATTGCTTTGACCATATTTATTTCATTAAAGTGCTATAATATTACATGATGCACTGATGCATAGCTCAAATATATTGAATACATTTATTCATTCGGATGGAACTTGAAACAAATCTTCAAATAATAGAAATCTCAAATAAGAAACAAAAATTGTTTTTAAAATAATAAGCAAAGCAATAAACGGATTAAACCACACCGGAGGCTTTGAATCAAGGACGTTAAAAAGTTCATATCGTTTCTAGAGATCGATACAGTTTTGATACGATATTTTCTTTACCTTCAATGTAGTATCGCGTCAATATTGTTCCAAAAAATCACTTTAATTGTCAATATGGAAAAAAATCTACACAATAACAAAAAAAAGTTTTTAAAATTTGAAAAATTGCTATTATCGCGAACCAATGCCACTGGTACGTCTGCGACAACAACCCTGGATCATAGATAATCCATCCAGGGGAGACCTAAAAAAAGGCAACAATGCCATCTGCTCTCGACCTTTGAACCTTGATGGCCAGATCAAATGACCTCGCGTGCCGGCTACAGCATCATCGGCAGGATGGCAACAAACACCGCCGCTTCTGCAGCACACCTGCCTCGAGGATCGCCCACCACCGCCGATCTCCGGCCAACTTTCTCCTCGGGGGCCATCTGAAAATGGCGACTTTGATACAAGTAAAATTCTAAATTATTAAACTGAGTCATTAAGGCCGTATCAATGGAGTAAGAGAATATGAATGGAGTCAAACATTTCCTGGATAAATAGTTTTCACATTTCAATTAAAAACAAATGTCATTTTGGCTTAGAAGAAAAAAGAAAGAAGCACAAAGAAGAAAAGAAAGACAAATTTACTTAAATTCCCAATTTTTTACCGGAATTTACCGACAGCATTGACCGAAATTTTCACGACACCATATAATCATTCTTTTTCGCAAGGTACAGGGAACCCTGTACCTAGTTCTTAAGGAATCTAGTACTTAGTTACGATATCGTTGTACAGCTAAAACTATCGCTAACTCTTTGTGTCCGCATCCACTGATCACATCACCAATTCAAATGCAGCACAATTGAGGCGCTTGTTGCAGCAACGAGTTAACTCCAAAGTAAAACCTGTTGGATAGTGAGCCCGCTGTTGCTTGCAGACGCTTCAATTTTCGAATGCTCCCTCAAATTACGTACAGGTAAGCAAGCACCGCACGCTCCTCAGATAACATAAAAGTATCACAATAGCCTTCCTGACCATTAAACCACACGAAGCGATGAACTCCTTCGCAGCGATGACGTAGCCGGTAATAATAATGATAGAGGCGGGGCTTTTATTCAAATGGAAGACGACCAGCACCGATGCCTGAACAAGCAAAGAAGGATCCGGGCCAAGGACGGGGGAGGCATGTCTCAATATTCGTCGTGCATCGAGACAATCGCCCGCGATGAGGAATCCCTGCCGAAGCGTGCAAGAAATGAATTTCTGGAGATGGAGAAAGGTGAGACGAATATCTTGTGAAATCGGGGTCGGCGGCTGAGCAAATGACGAATGCATGCTGCACATGCGTGCCTGCCGACTCGACAAGTTAGGAAGTAGTCTAATACTAACAACAGGTACCGATATTAGTATAGTTATAGATAGTGGTATATTTTTAGGCAGTTATACGCTATGCGAGCAGCTCTTCATTCTTTTATGTTGCTAATTTATTGAATAAGTGGTCAAGAACTTAAATGTATGCAATCAGTCTACAAATTATGCAATGATTCGAGGAAAACTTAATCCCTAAAGAACTGGCCGATTCGTAAGATACAAGAGACATGGAATTTTCCGAGGATAATACAACCAATACTCGACTACTGCTCCGATAACAAGTCATTTGCATTAATATGTATAATATAATTTCATCCCACGTCAACTGGCCTTAAGCCGGTGACCATCTCCGTTTCAGTTGTCTTCGGGCTTGGGGGTGCTAGGGGGACCCCCTAGTAGATCGATCATTTCTACATTCCCAAAATTATTAAATTGAGGTGGTCGGAAACTAGTCCACAGGTGTGATTCTACTAATACAAAAAAGGAGACAACCCTGTTGCTTTTTGATCGAGTTGAGCAAGAAAATACAAAGAAGGTTAGGTGGAAGTCTTTAAGTGAAACCATGATCCTAAAAAGATCAAGATCCACAGTCTAAGAAAGAGTATTACGAATGAGCTTTTTCCAGCCATATAGCCCTGACTTCCCAGTATCCACTACTGCTCTAACTAAAGAAATGCGAAAGGGAAAAAAAGGTTCTCCGCGAGGTCAACAGTCTCACCCCTGCCTTGCCGCACCAGTTTGCCGGATCCGGGCCGAAACAAGACCGGGCATTGAGCAACATCGGGACAAGAAGAGAGAGAAACAAAGGGAGGCGAAGGCCGCCGAGAGAGATAGGATAAAAAAAAAGTCGGAAATGTTGAACAACCGACCACCAGTGAATGCGCGGAAACGATTGCGGAGACCGATAGCGCGAGGAGCGAGGGAACAAAGGTGGCCCGCGCAATTAAAAAGGGAAGATGGGTTACGGAATGTCTAGGGAAGAAAAAGCAAGGTCAGTGGCACTGTACTCGCAGAAACACGGGGACTCGAAACTCGTGACGCAAATTAGGAGCCACGTGATAGAAATGAGGGTTCTTTGCAATTCAGGTCTTCATGCCATAAAATAATGGAACTCACGACAAATGGAATTAGTTGCAATGGACTAGACAACTCTCCTCTCCTTATGCTTGTTTCAAAAGTCTTGCGGGAAAAATTGACACCAAAGTGGTGGACCCTGGGGGCACACTGTAAACCTTAGGGGGGCAAGCTGTCTGATTGCTTTGGGAACATGATTTTCCCTTATAAAAACGGAATTTTCGCAAAATGTTGTATAAATTCCTCCATAAATCCGCCCATGTTTACGAATAGCCAGGGAGGAAGGAGCAGCAGCAAGAGTCCCTCCAGATAAAAACATGGTGTATTACATATATTTGTTTATAAACGTTGGACCTTTTACCAAATTAGGATTCGATTCGTAAGATTTAAACAAAAAAAAGTACAGGCAGCACTATTTCAGATTATTCCCTTTTTTGCCATTGCCCTATGATTAATATTTTTACCAGTGTAGAGATTGTACAATGGATATAAAATAAACAGAGAATAGACTTATAAAAGCTAAAAATATTCTGGGGAAAATTATACGAGCGTTACAACGCAAAGGTCTGTGTGAAGTGAATGATGTTTTGAAAGTTCATTCCCGTTTCAAAGTAAAATCTATAATAATCCCACCTTCCAACAAAATGGCACCATCCGTTGAAACCCACGTTTAAAACTTAATTGCAAAGCAAATGCTAAACGTCGCAACAGCGAGAGACCATCAAACACATAAAAGAGCGGGAATGGTCAAAACGGCATGAAATTTGTGCGAGATGGACTATCAGCGAACCAGCAAAGCCTTACTAAAGAGAAATCAACTACTGCGATCCCACAATGAATTAAACACTGGGTCATAAAATGCGACGATGACGTTTGTATTACTTTCACGGAAGAGGCGATCGCTGTTAAGTGGCAAGGGTAATGGGAATATGCAAAATCTGATGCACGCAGTCTCGCATCAAACAAAACGCGGTAAATATTGAACTGACGTAATGAGTGGTTAACCCTCAGCTTTCCGGTGAATTTCCTCTTGGGATCGTCACTCTTAAGATTTCCTGGATTCGCAACTTTTTCATTTGATGTGGTGCATGAGTCTCATTTCGTGAAACCGAGGATATAAAAGTCAAGGTTATCCTTGGCCTAGATCTGTTGCTTAAAGAGACGAGAAAATTTAAAAGAATGAAATTCCTACAGAGAAACTTATGACAAGATTAAGCACTCAACACAGGGGAGAAATAAAGGGATGACTATGTTACGGGATGGGGTGGATATCTTAAGGTGCAATATTAAATTATGATGTGTGCCATTATTGCTGCTGGAAAGGACGTATTTCCCCCCATTAAACTTATATTTAACCTTTAACCCCAAGATCCTGATTTTTTAGTTATGTCGCTATTGTAATCTGTGAGTGATATGCGTACTTAACACAATTACCACGTATTGTATCGCTATTGAAGATACTACACATAGTGAAGTTTAAGAACAGGACAAGACGGTCTCAAATAACTTCAGATTCACACACAAAAGTTCATGTTTAGACAATCAACAAAACGCCGTATCGGAGTATCATAATTGGCCGGTATCAGATATTCAATTTAGCACTAAAATCATGATGGAAAAGTTGAAATGTAACCTGAAATCGAACACGTTGAGACATCGCTATTTAGCTAAACAAAAGTAAGAAAGATAAACCAGATAATGGAGTCATGCTTTTATCATATCACCCAATATATCGGCGTTTTTTGACTTCGTAACTCGCCACAACCTTATCAACAGCCAAGTTTTTCAATAGAAGTCAACAAAAGAAAATAAATGGGATGCTCTTCACACACAGAGGAGATTCACCTGAAAATCATGGAAGGATTATCCCAGATTAGCGCTAATCCTAGAAAACCTGTTTTCGACAAGGAAACATCGAGATTCAAGAAGAAATCAAAGCTTTCCCTGGTAACGAACAACAAAACCATTTCCCAAGAGCTGAAATGCACCCCTGCGTTAAGATGATGATCGGACTCCAGACCATCAGGCTCCTTAATAAGAAAAAAAATAACCATAACCAGTTTGATCTAACGCTTTCTCGCTAGTGAGTTGAATCATCAGGTGGTCAGAGAGCAGAACGGTCTGCAAGAGACTAGCCTTCAACCGTGTGGTTCGAAACCCATGATGATGACGCGACCAATCGCCCTAAATGGTGTGCGACTTTTTTTAATTTCGCTATTTTTATCCCTGTCTTTGTAACAGTTAAGAAATTTTGGACTAAAAGTTCCTAATATTTTCTTGTCAGTAGAAAAGTTGTTTTTCCCTTAAAATGCAATGCAGACACCAACTTAAGCTTCCACAGTGTTAGATTAGTAAGAAGCAATTACAGAGGCAAATAAGTTTCAAGAACATAAAAAATAAGTTCTGTAAAAGGAAATGAACATAAGAATAATCTGTTGGACAAAGAGCACTACTTCGATTGCTACATCGAAAACAATAAAAATTATGTATGTGTGGACATTCCTCTCCAATTTTTTTTAATTTTGGAAAAAGTTAAATACAATATTTATTAATTAAAAAGAAGCGTGTAATACATCACGAACCCCAAAAAAAAAAACTTACAGCATAGCAACGAACTAGGAGGCTAGGGAAAGGAGTCCCATTAAAATAAAAAGTGCCCCTTTGTTAGTGGTGAGAATGACAAGGATCCTTCTAACTCAGGGGTCGGCAACCTGCGGCTCGCGAGCCGCATGCTGCTCTTTCGATGTTAAGTTGCGGCTCTCCAGTTCTATACGAAAAAAATAATAATTTACTGATAAAAACTTTTAAAAAATCAGAAAATTTTTAAAGATAAGAATTCCATATAATTTCTGGGGGAGAACTCCTTAACACTCCTAAAAATTTTGGAATATGTGCTGATTTTCCTTAAAAATTCTGTGACTTATAGGGAGTGATCCTTATTTGGTCGTAATAGAAGTTCTAAAAACTAATGAAAACACTATTTTTAGGGGCAAATTTCCAAAATTTTTCTGAAGTGGGATCCACACCCCCTCGAAAGTTAGCTGTTTATTATAACTGTACTTTTTTTCCTTGAAAATTCTGCCACTTAAATAATGAGAGGTGCTCTTAGGGTGCAATCGAAAAAGGCAAAAATGAGCTAAAACGCGAATTTGAAGGGTCAATTTCCAAAATTTTTTTCTGGGGAAGGACTCCCAGACCATCTTTTTCCAGGAACTCACATCGTTTATACAAAATTTGGAAATTAAGTTCACTAAAATTAATATACAACGTGTACGTAAGTCATCTAAAACTTGATGTAAAAAAGTACCCTACCCGGAAGGAGGAAATTCTGATTTTTTTTACCCAACAGAAAAAATGTTGGGTTAAAATTCTCCCCAACTAAAATCACCCTCCCAATCTAAAATGAAATATATATTAAGCATATACTATTACATTGAAGCAAAAAAAATTAGTGGCTCTTTAAAAACTGGGAAATTTCGTAAACTTGTACTTTTGGCTCTTCCCTTTCAAAAGGTTGCCGACCCCTGTTCTAACTATATCCAACCAACACAGCCATTCGAAGTATAGCTCACGATTTCCTTTTTCCTACCGAATTCAATTGCTCTCGAATTAACATCGAATCGTGAAAGGAAACAAAACAGACAGGAATACAAATATGAATCCGAGCGAGCGATGAACAAAATATGGTCGAAAAAGCAGGAGAAATGCATCCATATCGAGCTACGCATGCAGGTATTAACATTTGAGGTCAACCAGAGCTTCCGGCTTTGTACAATACTCACAATATAAGTGACAGTCACACAATGACTATTGAGACATGAATACAAACAGTTTTTTTCCTTCTCAAGACTCGGGCAAAATAGTGAAAGGTCTTTTACACAAGCGGTTTTTTTTTCCAACTTTTAAGGTTAAATCAGTTTACAAAAACATTTTACCCTAAAAATGTAACGATTTCATAGATAAGAGGAAAATTTGTGACTCCTAACTTTATTTCAAAGAAAAGGTAGTTATAGTGTAGGAGGTAAAACGCCGAAAGAGACTCCTAAGTTGTCTCGGTGCGTATAACAATTAAATAAGAAAAGTTACAGAAACCTTGCTTTAAACTCTTAAAACATCTTGTTTAAAAAACACATCTGAATAAAACGTTCTCTTACTTAGTTATCAGTACCTGCATGATGACATTTATCAGTATCACTTTGAAGATTAAGATACCTTGTAACAAAAAGTTTTTCCATATCTTGTTTTGTGGGGATTTTTTGCCTTAGTAGTAAGAGTAAAAGAAAGATTGAAACAGAAGATAGAAAGTAAAAGCCAAGAGGTCAAGTATCCTATAGTTGTACTTGGCATCCAAGAAGACGGCATTTAGAACAGTGCCCCCTCCCTGTTCTCAAAATGAGTTAAACCATTTTTTACAAGTCAAATTTCAAAAAAAGTTTCCCCCCAGCCAGAACAGACCTACATGGAACGGATCCTACATGATACTTTTTAGAAAATCTCCAACATTTTGCAGGGTTCCCACTCTATTTCAGAAATAAAATTCCCCGACTTTTCCAGGTAAATTTTTAAGATTTTTCGGAAAAAAACTAGCAATTCATGGCATTTTTCAGATACTTCTTACTTTTTGAACACATAATTTTAAATAAATTGACAAATTTTACACAAACAAGATCCAAAATTGACACGCAAACAATCAAAATTTTCATTTTCCAGGTATTTTTTACGATTTTCCAGATTTTTGGCCAAAATTATTAGCAATTTTCCCTGACTATTCCTTGACTTTTAAGGTGAAATTTAAATTCCCTGACTTTTCCAGGTTTTCCTTGACCCGTGGAAACCCTGATTTTGTGTCAAAAGGTAAATGTGATGGTCTGGAAAAGTGTGCCTCCCTTGGAGCTATGCTGGATCCGCATCTGGTACTTGTCACTCAATAAAAATTTATGAAATACATCTGTCCACACACACACAATTGAGCTTTAAAAATTGGAGATATATATTCACGTGAGAGAAACAGTAAGTAATGCAATGCAGACAACAAATTGTATTTCTGCAAGGCAAACACTTTTAACAGCTGCTAAAACAGGCAGGATAGTTCAAAAACATTTCCCATATACTCGTACTACCTGACAAGGACCCAGCAACTGTTTTGATAAAGGCATCACGAAAAGACAAATTCTTACATTTAATTATATTACAGTTCCAAAAACCTCAATGGACTGAATCAAATACCAAAAGGAAAGACAAGATATGAATTCTCACTTGGAGGGGACAGAAGGGTTAATTTGTGACAAGGGGGAGAGGAGGTTAAGAATAATTTTATTCCCCCCCCCAATTTTTAGTGTATGATGTTACAATTCTTTTCTGACAATGTTGTTATGGGCCAGGGAACTCAGGCACCGCAGCCGATTTTTCGTAAAAAAAATAGGAAAAATAGGAGAATTTAAGAAAAAATAGGAGAAAAAAAAGGATTATTTTTCTTGAAAAAATAGGAGAAAAAAGGAATATTTTTCTTAAATTTGAGTTAAAATAACACAACAGGGATGCCAACCTGTGCCTGTGATGACGCAAATTTCGTTTTGAGTGCTCCCGCGATGCCGCAAAAAATCAATAATTTTTTTGCTCTTTTTTCGATTCTTCGCTTATATTTCAAAAACTATAAATTTCTCGAAGATAATTTCAGTAACAAAGTTAAAGTAAACCAAATTTCCTACAAAATTCGCTAGTCAACTTTGATTTTCCGAAGAGTGGTTTTGACGCTAGAGCGCGCTGAAAAACATCGATTTTTTGGCCTTTCCGCAAAAAAAGGAAAACGGGCGCTTCTACCCTCTACAAAATGAAAACTATTTAAGATATTACCAAAAATTTTATACCACGTTAAAGAGAATTTAATTTTATATAATTAACGTGCTTTCCATTACCATTTTTTGAGAAGGGGGAGGGAGTGAGGCAAAGATCGATAATAAAACTGTCGCGGCTCGCAGACCAAACGGACTTTTGCGGTTGTTAATCTGCAATCTGAGCCTGAGCTTTATTTCCGGTATATTACTACTAATAAAATGGATTGTTTTGGATGAATTGGTGACTACGCATAAGCATGCTTAAAAAATTGAATAAAATTAATTTATGAAATATTGGGTGTTTTAGGCGAAATTTCAATAAATTTTTTAAATTCCTATGTAAAATTATGAAAGAATTTTTATGTTTTTTGCATCGCTAAATCCGAATTTGAAGTTTATTTCAATTTGAAAGTAATCTTCACATCAAAAACTGCAAAAAATCTCAATTTTTTTCGGTTTTTCATCGATTTTCTAAAACAATTACGTAAGTAAAATTTCCTATATGATGCACTGGTTCATTTTTATTTTCCAAGGAGCGGTGTACGTTTTATAGCGTTTTGAAATTAAGATATTTTTTGCTTTTCTACAAAAAAGTAATGAACGATTTTGCCCTCTACAGCTCTAAATAAATTCTAGTTACCGACAAATAGCTTATACTAAATGAACGAACATTTAATTTTCTACAAAAAAAATGAACAAGTGCATCTTATAAGAAATTTTACGTTATTTAATTAGGTTGCATGCTATTTTTCGTAAAATGAATATTTGCTTAGAAAATTGACGAAAAATCGAAAAAAAGAGCAAAAATTTGATATTTTTTTGCAATTTTTGATGTGAACATGACTTTCAAAATTAAAATAAACTTGAAATTCGGATTAAGCGATGCAAAAAACATATAAATTCGTTTATTAAAAACTTCCATTATTTAATATAAGAATTTTAAAAAAATTATTTAAATTCCGCCTAAAACACCCAATATTTCATAAATAAATTTAAAAATTTATTTTTTTAAGCATGCGTAGTCATCAATTTATCCAAAACAACCCATTTTATTGGTTAAGTAATATAGTACCGGGAATAAAGCGCAGATTGCAGATTAACAACCGCAAAAGTCCGTCTGGGGCCCTACTACCATCCATGTGGGATCGTGTGGAATCGGGTTCTTTTCCGTCTCACGTGGGTTGGCAACCCGATTTTCCCTTTGGACTACTTTGATTACCACAAAGTGTGGAAAGTTTCCGCGCAATCGGGTTGGCCGACGGGTTTCAGCCCAACACCTCATTCCTTGGTGAAATGCAATCCCACCAGCGGATTAACATGGCGGACCCAAACTATCGCGGACAGTTCGAACTAAACATTAAGGTAAGAGATTTTCCATCCTATATAACTATATGAAATTACCTTTATTGAACAAAATCTATATAGATATTTGATAGTAACTATGAAATGTGCTATTATTACAACCCTAGAAGATTAAAACAGTCTATGGAATTTCCAACTTCTCGTTTACTTAATCGTTGGTTTCAAACTTAAAATTAGTTTATTCCTTTTGAAAGCTATTACTTTTTGTGTATTACTAAAATAATTTGAAAATAGTTTATTAAATTTTTGTGTTTATAACCTACAAGGTACGTGTAGAACAGGACAAATTGTAAACAATGATCGAATGTAAACAGTGAAAGAGCTGTATTTTTATAAACATTTAAAAATTGGACTATCTTTTAAAAATTCCTTTTTAATGCTTTTAAATATTACTTTTTGTTCATTCTTAACGTGCCATTACATTTCTTACCGAGAACATTCTCGATATTCTTAAGTTAATGGGACAGGAAAAATATGATTCCCATAGGAAAAGATGTGTGATGCTTGGTTGATAATTTGTAAACATGTGTTGCATGTTGGTTTTATAACAACTGAATCGCTACTTGATTTTTAAATGTCTATTAAGCTGGGAAAAATTATACTTTTGATTTTAAAAGAAGGTGTAAATAATCCACATTATACTGTCGACTCTTAAGCAGCTTAATTATAGAATAGGAAATCATCTTTGATATTGTTTTCTGATTAAGCAGATTAGTCAACTGGATAATATGTAAGAACCCAAGAGGGTGTTGATTTTATTTGAAAAAGTATAAGTTTCTTCCTCATGTTTAGATTTTGAGTTGAAACTAAAAAAATTAATGTGTACATATTGTATTTTAGCCCTTTACAAAGATGTGAATGACGAAGATGGATGTTTCAATGACGAAGATAGATGTTTGAATGACGAAGATTGATGTGCCCTGTCAAATGATTCCTCTGATGGAAATTTTCTCAATTGGTCATCCTTTAATGAAGGTAAAGTACCATTACAACATTTGTGTGCTTATCCATACGTATCGTTTGTCTATCCTCGCTAGGGCAGTAAGTGTAACCCTAAACAAGCCAGCCCCCAAACCGGTTTATACTTGCCAATAGCTACCCCACATCCCTTCCGTCTCATTCGAAGGTGATTAAGTATCTTAAGCACGCTGATTTCCTGCACCCCTTCTCAAATTTGGATTTCCCCAGTTCCCTACTGCCTAGAAAAGAAAGACAATACAACTCCTGAAATTGTTATGTAAAAAGTTTAAAGCAAATATCAAAATTATATTTTACAGATAATATGCCGAGCCAATGCAGCATATTATCTTCATGTCATTGGCTCGGGGACTTTTTCAAAGTAAAAACAGGAATTGCTAATACTGCCATCCAGTTCAATTCAGTTTACGGTCGTGCTTAACTTCGCCAAGCTGTTTTAAATGTCATAAATTCAAATAGCGACATATTTTTATGGTTCTTATTGATAAACTGAACAGTTATTGACATAACTGAACATTTTACCTTGAGTTTGAAATTATTTAGCAATATCTCTAATTTTTGGTGTCCAGAGCTTAGCGGAATCGAACCTAAGCAAAAGTTCACAAAAACTAGTTTTCTTAGAAATTTAACTGTTTCCACAATGGCGTGTTTTTTTTTCGCGAGAATATATCTGGCTACAGTAAAATCCTAGAAATGGGTTGGGTTGGCGCCTCTTGGCGAATTTTTTGTTGCCAACTTCACTTTGATACTCAAGCACACATTGGCGCTACTACTTTGCTTGGCAACTGAACCCCTTTCTAGACTTGAGCTTCTCGCTACTTTTGAGCCACTTGAATGAATAGTTGTCTAAATCATAAACAAACCCCTTAACTATCAGATATGAAAGCAAAATTATTTGGTAAAATTGAAATTAATATAAATTTAAATTTGAGAGCATTCAGCTTTGATTGTCATCTAGCTGCCTAAAATGGGCTAAAGAAACTATTAAATGGAACACTACAAAATGTAAACAAACTGCTCACTGGCGGTGCAAAATTTCTTTCCACCTAATTTGAACAAAATGTGTGTTTAGAGGCACAGTACTTCAAGACCTCATGCATGTAATATAATTTTTAGTTTTGTTTAAACATTTTTACAACATGATGTTAAATCTCGATAGCTTGAAATTTTAATTGTTTGTATATTTTGCGCTTCCCCTGTTGTTACTCAGGCTTCGCCATTGAGTCAACTGTATTTTGTTTATAGTGTTCAGTATAAGCGGTGTGAAGTTTCTCCATGGTGGCAACCCGGCAAGATTGCCATAAGCCAAAAAGAAGAGACCGGTTTGCGTTTTTTATGCGTTGAGTTTTAGGCAGTAATGACTGAGAATGTAAATTTTAACGTGAATATAATTTAATATTTTATGACTGCTTGTTTACTGGAAGGAAGAACAAACTCTTGTTGGGTTCATTCTTCCTTCCAGTAAACAAGCAGTCAGAGTTTAAACTATTTAATTATATTCATGTTAAAATTTATATTCTCAGTCAAGATCTCTTGGCGCACGCGACCGCCAGCTCTAACTCAACGCATAGAAAACAAACATCAAAACGTTCTCTTCTTTTTCGCTTCTGGCAACCTCGTCGGGTTGCCACCGTAGAGGAACTTCACTAGCGGGTTAGTCAAATTTAAAAATTAATGTACATTGTAAACATTTTAGGTTCTTATGCTCCAAGATGTGGGAACTGCTGGTTTTTCCTGATTCCCTGTACTTTTAGTCTTTCTCAACAAAGGTGGTAAGTACTTAAAAATAGTTATAAAAGATGCTTTTTTTGTTCAACTGTTAAAAACCTTATATAATACCTTATTCTATTTCACAGGCAACATCGGCTTTTCTAGCACTGCCAGCTGGGCCCTATAACAATTGTTTCATCATCTAGGTCCCAAGAATAAATTTTATCACAAAAATCTCATGAATTATTAAATACTACATATGAATCCTGCCTTTTCTGCTGTATGATTTGTAAAACATATTACAAGCAACATGCTTTTTTTATATATGTTACGGACAAAGTGATTAATTGGGCATTATTAATAATGCCCGGGCAATGTGAAAAATTCAACGAAATTTATGAATGAAATTTATCACTTTGCCCGCTTCCACTCTGGGCATTATTACTTTGCCCGTAACATACACAACTGCATTGTAACTATTTAATACCATGGATGGGAAAGATTTTATAAAAAATATTTTAACTTATTAAAAATGTTTGTATAATATGTGTATATTACTTTGCCAATAAAGCTGTAGTAGATTAAGATTGGTTTAATAAATATTGCTTCTCTAATTATCAAGTTTTTGATTCTTCGATAGTTATAATTACATTTGTGTATTAATGGGAATGATTGTATGATACATTCCTAATACTTCATTTGATAATACACTTGGTTTTTTCTAAACATAATTGACCACTATTGGCCTTAGATTTTTATTTAATTAATGTTTAAATACAATATTGCAAGAATGGTGATGCGAGATTTTACAAGAAATTTCACTGTAAACATCTTGAGTTTAAAAAAAAGATATATAGGAATAATTGTGCAGGAAGTATAAATTTTAACAATAATTAGTTTTAGTAGTTAAAAGAGTTGATCAATAGAAATGAAGTTATTTAAAGTGATAATGAAAATACTAATAATTGCTATATACATTTTTTTAAGCTTAAACATTCCTTCCCAATAAATATTTTTTTCACTTAAAATGATGCAATATGTAACTAAATTTTTCTATAATGTTTAAAAGTTCAATGTATACTTATTGGAATAAATTCTTAATTTTCTTTCTAAATTAGACTGCAAAAGTACCCGTGGTACTTAGAATTCAATTTACAGTAAAACTCGATGGTTGTATTGTGCTTGTTGGTAAGGGGGTGCCCATACATTGCATAATTTATTTTCTAAATTTTTGGAACTCTCCCACCCCCTTGGTGAGATTTACATAACCATAACATTTTTGACTAATATGTTCAATTTATCAAAATAAGTTTGACTAATTAGTTACTTTTTAGCACAAGTTTTTATGCAAAAAAATTTAAGAAAAATTATATGATTTGAACTAAAAGATATTGTGTGAGATTTTGACTCCCTAGGCTGAGATTTTGGTGGACATCCTCTCCCCCCTTTTTGACCTCATGCAATGGACATTACCCAATACTTTTTTTTACTGTTGTCGAGACTGCCCTACAAAAGAAGCGCACCCCCACAATTTTCACGACTTATTTTTCTGGAATACGTAACAAATCCTTATACGTCTAAATAATTATAAGAATTATGATCTCTCATAGATAGACATAGGAGCGAATTTAGTGAGTATTTGATGCAATGTGTAATGTTAAGCCTAGAGCACAATATCTTGCTTTTTTAAATACTTACAATATCTGATATTACATATTCTCAGTTGATGTAGTTGAAAGGACGGGTAAAAAATTTCGAGGTGTAAGGTTTTTGGCATAACTAGCTAAGTTAGAGGATTGGTGTTTTGCGGCAGATATTATACGCAAGACAAGTAAATTGGAGGAATGCCTAACGTCAATGTAAAATTTGAGGTATTCAAGATAACATTTCTCAATCAAGAGTATACTGTAACACTTTGCTGTAAAATATTGTGACCGTTCCCTGAATAATATGGAGTGTCCCCTCGAAATATGGTGATTTTATTTCTAATAAAGTAGAAAAAGATGAGTCCCCTCAAATATTCATGGTTACCCTGTTCCTCAATATACACAAAAGTGTTTCGAATAAGTTAAAGGGTGCTGCAATGTGTTTGATAAGACTTCAATCACAAGGAATTTTGTCTTTGCTTTATATCACATGAAAGCAGAAAATTGCATTTAAATTTTTTTCATTCATTTCTCTATAACTCAAAGGTAAGATATAGTTAAATAATTGCATTTAAGGGTTGATTTAAAATATAGGTGCTTTAGCTTTATAATACAAGAATCTTCTTTTCTGAGCTTCAATTTAACTAAAATTGCATTAGTATAGCATAGATTTTAAGGATTTAATTGGCGTCAGGCTTTTACCTTAAAATTTCTCAAGGAAAGTTATGTACCAAATGTAATGAATAAATTATTAAAGAAGGGCATTTTATATTGAGAATGACATTACAGCACTCTTTAAGTTATTGAAATCACTATTGACTTACTGAGGAACAAAACAATTGTTTATCCATATTAATTTACTAGACTATCTTGCAGCCTAACATAAAAAGGTTTTTGCTAACCCTTTCTTCATTTACGAGCAAAGAAAAACTAATAATTATATAATATATTTTGATTCCCAGTATTTAAGAACGTCTTTGTTTACATCACCACAACGCAAAGAATCAAAACAATCGTTGTGATTGGTCGATGAGAACCCGTCATGTCGGGTAAAATAGCCTCGAACTCATAGATCCACCCCCTCGATTCCACCCTCACTCGTTAACGGAAAGTGGTGGACTCGAAGTAGTCCTTTTCGTCTTTGACGAGTAGATGTGGGTTTTTAGCCGACGGGTTGGATCGGAACGGGTTGGAACCCGTCGTGTACTCGTAGTAGGGCCCCTGGTCTGAGAGCCGCAACAGTTTTATGATCGATCTTTGCTTCACTCCCTCTCCCCTTCTCAAACAATGATCATGGAAAGCACGTTTTTTATAGAAAATTAAATGCTCTTTCACGTGGTATAAAATTTTTGTTGATAACTTTAATAATTTTCATTTTGTAGAGGGTAGAAGCACGCGTTTTCCTTTTTTTGCGGAAAGGCCAAAAAATCGATGTTTGTCAGCGCGCTCTAGCGGCCAAACCACTCTTCAGAAAATCAAAGTTGATGAGCGCATTTTGTAGGAAATTTTGTTTACTTTAACTTTGTAATTGAAATTCTCTGCGAGAAATTTATAATTTTTTAAATATTGGCGAAGAATTGAAAAAAGATAAAAAAATTAACAATTTTTTGTGATTTTCGATATGAAGCCGCCCCCCACTTGGGAGCAAACTTCAGATTCGTAATCAGCGCCCTCAAAAACATAAACCGTCGAAAAAAAACTTCTATCAGAAATTTTTTGAAAAAACTGCCTCAAAAAACTGTTTTCCTGGGCTAAAAACAACGGAGGACAGCTTTGCCTCAACGGGAGAGGAAGCTTCGCGGCGGCCACGCCGAGTCCCGCTGGAAGGAAACGATACGAATCACTCCATTTCGTATGCCAAAGCGTTGACAACGGACCGATAGTATTGACATCAATCCATACCCACAACAAAACATAAACGAAGAAAGTCGATCCCAAGGGTTAAAAAAATAGGAAAAAAAGGATAAAAAACCTGAAAAAAGGAGGAAAAATAAAATGGACCGTAAAAATAGGAAAAAAGGAGCTAATGTGAAAAAAACAGGAAAAATAGGAAAAACAGGAGCGCTGCGGTGCCTGTTGTCAATATATACATGAGTTAAAATATATCGGGTCCCAGAATCTTGCCAACCTGGTTCTAAACATATAGTAGTTGATAGGAAAGGAGGTATGAAGAGTTACAATTTGTGACTCTTTGGGGGAGTGAGGGTGAGTGTCAAAAATGTTGAAAACAATGATATCGTTCATGGAGGGCCCCTAATTTGTTGTGCAACAGTTTTTTATCCATTTTATAAACATATTATATTTTTAAATATTTTAAATTTAAATTAACAATTCATTTTTCACACCACACCTTCATTTGTCATTCCAACAGTTAAAATACTTCTAAATATTTATTACAGCAGGTTTAATCGGACCTGGAAAATTGCCCGAACCTACGAACCTGGTTCGGGGGAAGCCTCTGCCAGCTCCATAAGAGCAATACATAAGGTTTGGGAAAATTTTATTAGGTTCGGGGGAAGGTTATAACTTTTTCCAGGTCCGGGTTTAACTTTTAAGACATCATTGTAGATATAGAGGCCCAACAATCCAAAATTTTTATGAACTCGCTGTTTGGTGGTAATTTACATACAGAGTGTTTCAACAAGTCATCCACACTCTGCACAGAAAGCACGTGGAGTACAGAAAAAATTCCTGAAGAACTACATCTACACAAAACAACTTTTTAGGCCGTGGGGAGCCTAGTGGTTAAGGCATCGGAGGGTCCCGGGTTCGATTCCCGACACCGCTGAAGACCCATCGCGTATATGCGGAGGACGTGCTTGTTAAATCTGTGGGTCCGGAAGTCCTGAGGTCGGTCAGGGCGCAGTTTACCTTGGGTCCAGGTGTCTGGAGACTATTTCCCTCCCCTTCAGATTCATGTCAAAATTGTGGAGGTGGCGACAGATGGTGGCGGCATCTATCATCCGAGGCTTAAGTCAGACTCCTGCCTTTCATGAGCCTCACTTTCTCAGGAGCCGCACCCCCTTTGCCTTAAATCCTGTACGCTCTGCGGATGGAGCTTGGATATTCCAAGTGGCATAAGAAACAACAACACAACTTTTTTCCAAAAAATGAGACATCTGATAAAGACTATTTTTTCATCCCTTGGGAATGCAAGAACAGTCAATATTTTTAACATCTCCAGTATGCAAACAGATCCTAATTAAATTAATAACTATGTTCAATTAGAGCATCGGTTTCCAATTTCCAAGTACTCGCGGGCCGCATTCAAAATCACAAGCCAAGTGGCGGGCTGCAAAATAACCAGACACCTTTTTACCCATGATATATTTTTTGGGAGGCAAGTCTTTAAAATGGAACTTTTCCGCCGACAAAGGGACAAAGGTTATTTACGTATTGTGAAAAAAGGTACCCACTGTATTTTTAAAAATTTCAGAAGATATATTAATTTTTCACCCTGCACATCTTTTAATGCTGAATATTACTTAGAGAGGCTTTCTAGAAAAAATTTGTAAATTTCTCTAAAAACAGCGATTACTAATTTTTGGATACTACATCTCTATCGTGATAAAGGTTGACCTAAGCTCATAACCACTAGCTACGCTCAGGGGAATTTCAGGGTTGTATACAACCTTCCTCTCTTGAAACCTCAAGCTTTTAATTTTTTCACTATAAGAAACCACCCAAGCCACCAAATCTAAGAGCAAAATAGGGGAGGTTTGGGGGTCCTCCCCCAAAAAATTCCTGCTAATAAGGTTCTGAAGCTACTTTTTGGTGGGTTTTCCGGGAGCTTCGCGGACTGTACAAAATGACCCGGCGAGCCGGCAGTTGGAAACCCCTGAATTGGAGCCTCTGAACAACATTAAGTTACCCCTATTTAGGATTAGATATCTGATTATTACTTATACATAATAATCTAACCTTCCTCCACTTATTCACTAATGTCATCCTTCTAGCACTTGTACATATAGAAACAAGCCCGACAACTATATCCATGTTTTATATATTCCATATAAATAAACCTTTAAAAATGTGAACCAGATACAGGGTGTATCACATATTTTTCTGCCACTATTTTCTCGAAAACTATTGGTTGTATAGATGCAGTTCTTTGGCAGACTTGGATAAAACTAAAAACTTTCTGCGCACAAAGTTTTCTTCAAATATTTTCTGCAAACTAATTAAGCGCACCCAGTTCTTGAAATTTTGAGTTTAATCGTTATGACAATCAGTGTTAAAGCTAAATATTGTGATAATGCGTCTTGAGAAACAACAGTAGGAAGAAGTTAGTTTTTAGTTTATCTAAAAAAATTTTTTCTTAAGATTTACTGCAAAATACTAAATTTTTCACACGCTTGGCGAGTGCTACTATTATCCAATATAGAAGGGCTTATCCAAGGGTTGCTCATTGGGCATTTTTTATGTATTTCACGTAAAGAATATTTTTGTGCAGAGTTTGACCAGACTTGTGATAAACCCTGTATATACTTCGTCTTAATTACTGTTACACCTGGTCATCTGATTCTTGTTAATATGCAGCAAAATTTTAACAGGGTTCCCACTCAATTTCAGAAATAAAATTCCCCAACTTTTCCAGGTCAATTTTTAATATTTTTCAGTAAAAAAACTAATAATTCATGGCATTTTTGAACACATAATTTTCAATAAATTGACTATTTTTTCACTTAGAAGAGCCAAATTGACACGCAAACATTAAAAATTTTCATTTTCCAGATATTTTTTATGATTTTCCAAATTCGTGGCCAAAATGAGCAATTTTCCCTGACCTTTTAGGTGAAATTCGAATTCCTTGACTTTTCCAGGTTTTCCCTGACCCGTGGGAACCCTGTTTTAAAACTTTTCCACTACAAAATTTGACAAATGTACGAGAGGAAAGTTGCCTTTTACAGCCCAGAATGAGCATATCAACTGATAGACTGGATCTACTTTAAAACAGCATAGCACCTACCTTATTTTAGGTATTCCAACACCTTCTTGAAGAATTTTGTAGAGTTTACTTTCATACAACAGCTGTGGATGTCGAGCTTTTGTGGATTCAAGTTTGACTGCAACTTCCTGTAAAAGCAAACAAATTTATTTTACTATAAGTAGGGCACTAAACTTCAGTTTTAAGGGACTGGACAGAAAAAATAGTAGACTTCCACAATTTATACAAAAACTGGACTCTTCACAAAAAGTCTGGAGAGACCTCTGCAATAAAACCTAGCCCTAAGTGGGTTTTAAAAAAATTGGAGAAAACTATTAAAAAACCAGCATGTACAATAATATATTTCTTCACAATATGATAATTGTGGAGAAATATATCACAAATATCAGATATTATCATATATAAGAAAGATTTAAAGGAAAAAATTCAACAATGAAATAAACAAAATTTAATTTCCTTTTGAACCCTAAATGAGTATAACCCCTATTTATATTTTTAAAAAGAAATTTAATATATAATTTATATGGAGTAAAGGAATGTTCCAATGGAGTAAAGGAATTTAAAGATAAATTGAGAAATACTGGGAATTCGATAGTTTGTGAGTTGAATGGACCAACCTAGTTGGGCTTCACGCCTGTTGTTGGTCTTCAATATTTGTAAATTTGTATTTAAATTAAGTAAAATATAATTCATGGTTCCCACTCTTTGAAAACATTGAAAATCAAGGACTTTCAAGGACCTCCACAAAATTTTTCAAGAACCTTTTTAGCAGACATTTAAAAATTAGTCTTATTTCAAGACAAGTCATTTTCCCCGCATACAATCGGAACGAGAGGAGAAGTCGATCTTCACTGTCAGTTTGTTAGACTGGTCGCAAGTTATGTTCATAAGAGTAGTTTTAAAGAAAATTTCTGGAAAAAACAAAGAAAGATCTGAAAAAATTAAGTTCGATTAGTGGCTGAGTGAAAATTCAAGGACCTAAGTCATTTTTCCAGGACCTAGAATGTTTTTCAAGGACTTTCAAGTACTTAAATTTAGCCTTAAAAATTCAAGGACTTTCAAGGACCGTGGGAACCCTGTAATTACTTTTGCAATTTAAGTTTTTTGTTACTATTTAATAACTCTTTTATGATGATTCTTTTCTTTCTTATTTTGCTGTACAATAATTTCTGAATACTTACTTGCCCCTACAAAAAATGTAATTTTTGTTGTTTTAATTTATAGTGCAATTTGGAGTTTACCCTATTATTACAGTGCCATTCCTCACCTCACTCATTTCCAAAAGACATCTAAGGCAGTGGTCCCCAACCTTTTTACCACCACGGACCGGTCAACGTTTGATAATTTTACCGTGGCCCGCTGGGGGGGCGTTGATTGTTTACATTCTAGATTATTTTGATTTATTAATTTTAATATAATTGTATTTAAACATGCTTTCAAAATAAATACAGTTACACCAAAAAATAAATATAAAGTGATTTATAATTCATTTCATTCATTAATTTGGAGTATAAAACTAGGAACTTAAATTAATTTTCAATGAAATAGTCGGCCCACGGCCCGGTACCATTTGATCCACGGACCGGCACCGGTCCGCGGACCTGGGGTTGGAGACCACTGATCTAAGGGGTAGATCCAGGTTTTATATTTTGGGGCCTATTTCATTATTTTTTGAGAAAAATGAAATGTTTTTTTGTGAAAAATAAATTGTTTTCGTGAAAAATTGAGGCAGTGATAGTTAGCAGATGAGTGCGTCAAAGTAAAATTGACTTACAAACCAAGAAAATCCTGAAAAATTCAATTATTTAATGTTTTCTTGCACATTATCACTAAAGCAAATTTGAATTTCATGAAAGGGGCATTTTTATGAATTTATTTTTGTGAAGAGGCAGATTTAAAGAGGGGAATTTTTGTGAAGGGGCAGCAAAAGGACCCCAATTTTAGTCTGGATCAACCCCTGCATCTACTTTTCTGACTGGTTTCTCTCTTTTGGCTTTGTAAAAATCAATCAAGAATAAAAACTCTAGGAAACCCAAGGGCTCCACATACCAACGATTGGGAGTCAGTGCTATTATAGACTTAATTTTTAATATAAAATTAGGTTTAATTCAAATAAGTTCCTGCTTCAAATATTGCCAAGCTGTTTTGATCATTATATATTCAAATATGGACACATTTTAATGGCTTTTTATTAATGTAACTGGTACTTACGTATTATACCATCGACTGTTCAGAGGCCGTTTAATTCAGCGGCACATCAATAGAAAAGTCAATGGGTTTTGATGACGTTTTTGATTAAGCGGTACGGTCGACGGCATAATAGAACCATGTAACTGAACATTTTAATCTATGAGTTTGAAATTATTAAGCAATACTTCTAAATTTTGGTGTCCAAAAGGGGTTTGACAGTATTTAGTGAGACCGTTAACAGAATTAAACCTAAAATGCACATTACTGCATAATACTAAAACAGCATGTCTATAAATACAGTGGTTAAGCCTTCACCCAGAAAATTTTGCCAAATGTAACTATAGTGCTAAATTTAACTATTAATTATAGTGTTTTAGTCATTTTAGAACATCCAAGACTCGGGGGAAGAAGCCCAAGACACACTTCTCTCTTCCTCCTCAACAGAACTCAGTAGGAATAGCCATATCAAACCATAAAAAAATTTGGGGGATACAGGTTAAACTATAACCCTCAATTGGTTTTAACCCAGGGTTGGGTTTTAGATGGCAAAAACTAGTTTGACATGAAATAGGTTTAAACTGTCAAAAACCCCATTACAATTTAAATACTCTAAAAATAAAAAAAGAAGGCTGTTAACAATGGCATTTTTTAAAAATTATTACTATGTGCCTAGTAGGTTTTACTTTTAGTTTACATTGAATTTAAATATTTAATTTATTTTCCTTTTGTTTATGACTTAATTTTAAATTTTTAACACATATTTCTTACTGGTGTAGAAATTTTGAATATATTTGAATTAATGTGTACAAATTTTGAAATTTTTACTTTTAATTTTACAGCAGATATTTTATTACACTTGTTTTGAATAAATTCAATAATCAAGTACTAAATAATACAAAATAAATTCAATAATTTACTTCAAGGAATTATTATACACATAATATAGCATTACACATTTTATTACAGCATAATTACATGACCATTTACTTATTTTTTACATTATTAATATTTGGTCTCAAAAGAACCAAGTAACATACGGTAACACATGACTAATTTTGAGCCTTTTTCCAAACCTAATCTATTTATTATTTTGGAATGTATAAGTCCAAAGTTTGAAAACATTCTTTCAATGGAGGTGGAACTTCACATTCAAGAAGTATTCTACTAACTACTAATAATAGAATGTATCTCAAGAATGCACTGGCAGGGCACAGTAAATGATGTGTTTTAGGACTTAATAAAACCCCTTCTGCAGCATCAGAAAACAGTGTTTGTACACTTAACCAACCCTGCTACTACCCCCATATCATTCCCCATGATTGCAACTGCCACCTCCTAAAAAACTAACATTTTAATACAACAACTATTTAAAACTTAGGTAAAGGAGAATTACGAATTAATTATATTTAATTTGGGAATAATGAAATCAGATCTCTTTGTAAGCAGTCATATTTGTATATGAAGCATTCATTACATTTAAAATCAAATCATAACAATGAAATTTATGACAATTTTGAGAGAGTTGATCTAGTTTATTTCAAATTACCATTTGCTCTAACTTGGGACATAGGAGGAACATTAATTCGAAGTTCAATAACATTAAACCACATTCGAAGTAATAAATAAATATTAATTAATTTACTCGCAAAATATAATAGCTACTTATAACAAGATCATCCCTTTACAGGCAGTAATACATTCTCGTATGGAAAAAAAGAACACAAAGTAGGATCAATTTCACTTCCAAGGAAAATATGGGAGGGGAGGGAGGGCCATCAACAGGTAAACAATAGTATTTTCACAAGATTTACTATCAATAGATAAGTTTCGATTAATGTATACTCGTACTGCTGAGTAGTTCTAATAGGATTGAATTAAGTTTTTTAGTATGCAATGAAAAGTAACAAAAATATCCCATCTTTTTACACACGTTCACATTGCATTGCGATCGAACAATGCACCTACACAATCAACTGGTCAATTTTCTCAAGCATAAGTATTGGGAAAATCTAAAAGCACAGGAAATCTAAAGCACAGACCATATTTTGGAAACATACCTCGCCATTGGTGATGTTGATAGCCAAGTATATATCACCAAAGGATCCACTTCCTATTTTACGCACTAATCGATACTTCACTCCTACTATAAAATCAGATCTTGAAGCACTAGCTGCAGCCATTTTTCAGTTCAGAATAGAATTTTGTACAGAAAGAGTTTTTAAATCATAGATAGTCTTTGTTGAAGCAATTCGTTGGCGCTAGCA
Organism: Tetragnatha versicolor; assembly: GCA_024610705.1. Taxonomy (NCBI): domain Eukaryota; kingdom Metazoa; phylum Arthropoda; class Arachnida; order Araneae; family Tetragnathidae; genus Tetragnatha; species Tetragnatha versicolor. The sequence goes on along the minus strand of JANDEH010000011.1, from coordinate 17,273,438 downwards.
ACCTACGCATAGTTTCATTTTCCAACATTTTCGCGGAACATTTTGCGACTGACGTAGTGACGTCAAGAAATTTTGGGCTAGCTTTGAAATGATGCATCATGGGAAAATACTGCTAATGACATCAGCGCCCTCAAGCGTCAGATCAAGTTCATGACAAACAATATTTATAAATTTTTTTAAAAATTCATGAGAAAAATCCCTTTTAAATATGACTCATAAAGTTTTTTAATTTTAAAATTATAGGAATTCGAAATTTATCATTCATTTTAATGTAAAAATCTACTTTAAGATAATTAAGTTTGCAATGATAATAAAAGGACAGGACCGCAGAACCGCAGAGTATATATAAATTGTTTAAAAAGGAATTGAATGCCAAATAGGAATAGATTAATTACTACTTTAGACAAAATCATTATTATTATGGGAACTTTGAGAACTTTTCATAGGGGTTTTAAATCTTATACCACAGATAAAAAGACAGCAGTCACATTGTTTTCTGAAATTGTAAAAAAACGTACATTTTTCTTTAGTATGCAACAAAAAATACGCCAGTAAAATTTAAAAAATTTCAATTTTAAAAAATATCTTTGAAGTTAATGGTAAGGTAAAAAATAAAGTATGAAAAATATTTGAAAATTATTATATTAAACTAAAGCAGTTATAAATCTTTGAAAACTAGATATTTATAAGAAAACTCATTGTTTACGAATCAAGGAGTTCCTAAAAAACACTAATTCATTTAGGAAAACTCGATTCCCTTATTTTGTAAGGGCATTGAATTAGTATTATATTTTCTACATAGATGTCACCACCACAGTTCATCTGTGCCGGTGGTGCCGGTTCTTGAGGTTCCAGCTCTGCTCCTTTTCGTGGCCCAATAGTAAGTTTTGAATTATTCAAAAAAATTAAGTAATTGAGGAAATAAAGTTGAATTGAATAAGATCGGTTTTTCGGTTACATATATTATCCGGTTTGTGTGCTTGATCTCAGGATCCGCTTATAAACCTTCGTCAAGAAGCAAGAAGACCGACGATTGTACTAGAAGAGAGGTGAGAACAAGATCGATCCACTGTCGATTTGTCCACTGAGTCTGCGCAGAGACTATTTGATTACAAAATTTCGATTGCGCAGTCTCTTTGGACAAATCGGACTTAGGATCGAACTTGTTGTCGCCTCTCTTCTAACTCTAGGATCTCTAGGCTAGAGTGGTCACTGAGCGTGGTGGGCAGCATGTAAACCTACCAGGCTGACCGTCCCCAAATCAAGTTTAATGGTGCATTTTTTTAAAGTTATTAAAGATTTTTAGAAGGCCAATGAGAAGATTGATGGATTTACGAGGCGACTATAGACTCTTGTCTTCTTTAGACACTTGTGAATAAAAAATATTGGAAGGGAACGAACAATTATGAAATTTAAAATAGAGAATAAAATTAGACAATATTGGAAAGAGAGATTGATAATAATATTTAATTATATAAGCAACTTCAGATATAATATTAAGTTAATCGGAGGGAACAAGTTATATAAAGAATTATTTCGAGGTATGGGTGAAATTATATAGGTGGGAAATCCCACACTAAGTCCAGAACTAGGGAGGAGAGTATAATCAGGAGGCGAATTATACCACTAAGCGAAGAAGTACTGGTGTCATCGTTCGGCCAGTTCTGCGCATTATAGCTTGGGCATCACGCTCCCATGATGCACTGCGCGAGGAGATGCGAAATAGTAAAGTCATTCACGTCACGAGAAGCGGAGAAATCCAATCCCAGTCGTCAAATACTCTAATACCCCTCCTAGAGTGACAGATTGAATGAACACATCACATCCTATCATTTCCAAATTGTTCTCCCTACCCTTCTGTCAATCTTAGTGATGCCCTCTATCATACGATTGCATTTAAAAACTGTGTTTTAGATCCTCTGTTAGGTTTTTCTCTGTGGGAGAGACCTTTCCCTGAAGACATGCGTTAACCTTTTATGACCTGACGGGACTTGTAAGTCCCACTTCCCCAGGGCCGTGTGGTAGATTTGCCCAGTATGAAGCAAGTCCTAGAAATGCCGCCCTTTATGTATTTTTCCTTTAAATAATTCAAATTAATTAAGATTAATTAATACCAATATTTAAATAACATTAATCATTACTAATTAGTAATTAACCATAAATGATTAATTAGTAATTAATTTAAGGTTATATACATATTATTTTTTACCAAATAATGGTAAATGCAATATTACCAACGTTGAATTAGTTACTTCCTTAACTATTTTATAATTAAGTAACAATATCAAAAATTAAAAAAATTATTTATTGTAATGGTTGCGAAAATAAATTTTGCAGGTATCTGACGCAACGGGGAGTACTATTTCATTTTGCCTAACTAAAGAAAACTACACGAAAATATGCCCTTTACAATGAAAATCTAGTTCAATTCCTTTTGAAATCGCTGTCTTTGATCTCGACGTATTTTGGTTCAATGTATTTTTCTAACGGGGAAGAATTTGAAACGCGTGAAAAAAATTACAGACAGGTTGCTATAACGAAGAAATACAAAATGCAGCACACGCATACACGGGATGCAGAGCAGAGAGCGGACGCCGGAGAGACTTTTTCCCGGAGCTTGCTCAGCGTACGCTTTCCTGTGCCTGCCGGTTTCTCGGTCGCAGGAGAAAGTAGAAGGCCAAAAATTCGAAAAAGTCATAAAACATTTAATGATGTCATTTTTTTAAATATAATTATCACTTTGACGATTTGAGTAAAATTGGGTCCTGAATGGGGTACAAGTTGAAATAGATTTGCATTACTTTTTCTTTTATTTTAATGGATCGACTTTTAATTTCGCTAGAGTTTCACTCAGGCCCGTGCTGGGTACCTTCATTGGGCGGTGGACAAAGGGTGAAGGGCGGCGCGGCAATATTTATTAGTAAACCTAAAAACTTAATTTTCTGCAGTGTGTCATCTAGAATTTTATTATGGGAGGAGCTCAAACATCGTCTTAAAATTGCAGTTATTATGCAGAAGGCCCAAAGGTGGATTTTGCTAGGAGGAAGCACAGAGTAAAGATTATTCAGAGAGTCCATTTCCATAGACGCTAATGGCAACTTTTTAACATGGGTTTTCCCATAGACGGTGGCGTTTCTATGTGATAACGGTGGAACTAACCAGAGAATATGACGTAGCGTTGTTGACTCTCTACAATCGAGCTACAGCCGCATACACTCTCTCAATTAACCCCGCCCACTTTCAAATCGCTAAAGAGGGAAATAATTTTTATATATTTCCCCGGTTATTAAAACAGTTGCGTGTATCTTTCTTTCGAGCATGCGCTGGGGATAATTTCGTAGACATTACAAGTCTCTCTGATGTCACGCTCTCCAGGGACTCACCCAATGTTCTGGCCAGCGGAGATCTCTCGCTGGCTTATATATGCTTGATCTGCCCGTGACGTCACTATCTCTCATCTTCTTTAAAGTGGCGATGAATCGGGAGCTACTCTGGAATCGAACTCACAACTCCAAGTCCACATTTAATACAATTTAAACATAAATATCGTCACATTTAATGATCATTTCTGCGACCACAATCACTGATAAGAGATATTAGACGCCAGAACAAACTATATCAATGTTTATAATAGGGAAAGTTTAGTTACTGTCAGGGAAAGTTTGCAACCATAGGGGAAAAGTTTCATTGAACAGGGGAAAAATAGCAGAGATTGAGAAATTCAAATGCAGCCTCCATACAAAGTTTAAAGTCCAATGAGAATCACTCGTTTCCTTTAGTCCCGCCCACACTAATGATTGACAGCTGGAGGGTCGAAACGCCACTATGCGATAACTGTAGAACTATTTTAGTAAAATCGCGTTTTGGACTCTCTGAATATCTTTACTCTGTGGGAGGAAGGACCTGAAACACTTTCTGTCCTGTCCCCCTTGCATATTTACGAGATTAAAAAAAGTAGCTTTAAAGTATATATAGTTTGGTAGGGTTTCAACCTTTATGTATTGAGCATAAAATGTTTTAATTATATGATCTTCTTTTGAAAATTTGACCTCCAGTTGAGGGGTTTAAAATTTTAGGCGGCTTTTGCCGCCCCTCTAAAATTGCCACATATGAGGCGGCTGCTTCTCTGCCTCATGCCACCACACGGCCCTGCACTTCCCGATGTTCCAAATTCGTCCAATTTTCGTCATGTAAGGCCAAATTTAGTTTACTTATAGTTGCAGTTACGTAAACTTGACATATTTTGGATGAGGATGAGGAAAATATTTGGGGCATAAAGGGTTAAATGAGGAAAAAGTTTACCCCTTTAGGCTTCTGAAACTATAATATAACATTAAGAAAAATAAAATTTTATGAAATGTAAAGGGAGAGTGATCCGAAAGACCACTTTAAATCGATCCATAATTAAAGGAATAGATCCTTGGAGAGATTAAAAGCCATTCTTATTCAATCATCTGCCTCAGTGTAGCTGATTTGCAACAGATTCCTAACCTTCCTCAGTAGAGAAACATGCCGCCCAGGGGAGATCCAATAATATTTCACTTTGGGATCTGGATGTAATTTTAGTTTGCGTCATTTTAGAAAAGTTTTCTTGTTTATGGAAAAACGATTTTTCTGTAGTATGTAAACTTTAGCCTCAGTGGTGTGAGGGTGGTTTTTACGTGGGCGTCCACTTGTGGCAAATTAAAAATGCCTTCACGAAGACTTAGTTTGATGTTGTTTATGGCTGTAGCAATCGGAAGTAAGTGATTCATTTTAAAAATTGATTTATCTGTAGTAACATTTAAATGTGTACCGAATCTCTTTAAGAAATATAGAATATATGGAGAATCGTGCAATCTTTTGGGAATTTGTTGTGTGTTTAACCGAACCTAGATAAAACTAAAGTTCTTTTGTAATCGTTTTAAATTAGAAAATGTATGTTACAGCTTTAGAAAGAGTCCTCCAGCCGCCATGTTTACCCACAGCTCAACTGATGGCTGACAACCATAGAGAGCTAATTATTAATATTTTTATTACTATAAGATCCTAAAATAATAATTAGTAGCTTATTATTTTAGGATCTAATAATAATAATTAGATCTTTATGGTTGTCAGTCATCATTTGAGATGTGGGTAAACATGGCTGCTAGAGGACTCTTTCTAAAATTATCCCCAATCTTGTAAATTCTGAATGATCTATTTTAGTTTAGCTTTTAAAAGCATTAAAATTAAGAAATAAAGTGGGTGTAAATAAAAGCGAACAAGCCTAAGCTTTGTTTTCTTTTACAGGTGGACTTCTCATATGCAGAACAATTTATGAAAAGACCTTCCAACACACCACGAATGATGAACAATATAGTAAATTGCCCCTTGGACCTGTTTCAGCGGATGAAACTATTTTAAAAAAGAAACTGGAATCACTCGAAAGATCTACTGAAAACCGAGCTCCTTCATATAGATCTCAAATTCAAATGCAGTCGGACAGCTTGAAGAGTGACGTTGGATTTTCCAACTCTGGACCTCGTGTGGAGCCCTCTAGAAAGAGATTTAGAAGACACTCAAGAAAGAAGCGAAGTGTCGTCAAAGATTCCAATGGGTGGTTCTTCAACTTGAATGTTACAAGACCTGGAGAAACGGTTTCATTGTCTAACGAAGAGAAGGCTAATCCGCGTTTTGGAATTTCGATACACGTTGAAGGCGAGACAGACTCCGACGACGTGCAAGTGGCGTGGGATCACGTGCAGACACTTGTCCAGAACCTGTTTGGAGGAAGCTACGAAGAGTTAAGTAAGAGAGGGCACGAAGTCATCATTGATCTTAGTGGATTGCCCAATAATGCCCGGACAGACTTGAAGGCAAAAGAACACCTCGTAGAAATTCAGCCTCCAAAAGGCAAAGAAGCCAAATTCTTTTTGGGTTTACTGGGTATGGGTGGTAACAGGGTAAAGCCAACAACTGAGAAGGTGATTTCAGAAGTGTCCAGTTCATTTGCCCCTTCAGCAATTACGTCTATAGCCATCCCAATTACTGAAGGAATACCATCTCCAACTGAAATACCACTTTCAGAGGTTCACCCGGTTATCACTGATCCAACTATCTCTCGGCCTATTACTACAGAATCCACAGTCAAACCCCTTGTGGAACACTTGGAGAAGTTTCCAGTTGAGAACGTGAGTTCAATCACCCTTGAATCATCCAACTTTTCAAATGGATTGACGGTGGTTCCGCATGTGGAATATGTGGAGACCGTCCCCATCAAGAGCATGGATTCTAAGGGAGAATCGTTGACCTCGGCGACTGAAAAAGATGAAAGTGGTGAATTGTTGAAGCTAGGATGGACTTCGACAGTTGCAGCTGAAACGCCGAAAGTAACGCAATCTGGAGTACCATTAGAAAATGTAAACTTTGAAGAAATTTCAACAGAAAGCTCAGTTTTGAAATTATCTAGCGGTACTATTGACTTGGAAGAAAAAGTTGACGAATCTTTGGTAACTGCAGTCCCAACCGAAAGTTTCTTTTCTGTCGGAGTATCGGTTTCACCTGAGCAGTTGAGAGAATTTTGCGTTAGTATACTGGAGAAGGTACAGAAATCTCCTTGGTCCGTGCAAGAACTTAATTTCGAAGGCAGTGAAAATGCCACAGCTGAGAATAAAGGTGTCGTACAAAAAACGACTGAAACTAACATAACTACGGAAGCACCTAACCGCCTAAAACCTGAAAACTCCGGATTTTTCGCTAGCATTTTGAATCGCATAGTAGGACGCAACGCTGCTAAAAAACCAGATGCAACTAGCGCTTCGAAGCGTCCTAAATCAGATGATCAAAAGAGCAACTTTTTTAATAAGCTGGTTTGGAATTCTGGACGGGGTAGGTCTCTTGAGGAAGAGTTGGAAAATTTGCATTTAGAAGATGATATAAATGGAGCTGAATTTGAAGATCATAATGTAACAGTTTCCGATTGTGAAAGGTTTTTCCAAGATTGGCTGAACATGGATCAAGATGTCCCTACCCCTGATCCTTTAAAGGCTACAACCCTGAAAGTAGAGGATGCTATGTCACTTGAAGTAATAACAGAACCCAATGAAATTGAAAACCAAACGACACATTCTTTCGATAAAAATGCAAAGAGTCCAATCCTGGAAAATGCTGGTAGAAACAGCTCTAGTGTCATCACTGAGAGAAGTATCAGTGAGATGATTACATTCAAAGCAGAAGACGAGGATTTAGATATCATTGAGAGAAGTGATAGAGGAACTACGGCAGATTCAGTAGAAAACGATGCTAGAATATTTGGAATATTTGAAGAACTTGCCATTGGGAGCGGTGCCAGAGAAATATCTGTAGATATAAATGACGAACTCGCTGAAAATATCTCAACATCAATAAATGGACACGATCTGGTCATCAAAGAGAAAAATTTGGCAACAGAAGATATTTCAAAGGATGTTTTGGAAGTAACGACCGAAAAAGGAAGGCCGTTTATTGGATTTTTGAACTTGGGGAGTGGTGAGCGTCAACTAGGCGAAGAATCTGAATTCACAGACGATTATTTATTTACAGGAGTATCGAAAACTGGGATAAGCACGCATTCTGAGACTGGTACTAAAGATACAAACGGAAATTTTCATAAGGAAGATTTCTCTAACTCTATCACTACCGATGCAAGCATGCTATCTCAAGGTTTTGATCAAATGCCTTCCACTGAAATGGCGAAGGAGTATCCCACGACGGAGGATGACCAACTCCACAGACGTTTCATCGACTTTCTGAACATAGGTAGTGGGGATGGGAGGGAACTGTCAGAAACTAACGACAGTGGTTTGGGCATTTTTCTGCCTGAGTGTCTATCGTGCTCTGTTGACAACCGTACTGGAGAAGTCAAATGCTCAGAGTGCACCCAAGATGAGATTGCTTTGAGGAAATCCGAAGTGTCTACAATAACAATAAATGTTTCTACAGAAAAAGGACAACTTGAGAACCATCAGGGGGGAAGTGAAGAATCGGATCCTAATGAACGGTTCTTTTTGTCAGGGAATAGGGATAGCACAGAAGAAATCGTAATGAAAGATCACGATGATGTGAACACCACTACATTGCTGCCTCTCCTAGCACATAGAGGAAGTCGGGCTCTCGATGATCCAATCGCTGCATGGGATAACAATGAGTCTGAAATGTTCGATCCGATAGTCGAGAACGAGTTTGTTGTGACTCGAGAACCACGACCTGTCCACAAAGATCCCAGTTCTTCAAAAGGCAGACGAGGGAGATCCGAGGATTCGCCTCTGGAGGACCCCAATGATCCTTTTGTCGCCAAATTTGTCACTTCCCCTGATTTCGTAGTGGGAGTCGATCGTATATCTGTGGAGATAGTTCGTAATGTTAGACCGTCCAGCAAACCTGAGCTGCCAAAGTTCACCTTCAACGAGTCTTTCGTGGAGTATTTTGTGACTAAACCAACAGCAACAGCAGGTGAAGACGTGATTACCACAACGGGCGGACAGCGGTTGCCCAGGTCCAATAGATGCAACGACGACGATGACTGCTATTCGGATCTGAATGAGATGTGTGTCGCACAGGAGCGTCAATTCGTTTGTGGGTGCGAGGATGGGTTTGTCCGTTCTCCCATCTCAAGGATCTGCAGTAGTAAGTTAAAAATATATTTTTAATTAAGGAATTTAATTAAAAATTATTATAGTTATGTGAATTGTATAATTCACAGCTGCAATTTAAGTTCTAAGCATAAAGGAAGTAAAAAGATGCAAAGCTGATCATTCAAATAATTCTTGGAATTTCTAACATAAATCTATAAATTTTTTTAATTTTATCTTACACAGGAGAACTTAAAACGTAATGAACATTACTTTTAATCATTACTTAAAGGCAGTTCTTTCCCTTATTACATTAATTAAATAATGGATACATATTTTTAAATTTCCCAGTAACTTTAAGGTTTTTAGCAACGGTTCACTTTATATGTGCAGCATTCATGGAAATTAACTTGTTATACTTCTATTAATGTTATTTTTTAATATGAAGCAACTATCTTTATAATAAAATATAGTACTGGCGTAATATCCCGTCAACCATGCCGCTGTAGAACATTGTCGAATTTTAATAGATTGTACCGCTGAATCTGAAGGTCGCTGATTGGTCCATGGGATAGTGCGAAAGAGCTTAAAATGTTAAACTTCAACCAATTTTTAATTGTTTTCGCAGAGCGAGTTGTACTGGAGATGACGATAAAGCTTCACGATGAATATTACCATCCTGATTTGAATGACACCTCATCAGATACGTTTGAGAAAACGAAAAAGGATTTTATACAATCGGTAAGATTACTTAATTAAGGCACTGCTCAAATATGTTAACTGTGTCCAATATAGTTTAAAAGGACAAAAATCTGCTTGTTGGGCTAAAAAAAATTGAAAGCTGACGTGTTCTAATCCTGACGGCAAAATGATATTTTCAGGTAAAAATTCTTCTGAAGGATTTGCAACTTCTTCAGGATTCTCTCGTGGATATTGAAATCAAACGTTTTGAACCTGGTAGTTTGATAGTTCATGCAAATCTGGTGTTTGCTAAGCCAAAAGAAATGACTTCTTTTAACATTGTGGTCAGTGTGATGGAAATATTTAAAAACGGTGTTCATGACCCGAAATTCTTAGAAGTGGCGCCCCTCAACATGGAAAATACTCAAATCTTGAAGATTTTTGTTGGTAAGATTTTTCTTGTATACAAACCCCAGGAAAATCAAGATTGTTATTTAATTGTTATTTTTCTCTAGGATTTTTTCTAGGATGATGCAGGGTGGATTTAGTTGCCCAGTTGAATTTTTCCTCGGTATAAAAGAGATAAAAAGTTCAAACTAATATTAAATCAACTAAACAAAAGTTAATATTTTTCATGAACATTTACCTATACTTCGGTGACGATTACAAAAGACTGAATTCCTTAATTTGATTTAGTAATAAGTGTTTTTCAAATACACTTTTAATGTATCGTAATGTGATACATTTTTCGTATCTTTCAGTTCAAATTTAGAACATTAACCAGTTTTGTAAATACAATTTATTAACCTTTTATCTTTGGAAGATATTCATACTCATTTAATTCAAAAGTGATAGCCTAGCTATAAGGGAAATTATATTTAGCTCCCTATGAACTAGCCTATTTAGAAACAAATGAAGAAAAAGAAACAATCGTTGAGCAAACCGCACTTTTGTAATGCTGTTTCTTCCGCATACTAAGTCTTAAGTAGGAAAATATAGTTTTACAGGAGTGGTTTGAAGTTGGTTTTTCTGTATACTTACTATTACGTAGGAAAAAAGTTTTACCGAAGTAAAAGGTTTTCTGGGGAATAAGCCGGGGGAAACTCTCTCCCATTTAAAATTTTTTTGTAATTATTATTTTGTCAAAATTTAGTAGGGTTTACTAGACATTCAAATTAGGAGAAATAAGTATTTTATATGAATATAAAAAGTATATAATAGAAAAGTCCTCGAATACAGTAGTTATGAAACTCTAGCCGTGATTTTGGCGGACTTTGTCATTGAGCGAACTCTCAAGGGCGAATCCCAGGGGAAGGGGCTTTGGGGTAACCCCCCCCACAGAACTAAAAAAATATTTCGAGTTTCGTACAAATTTTTTAAATAATTAGAATTTTCCCCTCTTTTTTATGAAAACGGATAATTTGCAGAAATAAGAAGTTTATGATGTAACTTTAAGAGAAATTCTTCAAAATTTGAAAAATCAAGAAAGTCATAATATAATATACCTCAATCCCCCTAAACAAAAATCCTGGATTCGGTACTGAGTACCTTGAACTTATGCTTTGTAAAACCTGTTACTTTTCCAGCGGGAGATGTTTGCGACAATCAAGGAAACTTCAAATGCCATAAGAATGCAAAGTGCATACCAGAAAAAAATGGTGCTTTCACTTGCGAATGCAAACGTGGATATGTAGACCTCAACTTGAACGGGGCTCCCGGAAGAGACTGCGAAGGTATAGTATTGAAATTTTTGCTAATACCTCACAAATTAAAGCCGAAGACTAACGATTTCATGAACTTTTTATTATCACGCTTTCTTTTCTTGTGTATCTGTGCTCGGATTGAATTTTAAAATATATATCTAAATAAATTTTCTACGAGCCTTAAAATTTTAAAAACAAATAAAATTCAAATATGAATAACTATTCAATATTATCTTGGTCTTTATATATCTAGGGGGAATGAGAACACTCTCCTGGAATCCTATTTTATCAGTTTTCTTTAAGGTGTAAGAAATCTGCTTAGGGTTCACCTAAAATGTGTTAAACTAGTTTTCAAAGCTTACTTTCGCACCAAAGATCTACTTAAACATGGGAGGTTCAGGTTTCCTAACTTTTATTACATAATATTATGTATAACCATTAACCACTATAACCATCTCGATTTAACATTACATTTTTTAGATACCGTGATACCGATCAACGGGTTAGGGTTAGGGGAATGGCACAAAAATCTTTAACTCCCACTTTAAAGAGTGATTTAGGTAAAGAGATTGCTCCTTTAATTCACTAATCAAACACTGGGTAAAAAATGACAACTAACAGTTATCTTTCATTAACTTTAATTTTAAAAATTAATTATCAAATGGATAATTCAATTAGAAATTATCATCAATATTCACCATCAAGATGAAAAAGGACCTTAAGTTTGCAACTTTTAAAATCACACCCCCCTTAAAAACAAATCGATGGATGTTATTGATATTTTTCAGTATTACAGATTAGGGTGTATAAATCTTAAGCAGATTCCATTCTATAGTAAACTGAAAATATACATGTTATTTTATAAATTAATAAAAATTTATTTCACTTAGCTTGCCCAGACGAGTTTTGCAACGGGAACGGTATTTGCAAAATTTCGCATGTAGGAATGAAATACTGCCAGTAAGAGATTTCTTGGTTTTAAATTTCTTTACTTCTGTCAAGGGCTGGTTTATTTACAATTTGACATTTTACAGATGCGAGGGTTGGAATGTTGGACCTAGGTGTGCAATACCCGGTACAGGTAAGTAAACTGAAGGAAATCCGTTCTCTGTAAAAGTATAAATAAAAACAAACATGTAAAGTTTAAAAAAGATTTTTTTATTTAGAATAAAGAGTCGTAAAATACTTATAGAAGGAAATCGAATACAGACGCAACTAGAACTCGGATTATGTGTTTTTCATAATAATCTTCAAAATTAATTTAAACCCAATTTACTAAATTTTAAGGGTATAATCAATTTCATACATTTTAATTTATTCCAATTCAATAAAGTCTGAAATTAAATCAATTTTTTTTAAAATGAATTTTTGACAGTAAATATGGATTTAAAAGTCGGATGTGTGTAAGATGAAAATTTCCCTTGGAAGTGAATATTTTTAGGTGAACTAAATTAGTAATACTAAAATATTGGTTATGTTGAATTATACTTCAGGGTCATTCCACGCCAAATCATCCAGGGTGGTATACCCACCTACCGCAGATTTTTATGAAATTTTGTATGTTCAATGTATGCATAAAGATAAGAAAAAATACGAAATTTTATCTAATTCTATCAATTACTTTCGGAGTTATGGCTCCTTAAAGTTTTACCCATCTTGATTTTGAGCGGGCGATTCTGGCTCGTGTTATTTTGCGTTTAACGCTACCAAATTTTTATTTATATAGGTAAAAGCTTAAACTTTCATTTATTTACAGCCAACAGTCTAAAAAATAAAATGGCGGAGTAAAATTTAAAATTGAAACACTTCATCATGGTTAAAAACTCATCTAAACACGAAAAAAGTGTTTTTCATAGTGTCTTACAAAAACGCATGAAGCACAAATCTCTATGAATATTTTCTTATAAGCTATGCATTAATAGAAAGAAGAGGAAATTTGCTTTCAAACAGTGCAAAAAAATCCGTGGGGTTTGGGTTTTAAAGGGTCTTTTTGGATCGTTTAAAATTAGAAAGTGGTTCTGATTAAAAACCATTTTAACTTAAGTGCCAATAAAAAAAAACTACTGGTCCAAATATCACTAAACTTGATAATAGTTTAAAGAAGGATTAGGATTTTCCGTTTTTACAAAAAAAAATTAGTTTGAAAACACACAACTAAGAGGTAAAGGGACTTAGTCATGCGTAAATCTGTTACAGATAAGCATACTTTCCGCGAGCTTTTCTTCTTCCCCAATAGATGGCACCACGATGTGATATCAAATTTCTGACTTACGCGTGCCGGATCTTTTTAGATTAACAAATTAGATTGACTTCTACAGAAATGACCATAAAACAAAAACTACTCGACTAAACATTATCAAACTTGATAGAAGAAGTTTTGATAAGATACTTTTGTTATTCCGATAAAATAGAAGGTTGATATCCAGTAGTTTTTTCTTTATTGGCACTTAAGTTAAGGTGGTTTTTAATCAGAACCACTTTCTAATTTTAAAAGATCCAAAAATACCCTTTAAAACCCAAACCCCACGGATTTTTTTGCACTGTTTGAAAGCAAATTTCCTCTTCTTTCTATTAATGCATAGATTATAAGAAAATATTCATAGAGATTTGTGCTTCATTTGTTTTTGTAAGACACTATGAAAAACACTTTTTTAGTGTTTAGACGAGTTTTTAACCACGATAAAGTGTTTCAATTTTAAATTTTACTCCGCCATTTTATTTTGTAAATTATTGGCTGTAAATAAATGAAATTTTAAGCCTTTACCTACATAAATAAAAATTTGGTAGCGTTAAACGCAAAATAACACGAGCCCGAATCGCCCGCTCAAAATCAAGATGGGTAAACTTTAAGGAGCCATAACTCCGAAGCTACTTGACAGAATTCGATAAAAATTTATATTTTTTCTAATCTTTATTGATTTGATACATTAAGCATACAAAATTTCATGGAAGTCTGAGAACCTAGGGTATCAAATTGGGTTTTCGCTGGATGATTTGGCATGGAATGACCCTTCATTGCATTTTTAACCACCCTGCTTTTATGAATTGTAGGTTATGTGTATATGAATGTTATTTTAAACAGCCGAATACACCTTCACTAATTTGCAGCAAAGCATGTACCCGAAACATGATGCCCGAGGTGAAGTGTTTGCAGCAACAACCAGCTATATTCTGTTTATTTAGAATTGGCACCTGAGAAATAGTGCTTTCCCCCACGCTAGAAGCGTAACCATAGTTACGCTCTTCGCGCAGCCAATAGCAAGTCTTCTTCGTCACTTTGACGAGAGTAGTTGCTATGGTTACTGATCGGTGGTGGGGGAAGGAAATATTTTTTGGGGCAAGTTCAAAATGAACCGAGTATAACTCCAGCAGTTCTATACATTGGAGTTAGCTCATTGTTGCAGCGAGCATTTCAATTGATAAAGTACTAAAACCTGATAGTTTGAAAAAATTTCTTAACAGTGGTCATCGGAGGAGTAGCCGCTTTCAATGCCCTTTTCCTGGTGATAATAGTGGTTGTGATCTGCCTCTTTCGTAGAAGAAAGTAAGTAGTTACCTTGTAATTAATGTTTTTCTCCAATTTTAAAAAGGGAATGCAAAAATTTGAATTAGTTTTAAATTTTTATAATGAATTAAAAAAAATTGTGTGATATTAAAAATTGTGTGTGATTCATATGGGTCGGGGTAATGGTAGGGCAGAATTTTATCTGCAAGGGGACAAAGTTAAAGAAGGTAATATGATCAAAGATTTAGGGGTGATAGTAAATGAGGACTTTAAATGGGTTCATCAGTGTTCATCTGCTAGTAAAAAGGCTAATAGGATATTGGGATACATTAAAAAAACTGTTTCTTCAAGGTCCGAGGATATTATTTTGCCACTATACAGAGGCTTGGTGAGACCTCATCTGGAGTATGCTGTTCAGTTTTGGTCTCCATACTTAAAAAAAGATATTGATGCAATAGAAAGGGTTCAGCATAGGGCTACTAAAATGGTCAAGGGTATATCCAGTTTAAGTTATGAGGGAAGATTAAAGAAGCTAAATATGTTCACTCTAGAGAGAAGAAGGATTAGAGGGGATTTGATTCAACTATTTAAAATGGTAAAGCAAGGGGACACAGAGGGACTAGATTTCAATATGGGTAATAGAACAAGGGGTCACAATTTCAAATTGAATAAAGTAAAATTTAAGACGGATTGTAGAAAGCATTATTTCTTTAATAGGGTAGTGGATAGATGGAATGCGTTGCCTGAAACAATCGTAAATTCAAGTGGGGTAAACTAGTTCAAGGGGAAAATTGACAGATACTGGGATTCTGGTAGTTTGGGTTAAAAAGACTGGACCAACCTTGCTGGGCTTACGCCTGTAGTTGGTAGACTTAATTTGTATTTGTATAAAATGCCACACTAATGTTTGTAAAACATTTTTTAACAGTATTTTTGTATCGGTTGAGAGGTCTTGTTTCATATTCCTTTTCTGTGGCGATAAATTAATTCATTGATAGAATTTTATATTGTCCATATATTTAGTGGGTTAGTTTTACCTGTAAATTTTACGGCTATTCAAAACAGCTTTTACAATCCTTATTATGTAATGATGAGAGGGATGTTGAAACAAAAGCTTATACGATAGATACCTCCACGAATATGTTTATTCCAAGAGCAATGAAGTACATACCTAAACTAAAACTAATTTCAATTACTTATAACAACTCTCTCGCCTCGCCAGAATTTGGTGGCTTCTCTCACTCTCAATTGGCGACATGCGCTTATACAATTATTTTACCACAATACATACAAAAATGTAAAAAGGAAACATCTTTTATTTTGAAAATATCCAAGATTTTAAAATGGGAATTTATTTGCTAACTGATATTGTTATTATGCATCGAATTAGGTAGCAAGAAAGTGGCGTCTTACGTCAACCCGTGACATCAATGACAAAAAACGTTGTAAACTAATTCTCTTGTAAAAAATTTTACAATATAGTACGGTGATTCCATGAAAAGTGCCCCTTATCTGTCCCCCACGTGACACATCTTTAAAATACTGCTGTTTTAAAACTAATTGAAATGGACATTCATGTTATGTGTGAATTTATAATTAGACTTATTCAATGATTTTTCACACATAACATGTATGCCCATTCCAATTAGTTTTAAAACAGCAGTATTTTAAAGATGTGTCACGTGGGGGACAGATAAGGGGCACTTTTCATGGAATCACCCAGTAGTACATAACTGAGGCCCTGTCTCCCTCTCCAGGTCGCACTCTTCCGGTCAGTACAATGGTGGGGAGGAAGGGTTCGCGGGAACCCCATCGTCCGCAGTGCCCTCCCGCCTGCGAGAGACCGTGGCCATGAATGAGCTCGGACAGTCGGTGGTTGCCTCCAAGTATGCCTCTAGGAGCACACCCTTCAGGCACAAATGCCCCGATATAAATATCATCAGTCCTTCTAACGTCGGTGGGTATACAGGTTTTTTTGTTGATTATAACTTATTAAGACCATGTTATCTAGAGGTTCCCTTTGATTAACGGTCATAACTTCTTAGGCGCCGTATTGGAATCGTAGCCGAACCCTAGCCATCTAGAGCTAGAAGGCCTGGAGAGCTAAGAGGATGAGTCATTCTTTCCGTCGAAAGCTTTCGAACGATTGGTTGAGGAGCGGTGGAAAACAGGAGAGGCACTCGCTTATTGGAGGTTCGCCACCTTGAAGACGGAGAGAATGACTCATCGAGGCGAAGTGTCCAGGCCTCTTTGTTCTAGATGGCTATGACCGAATTCAGTTTCTCAGAGCCAATGAGAAGTCTCAATGTCAGATCTTATAAATTGCAACCCTCATTGGATTAAGGAGACTGGGAATTAGGGTTTATATCCGCGTGTACATTGGATCGTCATTTGCCGGTATATTTCGAGAATGGTCTCTAACTAAACACGATATTTTTTCTTTTTGATAATATTAGCAATAAGTTTATGTATAATTTCTAAAAATTTTCTAGGTTCCGATCAAAGCTCTGTTTTTGATTCAACTTTTGACAGATCAACATGTGAACAAGAGGATGCAGAAGAGAAAGTCTAGTACTATCATTCTTATAGGTGTTGTTCGACGATTGTTTAATTTTCAGTTTTTAAGCTGGTTGTATTTTTAAAGTTGTGTAATGGTTATTTGTTTGATTTTAAGTTGTTTTTAGCCTCCAAATGTTTTTATCTTGCCTTCATTCATGAACATTTTATATTAAAGTTTTTATCTATGGTTTTAAAATGGTTTCTTTGATCCTTGATAAAAGAAACACTTAAGAATATCATATTTACTACATTCATAGCATCATAAAAACAATTAAAAGCCTAAATTTCCAATTCTCATACAGAATAAATTTTTAAAAATGAAATTAATCGGATTACTTTTACACTTTGCACTGTTGACAAAATTGTTCATTAAGGGTTAGGGATGGTTTTAGATTCCTTATTTGGAGACGCAATCGGTACTTTAAGAAACCATTGAAAAAATACTTCACCATTAACAGTTGATTTTGCATTTATTTTTAAGAGATATAATCAGATTTATCCGTCAAGAAACCAAATTTTTGAGTCTTCAGATCATAAGATTCATTTGACAGTAAAGAAGATTAAAATTAGAGGTAAAATACAAATGTTATAATGTTATTTTCACAAGAATGTTTCTACTTTACAAAATAAAATTTAAGAATTGAAATTAATATCCATCAAAAATATCTAAAACAGATTTTAAAAAATGAATTTTGATTTTTGGAAAAAAGGACATCAGTTCAAAGTTAAATTTGAGGTTTAACGAGAGAATTTAAAGAACTGGACAACAATATTTAGTTTGCATTTTTCTTTCTTCATCATTTTCTAACACAAAGCGGACACCGTTTCCGAAAAAACCTTTAGTACACAAAAAAGCTTACTTAACTGCTAAAAAAACTGGACTGATAATTTTGAAAACACGAATACGTGCAAGGTTTTTCAAATTAAAAATTCGTCATAATATTTTTTAATTGTTCACTTCCCAAACAACCAGATTAAATGTACAAGCTATCAAATAGTAACTACATATTTACGGAATGTTTTTTATTGATATTTATTTTTTAGTCCCTCAACAACCCTTCATCAACCTCCCCCTCCCTATCCTAACCATCTTTTCATAGATTTCGCATTAAAATAATGGAATAACATTTATAGGCAGGAAATCATTTAACCATCTTAACGGAATGATGTTTCTCTGCAATTTTTTTTCGTGCAAATATTTTTTGAGTCATTTAATCGAAAATTAAGGGAAATACATAAATAAAATAATCATCTTTGGAAAACTCAATCCGCTAGAGCCAACTAATTAAATTGATACTTTTGAGTTCTGTTTGTACACCGAGTGCTAAAATATTCTCATGATACAAAAAAACATGGATTTTTATCGCAGTTTTAAGTCATGAAAAATAATAACGAAGTGTATATTTGGACGGCCAAAACGGCTAGTGGCGCATGCGCTATAGGTCTCGTGATGACGTAGCAGTCTCGGTGCTTAGTGATTGAACCAATGAAACGCCGAGCTGTAGCCTAGCCGTGGAAATTAGAGTAGAGTTTAGTTGAAAAAAGCCGTCCAAATATACAGTGCCAAATAATAAACTTTACTTTTGCTTTAACCACTTTTTTGAGGGAACAAAAATTACAATCGTGGGAATCCTATCGAAATGGCAGCTGAAAGCACAACTTCAGTTAATCTATTCGCATTTCTCGCAAAAATACTCGTCCTTTGCTGAAGAAACCTTAAACCTGTGCTGAAGAAAGAACCTTTGCTGGCATTTTATCCTGGAAGAGGAAAACTGAAGGAGTGCTCCTGCAAATGCAAAGTATCGTTAATACATTCGTAAGGAAGGATGGTTATTCTATGTATAATTTTAAAGTTGTTAGGACTTTTACAGTCGCTATATAAAGGGTTAAAATGTTCAAGTGACAGACAGGGCCGCCCATAACTCTACCGGGCCCCCCGACAAAATTTTTTCACGGGCCCCCTAACTTTTTAATTTTTTGAAGTATGATAAGGAATTTACATTTCACAAAGTATCCCTTAAGTAAAATATACAGGGTATCTCAAACGGTCGAGTAGAAAATTAGCATGCATGTCTGTCATGCCATGACCAACAAGATTTTCATAGGAACCCAAGTCCGCTAGAGGACAATGTTTGCCGGCGAAGGAGTAGCATTTATAACTACTTTATTCTACTGAAAACTTCATTTATTATTACAGATTCGCAGAGAGCACCCTCGAAACCCCCTGTAAACCGAATTTCATTAAATTCAGCTTGCAGGGGCGGATCCAGGATTTGGTTTTGGGCGAGGGCTAAGAATTTCCAAAGTCTAATCGAATCTTCTTTTTGATTTTAATATGGAAAGGGTATAGTGGAGTTATCCTGCTCCAACTACTAAAAGGGGGGACTGGGGGTCCTCCCCCAGAAAATTTTTGGAAATTAAAGTAAAAAAACCCTCTTTTTCAACTTGTTTTGATACGCCTCATCCGAATTTCGGATATAGGTTTTATGGTAGAATTTCCTCGTTTTGACGAACTTAATATAAAATAAGGTTGTAATAATAGAGTTACAAGTACCAAGGGGGTCTGGGGGGTCAAAATTTTTCAAAATTTCACCTAAAAATAACAGGTTTTTAACTCATTTTGGTGCATAAAATGCCATAGCAAGAAATATTGGTAGCTTTTTCCAGTGTGCGGGAAAAGGTCACGTAGGGAAAGGGTTGTGTTATCTCATGTTTCAGAATTTGATTGGAGATGAAACTTCTGAAAAAGAGACCGTGACCGACCACTTTTGACGGGCCCGTCCGTTTCGGGAACTGAATATGCTAAATGATATGAATTCAGCGAATTCAATTTTTATTTGGAAAATAAACAAAACATCTAGTACAGACTTTGACTAAAAAAACAAAGTGGAACTCGTGGGCCCGGGCCCCTTAAAGCTCCGGGCCCTCCGACATTTGTCGGGGTTGCTGCCCCCTATGGGCGGCCCTGGTGACAGACCAAAGAATACAACATGATTTATTATTTTCTATCTATATGATAGACAAAATAATTACGTTTTGCTCCTTTTAAACTCGTATTTAACTCCTAATTTTTTACTGAATTTTGCAGAGAATGATCGATGATCGTGTTGGTAAGGGCTGATTCTCTGACAGAAAGTTTTAACTCTTAAAAACGGGGTTTAAGTTTTTTATCTTAATATTTTTGCGACACCTGTAGTTATGATGACAATGCACAAAAAGTTGCATAGTTCGATAATAGTTATATTGGTTGCATTTATTAATAAAATTAATGAATGTACTTAAAAATATTTATCAATTAATACATTCAAAGGCTATTTAATTAATTGAGTTAACAATATTGCCTCAACCAGCATAATAAAAGAACCGTGACTCTCAAATTAATCTCACTAAAATTTTGCTTACTAATGCAAAAACTAAAAAGACGCGTCTGAGATGCACCAAGTTGTCAACGTATTTTAAACTAAAAGTGAGGAATTATAAACTCAATTAACAAAATGCTTATAGAAAAACCTTTAATCCACAAAAATGACGCCTCTAAAAATTAATATTACCCCCCGCCAGCATCTACCTATTTGAATTTATACCTTTGCGGCCACTCACGACTGTAGTGGTGCAGGAAAATCGAAGTTTTGTTGTGAAAATTTGAAAAGAAATACCGTTTTATTGTTTTATTAGCTAAGAATTTAAAATAAAAAACGACCAAAACAAAACCTTTTCGATTTTTTCTGCGCAGTAAATTCTTGTTGCCAGATTCAAAGTTTCTCTTTCTCTGAAATGTTAGTTCCCATGATGCCTCATTCTGCAGCTTGCCCAAATTTTCAGTACGTCACTACGTCACTCAGCCACAGCAAAATGTTGGAAAACTAGCTATGCGTAGGCCGCTAGCCTGCGTCTGCTCTTTACTATTGGAAATTTAACTTTAATTTAATTATAAAAATATAGAAAGTCCTATTTTGCATTTCAAGATGGCTAGTGGTGCAACTAGATCTGATTTTATCGTTGGTGTGAAGTATAAATTAGTTCGCAAAATAGGAAGTGGATCTTTCGGGGATATTTATTTAGCTATCAACATCACCAATGGTGAGGTAAGTAGCTGCACAAAGGATAATTTTTAGTAAAAAATGCCCTGTTGTTTCTAAAGGAAGCTTCTGATCTCCCTTGTTTGGACTTCGGGCATCCTTGTAAACAAAAGCATCTGTGCTTCTTCTATGATAATGGAGATATGGATTGTTTTCAAACAGACGTTGTACCTACCATAACAAAGGCTTCCTTTCTCATAAATGCAAACGCATAAGGAGTGAATTCGATATTATTATTTCAAAGAACTATCTTATCCGCTCCACAATAACAATTCAACAATTTTCTCATTGTTTGATTGCTATTTGTAAATACAAAGAAACTTTGAATTGCTTTGTGTGGACAATTTTTACTTATAAATGTGCTTATTGTAAACCAGTGATATTTGTAATCTCTTGAAAAAAGTTTAATTTGTAGCTTTCTCTTGTTAAGAAGTATTCCTGCCCATATTTTAACCACACTACACAAGCTTGAGTTATTGATTACTTAATTTGTTTAAGGTAGGCAGAAATTATCTGTTGTAAAACTTGTTAAACTTTTAATGAAGGTTGTTAACTTTAAAAAGAAAGAAGTGCAAATTCAAATTATGTCGGTGACATTTTTAGCAAAATTTTGCCAACGGATTATTAATTGAGATAACAATTCAACTTAACTACCAAAGAAGGTTGCCAAAATACACTGTTTTATTGACACTTTTGGTGCCAGCCTCAAATTTGGTTCAATTCCGTTAATGCTCTAATGGAAAAAAATAGAAAACTTGCTAAAATAATTTGAAAGTCATGTATTAAAATGATTAATTAGATTAATATCTGTTCAGTTTATCATTAAAAATCGAAAAAGTTAGTCAATATTTAACTATCAATAAATAAAAATCCAAATACGTTGCAAAATGTGAATAAATTTAAAATACAACGATTTTTATTTGCAACTTAAAACATTTAAAATATACAATTGTTTCGAGGATGCTTGAGATCCCCTTCGTCAGTATAAGTTCCAACAGTCTGACGGAGAATATAAATAGAAAAAATATATATTACAGTTACAGTGAGCACACAAGAGATAACAAATCATCAAGTTACATGTTCGGGTACAGAGAGTCAAAAAATATTAAGCCTTCCAAATATCCGAAAGAGGAGGCACGCTTGAGAAATCATTTACTAAAGAGCCTGAGTTTTTATAAATACAAAATGCCTCAAAAAAATCAAGGTCAATGGGTCTATTACAAGGCAGCAGAATTGTCGCAGAATCAAAATCAAATTTATGGTTAGAATTCCAAGCGTGTTGGGCCATGGAAGATTTATCTAATTCCTGTTTTTTAATATAATTTTGGTGTTCCTTTAATCTAAATCTCAACGCTCGCTTTGTTTGTCCAATATAAGAAAGACCACACTCACACTGAATTTGGTATATGCCACATCGATTAGATTTGTCAATGGGATCTTTGAGGTTACTAAAAGAAATCTTGTTAACTGGAGAGAATACGGTGTAAAAACCAAAACTTTTGAGTATGGTTGAAATTTTATAGCAGGTTTGATTGTAAAAAGGTAAAATAACTAAATCAGAGAAATTAGGTTTGGGCATTTGATTACGATTAGGTTTTAGGTTTTTGTTTAAAATTTTATCTATCAAGTTGTGACTAAAGCCTCTGTCAATCGCTATAGCTTTTAAATAGTTGATTTCAGTATTTAAAAAATCATTGTTAGAACAAATGTTAACTGCTCTGAATACATAAGTATTAAAAGAAGCATGTTTTTGGCTGACCGGGTGATTGGATTTTGCATGGGGAGGTAAACATACAGAGAAAGGTTTTCGATAGACAGTAGTTAATAACGTAGTGTCAGTGCGAATGACCAAAACATCAAGGAAAGCAAGGCGATTATCTTTTTCAACTTCATATGTGAACTGAATACATGAATCGATAGAATTCATCAAAGTTAATATTTTATCGATGTCGAGGTCATTTTTTAGAAGCGCAAAGGAATCATCAACATAACGGATATAAAATGGGAACTGGATTAGGTCAAATAAACTAATTTCAAAATAGTGCATGTACAAATCACTAAGTAAAGGGCTTAGAGGGTTACCCATTGCCAAACCGTCAGACATTCTATAAAATTTGTTGTCAAATGTTCTTGTGTGCTCACTGTAACTGTAATATATATTTTTTCTATTTATATTCTCCGTCAGACTGTTGGAACTTATACTGACGAAGGGGATCTCAAGCATCCTCGAAACAATTGTATATTTTAAATGTTTTAAGTTGCAAATAAAAATCGTTGTATTTTAAATTTATTAATATTTAACTATATGGCTTTCAAAAGTGATTGGCAATATTTAGCGGGAACATTAACAGAATTTAACCCCAAATTCTTTGGATTTAAAGAAGCTAGATTCCCCTCTTTTCCCTGCAAATATTAAAAAAAAGTTTTATGCAAACAACAAAACTACAAACAATGGCATGTTGAGACTGTAAGATTTAGGCACAAGAGACAAAATTTCTGATTGATTGCCAAAAATAATCAAACATGAAAACAAGAACAATCAAATGTCTTGGATGATCAATGTTGCTTTAATTTTCTTATACATTTTAGCACTGTTAGTAGCCACAATTATTATGAAATCAATCATTATTATTAATCAAATATTTTTAATAGTTTGGCTTATAGACAAAGCAATCACATTAAAGTAGAGTTGACTGTATTTGTCATTTAAAGGCTTTAGTTTAAAATTAATTTTTGTTTTGCAGGAAGTGGCAGTGAAATTAGAATCAACCAAAGCTCGACATCCCCAACTTTTATATGAAAGTAAACTTTACAAAATTCTTCAAGGTGGTGTTGGAATACCTCACATCAGGTAATTAATTTATTTTTGTTGGGAAATTGTAATATCTGCAACAATTGATTTGATATCTTTCATTCCCAAAACTATTAAATTTCTAAAAATATTCAATTTTAAAAGGAAGGTGCTTATGTAATATCAACATGCTAGTCAATATTGGCCAATGATTTTAACTGTGTTTATGAAGTTTTTTTATTTGTTTGTGTTCTTAGGAATATTCGTACCTGTACTAAAATAACCATGCTACCCCTTACCGGACCAGGAAAAAGTTGTAACCTTCCCCCGAACCTAATAGAATTTCCCCAAACCTTATGTATTACTCCTATGGAGCTGGCAGGGGCTTCCCCCGAACCAGGTTCGTAGGTTCGGGCACTTTTTCCAGGTCCGCCCCTTACTTCTCCTTTTTTCTTGTTTAGAAGTCAAAATTTTTGATTGTACTGATTTTAGACCAAAAGAGTCATGTTTTCTACAAACTAAGCATGAATCCATGCAAGCTTAGGTTCTTACATATTATCCCGTCGACCGTACCTCTTAATCAATAACGTCATCAAAACCCATTGACTTTTCTATTGATGGGCCGCTGAATTAAATGGCCTTTGAACGGTCGACAGTATAATACGTAAGTACCCAAGCTTATTTAATTTTAGTATATCTTCAACCTGTTTGAATAACTATCCCTGTATTAAAAAATTTATACTCATTAACATAGACTAAAAAGATACTTACTTGCAGTCCCTAAACTGGAATTGTTTCAGGGGGTAGCTAACTATTACCAAGGGTGCAGATGTTTCAGGGCTTAAAATTTCCCTAGAACACAATTTGTTTTCTCCAAAATTTCTCCAAAAATGAGATTTTATTATAAGATATAGTCTTTTTCAATTATTGAACTTTTGTAAGATTACATAATTTTCTCATAAATCATACATTTAAATTTTAATGAATTATGTAACGCTCTTTTAGTCTTTCTTATACAGTCGAGTCCGCTTAATGTGATCGCAATTGTCCGAGATGAATTTGATAACATTATCCGATTGATAACAATAAGCGATTCCATATAAAAAAAGCAACAAACTGTGTAACTATATTGTTTGCTTTAAAATCAAAATTATGTAATATTAGTTAATGTATTAAACATCGATTTAAAACAATTTTACACTATGTACTTGGCAACTTACAATTTTTAAGGTAAAATATCCAATAAATAAAAATAAAATAATCTCTTACTTTGTTATTTTATTTGTTAGTACACACTACACACCTATGTGATTTTGTCATACATTCGTTTTCTTTTGACATCCAGACAAGATCAACGCGAGCTTTCAAGAATTTACATGGAAAAGGCTAAAACATAAACCACGGAAATACTAAATCTGAATTCCACTAAACAAGGAAAAAATCAAAATCTCATCAGAAACATCTGCAAGGCGCCAATGGTGATAACCAATCACAAACATTGCTTCGCACCCCCCCCCCCTGCAACAGTTTTCTTTCAATGAATGCGGAGAGCATCGAATATTTTCTTTTTCTTACAATCAAACCAAAGAAATATAACGGTGCAGCGGTAAACTCATACTGAGTTTCAGAAAAAAAGTAATTGACCTTTAAAACAAAACTTGAAAACGGATGTTTTTAGGGGATATATACAAATTTTGATAACATTAAGCGGTGTGTTGATACTTAGTTGATCACATTAAACGATGTGTTTTACATTAAATTAAATAGGAATGATCGGTACCTGTTGATTTCGATAACATTATCCGATTGATAACATTAACCGTGATCACATTAAGCGGATTCGACTGTATTCTTATAACATTAGCTCAAAAGGGCCTCTTGCTCGTCTTAAAATTTGAAATGCTGTATATTTTTTCGAATTTGAGCAACATGAAAATTCCTTTTTAACTCAACTTTTAAGTCAAGAACATTAGTGTGATTAAACAAGAACTCAATTTATATTGAAAATTACCCATCCTATCACGGATACGTTTTTTTTCTGGATATCAATCGAAAAGCAAGGAAAAGACAACTTTCAAGCATTCACCAGGAAAGGGGTATTTTTAGCGTAGAATTAAAGGTTTTCGGTTTTCACTTAACCATCCAAATTGTAGTTTTTATCTAATTTCAGAAGAAGTTAAGAGGGTATGATGCTGTCACTAGGAATTTTTTTTATCAGCTAATGAATTTTTGTAACTTGTGCAAAAATTTCCCCACAGCTTTTTGAATTTCCCCCTTAAAATTAATGATTTCCAGGTTGATTATTGAAATTTGAAAGCTACATTTATCCAGATGTAGGGTAGACAATAATTTCACTATTTGTACAGGTCAAAAATATTAAAAAGTAATAGTCAGGTGTTCGGACATATTCTGCACCCCTGACTATTACTTTTTAATATTTTTCACCTGTACAAATAGAGTGACATTATTGTCTACCCTACATAAATGTAACTTTCAAATTTCAATCCTCTTCCTGAAAATCATTAATTTTTCACAATGCCAAAAATTATGATTTAGCTCATTTTTGGACATTTTAAGAACTTTTGGGAGCGGGTACATCCCTACACGGTTGCAGAAAATGTTTTAGGACCTAATATTTCTCCAGAACACAATTTGTTCTCACAATTCTGGTATTCACCAGAGGAACTAATTTTTTTCGTCGGGGGATCTGTAGTTTTCTTCTCTACATCCGTAGAATTTGGAAAGCCTTTGCCGAGCTGGCTCAGTGAGAAAATTCTTTCCTCCGCCTACTGCTCTCAACTTCCCAATCACACAGTTTGAGTTGCCGCAGTTTGCGTTTCTTTGTTGTAGCTTTATTTGCTTGTATTTTATCGCCCGTTTTCAATACTGTATGTGTTTTTTGCTTAATATATTTAGTTTTGCATGTTTTAAGAGAATTAAAAGGTAAAATTGTTTTAAAGAATTCCATTTTTTATCAATTGTTGAAAAAACATTTTGGGCCAAAATACAGTTTGAGCAAAAAACTAGGTTTCAAAATGGGGTGTTTTCACTAGGTTTTCATTGTAAATTGGCATACTTGATTATCCGAATAAATTAAGTAATCATTTATTTGTCTATGGTTAGCAAAATGAAATGCTACTTCTCGTTGAATGAGTTAATTAAGTTACCAGTGTAAAACTTATTTTCGTAACCATTAGTATAAATAATTTAATTATGGTTTTGATTGCACTGTGAGTTGTGAGATTATAATTAATTACCTTCTCATAATATAATTGTGAACCCCCATTTGAACTACCCACCAGCTTCCACTGCTATCAGAGTTCTAAAATAGGAGTACTTCAGTACTTTACCCTATTCCACTAACATATTTTACCTATCATTGTAGGTAGTATCTGGTTCTGATAGTTTGATGCCTGAACCTTTTTCTGGCTTTTCTTCATCACTAGTAAGAGCAGTGGCGGCTGGAAGCTAAAACTATAAGGGGTGCTGCTCCGGCGGTACCAAGTTAGCAACGTATTTTAAGCGATATAATGCCAAATAATATTTCTATTAAACAAAAACGTGAAAATAATCGAATAGAAAAGATGGAAACAATATAAAATTTCGATTTCACACTTAATAAAGCATTCAAAAACTGTTACTTACCTATATTTTAGCTGATTATTACAAATATGAAGAATCAAAGATGAATTCTATTTCATTTAGTATCTCAAAAGCAAATAAAACTAAAATCAACATTTCGAATTCAATTTGTTCATAAAAAGAAATAAAAACTTGGCTGCAAAAAAGTAAACATAAATCTTTATTGACTTGCGGAAAAAACCGGAAAAGATTTTGTTCTGTTCTCTCTCTGTTGAAAAGAAAAAAAAGAAGCTATAAATAAAAAATTTAAACGTTGGAGTGATAAAAGCTAAAAAGCCAAATGTGATTTATTAGTAATAGTAGAAATCGTTTATTTTTCTTCTTCCCTCAGTTTTTTTACAGCTCTCTCTAGAAAACGCTATCATTCTTTTGGTCGGGGCTGCTGAAAAGCAGCCCCTTTTCTCCTAACAGATTTGCATGCTAAATTCTTGATATTTTGATTTGATATGATAGAGCTAGTGTTTTATACCACAGTTGGTATATCTGAGGGGGCTGATCGACCCGGAAAGAAATCTGTTGGAGAGACGCCATAGCAGTGAATTAATAATTAAAAAAGGATTATAAAGGACAAAGATTAAAGGGGGAAATAGATAATTTTTAAAATTTTGTAAAGTAAATAAAAATGGAATTTCGGGAAATTTTGGTCGGGGGTGCCGCAGCCCCTATGGACGAGCCGCCACTGAGTAAGAGTTGAAACATTCCTAACAAAAACTGCATCATTCAGATATCTTCTGTTATGTGTGTGTATTGCTTGCACCCTGATCAATAAGTTGTCAAATTACCAGTGACATAAAAAGCATACCTGATTTATTTCAAGTGTGGGTTGGGTGATGTGGGCAAATCTTGTGCTTCTCAAATATTTATTGTTGTAATGGATTTCCTGATTGGACAAAAAGCAGTGCTGCATTTGAAACAAAATGTTTGGAGGGACTCGCATTTTCTGTTTTTATTTTTGAAACAAAATCCCTCTATTTTGGGAGGACCGACCAAATATTTTGGGGACCGCTTCCTTCTGCATCAACCTCCAATCTCTGTTCTGATAAAGAGAAGTAATGGATTTTTGTGTTATTTGCAGGCATGTGATTTTTCTGCTAATTAGCGGAAATCCGCTTATTTTAGTGGTATTGATTATCGGAACTCCGATTTTTTGTAATTTTATATTCCATTCAACTGTGTGCGGAGTAAATTTTTCAAAGCGGGAAAAAATCGGAATATTTCTCTTCCAGTTAAAAATTTAACTAGAAAAATTAAACTAAACATTTCAAAAGAATTTCTGGGGTAGGACCCCCTCACCCCCTTTGGTATTTGTAACTCGAGTATTCACAATTCTTTTTAGATTGAGTTTAGTAAGATGAGAATCCTATCAAAAAGTATTAAAAAGCTAAATTGAACCTATTGTATATGGGAAGGGGCTGAGAAATTTGGGTCATTCATGAAATAAATTTCTTTACCACTAGAGATGGAAAATTTCCAGAAATTTTGGGATGGCGGAAAAATTGACCTTTTTGCATAGAAAAGAGCAGTTTTTGAATACATATTTTATAAGAAGCTAAATAATCATTCTTTGTATTAAAAAATAATTAGTCATTATATATTATAAGTTATTAAATCATTAAAAATTAATTAAAAATAATTCTTCCGAAATAAAAATATGCAGTATTTTACGAGTTATTTTTAAAACAAAAAAACCTACAGTTTTTATAACTATAAAATAATATATGTGTTACCGTTAAAGTATATAATGCAGTTATTTCATAGAATACCTAGTTATTCCATGGAATAACTGATCGTGTCCGTTAAAGTGTGTAATATGTTATTAATTTGACACTTTAACTAGTTATTCTATGAAATAACTAGGTATTCTATAAATTAACTAATGAGAGACAGTTAAAGTGTAAAATAAACAATTTATCTAATTTATGCAGCGTATAAATCATAGAGGAGATATAACAATGGAGTGAGCTTTCCCATTGAATCGCCTTCAAAAAAGAGTAACCATCATCAGCATGGGCTCCTGGCGACGATTGGCACGTTATCGCTTTATTGGCAATTTCAAGACTATTAGATTTCGTAAAATTATCTGAAAAATTTCGTGATCTAGAAGTAGCTGTTTCGTAGTGATTATGAAGAAACACTAAATATTTTTATTGTAGTTAATTTACTAACTTTTAAAAAGGGGAGATATATTGAATAAAATGGGCCTCGACCTTACATTGGATGTTTATTTTTATTTTATGGTGTGTAATTAAGAATTTTGTTTTACTTAGAATTAAAATGTTTACAATTTTTGAGCAAAGAACAAAGTATATTACCTCTCTAAAGTCATTTTTGCATTTTCAAAAATATTAAAACCCATTTTTCACATTTTTGCAATCAATATGGACTGGATAGGGGCTAAAAATTAAGCATAAACTGAGTGTGCACAGCCCACAGTGATAATTTTATGAAAAGGTTTTTTTTAAGGGAGGAGTTGGAATGAAGACGATATTGTTTTTGCTCTTTTCATTCTGTGTCTTTTTATTTGCTCCTCGGTATAGTGCTGCAGTTTATTTTAGATGAAACTCAAAGAGCACTGTTCTTGATGAGTAGCAAAATTTTCGGGGGGAGGGGTAAAAGTTCACTATCTGAAGTTAAAGGGAGAAAAACAGGTTGCTTTATACTTAGCATCATGTTGAGGAATATTTATGTCAACTAATGCAAGTCCTCTTTATTCTTTCAGTTTCTAAGTTAGAGGTTTGCTTTTTTTTTCAGTTAATACTACTCGTTCTTGGACTAAGAAATTATGACCGATAGAACCCCCTAAAAGGTGAATAAAAGTCTGAAAGATGTAGGGGGTTTGGCATAGACTTAAAACTCCTACAAAGAGCACCAAATCTCCGATTCCATAATAGTCAGTTTCTCCTACATTAAAGGACTGACATAGCATTTTGGTTCTTTTCATATGAGTTAGCATCGAGAATCAATGGTTTAATTGATTTGAGACCGAGATTGATTTGACACAGAGAAAAATATTCACCCTTTGAATTTTACCTTATTAAAGACAATTTTTGCATATTTTTTGACAAGTTGCAGATCCCTCCCTGCCTTTGAAAGAGGAACCCTGAGAGTTTCAGGTAATGTGTTGATCTTGGAGACCTTGTTCACCTTTTTAACCCTTTCAGGCCTAGCCGCCCCAAATTTCCAATTGGATTCAATGGTAACCTCGGGCGGCTTAGGATCGAAAGGGTTAAGGGGTTCTATCGGTCTTAATTTCTTTTCAATCGACAGAAATCCTTCACTTAATGGAGATCAACAGGTTAGCAATTTTTATTAAAACGGAAGATATTCACCATATGGAATGGGCAGCCAGATTCAAAGACTTTTGCCACTTTAGAGGAGGTATGAGGGACTCTATATAAGGCAATTGCATCTCGCTACCCCCCTCCACATACCCTTCAGGGCCCCAAAACGGGGTTTCGGAGAAAGTAGGCTTAATGAACAGGAAATTTTATTATCTGCCTTATTGACGCTATAAAATCACTCAAGGAGGCATACATGATAGTGGGAGGGTGTCATACCCCTTATAAACCCACTATTTTGCTGTATTCTGGAACCACCTTTCAACTCTGGTGGTTATTACTTCTGCACATGCGCGCGTGTATTACAAGTTTTGAAGGATTATTTTTTGGTATTATATCAACCTATGTTTATACCAAATTTCCTCAAAATCTATCCATTTAATCGAGAAATTGTAAAAATGGGCAAATTCTCTTAATTTTGAACACCAATGTAGATTATTTTACACTTTAACGGGCTGCAAATCGTTATTCTATGAAATAACTAGTTAAACCATGAAATACAAGATAGTTTTACACTTTAACGGACACGAACAGTTATTCCATGGAATAACTAGGTATTCTATGAAATAACGGATTTCATACTTTAACGGTAACATATGCAATATAAATATAAAGCATGTGATTGTAATAAATAACATTAATTTAATTATTTAATATTTATTAATTAAACATAAAGTACTTTTGATTAATTAATTTTGTATACAACATGATCTAATAACAAATAACAGATGTTTGCTATAATTTTTAACATCAATCTACATAACTGATCCTAGCCTTTTGCACATAATCATTGCAATAATGTTTTCTTAGAAAGGTTGATAAGTTAGAATTACATTCTGCCAATTTAAAAAAAATGTTGAAGTCATTAATATAAAAAAAATTAAAAAATAGTTCATTGTTTTGTTAAAATATTTTTGGAACTTATTTTTTTATTATTTAATTTTCATGATATTAATGTGTTCAATAAATACTCATGCACCATAAATATTTTTAAGCAACCCCGTAAAAAGCCTCCAATAATTCCAAACTTTGAAATCTGATCTAAATTTTTTTAAAATTCAGATAAAGCAGAGAGACTTGAAGTAGTAGTAAGTTATTTCATATGCTTATGATTGTTAGACAACCTGATTCAATGGTTAAAATATTTTTTAAGTGCTGCATTTTATAATTAATATATAATACATAATATCAAATTTAAATTTCTTCTAGTTCTAATTGGTATTTTACTGATATTAATTTGCATTGCATAACTATTTTTGTTTTTAGAGAATAAAATAAATAACACTAGGATGTTAAAATAATTTATCTTGCAGCTTACTTTTTCCAAATTTGTAGTTTCATATGAAATATTGAGTATAAAAAATATCAAATAAGAAAACATTAGAATGTGAATGTAGAAAATTTTTAAATGCATAAAAACTGTGGAATCCAACCGAGTGGAATCCAACATTTTTTGGAAAAAAATGCTTATTATATGGTTAAACTTCATTCTTAAGTACTTTATTGTATAAGAATATCATCTAAATAATATTTTAACTGAAATCGGTTTTATAAATTCTAAATAAAGTATTTAAAATTAATATTTTCAATTTTTCCGGAAAGAAATAAACCCTTCGGAAAAAAA
Organism: Tetragnatha versicolor; assembly: GCA_024610705.1. Taxonomy (NCBI): domain Eukaryota; kingdom Metazoa; phylum Arthropoda; class Arachnida; order Araneae; family Tetragnathidae; genus Tetragnatha; species Tetragnatha versicolor. Next base: position 17,240,946 of record JANDEH010000011.1, on the reverse strand, counting down.
CTGGAAAAAACAGTTTTTTTCCCCAAAGTTTCCGGTTTTTTTCCGGCCATTCCCATCTCTATTTACCACTGTAACTAATCTAAAAATTTTCAGATAATTTCTTTCTTGAGCAATCACATGCCTGTATTTGCCACATCAATGGTGTGGATGCATCCTCTTAGAACTATCACAGCAATTGCTATTTCTGCCTGCTGAAGATTGGCTTCTCTGATAAAAATAAGCAAAAATATTTTATCCTAGCTGGAATTCTGCAATAAGAGAGTGTTTATCAATTATATTCAGGTTGAAAATACCCATTACCAAAGCTTATGGAATGAAAACATTAATTTTGAAATCATCATACATATTAATTTGTATTAATGATTGTATGAATGATATTTGCAAAAGTGTGACTTTTTATGAAATCTTTATTAGTTATGACTTTTAGAGTTAGCCCCATAAAGTATTCATACTCCAAACAATTTTGCATTAAATCAACGTATCGCAAGATTCTGCATGCTAGTTCTAAACAAATTTATTAATAAATCCTAATACTACAGTAAAAGAGTGGTGTCAAGGTCCTACCGATTTTTATCCAAGGTATTTAAGGAGTCATAAGGCAACATAATGTCAAACCAAGAAATTTTGTTCTCTCTATTTATTAATGCCTACTCTTAAATGCAAAATATTTAAGGGGATCATCTGTGATAATACAAGAATGAGTATTTAATGCAAATGAGTAGTATTGGCTAATGTTGTGACCATTTTCTGCCCTTCATTTTGTACGTTTTTGGAAAGTTTACTTTGGGGTGAAAATAATTCAAAGTAGCAATTTTTCTCTAAAGGTTTCTGCAATATTCTGTGCTACATTTCTCTGCTATATTCTGCAGCCATGTTTGGTTTTATTACTAAATCAGTTCTAGTTGTAATTGTTTTGTAGGGAAGGCAAAGAAAATATATTATATAAAAATAAAAAAAATATGAAACCTAAATTAAGCCATTTGAAGCCCTAAACAAGTATGTTTGTGCATTCGTTGATTTTGTAAGGGAACATCCATAAATTACGTGAGGTCAAAAAGGGGGAGGAGGGGTTTGGAAAAATCTCACCAAGGGGGGAGGGGGGTCGATTAAAATCTCCCGTCAACTTTTTAAGTTAGAAATTAAACGACTTTTTTTAAGTTTGAGAAAGGAATAATACCCACAGTAAGATGCTGTGGTGATTTTTAGGCGGAATAATGTCCTTTTCCCCCACATCATTAATAATGGAAAAGTTTTAGGTGCGGTGAAGCACAAAATGCAAACGAATTGGATAGAAAATTATTTTTAAAGGTTGTAGGTAAATCTCACTTGGGAGAGGGGGGGGTCCAGCAGCAAAATCTCACTAAATCTCACCAAGGGGGGAAGGGGGTCCAGATTTTGGAAAAAACACCTCACGTAATTTTTGGATGTCCCCTAACTGATCTTAGCATCATGTTCCATTAGTAGTCCAGGCAATCTGTTACTAAACCGGTAAAAAATTGCAACATTTGGTTTTTCAACGGTTTTCACTTGGGAATGGCCTCAATAATAACATACTAAATATCGGACAAAATCGGTCCGTGGGAAGTTTAATTTTTTTGAATTTTTAAAAAATGGCCAAAAAAAATTTCAAAAAATCAAATTATAGTAATCGAGACTTATGATACATGTTGATAGACTATTTTTCAGTGCTGAATACGAATATACCATTTAAATTTAAAAAAATTCCAAAGTTTCAATTTTTAAAAATTTATTCAAAATTTGAAAGTAGAAAATAATTAAAACATCGCTCAAAACCACAAAATAATTTCAAAAAAAATAATTTAAAGGGTTTTCAATTAGAAATGACTTAAATAATAACATACTAAAAATAGAAGTGGATTTAATCACCGAATGTGGTTTTTTAGGTTATAGAGGTATATACCTACGACATCCATGGAAAAATGACCTTGGCAAATGCCTCAAACGTTTTTAACAAGAATTTTTAAAAGGTCGATTTTTGAAGCCAAAAAAATTGAAAATTTGAAAAAAAAAATAAACCTTTTATCGTCCGATTTTCTTCCATTTTTAGTATGTTATTATTTAAGTCATTTCTAATTGAAAACCGTTTAAATTATTTCTTTTGCAATTATTTTGTGGTTTTGAGCGATGTTTGAATTATTTCGACTTTCCAAATTTTGAATTAGTTTTTAAAAATTGAAATTATGAATTTTTAAAAATTTAAATGGTAGGTGTGACCGGGGAGGGATGGGACACCGGGTAGGATGGGACACCTTCAATAAATCTTAAAATTATAAATAAAATTAGTTTTTGAGTGTTCGACCAGGTAAAGCCACCATGGCTTTATACTTGTTGCTGTTTACTATTTTAGTTGCAAGTTCCTACAAGTTTCTGAATGAAAAAGATGGTTTCACTATAGCAAAAGTAACTAAGTATTACTTTTTTCAAAGTGAATTTTCAATCTGATTCTTGGTTGATTTCTTAATGGTTTATATTGTTTTCTGAACAGAATAATGTATTCTTTATGAATATACAGTTGAGTTAAGCCTAAAAGCCACAGTTCTTTAGTAAGAACCTATTTTTTAAAACAGTTGCTACCGGGATGGGACACCATGCCCAATTCCTCTCAATACCTAAATACAAGCTATTGCATACAATTCTTTAGATACCTTTGTTTTGGAACTGTTTAGTATTGCAGTTGAAAACATATTTTTTTAGATTAAAGAAGAATTATAACTATTTTGTATTTTTCACTTAAGTTAGATTTTTCGAAATATAGGGTAAAATATGTGGTGTTTTTGTAATAAATCTTTAAAATGTGTAAAATACTTCCATCTTTGTGGTTTTTAATCATATATTTAAAAAGTAATCATAAATTTTAATTTAAAAAGATGTGTCCCACCCCGGCCCGGGGTGGGATGGGACACTTTTAGAGGTTACTTTAATTCGTTCATAAATCCTAAGTTTTGTTTGCTATCACTTTGGTTATATTTTTTAAACATGTTAAAATGTTCCAAGATGTTAGTTTGAAAGTTTCAAATTTATACAATGAAAACTAAATTTTTAAAAGATATTCTTGGAAAAAGGGTCCCATCCCTCCCCGGTCTCCCCAAATTCGTATTCAGCACTGAAAAATAGCCTATAAACATGTATCTTAAGTCTCGATTACTATAATTTGATTTTTTGAAATTTTTTTCGGCCATTTTTTAAAAATTAAAAAAATTAAACTTCCCGCAGACCAATTTTGTCCGATTTTTAGTATGTTATTATCGAGGTCATTCCCTAGTGAAAACCGTTGAAAAACCAAATATTGCAATTTTTTACCGGTTTGACCCTTTTTTTCAGTTGATTTACTGGACTATAGTTGAGTTGATATTCTGTTACTTGGTAAAGTAGCCTTTGGCGACTGCCTCTAGTTAGGATTTTCCAACATTATTTTGTTTCATTCATAATATTTTTAAGAGCAGTTTTGATTTTTCTCTACGTACAATTTAACTAGACAATGATTTTCTCTCAAATTATGAATGAATCGGTTGATTTTTATTTATCAGTTTATAGTGAAGCTTAAATTCAGTGTGTAAAATATTTTTTGATGTACTAAATGAAATTATAATATACACACTACACAAATTCTTCATACAATGATAATTGTTTTTATAATTATTTAGCTAATATGATCTTGATTATTATTGTCTGGTGCAATATGTTCTAATATTGGCTTTGAACCATAAACAGTAAATTAACCAACCGATCTGGATAATTATTGAATTTTAAATACCAAGGTTGGAAAAAAAACAGTTCTCCCCCCAAAAAAACAGGGTTTAAACAAGGTTTCTTGGTTTTGGGATAAAATTTCTCAATTTTTAGAACGATGCTTCAAGGGGATGTGTTTTATAAATGCATCTAAAAAGGATACCAAATCAGTTGTCGATCCAGGTTTTATTTTTTTGGGCCCATTTTTGTAAAAAGGAAAATATTTTTGTGAAAAATTGAAGCGGTGATAGCTAACAGATCGGTGTGTAAGTAGTAAAAATTAACCAACAAACCAATAAAAGCGAATGTTTTCTTGCAAATAATCTTTAGAACTAACTTGAAATTTGTAAAAGGGGCCGTTTTTATGAGTTTAATTTTGTGAAGGGGCAGATTTTATGAGGGGAAATTATTATGTAAGGGCAGCTAAAGGGTTTGGCTGGATTGACCCCTGAAAATCTTAGGAATGGTGTAAACTTATGAATAAATCGGTTATTTTTTCAATATCTTATAAATGTATGGAGAAATAGTCAAAAATATACTGTTTGTTCAAACGTACCCCCTTCTCCCCTATGTGTCACCATATCTTAAAATCGACTTGTTTAAAATTATGAATTATAAAATATTTTCTTCAAGTTTAAGCTTACAGAAAAACCCCTCTTTAACTAAACGAAGTCGCGAGAACATCGATGGGTTTCAAGGTATATTATATAAACTAACATATACAGAGGGTATTCGAATGTCCCTTTTATGGCTTTTATTTGGAATCATCATCTTCTAGGGTCATGGAAGTAAGGCCTACTCCTAGGTAAATGACCCTGAAGAATCCATTGAGATGGCTTACAGCGCCCTACCGGCAAAATAAAAAAGTTAAGAAATTAATTAAACCTAGGAGAAGAGCAACTGCAGGAAGTTGAGCAAAAACATCAAGAGTATTTTTACCAATGTTATGAAAAACTCATTGAGAAAATATCGTGAATATTTGAGGATATATTAGCATGGGAAAAAAGCACTTTAAAAAAAACTAAACATTGGCGGAACCGCCCTAGTGGGCCAAGGCCTACAATGCCCATCTCGTTTTCTTACCCGTGGGGCACTTTTCAGCCGCACTTTTTCAGGCCGCCAAAAATAAAAAGTTCGCAAATTTGCAAGTTTTTCCAGTGCTATTATGTAGTCTTGTATTTTTTTAGTTGAACGAAGGCAAAGTTTTTATAAAAAAAATTTTCTTTTTTGAGGCCCGAAAAGGTCATATTTTTCCATGCTAACATATCTTATAACGAATATTCACGATATTTTCATGAAATTTTTTTCAGTGAGTCTCATAACATTGCAACAATACTTTCATTGAGGTTTTTGCCCTCTCTCCTGAGTTTGCTGAGTTTTTAAAAATTTATTTTATCAACTTTTTCATTTCGCCGGGTAGCGGTAAGTCGTCTCAATGGATTCTCCATCCTCCATGGTCACTTACATAGGGATATTCCTCCTTACTTCCACGACTCTACGAGACATTGTTTTCAAATATATAAGCCGTGAAAAGGACTTTTGAAACACCCTGTGGATGTGATTAAACAAGAATACGATATTTGATGAAAATCATTAAACCTGTCACGCCTACGTTGTTTTACCTGCATATCAATTGAAACGCAAGAAAAAAAAACAACTTTCTCTGATATTCGCCAAGGAAACTTATTTTTTCGAAGTGTAGATCCTTAACTCGTTCGTTTTCACTTAATTTCCGTAGCAGCTGTAAATATAACCGAATTCCAATTTTGTTCACTAATAGTATCATTTAGATTTGTCGAGTTTTGTTTTTCTTGATTAACTTTTGGCAAAACTTCCTCACCGGCTGCCTGAATTTCCTTCGTATCTCTTTCGGGCGTTCGGACATTCTGCACCCCTGGTTAGTTCTGTGGCTTTTTATCGATTTTGGTAATTTTACGTTAACTACTCTTGTTATCACGGTTTTTTTTTTTTTTTTTTTTTTAATTGAATTTAAAATCTCCCCATGCTCCACAGAGTATAACATGGGGCTTACAGAAGTAAGTTACAATCTCAAATAAAAATAATAATCAGAACAAAACAACAGAATCAAAAAACACTTTCAACAAAATTAACAAATAATGTAAAAGTTTCTCTATTAGATATCATAGCAAAAGGAGATGCTGGCCAATTGATGTGCAATTTTCTCAAGGCCAATCTCAAAACTTTTCTTTGGGATGAAAATCTAGGGCAATCATAAACAATATGATGGACATCTTCTTCACCAAAACCACAGTCACAAGACGAAGAATGAGCCAAACCAAAACGATGAAGATACCTCCTGAACCCTCCATGACCAGTTAGAAATTGAGTTATTTTAAAGTTAGCATAGAAATGAGCACAAGACATACGATGGCCAATAGTCGGGAAATATTTCCTTGTTAATTCACCCTTCTCTGAACCACCGTATTCATCTGACCAGGTTTCTATAATGCTCTCCTTCATAATCCTTTTGTAATATGACTTCGGTATATTAGCAGGTTCAAACTCAATACTTAAATCTGTTGCGGACTTAGCCAAAACATCTGCCCTTTCGTTTCCAAACACGCCCGTATGCCCTCGAACGAAAGAAAAATACACAAGAGTCCCATGATCTCTCAAAGATTTTAGTTGCCGTTGTATGTCTGTGATTATATCATTAAAAGAATTTATGTTTTTTAGAGCGTCTAAGGATGAAAGGGAATCGGTACAAATAAGATATTTCAAAATAGGAAAATCTTGCTCCGAGATCCACCTAATCGCAAACTTCAAGCACAAGAGTTCCGCCAAAAAAACAGTGCATTCATCCCTGATTCTAAATTGATAATGCTCAATCTCAGAGCCGTTTGCAAAAACTGCAAATCCAAAACCAACCTTGCCACCCAATTTACTACCATCAGTGAATAATACCAAAGGGAAACCATCAGTAACAGTGAGATTAAATTTTATTATTGTGATAGCATCTCTCTCGGACGGATGAGGGAGCTCAGAAGGAGGCAAAATTCTATCGTAGCTAGAGGTAGAACAAACTGATAGTCTTTCTCTGAAGGAAATGTTATGAAGAATTACAATGTCAATTGGAGGAAAGCCAGAAATCACATAAACAGCTTCGTAACTTATAGTCCGATAACCACGTATGACACGCAATAATATTCGTCTTTGTATTCGCCTAAGGTATCTAACATTAATTTTCTTCTTTAGCATCATACCCCAAACTCTTGAACCGTACATTATAAAGGGCTCAATTCCTTGCTTATAGATGAGGGAGTAAACGCTAAAATTGATACCATAAGTGTTACGAGCAATTCGACACAATCCCTGCTGCAGCTTTTCACACTTCTCTGATATGTAGGTCAAATGCTGTTTCCAAGAAAATTTGCTGTCAAGAATAACCCCAAGATACTTCATTTGCTTAACAACAGCTAAAGGAGTTCCATTAAGATACAAATGGTATGGATCATAGCAAACGTTTCTTTTTTCAATGAACATCACTTTCGTCTTGTTCGGGTTGAATTCTAATTTGAAATTTTTTGACCAATTATAAACAAAGTTCAAAGTCTCCTGAGCATGTAAAAACGTAGAAGAAAGATCCCTACCCTGTAAACAGACTAGAATATCATCAGCAAAGGCAATAGTCTCGCAACAGGCAAAATCTTCCAATTCAACCAAAAGGTCGTTGATGATAATGTTCCAAAACGTAGGCCCCGAAACAGATCCCTGAGGACATCCCCTCTCAAGTCGGTGGACAGCCGAGACAGAACCCAAGTTAATATTGGCAGTTCTATTACTCAAAAAGTCAGCAGAAAGGGAAAATATATTAGTTGGCAATTGCGCTTTTTTCAAAAGACTGAGGATACTAGGCCACCAAGCGTTATCGAAGGCGCCTTTAATGTCAAGGAAAATTAGTATAGTGTTTAAATTTTTCTTTTTACCCCTCAAAATCACCTGATTCAGATGCAAAAGTGCATCCTCAGTCCCTCTCTGTGGTGTGAAACCGTATTGGTGGCAAGAGAGAAGGTCACCTTGATTCAGATGCCAGTAAATTCTATTTACAAAAAGCCTTTCCAAACACTTACCCAAAACAGGAAGTAAACTTATACATCTAAGATTGTCCAAGTGTGGAACCCTGCTTTCACCACCTTTGGGTATAAGTATCACTTGGGCTTGCTTCCAATTTCGAGGAAAAGTCCCAACGCCCAGACAAACGTTGAAAAGTCTATGAAGAAAAGAGGGGAACATGGAGTGAAACTGCTTAACTATCTCATTTGAGATGGAATCAGGACCAGGAGATTTATTAGGTTTCAGCTTAGCGATCACTGAGTCGACTTCATCACTAGTAAAGGCGGTGTCAAGGAAGGAGTGGTAAGGAGATCGCGCTGTCCTTCGACATTCTCTATGCAGTTCATTATCATCGTCTTCGGGATCAGGAGGGAAGGACTTCTGGAGTACCTCATTTATAGTTTCACTCAGAGAATTGGTTGTTTTACCATTAGGTAGGATAATACCGCTAATTTCAATTTTCTTCATAAAGTGTCTCTTAACCCCATAAGTATAAATTTTTTTCCACACATTATTAACATCAATTGTCGAGAGAAATGCCCTCCAAGAATCAACCTTTGCAGTAGTAAGCATCCTGTTGTAATCTTTTCTATATTGTAGGTATTTATTTCTATACGTTTGTCTGAGAAAAGGATTTTTAGCACGCTGAAATCTACGCCTGGAGGCGTTAAGCCTTTTTCTCATAGAGTTAATTTCAAGGGACCACCAAGGAACCCTGTGAACACCATGACCTCTAACTGGCATAGACAACAAGGAGGCCTGGAATAAAACGGAACCCAACTCCTCCACAATTGAATCCAAGTGAAGACCATCATTACATTCCTCGAGAATATCAAAAATATGAGCAACACGTGGAAGACATAACCTCCGAAAGCGGCACCAGTTTGCTCTCTTCGTGTTGAATATCTTAAAGGGTGTAGTAGGTATGACTGGTATATTAGTTAATAGGGAAAATTCAAACTCTATCATCATGTGATCAGAGAGAGAGTCTTTTTCTGAAACGCACCAACTCGAAATATCTTCGAGCAGATCCGATCCTATAACTGTAACATCAATGAACGGTTGTTATCACGGTTGTCCTACTTTTTCAGCGATTCGTGAAGCAACTAAAGTCAAAAACAATTTAGGCAAATTCCGAAGTGATAGTTTTCCGAAATGATATCGATGTTTTTTTCCGTTAATGAAGAGGAAGAATCAGTGTCTGCTGTAGCGACGTTTTCTTGGCTCTCATTCAAAGTGAGAAATATTGGCATGGCGTACCTTACTGTTAAATTTAGAAGAAATGCGGCTATGCAATCAATCTCAATGAAGGTATGGAAAGTGTTTACTGAACAGATCCAAGCAGCGTTCTATATCAGCTCATTTATCAGCGATCTATTCATACGTTGTGCATATTTACTTGACAGAATGGATTCAAAGATCACAATTTGGAATGTTAAGCAGACCTCAATGGGGATTAATGTTGGAATCTCAGGAAGGTGCAAGATCCCTGTGTGTCAAAGGGAAAAAATTATATTGATAGCTTTTATTTTTGGTTGAGGACCCCTACCCCATACCAAAACAAGAAAGTTTACGAGTGTGTTAAATGCAAAATTTATTCCAATGTGAGAATTATGTTTCATTGAAATATTGAACAACTAGAAAAATTAATCTATTCTCGTTTCTCGTGCAGAGAAATGTCCCAGAAAAATAGATTGAAAAATCTGGCACATCATTTTATTTGTTTATTTTTAACATATTAATCATATAACATTAAAAAATATTTCTGAGAGATTTCTAAGAATGCATTGGATAGTTAAAATTTTTTAAGTCTCTTCAGGTATGAACAATTCAGGTCAAGGATCGCATAGAAAAATGGGAAATATATTAATATTCTATTTCTTTACATTTTTTATGGGCATGGCATTTGAAAGATGATATCTGGCATTCAGTTAGTGCAGTTTTTAGTTCAGTTGTAATGTGTCTTCGCGCTTTGCTCGGTTTACGTTTTTTTAAACTGTTTTATGACAAAACTTAAGTAATAAGGAAATGATGCCCAGTAAAATCCAATGTAAATTTGTCCTGTCCTTGAAAAAGAACAAGTGAATTCAATTGCCTCCTTCCACTTTAGGCGGGAAAAGAAAGAAGTGGTTGTAATAACGTCGAAGCAATTGTTTCAAATTGTGTTTCAAGAGCTGAATGGTGTTTTTTAAATTGTTGTTTGAAATGACGATAGATGTTATGGAGGAGGAAAGAGTATTTATTTTGTATAAATTGCGAGAATTAATTTCTGAATAAAACCCAGCAGAAAAAACTTCCAGAATTAAGAGAGATTTGAGATATAGACTCAAATATTTAATGACTTAATTCATGCTGATGTTTTTCAAGCTGCCAATTAAATTATTTATTATTAGGATTAGTTTTTGACTGCTTATACTGTGACTAATTTATACTGTATTTTTAACCCCTCCCTCCTTTCCTTGTCAGCAGAGATAAGCAAACTGCAACCCCCTCATAATTACGCAAGAAAACTGCTTTACTCCCCCTCCCGAAAAGTCAAAGGGCTTGAAATTATTTTCCTAGTTTAGTTTACTTTTGGTTGAATTTCGAAACTTTTTACGCATGAAACGAGTTTTTAAAAAATGCAGTGTTTATAACATCTTACGCCAGCATCATTCCATACCATCCTTGTGGGGAAAAATAAGCTAACCCTCCTCCCTTTAGTGCTTACATTATATGTGAGGCGGAAAGCGAAAAGGGACCTTTTGTCAGCGTTCGTCGAAATGGAGTTATTATTTTTTCTCAATTTGTACAGATTTATGAAGATTTTAAGACCATCATCATCCTTGTAGCTCAAAAAATGACGAATCGCCAGTAATTAAAAGTTTTATAATATAATAAGTGGATTTCGCGAAAAACGACCTTAAACTTTCAAAATGCTACCCTCTCCATGGGCGTAGCCAGGGTTCAACTTAGGGGGGGGCAAGCAGGGTCGACTATTTTTATGTTTGTGGAGAACAATTTTAAAGCCCCGTGGGAGAGGGCCGTCAAGTTTTAATGGGGGGTATTTTTGGAATATTTTTTTGGTAAAGAAAATTTTTGGAAATTTGCCCCTAAGAACAGCGTTGTAAACTGTTTTTTGGTACACGTAAACCCAATTTTGGACATACATTTTTAGGTAGAATTGTGATTTGAGAATGAACTTTTTATATAAGAGTGTTAATAATAAAGGTTAAAATACTAAAGGGGGTCTTTGTTTCCTGAACTCGATATTTGCTAATTTAGGTTACTTCCGATTCGATTCCCTTTAAAACCCAATACAATTCGGTTCTAAAGGGTCCAAGGATCGATAATCGAAGGAAAAAAAATTCGATAGTTTTGACCTTCCGGTTTTTTGGAAACGGCCCCTATCAAAAACTTTTAAAATTTAATTAATTTATTGTTAATTAACTCCAAGTCGGTTATCTTATATGTGGTACTTGCGATATGACTTCCAGATGTTCCGCTGTACAAAAGAAACATTTTCTTATCCCTTGTGCGTTGCTACTCTCATTGTTTTACCCCATCTGGAGAAACGGTAAGGCGGAAGCCGAGGCTGACCTCAAATGGAAATGCCCGCATTCAGCGGCCAGGGGCAGCCCATTTCTCCACTTTTTATGCAGTTTTCGCTCGAAAACCTTTGTTCCGTTTGATTTCACAAGAGTTGGAGGGAAAATTGGATCGTGGATGTCCAGAACTCGTTGTCATTGCTTGGTGTTTCTTTTTTTTTTAAATTTCAGAAAAAAATCAGCACCGTGTTAAAGTGGCTCTCCCTGAGGGGTCTGAAATCGCCTTCTATGATAAACCTATGAGAAAAATAAAAAATTGAAAAAGTTGGAGGTGGCATGTGCATTTCCCCCCCACCCATGATCATGGGTAAACCTCTTCTAATTTGCCTCAGTACGCGATCATTTGCATGCTTCTCATAATTTAGGATGTGGAGTAGATTTTGGTTTTATAATGAATTAATCCCATGGTCTACCAACTTTTTAGTTGTGTAAATATCTACAGCAACTATACTCAACCAGCAGCCCGTGGGCCACATGTTGCAACCCTTTTAGTGTGGCCTAAAGCCCTGGATACTCTACCTTAAGTAGCGACATCACGCTCAATCGGCCGCCATTGTGGGGAGAACTCACTACTAGTCTGGATAGTCTTGCTTATCGTCACTAGTAGTGAGTTCTCCCTACAATGGCGGCCAATTGAGCGTGATGTCGCTACTTAAGGTAGAGGATCTAGGGCTTTAGTGTGGCCAAGTCATTGTCTTGTAGTTAAAGTAAATAAACCAACTTTTCTTAAAGCACAGCATACTATCAAAGTTCTGTTCAGGGGTTTCCAACAACATAGCATTGTGGTTGTAGCCCAGTTCAAATATAGCTGCGAATGTGGCCGACCGAGAAAAAAAATATTGAGTACCACTGAGGATCTAAACCAGTGTTTCCCAACCTTTTTCGGTCTATTCCCCACCAAAGCCTTTCTAAATTTTCCATGCCCCCCGGTCTCAGTGGCATATATAGAAATATATTTTGAGAGGGAGCCAAAATTATTTCTTAGCCCCTCCATCCTATGTATATTTAATAAGTCTAATGAAGCTTTTCAGAACATTTTTAGGTAGAATTTGCATATGCTAAAGAACTAAATCAAGTTATGAGACCTTGAGTTCTAAGTACCAAGGGGGGTCTGGGGGTCCTCCCTAGAGATGGAAAATTTCCGTAAATTTTGGATAGGCGGAAAAAAACAGGAAAAAAACCGTTTTTTTCCGGAAAAATTGACCTGTATATTACACGTTATTAAATCATTAAAAATTAATTAAAAATAATTCTTCCAAAATAAAAATATGCTGCATTTCACGAGTAATTTTAAAACAAAAAAACTACAGTTTTTATAACTATAAAATAATATATGCAATATAAAGCATGTGATTGTAATAAATAACATAAATTTAATGTTCATTTATTAAACATAAAGTACAAACAGTTGTTTACAGATGTTAACAAATAACAGATGTTTGCTATAATTAACATCAATATATATAGTACGGGAGCTGGCGTTAAATTTCAAGAATTCATCTGCTCGTACACGATTTTAATTTTACAGGATAGTGTTAGTCGTGCTGATCATGGAATCGAGCGTCAGCTGGTCAAGTAACGGTGGGTTGAGCGTGGGGAGGGGGGCAAAGGTACAAAAAAAGAAAAATATATTCATCTGCTCGTGTATGAAACTTGGTGGAGATGGTAGTTTAGACCTTCCTGATTACAAAAATGACCGTCAGCTGGCTGGGTGGTGGTGGAATGACCGTCAGCTGGTTACGTGAACTTGCAAACAAAATATTTATCTGACAAAGCAAGAAACTTGGTAGGAAGTCAATCTCTGTTACAGAAATAATAACGAGTTACTAGTACAATATTAATTCATGAGTTGCTAGTGTAAGTTGAAGACTAGTAACTCGTTATTACTTCATGTAACAGAGATTGAAAACCGTACCAAGTTCCATGCATTGTCAGATAAATTTTTTGTTTGCAAGTTCACGTGACCAGCTGACAGTCATTCCACCACCACCCACCCAGCTGACGGTCACTTTTGTAATAAGGAAGGCCTAAACTACCTTCTCCACCAAGTTTCATACACGAGCAGATTAATTTATTTTTCCCTTTTTTTGCAACTTTGACCCCCTCCCCACGCTCAACCCACCGCTACCTGACCAGCTGACGCTCGATTCCGTGATCAGCACCACTAACACTATCCTGTCTTATTAAAATCGTGTACGAGCAGATGATTTTTTCATTTTAACGCCAGCTCCCGTACTAATAGTGTTGTCCTTTAAAAAAACCCACTTTTTCATATTTCTTTCATTAAAAGCTTAAAAAATATGATAATTAAATCGAACAAAAATTTGTTGTAATGGCTCACCCTCCACTACATTTTAGTACTTAGTATTTTTAATTCCAACGCTCCGTTACAAATTGGCAAACAATTAAGTAAGAATCCAAAAAAAAACAATTTTCCTAAAAAAACCCATGTACTACCCTAAAAAAACCCACACTTGAAAATACTCAAAAAATAAGGAAAAAATATGATTGAAAGGTTTATTTTGATAGAAAAGAGAATAATTAAGATAATTAAAACCAAATTTATTACAATGTATTTCTAAAATTAAAACTGATAAGTTTTTCTACTCAAGAATTTTGCCTTCAAAACACAACGACAATAGCGTTTTTATTGTTGGATTTTAATAAAAACGACCTATTAAATACAAATAATTAATAAAATTTTTATAAAAAAGCTTAAAAAACGGTAATTGGCACTGATATTTTGTTTTAAACCCCCATTAACTTTCAAAACCAACTATTAACTTTCAAAAGCAAAGAGATCTTGGGTCATCCCCCAGAAAAGGTTTGGAAATTAGACTCTAAAAACAGGGTTTCAACTTGGTTTTGATACATACTGGTCCAGATTTCAGACATACATTCTCAGATAGGATAATTCTAGGATCAGATTTTGATAAACTTCTTTTTAAAAAGTTTTTTTTAATTTCCCCCCTGGATTGGCCCCACCTGGGGGGCAATTCGGTTGAAAATTTTCAAATTGCCCCCTAGAAAATGATATTGCCCCCGGTGGGGCGTGCGCCCCACGTTGGGAAACACTGATCTAAACCGACCATCATCTACACTGCTCACAACAATTAAAGGATATTGGTAGTTTTGGTACATATTGGCAAGCAAATAAAATATTTGGAGTGGTTCAAGCATTTTTCATTAACTTAGGGCCATTTAAAAGCTAAATCCATGCAGTTATCAAAATAAAAATTTTATTTTTACTTTTTTTTTTCAAAATTGGAAAATGCACATTTTGTGTAGTTAAGCAAAAAAAGTGAAAAGTCGATCAATACTTCCAATTTTTCAACGGCGTGCTGCTATAGCGATACGTTTATAGTAAAATTAGTGAAGTTGAATTTTTTACGATTTGAATTTAGAACTTCTAAATAAATTCCGCCATTATGTCTATGACTGACTGAACCTTCTGTAATTTACTGTGGGAAAGACTGTTAATTTGATTTAGCGGGCTGACTCCATAGGGAAGATCTTAAAACGTAGGGTCTGTTACTTTTTTGAAGGGCTATTCAACAGATCGTCTTTTCAGGGATGGTTCATTCAAAGGTGTCTTTAGCGGTCTCGAACGTTATCGTACATATCTCTAGCCAACTCATATAAGGCCAATTTTTTTAAAAAATTGCGTCAAATATAATTTCTTCCATCTCATGTGGTGTTTCTTTCTCGTATGGGTGTCTATTATCTGTGTTTACGGGCGATTATTGCATATAATTGCTCGCAAAGGGGCAGATAGCGTGAAATAAGGCCGATCGATAAGGGTGGGAAGTGTTGCTTTTATCTCTTTGCTATGTGTGTTAAAGTTGTCGATCTTTAACCCTTTTTGTAGCTTTTTGTTTCTATGTTCTTAAGTATATTTCTTTTTTAATACTAAGTACTCGTAATTTTAATACTAAATCTCTTACTATCTAAAAGTATAGCTTGCTTACCTGATGAACTACACACATCTTCTGCTTACATTTACTAAAAAAGCAATGGCGTATATAGAGGGGAGGGCGTGGGGGCCCCCTCGAAATTATGACTATAATGGTAAACAAAAACAAGTAAAAACCCTGTTTTTTAGGATTAAATTTCCAAAAATTTTATGGGGGAGGACCCCCAGACCCCCCTTTTGCATCGGGAATTATTATTCACGACTTTTCACATTAAGTTCATCAAAATGCCAAATCCTACTTAACAGTATTTTTTCAAACTTCGCGCTAAAGGTGCCAAAATAGTTAAAAACCTGTTTTATAGAGTTAATTTTTATAAAATTTTCTGGGGGAGGACCCCAGACTCTCCTTGGGTACTTAAAACTTAATTATTCTCTACTTTTCTTATATTCAGTTCTTTAAGACGTAAAGTTTACCTAAAATGAATTTAAAAGTTTCATTAAATCTCTTAAATATCTATTAGAATGTCTGGGGAATAATTTTGGGCCCGAAATAAATTTCTATATACGCAAAAAGTTTAAACTTCAGAACTATTCGTATGCCACTTAGCTTTTTAGTGGGGACTGAGTCCCTTCAAACAGAAATCATGACTCCACATGCACTTATTTTTTAGTTTTAGAGCCGAATGCAGTTTTAGAAAAACAAGTTGTTGTTATATCGTGTATCAACCAAATAATGTTTTTTTAAAGTACCTCTAAGCCAAAAAACTGATTGAGTATAAACAAACCATCTGGTTGACACATTTTGATTCTTGGCTGTCTCGCTTTTCTGCAGCTGCACTTGGTCCATCGCCACGACACGAGTTACGATTTGATTTTTGCTCCATACTAGAAACGTCATTGTATAGGTGTGAAAACTTGTAGAAAAATGCTCCTGGTTCTTAAGATATCTACAAATCCACCAATCGTGGATGGGTACTGAGCTAACCATTTTTGTGTAAAATGTGGAACCTTTGTGCGGAACACGTTTAACTCCTGGACAACTAATTGTTTTTTGCTTTGTTCCAGAGTTTATTATACTAGGTATTTATTCTCTGCATGCTTATCAATGCGTGTGGTCATTTTCGTTAATTGTCTTGAATTATTTTTCTTTTGACTACTGGATCTTCCTGCAGTTTTTGAACTTAATGGCCAGAAGAGTCAGTCTGTAAAGTAGAAAATAATAGTTCTCATTTGTTAGATTTACAGACATATTCACAGCCATCAGCGTCGCTGTCAAATCCTTGGTCAAAAGATTCCATCAATCAGAGTAAGCGAAAAGCTAATTTTTATTTCTTTAAGTTGCTGTTAAGGATATACGAAAAAACCGTTCAATGCAAAAACCGTTCAATAAAAAACAATCAAATTTATTGCATGTGTAATAGGGTGGTTTTTTTTAAACGAAAGTTCGAATTTTTTTCGGGGCACCCCCTCAAAAGGTGCCATTTGATATAAAACTAATATTCTGAGAGTTACAGCTCAAAAAAATAATATTTAGACCCCGCCCCCGAGCGTCAAAGTTTCAAAAAAACTCTAAATTTTGCTCGTTTTTAGCTATAAAATCCAAACTAATGGTTATAAAAATACAAAGTGGGTCTCATTTTGTAGATAATTTATTTAGCTTCAACTTTTATAATTGAAACTTATTTGTGAAGCTTACAGATCATAAGATACGAGGGGTTTCATTAACTCCCCACGCAATATCTATTTTTTAAGACATGCCAGGGAATTTCTTTAAATTTATCAGCTACCGTAAAATGGTTCAATAACATATAAATAATAGTTTTAGACAACATAGGTACAAAATTTAATATATTAAAGAACAAAAAAATTTTTTTCGTACATACCTGTTATTTTTTCACAATTGTAAAATAATTCAAATAAAATATATAAAATATTTTTTCAACTACTTATTAAATGAATAAAATGTGTAAAAGTTGATAAAAAAGCAAAAAAAAATACAAATTAATATTATTTTTGTTTTTTTCTAAAAAATAGAAATTTTATTTTCATCGCTTTGACAGTATTTTTCATAAGATCTCCCTATTTTAGAAGTAGTTTTGAGAGCAGTATTCGACACGACCCTTATCTGAAGTTCTTAAATTTAAATTGAACAGATGTAAATAAAATTGTACAAAGTTCGAGTTGATGATAAAGAAGTCAATTCAAAACTAATTATCATTAAAAATATTGAAAGTTTCATTTCTATGCAGTAGGAAAAATTCAGAATATCTTCTGAGAAAGGAATCTTGCGAGTGCTTGGTATTTATAAGGCTTGATACATCAAACATCCCTAGATACCATTGTATCATGCTAGTTGTAATGCAAAACTCCAATATTGCGTGAAAAATGTTCCTTTTTAAATACAATTGTATCTAGCCCTTAAAAAAGGTAGCTGTAATCAGATGTATCTGGTATTCTACTGATATATCAAGGGGTTTTGTAGGGGACCTGCCACCCCCCCTTCCCCCAAAAAAATCAGACAAGGTGTCCAAAACAATCATGCTACATGCTAGATGTAATACAAAAGCCCTCTGTTGAATGAAAATTCCAGTCAGTATTTCAAATAGCTTTATCAGGCCTTTAAAAGTAGAATAGAAATATTAAATCTTTTGAAAAAGTTCATTGTAAATGAAAATTAAGTGATGAAACTGTCGATTTCGTTGCTGAAAAGATAATACACTTAAATTAACTCTCACTATTATTATTCTACTTTCACATAGTCTTCAGCTAGTTTTATAGTTCCTCCTCATAACACAAAAGCATGTTACCTTTAATTTATTTTTAAAGCTTTCTAAGAATTCAAAAGTCTCGGGGTTTAAGTACCACAAACTATTAAAAAAAGTAATAATGCTATTTTTGATATTTCTGCATTTTTTTCGTAACTAACTACAGTTTTTACAAATTTAAGTTCTTGATATGCAACTAATGTTGCATCTAGCTCAGAAAACCAAACTGTAATGAAGGTGTGTAGTAGAATACCACAGATACTTCTGATTACAGCTACCTTTTTTAAGGGCTAGATACAATTGTATTTAAAAAGGAGAATTTTCACGCAATATTGGACTTTTGCATTACATCTAGCATGATACAATGGATACCGGTAGTAATGGAATGGTAGCATGATACCTAGGGATGGTTTGATATACTATCAAGCCTTATAAATACCAAGCACTTGCAAGATTCCTTTCTTTGAAGATATATTGAATTTTTCCTAATGAATAGAAATGATATCCAATATTTTTCAATATCATTAAAAATTTTCCAATATTTTTAATGATAATTAGTTTTGAATTGACTTCTTTATCATCAACTCGAACTTTGTAATATTTTATTTACATCAGTTCAATTTAAATTTAAAAACTTCAGATAAGGGTCGTGTCGAATACTGCTCTCAAAACTACTTCTAAAATAGGGAGATCTTATGAAAAATACTATCAAAGCGATGAAAATAAAATTTCTATATTTTAGAAAAAAAAGTAAAAATAATTTTAATTTGTTTTTTTTTGCTTGTTTATGAACTTTTACACATTATTCATTTAATAAGTAGTTGAAAAAATATTTTATATAATTTATTTGAATTGTTTTACGATTGTGAAAAAAGTAACAGGTATGTACGAAAAAAAATTTTTTTGCTCTTTAATATTTTAAATTTTATACCTAAAATTTGTCTAAAACTATTATTTATTCGTTATTGAACCATTTTACGGTAGCTGATAAATTTAAAGAAATTTCCTGGCACTTAAAAAATAGATATTGCGTGGGGAGTTAATGAAAACCCTCGTATCTTATGATCTGTAAGCTTCACAAATAAGTTTCAATTATAAAAGTTGAAGCTAAATAAATTATCTACAAAATGAGACCCACTTGGTATTTTTACAACCATTAGTTTGGATTTTATAGCTAAAAACGTGCAAAATTTAGAGTTTTTTTTGAAACTTTGACGCTCGGGGGCGGGGTCTAAATATTATTTTTTTGAGCTGTAACTCTCAGAATATTAGTTTTATATCAAATGGATCCTTTTGAGGGGGTGCCCCGAAAAAAATTCGAACTTTCGTTTAAAAAAAACCACCCTAATGTGTAAAGCTACGAATTTTTTTGTTTTTTGAACGGTTTTCGTCTGAACGGTTTTTGTTTTGAACGGTTTTTTCGCGACACCGCTACAACGACGCTGGAGCTGTTAAGGCTCATCCAGACTCATCACTTTTGATATTTATTTTGGAGGAATCATCCAAAGTGAAAATTGAAAGGAGTTTCACTCTTTCTTTCACTTTTCAATGCAAACTAGCGATTTACAGGAGTGAATAATAGTGAAAGTGAAATAGTAGTGTGAATGAGCCGTTAGTATTTTCGTAATAAGTTTTTTTATTGATAAGTTAGTGTAGTAGACGTATACTCATGCCTGCTTATTAATTAGACAGACTTATTTGTCCCGAAAAATATGCAAATAGTTCAAGGCATGTTTGCCCTTCCCTAGTTTCCAGATTACAGCCGCTATTTTCTTTTACATTTCAGTTACACCTGGATGACTGAAGCTCTAAAAAGTTCACATTAATCAATGAACAGAATATACCAATACCACACTGAGCAAAAAGAAGGCCCTGGTCTTTTATCCCAGGTTTGAATTTCGTTCGAAGAATTTTTATAATCGGACGGATAAATTTGCTAATGCATTTCTCTTTCCGACATTACATTAATCTCATTCACATTTCATTCCCTTGGGAGTCGTCTCATTCAATTTTTGTGAGAGGGACTGTCGTGATGCTCGTGTCTAAAATCGATATCCGGCCATATCAGGGACAAGTACCCTATTTTTATCCATTTTGATGTACATTGGAAATATCTGTTCATCATACATCATACCATCTGGTTTAGAGTATTAGAAGAAGTAATTACTGTTCCTCGTTGATCAATTTTAAGTTTCCTTCGAGATTTCTATTCAGAGTTATGCAGTATAAGGGGTAGGGTATAGGTTTTATCCGAAATCTTGCTGAAGTTGGTTCTAGAAACAACATTATCTAGAAACTGTCGAGATTCTACTTAATAAAACATACCAAAAAACTTACTAGTTTCCTCGTGTATTATGCTTTTTTATAATGACAATTTGTAATTCTCCCAGCCAATAAAGCTCTTCGTTTAGTTATGGTTCGATTTTGTGGAGCTTTTGTAAAAACAAGTTAGTTGAATAAAAAAATTGGTCTTGGTCTACTTGCTCCCAAAGGGATTTGAATAAATTGTACTTCGAATTGCATTTGCATCAAAACCCTCAATAAAGAGGTTAAAATACTTAATTTTTTATAACCGAACCTCGCAAACTTTTTTTTCAAAAATCTAACAAGAGAAAACGTGACTGACTTGTTTGAAAAAAATTTTCAGTTACATATCCCTATCACTATCAGAAATTCAAAGGCATTGTGTAAAGAAGGTGTCGCGAGATTTCCCAAGCCACTGGTGTCAAAAATCGATATTCTGTTACAGAGAGAAGTGATCGTCCTATTTTTATCCGATGTATTTGTAATGTGATACGACTTATCCCTTGATAACGTGTTTTCCCGCATTTTCCCCTGTTCTCGGCCGTTTTCCTTTCCAAACTTTCCTTTTTCATGGTCCGC
Organism: Tetragnatha versicolor; assembly: GCA_024610705.1. Lineage (NCBI taxonomy): Eukaryota > Metazoa > Arthropoda > Arachnida > Araneae > Tetragnathidae > Tetragnatha > Tetragnatha versicolor. Next base: position 17,219,974 of record JANDEH010000011.1, on the reverse strand, counting down.
AAAGCATCATGTAAATTTTGGAAGTTGCAAAAATCACCAATTTTTTTAAACGTACCTACCATTTTTGAATTAATCTCTATTTGTCATTTCTATAACCATCTCTTAAAGAAGAAAAAAATTAAGACAGGGCAGCAGCACATTATGCATACATGTGATTCTTCCGCCAATTTGCTTTGCAAAATTAAAAGTCCGGCAGTTCAATTTGCAAAACTCAAATTCTACTTTCCGATTTTCCAATTATTTTTTTACTGAAAATCCTGGCCGTGGAGGTTGCCTAGTTATAAATACAAAGTAAAATCGAAAAGTTATCGGAAGTAATATGAAAAGCAGTTAATATTTAAGCTCAAAAATGACTAGCATCTCGAATCGTAGAAGCCAATGTGCAATGTACCCCCTCCACTTAAAATGAAGGAAAATATAGGTGCCATCAAAATTTTTTAAAAATATTTTCAGCCAATTTAATGTCAGAGTAATCACATGTATGATTATGTGTTTAGCCTGTTAATGAATATTCTAGTCTGGTTCAGTTCAAAATCAGCAACAGCTGTCTCGAGCTAGGTGTACTATCTCCCTTCTTGATTGTCAAGCTCTTTGATTTAATTTTTTTAGCAATTAAGATTTGAATCTTGCTGCTCCTAATGTCAAAATGTTGTGTACAGATGTGTTATCCCCAAGTAAAAATTGGAGGTCTAGGGGTACGCCCAAGAAAAAGTTTTGAAATTTGCCCCTTTAAAAGTAGTGTTTTATTTACTTAGGTTACACCCAAAGAGGTCCTTTTCTTGTAAGATGCAGAAATTTTAAGGAATAGACGTTAAAATTTTGAAGGGGAAGGGAGTCGGGGAATCCACCGCCCCCCCAAAAAAAATATGAAATTTGACCATTAAAATAGTATTCAACTCATTTTGAGACCCTCGGGGTTGGAGCCGAAGGCAACCACTCATTGTTAATCGTAGAATTTTCAGGATAAAAATTGACGTCAATATTCCTGGGGGATAACCCCCTGGATACAGCCCTACATGTACTGCCGGATTCCACATGGCACCATGTTCGAAATTGATCCGATTTTGGCAGGGGCGTATATGAGGGGTGGCCGAGACCTTCCCCCCAGAAATTTGGACTAGGTGTACTAAAATCCAGCCTTTTAGGGTCAAATTTCCAAAAATTTTCTTGGGGAGCACCTACCGACCCCCTTTTGTGCTTGGAATTCTGGTATTCACATTATCTTTTAATAATACTATGTACTACTGGTGAAGTTGGTTGTGAGATCTCTGAAATGCATTCTTGCCGGGGCGAGGGCGTATATAAGAGAGGGCAAGGGGACCTCGACCCCTGAAATACGCCCGAATGTACTAAAAACAAGTTAAAACTGTTTTTAAAGTATATAATTTCCAAAAACTTTCTGGGGAGGGACTGAATAGGCGTCCTCCCGAAATAAATTTCTGTATACGCCCCTGGCTTTTGGTCGCTTTCATCCAGAATCCGTTCACTTTTGGTTGCAAGGGGCCTCTTTACCGGCCTTGGCACGGATCTGGCCGCTGCCTCTGCCCCCGTCGTGGGTTGAAGAGCCGCGGCGGATACTTTCTCGGGCTTTCTCTCTTCCTCGTTCGCTCAGGTGTTTCGAAACACTCGGAGGTGTTGGGTGAATGAATGAATGAAAGCAAGCGTCAGGACTGCGGAACAGGCTTTCTTTTTTTTTTCCGGTCGTGTGATGATGGGTTTGTGAATGTCTCTTCTTATTCCAGGCCCCGTTGGTTTTTAGTCCATTCCATTCTTTTTTTTTCGTTATGAAATACCAGTTTTTACATCTTCTGTTGACATTTAGTAACAAAATGGAGTTGGGAGTCTGTGGAGATGGGCCTTGGGGATTAGATAGACTGCTATGTGCTTTTATGAGATTATGATGTATTCTGTAATGACCGATACTGACGTTTTGAAATGTTGGTTTATTGGTCTCCGTTTAGTAAACGCATTTGGAGTATTGTCAGACTGACCAATCATATACCTCCAAGATTTTAGTTTGAGGGGCTGAGGTGATAAAATATTTTCCTATTGACTCCACTCTTAAAAGGTGTTTGCAACAACAAGGGAGCTAACTCCAATGAAAAGCTGTTGAAGTTGGCTCATTGTTGCTGCAAGCATCTCAATCGGATTATAATAATTACTGTTAACATCCAAATAGTTATTTTATAAAATCAACTCTCTAATTTTATGAATTGCCGGAGGGTCAAGTTCAAGCTAGTGTAGTTAATTTTAGAAAAAAAGCAAGTATTAAAGGTTACTTTTAGGGTTTGATGGAAGAAGCAAAGCCAACTATTTCAAAGTCAGGTACAGCTTGTCAAATTTCGCCACTGATTTCCAAACTTATTTCGTCTTGAATCAATAGCATCTTCAAATAACTTAACTTTCTATCAATATCGTTGTTAAACAATCATTTGAGATACTCAGCAACGTTAGAAACACCGCATAAGGTTTCTGTAACCGAACTAAACAACCTAATCATCTTGTGTTGCCAAGTTCGTAACCTAACGAAATGCCTACCCTAATTAGTTAAGAGAATGTGTGGGACTACCACCACTACTGTTAGTTTTAACTACTGATTAAGTCCCACAGTGTGACGTGTCTCTTACCTTGTTCCATTCAAAACAATCTGTTGGCGTATATAGCGGCAGTTTTTTTCCGCCCGTTTTGTGCTAGTTACGGAGCTTAAATGTTGGCTGATTTTCAACTCTTTCTCTCTCCAAGGAGAGGCGACCGATCCTTGAGGCAGGTGTTGCTGCAATAGATATCATCTCCATAGGATCTCTCTTGTGGGCTCGCGAGGTCACCATCGGTCTGGTTATCAAGGTTGGACAATGGGGAGTTTATTTTGCGAGCTTGGGGTCACGTACTCCATTATAGAAAGGGTTTATCAGGGATGTCCAACTTTTCGGGTTTGGGGTGCACAAGACGCGATCGGTATCCGGCCCTCCAAAAAGGCTTCTAACTGGCCCTAGCATTCACCCGACATTTTATTCGCGAAATTAGTTTTATTTAGTGGAAATTAGTTTTCGGGTGGAGAAAACATAAACATTTTAGGTTAAATAGGGGAAACTTAGAAATTTTTCTGAGGTTTTTAGTGTTGTACAATCCATCAACCTCTACTCCTACTGCGTATTGCCATACTTCACTTTGATAGAGCCCCTGTTAAATTTTTAGCGTTTTGGTCGGGATAGCCAGTTGTTTGTTAGTCATTCTATTTTACGGCAGATGAAAAAAAATATTTTCTTCTATTTGAGCTCTATCAAAGTGCAGTATGGGAATATGCACCTCTACTTGGTAGTCTTGCTTTCTTTTTTTCTGTTAGGTTTCGTTTCTCTCTTTAGTTTTCTCTGTTTTAAACACCATTGGCTGGTGATATCATGCCCCACTGAAATCAACAACTTTCATAGTTTAGCATTTTTTTTGGGGGGGGGAATGTAGCTACATGAGTATAAACAACGTTTTGAAGATTTTAAGTACTAGGGTGCTACCGCCCCCTGCTCGCTATCGCTCACCAACCCCCGCAAACTGCTGACGCAGGACCTTTTGGAATAGGGTTGTTTCCTTCAACTGAAATTGATCATTTTAACACCAAAAACACTAAGAGAAATGCAAAAGAATAATTTACCCACGCTCAAAAAATTTTTAGACCAAATAGTTAATTAGTTAAAAGCATTTAAAATTTGGAGCCGCAAAAAAAGAGGCGTGGCCAGCTGTGACGTCATTTGGTATGAACCGGCGAAAAGTACCGATCCTTTGCCTTGCCTCTTGCCTGCATTTGTGTTTTGTTTTCGAACTGAGTATTTACGCTTTGCTTATCATAAATATTTTAAACTAAGATTTCGTTTATTGTTCTTTTACATCATTACTGTACACAAAACAGGATTATTTTTCAAATTGAGCCTGGTTTTATTCGAGCAGATTCGAATAATTCGCCGAAAATTTCGGTTTTAACTTCGGTTGATTTCCTTAGAAACGATACACGGTTCAATAAACCAGAAATAGAGGAGTTAAACAAGCAAGATGAGTACTATTTCGTATTCTGTTTTTAAAGTTTTAAAAATCTATTATATTTATTAATAAAGAGCATTTTTAGTTCGAGTACACTCCAGCATTGTGGTAGGGTAGTTTTATTTTCAACTCCCGTTTTGATCCTGAAAAAAGTAGTAGGAATTTTGAAATAATTTTACTATTGGTAACTAGTTACATCTTTGAGAATCAGTTAACATGTTTTCTGGAAAAAATCAGACATTTTTTATCTATTAGATATCGAGTTTACAAGCGCGCACTTCGGTCTTATTTCCCGCCAACCCATAGAGAAATCATCTTTTTCGACATATTCCCCTTTTTGATGGTTTAAAAAATAAAAAAACTAATGAATATTTAAAAATAAGATAATTATCGATACAAACATATTTAGTTACATTTCAACGTAATCACCTTGAAATGAACCATTTATTGCACCTTTTTCACAAGTTTTTTTATCCCTCATCTTGAAAAGTTAGATTTTTCGTTGATTCGCAGGCTGTAGCTCCATGAATCACCAATGCCTGGAACTTGGCTGATGCACAGCATATGGTTTTAAACCTGCACAATTGCATACTGCAAAAATCACCTGCCTGCCCATTGTTTTTTGTTAATGCGAAAAGAGTTTGAAAGAATAGAAATTACACAGGTCTGCAATGAAAAAGCTGTTTGAACAATTATTACGATTTCCTATGTATTTTGGTGTGCCGATAACGAAAAAAATATTGAAAAAATCCTATACGTCAGGATTTTTCACAAATTGCAACATTATATTCGAATTTTCCCATTTTTTTATAGTTTTTGAACATTTCTAGCTCCTCCCTTTTTAAAAATTAGGAGCTGTGAATGATGCACATAGTAAACTATCTCATCAGGATATTTAGAGATAATTATAGAGATTGAAATAAAATTTTAGGCAAGACTTAATCGTGCAATAATGAGGGATTTTTGTTGTATAGTTCAAAAAAACGTTCTTGTTTATAATCACAAGGGTAAATTTACCAAGAAGAGCTTCATAAGGTGGAAAAATTGGCTGAAGAGTGTGTAAATGAGTTTATTTTAGTTATATAATGATTTTTATGAAGAATATGTAATAAAAAATTTATTTTATAAGCATATTTTTATTAAAATTGAAATATTAACTTATTTTACAATCATACCTAAATTGTCGGGAAACATGCCATTCTAGGGCAAAACAGAGATCATTTTTGAGTTCAGGGATCCAAAAAACATTAAAACTAATCACCTCATTAATAAATTTGGATTAAAAATCTACTTCTTAAGTGTATTTACATTTTTTTTTAGAAATGTTGTTATATTTGCTCAATTTGTTACAAAATGCGATGTCTTAAAAATAAAAAGAGGTCATATTTGGATTCAGCACACCAAAACACATGAAAATGATATTCAGATAAAGTTTGAGTCGAAAAATAATTTTTTTTAAAAGATACTTTCATTTTCTTAAAAAAATTGGCATTTTTGTTAAATTGTGAAGAAAGGTGAAGTCTTATGATAAAATGGAGGGCAATTTTAGATTCAGCACATAAAAGATTTTATGGAAATATTTGAATAAAAAAATTAGTGTTAAGAGTCAATTTTTCAAAATTTTAAGGCATTTTCAGGTGAAATAGTCCAAACAGCTCGAAAAAAAAATTTTTGCGGACCTGTGTTATCATATTGGCCGGGGGAAATAAGTTCGGGAAGCACACTTGTAAACTCGATATGCTCGATTGCTGGGTATTAATAATGTTTAAATTAATACGTCAAAGTTTTGAGATGATTCGATAAGTTTAAGATAGTAATTTTGGCTTTAAAACTGCACAAACTGGTAATTGTTCATAGTTCTTTAGCACTTCCCTCGTTCCGTTGAGCAGCTGGCATGAAATAAAATCAAGACAGATGTTTCACTGAACATTGAGAGCTGAGAGTCTTTCCCATCACATAAATGTTTTATTTGTTTCCAATTTCGAACAATAAGTGTTGCATTTTTAGTTTATTCAAAAATATTCATTCGCCCTTTACCGTAATTTAGCGAGTGCAATTCTCACAAGCTAAAATAATGCGTGCTTAAATATCGCACTGATTTCAGGATCTATAATTTAACTTACGACATATTACTAAATAGCTGTGTCTATGTGTAAGCTTTCTTGTGTTGATTTTGATATAGTTTACAGAAAATTTTCTTCAAATGACTTACAAATACCGAGAGAAGTTTTTCCCAATAGATGTTTTGTTTGAGATAAAAATTTCTCATCTGTAACTTATTGAATCATCTCAAAACTTTGACATCTTAATATAAACATTGAAAATATACAACTTAACTTTCAGTAGCCATTTTAATCATGCATACCCAGATCTTAAAGCGGCCAAATAAAATTTTACGAAAAGCGTCGTTTGCGATCTTCTTTTGTAGCCGCAATTTTGAAAAGAAATAATACCCCTACCAAAACCATACATTGCATTCTTAAATATATGTAAACCACAATCCCTTTTGTTTGAAATCTCCACCTATTACCAGTTTTTCAAAAAAAAAAATTTCGAAAACAAAGCTTAGTAAAAACTGTCAGAACTTTTCGGACAAACTTTTATCTTTCGCGAGCGATTTGTTTTATCAAAAGAACTTTTAATCATGAAATAAATAAGAAGCACTACATGTTTACTACGCTATAATTTTTTAATATAGTGCTAAATGGATACTGAATCAAAATGGTCTTCACAACAGAACAGTTTGGTAGTGGCGGAGCCAATTTTATCCTTCATACAGGCTTTGAACATTTCTTCTTCAATTTTTCGTTTTTTGGAACGATTACGAATCTTTTACTTGGTGTTTTTACAGTCAATGAAGTGCATCCTGGTACAATGCAGTATTATTAAGCTTTTTTTACTTCGGAATCCATTCTTTTTTACGGATGCACGTGCTTTCTATTGGGAAAAATAAGAGCGCGCGATCGGCGAAACCTCGGATACTACCAAATGACGTATCTGCGCAGTGGCGCGTTTTAAAGCACTGTGACTGCGCATCCTCTTTAAAAATTAATAAAAAATTAAATTAAAGTCGTAGCGACCTCGGGATTTTTTATAACAACTTTTTTCACTATATTCTACCAGGAAAAAAATAAAACAGAAAATGGGAAACTACCCTCCCAAGTAGCAAAAATCGTTGGCATAACGTTGGCCCTTTGTTTCCTTCCACGGTTGGACAACTTGCATGATTTGGCACACTTGCCATCAGTTACCCAACTAACCCATACCCAACGATGGGCCAACAGTTGGCCCAACCACGTTTACCCATACATGCCAACAATGGCCCAACCAAGTTTAAATCGTTGGCATAACGTTGGCCCTTTGTTTCCTTCCACGGTTGGACAACTTGTATGATTTGGCACACTTGCCATCAGTTACCCAACTAACCCATACCCAACGATGGGCCAACAGTTGGCCCAACCAAGTTTACCCATACATGCCAACAATGGCTCAACCAAGTTTAAATCGTTGGCCCTTTGTTTCCTTCCACGGTTGGACAACTTGTATGGTTTGGCACACTTGCCATCAGTTACCCAACTAACCCATACCCAACGATGGGCCAACAGTTGGCCCAACCAAGTTTTACCATACCTGCCAACGATGACCCAACCAAGTTTTACGATACCTGTCAACGATGGCCCAACCAAGTTTTACCATACCTGCCAACAATGGCCCAACCAACAAATACTATTCAACCAACAATGGCCCAACCAAATTTCGATTTTATTTAGAAATAATTTCGAAAGTTATGATTTTTTTACTTCATTTAGAACATATATGTTCTAAATGAAGTAAAAAAATCATAACTTTCGAAATTATTTCTTAATAAAATAGAATGTGTACCTGTGAAGACCTTATCAATATTTTTTGGCCAAAACCCTTATATAAAAACTCTAATAATTTACTTCATTTGGAACATTTTTTTAAACAAGTAGGCATTTATCATGAACAGTTTAGAAGATCTATTGGGTCACATTATATTTGCGGACTTCTTGTATAATTCTACAATAGTCTATATTTTAATAAGAAAATTTTAATTTAATACTTGTTTATATGGGACATAAAATGAAAAGTACACATTATAGTCTTTAGTTGCAAATTTAAACGAATACGTGCAAAATCCTCACTTGTAAATAAAATATACAAATTATAGCATCACACATTTTATTAATCAGTTTAACTAATTTACAAGAAAATCGTAAAACAAGTACTATTACAAGTAGTAATTTGACAATTGCTTTAACATTTCAAATTAAATGTTTCTTATCATTCTTTTCATAAATTATCACTGCTTCAACCCTCAACTAGTCACCAACAGTTAAAACATAAATTTAAGTTCATGATACATTCAAGCCTCTACCTTCTTTGATTTTAAGGAAAAATAATAAAACTTCAAGAAAAAAAATTTCTATTCAATACACTTGAAATTTTATATATGAGGGAACTGCACACTTTGAGGAAACAAATCTATAACTAGGGACAAGGACGAACAGGGACGATAAAAATTACATTTAAATTTAAGCAAAAGATAGTTAACATCATAATCAAATCAATAATTAAACAACATTATCATTGCATTCATGCATGCAGACTATTTGCATCGCCCTCTCGTATCAACTATTTCAGGGATCTGTCCAGGACAAATTTACTACCGTTTTACGGTAGCTTCACAAATTCGCCGATCCTAATTTTAAAACTTCTTCATAATTTTAAAACTTCTTATTTTCACAATTAAGTGCTAAATTTTCACAATTTATAACTGAATTTTCACAAATTATTACTTAACTAATAATACTAATATTTGAAAACCTTAACTCCCCTTAAAATGTATATGTAAAGTGATTTTTAAAAACATTTTTCAATTCATTTTATTACGCATATTTTATTTTCACAAATTAAAATTTTTTTCACAAGTTATTTTTAAATTTTCACAAAATAGGTAGTTGGCAAAAAATCCTAGACAGATCCCTGTGTTTACTCACAACAACACAACTATTTGCTAGGGTTGCACTCTGTTAGCGTGAGAGGGTGTTTGGCGGAAGCCAATCCCAACAACTCGGCCATCCTGGTACGGATGTGACCTCCCATGTCCGTAGCAATAAGGCAACAGCCCAAAAATATTTTAACACTATTTACACACTCTGAAATAAAAATTAACCTCAAAAGAAAATATTACTAATGATAAACTAGAATTACTAAACATACTACACATTAGCCACATAATTATTTTTTCAAGCAAAAATAACTCATTATTAAGAAATCAACACTACGAAATAAATGGAATATTGTACTAATTCATAAATAATTCAGAAAAACTTTTATATGCAAACTAAAGAAATTATTGTCAGAATAAAACACTAATTGGATATCAAAATGGAAGTAATTTTTTCACCCCTATCAAATTAATAAGACTAATATTAGATAGACTATGATTCATGGATTTCCTTTTAACATTAGCTAACTTAAAATTCTAAATACTATCCAAATCAACAGACTTAGAGATGACATATAACAGATTGGAAGATAAAAATGAACATTCAAATCATGACCAATTCTAAATACTATCCAAATCAATAGATGTAGAGATGACACATAACAGACCGGGCACAGCTTCGATAAGAGTCTACCAGCCGTCATGTTTACCCACAGCTCAAATGATGACTGACAACCATAGAGATTTAACTTTTGATTCTAAAATAATGATCTACTAAATATATTATATACCTTAGGATCCAATAATAATGACATTAATAGTTAGATCTATATGGTTATGTGTGTCATCATATGAGCTGTGAGTAAACATGACGGCTGGTAGACTCTTATCGAAGCTGTACCCAGACCGGAAGATAAAAATAAACATTCAAATATGGCAAATTAAAAAAATGAACAGATGGAATGGAATTCTCATACAATCCAGGACTAATATTAGAATTACACTTATAAAATAAAGAGTTAATCAAAAACACACACCTTGAGTGGAGTTTCAGTCCATAAGGGTAGTCCATTTCTGTTTCTGCACTATTTTGAGCAAAAAAGGCGGAATGCAGAAACGCTGTGAATAGACAGAATAACAATTTAGGCCCCCGCGGGACTTCCTTCCAAGGGTAGTGAGTACTTGGTTCAGGACTCCCTTCTGATTGGTTTTGTACTTTTGGTAGTCAGAGTCAGAAATGGCTTTGGAGGAAGAAAATGCTTGTACGGGGTGCTGGGGGGCTCTGAGTCGCGTGGTCAGAGGAAGCGCGGTGGAAGAGTCACACATGATAGCAGATGCAGAAACCGATTCCCATATGGACCATGTCAGGGGGAACATGGTGGAATAGTCCCACACGTCAGCGGATGGAGACTCCGATTCCCATGGAAGATGTCAAGGCGAGCGCGGGGGAAGAGTCGCACACGTCAGCTATTGCAGACTCCAATTCCCATGGACAATGTCAAGCCGAGCGAGTCGGAAGAGTTGCTTCCAAGCCGTCCACTTCTAATGATGATGTATCTGTAGGAAAAAATATATTTAATATCAAAACAAAAAATTTACTTTATTTGATTTATTTCGTGATAATCGTATACATTAAAGAATATTAGGTCTACCTGAAAGTTTAGTCACTTAAGGGTGCGTCTGTTTATACGTTTTCAGCACTTCTCCATAAATTGAAACCATTATATTCCAACATTGCTTAATGTGATGGTGGTTAATGAACATAATGATTAATGTTAGGAAATTTTCTGAAAGTGAAACTTTCGGGTAGGTAGACCTAATATAAGTATCAAAAATATTGTACCTCTCAACTCTTCTACCAGTTCTTCAGGAAGTTTGGCCAACTTGAACTGGAAGGGGGAATCTGGGAGGGAAATCTTCCTCTGAAGTGTCCTCTTCATGGCTAAAGCTAGTTTCTGTTCTTCCTTCTTCAAATGGAGGGTCTTCCTGCTCAGAGACCTGTGCTGAGCTTTCTGCAGCTGATTCCACATTCAACCTTTTATGCACTAATTGCAATATCATCTGAAAATATTTATAATATATTTTTCAGAAACAACTTTTAAATCTAAAATTTAGATCTGAACAAACTTTTAGAGGATTTAGGTAATTCTCCCGTTAGTCAGGCGCAGGCGGAAAACCACCAAATAATGTAGAACTCCGGCAAATTTCTTACAACCGTCATTCGCTTCGCTTGGCAACTTGGCTTGCGTTTGGTCCACAATTGGCGACATATGCACTTGGCTAACGGAAAAGTACCATAAGTTTGAAAGACAGAAAATTACAACTAACCTATCAAATCAGAGCATATATGTTTGTGAATGTCCATTCAAAATCAAAACACAAATGCCAATTAAACTAAGCACAGCTATTGATAATTGTTTTGATATTTTAAACACTTATAAAAAGTAAAACCCATAGAGGTCCAGTAAAAAACCTGGTAGTTCATATATCTCTGGAGTACTATCATCATAACACTCTATCATTGCTAAAATATTATGGCAAAAAACAATAGGTACTAATTTTGCAACCTCCATTCATATTTACAACTCAAAGAACAGATAAAAGTTGTAAAATTGTCTTATTGGTGAGATTACTTTGAAAAACGGGTTAATTAAGCGAATCCGGCCCGCAGAATATACCATGCAGAGCAGATCCCAATGCTCAAATTGGTTGTCACTGCTTAGGAAACACGCAATACTTCCATCATCGAATTCCAGTACATGAAACATGGTCTAGAAGAATATCAATTTTCTATACAATCAGAGCAAATATATTATTTAATTGGATAACTATTTCATGCCATTAAATATCACACGTTGATTTCATCTGCTTTCGTTTTTGCACAACCCATAGCCAGCGATGTATCTTGTAACAACTTTTATAAAAATTACAATAATTTTGATTTGAAAATAAAAACAAAGTTGATTAAAAGATAAATATAAAAATATTACAGAAATGAAATAACTAACCCCAATGCAATCTGAAATCCATACTGCAGGCTCCACTTCCACCGACTCCAATCACACACATCACCACTAACAAAACTAAACAAAACGAAAACCAACACAAACAGAAGTAGAAGTTGAAGTTTCCTTGCCAACCATTTCCCAACGTTGGGCCACTCGAACGGTTTTGGGGTGATAGGCGTGCGGTTCTCCAATTTATTCTCACAAATTATTTTTATAAAAAAATTCGGTGAATATAGATTCAAATTTGTGATATAAGAGAAATATTTTAAATTTACTGTTAAAAGAAAGAGCACAGACTTTTTACAGTGAGTGATTGACGAACGTCGAACATTGTTTTTTTGCGTGTGTGCTGAACATAGAGTAGTGCTGAAACCGCATCACACCGCGGAAAGGATTTCCATCTTCTTTTAAATTTCTCCATCTGGTAGCACAGTTGTATGCACAGATTGAAACGACCATTCTAAATTTTGCTCATAATATTTTGAAAAACAGGCATGGGCGGATTAAAGGGGGAAATGCTCTTCCAACTTTGCTTCAAGCTTGCCCCGATTGCTGAGAGCAATCGGTGCATTGTAACCTTCCGCGGTGGCATGATCAATCGCTTGTTAGAGTATCGGAGGTTGACACTCCAGTTTGTTTTATAGCTCAGTGGTTTTGGCACGTTAACTTTTTTAAAGGGGGGTTGGGGGAGATTTGGAACGATTAGAAATTTATTAAAGAATCAAAGTCAATATTAGTGTGCGGTTTTTACATTGAAAACGATATTTTAAGAAAATGGCTAAAATGGTCAAAAAGAGATATTTTTTGTAGATTTCTCTGGAACTAAGCAAGGTAGAGCTTAGAGTTAAAAAATTCAAATTTTTCGGAACGAATTGCTTCAGAAAAGTGTTACTTCACTCTCCGGAGCGTCCTTAAAAAGTGGAATATGGTCCGGGAACGTTTTGGCGGGAAAAAAGTGGGAATCTTAATTTTGACTCACAACCTAATGCAATACATCGTTCGATTCCTTAATTTTAGGATGCACATATACCGAAATTTCAGAAGTCTAAAGAAAGCGGTTCGGATGTAATCCGGGAAAAACGGAGTTTTAGGAAAATCGGTTTTTTAGGAAAAACTCTTGATTTAACAATCTCACATCTTAACGATTTACATATTTGTAATTTGTGAAAAATTCCCAATTTACCCATATAAGACACTTGGGGTGGAGTCTAATTTTTTCCGTAACTCTCCAGACACGACTTGCCCCAAAAAATGGAGTAATTGGCGTTAAATATAAGTAGCCCTAATCTTGTTCTGAAAATCCTGGATGACGAAAAAATCACCGTGAATTCCCGTAATTCTGGAAAAACTTTGCCATAACTATTAGTTACTATAAAAAAAATTCAAAAAAATTTTAATATTAATATTTTTCGGATTTAAAAGCTTTCTTTGGACTTGTGTTTTTTCGTCGAAATCTGAACTTTTTTCAAAGTCTAATCACTGTCTTAATTAGCAACCGATTTTAACCAAAATCAAATATGAAGTGTATGGTAGGGTATATTTTAAGATTTTAAGGTCAAAAACGCGATATCCTTTTTTGATTTTGGTAAAAATTGCGACTTTATTGCGACTTACGCACAGGTCTAGGGACCTTAATTTTTGTCGCAAATTAATGGAATTCCAGATTCTGAGATCTTATGAGAATGTAGTGAAAGAAAGGTGAAAGAGATTGCCACCGACCCGATGAAAACAGTTTAAAACACGGAATTCTGAAAATTCAACAGCTCTATCAATAATCTGCGGTCAACGGTGCTAGCCTATATCAGCCGGTATTTAAGAGGAGGGTATAATTTTCTTAGAAGCTAATCGTCGAAAATATGTGTTCCGGTGTAATGTGCTTCCCGACTTAGTTTTTGAAAAATTACATTCAAGTGCAAGGGTATTTTTTTAAAGTTCAAAACACACAAAAATGACCTGTACATTGAAAAAGATAGAAGGGGATATTTCACCCCTTATTTTTTTAAGTGAGGGGGGCGATTAGAGATATTAAAGAAAAGTGATTTATAACTTTATTTTTTTAAAAATTGCTAAAAGTTAAAAAAAGTTATATTATTTAGGTCCAAAAATATATTGAAAAAATTATTTTACTTGTTAAAAAATTAAAAAATGGTCTTGGATCCAAAATTATCATTTAATCACACTATTTCAAATATAACCACGAAGGTTTTCCCATTTTGTCATTGTTATTTTTCCCAACGGGAAATCAATGTTGGGCCAATGGACTTTCTGTCAACCGTTGCCAATCACAATAAGCTATGGTTGGGATTTAGTTGGGTAATTGATGGCAAAACTGCAAGCAGTGCCAACCATTTCCCAACGTTGGGCCAACGACTGTGTTACTTGGATGGTTTTTTGTAAATTTCTCTGGAACCAAGCAGGGTAGAGCTTAGAGTTTAAAAAATCGAATTTTTGGGACCGAATGGCTTTAGAAAAGCATTATCCGGAGCGTCCTGGAAAAGGAGAAAATGGTCCGGGAGCATTTTGGCGGGAAAAAAAGAAGGAATTTTGATTTTGACCCATCCCCTAATGCGATACATGGTTTAGATGGTTCAATTCCTTAGTTTTAGGGTGCATATATACCAAAATTTCAGAAGCCTGGAACAAGCGGTTCGGGCAAATTAAATAAAAGTTTAGGACCAAAAATACATTGAAAAAATTATTTTGCTAGTTAAAAAATTTTAAATTTTCTGGGATCCACAATTATCATTTATAATCACACTATTTAAAAAATAACCACGACGAGTTTTCCCATTTTGTAATGGTCATTTTTCCCAACGGGAAATCAATGTTGGGCCAATGGAGTTTCTGTCACCCGTTGCCAACCACAATAAGCTATGGTTGGGATTTAGTTGGGGAATTGATGGCAAAACTGCAAGCAGTGCCGACCATTTCCCAACGTTGGGCCAACGACTGTGTTACTTGGGTGTTTTTTTGTAAATTTCTCTGGAACCAAGCAGGGTAGAGCTAAGAAATTAAAAAATTCGAATTTTTGGGATCGAATGGCTTTAGAAAAGTGCTACTGCACTGTCCGGAGCGTCCTGAAAAAGAAGAAAATGGTACGGGAGCATTTTGGCGGGAAAAAAGAAGGAATTTTGATTTTGACCCACCCCCTAATGCGATACATGGTTTAGATGGTTCAATTCCTTAGTTTTAGGGTGCATATATACCAAAATTTCAGAAGCCTGGAACAAGCGGTTCGGATGTAATCCGGGAAAAACGGAGTTTTAGGAATATCGGTTTTTTAGGAAAAACTCTTGATTTAACTATCTCACATCTTAATGATTTACATATTTGTAATCTGTGAAAAATTCCCAATTTACTCATATAAGACACTTGGGATGGAATCTAATTTTTTCCTTAACTCTCCTGACACGACTTGCCCCAAAAAGTGGAGTGTTTGGCGTGAAATATAAGTAGCCCAAAATCTTCTTCTGAAAATCCTGGATGACGAAAAAATCACCGTGGATTCCCGTAATTCTGGAAAAAATTTGCCATAACTATTAGTTACTACTAAAAAAATTCAAAAAAAATTTAATATTAATATTTTCGGATTTAAAAGCTTTCTTTGGACTTGTGTTTTTTCGTCAAAATCTGAACTTTTTTTCAAAGTCTAATCACTGTCTTAATTAGCAACCGATTTTAACCAAAATCGAATATGAGGTGTATGGTAGGGTATATTTTAAGATTTTGAGGTCAAAAACGCGATATCGTTTTTTGATTTTGGTAAATATTGCGACTTTAGTGCGACTTACGCACAGGTCTAGGGACCTTAACTTTTGTCGCAAATTAATGGAATTCCAGATTCTGCGAGAGCTTATGGGAATGTAGTGAAAGAAAGGTGAAAGAGATTGCCACCGACCCGATGAAAATTGTTTAAGACACGGAAATCCGAAAATTCAACAGCTCTATCAATAATCTGCGGTCTACGGTGCTAGCTTATATCAGCCGGTATTTAAGAGGAGGGTATAATTTTCTTAGAAGCTTATATCGTCGAAAATATGTGTTCTGGTGTTAATGTGCTTCCCAACTTAGTTTTTGAAGAATTACTTTCAAGTGCAAGGGTATTTTTTTAAAGTTCAAATCATTTAAAGTTGACCTGTACATTGAAAAAGATATAAGGATATTTCACCCCTTATTTTTTTAAGTGAGGGGTGGGCGAACAGTGATATTAAAGAAAAGTGATTACCACTTTATTTTAAAAGAAATTGCTAAAAGTTAAATAAAGTTATATTATTTAGGTCCAAATGTATATTGAAAAAATTATATTACTAGTTAAAAATTAAAAAAAAATGGTCTTGGATCCAAAATTATCATTTATAATCACACTATTTAAAAAAACAACCACGAAGGTTTTTCCATTTTGTCATTGTTATTTTTCCCAACGGGAAATCAATGTTGGGCCAATGAACTTTCTGTCAACCGTTGCCAATCACAATAAGCTATAGTTGGGATTTAGTTGGGTAATTGATGGTAAAACTGCAAGCAGTACTGACCATTTCCCAACGTTGGGCCAACGACTGTGTTACTTGGGAGGTTTTTTGTAAATTTCTCTTTAACCAAGCAGGGAAAAGCTTAGAGTTTAAAAAATTCTAATTTTTGGGACCGAATGGCTTTAGAAAAGTGCTACTGCACTGTCCGGAGCATCCTGGAAAAGGAGAAAATGGTCCGGGAGCATTTTGGCGGGAAAAAGAAGGAATTTCGATTTTGACCCACCCTCTAAAGCGATACATGGTTTAGATGGTTCAATTCCTTAGTTTTAGGGTGCATATAATATACCAAAATTTCAGAAGCCTGGAACAAGCGGTTCGGGCAAGTTAATTAAAAGTTTAGGACCAAAAATACATTGAAAATATTATTTTACTTGTTAAAAAATTAAAAAATGGTCTTGGATCCAAAATTATCATTTAATCACACTATTTAAAAAATATCCACGACTATTTTCCCAGTTTTTAATTGTTTATTTTTCCCAACGGGAAATCAATGTTGGGCCAATGGAGTTTCTGTCAACCTTTGCTAACCACAATAAGCTATGGTTGGGATTGAGTTGGGTAATTGATGGCAAAACTGACTACAGTGGCGACCATTTCCCAACGTTGGGCCAACGACTGTGTTACTTGGGAGGTTTTTTGTAAATTTCTCTGGAACCAAGCAGGGTAGAGCTAAAGAAATTAAAAAATTCGAATTTTTTGGGACCGAATGGCTTTAGAAAAGTGCTACTTCACTGTCCGGAGCGTCCTGGAAAAAAAAAAGAAAATGGTCCGGGAGCATTTTGGCGGGAAAAAAGAAGGAATTTTGATTTTGACCCACCCCCTAATGCGATACATGGTTTAGAAATTCAATTCCTAGTTTTAGGGTGCATTATACCAAAATTTCAGAAGCCTGGAACAAGCGGTTTGGGTGTAATCTGTGAATAACGGAGTTTTTGGAATAGGTTTTTCAGGAAAAATCCCGAAATAATTATCGGGATCACACTATTCACACTATATCCCACTATTTAAAAATATCCACGACCATTTTCCCATTTTGTAATTGTTTATTTTTCCCAACGGGAAATCAATATTGGGCCAATGGAGTTTCTGTCAACCTTTGCCAACCACAATAAGCTTTGGTTGGGATTGAGTTGGGTAATTGATGGCAAAACTGACTACAGTGGCGACCATTTCCCAACGTTTGGCCAACGACTGTTTACATGGTGGTTTGGGAGGTTTTTCAGGAAAAATCCCGAAATAATTATCGGGATCACACTATTCACACTATATCCCACTATTTAAAAAATATCCACGACAATTTTCCCATTTTGTAATTGTCATTTTTCCCAACGGGAAATCAACGTTGGGCCAATGGAGTTTCTGCCAACCGTTGCCAACCACCATATGCTATGGTTGGGATGTTGTTGGGTAATTGATGGCAAAACTGACAACAGTGCCGACCATTTCCCAACGTTTGGCCAACGACTGTTTACATGGTGGTTTGGGAGGTTTTTCAGGAAAAATCCCGAAATAATTATCGGGATCACACTATTCACACTATATCCCACTATTTAAAAAATATCCACGACAATTTTCCCATTTTGTAATTGTCATTTTTCCCAACGGGAAATCAACGTTGGGCCAATGGAGTTTCTGCCAACCGTTGCCAACCACCATATGCTATGGTTGGGATGTTGTTGGGTAATTGATGGCAAAACTACCAACCGTTTGCCAACAGTGCCGACCATTTCCCACCGTTGGGCCAACGAACGGTGCTACTAGGGCTATTGCTTCGAAATTCCCACAAACCACAAATTCCAACTCGCTGAACTTAATACACTTTATAAAACAATTTACAGAAAAAACGTCAACCAACTTTCCGAAAATATGTCACCAAATCCCTTCCATGAATAAATCTCCCTTAAAAGTTTAAATATATATTAACTCGAAATTATCAAAAATTTAAACGAAATATTAAAAATATTCATCTTAATTATTTTTAATCTATGGTTATAAAAATTAATTAATTCTAATTGTTTATCGCTACCGCCCCCTGCTCGCTATCGCTCGCCAACCCCCGTTAACTGCTGACGCTGATACTTAAGGATCTCTTTGCCATCCTCACAAAACACAGCTCACAGCACTTACTCATTTTATAAAACATTCTTAAAACAGGGGAACTACTTCTCTGGGGTATTCTTTCAAAAAAGGGGAATATTCATTCAGCGGCGAAATTTTAATAGTTCCTTTATGGCAATATGAATTGGCGGATCACCATTTAATTCCAAGAAAATTAGTAACAAAGCAGTGTCAACTTTCTTTTACCATTTCCCCAAGGTAATGTTTTTCTCACACAGATCCATTCAGAAGCACTGAAACATCTCCGGAATAAATTTTACTTTCTTAAAATTTGTAATGATTTTCATTGATTATCTGTGAAAAATGTAGTAATTATCGTAAACATCACGAAAATTTAGTATTTTGCTTCATGAGAACAAATAAACATCGAAATTGTGTCGGTTTCATAGCAATGACACGAATGTTCTGACTTTCGATTTTTATCTTTTTTTCTAAAACATTCCCCCGCCATATCTAGTTTTGCGTTTTGGCATTATAAAAAAAGTTACCTTTTACTACCTTAAATAATATAACTTGCAAAAGGATATAAAAATAATTATTATTGTAATAAATAAATGCAAAAGTTCAAAATTTCTGAAAGCGAGTTTATATTTTATTGTAAAAATAGTAATGATTAGGTTGCCACAACGACAAAGATAAATATATAAATATGAATTAATTATTTAAAAATAAAGATAAATTAATTATACATTAGTTTTAATTATAATTAAAATCGTTTGAACAGCAAAAATATAAATATTGTTAAAAATAATCCAATATATATTTTTTAAATTAGTGTGATAAATAGAAAGATGATTATTTAATGTATTTGAATGTTAAAAAACCAGTGAAATATATTTTCAATTGTTTTAAAATTCATAGTTTCTTGCTTTGTAACTGCGACCTTATCCGAAATCTAAAAAAATTAAAATATTTTAAAATTAAGAATTTTTTTGAAAAATCGAAGGGCTTACTCGGAAATCCGGAAAGAATTCGGACATTTTGATACCATATATGTGTCATTTGGTTCAGTAATTAAAAAGCCTTTCTCTGGAAACCGTTCACCAAAAACTTTTTTTTAGAATAGAGAGAAGAGATTAACTAACCAAATGAAAGTTTACTTTGAAATTATAAGTTGGGGCATCAGCTAGGGTAAAAATGTGAGGTCGTAAGTCTTGGCTATTATGTGCTAGGCTAGACATATTTTAGGGAGAGGGGGTATAGTGAAGTGTGACGTTAAGGAGGAAGAGGTCAAAAATGTGGTGAAAGAGTGTCATTTATGGAAGTGTAAAAAATATGTTTTCTGCACAGCCTTGGGGACTCTTCAAACAACAGTTAGTTTCGTTCAGCAATATCAACTATGAATTTTCTAGTTTGAAGACATATAGTATAAATAAATCAAAAAGTTTTAGCCTCTTGTATGATAATTATTTTACACACTGTTATAGAGATTTAGTTTTATACATTTACCTTCTATTCTGGAAATTTTGTTTTCATTGTTAACTGTATGATGCTTGCTTTATTCCAGGTGGTTTGGGCAAGAGAGAGATTACAATGTTCTGGTTATGGATCTCTTGGGACCCAGCCTGGAAGATCTTTTTAATTTCTGTTCAAGGAGGCTTACCATGAAAACTGTCCTAATGCTTGCAGATCAGGTGCATATATTGATATAGTTATGCTCATTTTGGTGTCCATTTTTGTGTTTTTCTTTGAATGTATACTATGTATTTCTTGTTTCAGATGATTGGACGCATTGAATATGTTCACAATAAAAACTTCATTCATAGAGACATCAAACCTGATAATTTTCTGATGGGCATTGGACGCCACTGCAACAAAGTAAGCCTCAGTTTTCTTAAGCTTGTTCCTTCATAATCAAATGATTATCCTTATAATCAAGAACTTTGAGTCAGAAAAATGATAAAAGTAGACTAATATGATCCTAAAAAAACTGACCCATATATTGTACAAGCTAAATAACTGCTCAACCCTTCAATGTGTGCATGGTGTTGATCAGAAAAACACGGCCATTGATCAAACAATATGCCATGTGAACGCTGCAGGGTTAGCCACTTAGCTCCCTAAAAAATTGTGAGAAAATGGCCCTAAAAGTGCCTATTTTATTGTTCGAGAATATAGAACACTCAGCTTATGAGAGAATCGTGCTAAGGAGGGAAGAGGGTTAAGCTAAATGAATATCCTCTTAACCCTAACTTTATTTTATCTTTTTCAGGAGCTCATGAATATCATGGGTGTTTCTTATAATCTTATTTATAGGGACTGGTATGGAGGAGAAAAGTAATCTTAAACTTGACAAATTTGTTCTTAATTATGTATTCTTTGTTAATTTTGCATTTGTGATAGTGGATATGTTTATTTTATACATTGCAGTATACCTATTACTTAAGGGAACGTACCCATACTACGTGACCCATTCAGGGGAGGGAGGGGGGTCTTCAAAATACCACGCTCGGTCACAGGGGGGAGGGGGGGCTTAGGGTTTCGTCACGTAGTCAATTTCTTCTAGTCAATACGACAAAATTAAGCCAAATTAATTATTGAAATTTGCCAAATTAAGACTTATTAAGCCAAATTAATTATTAAAATTAGACAAATTAAGCAAAATTAATATTTGTAAACGTTCTATTTGCAAAAAATGATGGCAAACCGTATTTATGAATTACTACGTGAAAACTAGAGGGGGAGGGGGGGGTCTTGGCATATACTACGGATGGTCACCAAGGGGGGGAGGGGGGTCAAAAATGGCAAAAAATGGGTCACGTAGTATGGGTATGTTCCCTAATATTATTTATTTTATTGTAATAGTGTCAGATT
Organism: Tetragnatha versicolor; assembly: GCA_024610705.1. NCBI lineage: Eukaryota > Metazoa > Arthropoda > Arachnida > Araneae > Tetragnathidae > Tetragnatha > Tetragnatha versicolor. Next base: position 17,198,504 of record JANDEH010000011.1, on the reverse strand, counting down.
AGAGTAAGTTCTGGAGTATAAAACCCTTATCAGTTCTGACAGCTTATTTGCACACATATTTATATAATATTTTTATATTTTTGCTTCTTTAAAACTGAATGTGTAAATACCTTTGTACTCATATTTTGTATCTTAAATTTTTTTTGGGGGGAAGGGGTAAAAAAGTTTGTTGAGGTGAAAGGAATTTAAATAAAGACTACTCTAAAAGAACTAGGAAATAGTTTTGTTCAGGGTTGGCAAAAAACGGGTTTTTTTAAAAAAAAACAAAAAAACTCGGGTTTATTTGTTTTTTTTTGGTTTAAACCAGGTTTTTTTTGGTTTAAACCAAGTTTTTTTATAATTTTATTTTCTTATTTATAATTTTATTTATGTTTTTCTTACATCTTAGTTGTTAGTTTTAGAATTTGGATTCAACTTTTTAACCAAAAAAACTTATTCATGAATTGAGTGAATTAATTTCATTTTTATTTGCTCTTTTCAGCTATACCTAATTGATTTTGGTTTAGCCAAAAAATACAGAGATAATCGAACCCGCCAACACATTGCTTACCGTGAAGATAAAAACCTAACCGGAACTGCTCGGTATGCTAGTATGAATGCCCACCTTGGAATTGAGCAAAGGTAAGTTGCTAATAAATATTTTTCTTTTGTTTGGGCTGTTACTTTTTCTTTTAAAAAATGACATCATCATGAATTTAGTATTTTAACTAGTTAATTATTCAAATAGGTCTACTTAAAGGTTTTAACTATGGAAAATATGTAATTTAACCAACATTTTAATCTTTTTCGTATTTTTCATGGGCAATAAATAAAACTTTTTATCCAATGAAATTAATTTGACATGCAAGTTGTTTTGCTGTTAATTCTTTTTTATGCATTATCAATGCACCATTTGCAGTTAGATTTAAATTGTGTTTGGTCCAGGGATATTTTTTAAAATTTCTGTTAATTTTGAAATTATTTATTTTACTGATTCTAAAAGCACAATGTTTGAGGAAAATCCATAAATTTACCTTTAGTTTAACTTCTTGGTGGTTTTAACCTTAATTTAAGTCATATTCAGCATATACTTCTTATAATCATTTAATATTTAACCAGCTTGCAATTTTCTCTAAATGTTCTTTGGGTCATTCCATGTGAAATCAACCAATTAAAATGCAATTTTTGCAGGTGATGTCTCAGATTTTCTTGAAATTTACAATATGTGTTGTACACACTTAGTGTTGTAAAACGGTGAAGTTTCAGATTTTTCTGCTGATTTTTTCCAGAGATATGGCCTTTCAAAACTTCAAAATTTTCAGTTTTCTGGAATTTTAGGTAATTTTCAAATAGCTGTATCTCATCACCTATTCATGCTAAAGACATGAAATTTGTTTTAAATTATTGTATGATGTTTCATAATATATTAACCCTAACAAAGATATAGATTTTAAAATTTAAAATTTTTTAAAATTTTTCAAAAAAATTTAAATATTTAAAAATATGTATAATTGATTTTCTTTTTAAAAGTATATTATTTCAAACACACTTTCAGCAACATATGGGCCAAATTTCAAGATGGTATCTGTATGGGTTCAGAGAGAAAAAAATGTTTTCTACCATAATGTGCTCTTAAATTTGGAAAAAACACATATTTTGAGCTAGTAAAAAGCATTTTAGCTACAAATACTACGAATTTATTTAGGAATATTGATATTAATGCATAATTTACACTTACTTTCATTTTAAAATATTTAAATTTTAAAATTTTAATTTTTTAAAACTTAAATTTTGAAAAATTAAATTTATTTCTAATTTAAATTAGTTAATTTATAAGAAAATGTTCAACATAATACTATTACTTTAGTATCAAAGGATTGTAAGAAGTTCTAAAATTTTAAAAAGTAGGAGATTAAGATGGAAGAGCTCTAAATAAAATTCAGTCAGAAATGAAACCATAAAAAGCAATCATACAATAATTTTGTCTGAAAAATCTTATTTAATAATGTATAGGTATAAAATTACAAATTATGTACACCTATTACTACATAATTAAGTTCTTGAATTCTTATTATGAATTACACAAGTTCAGGTTTTAGAAAAATTTTACAACAGACTTTTGCAAAATGTTAGGAACTTGATATGTTCTACCCGTTGTAGTTGTTGGATGTAAATTACACTGTATAAAGATTTTAGGTACAATCAAAATATTTGGTTTTCTTGGATAAGAAATGATGGTGATGGTCAACAGGGATGTAAAAAAGAAATTTCAACTTCTTCTGACTGGTCTTATGACAAAACACATCCCATCCACCATTCATTCTCACAGGCAACATACCCAACAATCTCTTCAAATGGAACATCTTCCTCACAAGAACTTGCTTGATTCACATGTGTGTGATGTGTATCAGAAAAGGAGAACAGTCTTGTTATATTTTTTCTTTATTCAAAGGTATAAAAGCATGGTATTGTTGTGTCCAAACAACTGTTATGACTTTTTCGAATCTTGTTTTTAATGACTTTTCTTCTTCAATATACTTGATATTGCTAACATAAAAAAAGAGATGGATGGTAATTTTTTTTTGACCATTGAAAAGAAATTAGGATTGGAAGAAACATAAGCTGTTATAATTTTAGACTTAACTGAGAATTATTCATTTGTTTTACACAAGGCTTCCACTGGAACAATGCTATGGAAACAGTTCAATTTGTTGTCTATTTTAAAGAAATTGATTTTGCCACAGGGGATTTACTAAAAACTCACAAAAGTTTTGTTTTCATATCAGACTGTTTGAAGAAGAAAAGTCATTAAAACAAGATTAAAAAAAGCCATAACAGTTGTTGGAACACAACAATACCGTGCTTTTATACCTTTGAATAAAGAATAAATACTAACAAGACTGATCTCCTTTTCCGATACATGGGTATGTTTAATTTGTAATTTTATACCTATACATAATTAAATAAGATTTCTCAGACAAAATTATTGTATGATTGCTTTTTATGGTTTCATTTCTGACAATGAATTTTATTTAGAGCTCTCACATCTTAATCTTCTACTTTTTAAAATTTTAGAACTTCTTACAATCCTTTGATACTAAAGTAATAGTATTATGTTGAACATTTTCTTATAAATTAACTAATTTAAATTAGAAATAAATTTAATTTTTCAAAATTAAAATTAAAAAAAATTTAAGTTTTAAAAAATTAAAATTTTAAAATTTAAATATTTTAAAATGAATGTAAGTGTAAATTATGCATTAATATCAATATTCCTAAATAAATTGGTTGTATTTGTAGGTAAAATGCTTTTTACTAGCTCAAAATATGTGTTTTTTTCCAAATTTAAGAGCACATTATGGTAGAAAACATTTTTTTTCTCTCTGAACCCATGAAGATACCATCTTGAAATTTGGCCCATATGTTGCTGAAAGTGTGTTTGAAATAATATATTTTTAAAAAGAAAATCAATTATACCTATTTTTAAATATTTAAATCTTTTTGAAAAATTTAAAAAAAATTTAATTTTAAAAATCTATATCTTTTTTAGGGTTAATATATTATGAAACATCATACACTACTGAATAATTTAAAACAAATTTCATGTCTTTAGCATGAATAGGTGAGGAGATACAGCTATTTGAAAATTACCTAAAATTCCAGAAAACTGAAAATTTTGAAGTTTTGAAAGGCCATATCTCTGGAATAATTCATCAGAAAAATCTGAAATTTCACTGTTTTACAACACTAAGTGTGTACAACACATATTGTAAATTTCAAGAAAATCTGAAGACATGAGGTTTTGATCATTGGTTGATTTCACATGGAATGACCCCTTTATAAAATTAAGCTATGATATAATTTAATGCAATTATTTTATTTTAAAAATTTTTTATATTGAAGTATTTTTATACTTTTGAGCTGCTGCTATTTTCTATATTAGTCACACAAAATTGTGCTGTTACTTGAAATATATTATTTTGTTAAATGTTATAGTCGGAGAGATGACATGGAGTCGTTGGGATATGTTCTAATGTATTTCAATCGAGGAAGTCTACCTTGGCAAGGTCTGAAAGCTGCTAACAAAAAAATAAAGTATGAAAAGATTAGTGAAAAGAAAATGTCTACTAATGTGGAAACTTTATGTAAAGTAAGTTGATTTTTACATCACCTTAGTCAAAGTTTAAAATAGTTTAAGTTACTTAAAAATGAATCTAACTTTTTTAGTATTATTCTTGGGTAACATGTTTCTAAGGTACATTTTAGAAGATGTTTATAGAAAAAAGAGTTGATCATAGTTTCTTATGCAATTTTTATCGCACTAAATACTAACAGGGGTGCCACTCTTCAGTACTGAGGACGTAATTCCATCCGCCGAATTTTGGAAAAAAAATTATTTTTTGATTTTTTAGAAGAATATTTTTTGGTTTGTTGTGACTGAAATATGACTGTTGTGACTGAAATTCCCCTCTTCCTTCACAGAAGATGAATTCCGTGAATCCCGGCGCTATAATTACCAATGGTGTTTAGTTAATCAAGTGTGGTTACTTGGCAAGTATATATAGTCAGGAAGATTTTAGTATTACAGTAACGGACCCTTTATCCGGTAAACTCGGGGTCGACATCATCCCGAATTTCGGAGTCTCGGGATTTCAGGTCTGTTCCGGGAAAAAAACACCTTTTAAGACGCAGCTGCTTTAGTAAAACAAAAATACCCACTGAAACTGGAACAATAATAATAGCAGCGGATTCAGCAAAAAATTCCTGCGAAGCGAGTAACTCGTCGCGGCAAAAACCGATAGCGAAGCTGCAGCCGATTTTGGCACGACCGTTTCGGCGCGGAGATGATTCTGCTGCGCCAGCCTGCGCCGAATCGTCAAATTCCGCACAGAGACGATGTCACAAAAGGTGCGGCATAACCATTGCGCGTGGTAACAGCATTTTCTCACTAAAAATTCTTCAAAATTAAAAGTAATACTTCTGAATGCGAGCCGGATTTCGGGTTTCTGGATAAAGGGTACTACATTGTATTCAGAATGAGAGAGAGGAAGTACAAGTAATGCAGCTTTTTAATTGAGAAAATTTTTAAGTATCCAAATATATTTTTAATTATCTAATTTTATTGAACAAATAATTTTAAATGTTATTAAACATTAAAAGAGAATTTTTACAGAGATTTTTAAAAGAGATTTTTTACAAAAAAGGTAAGTCTTGTAAAATTTGAAGAGTGGCACCCCTGTACTTAGTATTTATACCATTTAAAACAAGGATTTAAGTAATTAGAGTCAATTTAAATCCTTCGAGTAACTAATAAAATAATAATAATAATAGTAACTAATAATAATAATAATTAGCATTAAGATGTAGGAAATTATTTGGGACCAATTAATTTTAATGCCGGGAAATGGTTATAAATTTGCATATTCTGTTACTGTATAATTTTCTTGGAGATAAAATTCTTCTTTAATTGCTTTCATTACTCTTTCAAAATTTTCTTGTGTCCCAAAATTGCTACCATTCACTTATGTATCATTTCTCAAATTAATTCATAACTCATCAAATTTCTTTGAGAGATAGAAAGTATTTCTGTTGTGTGTTAACAAATAAAATCCTCAAAATTAACACTGTTCAACAAATTTGACCTTCAAAATTTTTTCCTTAATGAAAATAGTCATTTCTTATAGAGTTTGGGTCGTTGAATACGAAAATCACCATTAAAAATTTCAATTGACTCAGGATTTTCGGGGAACAGCCCCTCCCCCTTTTTACGTTTTTCGACGGCTTTATAACTTTAAACTCGATTTTCTGGGTCAAAAAGCATTGTTTTAGTCTTCAAATTGCCCCCAAGTAACAAGAAATATTCAAATTAATAAAATAGGATAAATTTATAACAAATGGATAGCTTTAAGGGGTAATTACCTGCCTAAAAATAGCTAAAAATTATAGACGTTTTTATACGCTATTTTTTCCTCTTATTTTTTACGCAATTCCCGTTTGAAGGGTCCTAACCCTTCCCCAAGAACCCAAATTTGATGACAATATGCAGCAATACTTTTTACTAAAAGTGGCTGAGGTGTTAGCCTCCCAGAAGCCCCCGCGGAAGAGTTCAGAAGACTTCCAGAATCGCGAAGGCGCTCGCGAGCTCAGGAATTAATATTGATGATTTTGAAAATATTACAAATGACGTTTTTCTTATATTTTGGGTCTATCCTAAGTAGAAAGTCTTCAGTTCCTTAAAAACTGACCAGTTTTAGGGAGTGAGGATTCCATGTTTCAAGATGTTAATAGATGCACGGCTGTGGATAACAATTAGGGGGAATCCCCTTAAAATCTGAGGGGGATGGAGGAAAATGGGTGTCATATTTGAATTCAGCAGATCATTTTACACAAGAATCAGCTGGAATTCAGTTAGTGGCTAAAAATTTTTTTTGTACAGCACAGTTTAACTCTAAGTGCGGCATTGAACCCTTCCGTGGGTGCTTTGGGGGCGCTCTCGCGTCAACCGCTTTTAGTAAAAATCATTGCTGCATATTGCCATCAAATTTGGGTCCTTGGGGAAGGGTTAGGACCCATCAAACGTGAATTGCGTAAAAAATAAGGGGGAAAATAGCGTATAAAAACGTCTATAATTTTTAGCTAATTTTTTGCATTTTTAGGGGGGTAATTACCCCTTAAACCTATCCATTTGTTATAAATTTATCATATTTTATTAATTTGAACATTTTTTGTCCCCTGGGGGGGGCAATTTGAAGACTAAAGCAATGCTTTTTGACCCTGAAAATCGAGTTTAAAGTTATAAACTCGTCGAAAAACGTAAAAAGGGGGAATGGCTGTTCCCCGAAAACCCTGAGTCAATTGAGAATTTTAATGGTGATTTTCGTATTCAGCGACCTAAAATCTATAAGAAATTACTGTTTTCATCAAGGAAATTTTTTCATTGTTGAACAGTGTAATCCCTGAATACTGAAGTCAAGTCTTGTTTTCCCAGAGCTTCCCTGCCGAGTTTTCCATGTACCTCAACTACTGCCGAGGACTTCGCTTCGAGGAAGTGCCCGACTACATGTACTTACGGCAGCTTTTTAGGATTTTGTTTCGAACGCTTAACCATCAATACGACTACATCTTTGACTGGACCATGCTGAAACAGAAGGCTGCTGCTGCCTCCGCCGCCGCTGGTTCTACATCGCAGGTCGTGGCTACCACTGGTAAGAAGATTCATGACCCTTCTTCTGATGATGGTGAAAGCTAACCACTTTTATTTGATTGTAGATGCAGTCGACTCCGCTTATTGTGATCACGGATAATGTTATCAAATTGACCGGTCCAGATCACTCCTATTTAACTAAATGCAAAAGGTGTCGTTTTGTGTGATCAAAATATCGCTTAATGTTATCAAAATCTAGTGAAATCCTCCTTTTTTCCTGTTTGGAGGCCAATTTTATTACATAATCATACAAAATATATGGGGATTGTGAGGCTTAGTAAGTGCTACCCACTACGCTAGCAGCCTGCTCGCTATACCAGTCGCTGGGTTCATTTCCTGGCCTTGCCCTGGGTGTATTTTAAAATTAAAAAACTAATAATAATAAATATAAGAAACGAACAAAAAAATAAGTCAATTAGTGATCTGTGTTCTACTTTAATGTTTTTCTTCAAGAACGTAAAAATGACAAATACATACCAGGGGGGGGGAATGGTAAATATTTTTAATACTTCAATTAGGACTGCATAGTTGTGATTTAAAAGCAAAAACGCTCGAGTTATGCTGTTTAAAATGTAAGTATCAAATCGCTTATCATTTTCAATCGGTTATTGCTATCATTCTGCTCTTGGACAAAAGTGATCGTATTAAGGGGAGTCGACTGTACAATTACAAAAATCAAGACTGTAAATGTATTAGTCTTGAAGAAAAAATGTAGGCAGTAGCAAATGTGAGTGAATTATCGAGGACAATAAAGATTTTAGTTTTTTTAAAGTTTGGATATTCTTGAATTAATTTAAAGTTTTAGTCCTTAAGTCTTCATACATATCCCATATTCATTTATTTATTAGGAAATGTTTTAAGTAAATGTTTTTATCATTAGTGAGGGCACTTTTGTGTTATTTAGTGGTGTAATGTTCCAGTGTGACCATAGGACAGATTCCAGAAAGACAAACTGTCCTTTTCACCCATTTAAGAACTGTAACCAAAAGTAAAAGTGGGTGCACATTTCCTCGCCTCAGGTACATCTAGGCTCTTGCTGGTTTGCTGTACCACAACATAAGGCAAAAGTGGAAATTGTTGTTTTAGGAGGGAATAAAAATAGCAAAAGAATGAAAATAACTGAAAAGATATAAAATAATAAATTTTAATCCCAGCTAAAGCATTTATATTTACTTACAACTTAAATATACTTATAATTGTAGGCACAGAAAGTATTTTAAATATATTCTGGGTTTTAAAGGTCCCCTATTTCTCTTAAATGCTACATTTTGTAAAAATGCCAAAATATTTGTGAATATTTGAACATAGAGGGGACTAATTAAAAAAGCTCCATGTATAGAATTAAAAAATTTTGGTTGAAAAAAAAGGAAGGAAAATTATTTCTGTTAACCAATTTAGGTCAGTTAATGGACCTTCACAAAATATTTTAGATAAAAAAAGACATCAAAGTAATTTTTACTATTGAAAACAGATCCTTTTTGTGTTTTTCTACCATGATATTTTTATAAATTTTACAGTATCACAAAAAGAGGGCTCTTTCTAAAAGAACCTAATTTTATGCTAAATTTTAATTTACAAAATTATGAGTAGATTTTCACAAAAATGGACCTTTTACAAAAAGTTAGGATAGACCCCCTGGAAATTGTATTTTCTGTTTATGAATACATTCTTAACACGCTTTAGGGTAGGTTTATATGAAGCTATCAGGATAAAGACATGATGGTAAGGTGTGGAAACTTTCCCATAGAAAATGTGTTAGCTACTATGTAATAGTGTCAAGAACCAATGGAAGGACCAGATTCTACAACTGCTCACATCAAATTATCAGAAAATTTCTACACTGCAATCCTTTTCTAATCACTAAACCCACCCTTAGTACTATAACTGATCTCTTGTGTAAAAAGAGATTAATCAAAGTTCTGCTATTACATGTTTAAAGCTTTAGAACGGGGTTTCCCAAAGTGGTCGGTACCGACCACCTGTAGGTCGATGGAGATTAAACGGTGGTCGATGAAGATCTAGGGGTCGACGAAGCTTTTGGGATCGATCGAAGTTAAACAGCCATAAAAAAGAAAAGTGCAGAAAAAATTCTAGTTCGACATCAAACTCTTCAAATGGACTTGAGAATGCAGCTAGGAATCAAGAAATCATTTGAGAAAATCAAGAAACGAAGTGAAAGTTTTAGAAAGATTATTTACATATAATTAATATTAAGTAATTTTAAACCAAATATACCTTCTTTAGCAGCCCAGCATCAGGCTCACCCATCTCAATTGAATATATTCCGTAGTTACCCATCATTGTATTAAATAATAATATTGTTTCTGAATTTGTTAATTAAAATTATTTACTTTTATTGTATTTTAATTTATTTTGAGTGCTTCAAAATTTCTTTCTTTAGAATTTTCTTATTTTGATAAAATCTTGGAATCTTTTTGTACAATGCAATGATATGGATGACTCAAAGAATTTTTCTGGTCCCTTGAACTTTCTTAACATACTAATTTTTAATTTCAAAGTTTTGAAAGAATAATTCTTCTTTGGTGGTCTGTTGCTTAGTTGGTTAACCTATAAATTATCCAGATTGAACTGCACATGCACATTACTAGTGAATGAAACTGGCTGTAAAATTTTCCTTTATAAATAATTTTTCTTAAGTATTAAAAGGGGGTTGATGGCCTGGGTAAAATACCACCAAGGGGTAGATGCATGAAAAAGTTTGGGTAACCCTGCTTAAGAATTATGAAATGTGTGTTTAAGTTAATAGCATTGACAGGGATTACCTCTTCCCTAAACATTTAAAATTTAACCTTCCTAAACAGATATTTAACGTTTGATTTTAAATGAATCGGTGAGTGGAAAAACAATTCCAAACCAAGTCCAATTTTTGCCATTTCAGAAAAAAAACTAGCCATTAAACTCACGAATGGAAACCTAGCAAGAAGAACAGGCTGTGAAGAACACAGGGTTTCAACCGAGCTTTCTAGCTTCCTTCAGCCCTTCCAAAAAAAGCATGATGAACCAGAAATAAATGCAAAAAAAAAGATCGTGCTGTGAAACTAATCAAATACATCCCAAATTCATTTGAGTTCTACAAGAGCTTTAAAAAATGGGTGGCATATATTTTTTTTTACCTTTTCTGGTGCAGTTAAAGTTTTAACCTTGTAAGGGGACATCCATAAATTACATGAGGTCAAAAAGGGGGGAGGGGTTTGGAAAAATCTCACCAAGGGGGGAGGGGGGGTCGATTAAAATCTCACGTCAACTTTTTAAGTTAGAAATTATACGATTTTCTTTTTTTAAGTATGAGAAAGGAATACACACAGATAAGATACTGCAAATTATTTTTAAAAAGTTGTAGGTAAATCTCACTTTGGGGGGAGGGGGGTCCAGCAAAATCTCACCAAGGGGGAGGGGGTCCAGATTTTGGAAAAAACGCCTCACGTAATTTATGGATGTCCCCTAACCTTTAAAATGTAAATGATTTTATGAACATCTATATTCTGTTTCTGATGTTTTGCAATGTTAAACTGATATGAAAAATATATTTTCCACTAAAATTCAATTGGGGCAGAACAGTGCCAGCAGTTTACTTTTTAATTTTATATACACTTTTAGTTCAACTAAAAAAAGCAGCTGGTAATGCTGATCATATGCTACTTTATAGTTGATCAGTTGTTAAAATAACATTGATATTGACTTAGTCTATAGGCAAACTTTAAAAGGAATTATCTTGAGAAGTTGATTTTGGTCATGTTCTTTTTTTCACTCATCAGTTATGGTAAAATCCTAGCATATGCTTGATGCGATTTTAAAAAATTTTGCCAATCACACCATGAATCCCGAATGCGAATACAAAATGGCTAAAAGCAATAACATTAATCTATATAATAAATAAAAGTAATAAGCCCTCTCATATGTGCTGCCAAACATCACCAAATCCACTGTTACATATACTAGGATTAAGCCATCATGTTGCATGCAAATATCACACCCTATCTAACAAGCATTTTTTTCCTCACAGGGAATCGCTAACTGAGAGCTGGACTTTATTACTGGACTAATGATAATAATATGAAAAAGAAGTATTCTGATCCTTGATAGCCACTCAAGTTGTGAATAGCTGTGTCATTAATCCCGGTGAGTGGTGGAGGTGATGATAAGGAATTGGACTTCTTGGACTCGATAGGAGAGTGCTCTATTCTTTGAATTTCTCGGAAGTCATATTCTTTAAAACTGAAGGTTTTTCATCTGAAGCCCCTGTGTGTTCCCAAATCTATGTATATATGCTGTAAAGATTTAAGTGCTAAGTTGTGAGTATACTACACCTTGGCCCCTGTGTTGTGTGCTATGCTGCTTCACTTGTGAAGCTAAGTTGTCTTTTGTGTTTGTTCATTCATTGTTTTGTGTCCCATTTTCGTTTTGTATGTAAATAAGGGAGGAGGAAACAAGTTAGAATTGCTAGGTTTGACAGTTGCATTCTTGTCACAAGCTTAGAAGACCGGTAGAGATCACATAAGTATATTTAAATGAGATATACAGATACACATTTTTATATGGATCCTATATATATTTACTTGTGTAGTTAAGAATTTGTTGTTTGATTTGTGTTTCTACTTCATTTGCATTTGTTTGATATGTTGTAAGGTAGACTAAATTTTGAAAAAAAATTGCAATCTTCCATCAAAATTTAATTTTTTTCTCTCTAAAATAGTTCTCAAACCTTTTAGATTTCAATTGTATTAGCATTAAGCTGTAGATTTTATTAATTTCATCATATGGAAAATAAGAGGATGAGAAAAATGAGTTTTCATCAAAAGTTGTTTGTGAATTTAAGATTAATCTGTTTTAAGGTATAATGCATGAACTTCCACTTGAGTTTGCTTAATTGTATTACAAAATTATAGCAACTGATTGGAAGCATTTTAATTAATGAGGTGATTGGTTTTATGCTGTCAAGTTTTAATATGCATAAAAGTATTGTGTTTTTAGCTACCATGTTAATCATGGAAACCTTTTGAAAGGTATTTTATTGCTTTCATTTAGCTCAGGGGTCTCTAAAGTATGTCCTGTGGGTAAAAATTGCCCGCCAACCCCTTAAATATGGCCCCTTGTAGCTTGATGATGGCCCATTTGTTTTATTGAATCCCCAGTCTCTGCCTTGTGTCATGGAAGTTGTGTGGGTGAAAGTACCACCAATGCGAAACAAAGCAAAAATAGTTGTAAAATTATATATTTTTTAAAATTTTCAGTGCTATAATTAAATTGTAAAAATAATGAATTGTACATCACAATTTCAATACAAAAACTCATAGTTTCCTAACTAAACTATATTCACACATGATGAGCCCATATGCACAATTCGTTCTTCTTGGCCCTTGGGCTAAAAACTTAGAATTAGAAAACTTAGAGACCCCTGCTTTAGAACAAATAAGTTGTTGGAATATTTAATTATTCATTAAACTAGGAATGCCATTCACTGCCCATTATTCTTGCTTATTTGTTGTTTTTTATAGCTTCACTGTTTTTTGTTTGTCCCAAACACCGGTGATTGTTTATTTTGTGTAGTTCATGGTTTTTAATGCTGCCTACTGAAGGTGATAATACTTGGGTTTGAAATCTGGCAGCACCTAAGAACGGGCTATCAACTATTCCCTTCTGTAAAATAAATACCAAGTTTGACAAACCTTTTTGGAAAATTTTGGTTTGAATTCATGAAAAATATTGTGTTCTATGTATACTTGTAACTGATTCACAAATGATCTCTACTTTTTAGTAATTCATCATTAAAATTTAGAATTTACTCAATGCATTTAATAATTAATTTGTTATTATTGAGAATAACTCTTTTGTGAATGTATTTAAAATTTGATTGACCTATTAGTTTTTGTGCTTCTAATGTATTTTTGAACTTATTTTATGAAGAAAGTTTTAGTACAATTTTTGTCTTGAACTAATAATACACTTATGAAAACACTGAATTGACTGATTACTTATTTCCTTGACTATTTTCACTCAATTTTTTGTGTACCTAAATGAAAAAGCAAATGGGCGCAACAACCTGTGCAGGTTTTAGCTGCCTCGACAGCACGCTTTCTCCAACTCAACCAATCCAAAGCAACTCTTTGCCAGTTTTTTATCTTCAAGAAGATTAAATTCACTGATGAAAATTTTTGTTAAATTTAAAGTCGATCCTGGGGGGACGCATCCCCCCAATAACTAGAAGCATTGTTAAAAAACTTAATTTTTAACTTTTGAAGGAGATTAAAAAATTTGCTGAATGTGTTTTACAACCTTTATTCATAAAAGATGGTGCCAATTTACCAATGGCACCTAACATAAGAGGCATATATATGAAGGGGACAAACCCCCCATGATTTAGAACACGATTTCAGGGGTCGATCCAGGCGAAAATTGGGGCCGTTTTGCGGCCCCTTCACAAATATTAGCTTCGATAAAACGGCCCCTTCACAAAAATAAACTTCGGAAGAACGGCCCCTTCACAAAAATAAACTTCGGAAGGACAGCCCCTTCACAAAAATAAATTTAGTAAAATCGGCCCTTTCACAAATTACCACTTCCAAATTTCAAATGAAGCCCTTCAAATATTCTCCGAAACGAACGCGATTCTCGGTTGAGAAAGCACCATACAATCCATAGATCGCCGAAAACAGCAGTTTGGGTTTTTAATCCGGCAACCCTATGCTCTGCAATTTACTCTCTACTATGTGCATTCCTGCCAACTTTTACGGATCGTCCGTAAAAGTTTTACGGAACAATTCTAAATTTTTACGGAATACACGTTTTTTTCCCATTTTTTATCCTTCTCAGAAACGTTAACAAATCTAAAAAATCGTGATTTTTTGCGAAAGTTTCTATTTTTTGTGTGGAATGTTCTGTTTTTTCCGCAACCCATTCCTTGTACAACCACGGGCGACGCCAACATGTCCGATGTTCAGAATCTCGATCTTGAAAGCTAAAAAGTTGCAATTCTTAGTGGAAGTCCCGTGTTTTCCGCGACTGCTTTCATCCGGCGCTGGCGCCTAATTGTAATTGGAACTAATCACATGCGTTATCGTGATATTAGTTGGTATTTTAACTTATGAGGATTTACTAGAGTAGAGTACTAAAAATTTTTCTGGTATTGTATCAACTCGATTTAAAGATGTAAAGATAAAATAGCAAATAAAAAATTCTAGGTTTTACGTAAAACCTAGAAACCTTTCATTTTCACAAAAAATTTAAAAAACGCCCCAAAAATTAAAACCTTGATCGACCCCTGGATTTTATTTAGAATAGATTAAAGCCAGTGCTGAGATTGGGGGACATAAAACCAACAAAAATTTTTGTTTCTAGCAAAAGTTCTCCCCCAAAAAATATCCAGCTACAGCACTGGTTGAAGCAGAGAAAATCTTATTTTGAAATTGTGTAATCATATTACACTGAAAACGAGTCTGATCCTATTTTAAAAGGTCAAATTTCAAAAAAAATTTCTGGGAGAGGACCCCTGGATCCCTTTTTTAGTCAAAAAAGCTAGGGGCAAATTTCCATTAATTTAAAATCATCTTGAACAGAAGCTAAAACGAAAAAAATATTTCTGGGGTAGTTAATCATGGTTTGGAAAAAAATCCCTATAGTATAGGGAGGGACCTCAAATCCTTGGATCGCCCCCCCAATGGGAGGTAGGCGATGTGATAGATTCAATGACATTGATCAATGAGTATTTATCACTTAGCCCGACATACGCAGGCATTATTAATAATGCCCAGATTCACACATAGCCCGTAACAGATATACCAGGGGTTTCCACACATTCTATCCTTAAATAGGCAAAATATACAACACTAATGGTTCATTGATAAGCCGTCTTGCGTCCTACAAGACAAGAGGAACCCTGTTAAAAAAAGTATATCCCACTGTATAAAGAGTTATACAATAATTAAGTTAGAACAATCTTCCTAATCTAGTACAACACATTTGAATTTATTTTTTAAATTTAAATTTGAAAATAAATGCTTAAGTTCTTGCATTAGTATTTGCTGTAAAAGTATTCAATTTTTCAGTTTTGAGACCAATAATTTTACCGTTCCGGTAGGAATCGAGCCCTGGACATATCTATCCTATTAGCAACTTCGCGCACATCCTGCTTGGGGATATTTATCTCATATTTCTTTCCATTTTCCTTTTTGAATATTGTTTTAAATTAATGAAAATATAATGATCTATCCTATTAGCAGGTATTACCCTAATTAGCCCATGGGGTTTCACTTAATTTCGTTGCTCGGTAACTTTTTCACGTCTGCTAAGTCTTAAAAAATCTAGTAAAGCAGTAAAATTAATTTTTCATGTGAAAATATCTAATTTTTAACTGGATTTAATTTCCAATGATCCATATTGTGTATACACTGAATTTCATCAACTCTTTCCTGTTAAATCAAACCGGCATGTGCAAAAATTGAGTTCGTGCCATAAAATTTCTGTTCTTCCCCCGTCTATTTTTATGTCAAACTGGCATGTCGTACAGTTGAATAAAAATCTGTCAAATGGCGTTGGGCCGGTATGCATTTACTCAGGAGTAATGATTTTGTCTATCAGAAGACAGATCTATTGCGCAATACGGCCGTCACTTCAAAACCTTAGGAGAAAAGACAACTATTATGTAGGTAAAACTGAATTATCGGTACTTTCGTATTAGCCCGTCCATCGTTTTCGCCAACTTCGCCAAATTTCCCCAAAACGCGCCAAAATACGGGATTTCATCAGAATCGCCGAAAAACACATTTTTTAACATCAGAAACATCTTTATAACATCAGAAAATAAAAAATAAAAGTTTCATGTGGTTGGGGGGGGCTGCCGCCCCCCCCAAACCCCCCCTGCCCTATCTATAACCAAACTCGTTGTGGGGGTAATCAGACACAGTTAGGATTCAGAAAAAGGGGAATCAGTATTCTTGGATGAACCAAAACTACGGATATCACTCGGTAAGAGCATAAAAATAACTTTTTTAGCACTAACTTACTTGCAAAATGGTCGATCCTACCGCCGGCGATCCTTCGTCGATTCTCGATGTCGATCGTTTTGTCGATGCACCGGCGTGCATACGCAAACATTGAAAGACTCTGGGGCTCGGCAAAATGGCGCAACAAAGTTCACCGTGGAACGACACGAAAGCAGACTCCTACCTTTCAGATGCAGTCTTCGTTCTTACCTTGTAAACACTGTTGAATTTACGTTCAAAACAACCTGCGCGGTGCGCACACATTATTTCACCCATGGGCTTACCGATTTAAATTGCGAGCGCATGCGCCAGTGATCGGAACTAGCGCGATTTCGCTACGTTTTCCAGGGTTACCAGAATCAACGGTAGTGTTGCGGGGTTTACCAGACTTGGCGACTTATCGCCCCTGTTGGCGAATGGACGAGCTAATACGAATGTACCGAATTATCTCACAGTTGTACACTTTTATTAGGTTAAATATCACAAATGAAAACCTGAAAGCGCTCGAGTGAAAAATTTGCATTTTGCAGATATACCAGTTTGATTTCACAGGGACGAACTGTCCAGAGCTATGAGGGTTCAAACAACTTAAATTATAACTATCCTGTTATATGAATATGACCTACAAGGAGTAGCAGTCTTCCTGTGCCACTGTTTTTTCTCGCCATGCCACGGGTTGGCTATCCCTGGTATTCATTCGTTCAAACCTGTTTTTGAGCTCTTTTTTTATTGTGATTTTTTTGTGCGATGTGTATGAAAATTTCAATCAAATGGGAAAATAGAACAAAAATCTTGTATGTATGGCTACCGAGACATACAAGGATCTAGTGATGGTAACTGAAAAAAAGTCTACAGTAAGTATAGAAACGGTTTCTCAATTCAGCTGTAGGGTTGGGATTGCGTTACAGTCTGAATATAAGGACTTTTTCAATTCAACTATGCTATGTCCTAAGCAAGACTTTTTTATGCGGTCCCTATTCGCCGCATAAAAAAGGGGGTTTTTAATTGTGGTACGAAAACTATTTTTTATGGCTACTAGCGAAAATTTTTGCAAATTTTTTTTATGTCTTCCCTATTCTTTGCACAAAAACAGGTTTGACTGCAGATTCTCTCAAAGACAAGTTCAAAACAGCTAAGAATTCATGAGTATTTTTGCATGAGAAACAACAAGTCAGTAAGTGAATTTAATTTAAAACTAGCTGCATCTCATTAAAAGGCACATCAAAAATAAAAATGGTTTATATTACAACTACACTACATGCAACTACTTTTTGTTTCGCCGTGTGTATATCTTGGAGTTCTTTTTTGCAAAAGGAGTAAGGGAGTCAGATTTTTCCATTGAGTCCACCCATTCTTTTTGGAGTGTTTTTAACATTTTGGGGGTTAGTAATCCTTGAGATAAAAGTTCTTGAGTTAAACGTCCTTTTCCAATTTTTAAATGACTGGGTTCTTCAAGAGTTTCAGCCATTTCAGTTGAATCAGTGCTTACTGATGCTACTGCAAAATAAGAAATAATTAGGTTCCACAGATTGATACGGATCTATTATTTAAACAAAAATAAATTCAAGTGTTTTGCCAAAATTTCAAAGAATAAATATGAAGCTATGACATTTCAACGCATTTCTTATACGAAAATCCCCTTTTTTCTAGGGGACATTCAGGAGAATAATATGCTTTTAAGGAGTTACATAAAAAGTAAAGAAATTCCAGGAATATTTTTTAAATAAATAAATCAAGAGCAGAAATGCAAAAGTGAGTTAAGGGGCAGCTCAAATATTAAAGAAGTTTGTCTTTTGTTTATGTATGGATCATTCCATGGGAAATTAAACAAGATAGTTGGATTGGGTCCTCCGATTTTTTTCAAAATTTCACCAAATATTGATCCAGCAATCAGCAACCTCAGATATGAAAGTTTACCATAGGAAAGAGCCTCATAGATCAAGAACATTCACAAAAAATAAAAAATAGGTAGTTTTTAGTTGAAAATTCCAGTTTATGAACTGATTTTTTTCATTAAAAGTCTGTTTAATTAAAAGTTAATTTTTGTTAAAAAGTTTTTAAAAGTCTGAAAATCCTACATAAGTCTGAAAAATCTAATTAAAATACTAAAAATAAATTTTAAGGTTCTTTTTTTCACACTTTTTCACATTGTTTAACTTATTGCCTATGATATGGCATCAGAAATATGTCAATTAGATGTGGATTTAGAGTAATTTTTTTTTCGGTAAAATCCTCATAATTTCAAAGTTTACTCACAGATATAAAAAAATACTTTTCTCCAAAAAGTCAAAAATTACATCTCCTAAATTAAAAAAAATGAAGTTAACATCCTAATTGACATTTGAGCAAAAAAAATTTTTTTAAAAGGGGTTTTTATCATTTTTAAATATTTTTCAAAGTTTGTCCTTTCAAAAAGTAAAATTTTGACTTTGAGAGCTAATAAAGCTACTAAAATCCTTTTTTTAAGTAATTTTCTCTTTACATCCACTT
The DNA here is from genome assembly GCA_024610705.1 of Tetragnatha versicolor. NCBI lineage: Eukaryota > Metazoa > Arthropoda > Arachnida > Araneae > Tetragnathidae > Tetragnatha > Tetragnatha versicolor. Next base: position 17,179,832 of record JANDEH010000011.1, on the reverse strand, counting down.
TCTGTGTTTAATTAGCTTTGAAGCTAAGCTATAGTGCTTTTTAGACAAAGGCAAATCCAAGATGGCCACTTTTTCGAAAAATTCTCGAAACTTCAAAACTCTATCTTTGCGAAAATTTCGGCCCAAATATTTCAGATTTGTCAGTATGATTGCTGCATCAATTTTTGGTGAAACTTGGAAAAAAATCAGAGGACCCTACCCAACCACCTTGGTCGATTTCCCATTGAATGACCCATATGACATTAAAAACAAATCCTTTCAAAAATCTTAGAACTTGGGGGAAACATAAAACTTAACTTGGAAAAAAATTACAATGTACTGAGGACTAGTATTTGGCTACCCAAGAAAAACATTAACATACATAACGTGTACATAGGACAATTATTTAAAGAGGAAGAATTTTTGAATGATGGTTTTGCACTAGAAAAATAAAACAATGAGGGGGCTGGCATTTAGCTGATGTAAATTTAAGAAGGGGTTTAGTTTTGCTGAAAAGGGTGAGGGGAACCAATACGAAACAAAAGCAATGCTTCCATAATGTATGAATGACTAACTGCTTTAAAGCAGAAATGTTAATTTTTTTTCAGTGCAATGCCTTGTCTAGATAGAGCAGGACTCTTACCATATTTCTTTCGCCTTGATAACCCTTTATGTTCAACTTGGTCCTCCATACTATCAGTAGCGTCACTTGCTTTTAGAAGATGTGTTATGTTGAAAACACCCTGCTGTATTATTTCATCAAGCTCTCGCTGGATGCCTCGGATGGCTTGAACATCAGGGAAAAGGTCTGGAAAACGATAGCTGAAAAAAGAAGAAAAAATACATAAGTTCTCTTGAAAAGTTAAGGAAAATAACATTCATGATTAAAGCCTTGAGAGAAGAATATCTTACCTTAGCCAAAGATACAAATCAAGAACATCGAAGACAGCTTCTTGATGCACCAAGTCCTGAATATTTTGAGGTGCAGAGAAAGGCCAACCAATAGTTTGGCACAACTTTTCAACTGTTAGGGGTTCATTTTGACTGTATTGCTTAGAGAACTGAAATATAATAAATTTTATTTATTATTAGATACTGTTAGGAGTAATTTACTTTTTTGAGTAAGCAGTACCTTAACTATTTTATCTAAAACATGTTTTTAATAAAACATAATTAAAAATTAGTAAATATTTTGTTCAATAAATATATTTTTTACTACAGTAAAACTTTCCTGGAGGGACAACTTTCTGTTCTGAAGAGTTGGTCACTCATAGGTTTTTAAAATATTTATATATTGCATTTTGATGAACTATTTTTCAATGTAACAACTGCGAGCATATTTACAGACCCAAAACTGGGTTACTAACTACTGGGGATTTTTTTATTTCCTTTTTTTATTTAATGAGGTTCCCCAGTTAGGAGTCCTAGTAAATATGTAAGGACAATTAAACTTTTGTGTCCAAGAATAGAAGCTAAGCTTTGAAGCTAAGCTATAGTGCTTTTTAGACAAAGGCAAATCCAAGATGGCCACTTTTTCGTAAAATTCTCGAAACTTCAAAACTATCTTTGCGAAAATTCTACTATTGCGATTACTACTCAACTAAGCTACTGTATTTTCAACTTTTGTTTTAAATGAGTTTTTAGATAATCTGAGTTAGTCCATTTTAACTTGGGTAATCATGATTCTACTGTACAATTTAATACAATTTTTAAAAATAAGAGGAAATTAAGAATGGGTACAGACCTACTGAGAGTATAATTTAAAACTCAAATTAAATGCCAAGCGAAAATTGATATGTAATGAAATAACATACCCTCATGAACATAGTACAGACAAATGGCTGTCTTCTGTTGATAGGGGCACAGCAGAAGACATATCTTGCCCGAAGTGGAAGGGGAATATGGTGAATCATGTCAGCTAGGAACTTGAATCCTTCTGTGTCACACATGAAGTACGAAGATGTGTCCATCATGCACAGGCTTACAAATATATCCTTATGGGGGAAATCAAGACAGTTAAAAATTGTTTTCAAATGAATCAAATAAAATACAATAAAAAATAAATATGATGAGTCGATTTTAAGTAAAACTAATGACCCTCTAAAAACTTATTATTTGGTCATGGATAAAATGATTAATAAGATGAAAAGCTTTCATTTAATATGCTTTGGTCCTAAAATTTAATGAGTTATTTTTTTAATACTTTGAGTTTAGTTAATTTACCGTTTATTTCCAAGTGTAAGCCAAAACAAGGTACGGACTTATAAATCTGTTCCATGCAATGGTTAAGAAGTCAATTACAATTAAAAAGACCATAAAACTTTCAATCAAAAAACAATTACTTACAATTAAATTAGACAGAGATGCCTGAGGCAAAAGATATGCAAAAAGCTCCACTTGGTCAGCAGTAGGATGAAGACCAGCTTTTTCTAACCGCTCCACATTCTTGGACATGATGTTTTTCAGAATGCTGAGGTCTTCCGTGCGGAAAGTGGTCACGAAGCCTTCGGAAAACTGGGTGTTGAAGCGACCAGCTCGTCCTCCTATCTGCAGGGCCTGAGAGGTGGAGATGGTGTCCATTTCCTTCTCCCCTTTTTCATTCATCACAGGCTTGATGAGAGAGTAGAAGATCACTCTTCGGATACTCCTAGGGATTGAGAAAATTTTAGTGATACCCCCATGAAATCAGACAAAAAGAAAGATAATCGGAGATTGGAAATGTCAATTTAGTACAGTTCTAAATTTAGTTAAAATAATAGTATGATGATGGATTGAAATACAGATCATAAAACAAAAGCAAGCTATATTTGTTTAATTGATACACTTACAGATTCAAACCCATTCCAATGGCATCAGTAGCAACTAGAATTTTACAAGGATGGTTTGGGTCGTTAAACTTTTTTGCTTGAGCTAATTTAGTACCTGAATAAACAAAATTGAATAAAAATTATAAATAAAACAATTTTTGCATAAAAATTTTATCATTCCCAAAATACAGTTGAACCTCAATACGACTCCACGATAACGTCCAATGCATAACAAAGACCAGTAATAAAAGTACAGATAGTTTTATCACAGTGATAATTTTATTCATAGCGTCTTTCGTTAAAATGACAGTATATTGTTGATCCCCAAAAGAGGTCGCTCTATCAAGGTTCTACTGTATTAACAATAGGAGATAAAAACTCATTAAAATCAAAAGTTTTCCTAAAAAATAGATACATGGTGAGGAAAATGCAACATATGGTATGGCAGTAAAATGTTTTGTAATCTTATACATATGGAAATCTTTATTTTAATTATGTGAAATAAAAGTAAAATGCTTACCAGGAGGTAATCCTCCATATATCACAGCACATTCAAATCCTTTCTTTTCCAATTCCAAACTAACATTAAAAATATCATTTTTATTGAAACACACTATGCAATCTCCAGGTTGAATATTACTGAGGTCCTCTGAAAATATATTTCAATTCAGAAATTGTTCACAGAAATAAAACACTTGAAGCAGACACAAGTCTAATTTTAATTATTCTATATAGATAAAAATCAATGTTTGTATGTATGCCTGTCCTTTAATAGTTTTAATGTTTTCAAACCTATATTAACAATTAAACTTTACCACGTTGCTCTACTCACTCCCGGGAAGGTTTCTGAAGAAAAATAATTTAAAATCGAAGCATCCTAATAACTTTTTTGGTCTATTTTATGCTTAAAAATCCATATTTCACACCTAACTTCATGGCAGATGTAACATTAATTATTAATAAGAGAAGATGTAACATTAATTATTCTAGGCATGATATTGATTGTTGTAATTGCAATGGATTGTTGTAGTTTAAAAATCAATTGTTGTAGCATAATAATCACATAAAAATCTATCCATTTTTTAATTATTTCTCACTCTGCCGGGCATATTGTCCTGGTAGCGCCTGGCCCATGTACAGTGTATACATAGTATACAGTGTATATGTTACCGCTAAAGTTGAAAATTAGTTATTCTTAAGAATACCTTGTTAAACTTTAGATTAACTGATTTCTCTCGTTAATGTGCGGATATTAGAGTTTTTCGCATTTTACCTAGGGAATCTACACTATAACGGCCTCTTGATAGTTAAAGTTCAAAATAATTTGTTTCGCTCAATACTTTCTGTTAAAATGTTGAGGTGCTCACTGCGGCATGCGCTTACCCCTGCGCAGTCGGGTTTCAATACGTAGTTTGTTGTCATATTTGGTGTTTTGATTTCAAATTTAGTGCGTAGCACAGGTAGTTGTCATATTGAATGTTAAACAAAATAATACAAGCAAGTACAGTAAATTTACATGATTAAGTTCAGTAAATTACTACTAAAACGGGTATTTAAAACAATTGTGTTGAAGCTCCGACTTCAGAGTGACAGAGATTTCTTTTAACGAAAGCAAATGTCCCAGCTGTTGAAATATCTTTTCAACAAACGTTAATTCAATAATCGCTGGGACCTGGGCAAGGGTTTAACATATGTAATCGATCGCGAATCCTAGCAATAGTTCAGGGTAGGCTGGCAGCTGATTACACCACGCTTTCATTAAGATTTGCTAGTTTAAGTGCTCATTGAAATGCGCTGTCAAATCGAGATCAAAAAACCACAATTGATACAAATCTCAGTTGGTACTTTAATATTCTATTATTATTGCTTTTATATTTTAGTATTAAAATTGCTATTTCATTACTATTTTTGTGGGATTTGCGTGTTTTGTGTAATATGAAAAAAGTACCGATCCCCCTTTTTTGATTCGTCATTGTTACTGTTTACCCCCCAAACGAGTTTGGTTATAATTAGGGCGGGGGGGTTTGGGGGGGCTTGTAAATTTTTGTACTTTAACGGATCACCCTCGTTAATATGTAAAATAACTGATTACAGGTAGTATGCAGATTAACGAGTGTCTAGTCGGTAGGGAGCAGAATACCTAGGTAATTTCAAGATTACCTAGGTAATCTTAGAAATTGAAAAAAATTTCGCTCTTTAACGGATCACCATACCTGCCAACCGTTCCGATTAAATTGTATTTGTTCCAATTTTTCACTGTTGTTCCGAAAATACGATTTCAGTACCAAATGTTCCGTTTTTACTTCCCCCTGTCCCGTCATTTTCGACCTACTCGAATTGTGCAATAATAAGGCGTTTAGGCGGTTTTTTTAATGAAAGGGTGCTAAGTCTAGTTCGTAAGAACAAGACTGACTCTCAGAGTTCCTTGGACTCTGATACTCTACAGCAGTGGTGCCCAACCTACGGCCCGCGGGCCAAATGTGGCCCGCGAGGCTGATTCATGTGGCCTGCGGACTCGTTAAATCTTAAAAACAAAAACCACTTTCAGAAATCTTTCAAGAAAACCAAGACATCGTGCGAGATATTATGACACTTCCATCTAAAAAAAGATGATAAAAAAGGAATTCTTCAACATTTGGTAATATTTTTTTTACTTTTTTGTTTTGGTTTTTTCTAGATATGGAGAATTTGCCATTAGATAAATGTTTTTCAGTATCAGTTAGCCATTTGAATTCAGTTTATAAGAATCTTTTTAAAACCAAACTTCGAAAAAAGTTGAAGATTCACTCGAAATACCGAAACATTCAAGAAAAGTGGACAAATTCATAATTCAGCGAGAAAATAAACCAATGTATATGTCAGGAGACTGTGGCAGTGTTTAAAGAACACAATATCAAGAGACACTACGAAACGAAACAGATAATCAAATAATCTTAATTCAGTTTTTAGGATGAGTGTTACAAATTTGGAGCCGAATTTACAAGAACTAGTATCCTCCAAATAGGTGAAAAACTACTCATTGAAAACGGGTTTGTAATTTTTCTTCATGTTTAGAAAAATCCTTAAAAGTGTTTTTTATGTGGCCCGCGAGATAAATCTTCAAAAGCAAATTGGCCCACCGGTAAAAAAAGGTTGGGCACCACTGCTCTACAGGCATTGCTAGCTGCAAAAATAGTAATTCTTATCCATGCTTTAATAAATTTTTCAGTGCTGACCTATTAAAAAGGGCAAAATCAGCTACTTTTGTAGCACTTAATAAAGATTAATTTTTCTATTTTCCATACAATGTTTGCTTATTTCACTGTTTCATTTTATTACTACTTACTAAGTATTTTTAAATCTTTCTGAGTTATGTAGGAAATTCCCAGTGTTTAACATCTTGAGTCATTTTTGTTATTCTCTTTACAGAAATTTAAACCCAGATAAAAAGAAAAAAATAACTTTATTATATCCTAGTATAAATGTAGATAATTATTAGTCAGAATCTAAAGGTATATAAAACACTTAGTCCTCTAAATAACCATAAGATACCTTAGATAAGAGATAAAAGTTATGAATTACAAGCTCTTTTTTAATAATACCCCTTTAACACATTCAAAATGTGTCGTGCGGGTTGTTCTTATTTCTGTTTCTGAAATGTTGGCAGGTATGGATCACCCTCGTTAATCTGCAAATTACCTAGGTTTTCTGTAAATTAACTGATTTCCGGACTTTAACTGTAACATATATAGTAAACAGTGCTACACATTTGGACTGGCGAAACTCCTCTGCTATACACCAGATGATATTTATTAAAAAACTGAAATCTGGGCGAAGCTCGGGTTTAGCGCGTCAGCACTGGTTTTTAATACTTTTAATTTTGAATGCAATATAATTGCATTTATAAAAAATATTTATTATTGAAACTTGAACTTAAATTTTTCTTTAAAAGAAAAAAAACCTTAACATAGTATTTACTGCTATGAATTGAAGGGCTTGATGGATGAAGGGGCTATGTTACGAGGCCAGTCCCAAAAGTAAGGAGACTGAATTCCCTAATTCTGACTGGAATTCAATCTCTTTACTTTTGGGACAGGCCTTGTAACATAGCCCCTTCATCCACCAAGCCCTTCAATTATGAATAGGAAATAAATAATGTTATTTTTTTTAGACTTCTACTTTAGGAAAAGTATTAAAAATTGTGATTGAGTTAACTAAATTATTAAAAATAATGAAAAAGGCTACTACTTACTTAAGGCATTATTTTCAATCGTTAAGGTAGTTAATCTATCATATTTCCTAACCTAGAAAAAAACAGTTATGTATAAAAATGGAAATAATAAATGATAAGTAACAAAAAAAAATTAATCCCAGTACCAAATTCTTTCGAAGTATTCCTCATTTAAACATCATTCATAGAAAATAATTAAGAAAGTCCCTCCCCTATGAATATGGGTTTCAAAGAAACTAACCTCCAACTCTTCACCACAGCTGCTGGCAATTTCCTTGACTAAGTCAATGGCAGCTCCCTCACCACAAATGTGAATTTCCTCCGCACAAAGACCAAGGAGAGCTCGGGTCCAGGCCCAGCCACGACCAGGGTCTTTCAGCATCTGGATTTCATCGATAACTGCAACTTCATCTGTAGCGACAGACACATTTGTTACAAAACACTTAAACAGTAAAGAGTTTATTCTTTTTACTGGACATTGACAATTTAAAGTGACAAATACAGTAAAATCCCGTTATAACGAACTTCACGGGACTGTAAAATTTCTTCGTTGTAACCAGTGGCGGCTCGTCCATAGGGGCTGCGGGGCTGCAGCACCCCCAAACAAAATTTCCCGAAATTCCAATTTTTATTTGCTTTACAATATTTAAAAAGTTATCTATTTCCCCCTTTAATCTTTGTCCTTTATAATCCTTTTTCAATTAATAATTCTCTGCTCTGCTATGCCGTCTCGCCAACAGATTTCTTTCCGGGTCGATCAGCCCCCACAGATATACCAATCGTGGTATAAACACTAGCTCTATCATATAAAATCAAAATATCAAGAATTAAGCATGCGAATCTGTTAGGAGAAAAGGGGCTGCTTTTCAGCAGCCCCGACCAAAAGAATGATAGCTTTTTCTCTTGAGAGAGCTGTGAGGAAGAAGAAAAATAAACGATTTCTACTACTAATAAATCACATTGGCTTTTAAGCTTTTCACCACAGTTAAAATTTTTTATTTATAGCTTTTTTCTTTTCAACAGAGAGAAACATTATCTTTCCGCCTGTTTCGGCTTAAAGATTTTTGTTTACTTTTTTGTAGCCACGTTTTTATTTCTTTTTTTACCAAACAATTTAAATTCGCAATGTAGATATAAGTTTCATTTTCTAGGAGATAGTACTATATTATATGAAATCAACTTAATCTTTATAAGATGTAATAAGCAGCAAAATATAGGTAAGTGACAGGTTTTTGAATATTAATTAAGTGTGAAATCGAAATTTTATATTGTTCCCATCTTTTCTATTTGATTTTTTTGACGTTTTTGTTTTGTATGTGATTTGTTTTTCTACCATAATGTTATTTACTTGTCGTATTTCAATTTTTAATTAATAGTGATATTTTAGTGTACTAGGGGGCTCTGCCCCCTGCTCGCTATTGCTCACCAACCCCCGGAACTGCTTTGCAGTTCTTTGAAGATCGCTTCGCGATCTTATCGAGCAGAGCTCGCTTGTTTCATCTCTACTATCCAGTACAACCTGAAACTTGTCTGCTTATAATCTGTATATTTAGAATAGGCGCCTGCAACAGGATCAAAAACGCTCAATAATGCTTAATAACGCTTATCAGACAACTTCAGTGACCGATTGACCGATTGTTTCTACAGTATTTCAACTACTTCTGCTTAGGCTGCCTTGTCATTGCAGAAGAAAATTTTTTCGATGATAATTAGAATAATAACTGCTTTTAATACATTATATCTCAGGCGCTAATTCTAAATGAACAGAGTATAGTTAATGATCATTTAATATCGAACTTTTTATCTCTCAAACTTTTCAATAATTTAATTCAGATCATTACCACGAAAATATCAAAATAAAACTCTTACAGAGATATTCCTTTTTAAATTATCAATAATTTATTGGATAGGGGGCTACCGCCCCCTACTCGCTTACGCTCACCAATCCCCGCAACTGCTATGCAGCTCTTTACAGATCGCTTCGCGATCTGTAATATCTGCAATCGATCTTTAGCAGAGTAAAACAAACTTCCCGAAAATCCTCTTCCTTTCGTCGGCACAAATCACTGAGCTATAAAATAAACTATAAAGTTTGTTTTATAGCTCAGTGGCACAAATAGCACTCAAAAAAGCTAAATTATTTATTTATCTAGTAGTTCAAAAAATATCGGAGTATCTTTAAAACATTATTAACCAAGTCTATACAATATCACTAGCAAACTTAGAGCAAAATTTGCACCTCAAAACTTTTAAATTTAAATATCCGTGCTCGCGAAAATCTAGTGAACAGGCAAATATAAAATTTAAAAACATTAAACACGTCTGATAAAGACCTACTAAAACTATGAAAAAAATGAAACTTTGATGCTTAATAATTCCAAAACTAATTAGAATTTTTTAAAGAATTAAATGCCAATCTCTCTCTAAAAAATAAGAATATAAGTGTTTAAAAATAATATTGATACCGTGATTAGTTTTCATTTTAGATAGAAAAAAACGAAAAAGTGTCAAAAATTTCGAAAATTAAAAAATTAATTACTCTAAACCAAATTTGAAATTCGAAAAAAGGGCGACGTAGTGCACATCTTCATACTTCAGAGTATTAGGCTGTAAAAATCATAGTTCTGCAGCTAATAGATTTCGCTGAACTGGATTACGCGGCAAAAAAAGAAAAACTTCAACTTTGACCTTAAAAATACCCCAGAACTAATTATTACATCAGTTAGCTTTTTGTTCTAGAATGTGCCCCAAATATTCCTCTACAAATATTTCAAATTTCATAAATTTCTATCAAGTAGTTTTTGCGATATGAGAGTTCAAAGAGTTGAAAAATTAAATTTTCTGAAACAGCGGCGGCGGCAGCGGTGACAGTAACTTTTGTTTAAATATAGAGAGATAAATACAAATTGAGTAAATGTATGAGTTTGCTCTATGATCTTTTTATTTTCTTGTTAGTAGTCTTTCACTGAATTTTAAAATTTAAAGACAGAATCAGATTTATTAATATTTTGTACTCAAATCTGATTAAGGCTATACTTAAACACTTTCCAAGTTTTTTTAGTGATTTATTTAGCATTATAACGCTTAAAATACGTTGCCAACTTGGTACCGCCGGAGCAGCACCCCTTATAATTTTAGCTTCGAGCCGCCACTGGTTGTAACTGTACTATCGCTAATTCAAATAAAAACGGTTGGGGACTGTCTGGACTTTCGTAATAACAGGATTTTTCGTTGTATCGCCTTATGTAGAAATTACCTTAGCACCCCTTTCTCAGAAAAACTAAACTAACCAGGGGTTCATCCACTGAGATCTAATAAAAAATCCAGCTAATTCTGGAAATAAAGCTTTATCAAAAAAAGCCACCTTGAAAGTTAAAAACAAGTTTGAAGCAACTTTTGATCATCGCACTTTTTGTGAAGGGTCTGTTTTTGAGAATCTAAATTTTGCTGGTTAAGAGGATAGGAATTTTGTGAAGGGTTAACACTTAAAACATCAATTGCAAAACAAATATTGATATACTGGAAAATAAAAATGTTTGATGACAATAATAGGATTGGAGCTAATTATACATACATTTGTTTTCGACTGATACCATTTCTATTGTACAAGCCACATGATCTGCAGGTGTATTGTTATCTAAAACATGTTTCCTCTCTTCGCCAGTTACTAAATCACAAGGGGTTCCCTAATAAAATATAATCAAATAAATTATAAAAAAGAAATACTAAAGAGCAGCATCTCATTACTACAAATGCTGATTTCAAAATGAGTTGTAGAATAATTTACAAATTTACTACACATTAACAATGTTTCACTTTATTTGATTTCCTATCTCCTTAATAAGGAAGTTGCATGAGTCAGATTTTCAAAAACAAACAAGTGTTCCGTATGGTTTTTTGTATGGTAAAATGAAATATCTAGTCAGTTTTTCAAAAAAATGTACAGATAATTAAATATTTAAATTTAAAAGTCAAGAAAAAAACACGTGACTGAAAACGTCTATTGTTTAAATCATAGGATGACATCAACAATCATACCATGAACTCCATTGCTTTTCAACAATGCCTATCGTAAGATGATGTCACATCCAAAATCTTGGCGTTTTTGCACGCTTTTAAAAAGGGGATTTTTGTTAATTTTTTGGCAATCAAAAAATTTCTCGATTGGCCTCAAATTTTGGGTAGTTGCTTATTTTTGAAAGAAGAATCAATTAAAAAAATAAAAAAAAATCATGCAACTTCCTCATTGTACAATATAATACAATCAACTTTGCTTGATGGGATTAATAATAATCAATCCCCGTGTTTTCGAGCATAGTGATTGTAAGGTACTAGTGAACCAATGTATAGATTGTATTAGTAACTCAAAACTACTGTAAAAGAGATTGGTATCACCAAGCACGAGCAAAAAATTAAAAATAACAAATATTGATAGAACAGGGTAAATATCTTTTGTACATTTATTTAACACCAATAAACCTAATATTTTTATAGTAATGTGTGGGTCGAATATGCTAAAGTGATAAATATTCATTGATAAATGTCATTAAATTTATCATATTTCCCCCTCACTTCGGGCATTATTAATAATGCCTGTTTATTTTTTAACATTTAAATAGATAAATACTTTAAAATACCAAACAAACATCCATAACATTAAGCAAGCAAAATAAGGAAATTTATAAATACCGCTTCATTAGTTTTGTTAAAAATTTCCACAGACAAAAGCTTCAATGGGCCACAATAAACACCACTCTTTGCTTTTATGAATCTCTCTATGGCTCTATAGGTTTTCCCACTATTTGTAGGACCAGCATGAAATATCAGTTTTCTTTGAATTTTTCGAGCTTGTTCGTACCTAGACGAAAATTTATGAATAAATAATGAAAACAAAAAATCTCATGATGAGTTTCACCTCCAATCAAGTTGTTCTTGAGTATCAAAAAGTGGAAATTAGTGGTACAGTGTTCGGCAAATGATGTTCTGATGACAAAAACGAAAACCTATAAATTTATCTGACTCAAAGGTCTTTTAGGGAATGTCATAACTTAACATGAGCGAGAAATATAATGTTGAAAATTTTGTGTAGAATGTAGTTATGGCTAATTTTATGTTAAGTACATTTTTATCAACAATAAAAATTGGGAGCGGATTTTTAACTAGATTTAAATCTAATAGAGACCAACTTCATTACAGTAAACCCTGATGAAAGTAAATAAATAGTTCCTTAACCAGAGGTTCCTCACAAAATATAAATAAAGTAGTTAATTGTACAAAAACATAAAAATTACATTAAAGATGTAGTGCTCACATTTTGTAAGGCTGTAAAGAACTTAGTGAACAAAAAATCAAGAAATTAATGAAAGAAATATTTGAGTAGACAAGGGTAGAAACTTGCGTCATTTTTTAACACTATTTTGAAAAAAATTAGAAAATTTCAAAACCGTGTAACTCTAAATTTGCATAAGTCAGAGTATAACTATATGTTTTTTGTTACTTTTCCGTTAGCCAGGCGAAAGTTAATTCGAATTCCGCGAAATTTCTTCCAACCAACATTCGCTTCGCTTGGTGACTTTGGCAATTGGCAACATTTGTGCCCGGCTCACACAAAAGTACCATTTTTTTATAATTCAATAATAAAAATCTAAGGAACAGATACAAAATTTAGAATTAATTTACCAATTAGCTGGCTGACGAAGATCACTTATTTTCTTTAGTTCTTCCATGCATTCTAAATGTGGAAAAATTTGTTTGGCATGTTGGAGAAAATAAGGAAGAATGTTAGTGATATGACCTGAAAAAAAGTGAATTTTAAACCAAGAAACTAAACATGCACATAGGCATCACAATGCGCAAATAAAAACATGGACTTTTATAAGAGAAACTGACATTAACTAAGATTAAAGGGTGTAGTTTCATCGTTATTCAGATAACATTGTTTAATGTCATATGAGTAACAATCAAATAGTGTAAAACATTTGAGAAATTTTAAAAATATGATAGGGGAGACTGTTCAGGGTTGCCACTCAAATTTGGAAAAGAAATTCCCTCTTTCCATACGTAGTAAATCTGTGAAATTTATCAATTACTGTAAATACAATTTGGTATAAATATCCATGAATTTTTTTAACATTGTATAAGACAAATGCACAAAAATTATTCACTTTTTCTGTCATTAAAATTACATATTTATACCGTATCCAAGTAATTTTGTGCTATTTTTTATTTTTTGAATGGCAAGTTAAGGGCCAATCTTACCCACTTCCTGCTAACCGCCGGTTAGTTAACCGTCAATTAAAAGTAATGAAAGATTAAAAATCAGTCGTCTCACCAACGAAACCTCCTGTTAACTTTTCGTTGTTTAACTAACCAGGGATTAAAAAGCTCAAATAAACTATTTTGATACTTATAATTTCGTGATTGGTTAAAACATAATTAAAAAGACATTCGTGTCCTTACTTTTATTTGTCAATATAAACACAAATATGCATTACAGCACATATAACTTAGAACTACTTTTTTCAAGGCGTATGAACAAAAGGTGTTCCGCGTCAAGCTTTTGGAGTTGAATAGCCGACATCTTGGATGAAATACTGGTTAATTATGAATACAAGTCATTATACAGTAATGATGGTAATCATGTTGTATATTCTGTCTCAAATTCTTCAAATTTATTTTTCCAAGAGTCTAATAGAAGTTCATGCAGTAGAAAAACAAGAATTGCAATTAAAGTATATACAAAAGAATTTAGTTGTACTTCTCTGTTACGATTATAGATGGCAGCACAAATAAAATTACCCACTAACCTTCGGTTAAAGTACCAATTAGTTTAACAGGAACTTTAATTAACGGTTAACGCTAATTTGCATTGGTGAGATGGAAATTTCGAGAGACCTACAGTTAATTACGATTTAACTGTTGATTATCTTTAACAGAAGGTTGGTGAGATCGGCCCTAAGGCTTGCTTTCCCATATTACTCATACTAAATTTTTTTGCATAGAATGCAATAAGCAGAAAAGGGATCTTGGGGCCGATCACGCACTCAATCAGCGAAGTCTGGATTTATGACTTTATTCATCCAATCCGCATTAAGTACGGACTTTGAACGTTTCCTAGTTGACACTTTGAATCCAGAAAAACGGGCTTTCCTTCACTTCACATGCGAAAACAAACAAAACAAAATTCTAAGCGAAGCGTGTTGCCATTTCTGCAAGTTGAAGTTACGCCTGCACTCACGTGTACACTTTACCTGCGCTATGATCGTGTCCGGGTTAAACTTGGGAACTGTCATGGAGATCGTTACATTGGATGATCAAGAACACAATACATTTTTTAAAAAACTGAACTCAAAATTTTGATATTCCCTAAAATTTCCCTGTTTATAAGATATTTCCCAAATTTCCCTGCCATTTTCCCTAATTTTTATTGCCATTTTCAAATTCCCTGTATTCTTCAAGTTCTCCTGGTGCAGTTGCAACCCTGCTGTTGTACCTTCGGACGAAAATCACGTTTTAATTTTTCTCCAAGACAGATAAAATCACGTTAGGTACAACAGTTTCCCTACATCTAATTGCTTTAAAACATTCCCTCCATGCTGTATAATTGCTGGTCTCAATAGAGATATTATGTAAAAATTTGTTTTTTAATAATCTTAATCTTTTGAAAAAGTGCTTTGCTACTAATTTGTCTCTTGAAAAAATGTTAAAGCTTTTTACAGAATTGTAGCACAGTTATAAAATAAATATTCTACTCATCACACAATATTTTAAATCAACTTCAATTCATAAAATTTATTCAAAATTTAAACATACCTGCATCTTGTAAAATATCACTAAGCACAATGTGCAATTCAGGAGGTAAATTTTCAGTCTCCATACAAAAGTTTCTGAAACTTATGGATGCTCTGTGGAAAAGTTTGGCTATAAAAAATTGTGTTTAAATTTAAAGCATGAAACAAATGTACACTTTAATTTCATCTGCACAACAGAAATAAAACTTACAATCCAAACCATTTTCTGCAGCTATGATTGTTACTTCTGGTAGCTTATAAAATTGATTGATTATTTTCAGCATATCATCTGCAAAATGTAAAGGTGAGATAGATGAAAATATTAGTTTACAGTAAAATCATAATTATCTTAAGATCTAGCCAGTTATCATTAAAAAATGCTACAGAAAAATGCCAAAGTAACATAAATTCTTAAGTCCTTAAATGAGCTGAAGAATGAATATGAAGGGAAAATATGAGAGAATGATGGATTTCATGAATAAAGGGGGTATTTAAAAATTTAGATGGGTTTTTCAAATGACAAGTAAGTTGCTATAAGGTTTTCTAATTTCAAAATTCTTTGCCAGTTCGTTTGAAAAATTATGAGTATTTTTAAAATTTTAGTATAAGTTTTTTTATCAGTCAAGCGAGGTATTTTAAATTTATCAGGGTTTTTCCATATTTAGGGGTAGACAAAATATTTGGTAGGGTTTTTTATTTCAAATATTCATGGGATGATATAAAATTAAGGAAAGTTTACTTTTATAAAAAACATACAATAAGAAAAAAAGTTTACCTCTATTAATTTTTTGGGTTAATTCTTCTCCAACATTGATATCGTCCACATTGTTTGCAGGGGTTATAGTAAGAGGGATAACTATAGATGATAAATCGTCTTTTCCAGACTTCCAACGAAGTTGTGTATGATTACATAATACAGCTATTCTCTTGCTTTCGACAGACAAGATTTGCTTGTAATTTATTTTTGACAGAGTCTGACGATGAATGCAAGGAAAAGAGGATAGACATGATCGAAAAGCTGATGTCCGCATGATTATATTATTATAAAACAAAGGTCTAATCTATAAAGAACTTTCTATATAATAATTCATTTCACACGTTAACATTACCCTTTTCAATTTTAATTCAATAACATTGCAGACGATAATAAACAAATATTTTCTGTTGCCAACACCCAAAACTTTATAGGATATGATTTCCTAGATCACAGAATATGCTTGAGAGTAGGTGGAGCTTACCGTAAGTAGCGAGCGAAAGTAGCGATTCTACTTTTGGGCTTCGTTGAGCCAAGTCTGGCGCCGACTTTTATAAAATATTGGGGGGGGGCAGAACTAAGGGGCCGTTCAAATATTACGTAAGCACTCAAAGGGGGGGAGGGGGTTTGATCTTTGCTTATTTTTCCTGACAAGTGGGGAGGGGGGATATGAGTGATGCTTACGTAAGATACTGCATTTTCGAAAATCTCTGTTTCTTGCATAAATAATTTCAACAGTCGACCAAAAATAAATTTAACAAAAAGTTGAAGTAGGAAATTTGATGTAACCATTTTTTCTGGGGATTGACCCCCCAAACATTTTGAAATTTTAACCCCGAAAAGTAGTGTGTTTGGCTCATTTATGAACCCTTAGGGTTACACCCAAAAAGGACAGCACCTTACATAAGTCACCTAAATTTTCAAGAAAAAAAAACAGTACTTTAGTAAGTACTGTTGTAAAAATTTCGGGGGGGGTCTGGCAGTTTCTTACATAATAGGGTTGTTTCCTTCAACTGAAATTGATCATTTTAACACCAAAAACACTAAGAGAAATGCAAAAGAATAATTTACCCACGCTCAAAAAATTTTTAGACTAAATAGTTAATTAGTTAAAAGCATTTAAAATTTGGAGCCGCAAAAAAAGAGGCGTGGCCTGCTGTGACGTCATATGGTATGAACCGGCGAAAAGTACCGATCGTTTGCCTCACAGAGTAAAGAGCTAACAGAGGGTCCATCTCCATAGACGCTAATGGAAACTTTTTTAACATGGGTTTTCGCATAGACTGTGGCGCCCTTATGTGATAACGTAGGAACTAAACCAGATAATAGGACGAAACGTTATTGACTCTCTACAATCGAGCTACGGCCGCATACAATCTCTCTCTCCGCAACCTGCCCTTTTTCAATTAACCCCGCCCACCTCGCCCGCTAGAGAGGGAAAAAGTTTTTATTCATTTCCCCAGTTTTCAAACAGCTTCGTGTATCTTTTGAGCATGCGCCGGTGAAAGAGGAAATTTCTCCAACTTCTGCTTCTGAATTGGAAATAGCCTTTTACTGCGATGGATCTTAATAATTTCTTAGACGATTCTTATTTTTTTATTAAACTAAAACAATGAGGTGATTAATTGAGTGATTATGATCAAAGTTTGCATTTTTTAGCATTTTGCAGAACAAAAATATTTATATTTAGCATAGTCTCTCTACTTTTTAAAATTTTAAAAGGGAAACTCTACCAAAAATAAACAAATGCAATTTTTTTGACAATAAATGCATTAGATTGTGTTATATATTCAAAAACTGAACTTAATTCCATATAGTAGGGTGAGATAAAATGGATAAGAGTGATTTATAATATAAACAATTCTAATAAGCATAAATAAAACAATAGTATTATCAAAATGAAGATGTTTTTCTACAAAAATAAATAAAATACCACTTACCTACTAAACATCTATATCATCTAATTATTTGTTCAAAAATATTTATAAATAAAAATAGATAAAAATTTTCTAAGGTGAAAAGATTAAAAGAAACAGGAAAAAATTCTTACTTTATATGAATTTCAACACAGTGAATGCAAGTAGTAACAAAAAAAATGTTTATTGAATAGATATTTACAGATATTACACAAACTGGACAAGTTTTATAAATAGCATTTCTGATATCTTAAGGACTAGTTAGTTGAAGGGATTTATGCAAAAATTTAAGACATTGAAATTAAATAAAATGATACAAGTGGGAAAATTCCCAGTTACAATATTACAGAATTTAATAAGAAAAATTAGTCACATTAATAATTTTTCGTGATTTCCAAGTCATTTAGAAATAAAGAATTTTTCCTTTTAAAAAAATAACGGCAAATTTTAATGATTTAGTTAAACAAATTAAAAAGCTTTGACTTCCTTCAGGGATTTTGCCAACATATTCCACAATAGAATTTAGGATAGTACATATTTTCTTTATTTATAAAGTAATTTATCAGATTATTGTTTATTTTAGTATCTGAGTGATATAAGGCTTTTGCTTTCAAACACACTAATACTCAACTAAACTTAAAGCTTTACATAAACTGACATAACTTTGAATAACTCAAAAAGGTACAATTTTGACCATGCAGGGTCAATATAATGCAATCTTCTTGAAAGCTTCGAAAGCTTAGAATTCAACCAATGCAGATTCAAAAGCCCCTGAAAGTTGATGAATTCATCAGATTTTATTTTCAAAATAAGTATTATAAAGTGAAGGTAATTTGAACCTAAAATAATTAAAAACTCCAAAAAAGTTTATCATGGCTTCATTTAAAATATTAATCAATAAACTGAAGGATATACAATAAAGGAAAGGAACAAAGACTTGATTTACAAGTCAACAGTAATTACAAGATATTCGTTGATCTAAATTATTCATAAAACATGACTTAAAAACGAATAGAACATTAATTGTTTTTACAATAAAGTATCTCATTAAAACTCAGTAATAAAGTAAATCATTAAAAGGCAAGAATAGCATTGACACCTACTTGCAACTTATTGGCTATAAGAAAGTTGCTTTATAAAAATAATAAATTGAATACTAATAAAAATTCAAGGAGTAAATTTAAGAAACAAAGTAGTACTCAGCCATTAGTAAGATTTAATAACAGTTAAACCAAACGATGTTTAATAAAAAATAATAAACATTTTATTTACAGTTTAAGATTACTTTCAGACCATTTTAAAGGAAAATATAACCGTTTTTGCTTACTTTTTTCCATTTGAAAATCGGCAAATTTTAATTAATAGTAGTGTGTCTTTAATCGTTTGCTTTTTTCATTTGATGAACAAATATTATAATTTATCTAGTTTTTCAAAACATTTCATTAAAAAATTATTTCCTACTTACATTTTTATCCTTTTAAAAGGAAAATCTTCATACCCAGAAGCCTCAATAAATTAATAGTCATCGGATGTATTCCTGAAATCACAACTGACTGGACGCCATTGTTTACTATTTCACAACAGTGATCTAAAAGTAAAAAGAAAGACATTTAAAAAAAAAGGAATTTTTATAATGAATGGATGAATGATAAGATTTAAGTAAATGAACAAAACAATGCTAAATGCGACTTACTTGGACAATGATGCAAATCATTTCGACGACCGCAATTAATGATGAGATAGCGAAGTTTCAACGTTTCAACAAAGAGAACGCCGCCATTAAAGTTTAAAATAAAATTAAAAAAGGGAAAACTTTGCTTCTGACAGAGGGAAAGCTCGCAACCTGTAGGGAAAATTTCCTTCCTATGGGGAAAAACGAGAAAAACAACAGTGATTGCTAAATTAAAATGCAGCTTCCATACAAAGTTCCATATCCAATGAGAATCACTCGTTTCCTTTAGTTCCCGCCTACCCTGTTGATTCCGCCTACTCTGGTACCGCAGCGCCACTATGTGATAACAAAAGAACTAAAGAGTAAAATCGCGTTTTGGACCCTCTGTTAGCTCTTTACTCTGTGGTTTGCCTTGCATCTTGCCTGCATTTGTGTTTTGTTTTCGAACTGAGTATTTACGCTTTGCTTATCATAAATATTTTAAACTAATATTTCGTTTATTATTCTTTTACATCATTACTGTACACAAAACAGGAATGGTTTTCAAATTGAGCCTGGTTTTATTCGAGCAGATTCGAATAATTCGCAGAAAATTTCGGTTTTAACTTCGGTTGATTTCCTTAGAAACGATACACGGTTCAATAAACCAGAAATAGAGGAGTTAAACAAGCAAGATGAGTGCTATTTCGTATTCTGTTTTTAAAGTTTTAAAAATCTATTATATTTATATTAATAAAGATCATTTTTAGTTCGAGTACACTCCAGCATTGTGGTAGGGTAGTTTTATTTTCAACTCCCGTTTTGATCCTGAAAAAAGTAGTAGAAATTTCAAAATAATTTTACTATTGGTAACTAGTTACATCTTTGAGGATCAGTTTACATGTTTTCTGGAAAAATCAGACATTTTTTATCTACAGTAAAGCACCGTTTATACGTCTTTCAAGGGACCGACGTAAAACGGCGTATAAATGAAAAGACGTATAATTGAAAACAATTTTAATTATTTGAATGAATTGGGACTTAGCGAAAACGACGTATAAATGTAAAAGACGTATAAATGAGAGACGTATAAACGGTGCTTTACTGTATTAGATATCCAGTTTACAAGCGCGCACCTTGGTCTTATTTCCCGCCAACCCATAGAGAAATTTTCTTTTTCGACATTTTCTCCTTTTTGATGGTTTAAAACATAAAAAAAACTAATGAATATTTAAAAATAAGATAATTATCGAAGGTTACAAACATATTTAGTTACATTTCAACATAATCACCTTGAAATGAACCATTTATTGTACCTTTTTCACAAGTTTTTCTATCCCTCATCTTGAAAAGTTAGATTTTCGTTGATTCGCAGGCTGTAGCTCCATGAATCACCAATGCCTGGAACTTGGCTGATGCACAACATATGGTTTTAAACATGCACAATTGCATACTGCAAAAATCACCTGCCTGCCCATTGTTTTTTGTTAATGCGAACAGAGTTTGAAAGAATAGAAATTACACACGTCTGCAATGAAAAAGATGTTTGAATAATTTTTACAATTTCCTATGTATTTTGGTGTGCTGATAACGAAAAAAAATATTGAAAAAATCCTATACGTCAGGATTTTTCACAAATTGCAAAATTATATTCGAATTTTCCCATTTTTTTATAGCTTTTGAACATTTCTAGCTCCTCCCTTTTTAAAAATTAGGAGCTGTGAATGATGCACATAGTAAACTATCTCATCAGGATATTTAGAGATAATTATAGAGATTGAAATAAAATATTAGGGAAGACTTAATCTTGCAATAATGAAGGATTTTTGTTGTATAGTTCAAAGAAACGTTCTTGTGTTGATAATCACAAGCGTAAATTTACCAAGAAGAGCTTCATAAGGTGGAAAAATTGACTGAAGAGTGTTTAAATGAGTTTATTTTAGTTATATAATGATTTTCATGAAGAATATGCAATAAAAAATTCATTTTATAAACATATTTTTATTAAAATTGAAATATTGACTTATTTTACAATCATACCTGAATTGTCTGGAAACATGCCATTCTAGGGCAAAACAGAGACCATTTTTGAGTTCAGGGATCCAAAAACCATTAAAACTAATCACCTCATTAATAAATTTGGATTAAAAAATCTACTTAAGTGTATTTACATTTTTTTGAGAAATGTTGTTATATTTGTTCAATTTGAGACAAAATGCGATGTCTGAAAAATAAAAAGAGGTCATATTTGGATTCAGCACACCAAAACACATAAAAATGATATTCAGATAAAGTTTGAGTTGAAAAATATTTTTTTTAAAAGATACTTTCATTTTCTTAAAAAATTGGCATTTTTGTTAAATTGTGAAGAAAGGTGAAGTCTTATGATAAAATGGAGGGCAATTTTAGATTCAGCACATCAAAAAACATAAAAATATTTGAATAAAAAATTAAGTGTTAAGAGTCAATTTTTCAAAATTTTAAGGCATTTCCAAAAAAACCTAAAGACCTGAATTTTCAAAAAACGTGTCGTCCCTGGGCAAAATGGAGGTCATTTTTGGATTCAGCGCACCAAAAATCATAAGGTTCAGGTGAAATAGTCCAAACAGCTCGAAAAAATTTTTTTCATCATATTTCCTGTGTTATCATATTGGCCGGGGGAAATAAGTTCGGGAAGCGCATTTGTAAACTCGATATGCTCGATTGCTGTGTATTAATAATGTTTAAATTAATACGTCAAAGTTTTGAGATGATTCGATAAGTTTAAGATAGTAATTTTGGCTTTAAAACTGCACAAACTGGTAATTGTCCATAGTTCTTTAGCACTTCCCTCGTTCCGTTGAGCAGCTGGCATGAAATAAAATCAAGACAGATGTTTCTCTGAACATTGAGAGCTGAGAGTCTTTTCCATAAATCAATGTTTTATTTGTTTCCAGTTTCGAACAATAAGTGTTGCATTTTTTAGTTTATTCAAAAATATTCATTCGCGCTTTACCGTAATTTAGCGAGTGCAATTCTCACAATGCGTGCTTAAATATCGCACTGATTTCTGGATCTATAATTTAACTTAAGATAATTTAACTTACGACATTTTACTAAATAGCTGTGTCTATGTGTAAGCTTTCTTGTGCTGATTTTGTATCGTTCACAGAAAATTTTTGCGATTAAAAAAAAGCGAGCGATTTGTTTTATCAAAAGAACTTTTAATCATGAAATAAATAAGAAGCACTACATGTTTACTACACTATAATTTTTTAATATGGATACTTAATTTAAAATGGTCTTCACAACAGTACAGTTTGGTAGTGGCGGAGCCCATTTTATCCTTCATACAGGCTTTGACCATTTCTTCTTCAATTTTTCGTTTCTTGGAACGATTACGAATCTTTTACTTGGTGTTTTTACAGTCAATGAAGTGCATCCTGGTACAATGCAGTATTATTAAGCTTTTTTTACTTCGGAATAATTCTTTTTTACGGATGCACACGTGCTTTCTATTGGAAAAATAAGCGCGCGCGAGCGGTGAAATCTCGGCTACTACCAAATGACGTATCTGCGCAGTTGCGCGTTTTAGAGCACTGCGACTGCGCATCATCTTTAAAAATTAATAAAAAAATAAATGAAACTCGTAGCGACCTCGGGATTTTTGATAACAACTTTTTTCACCGCAGTGGCGGATCCAGGATTTGGTTTGGGGGGGGCTAAGAATTATCATAATCCAATTGAATCTTCTTGCTAATGTTAATACGGAAGAGGCAGTGAATTATCCTACTCCAACTACCAAAAGGGGAAAGGGGGGTCTGGGGGTCCTCCCTCAGAAAATGTTTGAAAATTTAAGTCAAAAACCCCACTTTTTCAACTCG
Organism: Tetragnatha versicolor; assembly: GCA_024610705.1. NCBI lineage: Eukaryota > Metazoa > Arthropoda > Arachnida > Araneae > Tetragnathidae > Tetragnatha > Tetragnatha versicolor. The sequence goes on along the minus strand of JANDEH010000011.1, from coordinate 17,156,862 downwards.
TTTTGGTACGCCTCATTAGAATTTCGGATATAGATTTTTGCGTTTTTAAAAACTTAGAAAAGTATAGTTTAGTAACAGAGTTACAAGTGCCAAGGGGGCAGGCCCGTGCTGGGTACCTTCAGAGGGCGGTGGACAAACGGTGGAAGGGCGCCGCCGCTGTAATATTTATTAGTAAACCTAAAAACAAAATTTTCTGCTGTGGCGTCTATAGATATTTATTTCGGGAGGAGCCCAAATATCGCCTAAAAAAATGCAGATATTATGCAGAAGGCGCAAAAGTATATTTTTGCTAGAAGAGAGATAATGTAATTATGTATACTCTATTCATTTAGAATTGGCCCCACGCTAGAAGCGTAACCATAGTTACGCTTTTCGAGCAGCCAATAGTAAGTCTTCTTCGTCACTTTGACGGGGATAGTTGCTATGGTTACCGATCGGTAGTGGGGGAAGGAAATATTTTCAAGCGCCAGTTCAAAATGAACAGAGTATAACTTATAACAATGAAAAGATCAAAAATGAAAATTACAAATCTTAAATATATTCCATACTGTGTAATAATAAAAACTTATAATAATGTAATAATCAATGCATATTTTAATCTTGATAAATTAAGTGTAAGATGTGTGAATAACAGAAGCCCTAAATACAAAAGGGGGGTCTGGGGGTTCTCCCCCAGAAAAATTTTGAAATTTTGACCTAAAAAAAAACAGGGTTTTTACACGTTTTAGTTACAACTGTAGTTCAAATTTCGGGTAGGGCCAGGGCCCCCTTTATTCACTTTATATACGCCCTTGATTTTCAGTTCAGACTTTATTTGTGACGTTTTTCAAATTACTTTTCTCAATAGAAAAAAATTAAAAGCAATACTGCGAGTTGAGGTATTTTGATTGTTTTTTTATTTAATATTTTTTATATTAGATTTTAATTGAGACTATCGTAATGTATGGAAATAACATTAAATACCTCTTTAACGCAAAAATAATAGAGGATCTGGATTTTTTAGTTCTTTCAAAGATATAAAATTTTTTACCAAAGAAGGTGACTAAAGTGCCCAGTGTCAAGGAATTACCTGTTGAAATAAAAGCATCCTAAAAATTAAACGCCCCACCCTAGCGATTTCAATGCATTTTGACCACTAAAGACTTAATGAAAAATCAATGCTGTCCCCTAGCAATTTTTTGGTGCGTGCATGAAGAAAAGTACCACCCCGTCCTTACAAAAATCAAGGTGTTAAACAAAGGGCGCCATGGAAAATCACCACAGTGCCCATGGCGTGATACATGGTCGGTCCTTAAAATTAAAATGGAGCTTTTTAAAATTTCGTGGTAGCTTGTGTATAAAGAAGGGCGCCATAAAATCATCTTCATCAAGGTTGTATTGGTGCAAAAAACACCATTCGGACTTAACACGGTACTGCGTTTTTTACTAAGGGCACACAGAGAAGAAAACAACCTGTTTAAATAAGAGCGCCCTAAAATATAAACGCCCCGCCCTAGCATTTTCAACGTGTTGATCTGAGGGCCAAATAAAAAATCCCTACAGAGGTCTTATAATTTTGTGATTTGTGTTTAGTAAAATAAGACTAAAAATAAGAGAATTTTTTTATTTTTAGGATGTAAAAAAAGTAGCGACTCCGCCCACACACTTTCAAGGTATTGTTTTGGCTCCCTGAAAATTCACCACCTTTAACTAAGGGCACTCTAAAAATTCAGAGCGAAGTTTCATATTAACGTAAAATTAGGGGGGCGCCCTTAAAACTCGCAGGTGATCTCACACTTTAGACCTGATGAACTAAAACTGAATTGCAAAATCACTATTGGTTAAGTTGCAATTTCATGGAAAAATTAAAATATCCCAGAAAAACGTACCCAGAAGAGTTCTAGTCAGTTTCGGGGGCGTCAAAAATTTCCAAGCTGGAGGGCGCACCGGGATACGTCCCGGCGGCCCAGCACGGGCCTGCAAGGGGGTTCTGGGTGTCCTCCCCCAGAAAATTTTTTAAAATTTGACCTTAAAATAACAGGGTTTTAACTGATTTTGGTGCATAAAATGTTATATTATATAGAGTAAAACTTTTCATTTTGGGGGGGGGGCTTGAGCCCCCTAGCCCCCCCCCTGGATCCGCTAGTGTTTCACCGTGTTCTACCTGGAAAAAAATAATTTAGAAAATGGGAAACTAGCTTATTATGGAGGGGGGTTTGAGGTTTGCTTATCTTTGCTGACAAGGGGGGAGGGGGGTTAAAAATGACCAAAAAAGTGCTTACGTAATATTTGAACGGCCCCTAAACAATAAAGATACTATTAGAAATTCCATATATAACAGCGGTTAACGAGTATATTTTTACGTTGAGTTTTAGAGTACTTAAAAGTAGTATTCAAATTCTAGTCCACATTATTTGAAAGTGTAACAGTATAATAGGGGGTCTGGGGTCACCCCCAGAAAAATTTTAAAATTAACCTCAAAAAGTAGTGTTTGGGATTACACCTTTAGAGCACGGTTCATTTTAAGAGGCAGAAATTTCAAGGAAACCCGGTATAGTAACAAACAGCAAAATTTTGAGGGGGTTTAGGGGTCCAACTTCAGAAAAGTTTTGGAAATTTGCCCCTAAAAGTAGTGTTTTAATTCATTCTTAGACCCCTTCTCTTTATGTCACACAAAAGGAGGATCATTCATAAGTCACGTAAGTTTCAGGGAAAAAAACACCACATAAAAAATTGGGAAATTTTTGGGGGCCTTGGGGGTCCTCCCCCAGAAAATTTTTGAAATTTTTACCCTTGAAAGTAGTGTTTTAACTCATTTTGAGACCTTTTGGGTTACACCGCTCCTTGTGAGTCACTGTAATTTTTTTTATGGAAGAACAGTATAAAAATTTATGTCCAAATTTCGGGAGAAGTTTGAATTCCTAACACCACCCCCTTGCTTGGATACGGCCCTGGCGGCACATATAAACATCCTCCAAATTATTTAGTTAAATATAGAAAGAAGCATACATTATTGTTCCTGTCACTATCGTTTCCGAAGAAAATCAGAGAGGATGCTCGATCAGAGGGATGGCAGCGAGTAAAAAATATTGGGGGGGCTCAGCCCCCCTACTTTCAACATTGGGGGGGCTCAAGCCCCCTCAAACCCTATGGAGTCGGCGCCTATGCTGGCTAAATTGGATTACTTTTCCATTGAGCGAACGTGCCGCCGCGGAAGGTTACAGTAATTTCGAGAACCGGGTTGAACGTTTTCTAGAAAACCACCTTTTTTCATGGGCGGATTTATACTCGGTTCATTCTGAATTGGCGCCTGAGACGAAGGGCCACATCACATGCAGCTGCCATCGAATCGAATCAAATATCAAAAATTCGTAATGGCATCGTAAATCGGAAAAAGCGATTCAGCAGTGTCACAATCGTTTTTCTCTATGACGTCGGCGCTCACAGGTCGACCAATGGAGTAACTTCACCTGACGTAAATGATCATGTGTTAACTACCAGTATTACTAACGCCATCTGGCGATGAATTGACCCCATTGGACTCGCTTCACCTGACGTAAGGATCACGTGCTATACCATATCCAATCAGAATTCACTTCGATTAACGTGACCAATATTCGAGACCCTCCGGAGGTATCGAACTCGTTTTTGATCACGTGACTCGATACGAGTAGCAGAAGTAACAGGTTGATAACCTGTTATTTCGATATGCGATGGCAGCTGCATATGGCCCAAAATGTATTAGAAGCAATTACTGTTGAACCAACGATAGTAAAAGGGTCACGTGATTTTTTGCTTCAGTATTTTTTATTTTATTTAAAATATACTGATTTTTTATGTATATAGAGGGTATAACCAAGACCCTCTATATACATGGCCACCCAACTCCAGACGATGACGTCAAACGTGAGTGAAAATTGCCATGTTAAGTCTATGGAGTGACGTCAAAGATGAGTGAAAGTTATGACGTTGCACGGCCGAGTTGGGAGGCCTTTATATAGAGCAGTGTTTCCCAACCTTTTTTGGTCCACGCCCCACCAAAGCCTTCCTAAATTTTCCATGCCCCTCCCTCCATGTAAGATAACATATTTTTTTATACTCAAAATGTAATATTAAATTAAAAAACGTAATTGGATGATTTTTGTTCAGAAAACTAGTGAGTTAATTTTCAAAACCCAAAATGCAAAACTAAATACTAAATTTTAAATACAAAATAATTTTAATAAAATAGATTTTCACATATTTTAAATACAAAACAATCATTAAAGAGACCCTTGCAGAGTTGTAACCAGGCTTTTGTTTTGGGGGTTGACTCAAAATTTTGAGGCCTTACGAGTACTTTTGGGCATAAAGTTTTAAATGACTTATCAAGTAAAATTGGGGGGGTTCCCCCCCAGAAAATTTTAGAAATTTACCCCTTTAAAATTGTGTTGTAGTTAATTTTGAGAGCCACTAAGATAACACCAAAAGACCCCCGCTCATAGTAAGTGGCAGAATTCTCAAAAACCCTGTCATAATAAAAGTGACAAACAAACGAATAAGTTATAAGGGGGGTCTGGGGGTTCTCCCCCAGAAAATTTTCCGTATTTTCTTCAATCTGGGGGGCAATTTGGTTGAAAATTTTCAAATTGCCCCCCTAGAAAGTCAAATTGCCCACCGGTGGGGCGTGCGCCCCACGTTGGGAAACACTGATATAGAGGGTCTTGGTATAACCCATAGAGTATAACCACAGAGGGCGCAAGTTTAGAACTGCTGATGGTTGGCGAGTTTTGGCCAGGGGCGCCCATATGTTAAAACTCAAGGGGGGGCCCAAGAAAAATTTTAGGTTTTCAGTCAGGCATTTTTTTTTGTTTCGAGGGGAGGAGGGTTTGGTTCAAATTTATAGAAGTTTTTTTCACTCATGTATTGTGCGTAGTATTTTTTAACACCTTCTAATTATAGTTTTTAATATTTTTACACTTAATGTAGAAATCTACTTGTTCACAATATACCTAGTCGATACTAAAAAGAGGGGGGGGTCTGGGGGTCCTCCTCCTGAAAATTTTTAAAATTTTACTTTTAAGATTAGAGATTTAACTCATTTGGAACACTTTTGGGCAGCAACCTAATAGAATTTTTACCCATGATTTTCATGATATGAGTAGAATTCAGGATTCCTATATTTTGTTACTGGGGTGGTGGATATGGCAATGTTTCAGTGTATGAAATGATAGAAACAATTTTCATATTGCTTTTGAATTAGCTTAAAATCATAATAAAGTATTGATATAGTAGAAAATATAAAATAGAATGTTGAATAAAAATTATGTATTATGGTTAAATGAAGATTTTATGTAAATTTTTCGGATTCCAGGGGGGGCCCGGGCCCCCCTCTGCCCTTATGTATGGGCGCCCATGGTTTTGGCTATTTGGCGCCATATTTAGAAGCCACATAATTCATTTAACATTAGTTGGGGTTTCTATATATTGATTTTTATCGCTAAAAACTTGGCGCATCAGCAGTTCTAAACTTGCGCCAAGCTATGTGTTATAGTTAAAGTTCAGAAAAAAACACTTTTTTGTTTTATTAGAAAGAGAAAGGAATCAAATTCTTGGAAGGGTATATTAAACCCAAGGGTTCAGGTCACGAATTTTAAACTTTACACAACAAAACTAAAAACCAGAAAATAATTAATGAAAAAAAACCTTTTTAAAGAACAACGTTTTTAAAATGCACTAAAAAGTATAAAATAATTTTTTGCAACTCCTTGTAAAACGAAAAAGGTGGGGATCATGCATTAGGTAATTAATCCAACTTAATTTCATCATTTATTTAAATAATTTTTAACTGTGGATATAATGGTAAATAGAGTGACAAGAGTAGTGGCTGTAAATATTATTGCATGATCCCCACGTTTTTCGTTTTACAAGGAGTTGCAAAAAATTATTTTATACTTTTTAGTGCATTTTAAAAACGTTGTTCTTTAAAAAGGTTTTTTTCATTAATTATTTATGTTTATTTCAAATTTCTACTTATTAGACTTTGATTTTAATAGCGATAGCCATTCAAAATTATTACAGCGTTAATTTTACCATTGTTAACTTAATGTTAAATTACTAAAAACACGGATATTCCTTGTTCACTGTTAACAATTAAGAAAGTTTAAAACATGGCGTCGTGATGATAGTGACGTCAAAGGTGGGTGAAATTGATGACGTTGCACGGCCGAGTTGGATGGCCTGTTATATAGAGGGTCTTGCCTCATATCCATCCAACTTTTGAATATAGCGTTTTGGACCCTCTGTTAGGTTTTTCTCTGTGGGTATAACTAAGGTTAGAGCACAGAAAAAAATTCTAACAGAGGGTCCAAAACGATTTATTCAAAAGTATCATGTAGAAAAAAATAAAAATGTTCGAAATTTTGGCAAGTCTCTAAACATTCCATGTAATTTAACAAAAAAAGTGATTCCCTCATGGGGAATTCAAAAACTCCCTTGAGCGTGTTCATACGATTTGTACCATGCAAAAAAAGTCACTAAAATTTCAGAAAATACAAATTAGCCGATTCGGTACAAAATCTTACAGAGCTAGTTTCCAACTTAATTCACTGTGCCTAATTTCACCTGAATTTTAATTAGAATTAAGTTTTTACGTAATTTTTTCACTTCCAACATGTAAAATCAAAGTAAATTTTATGTGTTTGAAGATAAAAGAATAAAATAAAATCTTAAATTACGTAAAAACTTAATTCTAAGGAAAATTCAGGTGAAATTAGGCACAGTGAATTAAGTTGGAAACTAGCTCTGTAAGATTTTGTACCGAATCGGCTAATAGTTGTATTTTCTGAAATTTAAGTGAATTTTTTTGCATGGTACAAATCGTATGAACACCCTCAGGGGAGTTTTTGAATTCCCCATGAGTGAATCACTTTTTTTGTTAAATTACATGGAATGTTTAGGGACTTGCTAAAATTTCGAAAATTTTAATTCTTTTCTACATGATAAAATTTTATTTTCAACTTGAAATTTGGCAGAAATGTTTATTTTGGGGGTTGAAAAACTTTAAATTTACTTAATAAAATTTTTTTCATAATTTTTTTTATTTAATTTTTTTCACATTTTTTTTAATTTTGAAAATTTTTTTAAGAAAGGCAGTTATGTTGCAGATCAAATCAAAGATAATAAAATTACAAACAAAATGGCACTAATTTCAGGTTTTTAAGTTGTATAGTTCTAGAGTTATTAGCTGTTTTAAAATGCAGGAAAAACAACTTTACAAGAGTTATTTTTACTTTAAAAAATTTTTACTACTGAAAGAGGGGTGATAGAAATCTGGAACATAATAACTATAACTATATTAGATTCTCATAAAAAATCAAGAAGAAGATGGGAGTGTTTAATCATCGGTTTTTTTGATGTTTTGTGAAAAAATCAGTATTTTTATGAAACTTCAAGGCTTTTGCGGCACGTGTTATTATTATCCGAATGAGCTTAAATTTTGCATACATTATTATTTTCTATAGTGACACAAAACTAGGGGCGTCACCAACGGAATTCTCCAAAAAAATTTTTACCATACAAATAAGGACCACCCTGTATTAGTAAAAAGTTATGAACTATAAAAACTAAAGTTATCTAAGAAGAATATATTTTATTTTATGGTTTTTAACAAATTTGGGCTGTATAAGTATCATTTATAAAAGCCAATTAAAGTATTACTCATGAACAACACAATGAACTCTAAAACATTTCAAATTTCTTCTTAACCTCTTCTTCATTAATATTTTACTTTCTTGTCTATTTTTTACCCATCACATCACCCTGGTTTTCAGGTGAAGTTTTTAACTGGTATTAGATTGAAATTTAAGTAATTTTCAAGTTGGACTAGTTGAAAAAAAAAGAAAATAAAGCCTAGCAACAGTTTTTAAAACTTAAAAATTTAAATGCAAACATGGAAATCACAATATTATCCTTATTTATCAGATTCACTACAGTTTATATCTATTAATTAATTGAAAAACAAAAGTAATCATGTAATGGGATACTTGATCCCTGGGATCATGTATCCCTCGAAAAAAGGGATCAAGTATACCTAATATATTTAATCAAAACATTCATTTTTAATAATAATAAATCGAAGGTTGTTCACTGAACAAATTACTCAATTAATTATTAAAGACAGTCTATGTAAGCTTTAAAACTACAATTAATTTAATTTTCAAAGTCGCATAGAACAGTTACTATAAAAATTAACATATTTGCCTTTTGAAAAATTTTCCTTGCCATTCTGACAATCATTTCTTGAGCTTAAACAAAAAGACTGAAAAAGACCAAGTGTTGCTAGATTTTGTGAAAAAGTATAACTTTAAAATTGTGGCTAGGTATCAAAGCTCTTTTAATTGATTTTGGTATATTTTTGGCTACGTTATCAAAGTATCCCCAGTCTCCCCTATTAGAGAAAATATTCAAAAGAACCCAATATAACCCCCCACTAAAATTCCAATGTACACTGCAAAAAAAAACGGAAAATTTATTAACCGAAGTGTATATTTGGACGGCCAAAACGGCCAGTGGCGCATGCGCTGTAGGTCTCGTGATGACGTAGCAGTCTCGGGGAACCAATGGTACGCCTAGCCGTGGAAGTTATAGTAGAGTTTAGTTGAAAAATAGCCGTGCAAATATACAGTGCCAAATTTAACAGCAAAAACTGCTGTTAATATTTTACGCATTTACTGTAATCTTAAAAAACTGCCTTTTAAGCTGTAATTTTGAAGCGCCACCTGCTATAGTTTACTGGCAACTGCCGTGCTAGTGACCAGATACAGAAGTTGTACCTCTTTTCCACTCCACCGCTCTCTGTTATTTACCAAACAGAACAAAAACAAATTTCTAATTTGCTTCAATGGTGCGCTTTGAATAAAATTTGAAGAAACAGGAATTTTGAATAAAAGAGTAAGTATTTCTTACGTTTTTTTTAATATTTCCTTTATATTTCATATGGTATTTTGTAATAAATACATGGTATTAAATATTTATACTTTCTTTTAGTATTAATTTAAGAAGATTAAAAAGCCCGTTTTGGATGAAAAGTATAATTATTTCTTAAGTTTTATTTTATTATTGTATTTAGTATATTGTAATAAATGCGTTTATTAAGTATTTAAGTATATGTGAATCGAAATCACTTCAAAAATTGTGTAAATTTTTATTGCGTCTATTTCGGCCGACATGTTTATCCACAGCTCAAATGATACCACACCACCATATAGACCTAACTATTAATATCATTATTATTGGATCCCACGGTAATAATATTTAATATATCATTATTTTAGGATCTAAGATGGTATTAAAAGTTAAATCTCTATGGTTGTCCGTCATCATTTGAGCCTTGGGTAAGCATGGAGGCTGGTAGACGCTTATCGTAGCTGTGGCAGAGCATTTTTTCTTTCTATAAAAGATTTTTTACTTAGATTTTTACCATAAAAAATAATTTGCCATAAAAGACAATTTCAGATCTTATCACCCAAAATTTTTTAAAAATGAATTTCTATTCAATTATAGCTTATTTCTATTTAGTTTATTGAGCAAGTTTATTGAATCATGATCAGATTCATGGCTAATTCGCCATATCAAGTGCGATCCTCAATGAGGGAAGAAAATCACCTGCACGCGGAAATCGCGGATGATCAGTCAGAGGATTAAAGTTTCTTGTAGCTTTTTATATTCCTTTCTCAGGGGTTTTTACAGAAGTTCGTTTCGGCCGGTGACCGTTTTTGGAATTTGGAATAAGAAATCATGAAATTTTGTAAAAACAGAAAATTTTTAGTGAAAAAATTGTGAAAAATATTTTTGAAAAATTTTAGTTAACTTCAAATTGAAATCTGTGTCAGAGGGGCCGTTCAAATATTACGTAAGCACTTTTTTGGTCATTTTTAACCCCCCCCCCTCCCTCTTTGTCAGCAGAGATAAGCAAACCTCAAACCCCCCTCCATAATTATGTAAGACACTGCCGGGACCCCCCCCCCGAAATTTTGACATCCCCATAAGTAAGTACTGTTTTTTCCTTGAAAATTAGGTGACTCGTACAAGGAGCTGTCCTTTTTGGGTGTAACCCTAAAGGTTCAAAAATGAGTCGAAACAGTACTTTTCGGGGTTACAATTTCAAAATGTTAGGGTGGTCTATCTCCAGGAAAAAAGTGTTTACGTTAGAATTCCTAATTCAATTTTTTGTTACATTTATTTTTGGTTGAATTTTGAAATTATCTTTGCAAGAAACAAGAAATTTCGAAAATGCATCATCTTACGTAAGCATCACTCATATCCCCCCTCCCCCCTTGTCAGCAAAAATAAGCAAAGAGCAAACCCCCCTCCCCCCTTGGGTGCTTACGTAATATTTGAACGGCCCCAGAGTACCAATAGAATTAATTGCGTGCTTACTTTTAGAACTATTCGAGATTCAGAACTTAGGTGCTAAGAAAAAAAATAGATATTATGAGATGATTTAAAGTATTCGAAAGTTGAGAATATTGTTGAGGCCCCGATCGCAATTTTGTGAAAGGTCCCTGAACTAGTCTAATTTCATCTTGAACACTAAGATGAACTTTGAATATCGTAACTTAGATGAACCCCTTATTTCTGTTTTGAAATGAGGGACTATTCTCGCATAGATTTTGCTGTTAAAGTTAGTTGCGTTGAAAGTACAGGCTACAGGGTGTTTCATTAATAATGCTTATTCACAAAGCCAGAAAGGTTTTCAAAATTTGACATAATGCGCGTGCGTCACAAAAAAATAACATGCTGTGCTAATAAGTTTTAGAGTTACTGAATCCCCTCTGGAGCAGTGGTAGGATGCCAGAGTAGCATGCGGCTGGTCGTGGGTTCTACCCCCAGTAATTATTTTGTTAAAATTTCCAAAAAACAGCAAAAATTAAGACCACACGCATGCGCATTGTTGAAAAATTATAAAAACCTTGTGGTCTTTGTGAATATGCATTAATAATGGTATAAAACTTCAAGAGGGGGTAGAAAACACCATCAGGAATCAGAATTGCATAGGAATCCATGGTCCATGTTAAATCCATGTTAATGTTAAATGTTTAAAAACACATACATAAAGCATTTTTCTGAGTTTTGCCCATTTATTGTGTAACACTTTTGTCTTATAAATGAGGTATTTGCACGTTTAGAGATTAAATTTTATTAAAATAGTAGATAAAAATCCACGAAGAATGACGTTTACATCAAGTATTTTCGTAGCCTAGTTTCTGAGTTACAAATTTTTGAAATTTCGTTTTTTGTTTGGGCGCGAAAACAGTTCTGAATCACAAATCGTGCGCTGTAACGTCACATTCAATAGAAGCCCGTTTTCTGATAACGTGACCTTTCTGGCGATTTGGCAAAATTAAAATGGAATTTTAAATGATTTAAAACACATTTTTGAACTTAAAAATCAGAAATTTGGGAGTTTTAAACCATAATGCATAAAAAAGTATAAAATCAAGCAAATCCCTCACTCATGCAAATACCTCATTGTTCATAATGCCGTTAATATTCTAGTAAAACTAACTTACCTCGAAAAATATGGAGTCATAGCTGAACTCTAATTCTTTAATTAGATAATTTTGAAATTTACTTCCTCTTTTTTTTATTGCCGTAAGGAGAATGTTGAATATTTACATTTAAATTATATAGTTTTTATGTAGCTTAATTTGTCTTTTATCTTTTCAGATTGTAAAGTTTATTACCCAAAAATATGAGAAGTATTTATTTTCATTGTTGTTTTCATTGCAGTATCTGTTATTTTTTAGTTGTTCATTAAAATAAATATTAAAAGAAAATGAAATTCTTGTTTATTGAATGCTTTTATAAATGTGACATTACCTTCACAGGATAATACTATAATCTGTATAACATTAACCTATGCTTAAAGTTATTAATTTGGTAAGAATTTATGAAATTCCTCAACAATACCAATCTTAAACCTCCTAAAGCATTCAGCACCTCTATGTAGCAACATTTGGAGTAATTTTCATGTTATGTAACAAAACGCAGGAGAGATAACAGGTAGTTTTTTTAAAGAAATGTCAAACTATAGCAACGAAAATGTTGCATAATACATATTAGATTGCAAAATACAGGGTGTCCATAAAATAAGTAACCCGATTTAAGGGACTCTAGAAGCCAAACCGTTCATCGGAATTAAAAAAAATTTTGATGGACAAGATGTGATGAAATTTGGATGGGGACAAGAATGGTATGGGGTGGGATAGTTTAACTATATCAGTTACGGTAAAAGTGAAAAAAAATTTTGAAAATTCCCAATGTAATCCCCCTTTTTTATTCGCGCTATGTGATCCCAGGTGTGAAAAAACACTAATAGCGTTGAAACGGTACCTCTAAGTTGAAAACTCGCTCCTAGAGAGACAAATGAAAACAGCAATGAAACTTTTATTTCTGTTCAAGCTAGACTAGTGAATGGTTAAGAAAATATGACTAGTGTATCAGGAAATAGCAATAAAAAATAGCAATATACTTTGATTTTACTAGTTTTTATTGCTATTTCCTGATACACTAGTCATATTTTCTTAACCATTCACTAGTCTAGCTTGAACAGAAATAACAGTTTCATTGCTGTTTTCATTTGTCTCTCTAGGAGCGAGTTTTAACTTAGAGGTACCGTTTCAACGCTATTAGTGTTTTTTCACATCTGGGATCACGTAGCGCGAATAAAAAAGGGGGATTACATTGGGAATTTTCAAATTTTTTTTCACTTTCACCGTAACTGATAAAGTGAAACTATCCCACCCGATACCATTCTTGTCCCCATCACTCAAAACGTCTTCCATCAAAATTTCATTTAATTCCGATGAACGGTTTGGCTTCTAGAGGCCCTTAAATCGGGTTACTTATTTTATGGACACCCTGTAGTTGTAAAATAACAGCCTAAATTCACTTAAATGCTGTTAAAAGCAGACTTCCTGTAAAATTACAGTATCGCTGTAAAGATAACACAAAAATCCGTAAAATTACGAAATCGCTGTTAAATTACAGTATCGCTGCAAAGTCAACACAAAAATCTGTAAAATTACAAAATAGCTGTTAAATTACAGTATTGCTGTAAAATCAACACAAAAATATGTGAAATTACAAACTCGCCGTTAAATTACAGTATCGCTGTAAAGTTAACACAAAAATCTGTAAAATTACTAAATCGCTGTTAAATTACAGTATTGCTGTAAAGTTAACACAAAATTCTGTAAAATTACAAAATTGCTGTAAAAATACAGAATTGCTGTGTTTAATTTACAAAATTGCTGTTAATTTACAAAATTGCTGTTAAAGTCAAAAATTACAAAATTGCTGTAAAATCACTGCAAAAAGGGCTGGCACCCATATTGCCAGTGATTTTTGCTGTAAATTTACTGTGAAATTTTTTGCAGTGTATGTCTCAATTAAAAAAAATTAAACATCCCCAATGCTAGTGGTGTTTTCATCTTACGTGTGTGATTAACCATACATATTTATTTGTTTATAAAGTTTTCTAAAATTTGTGATTATCCCTCCTTTCAAGTAGTTTCCTATGAACCCACCTGGAGGGAGGAAATACTGATCAAAATTGCAATAAAATTAAGGGAGAAAACAAGATGCAACCTTATTCATCTGATTTTTGTTTAAATTATTGAAAAAACTAACTCGAATTGAAAAAAAACACGTAATGGTAACCAGGTAGAACGGGAAAAGTGATCATTTTTGTCTCTGTTCACTAACAACATCAATAAATGTCGGACATGTTTGGGAATTTTTAGTAAAAAAAGGGTAAAAGAGACATTCAAAACCACACCATTTGAATGAAATAAACAATACACCCCTGTAAAAATGATATCGCCGCCTTCTTTTGTCGGAGAGACGATAATAAGGAAGTTGCATGTCAGATTTTCAAAAACAAACAAGTGTTAATGGTTTTTTGTGTGGTAAAATGAAATATCTAGTCAGTTTTTCAAAAAAATGTACAGGTAATTAAATATTTTAATTTAAAAGTCGAGAAAAAAACACGTGACTGAAAACGTTTATTGTTTAAACTATAAGATGACGTCAACAATAATACCATCAACTCCATTGCTTTACAACAATGTTTAGTATAAGATGACGTCACATCCAAACTCTTGGCGTTTTCGCGCGCTTTTAAAAAGGGGATTTTTGTTAATTTTTTTGACAATCAAAAAATTTCTCGATCGGCCTCAAATTTTGGGTAGTTGCTTATTTTTGCAAGAGGAATCGATTAAAAAAATAATAAAAAATCATGCAACTTCCTCATTGGCTGGCGAATTGTTGGAACTGGACGTTGACAATATCGTTGATATTACCGATACTTCAAAGGTCAATATTGACAAAACGACACTGGGCAGTTTTTGCATCTATATGGGAAATTACTTTTTCTCCCATGAAATGAACGAAACAAAACCTTCATCAAACTGATCTAAAACTGACGAATTTTACAGCTAACCCGCTTTCCCACGAACAAAAACGGGGAAGGAAAATCCTCCCAAAAACATCCGAAATGGAAGTAATAGTAGCCACTTCCATCATGTTGACACCCCAAACTGCGATCTTCTTCCTCTCCCCATCCTTTTCCTTCAGTAGTATTACGTCAGTCAGAAACAGAAATAAAGCCCAAGAGAAAAGACAAAGGAACTATGGGTAATTACGACCGAAGTCCACAGGGGTGACGAGGGGGAGGAGTAGACATTGAACTTTTGTCAATCATCTTGCAATCCCATCGTTCCATTTCTCGTTTTCCCGCCATTTCTATCGCGGTGTGGCTTCGGGTGTAGGTCGAAGTATAATAAATACTCAAGACTCCTGTTTGTGGCCAGTTGTTTTTTGAGAGAAGACGTGTGACATCTTCTTCAGGATATTGGTGGGACCGAGAATGGTGAGTACTTATTATTGCTTTGTTAGTGCTTTTTGGCTTGTTTGGTTAGGCCGCCATGTTTAATAGTTGCTTATAAATTTTAAATGATTTTAAAATGACATTATAAAAATTATTTGTTCATTTTTCTCTGCACAAAAAACGTTTGGAAAAAAGTTGCTCTTAGATATAGTTGGGAACAGTGTGAGTCCTTTTTGGTTAGGGTCATAGAGTGGGTTTGGAGGAAAGCTTTCTCAATGCCCAAGAGGATTTAACGAATATTTTTTGAAAATCGGAAAGGTAGTAATATTTATAGTTCTTGTATTCTTTATATTGTATTGTTGACTTTCATTCTGTCATATGTTTTGTAAAAATTTCTTGATAATTTATAAAGATATTTAGTTACCTTTCAACGCAATATTTCACCCCAGTTATTGATCTCAACATCTCAGGAAAAGATTTTAAATCATCTCCTTGGTTTATTAAAGTTTGAACTAAACTTTTCTTTAAACATTTTCTTTCTCTTATCCAGCTTCTTTTTGTTGCATATTTTCATGCAATAGAAATATTTCTTCTATTAAATAAAGATATCTATTTTGGTTCAGATATTTAATATAATAACGGATAAAAGAGTGCAGGGCTATAAATACAGTAAAAAATAATTTTCTCTGGAAATAAAAACATTTTTTGAAAATTAATTTCTAACTATTTGTATATTTCTTATTAAACCTAAACTCCTCTCAATAGCTCTAACCGACTCTTGAATTTGTTTTTTTATTGCTCTTCTACTGAAATCCCTACAGCCATTCCTTATTTAACAACAAAAACATATGTTTGAATTTCAAAAAAATTCATTATCATTATGTTTTGCATTGAATTACTGAATATGTACAGCAAATACATTAATTATGCAAATTGCTCTCGCTATGAAAGCTCCGCTCTGTTCTTCCGTCACACATCCATTCATTCGGATGACAAGTTGGAATTTCTGAATAGCTCAATTATTTAAATTTCCCTTGTCACCAGTAGTAGCGTCGTCCCTCATTAATCACACAACGGGTGTCCGAATGCTTGCTTAACCTATCGGAAATGTGTTTCTTTAAATGCCTGGTTTCGCAGGTTTCTCTTGAACCCAGTGTCAATCAGACCGAGTCCTTATGAACTTGTGGGAATAATGCTGAAAAAATATGTAAAAGCTTTTGTTTGCTGGAAAATTATAGTCTAAAGTTCTTTAATTAGATTTCGTTGTTTCTATCCGAAGACAAGAAATATCTCTTTTATTTTTGTCGAGAGATCACACAGGATGGTATTCATTGACATGCTTGAAGTAATAAGTTTAAGCACACTCTTAAAACTATACAGTCTCAAAACTGAGTAAAAAGTACTCAAACTGGCTCCGATCCAAATGTACTCAAATTTGAAAACATGAATATACTCATTTCTAAAAATGTGCATACTCAAAAATGAAACATCTTGAGCTCATTTTTGAGTTCAAGCTTAAGATGTTTCATTTTTGAGCATGTACATTTTCAGAAATGAGTATATTCATGTTTTCAAATTTGAGTACATTTGGATCGGAGCCAGTTTGAGTACTTTTTACTCAGTTTTGAGACTGTATAGTTTTAAGAGTGCATCCTTCCAGCAGGCGCGCTTTTTATAGAGAAAGAAAAGGACGCTTGTATCTCCTATATAAACAATCGGAAATGTATATTTTAAACCATAACAAGTTTTGAAACAGCTGTGATTCGTTTATGGTAAAAATGATTACGTTTCATTAAAATATATTTGAAATATTCCATGATCAAATTCAACCTATGTATCTCTCACATTTACGCACGCCCGCTGGAAGGTTAAGCATTGTGTTGTGTCTCATACATTTGTTTATGGTGAATTTTTAGCATTATTTTTCAATGTAGTAAAGAACATTCAGTTAAAAACTAAATTATGGTTGCTACAACTTTAATTTTAATACTCCTCTAAATTTCAATGCATGTTATTATTATTATTTATTCCATTAATAAAAACTTCTTTCAGTGGGAATGCATAAAATTTTCAAGTAATTTGCTCGGTTAATTTTCACTGAATGTACTTTTTGAACTAATATCTGATCATTTTAACGATTGAAATAAGTTAAATATTATCCTAGTTTTTTTTCAATTAATTTTGATGTTTCCATTTACCCTTTTAATGCGCTGTAAAGAGGAAAAAACCCTTAACATCATTTGATATGCATGCTTAAATCCAGTTGTGTGACTTCATTTATTGAGCCTAATGCATAGCCCTAATTATTTGGATGATATGCTTATTTGCATTTGCGCCATGATATTAATTCCATAAGTCATAATATGACCATTAATGAATGTTAGTTTTAGTTCAAATGCTGCAACAGAACTTCAGTTAATGATACAGAAGATCGTAGCTATAGTTTTCGCTGTTCCTAGAATGTGAACGAGCATAAGTTATAAAGCACGCTGATGTTATTTTTATGAGATAATTTTTTAATTGCTCGAGAGCTCTAGTTGGGTTCTGGCCTTCTTTAAAATATTTTACCAATTAACCTCTATCTACGTCTTTTTGGTTTCAAACCGTTATACCAGTTCTCTCTTTTTTTCTTTCTTTCTTTCAGATTCTTATACTTTAAGCAATAAACACTTGTGTAAACTAAAAGAAAATACTGCGTAAATGTCATCGATTCTTTTTCTACAATATTTTTACTTTTTTTCTTCTTAACAATTGAATTCTAATCTGTATAATCTGAACAATAATTAGCGTAAGCAACCTTGATAGAAAGGTCACGGTAGGTCAATGATAGTCCATTATAAAGGTGCTGTAGGAGATCCGATGAAAAATCGCCCCCAACCATTTGAAAATTTTCGGCTACCTATACTTATATTCGGAAATATTCTGTTGTCATTCATACGTACATTAAATAAATTGATTTGCTATATTGAAAATAGTTCTTTTAGCTCAATGGATTCACTATGAAAGACCTATTCGAGAAATACCCTCGAGGTCCCTGGAATTTTTTTTCCTTTGGGATTAGGTAACCGGTGATCGCATACCCAATGAAGGTTTCCAATTTCATTACTCATGTAGAGTCAAGAACCCGAAAAGGTGTCATACCTCAGCATTACCGAAAAGTGCGGTTAAAATGGAAATGAACGAGGTGTATGTGGATCCGGATTTTCCTATAAGGAAACGCACCGTGAAAATCTATGTACAAAATCTTTAATCAAATTCATCAGAAGAATCAGTGTGGAGATATTTTCGTGTGAATCGTGTAAAATGAAATAAGAGATTACAGTTCCTCAAAGAATGTCATTCATAGATTTGTGGAGTGTTGAGACAGGAGGGATAGGGATTTCTTTCTGCACAGGCGATGATGTTTTGAGGTTCATTCAACAATGACGATAAATGGGACAACCTTTGGGGAATATGTTTCAGTGAATTAAATATTTTTTCATTAAGGTGGTATAATCTATTTATTGTAAAATTCCTACTTTGTAAAATAGTAGTTTAATTGTATATTTTTGCTGAATTAGGAGGAATAATTTATCATATCCAACACAGTGGCGGATCCAGGGGGTGGAACTCTGGAAAGTGCCCCCCTTGGAGACCCAAAATGTTCTCAGTGCTGGATCCGCGCCTGTCCATACATCACCTGCCCATACATCACCTGCACACCTGCGTATCTTGCGGTCTTCATGATCACAAAACGTTTTCACCCACACGCCACAATTGGACGTTTGTTTAACTGTGTAATAATTCCTTCATGAAAATAGACCGGATACAAACTGAACCCTCTTTTGGGTTAACCTTAATAGTCACTAGAGTGGTTTTCAAAACACAAAACAAAATAACAATGAATACACACATACATGTATTTATACATTTTAAACTAGAAGTTACGTATTTTGAGTAAAGGATATTTGATGATAATATCTTAGACTGATTACGATCAGTGACCAGAAAGAAAAAAATATTGTTCAAGTTGGCGATGGGTGAAGGCCCCCCAGCTTTACGATTTGCATTACAGGATAACGCGATCGTCAATGCAAGAGACTTTTTAAGCGTGGGGCACGACTTGGGGGAAACTTGTTCTATTAGCTTCTTAGAACCAGCTCGGAAACCACTTCTTATCATTTTTAACAGGATACCGTATTCCTGAATGGTTTTTCCATAAAAGTGTTTCTTTCTGGGTCACCGAAATAAAAAAAAGTAAAATTAAGTTTAAAGAAATATATATAGAATTTTTCTTCCACCTGCTTTCATTTTCTCACATTTTCAAGTTGTTTTGTAGCAAAAGTTAATATTTTATAATGACTTTTTATCTGAATTTTATAATTATATTATTATCTGAAAGGCAAAAATATATTTTTTCACTGCAGAAGTGGGGATGTTCTTATTACTCAATTCATTAGTATTGTCGTAAATGAAAATTCTTCTGATAGTTTAAGTAATTTCAACCTAAGGAAATTCGTTTTTCACAGTTCCCACTCGTTTATAAAAAACTTCGCTTTCTAAAATTCTAATAAAAATTGAATCGTCAGTTAGTTGAAGGGAATAAGTCCAAAAAAGGACAAAATGACTTTTTGTGCTTAAAAACATCTCCAAGCTTTGCTCTACACATGAGTGAAAAGAGGATGAAAATATCTATCCTCTATCAGCAGATATAGTCCTTTGAATTTGCGAAATCGATGTCCTTTCATAGTATTTTTTAATTTAATTCAGAATTAAAGTTAATTTGTCTTTCTTTTCCTTATTTATACTGTTAACTAAGAGGAAATAAAATTTGCTCTTAATTTTAAAGTATTTTAAAATTATTGTATCCGGGGAATGTTTGACGCCATTCATATTCACTTACTCCATTGATACTGCTGATACTGCTTTAATGACTCAATTTCATAATGTTTTTGAATTTTATTTGTGTTATTCTTCTTATTTCTCCCTTTGCTGGTGTGGACTAAGAAGAAACATAATTTAAATATAATTTTAAGGTTTTTTAAAGAGTTTTCTTCAAAAAAATTTCATAAGGTGTCAGAAGGGAATAAGTCCATTATTTTTTTCAACCGTAAAATATTTTTTAATGTACTTATATTTGTTTTGGTGATTTCTCTGTTTTCTGAATAGGGTTCTGAATTTCCAGTAAACATTTGGTGGTTATAAAATGAAAATTCCATTACTTATACAGTTTTTTTTATTTTATCAAAACTTGGTTTTTGGATTTATAACCCTTCTTCTAACTGACGATTCAATTATATTCAGTATTATTATTGAAGGGAATCCATAAGAACGCAATTGTCTCCAATTATCGGTCAACGCACACTTCTTTAAAATTATCTTTGCTCTTCAGCTCCATCTTTGCTTTTTATTTTT
Organism: Tetragnatha versicolor; assembly: GCA_024610705.1. Taxonomy (NCBI): domain Eukaryota; kingdom Metazoa; phylum Arthropoda; class Arachnida; order Araneae; family Tetragnathidae; genus Tetragnatha; species Tetragnatha versicolor. Next base: position 17,136,617 of record JANDEH010000011.1, on the reverse strand, counting down.
ATTTTGTTACTTCTCAACATCTGTCCTTGAACATTCCCCTCTTTGCTCTTGAACCACTGTCTGCTCTTCAGCATAGTTTTGCTCTTGAGTACTATGTCTTCGCTCTCTAGCATCTCTTATTTGCTCTACAGGAGCTACTTTTTAGCATTTATTAGCTCTTGATTCTTTCATAAATTAGACAAAATAATTGAATTGTTAGTTGGAAGAAGGGAATAAGTCCAAAAACCAAGTTTTGAGAAAATCGAAAAAAAAAAAACTGTATAAGTAATGGAATTTACATTGTATAACCACCAAATTTTTAGTGTAAGTTCAGAACCATATATTTAGAAAACAGATCAATCATCAAAACAAACATAAGTAAATTCAAAAATATTTTACAGTCAAAAAAGTTTGCTGGACTTATTCCCTTCTTCCACCTTATGAAATTTTTCTCATGAAAAAATCTTAAAAATACCCTTAAATTCACATTTAAGTTATATTTCTTCTTAGTTAACATTACAAAAGGGTGAAATAAAAAGAATAAGACAAAAAAATTCAAAATTATAGTGAAACTGAGTTATTAAAGCAGTATCAATGGAGTTCGTGAATATGAATGGAGTCAAAAATTCCCTGAATAAAAAAAGTTCGAAAAAAAATTTAAATTAAGAGAAAATTTTATTTTAAATTAGTTTACAGCACAAAGAATATGAAAAGAAAGACAAGTTAACTTTAATTCTAAATTAACAATGAATGGACATCGATTTCACAACTTCAAGGGGCGATATCTCCCTATAGAGGTTAGTTATTTCCCCTATTTTCACCCTTTTGAGAGCAAAGCTTGGAGATTGTTTTGAGCCCATAAAGTCAATTTGTCATTTTTTGGACTTATTCCCTTCTCCAAACTGACAATTCCATTTGAAACTTACCTTTCATTTGTAAAACACGTATCATAATAAAAAAATTGAATGGATTTTACTCTTCTTAAAAATCTTAGTCATAATATAACTTTTAAACTTTTTAAATCAGTAAATTTTCCTTCTTTTGAACTTTGACCAAAGAAAATGACTAGACAATCGATAAGAAAGTATAATTCCTCTTCATATAGCATTATATTTGGATTTTCTTCAATTAACTGTAGTATGTAAATTTTCTGAACATCACATTATTATCTTTTTTTCTTATGTGCTAAATAAATATTGCATAACATGCACTAAATTAAAGTTTTTCGTAGTTTTTTCCTTTCATTATGCTAATTTTAACCCATTCATAAATTACAGAAAGTAATTTCATTTTCCATTGCAAACAAGTTCAATGACTTCGCGAAAGGGTGTGTTTGTTTACAGGAAGCCTTTTACTGACCAGTGACGGAATCTAAATAGAAACAGGCTTTGACAAGTTAACACTCTGAAAGCCTAGAGTTTCTTTTATTTGATTAGCTCAAATAGCCTCTCTGGTGTTAACACATATTTTTGGTTACGTGACCGAATCTTACATTTTATGCAAAAGGAAATCTTTACTTTGCCAACAGTGTAATATAGTTTGGCCTTTTGTATTCTGCGAAAATAAAACTTTTTGATTTGTGTCCACTCGTGTCACTTGTATCATATATAAACTTTACGTCCTATTATTATGATGAAGTGCGGTAACTGCGAGGTCACCTAAAGATATTTCCTCTACAGTCCATTCCTCTTTTAAGATATCATTGTAACATCAGCTAAACCAGCGTTCGTTCAGAAATGATTCAAATAAAAACGCATTTAAGTTCAGAAAACTACTTTCTAATTATCTCCTTGTTTGAACAAGGATTAGTATAACAGTGATAGATCAATACAGGTCAAAGGTTAGTGAAATTATACTATTTAAGTAAAATTTTGGCTCTTATCTTTTCGTTCATAGGCTGGTTAAACTATGTAAATGTGTCGGATGAATTAATTATTATTATTTTCATTATTTTTACAATTTTATCTACCTCTCATTTTCTCTCATCGTCATTCTGCCTCGCATCCCTTTAGTTTAGGCTTCACAACCCATTCAAACGTAAGCATTGTTCATTTCTTAAGCGTTTGACCAACCTTCAAATCTTCATTGTTTCAAAAATGGAATACGATTTTCGTACATTTTTTATTTCAAATAAAACTCAACGTGAATATAAAACTTTAACTATTGTCTTTAACTATTGTCTTTTTTAAAGATTATTTTAACTATATAAAATAACAATACATACCATTTAATTTATTCAAAGAACTATAATTATAGGAATAGTTCTCTCCCATTTATAAAGAAAGAAATATTTTCTCAGTTCATTTAGGCTGAAGTGTTCTATTTTTGAGTTATAATATTCAAACTGCACTCTTTATTTGTTGGTTTGAATGTTAAATAAGTTTTTGAAAAACATAGTAGCCTTGTAAACTACTCTTTCATTTCTTTTATTTATCAATTGTTTTTTTAACCATCTCTGAAATACAATAAAACTTCAATATAAGTGCTACTGACTATAAAAGTATTTTTGGTATAAATGAAAGAAAGGTATTGGTTAAGAAATATTTAAGCTTCCAGGGATGACTTGACACATTTCTTCCTTTTATTACGTATCAATGCCATCTTTTTATTATAACATAAATTGTATACGATCGAATCATAAGTAAATGGATTGATGATGGGCAAAACTAGTTTTCAGTTTCCAAACAAATTATAAAGTGTTTTTCATTAGTAACTGGGGATATTTAGGTATAAAATAACCTTTCAAATATTATTCTCACTTTAGTATTCTAATATTTATTTCTAATATTCTATGAGTAAATTATTTACTCTTTACTAGTTAGTTGTATGAGAAATTTTATAGCAACACGCGTGTGATATGAAGAAAACAGCATTCTTTTTTGACATAGACATAGACAAGACTTTATTGTAATGGGCTCGTGCCCGTTTACAAAGTAGCAAAAATAAAGGAACAAAAAGTACAAATAAGTAAATAAATTAACACTTAATTATCATTGAACAATAAAACTATGAAAGATAAACGTAAATATACACAAATATATATTAAAGGTTGTTGGAACATTGGGCTAACTCGATTCATCTAATAAATTTTTACGGACTTTTAAAATAGAAATTGTAAAATAAAAAATTCTTACGTATTGACTTTGAGTTAATATTAACGGAAAAGGTTTTAAACCGGTCAAGTATTTGTTTCTGTATTGATTATAAGGAGGACAAGTGTTGAATATATGGTTCAAAGTATCATTCTCTTCATAATTACAGAAAGTGCAAGGGTCAGAAGGAAAAATTTCAAAAATTTCGTTTTTGTAAAAAATTCGGCTTTGATTAAGACGTAGTTGAAAGATTAATCTCTTAATGATTATATTTAAGGGTGATTCAATATATGTTTCAACAGCATTCTTACTAAATAAAATTTAGTTATAACCTATTGTCAGGTTTTATGTTTTATACCTATTTGTCGGGTTTTAAACTAAAATTCAAGTAGCTTCTATTTTAAGGATTGGTATACTATTACGATTTCACCCACATGACTTACTTACATGGTTCCTTCGTCCCATACTTTTTTTCGTTAAAGTCAATGCTCTTTCTTATACTACTTTTTTGTGGGGTGATGGTATAGTTTTTGTACAGTTTCTATGTGTAGTTTTTGAGCTTGGATTAATTTTTGATTAAAACCAATATTAATTTACGTATTGATAACTAGTTATTGTTTTGGGAACATGTTCTATAAATTAAAATTATCCCATCAATCCCATTATTTCATAAAAATACTAATAAAAAATATTTTATTAATTCAATATTATATTCTCGTCAAATGCAAAAAACTTTCACTAAAAGTTTTCTCAATTAGTACTTTAGCAAAAATATTTTTAATGCCTCTTAAAAATCAACTTTAATGGACAACTTGTTAAAAGTGCAAATCTTAATTCAGATAATGGATAAGTTTAAATTCTAAAAGTTTAAATTTCCTACACAATCCAAACAAAATTTTTCTTGTTCGGCTTTTCATCCCCAAAGTGAATCTAAAATCCTTTGCTTTCTAACTTTTCCTTAACGTAAAAGTTGTATCGTGCCTCTTCGCAATAACCCAATCTAATCAGTACCAAACAACAATTTAATAACGACTTCATAATTAATGCATAACTACTTTGGCCTAATATCCCATAACAAAAGGAAATATAAATCCAAATTAGTCAATCCAACCCCAGGTAAGATCCTTATGAACTTGCTTCAGACGAGGAAGTCATTTAAGACACTGTCACCAAAGAGAAACAAAGGTAGAAAAAATCCATTTCCTCAAATTTAAATTGCAAGCCAGGAGGAGGCCGTGACCTTAAAGCGACAAGCCCCGTAGGTCAGGTGGTCTTCTCCGTTTTTAGGCAAAATGGCACATTGCCCTTGGACGATATTTATAGGAAACCGGCAAATAAGGTGGAAGAGAAAGTGTGTCACCCAGATTTTAGGCGTTTTTAGACAATGGTGGAGTGGCAACAGGTTATAAATCGGGAGGTTTGACGTCATCGGCTGACGGGGAAAGTTAGTTCGGTTTCGATTTTTGAAGAGGAAGAGACAGTTCCTATTCGGAAAGACGCGAACAATGTAGCTATATAGCTTCTGATGATTTTCTTTGCTGTAGTAAAGAGATTCGGAAGTTGGGAGAAATTTCTTTGTAGGGGGGAATGTAGGTTGGAGGAAGATAAACAGGAAAAAAAGATGAGTTTGATCACCAAAGAAAGGGTGTTTTCCACGGGAGGTTCTTGGTGATGGTTTTGAAGGAATGACACAACTTTGATGTTGTCATACAGATTTTGCGATAGATCTATTAACTGATGGTTAATGGCCGGTTTGATTTCGTCCTTCAGTTGAATCATTTGTCCAGCTGGATGTTGAGAGTAGTAGGGTCTCCTTGCAGCATTCTGAGTTGGTTGAATCAATTTTCAGATTTTTATTTTTGAGAGTCATAAATTATAGTTTTTTAAGTTTCTATTTTCCACGAAAACATACTTTTTATTGCATCTCGAAAACATAAAACGGTTAATTCCTGTCTAAAATACTAATTAATTGCTGTTGGTTAAAACTATTACATATTAGTCGCATTACTTAATATCAATATAAATATTTATTTACTAAATTTTATTATTTTTAAAATATATCTAAACTTAAAATTATGAGATATTGCTTATTGATGTGAAAAAACCCTACTCTTTTATGCATAGACTGATCAAAAAGAGATCTCATTAAAATATCCCCATGAAAGTTATTACCAGTTGTGTAACATGGATCTTTCTGAAACCTGATATAAGTAATTACTTTTTAGTGACACGAAATCCCTATAAAAAATAGTAACCCTAAAAACGCTATAAATATTAAAATTTGTTTTTTCTAAAACAATCAAACATTTGTTGTATTCAAAGAGATAAATAATATAATATTCCAAATTATATCCGTTTATTGTTCGAATTTACCTGAACTCAAAACGGACATCACTAATGATCAGAATCTTAATGAAAGCGTTTTTGCAAGCTTCTGCGCTTCATCAAATCTCTCAACCGAATAATGAGCTGGTTTTTTATATTTTTCAAATGAAATGAAACACATTCGTCGATTAAAGATCACTGCAGTAGCACCATCATTCAAAACGGAATCTAATGCATAACGAAACCATGTTAATTGTGTTTTATTACAAAATGCTTCAGTTACAGTCGCAGTTGTAAGTGGGCGGAAGTATGAAGCGTGAAAGGGTGACATGCTTGTAAGTGGAGTCAATGGAGCATGTCAGATTTGTTTTTACAAAACATTTTAAAAAATCGTTTGCTTTCGCATCTGTGTGGTATTTGCACTTTCACTTTTACTGGCAATATAAAAACGTTCACGATACAATCATTGTTTTTTTATTCGAGCTGTCATATAATTCTGGAATGATAATGTTTGGTTTTCCTCTGTTGTAATAACTCCATTAGTAAAAATCTAATGAATCATAAAAGTGGTGTAATATTGTTATAAGTTCTGGCTAAACTCATTTAAATTTAAAAAGACCAATCGTAATGGCATTTCTCTTAAGATCCATGAAAAGTATGTTACCAAAACACTTTAAGAGTTCGGTGACATTAAATTTTATTATTCAACCTAGAAAATTACAATTTTAATTATACGGAAATATATTATTTAAAGGACATGAAATAATTCATTACTAACACATAAATGGAAGAAGAGGACAAAGTGGCCAAATATCGGGTAGAACATGTCTATACTATACCATTACTAATGATAACACATAAAAACAGACTACTATTGATAAAAAAACAATGTGAAGGGTTTTTTAGCATATTGGACCATGGTAATGAAATCCCTGTCATAGGATCCTTCTCAGACCCTTTTCAGAAAACTTCCCCTCAGTTGCACTATAACATGTAACTTCTACTGCAATACTATCTACCATCTTTAACTTAAGATCTCCTTTAAAAGCCTCTAAATAATACGTTTCATCCATGATCCGGGTGGGGAACTCAGAGGGAAAAAAGTATCCCCTGTCTAGAATTTTTTATTACCCCCAGATCAAGTGGCTCTTTACCACATAGCAGGAACTGACAACTTATTTAGGTCATTCTCTGAACAGATGTGGTTCCAAATAGGTACTTTTAGCCCCTTCCATTTTGAGGTTTTTCTTAACAAAGGTTGGTAAGTTGATCGATGAGTTGAATCTGTCTCCACGAAATTTACAGGTGTCTAGGAAACATAAGCACTTCCTCATCGGCCTTCCTGAAACGAAATTTTTTTTTATTCCAAAAAGTATTTATACGATTAACAAAAGAAATCCATAAATTCTCGTCAAATAATAAAACTCCAAGGAAGGATTTCAGTTGGTTTGGTCATTGATGACCAACGAAAAATTTTAAGAAATGATATTTCTCTCACAGCTTTTGGGCTTAAAATGTATAATACGCATTTCTATCAGAAAATTGGCAGGTTTGATACTTCCAGATACCAAACAAAAGTTCATAATTTAATAGTGCTTGTTACATAAAGCACAGATATGTTCCTTAAGATGTATTAGATGTTTTTGTATCAATAGCAAAACAATAGATCTTGTAAAAAAATATTAATTGAAAGAAATTTAAATCCAAGCTTTTCTCAAATTTTTTATTTTTGCACTTACACCACTTTTATCCTAAGCATCTCATTGCACACACATCAATGGGGTAAAAATATACCTCGGCCCATCACAAGCTTGTCCCTTTGCAATAGTACTACTTTTAAACTGATAGTGTTGTGGTCCATTTCTTTTTACACAACATCCGATTTTTAGGTTGATCCACTTCCTCAGAGCCTCAAAGTTAACGGTGCTTCAGGCTTCTAAAGGTCGTCGAACTATTTTCTTGCAAACACCTGTTTTCGGCTACTTTTCACTCCACACGCTCCCATCAAAAAGCTTTATGTTGCGAACTTTTAATCTCATTTCAGCCCTTGTTCTTCTGACGGACACAAAACTCTTTATTTCTTCCTCCTCCCAGTTACAACAGCATAGACGAGATGCGGAAAGTATTAGACAGAAATCTAGCTATTCTAAAGAAATATTACGATTTATCTTTAGATATTCACATCACGCGCAAGAGAGAAAAGGGTATCTTTGCTGATTTAGTTCTTTCTTTTCTCTGTACACACACATTATGAATCAGTCGGCTCACAGTAGGCTCATTTTATACCTAAAATAGTTCCTCTCACTCAACCACTCGTTGTATGAAGCTTTTGTGTGGAGTTTTACGTGTTTTTTCCTTTGAGAAGTTTTTGGAGAGATTGCATGTTGTATGTAGAAGTTCATCGTTCTCTTATTGAAAACACACTTTTTATCTATTTATAGTTTGTCTTAAATTTTTACTCTAATGTTAATTATATAATAAGCAAAAACTATTCAAAGAAATTTGAAAATGAAGCTTTTAAATGAGAGTAAATAACTGAAACATTATATAGATTGATCGATTGATGGGGTGACTATGGAGGTGTGCATAAGAGCATCTGACTTTCTTACTAAAATTTGTCTGAAAAAACAGTGTTGTTCTACATAGATTTTCGCCTTAAACAAAGTTATGTTTGTTGCATATTTCTAAAATGTCTACTAATAAAACTTTCTGAGCGAAAACGTCAATTTGAATTCTACTTCCTTTTTATTTTGATATTATTATTAGCTTAAGAAAATGCAATATACTCCTTAGACTGTTCTATAAAAAATAAATAGTTATAAAACTTCTTGAAGTTTAGACTGCTTATTTTAGACTACCTTTAATTGTCACCATCGATAACTTAACTCATATTGAAAAAACTATGGATTTTTATAAAAATAATGTTACGGGCAAAGTGATTAATTGGGCATTACTAATAATGCCCAGAGGGGAGGCGGGAAAAGTGCTAAATTTCATTGATAAATTAATGGCATTGAATTTACCACATTGCCCTCCTCCACTTCGGGTATTATTAATAATGCCCGATTTATCACATCGCCCGTAACATATATATGTGAGGCGGAAAGCGAAAAGGGACCTCTTGTCGGCGTTCGTCGAAATGGAGTTATAATTTTTTTCTCAATCTGTACAGATTTATGAAGATTTTAAGACCATCATCATCCTTGTAGCTCAAAAAATGACGAATCGCCAGTAATTAAAAGTTTTAATGGAATAAGTGGATTTCGCCAAAAACGACCTTAAACTTTCAAAATGCTACCCTCTCGTTATTTTTCACAGTTAAGGAATGATTCCAACAGCTAAAATTCGGTTCTAAAGGGTCCAAGGATCAATAAAATCGAGAGAAAAAAAATCGATAGTTTTGACCTTCTTCCGGTTTTTTGGCTTTTTCTAGAAATCAACTTTGCCGACAAGAGGTCCCTTTTCGCTTTCCGCCTGACATATACTAAACTTCAGAAACTATTTTAATTTACACAATAAACAGTTCAACTTCTTTGAAGGCTTAAAATACTGGAACTTCTAATCTTTTTGCGCAACAAATAACCCTAATACATAGTTATTCAGTCTGGAATATTGTAAAGTCTTAATAACAAAGGTAAGAAGTTTGAAAAAATTAAATTAATGCGAAAGTATTGAAAGAAAGAGAAGATAGTAAGAAAATAATTCGTAAGAGAGAAAGTAAAATAAGTGGAGAAGATAAAAGAAAGTGTAAGGTAAGATAAAAAAGAAAAAGTAAAAGAGATCATAAGAGAGAAAAAGGAATACGAGAGAAAAGGTTGAAACGTCCCTCCGGAAAACGTCTGCATCAGAATTTTAGTTTCTGAAAACCTTTCGAGAATAATTAAAGAAACTTCGTATATGCCTGCTTCATCTTTATGGAAGAGCTACTTTAGATCAAAAGAGTAACCATCATAATCACCATTTCATTCATACACACTCATTCAACAACAGTTTTTCACCGACACGATTCACACGCACGATCCCGAGTCCCACCTTGTTTGCTCAAGGAACCTTCCACCTCAGACAACACACACACATCCCACTCTCTTCCCAACCACTTTCTTCTCTTCCTCCTTCGCTCGGGTCATCGAAGAAAGTCCCGTCGATTTCTCCCGCTTTCACACTCTCTTCCATAGAGGGAGAAGATAGTAGAATGTGCGTTGTCTGTAGTCCTGCGTGTGCAAAGTGAAGAGTGGTAAGAAGAAATATTTGACGGACAATCGAATGAGGAAGATTTAAACCAAGAGAGAGATGAAAGAAAGATATTATCTTATGTAGGTAGAGAAAGAGATGAAAGAAAGATATTATCTTATGTAGGTAGAGAAAGATATAGACAAGAAGAGAGAGATGTACGGAGAGATGAGAGGGAGATGAAAGAAAGATAGTCTCTCATGTAGGTAGAGAGAGATAAGAGTTAAATGTAGAGGAAAAGAAAGAAAGACAGAGAGAGGGAGAGAGAATGATAAAGACAAGAAGGGAGAGATGAGAGGGAGTAAAAGAAAGATAGTATCTCATGTAGGTAGAGAAAGATAGAGAGAGATGAGAGTTAAATATAGAAGAAAAGAGAGAAAGACAAAAGGGAGGGAGAGAGATAGAGACAAGAAGATAGTACGGAGAGATGTACGGAGAAGTACCGAGAGATGAGAGGGAGATGAAAGAAAGATAGCATCTCATGGAGGTAGAGAAAGACAGAGAGATGAGATTTAAAGATAGAAGAAAAGAGAGAAAGATAGAGAGAGGGAGAGAGAAAAATAGAGACAAGAAGAGGGAGATGTACGGAGACATGAGAGGGAGATGAAAGAAAGAAAGAAAGATAGTTTTAGAAGTAGGTAGAGAATATGAGAGATATGAGAGAGAACGACTAAGAGGTAAGAGAGAAAGATGCAAAGAGATGAGAGGGAGTTGAAAGAGAGATGAGAGAAAAAAGTGGTGAATCACAAAATTTTATATTCATGTTGCTTTTAAGATGTTATGAATTTTCTTTTTCACGGGGCAGTTTTTCCTCCGAAATATTTTCTAACTTATAAAATCAGCTCATTTGTTCCATTTGAATCTGTAAGGTGCATCAATATTAACGTTGCAGTAAATCGCATTTCTTTTAGTAATTTATCTATGATATGAGTAGGAATTTGACATCTACCTGAAATTCATTAAAAGAAAGTGTAAAGGCTAAAAAAATAATAAAAAGGATGAAACCATTTCATTGGATTTAGGTGCTTTGAAATTTGTAGACGATCCTCCAGCTTCTACATATCTGTCACATAGAACTCCAGTCATTGAAGATCCATCCCTAATCTAGCTGAAAAGAGTGATACGGCTTGAAAGAATTCTAGACTAGTTTTCATTTAACAGGGGATATTTGATTTACTACTGCCACCAAAATAACAAAACAATTTTCTTAAGAGAAAGTAAGAGTAAACAGGAGACGTTGACGACAAAAGGTTCCATCAACACTCAATTCCTTTTTAACTTTCTTCCCGTTCCTTTATCCCCGGCTTTCTCAGTCAGTCAGAAATTGGGACTGAAGAGAGAGAGGTCAGTGGCAGAGAATGTTCCAATTTCGAACTCACTCGTCGCGATGGCAGCTCGCGGGCAAGACGTGCGTGAGACTACCACTTTGAGCTGAAGACCGATTCGGCTTTTTCACTTGTGTTTATGTTGCGTCCAGTGAGGAGTACCTGTGAAGGATACCGATATGGGGCGTAAGGCAGACTGCGTGGGGTTGTGGAATACCGGTCAGGTAAGAACTTAGCATCTACCTGCTTATTGGATTTCATAACCTGAAAAATTTTGGAGAGGGATATTGAACTCTTTGGGAGGATATGGAGTGAATTCAATCCTTTTCTATGCATAAAAGGAAATTTTCTGACTTTCGAGAGGGTATACTATTTCCAAATCACTCCTTGGTCACGCCGGTGATAACACCAGAGTTGAATCGTCAGTTAGAAGAAGGGACTAAGTCCAAAAACCATCAAGTTTTGAGGAAATGGAAAAAAAACTGTAAAAGTAATGGAATTTTCTTTGTACAACCACCAAATTTTTACTGGAAATTCAGAACCCTATTTAGAAAACAGAGCAATCACCAAAACAAATATAAGTACATTAAAAAATATTTTACTGTTAAAAAAAGTTGATGTACTTATTCCCTTCTTACACCTTATAAAATTTTTCTAAAGGAAAATCTTAAAAAAAACAACCTTAAATTGACATTTAAATTATATTTCTTCTTAGTTCACACCACAAAAGGGAGAAATAAGAAGAATAACACAAATAAAATTCAAAGTTATAATGAAACTGAGTCATCAAAGCAGTATCAATGGAGTAAGTGAATATGAATGAAGTCAAACATTCCCTGCATAAGAAAAGTTTGAAAATACTTTTAAAGTCAGAGCAAATTTTATTTTGTCTTAGTTTACAGTATAAATAAAAGTAAAGGAAAGACAAATTAACTTAAATTCCAAATTAAATTAAAAAATACTATGAAAGGACATCGATTTCGCAAATTGAAAGGGCTGTATCAACTGATAGGGGGTAGATATTTTCACCCTTTTTTCACTCATGTGTAGAGCAAAGCTTGGAGATGTTATTAAGCACAAAAATTCAATTTGTCATTTTTTTTGACATTCCCTTCTTCTAACAGACGATTCAGTTCTAATACATATTTTCAATATCCGTCTTAAGTTATTTAGAAAGAAAGTAAATAGGTTTTCTAAAGCAAATTTATTGTTAATAGTTATAATAAGTTCTTATAAATAGTAACTGTTATAATAAGTTTTTAAAAAATTGTTTTATAAAAAGTTATTTACCCTTCTAAACCAACTTATTTTTACATAATATATTCCCCTATTACATATCATAAGCTTGTTGATCTCTAACTTTTTATTTCGTTTATATGGAAATTTATATTTTACAACTATTTCTGAATGGTTTTGTGTTGTTGAAAATAATTAAGTAATTTTGGAACCGAATAAGTAATTTAGGATGCCATAACATACCTAAAAATAAGTTTAATTTTTATTTCGGTTATGTAGAATTCGTATGTTTCGTTTATGTATGTTTTTGAATGTTTTTTATAATTTCTGGGAAATTATATAATTTCTGGGAATGGTTTTATGATGTTCAAAAATAATTAAATAATTTTGGAACCGAATAAGTAATTTATGATGCTATAACTTATAACATACCTAAAAGTAAGCTATTTTATTCAAACGAAATTATGTTATGTCTTATAAAAAAGTGAGCTCTTTTAGAGTTTTTGAGTGCAAAGGTAAAAATCTTATCGAGAAAATAATTTTTTAAGCTTAAGCTATATATACCATATATTCTTCGATTTGTGAAGGCGCCTTCCTCCTAAATGAATGAACTAGTTTTAGATAAGATTAAGCTTATTAAAAAAATTTTAGAAACAAGTCCTTATGGTTAAAATGAAAATTTTAGTTTTGAATTCTATTTTAATAAATAAGTGTTAAGTTTAATATTAAGTGTAAAAGAGAAATGACTTTTCGTGTCGAGGGATGTAAATTTTTTTTAAGTTACTATGACTTTTTTATATGAAAATCCTCCACACAGTGCACTACTTAAAATAAAGTAATTTATAATTGGAACTAGATAATGAAAACAATTGAATAATCATGTATCCTTCGAAACTTTGATTTATACATGAACACTTTGCTTTTTTTAAAAGCATCAAACCAAAAAACACAAAAAAAAACCCACTAAAAAAACCTAAATTCTTTGAATTTCAACATACCCAATATCGTTTTTTTCCTGCTGAAGCATTTAAAATTTTGGGATTGCTTTTAAAATTAATTATGAAAAAGTATTTGGCAAAATTATTTAATTAAAATATGTCTAAAAGACAGCCCGGGCATTATTTTCTGAATCCTACTACTATTATAATTGTGAATGTTTGTCCGGATGTTTGTTACTCTTTCACGCAAAAACTACTGAATGGATTTTAATGAAATTTTACCATAATGTAGCTTATACATCAGAATAACACATAGGCTATAATTTATAAAGAGAAAATCAGTCCTTCATTCCTTTTTTCCCGTTTTTCCTGCTTTTTTTCACTTATTTTTCCGTGTTTGAAAACCTGTTTTACCAGTCATACAACGAGTTAAAACTAAAACATTGTTTCAAATGAGACACAGATCACTAGACTTTTTCGTTTACTAGATCTTTTTTTTTAGTTTTAAACACTGGTTTTAAATTTCTTAATTTGTTCACTAGACTTTTTACAACGTTTTCAAATTTGTTATTTTATAAAGGCACCAAGATATTATTAAACATTATCAGAAACATCGGAATTGTAAAAAGTGACAAGAACACCGGGATTGGAAAATTAGCGAGAACATCGGGAAGGAAAAAATACCGAGAACACTGGGATAGGAAATTTATATAAAGACACCCAGAATACCGGAATATAAAAATTACCGTAAACACTGAGATAGGAAAATTACCGGGAACGCAGCCGGGATTAGAAAAATTACCATGATCACCGAGCACCGGGATAAGATTACCGGGAACACTGGGATAGGAAAGAGGCGCCTGGGATACCGGGATGATTTGTAATATTGCTAATTTACAAAATTATAAATGTATTTTAAGAAATATTTTAAAAAATAAATTTATACACCCCACCCGTGCAAGGCCGGGTATAACAGCTAGTATTATATAATTCTCTAACGTAACGCCCGGATTTCGTTGTATTTCTTTTACTCGGTTGGCAACAATAAATTTGTTTACAAAATGAGTGCATTGTTTTGGATTTGATTTTTTCCGATTTCAGTCTCTAATGATATTATTAGCTGTTCAAATATGCAAAGAGGGATTAAATGTTACCATTTTATTAATTTACTGTTAAATTATTATTTTTATATGCATGTTAATAGTACTTATCTGATAAAAATTTACTGCTTATGGTGGTTTTTCTTTGATGCAACAGTACCCATGAATTTTATAAACACTGTATACATATTTTTCATACAATGTATTTAATGTTTCCCTGCTGCATATTACTATTTATAAAACTCTATTTTCATCAATAAATTTAGTTGGGGTTCAATTCCGTTAGATTTCCCGCTAAATATCAACAATCTCTTTTGAAAGCTTAATATTCAAATATAAACATTTTTTAATGATACACTGAACAGTTATAGATCTAATTAAACATTTTAAGGTTCAATTCCGTTAGAGTTCCCGCTAAATATTGCCTACCTCTTTCGGACACCAAAAAGTATGAATCTCAGCTAGGCTGTACCAGCGTATGGCGAGCGAGTGTAGCGAGCACAGGATTGCGAAGCAATCCTAGGGGAACTGCGTCAGCATTTCCCGGGGGTTGGCGAGCGATAGCGAGCAGGGGGCGATAGCCCCATAGTTTGAAGAAATAATCTATATCTATAGTTTAGTCTTTGTATAGTTGAAATATACTCCTGTTCATAAAAAATGCAACACCAAGAAGGAATTGTCCGATCAACTTGATATTTTCAGGGTATGTTCATTATGGTTTGATTATCAAATGATAATAAATTCAGACCTATAGCGCATGCGCGAGCTGAGCAATGTCTTCTCAACCACTGATTTATTCGTATATTTGGGGGGCTGTAACGGGACGTTAAGGGCTTGTAAGAAGGTTGTTTACCGTTGATTACCTTGTCATTCGATGTTATTATACCCCTTAGACCAGTGGTCCCCAACCTTTTAACCACCACGGACCGGTCAACGTTTGATAATTTTACCGCGGCCCGCTGGGGGGCGTTGATTGTTTACATTCTAGATTATTTTGATTTATTAATTTTAATTTAATTGTATTTTTAACATGCTTTCAAATAAAATACAGTTACACCAAAAAATAAATATAAAGTGACTTATAATTCATTAATTTGGAGTATAAAACTAGGAATTTAAATTCATTTTCAATGAAATGGTTGGCCAGCGGCCCGGTACCATTTGATCCACGGACCGGCACCGGTCCGCGGACCGGGGGTTGGAGACCACTGCCTTAGACCTTAACGGATGTCATATGAAACTTTAACATAGTTTTAAAGAGGAATAATGTTAGGCTTCCCGGAGGGGTGTTTTTCACACTGTTTTACCGCTGGTCAGATGAAGGGAAACCGGACAATATTGATATGGGTTTGAAAGCAGAGACCCAAAAGGGTGAGGCGAGTTGAAAATTGGGGTCTGGACCCCTTATAGTCACGTTAGCTAGGGATGAAAGAGGCTTCATTCGTATGGCAGTGCCGGATCATTGAGTGACTTTTCGACTTGTTTCAAATTGTTAGAATACTGTTACAGGTCTACCATTGTCTGCTCCATCAGTTAATCGGTCGCCATTGCACCAAAATTCACCAAGTATCGTTTTTTTACAGCGCTCCATCGATGGAATTCCATCGGTGCATAAAGCTACCATGGGATCCACAAAAAAATATTTTCGCAAGATTACTCATAACAAATTGTCCTTTTAAAGAAATCCCCCATCAAATTTGGTTAACATGACACCTAAATTGGGTTTGGACGCTATGCCGAAAATCGCAATTTTTGGAGTGTTTTATCGTGAGTCTGTGGTGAAGAAGAGAAGTGTTTTGACCTGGAGCACTATTGGGGACCATGGGCAATCTCATTAGATAAAAAATGAGGGCAATCTCATTTCTTAAAAAACTTCTAAAAATTTTTGGAGCCAAAAGTTATACCCTACATTTGAAGCGATCCTGAAGCTGTAATTCATCAGAACAAATCCCGTACACATGTTTTTTGGAATGTTCCAAACTCACTTTACATCCAATAAAGACAGTTTCTTTCTCGACAAATTTCTTCATCCAAAATTTCACCTATGGAGCTTGACTAAAATTTCGTTGGTTTGTCCTCATGCTTAAAATGCTTGTTATATTGCCAATATTGGCAAACTTTGGATTTGGGATGAATCTTAGATGAAAATCACCTCCTCAGTCAAAATTTCAATCTGTTTGATTCGATGACCTGTCGTATAGAGGCTCTCATTGCAGCGCGTATGGAAGACATTAAACACCGATTTTTGATATTAAATTTTATTCTTTTGTTCTGAAAATTATATCATTTATTTGTATCCACAAAGATCACTTGCTGTGTAAATTTCATCAAAATCTAACAAGTCCTTCATGGTGTTGCATTTTTTATGAACAGGAGTATAGTTTTTGATCTAATGTAAAGATAATCTGAAAAAGGGCCCGAATATACAGATTAGGAAATATTGGTAAAAGCAGCATATTAATACACTAAGAGAAATGACAGTTTTAAATTTGAGTAAATCGATATTCTCATTTTGGTATGAAACTTTTTGGTTTAAATAGGACGACCCAATGCTTTCAATTTTGAAACACCAGACATACTCAGTTTCAAACATTTTGATAGTCACCACTCAAATTATGCTTATTTTTAGTTTATATTTGAAAATTGATATTTTTGCTATATATCTAAAGTAACATAAATTTGGTGTGATAACGTGTAACAACGCTGTGACATCACACTCAACTTACAGGTTCACGTCATATGAACGTGGCTATATGGTCATCATAACTGTAACACATTGCACCCTCTATATAAGAATGTCATGGACGAATTAAAAAATGAGTACATGATTCTTTATTTTTAAGTATCTTCACATTTTATAAAATGAGTACATGCATGTATTCAAATTTGAGTAAATTTGGATCGGAGCCTCTCTGTTTGATTGCGTGACATACTCAGATTTGAGTAATTTTTACTCATTTTTGAGACTGTTTTTTAAGTGTCAGTTTTCAATCATAATTCATTTCATGTGTGGAAAAATTAGGTTGAAACAATATTGAATTTATTATTATAGGTTAAATATTAAATTAAAGAGCAATTTTAAGCAATGTAAATAGTACCTTTAAAAACAAGTTAGACCAGAATGTATTTAGCACGGACACTTATTATTCTCGTATTCTGTTTTGCGTTCTCGTATTCTTATTATTTTTATGCGTTACCACCCTCTACCTAGAAATCCACTTAAAAATTCCCACGAAAATAAATTTGAAAATATTTAGTATGTCACTACAACCGAAACTCCTATTGAGAATATTTTCTTCATTGTCTAAACTTGAACTTCCCAGCGGACCGCATGAACTCTCTTGTGAATGTCTGAATAGGAAGAGTTAAGAATGTCCTTCACCTTGCGGATTTATCAATAGACATCCTTTGTTTTCCAGCGGTCAACGGCTCGTATAGAATATGGCCATTTATTCTATTGTTTTGCATATCAGGTGGCATGATGACATACACTTTCATTCAGTGAATCTTTCTATTCATGTGCTAATTTAATTACGGTTGATACTGTATGAATGGAAAAGGGCTTGGTTCATGTTGAACTTTCCGTTTGTGTGTAATTGTTTATCATCTGTCTCATTGGCCAATCTTCTTATCTGGAATCTTTTTATCTGAGTATTAATTGTAAATTCTACCTACGTAGAACATTTTATCACTTTTTTAAAGGAAAATATTGAACATGTTGATTTTTATTTTAAAGAATGAATAATTCTTGATAATTAAAACTCTTTCTACTTAACTAAAGGTTACACGAAAAAACACGTTAAAAGTTACGAAATTCTTCTTACCGAAATTCTCCTCAACTTAACTTACCATTATCTAACTGTCTAACAAACTTTTTAGAATTGGGTTTTAAAGTAACTTTCTGAACTACCTGTCATATTAACATTAACTACTTTAAACTACTCGCTTTTAAATACGAATTTTAATCAGACACCATTTTAAAGTAACAGAAAACATACTTTCATGGATCTTTTATCATTCAAGTACATTAATTAATTCCTTTTTTATAACACGAATTTAAAAAAGTAAAGAGTTTTTTGATTTTTAAAAGAAGGGTAGTTGGGAATGTACAAAACCTATGAAAATGGGCAAATTAGAAAACAATTTTGCAATTTGTTCCTAACCCTGACGTATATAGGATTTTCCAATGTTTTCTTTGTTATGAGCACACCAAAAAACATAGGAAATCGCTTAATTATTCAAACATCCTTTTCGTTGCAAACCTGTATCATTCATGTAAAAAAATGAATAATGGATTGAAAACTCTCCTTTTCTCTATTGGAAGAAAAATAACGAGTTTAAATCGTCATTTTAATGGCGCAGTAGTACTAAAAACTTGTTAATTGAAATACTTTGCTATTGAATACACCAAAATTTTACGCAATGTTCGTTTCCTCGACGTATTCAAAACAACTGTCCATTATTCAGAAATGCCCGATCAATCAGTAATTACAGCTAATTAAAAACCAACAAGAGCGGTACATCACCATCGGTTCGCGCTCAGTTGGAACTCTCATAGACACAATGGGGATATCATTCAAACCCATGCAGCAAGACTTGCGTGAGAGTATTCCAACTGCGAAACTAACCGAATCAAAACAAAGTTACCGACATGTGATACACCACAATTAAGGAAAACTACCGACCACTTTCACTACCAATAAGAGATCACCATGCGATTTCGGTTGGTGTTTCCAATTCAATTTAGCGGCTTTCCCTCTTCAGTTGTGGATGGATGGTCATATAGTTCAAGACAGTATGGAATTTTGGTTTCACTCTCTCCGCGGTATGGTTTTCACCGGGTTCTGTCTCTGCGTAGCGCGAGTTGCCGAAGGATTGAGGGTTATTAAAATCGAGAATGGGAATGTTCTTTATTGTTAACAATGAAAGAAACGTATTTGGATCGATAACGCGAAACTTGTGAGGCAATTGTATGTTTAGATCTTTTGCTTCTTTTCAGTAACGGCTGTATTCACCAACTTAACGAAAGGTTAGCTTGGGGCCTTATAAGGAAAACAAATTTTAAGCCACAATCAGAGTTGGAGAAAAGGCTTAATTTCAGCTCATTCACACTGTTACACTTTCATTGTTCACCCTGAGTGATTCACTCTTGTGAATTGCTAGTTTGCATGGAAAAGTGAAGGAGTAAAGAGTGAAACGCCAATTCACACTTTTCACTTTGGAAGTTTCCTCAAAAAGGAAGATCAAAAGTGAAAAGTCTGAATGAGGCTACAGAAGAGGGAGAGAAACTATTTCTCTGTGGTTATATAAACTATCCTCTATCTTTCACTAATGGTCAACTCTTTTTCCAGAATGTTTGGAGCTAATTTGGCGATACATTTTATTGCCTAACATAAGGAAAAGATAGCACGTGTGGCGTTCTAAGAAACAATGTTAATATAAAATTGAATTGATTTGTCCTCCGAACAAACCCCTTAAAAAGCTTGTGGTGAAACTTTTCAAGATTGTGTGTGAAAAAAGATTTTAAAAGTAATATGTTTCTATCTGGATCATAATATAATACAGTTAAGTTTTATGGGTTTCACTGAAAACTAACAAAGTTCTCCTTTTTATCCATACTAAATATAATTTTTTAAGAAGTTCATTTCATGATATAGTCCAACCTCCACGAGAAAAACTTCTGATGTAGTTCAATGTCGGGTGATTGTTATGGGAAAACTTAATTCCACTCAATTTTGGGGAAGACGGTAATTAACAAACGCTGAAAAAACATTTTCTGCCAAATCTGTGTGTGGTCGGTCTTTAGTACAACTAATGCTTTCAAAAATATGAATACTACTCGTATGATAAAAGATAAATCTCAAATAACCTTTTACTTTTAATAAAGATGTGATCCAAGGGGTTGATAAATTTTTTAGGCAAAATTAAACTATAAATAAACATCTAATCCTCAAATAATAAAAATGCTTTTCATATATTATAAATACATGAAAAAATAACGAATACCTACATTTTATAAATCTCCGCTAGTAAAATATCCCTTCCATATCTTTTCTAAACAAGTCAAAAATCTCCCTGAGTTCCCTGATATTATTATATTTAACATTTTAATAAGTATAACGATAATTTGGTTACGAGTTTATTAAAATAATTTGAAAGAATTTGCTATATTGTTTTTAAAAAATGGCTTTAAGTTTTGTAGTTGGTAAATGCTATCTATATAATATACAATATTTCTGAATATTATTTAATTAATTTATTTATATAAGTACATTGCCAAGAAATTCCAGCTAATTGATTACTAATTTAAAAAATGCAATCATTATTATATTTTTGTATCATTAGTTCATTATTACATGGAAAAATATTAAAGACACTTTCTTACAAATAAAAAGGACCTCTGTATGGTGCAGCCTAACATACTTTTTTTATTATTGTAGATTAAAGATTTCACTGTGCAAAAAATCACGACTCTTTTGAAACCTTTTCTACATTATTTTAGAATAAATCTAGAAAGAATGAAAGAGAAAGTTATTTGCTATGCAATCACGATAGAGGAAAAAAAACGGTATTATTAGTGTCAACTGGACCTTCTTTAGAAACGCTCCGTTTGTTACACACCATGCCATTTCCGCAAACAATATACTCTCTATCTTTCTTGTATAAGATGCATGCATGCATTGTCATTTCAAAGGAAAAATAATTACTATTACTTCCACTTTTATTAGTACTTCATTTTCATACGTTCCTCTGATTTTCAACCATTTCCTTATTGGCTGTGATAAAATGCCAAAAGTATAAGCAAAAAATTTTTAAGACTAATATTCTCCTTTTTATATGTTGTAACCTTCTTAGACCTCAAATATAAAATGAAATAAAATTATAAATCAGATTCGATTTTTTTAGACGAAAACGACGATTTTAACCCAGTTAGACCACCTCCAGCTGACCACCTCCTATCACGTTGCAGCTTGTCAAATATAAAAGAAATTCACTCTGCAAGACTAATCAATAGTCTATCTGATCATCTCCCTATTCTTTGTAGATTAGTTTTGAGCTCCCCACGAAATACTACAAACCTTGATACGAATGATAAAATAAGACCTAAATTAGTGAACTATAATAAGTTGGAGGACTTTTTAAAAACCTATGATTTTAGAATTTCTGAATCTAATGCTGCATCATCTTTCTCAGATTTTCATACTAAATTGTGTGCAATTAAGCATAGCTTCAGCTTTGTTCCTAAAAGTAATTCCAGATTTGACAAAAACAAATGGTTTAACTTAGAAATATATAGCATAATCAGGTCCAAACAAGCACTATATAAAAAAACCTTACGTTACCCAGGTGATAATTTTTTCAAAATAGCCTATAAAACAACAGTTAAAGTACTAAAACAAAAAATCAGATCTGCCAAAAAATTATTTTATGAAAGTAAATTTAATGATTGTGACTCAACCCGTAAGCAGTGGAAACTAATCAATAACATTCTAGGTAATAGCATTAAAAATCAAACCCTGCCTGATCATACAGACGAACTTTATTTAGCAAATGATTTGAACTCATACTTTTCCTCAATCAACAATATCCCAAACTCCAATGAAAATTTTAAAGAACATTTAAAGACAAATCTAAATTCATTTGTGTGGCTAGAGAAAGATGATGCAGAAGTCTTAAATTGCATTCGTAATCTAAATCCCCAGAAAAGCTCAGGATCAGACGGAATAGATGCGAAAATTCTCAAAATTCTATCATTTTCTCATATAAATATTCTCACTAGTCTATTTAACAGCTTAGTAAATGAAAGTATTTTCCCAAAGTCATTAAAGACCTCAATAATAACACCCATTTTTAAAAAGGGAAACAGAAATGATTTCTCAAACTATAGACCTATCTCTGTCCTGCCTCTGATTTCTAAAATATTTGAACAATTTATTAAGGATAGATTAATTTCGTTCTTGGAAAATTCAAATTTTTTCTCAAAAAATCAATACGGCTTTCTACCTAAATCAAATACTGAAAAAGCTCTACTGGAGTTTACAGATTTTATTCATAATAGTATAAATTCTAGTAAAATAACTGCTGCTCTTTATTTAGATATATCTAAGGCGTTTGACTCGGTGAATCATGGTATTTTATTACATAAACTGTCATCAACGGGAATCAGAGGTCACTTCTACAATTTTTTAAAATCCTACTTATCAAACCGTATACAAATTGTTAAAATTAACAACACCTTAAGTCAGGGGTTCCCAACCTTTTTGCACCTGCGTACCACTTGACTTTTTGAGAAATTTTGGCGTACCACCAGACCTAAATATTTTAATAAACGTATAATATTTACTCTACTAAAAGTGTTCAAAGGATTTTTGAATTAAATTCCAAAGAAATCTTCATATTTAATGGTTAGATATTTTTTTATTTATAACATGCTTATAATAAAGGAGAATGGTATTAATTTAATGAAAATGGTATTAATTTACAGTTTTATTTATTATATCCATAGGTCTAAAAACGTACAAATAAAAAATTAGTACAAACTCAGCAAAAAAATAATCATCGTACAAAATACTTTTATAGGCTTTAGTGCGAAATTTGTTGTTGTTTGCCTGTGAATAAAATATCCACATTAGGAGTAATAGAACTTTTCTTCACTCTTAAGTCCTCTTCAACACTTACTCTGCTTCTATCTTTATTTTTTATGTACAAGAGTTCAGAAAATCCACTCTCACACATCTCACACAAGTAACTCGTAACAAATAGCATCAAAAACAGCAGAGCTTGCTGGAAGATCAAAGGGTACTCGGTTTTACATCCGACCCAGAAGTTAATTAAAGATTTCTCTTGAAAATAATCTTTCATGGAACTAGTATCTTCTGTAAGATCGATAAAACTTTCTTTTAGTGCTTTGACTCACGCGTACCACCTGAAACGTTCCCGCGTACCACCAGTGGTACGCGTACCACCGGTTGGGAACCCCTGCCTTAAGTAAATGCCTTCCAATCAATTATGGAGTTTTCCAAGGTTCAACTTTAGGTCCGTTGCTGTTTTTAATATTTATAAATGATTTATGTAACCTTAATTTACACGGTAAAATCATAAGTTTTGCCGATGATACAGTTCTTTTATATTCTGTCGATTCTACTGAAGATTTGAACCAAAAGATGAATTTAGACTTAGTTAAAATTAGTAAATGGTTTTCTGATAACTGTCTGAGATTAAACGTCGATAAAACAAAATACATGATTTTTAACTTAAGACAAAATAATCCAATTCAGCTTTCCGTTAAATATCATGTTAATCACTGTAATAATTATGATGATTGTAATTGTAAATCAATTGATAAAGTGTCAACAATAAAATATCTTGGACTTCATATTGACTGCAACTTAAAGTGGAAATCCCATACCAAGTATATTGCTGATAAATTAAGACATATAATGCTAAATTTTTATCATTTAAGGCCAAAAGTAAGCAGCAAATTCCTTATAACTCTTTATCACTCTTGGGTTCAATCTAGAATTAACTACGGTCTAATAATATGGGGTGGAGACTATCAGATAAATTTAAAAAGAATATGTAAACTCCAGGAAAGATTTATAAAATTGTTATCATCTCAAGTGCATTCCATTAATATTGATAAGTTCAAATTATTGAATATTTTACCTATTCGCTACCTATTCTACTTTAAAACAAGTCTCTATCTCTACTTAAATTCCGATATCTGCAGAAAGCGAAACATAATAAATCCCCGAAGACCTAATGCTGTATATACTGTACCTAAACCTGAAAAAACTATATTTTGTAAAAATTTCTTTTATAAGTTCCCCTAAGTTCTTTAATTTACTACCTTTAGAAATTCAAAATAGTCTAACCAAACATGCATTTAAAAAGAAATGAAAAGACTTTTTGTTTTCTATTGGGGACATTGAACACTTTTTTGTTTGATCCTGAGTTATTAGTGTAATTATATTCCATTCATATTTTTTTTGCACTACTACTGACTTTACGACAGATAATAAGCCATAATTTATGACACCCTGTTTGCCGCTACTAATTTCCTGTTTGATATTGTATCGTATTTATACTCTTTTCGTTTTGTTTTCATGTAGTGTTCATTTTTGCTTATAATATTTATGTTTATATATTTTTTTTGTAATTTATTGTGTAACAAATGTAATTTTTGTTAATATTTGTTCACCTACATGGATTGTTATACAATCCCAGGTGATATATCTTCCTCTTTGTTTGTAATAATAATAATAATAATAATAATAATAATAATAATAATAATAATAATAATAATAATAATAATAATAATAATAATAATAATAATAATAATAATAATAATAATAATAATAATAATAATAATAATAATAATAATAATAATAATAATAATAATAATAATAATAATAATAATAATAATAATAATAATAATAATAATAATAATAATAATAATAATAATAATAATAATAATAATAATAATAATAATAATAATAATAATAATAATAATAATAATAATAATAATAATAATAATAATAATAATAATAATAATAATAATAATAATAATAATAATAATAATAATAATAATAATAATAATAATAATAATAATAATAATAATAATAATAATAATAATAATAATAATAATAATAATAATAATAATAATAATAATAAAAAAATAAAAAATAAATAAAAAAAATAGTTTACCTTAAACATCTATACCCACTAGGGTGGCCCAAAAAACTTTTTTTTCAGGTAGAGTCCTGGGCACCCTGTACTTTTTTTCGAACACAGCCAAAATTTCAACTCTGTATTCGAATTAGAAGTCGAAGACCAAGAGGGGTGAAAAAATCCAAATTCGAATATTTTTATACAAAACAACTAAAAAACCAGGGTTGGCAAAAAAACCTTCTTTAAAAAAACTTGGTTTATTTGGTTTAAATCAGGTTTTTTTGGTTTAAACCAAGTTTCTTAGAATTTTTTTTTTCGCAGTGATGTGTGACATTGAGTTGTAAATGAGACATTCATTTCAGGGGTTGTTTATAATTGATAAATGATTTGTATATTTCAATTAATTAATTTAATTAGTTAATTAAAATTAAATTGATTTGTTTTAAAAATAATTTTTGTTTTTAAAGTATTCCAACTTGACTAATATTATTGTAGTGAATAAAAATCGGTGTTAATTATCTTGGATAAATGGTTGAAATAATCAAATTATGTATCTTAATTATATATATGGATTAATTTATGAACTTAAGAAATTTCTTTAGAAAGAGAAAATTTTATTTTTAAATAAGAAGTAAAAGTAAAATGTAAACTACTAATGTTAATTGAAATTGGATAATTGATTGAGATAATTAATCCGATTAAGGAAATCAACGTTTTTTAAACTAATTTAGTAAAAAACCAACTGGTTTTTATCTGTTTATAAACAAACCAACTGGTTTTTAGTTTTTATCATTAAAGAAATCGACGGTTTTTATTAATTTAGTAAAAAAACCAACTGGTTTTTATGACTGACAAATAAGACAAATTGGTTTTATCAATTAATTAAAATCCAAGCCATCTTTTATCAGTGTAAAACAGAAAACTTTTGTGTATCTTTAGTTACTCTTTGAAATAATGTTTCATTTTAAAGGAAATTAATAAATAAACTATCTCTTGCAACATATACTAATAAGTTTAACTTAAGCATTTAAGGTTAAGTTTAGATCAGTGTTTCCCAACGTGGGGCGCACGCCCCACCGGGGGGCAATTTGAAAATTTTCAACCAAATTGCCCCCCAGGTGGGGCCAATCCAGGGGGAAATTAAATCAAAACTTTTTTTAATAAAGAAGTTAATCAACATCTGATCCTATTATTCTATCTGAGAATGTATGTCTGAAATCTGGACCAGTATGTATCAAAACCAAGTTGAAACCCTGTTTTTAGAGCTGTTTTTAGCCTGTTTAGCTGGTTGAAACCCTTTTCTGGGGGATGACCAAAGATCTCTTTGTTTTTAGAACGCTTATATTTGAAACTTTTTTACATTATGTTCATCAAAATGCAAATCTTACCTAAAAATTTATATCCAAAATTTTCCAATTAGGGGTACCAAACTAGTTAAAAACCTCCTTCCTAGAGTCAAATTTCCGAAAATTTGCTGGGGGAGGACCCCCAGACCCCCCTTGTTTCTTAGAACTTAATTACTCATAACTTGATTTAGTTCTTAAGCATGCAAATTCTACCTAAAAATGTTCTGAAAAGCTTCATTAGATTTATTAAATATACATAGGGGAGGGGCTAAGAAATAATTTTGTCTCCCTCTCAAAATATATTTCTATATATGCCACTGAGACCGGGGGGGCATGGAAAATTTAGAAAGGCTTTGGTGGGGCATGGACCGAAAAAGGTTGGGAAACACTGGTTTAGATAGAGAGAATTCAATAATTAAAACCATTAAATTAAAAGATTTCTGATTTTTAATCACCTTAAAATGTCAATTTTTTCGCAAATCTGACCTTTTAGTTGTGTGCAAAAGGTAATACTTAATAACACTTTCATTAAAAAAATCCTGAAAATATTTTATAATTTCTAAAAAAATAAAAAATAAACATTTGGTTTAAACCCTGGCTTAAACCAATTGGTTTAAACCGGCCAACCCTGTAAAAAACCAAAGATCAAACCCATCATTTTGTTCATGATTTTTTTATGAGAAACTACTAACGTTATAGATATAATGTTCCAGGTTTTGTTTTTTTATTTTTTATTATTTTTGTAGTAGTAATTTTCTTATGTCTAAAGAACTTTTGTAAAGTTGGTTTTCCTGCATTTTTAAACAGCTAATAACTCTAGAACTATACAACTTAAAAATCTGAAAATAGTCCCATTTCGTTTATAATTTTTTTTGTCTTTGATATAATGTGAATCATGACCATCATTTTCAAAAAGTGTTTTTTTTTCAAAGTTTAAAAAAAGTGAAAAAAAAATTCAATGAAAAAATATTTTTTGATTTGACATTTTTTGCATGTTTTAAGTCATATGGACACCCTCTAGTGAGTTAATGAATTTTCCATGAATGAATCGCTCTTGTATAATTTTAGGGATAGTTTAGGGACTTACCTAAATTTCAAATATTTTTTTACATGATTAAATTTTATTTTCAACTTGAAATTTGGTAGTGATGTTCATTTTAAGTGTTAAAATGCTTTTAATAAATTTTCAAAAAATTTTTCAAAAATAATTTTTTTAAACATCGCTATCCCCACAAAACACAAAAACCACTTCCCCTCATTAACGCAGGGCCAAAGTTATCAAACATAACGCCCAATTTTAAGAGAATCATGGAATCAAAAAAAAGCAGGTGCATTCTTCACATTTAAGTTTTTTCATGCATACTTTAGTTTATGTTTTGTATTTTATTAATCATTTATGATGAGGTTAACTTAAGCCTCATAACCCTATTGCTCCGCTCAGCACGCTCAGCGGAATTTCAGGTTAGTATACAACCTTCCTCTCGAAGCCTTAAACTTTTAAATTTTTTTACATGGAAAACCACCGAAGCTACTCCATACTGTAAGCTAACTTTTAGCATACTTTTAAAGATAATAATAAACCACAAAATTTGAGACCATGATTACATTTTTATCAATAGTAGTTCTTCTACAAATTGACTTTTTCAATAATTTTTTTGGGATGTCGCTCCATTTTTATCTGCCTGGGATTTGGTCTGGGACCCCCAAATCCTATGTGATTCTGACTTGTCTGGGTGTCTACTATCCCCCCTAGAAGTGTGACCCAACATTTATGGGACACCCTGTATAACAAACATGTTTAGAAAACTAGTAGGTTAATTTTGAAAACACAGAAGGGAGAACTAAGTTTGAAATACACAATAATTTTAATGAAATAAATTTTCATGCAACCTAAGGATTTAGCAATCAATCATTAATTACAGAGCTATCATAAGAATTTAATGTTAATGAGATACTTGCAGAGCCGTAACTAGACTTTAATTAAGGGAGGGGGGTGATTGACTCAAAATTTTTTGAGGTACATCCATACGAGTACTTCTATACTTTAAGTTTTTAATGACTTAACAAGTAAAATCGGGGGAGTCTGAGGGTTCCTCCCTCGGAAAATTTTTAAAATTTGCCCCTTTAAAATACGTTTTAGTTCATTTGAAACCATTTAAATTACATCCAAAGAGACCCGCTTATTGAAAGTGGTAGAATTTTCAAGGAAAAGCTATATACAGTAAATAAACAACTGAGAAATAAGAGGGGTTTAGGGGTCTACCCCAGAAAATTTTTGGAAGTTTTCCATCTTAAGGGGCATTTTGGTTGAAATTTTTCAAATTGCTTCACGTTGGGAAACACTGGGGTAAGCTAATCTTAAGGCAAGGGGAATATAGAACAATTCAATCATTTTATTGAGTAAAAAATTAAATTTTTTACTACAAAATCTTTGTTTGGAACACATAAAAAAGCATACGTGTAACTTGATTTCTTAACATAAAACTTGAAACACTTCATTGATGAAGAAGAGATATCAGATATAAAATAATTAGAACTAAATCCTTTTTTGTTATTAACACATAAAACTTACATTTTTGAAAAAAAAACTACGTTACTGTTTTACAAACTCTCAAAAATACACATTATTTGGGAATTTTCTACCATTTAAAAAGTTGTTTTTATTACCATTGAGATATTTCCGGTTAAAATATCTGGCCCTAAGCGGGTCGTAATCTTCCCTTAAACAACCTAATGCATGAACAGGTCCTCATAAACAAGCGTACTTTTCGCGGCATGACGATTCAGTTTTCCTAGCCAATACAGGTTCACGTTCTGCTAAACTAACCCATTCTTTCGAGCAGAAGACTTTGTATGAGTTCTCCAGAATAAACCTGTGGGCGGCGAAAGTTAGTTCAATATCCCCGTGTCTGTCAGCAAGGTACAAAATGTCGCACACGTTTGACAGGGAAATATCGGCACACAAGAAGGTGAAGCATTCCTTCTTGAGGGTGTGGACCTGGTACTTGTCGGCTGCGTTGTAAAGCTTGAGGGCCATTTCCCCATCCAGGTCTTTCGCATTCCCGGAGTACAGGAAGGCAAGGAAGCGGGAGAGCGTGTTGGCGTCCAGATCGTCGATGTCCATCGACCCGGACGCTGCTTCCTTCATATCGCTCAAGAGCAAGCGCTTGAAAACGGGTGAGCGCGCGCTAAGAATGCTCTTGTGGGCCGCGAAGGTCTTGTCTTCGCAGCGGATTTCGAAGTCCGAAAAGTCCCGGTCCTGGTAGAGGCTCGTCAGGTCTTTCGAAAGAGTCTCAGATGGGTTGCTTGAGGGTGCGGTGCAGAAGCTGGCTCCATTGCAGAAAACGTAGGGGCCTAATTTCGTGAGGCAGACACTGGAAACTATTGTAATTTTAAAATGTAACGTGTTCTTTTTTTGTACCTGTTCACTCAACTTAAGAGGGTCGCAAATTTCCCACTCTGAGAGATTAATTATTAAGTGCTCCTTTTCTTCGCAGCTTACGACACATTCGTCACTGTTCACTAGATTTACCCGACTTCGAACCGAATAACGTGGTGGAGGAACCGAACAACGAGAATCGCCACTAGGAGGATATTCGTGAACATGAAAAAAATGTGTTTTCTTGTCCTCGTCGTCATAACGCGAATACAAAAACAATAAATCTGTTTGCTTTGAATCGAGCCAACTAGGGAGAGTTACACCTGACAAATTTCGACGTGTATCTTGTACTTCTGGCATCATATCTTTCGGGTCTATTTTGATACAGGTTTCGACCATTTCTATTGTTGTGTGTAGATAATGCTTTCCTGGAGGACCATTGCCTTCGTCGTATTCAAATCTCAATGTGAGTCGGTCCCGGCCGTTCTTTCTAATCCTAGATACAACCTCTTCAAAGGTAGGCCCAGGAGGTACACTCTCCTGGGTCCTTTTTGCCACGGAGCAGATGAGAATATCATCGGGACAGTAGAAGGAGAGAGTGCCGGAATAGCCGTGCTGCAGGTGCAGTTGAATACAAACTACTTTTCTTAGAGCAATATACTGTCTTGGATACAGGGTAGGAGTAAATTGGCCCAAACGTATTGTACCTAAGCAAATTCTATCTCCATGTACGTGCTGGTTCCAATGGCTAAAGTTGTCGATGCTCCATTCCATTTCCGATATTCTGGTCTAAAAAACATAAATTGAATCACTTATTTCTGAATTATGTCAAACACAATACTTTTTTCAAGAATGAGATATTGGTGTCATGAGATTCTGTAGGGGGTAAAGCACATTTTAGGGTAGGGATAGTAAAAATAACGTTATTTTAAAATAATTTTTTCAACATGTTGAAATTCAGCTTTAGTGCAGAAATAAGCCAAACGACTTCGCTTGACTGGTTTCTGCATTTAAACGGTGGGAAATTTCGTTAATGCCGTCTCATCTGCAGCTTGTTTGGGACTGCAGTTTTTTTATTAAATCGCATACAAACAGCATGCAATGAGGAAGTTGCATGATTTTTTTAATAGATTCTTCTTGGAAAAATAAGCAACTACAAAAAATTTGAGGCCAATTGAAAAATTTTTTGATTGCCAAAAATTAACAAAAATTCCCTTTTTAAAAGCGCGCGAAAACGACAAGAGTTTGGGATGTGACGTCATCGTACAATAAACATAGTTGGAAAGCAATGGAGTTGATGGTATGATTGTTGGCGTCATCGTTACGTTTTAAACAATAAACGTTTTTAGTCGCGTGTTTTTTTCTCAACTTTTAAATTAAAATATTTAATTACCTGTACATTTTTTGAACAATTGACTAGATATTTCATTTTACCATGCAAAAAAACCATACGGAACACTTGTTTGTTTTTGAAAATCTGACACATGCAACTTCCTTATTGGAAAAGTGTTTGGAGGATTTGGAGCAGTGTTTAAATGGCAGCAAGGCTGAAGTCCTAATTTAAATTAAATAAATTTATAGCTATTCGTATGGTGATGGTTCGTATGGTTCATATTACTCTTGGAGGTATTTCCCCCCCCAAAAAAAATTTACCTCCTGTGAATTTTAGCTTATTTATAAAAAAGAAATAATGAAATTTTTCTCTGCAAGGTAGTCTTTACACAAATAGGATCTTTTAGTTTTACTTTCAATTGAAGTTTTAATATTTTCTCAGTTAAATTTCTGAATAATTTGATACTTTTTGAGCCTTAGCCTTCAAGTTAATTTTCACTAAGGCTCCTGATTATCAATTAAAAGTTTCCTAGTTTTGTATTTTAAGAATAATTTGAATAATCAAATGGAATCTGACAGTTTTCATTAAAATTATTTCTTTTTCATAAAAACGCATCCCCAAAAAAATTTGACCTGGATCAACACCTGTTATAGCCATTGCATATGGTAATTTCTCAAATCGTGTATTCCCTTTTACCTTTTGAGCTCTTGCTCAGTCTCAGAAATTGGTCGAGGTTTCTAGAGGAAAAATGTTTCTTTAATGTATGGTATGAATAGAAGGAAAATAAAAGTATATTTTGTTTTTCAATGTTAGATGATCATGATCTGGCTTTAAACTTAAAGGTTTAATAGATTTTATATACAATTCACTTAACTACGCAATCAGAGTTCTTTGCTGTAAGTTTTTTTTAAGTAAACAAGTGTTTTAAATTAATATTTTATTTGTTGTACTTATATAAAATATTAAATTTGTTTGTGGAGCTATTGAGAATATATGTTCTACTTTAAGATATTCTAAATTTAAAATTTCTGACTAAATTCTAATTTAATAATACAAAATATCACACCTTAAATATGATTAAAAAAGTAATAATCAAATTGAAAAAGTTAAAAATGCATACTTTTCAACTATTATAATCATTCAAGTTTCAAACTCTATTTGATAAAATATTTTTCTTTGTTTTCTTAATCATTTTCCTTTGTGATTCGTTTTGAATCAAATTTTGGATTTTCTTTTTTCCTACATTTATTAAAAATTTTATTATAATGAGAAAGTTGAATATTAGGTTAAGTTTGGTAGTTCATTTAAGTGTTATGAAAATAATAAACCCTACCGCATTTATGTGTAGTTGCTACAAAAATACATAACCCAGCTCCGAATTTTAAATTTGACTGCTACAAATCTTAAGTGTAGCTGCTACAAAATATTTAAGTGGTGCAACATTCCTGCTTTCTCAAATTTAGTCTGTGTTTTTAGTATTTGTTGTCTTTTACATTGAAATTACAATTTTTATGTGTAACTATACATTACTTTTCTTATATTAAGTTTTTAAGACGCAAACTCTCCAATAAAATCGTAATAAAAAGCTTCATTAAATCCATTAAACATGTATGGGAGGGGGCTGAGGAATAATTTTGAACCCCTCCTGAAATAAAATTCTGCAAACGCCACTGTGTTTAGGCGCTCAAATTTACAGAAAAGAAAAAAGATTGAAATCTGGCGACTTCTAATATCAAATCTAAACAGTCAAAATCTCGATGATTCACCACGCATATCCCGTTTAATCATATCATTAAAGAAGAAGATAAATATAAATATTAGTGGTGCTCAGGATTTATCTCCAGCAGCTGAATCTGTGATGTTTTTTTAAAACACGTTGAATATATTCTTTTGGCCATAAAGCTACACACTAAAGCTTCAAAACTACGATTTTTTCAAAAGAAATTTTCTTTAGATATCATTTTATTCTTCTGGTGGGGCATGTGCCCCGTGCCACCCCCTAGATCCGCTACTGTCGGGAAGGATTTTTACTCGGGGTCCAAATAATTTTGAAAATATTTATTATCGAGGCAAAGAGAAAAAAAATTTTTGCATTAAAAATTCTGCTGTGTTGTTTTTTTAATGTCGCTTGGAATATCCAAGCGCTCAATCCGCTTATCCAAAATCTTATTAGAATCATCAGGGGGCGTGTGGAATGAGAACGGCCCCTTCACTTATTGTGTGATTTGAGGGACATATACTACATTGATTGGATTTTAGATTCCCCCAGAAGGTAAAGAAATCTTCAGTTTACGAGAAAAATAAACATTTTTAACTAATTCTTTAATGAGGTCAAACATATAAATTACTAAAGGTAAATATTTAATAAATTATATATTTATGTAAATTGAAAATTGGTGACGGTCCGAAAAATAACCTCTCGCGGTCAGCTTTTGACCGCGTGAGGTTATTTCCTGGATTGACAAAATATTTTGAAAATAATTTTTTATAGTATTTAAATTCCTTCTCCTTCCAAAACTACCTCTCTCTACCTTCCAAAGTTACAAATCTCTTCGAGGTTCGTATGCTGCCCGCGGGCCTTGGGTTGGACCTGGACCACTTTGAATTAGAATACACTCTAATAAGAATTATTGAATCATTAGTTTGAAATATTAAGTAGTGGAATTTTCGTTGCATAACTATCAAATTCTTAATGGTCATTTAGGACCTTATTTAGAATGCTAGAACAACCTTTAAAAATAATATAAGTACAGTATTCAAAAGTATTGCTGTAATAAATATATAAAAATATTTTTTAAAAAAAGTTGATGGACTAATTCCCTCTTTAAAACCTATAAAGTTTCAGGTAAAAAAACCCTTAAAAACCCCTAAAATTGAATAATTACATTTCTGCTTATTTCACAGAACAAAAGCTAAGCAAATAAAATTCATAAGTATAGTGAAACTGAGTCATTAAGGGAGTTTTAATAATTATCAATAAAGTCCCATAATCACAGGATACAGAAATGCGAAAAAACTTTTTAAAGTGTTCAAGTTTTAAATTTAAAACAGATTTAAAGGTACTTCAAAATTAGCCGGGCGCAAATCTTGCCAATATGAATTCATTGGCGACGTTACCCAAACCCAAAAGCATGATTATGCAAATTGAACCCGGGGGCGGTACTTACATTTTGAACCAATTAGAAGACTATTTCTCGACCATTGTGGATCCAATGTTTTTCGTATTTTTTATTAGTTATTAAAGCCGAAAGTATAAAAAGCTTAATAAAAGCGGTCTAATGAACTATAATGAATGTTTAAATTCGTTAGCAAAAAATAAAATCAGAATTCTAAACATTACTTTTTACTGCCAATTTAATTTGTATTGATTTTATTTATTTAAAATATAGAGGAATATAATTCTGAAATTAAGTTGGGAGATGAAATAGTTTTAAAAGATGAATAAATTTAAATAATAACGTTCAAAATCTCTATTAAACACTCTAAATTATTCTTGCTTCAAAGCCCTTTATAAAGTACTAGCTGTTATACCCGGCCTTGCACGGGTGGGGTGTATAAATTTATTTTTTAAAATATTTCTTAAAATACATTTATAATTTTGTAAATTAGCAATATTACAAATCATCCCGGTATCCCAGGCGCCTCTTTCCTATCCCAGTGTTCCCGGTAATCTTATCCCGGTGCCCGGTGATCATGGTAATTTTTCTAATCCCGGCTGCGTTCCCGGTAATTTTCCTATCTCAGTTTTTACGGTAATTTTTATATTCCGGTATTCTGGGTGTCTTTATGGTAAATTTCCTATCCCAATGTTCTCGGTAATTTTTCCTTCCCCATGTTCTCGCTAATTTTCCAATCCCGGTGTTCTTGTCACTTATTACAATCCCGATGTTCCTGGTAATGTTTAATATCTTGGTGCCTTTATAAAATAACAAATCTGAAACCGTAGTAAAAAGTCTAGTGAACAAATCAAGAAATTTAAAACCAGTGTTTAAAACTAAAATAAAAGATCTAGTAAATGAAAAAGTCTAGTGATCTGTGTCTCATTTGAAACAATGTTTTAGTTTTAACTCGTTGTATGACTGGTAAAACAGGTTTTCAAACACGGAAAAATAAGTGAAAAAAAGCAGGAAAAACGGGAAAAAAAGAATGAAGGACTGATTTTCTCTTTATAAATTATAGCCTATGTGTTATTCTGATGTATAAGCTACATTATGGTAAAGTTTCATTAAAATCCATTCAGTAGTTTTTGCGTGAAAGAGTAACAAACATCCGGACAAACATTCACAATTATAATAGTAGTAGGAAAATATTCTTAATCAAATTTTCAATGAAAAGCGTAAAAAAATCTTTCAATGAAAATAGTAGTATTTCGATTGGTTAAAAATGTAAGTACCGCCCCCTATTGCGATTTGCATCTACATTTCTGAATGGAGAATTGCAGCATCTCATAAAATTCTAAATATTTAATTTTAATTTATTAAATTAATTTTTTTATTTATTAATTTATTAAATCAAATTAATTTTAAAAATTGAAATTTCAATTTATTTTTCAAACTAAAGGCAATATTAAGTTTCAGCACTTTAAAAAATAACCTATAAACATGTATAACATTATTAGTTTTTAAATTTTTTTTCGGCCATTTTTAAAAATAAAAAAAATTCTATTGTTCTATTTTGTCCGATTTTTAGTAAGTTATTGGGAGTGAAGCCACACGTCATCAAAAATCACTCAACAACCCGACTGCCGTCATCTGCCACGTAACACCATCAAATATTAATTTTACGTTTAAATTTACCACTTTATTATGAAAACGGGATGGGAACCCCCTCTGACATAAGCTTCATCGTACATATAAAACTTTAAAAGAAGAGAATATTACAGTTCTTACCCTATGTGTTCAATAGATATCCAATGTAACTCACGTTGCAAGCTCACGGATTGCTGTGTTGCTCTGGTTTGGAAGAGGAGGGAGAGAACAGGAAGGGGCCTACAGCCAGACTGACTTGTTATGCAGACGACTCGGCTGAAAAGCTAACCCCCCCCCTAATAAAGGTCACCAATGGAAGATCCCTTGGCTACGTTGGTTCTTTTTCTTTCGCATAGGCGAGGGGCCAGCTGTAGCCGGGACCACGGTTTTTATAAAATTTTTTTGAAGGAAGTAATATTATTTTGCCTTTTTTTTAAAAATCAGCAAGCATTATAAATGTAGTACCTCATCCACGCATACATATAGGTTAAATGTAACTTTTAGAACATTTATAAGTAAGATTTGAATCCTTATGCGAACTTAATAAAAAATTGAGTTTATGATTAGTTCTACGCATCAAAGGAGTTCTTGGGGGTACCTCGGTCTGATCGAAGGAGGTTGATCCTCAGTTCATATAAAAATGATTTTTTAAAAGATTTACCAATTATTAATTGATATTTCAATCTTACTGGGAAATCCTTTGAACCAAAATTGAACGATTATATTTTTAAGTAATCCTAGAGTAGATATTGCCCCATTTTAATTCAATGGGTAGAAAATAGCCTTCTTGGGAAATCGTGTTATTAATACTGTATTATCTACTTACTTAAAATGAATATGCAGGAAGATTCAAAACTGTTTTGTGAAATGTTGAGTTAACTTTCTAATAAAAACTGCATTAAGTTTTTGCCTTAAGAAGTAATCTTCAAAAAAATTGTTTTCCAATGGCAGGTAATTGAACAGTTACGGAGAACAGAGTAATCTTCAAAATTGACCATAAGAATGCGACAACATTAAAAAATTTATCTAGATACTATATTAATGTGGTAATAACTACCTACCGGGTATCCCCTTTTGTTACGTTATATTAATTCTACTAATTTTTATTTTCAAATATTAAAGGCTCAAATTTATAAGATTTTATTCACACAGTTTAATTATATCAATTCAATATTGAACTCCCCCTAAATATTTGATGAAACGTATGTTTAACATAATCTGTCAACTTAATCCTACGTTTGAATTTTTTTACCATGTTTGCTTGATGTGTGATGTGTACTATTGTTAAGAAATATATTTCTCAAACTATCTGGCCCTGGTTTGATGACGCAAGCAAAGTTCTTTTGCCTCCTGAAACTTCTGGAAAAACTCATGAAATCTGTTTTAGTTTTCTAAGATCCCTAAAAACTCCTGAAAATTATGTTTTTCTCCTGAATTTTCCCTCAACTGCTGAAAAACATCTATCCAAGACTCCAATTTCAAGAAGGAATTTATTATCAATTTGTTGCAAGTAATTGTTTTTAAAAAGATAAAATTCCGCGTTTAAATGTGAAAAACTTACCGCTTCTCTTACCGTAGTTTTTTCTGAACGAAACGTAAAGTTGTATGAGGTTAATACTTATTCAGGTCACCTTCTGATTTGTAATTTACTCCTGAAAGCTCCTTAGTTTTACTATATTAGATAGAGTATGAACCTTGGTAAGAGTAAGGTTATCAGCTAGTTATTAGTTACTATCCACTGCACATGAGTAATCATATTAGATCAACACAGCTTGAAGATTTCTTATCTCTATAAGGCACAGAATGTATCGATAACACTAGTCGACAAAATTTAACTTTTTTTCCCTAACAAAAATGATATTAGGTATTTCCGACTAATTTCAGGGTGTAGAATTCAGAAATAGTTGTGAAAAAGCTGCAGCACGTACAGTTTTTTGTTACAAATATGGCACCAATACTGTAAGAAACGGACAAAAGCGTTGAAAACACTCATTTTTAACAGTTAATCTCATTGTTTTAGCATAAAATACTATCATAATTAAGATTATATACATGTTTCAGACAATATAAAACTAAAAATCATGAAACATTCATTAAATACGATGCGATTTTATTACTTTTTGTCTCTGAAGTGGCGTTAAATCTCCTCTTTCAATGAACCAAGAGCTGTAGCCCCAAATTGCTATTTCTCAGTGACCTATGTATCGAGTCAATGTCCTAAAGGAATCTTTACCCTTGTTTATGATTGACTACAGTGAGATTTTCCGGAAATAAGTTCAAACGTGGATGTTAAATATTAATTTTGAGTGATGCTCAACATTCTTTGGCTTGGACAGACTAAAGAGAACTTTCTACTGGGATTAAAACATTTTTATCGTTCCTATTTTCTAAAAATCATCTTACCACTCTCCTAAAAACCATTTCCAAGCTGATAATGTGTTTTTATTAAATGTTCCTTCATAAGGAGGGTCATGAATTCTTTTTTAATCAGAGGCTCCTACTGAGTTTGAGTTGCCTTCTCTTAATGGCGAAAAAATGTCCTTTAAATTCTTTTGAAATGTTTTTTCTGTATTTGTCACTGATATTAAATAACCAAGATAATTTGAATGTACTCCCCATACTATAGGGATAGTAATTTTCATAGTACTACTGTTGACTCTTACGCACTTAAAAAGAGCCACATTCTAACTTCTGCAACACACTTGAGGAGCCCGGATTTCATTTAAGTCTCCTATTTGGACCCAAATCAGTGGGAAAAAACGTTTTCCCACTTTTTCTGTTAAATATTACCGTTGAATTGTAATTTAAACCGTACCCAGATTGAGCCAAACGCATTGTGCATAAATGTGCAAAATTTACACTGAAAACTCGTCAATTTTCAAAATGAACTGCAGTTCAAAAACATAGCCACACTTTTAAAAGAATGTCTACATACTGGGATACTAGAAATAAATTAATTGGATGGGATTGCAGGGTGTCTATTGGACAAAAATGACGCTTAAAACGCAAAAATTAAGAAAAAAATCAGAAAATCGAAAACTTTTGTTGCACAAAAATGGTACGTGGTGGAACTTTTTTACTTGCAGATATTTGAATAACTATATGAATTAGTAACAAAAATAGTAATTTGGTTGTTGTTAGAAAACCACTGTCGACTAGTGTAATCTAGAAGAAAATAATTAGCTTCTTTCACTATACTTCTTATATTAGTTTAAGGTGATACTTCAGTGACAGACATTTTAAAATTTAATGTAAATTTTCTTATTTTAAATATGCAAGAGTTAATATGAGTTAGTCATTCGATTTTAGTACATTGCTTTGTTAAACAATAACTTGTTAAAAAGCCTGAAATCGGACCTTAATTTAAAGACTTTTACATCGCACAACATAAGACATGTCCAGTATTTTGTCTTGTACTTTCATTACTTTAAGGTTACACCTCTTCCATATTAGTTTTAAGCAAACAAATAAAAAATAAGGAATTCATAAATATTAATCTATTATTGCTATTCCATTACATTTATTTCTTTTTTGGATATTTCATAATTTACTGTTTAAAACTTCATAAACTATTACAAAATCATCCGTGTAAAATGAATAGTTTCAATAAAAATGGAAATTATTTAATAACTTCAAGTTTTCTTACAACATTTTCAATAATTGCAGGGAACTTTACGCATCCTCACCACATCATGGCTTCTACTGCTCTTCACAAGTCCGGCCCTCTGCCGTCCAGACTTCCTGAACTCCATGAGCCGACAGTTCTTCGGTCTCTCCGACAACCAGCAACAGCCATCCCAACATGCACCTCCCCAGCAAGCGGACCCCTTCTCCCAGATGTTCCAGAACCAACCCCCACCAGCTCCCCGCCCGCCTCCACCACCCCCTCGCCACCACCGACCACCCCCTCAACGCCAGGGGTACTACATCCCCCAGCAACAGGTACACCACCCACATTACCCACCCGTTGCTGCCGTCAAACACCACCCGCATCCCCATCATCATCATCATCCTCCTCATCCTCATCCTGAACAGCCACTGTACAACGGACCACCCGCTGTGCAAGGGCACCAACAAGGATTCGGGGAGGTCAAGCCGGACGGCAACGAGACCAAGACCGAAGGGTTCCCAAGGGACTCTCACCAGAAACCCGGGTACGAGGTCCAGAAGCATCATCATGCTGTGGAGTACCAGCAACCCCGGTACGAGGTGGTCCAGAAGCATCATCACGCTGTGGAGTACCAGCACCCGGAATACCCGCAGCATCAACCCGTGGAGTACCACCAACCTCACCAGGTGGTCGAGTACCACCACCCTCCGGAAGTGGTAGAAGAGCACCACGCCGTCGAGTACCAACCTGACCCTCACCATCATCACGAGGCACCAGTAGAGTACCACCACCAGCCGCCTGTGGAATACCACCACTATCCACCTCCCCCACACAAGCCAAAGCCCTTCCACATCAGCTTCAGCCAGCCCAGCCCAGATCTGAAGATTATCGACAAGCACTTGAAGCTGCCGGCAGTCAAGTTCAGGTTCCACATCAACCCCAAGATTGTCATCACCAGCAACACCAAAGATCCTCTCGACAAGAAGCATCACCATGACGACGAACATGACTTGGAGCCCTACCCCCCTCCGGATGCGTTCTCTCAGCACGACGGTCCCCCTCAGTACAACGAGCACACCATCAATCACTATGATGTAGGTCATCACCACTATCCCGCTCACCATGAAGTCGTGGAACACCATGGCTACCCGGTGGAGCATCACCATGGAGCACCCCACTACCCACCCCCTCAGGAGTTCGCTTATGACCTGAGTCGGGGTCACAGTCACGTCAACCCTCACAGGAGTTACGACCCCACTTTCAAAGTCAAGACCAGGCCCATCATCTTCACGGAAGCGCCTCCGCCTCCCACCATGCGAACCACCAGGACCACCAGAGCGACCACTCGTAGGACGACCACTCGTAGGACGACCACCCCTAGGACCACCACCACTACCACCACCACTGCTCGGCCACGGAGCAGATCCAGGGCCAGTCAGAACGCCAGGAACCCCGGGTTCTCAGTGGCGTTTACCCAGTCACCAACCACCCCTATCGAAAGA
The DNA here is from genome assembly GCA_024610705.1 of Tetragnatha versicolor. Lineage (NCBI taxonomy): Eukaryota > Metazoa > Arthropoda > Arachnida > Araneae > Tetragnathidae > Tetragnatha > Tetragnatha versicolor. The sequence continues at coordinate 17,095,803 of JANDEH010000011.1, read as the reverse complement.
CAAGGGGACGTCACCGAAGCGTCTACGACTACGACCACTACCAGAAGGTCGACCTTTACCACCAATTCGGAACGTGAGAGGGAAAACGGTGGAATATCTGCTAGGAGGGACGACCAATCATCTTCATCTGCTACCGCAGCTTCGACCACCACTTCCACCACCACAACGACTACCACAACTCCTCGACCTACAACCACTACTACAACGACTACAACTCCACGACCAACAACTGCTTCTACCACTATGACTACCACCACAACAACAACTACTCCTCGACCAACAACTACTTCAACCACTACAACTACTACTCCTCGACCAACAACAACAACCTCGACGACTCCACGACCTACGACCAGTTCGCCTCCAGAGGAGACCACAGCTCGCATGACGACCCCTCTGAACGTGGGATCGAACGAAATCGACATGCGGAAGGTGACCACGCCCCCTCGAAGTCGTCCCGAGCCCCTCACGGAGGTGATCGAACGGTCCGAATCGTTCGACTTCAAGAACTCCGAGTCCGTGAAGGTGGTAGAGACCACCATGCTGATAGACGGCAAGAACCAGACTGTGAGGTTCTACTACGTGACCCAACCGGTCAAGCTCCCCCTGGACGTGTTCCAGAAGATGACCGGACAAAAGCTGGGGAGCTCCGGCGTGAGTGTCATCAAGTTGAGGGATAAGAGGTTCGTAGCGGCGCAACTGGACGAACTAGCGCCTGTGTTGAACGCGTGATCCTGCCGGCATCAGGAACGGTTTGAAGTGCATTGTGATACTCTTTTTTTTAACATGATTGTTTTTGGTGGTGTCCTTTTAAGTCAAAGGAACCGTACAGACTCGTGAAGTGCGGGATGAGGCAGCTGAGGAGCAAATGTAAAGCATGATAGCCGAATTATAATGCAGTGATTTGTTAATGAAATCCAGAAGGCCTCTAGTTAAGAGGTTTGCTTAAAGGATCGGCAACATTATGCTTGGCGTTCTTATTCTTTTGTTGTTTTCTTCAGGAATTTATTTTTAACCCTTTCAGACCTAGACACCCCAAATTTTCCGTACGATTCAATGGCGTTATGGGGCAGTCTAAGACTAAAAGGATTTTAAGGGTCGACGTTCCTTTTGAAAAGAACTTAGGAGCCATTTAGATTTTTAGATAATCTGAAACTATCGACCTGCAAAATAGATACCTATGTAAATGAAATAATATTTATTTTATTAAATCCATAGAAACAAAGCTTTGATTTCGGGGATTTCCTCCTACTCCTTTTTCAAAGGCGGTTTCTTGGCATGCTCCTTTCGCATGTTCTTGCTTCTTTACTCCCTAGCTCAGAGAGGGTGAAAACAAATTTTAAAAGCATGATTTGATTGATCGACTTTGGTTTATCTTGGTTAACGATGAAAAAGAGCTGACGGAAAATAGTGTGATACAGAAAGAGAGGGAATGAGGTCGAAATATATTAAACAAGTAAATTATTTAAAACTTGGAAAAATTACTTTGAATCTGAGAATGTTAAAGCCTAAAATTTTTCCACAATTTACTCTACAAAGAACGGCTTTGTTGAGATTAATCTAATAGTGTCTATAATTATCACTGTGTGCTTTTTTTTGTGGTTCAGTAGATCTCTAACTGCTCCTTTCGGCTGCCATCACTGCTGGAAAGGATCCTTGGAAAATGCTGTTGCGTTCATTTTGTGCCTTTAGTTTCAGCGATTTAGGCATAACTACTTTTATGCTAAAGACAAAAATTCCCTGACCTTCTCTGAAAAAGTATCATAACATAATAAATAGTATATCCTTTTCTTACGTGACGGTAACTACTACTGACTACTGGAGACTGTTATTGGAAGTAAACGCCATTGTAAGCACATTTAAAGTGTTGTAAACCGATATTAAAAGTCGAATATTTTTAGATCACAAAATAAATGAAAAAATTCTAGTTGAAAAATCATTTTTATTAAAAAAGTTGATCAAAAATTCGTTAAAACCAGTGTTTTTATAAATTAATTGAGGGCACACGATTCTGAATGAATTTTTAGTGTATGCTCTATGCAGGGATTTTCAGTAGAATTGAGTATTTATTGAAAGATATGTTGGAGTAGCATTGGACAGGTACTCTGATGATAGTCAAAAAGACCCAGAAGGAATAGATTGTTTAGAAATCTCTCAATGTGATTATATCTTTTTCAGAGTAAAGATGTTGGAAGGAAATGTGTGATGACGTATCAATATTGTTCGGCCAAAAATAATAGAAACAATGTATGTGTTTCATATTTTGTGTATTCCTTTTTGTTAATAGTCTCACTGATTTATTTATAACTTAGGAAACTGTAGTACAATTGATTTTTATAGCAGTAAAAATGAAATGTGTGTCAATTCTGTCTTATGCCTATGATACAAATGATTTCTCTCCACGAAATGACTTATTTAAAACAATGGATGAATCTTTTAAACTTGATTATAAAACTTTTGTTCCAGTTATTAGCATTATATTTAACGCTTTAACCCTTTATTTACCGACGGTACTTGTAATTACCACTGGCGCAAGTTTAGAACTGCTGATGGTTGGCGAGTTTTGGCTATTTGGCGCCATATTTAGAAGCCACATAATTCACTTAACATTAGTTGGGGTAACTATATAGTTATTTTTATCGCTAAAACTTGGCGCAACAGCAGTTCTAAACTTGAGCCGAAAATAAATTGGTAAATAATGGGTTAAACATTAAAATGTGTGATTTAATTTTTTTAAACGTTAAAATGAAACAATATTAATTAATTTTTTTATTTTAGTTCTAATTTTAATTTTACTCGACTGTGAAAATGTAACTTATATAACAGAGAATTATAATAATTTGTAAAACAGAAAAAACATCCAGATGAGTTTACCGTGTAGTATTTTTTCAAGTTTAGTGTACTTGAGAACTATTAGAAAATCTTCGAAGATTATGTTATTAGATTATTCTAAATTAAAACGATATTTAATGAACTATTTTTTGCATTTTTTTCATACAATGAACCCTTTCATATTAAGTCTCTTATTTTGAAAGGGACGAATATATTTCAATGAATTATCCAATACTAAAAGTGTAACGTCTTACGATGCATAATTATTGTAAACTTTATTTGAGTGTTTGATGTTTTTAATTATTCTGTTTTCAATGATAGATTTATGAAAATAAAAATGTATTTTTATTTTTATCTGTTTATTTTGTATGGTGTTTAGAAATACCACAAATAGGTAAATTTGTGCACAAAACACTTCATTTTCCCTCTTAATCGAACCAAATGGGACCTGAAATAAAACGGTTATATAAAATTATGGTTTAAATTGAAAATTCAAACAGTCATATAAGACTGTTTGATAGTGGAAGAGTAAGCAATGGCAACCTGAGAAAAATTTGTAAGAGGAAGACCAATAACCTGTAAGTATTAATTTTTACTTTTTAACTGTTTCTACGAAAATATGATGAAATCTCAGATAACACTGAAATCTCATTTGAATTTCAACTCAATTAAAAGAATAAACAAATACCCACAAAGAGCACACTCGATCAATGCTTGATATTTCTTTAAAACACTAGGAAGCTTACCGCTCCCTACTCGCTATCGCTCACCAACCCCCATAGGCTGCTTACGCAGGTCCTTTTGGAACGTTTCCCAATCCTTACATAACCTTCTTAACTGAACTTACTCAATTTATAAAACATTCGTAAAAACAATTAGCCGTAGAAACGTCAATCAACTTTCCAAAAAATGCGCTCGTCAGTCACAGGTCATCTCCATTAATAACACTCTCTTAAAAGTAAGAATATTTATTGAACTTACCAAAAATTAAATCAAAATGTTCTCCTTTAAAATATTCAGCAAGTTAACAAATAATTCTTGCTAATCAACATTCTTAAAATAAAAAAAACGCAGACCAAGGAATCCTTTAAATTCAATATTGCACCTAGTAACTCGTTAGTATACCTAGTGTTTTACTATTGATATCGATTATCGGACTAAAAATTATAAATTTCAGACAAAATGGAATTAAAACTGAGAATTTTTTTAGAAATTCTAATGGCGTATTGCACATTCTGAAAAGAATCCGATCAGTTTGATACCTACCGAAAATTTGTTATACAGATCAGTAATTAAAAAACCTTTCTCTGACTGAACACCGTTCACCGAAAACTTTTTTTCTAGAATAGAGAGATTTATACTACTTTAATAACTTTAGGCATGGGCGTGTCAGGGTTTCACTTAGGGGGGGGCAAGCAGGGTCGAATTTTTTATGTTTGTGGAACACAATTTTAAAGCCACAGTATTGTTTCGAGAGGGGTTTTTGACCTTTAGGGGACATCCATAAATTACGTGAGGTCAAAAAGGGGGGGAGGGGTTGGGAAAAATCTCACCAAATCTCACCAAGGGGGGAGGGGGGGTTGATTAAAATCTCACGTCAACTTTTTAAGTTAGAAATTACACGATTTTCTTTTTTTTAAGTATGAAAAAGGAATACATACAGATTAGATACTGTAAATTATTTTTAAAAATTTGTAGGTAAATCTCACTTGGGGGGAGGGGGGTCCAGCAAAATCTTACTAAATCTCACCAAGGGGGGAGGGGGGGTCCAGATTTTGGAAAAAACGCCTCACGTAATTTATGGATGACCACTTAATGAAAATAATGTAAAAGTTTTGTTGGTAGGTGGAAACAATGAGGGTTTTTGTTTTTGAGGTAAAAGTTTTTGTTACCTGACACTAAAAAGAAGTTTTTTGCTGAAGAAAATAGGGAATCTGAAGAAAAGAATTTTCAAGGTAAAAAGAAACATAATCGGCATAATGATTTTGGCGAATATAGATATTACGGGATGGGTCTAAAAAATATTTTTCAGCCCTTTCCATTTACTATATTCTATATTAATAGGTATAATGTAGCATTTCAACACTTTTTTTTAGGTAAGTTTGCGTCCAAGAAAAATCTACATAAGAAACGTTTGTATTAATAATGATTGAAAGGGAGGTCTGGGGGTTCTCCCCCAGAAAATTTTTGGAAATTTGTCCCTAAGAACAGGGTATTAAACTGTTTTTTGGTACACAAACCCAAATTTGGAATTTTTTAGGTAGAATTTTAATTTTAATGAATTTTTTTACAAAATAATGTGAATAATAAATGTTTAAATACTGAAGGGAGGTCTGGGGGCCTCCTCCAGAAAAATTTTGAAAATTTGACCCTAAAAACTGGGTTTTAACTTAACTAAAAGTAAAGTAAAAGTAAATTACTGGGGATTTAGGGGGGGCAGCTGCCCCCCTGCACCCCCTGGCTACGTCCATGACTTTAAGTATTTTTGGTTATTATGTATAAATTATAGGAATTCAATGCTATTCTTACTAAGAATGTTTTCACATTTTAAAATAGTGGTTATTTAAAATCTAATATTATAACAAAGTCAAATTAAGAAAAAATGCTCGTTGTTGCTGTTCTATTCCATTATACTCTGTTCATTTTGAACTGGCGCTTGAAAATATTTCCTTCCCCCACCACCGATGTAACCATAGCAACTATCACGTCAAAGTGACGAAGAAGGCTTACTATATTGGCTGCTCGAAGAGCGTTACTATGGTTACGCTTCTAGCGTGGGGGAAAGCACTATTTCTCAAGCGCCAATTCTAAATGAATAGAGTAGCTGGATGAATCCATACAAAATAGAATATACTATTTATAATTGCCTTTGTTCACAGAAAATCCAGCCTGTATATTCACAAATAGCCTATTAATAATATGAATTTGAGTTCGATGAGAAAAAATTTATTTTGCATAACCCTATTGAATTATTTTAGTTTAACTAGATAACAGCTCATGCTGAGTCAAATGCAGCCATGAGTCGGATTTTATTAATTATTTTAATTAATTAATCGTTTATCATGGGTCCAGGTCATATGGAGACTATTTCCCTTCCCTTCAGAGACATGACAAAATTGTGGAGGTGGCAATAGATAGTGACGGCATCTGTCATCCGAGGCTTAAAGTCAGACTCCTGCCATTCATGAGCCTCACTTTCTCAGGAGCCGCACCCCTTTGCCTTAAATCCTGTCCGCTTTGCGGTGGAGCTTGTATGGATATTCCATGTTGCATAAGACAACAACAACAACAACAACAACAACAGTTAATTAGTCGGAACACACTGGTTATGCAACAGCACTTGACTGGGTAGCGATTGATAGGGAAAACCTGGAAAAGTCAGATAATTTTCTATTTCTGGAAGAGAATCAGTCAGAGAATTCACTCATTAAATAATTAATTAAATTTTTCCAGCTAAAAACTGCCGAATATTACCAGTTTTTACTCTTTTTCTTCATTTTTTACTAAAATAATATTTTCTCTAAATCCTGGTTACGGCGAAAGAAATATTCGTTCCGATACGAAATCAATGCCATTCGAAAGAAACAAACCACAAAATGCATTTGATACTTTCAGAAATTAAAAAAGAAAAAACAAAAACAAAAAATAATGTAATGTTATTTCTCTTCAAATTAGCGAAAATTCTCGAGTTTTCCTGGTCATTTTGTAGATGGCAGCACTACCTTAATTTTTGTGAAGGAGAAAAGTTAGTGTTGTCTTGCATTGTTTAAATGCGTGTGATTTTAGATCTCTCTAGATTCTACAATCTACAATATAGACAATCTACAATAATTTAGACTGGGGCCTAATTTGCGAGAGTGAACGTCGAAAAAATGAGTGAAAATGGCAACAGTAGAACTAGAACCGAATTCCGATTATTGCAAAAATATGTACTCTTGACGGACCCTCCAATATATTTTTTGTAGAGCAAGATACACACGTTCCTCTCGGACGTTCCGGCCTGTAAGCTAACGCCTCATTTTTAACAATTTTTAGATCTTTTTATTTGGTACATAACACCGACGGATTCTAAAAACACCGGTTCTCGTCCCATCACCGAAGTTTAAGCACCTTCGGTCCTTCGGGCGGGCGCGGTCAGTACTTGGGAGGTTTTGAGAGGGAGCCAAAATTATTTCTTAGCCCCTCCCTCCCTATGTATATTTAATAAGTCTAATGAAGCTTTTCAGAACATTTTTAGGTAGAATTTGCATGTTAAAGAACTAAATCAAGTTATGAGTAATTAAGTTCTAAGTACCAAGGGGGTTCTCGGGGTCCTCCCCCAGCAAATTTTCGGAAATTTGACTCTAGGAAGCAGGTTTTTAACTAGTTTGGTACCCCTAGTTGGGGAAATTTTGGATATAAATTTTTAGGTAAGATTTGCATTTTGATGAAGCTAAAGTAAAAAAGTTTTCAAATATTAGCGTTCTAAAGAACAAAGAGTAGTCCACTGAAAATAGAGTTGAACCTCGAACAAATTGCAATAAAAGGTTTCTCAACGGTTTTCACTTAGGAATGACCTCAATAATAACATTCTAAAAATCGGCCAAAATCGGACGGGTGGAAATTTTTTTTTTTAATTTTTAAAAAATGGCCGAAAAATTTTTTCAAAAAATCAAATTATAAAAATAGAGACTTATGATACATGTTTATAGGCTATTTTTCAGTGCTGAATACGAATATACCATATAAATTTTGAAAAATTTAAGATTTAAATTTTTAAAAATTAATTCAAAATTTGGAAAGTCGAAAAAATTAAAACATCGCTCAAAACCACAAAATAATTGCAAAAGAAATAATTTAAACGGTTTTCAATTAGAAATGACTTAAATAATACCATACTGAAAATGGAAGAAAATCGGATTATAAAAAGTTTAATTTATTTTCAAATTTTAAATTTTTTTGGCCTCAAAAATCGACCTTTTTAAAAATTCTTGTTAAAAACGTTTGAGGCATTTACCAAGGTCATTTTTCCATGGATGTTGTAGGTACATACCCCTTTAACCTAAAAAAACACAATTGGTTATTAAATAATTAGTTAATTAATTAATTTATAAAAATTAACGTTGAAAATACAGGTAAAATCTTTCAATCAAGTAATAAGGAAGATATTTAGACAATATTGGGTAATAAATCATTTTAAAAATAATTAAATTGAAAAAAGATAAAATATCTTTCAAAAAATTCAAATTTTAAATTAATTTAAAAAATTTAAATTTTTTAAAATTTTTAAATTTTGTTGTTATATGCATGTGATACATGTCTCTAGGCTATATTTTAGTGCTGTTTACGAATATCATGACAACTTTTCAATAAATTTAAATTAACTGGGAAAAATTGAAGCATAAGAAACAAAATTATTGAGAAAAACGCTTCAATTTTTCCACACTTATACTAAATTTTATTGAAAAGTTGGCGTGATATTCGTAAACAGCACTAAAGTATAGCCTAGCCTAGAGACATGTATCACATGCATATATAACAACAAAATTTAAAAATTTTAAAAAATTTAAAATTTTTAAATTAATTTCTTGAAAGATATTTTATCTTTTTCAATTTAATTATTTTTAAAATGATTTATTACCCAATATTGTCTAAATATCTTCCTTATTACTTGATTGAAAGATTTTACCTGTATTTTCAACGTTAATTTTTATAAATTAATTAATTAACTAATTATTTAATCACCAATTGTGTTTTTTTTAGGTTAAAGGGGTATGTACCTACAACATCCATGGAAAAATGACCTTGGTAAATGCCTCAAACGTTTTTAACAAGAATTTTTAAAAAGGTCGATTTTTAAGGCCAAAAAAATTTAAAATTTGAAAAAAATTAAACTTTTTATAGTCCGATTTTCTTCCATTTTTAGTATTTATTATTTGAGTAATTTCTAATTGAAAACAGTTTAAATTATTTCTTTTGCAATTATTTTGTGGTTTTGAGCGATGTTTTAATTTTTTCGACTTTCCAAATTTTGAATTAATTTTTCAAAATTTAAATTTTAAATTTTTCAAAATTTAAATTTTAAATTTTTCAAAATTTAAATGGTATATTCGTATTCAGCATTGAAAATAGCCTATAAACATGTATCATAAGTCTCTATTTTTATAATTTGATTTTTTGAAATTTTTTTCGGCCATTTTTAAAAAAAAAAAAAAATTAAATTTCCGCCCGTCCGATTTTGGCCGATTTTTAGTATGTTATTATTGAGGTCATTCCTAAGTGAAAACCGTTGAGAAACCTTTTATTGCAATTTGTTCGAGGTTCGGCCCTTTTTTTTCGCTATTTTTAGTGGACTAGAGATCTTGGGTCATCCCCCAGAAAAGGTTTGGAAATTAGACTCTAAAAACAGGGTTTCAACTTGGTTTTGATACATACTGGTCCAGATTTCAGACATGCATAGAATTAATAGGATCAGATTTTGCTAAAGTTCTTTTATAAAAGTTTTTTTTAATTTTCCCCCTGGATTGGCTCCACCTGGGGGGCAATTTGGTTGAAAATTTTCAAATTGTCCCCCTAGAAAATGATATTGCCCCCCGGTGGGGCGTGCGCCCCACGTTGGGAAACACTGCTATATATAGTATTTAACCCTCCCGAAAACATTATAGAAACGATGGACGATGTCAACTATGTAAACAAACAATCGGACTTCCGGGTCGAGTTTTGACTTCCGGTATGGCGGGTTGCCAAAGTGTGAGAGTTATTGCCCTTTTGGCGATATCTGACATAAAACATTCAGGTTTATTTTTCAAGATCAAATAAACAAACAAAAACAAGTTGTTTTATGGAATGTGAGGTGTAATTTATTTTTCATCAATTAGTCGTCTTATTTTATTTCAGTGATCGGCAAGTAAAGTAATACAGGCAGGTAAAGTAAGTCGGGTACGTTTTACATTATTTTCTTGAATTTTGTAGTTGTCACCGACCACCGTCACGAAATACGTATATTATATGAATATATTTTGAATTAGTAATGAGATGAGTGTTTTACTTGCAGGTTTTTCATAATATTTCATATTAGTCAGTTACGTTATTACATATGTTTTAGTATTCCTCATCATAGTTTAATATTCATATTCATAGTTAATATAATTTCTTAGGGAATTTCTTCTTTCTTTAAGACCGATTCAGACAGATAGATTGACCAAATTATTGATAGAAAATCAGGTACGTTTCACATTTGCTTAAATTTTTTGTTTCCAAGTTGTATTTTCATTACTTTTTATTGGACGTTGGTTGGAGCGTAACTAGTGAATCGTTAAGAAAATATGACTAACTGTGACAAACTAGTGAATCGTTAAGAAAATATGACTAACTGTGACGAACTAGTGAATCGTTAAGAAAATATGACTAACTAGTGAATCAGAAACTAACGATGAAAACTAGTAAACGAACTAGAATTTTTGAATTTAATTAGTTTTTCAACGTTTTCATTAGGTCGCTTTGGGTATGAAAAGGTTGTGAATTGCTAGATTAGATTATGTGTCACTTCTCATCGACACATATGGGAGGATATCTTTGATTTGATAAATAAATTGTGTGCTTGTTGGTAATTTGTTTTGTGTATGTGAAATGGAACCAAGCAGCACAAATTTTCAAGATTCTTCTTATTTTTCATATAAGGCAACTTTTTTATACTCTATTCATTTAGAATTGGCGCTTGAGAAATAGTGCTTTCCCCCACGCTAGAAGCGTAACCATAGTGACGCTCTTCGAGCAGCCAATAGTAAGCCTTCTTCGTCACTCTGACGAGGATAGTTGCTATGGTTACCGATCGGTGGTGGGGGAAGGAAATATTTTCAAGCGCCAGTTCAAAATGAACAGAGTATAACATGGGTTTTCCCATAGACAACTTCTGGGGTACTTCGGACCGCCTCCTATATTTTCACGTCACTCCTGCTACGTCTCTCCGAGATTCGTCCTCTGAAGCTGTTACTCAAATCCAAATGGGAAGTGGAGGGAAAAGAGCAGCACCGATGAAATTAAAATGCCGCTTGATAGAAATTCCATATCCAATCAGGAATCACTTTCGCATTTCGCCTTTTCTGATGATTGGCTGCTAGTGAAATTAATTATAATATGTGAGCTTGAATTAAATTAAGTACCTAAAGACTTTACTTCTACTATAGTGACTAGAATAATTCCTTATTCTAGTCACTATACTTCTACTTACGTTATAGTGACTAGTTACGTTATAGTGACTAGAACAAGTATTATTCTAGTCACTATAGTTACGTAAGCCTGAAATAATGGATACTTGCAGTCAAATTGTTTTAATCTTAATGTATTTAGAATGGCTTAAAACCTCCAAAACACATTTTAATTTACCTTTCAAAGCCCTAAATTTTAGGTTATTTTCAATTAAAAATAGCTTCTTTTCACTGTCTGAGCTGAAACAGCTTGACGTCAAATGTGCCTTGTTTACTATCATTTCGCTTTGAAATACTGAGCTCTAGTTTTATATAGTCTAGTGTTTCGATGAAAACGGTGTTTCCCACATTTCCAAGAGGCACATGTGACGTAACACTGTTAGGAGCTTTCTGTAATAAAATAGCTCATAATGGAGAATTGCAGCAAATCTTAAAATTCTAAATATTCAATTTTAGTTCATTAAAAATTCTCTCCTGATTCCAAAAATACGCTTGTCTTTCCCCACAAATTTTTTTAAGGTAATTATGACATATTTTAATACAGAAAGCTCCTAACAATGTGACGTCACATGTGCCAGTGGAAATGTGGGAAACACCGTTTTCATCGATACACTAGTCTGTAAAAAACTAGTGCTCATTGTTTCAAAGCGGGATTATAGCAACAAGCGGGAACAAAGCACATTTCACGTCACAAGCTGTTTCAGCTCAGACACAAAAGAGGCTGTTTTTAATTGAAAATAACTTAAAATTTAGGGTTTTGAAAAGCAAATGAAAACATTTTTTGGAGGTTTTAGGCCATTCTGAACACATTAAGATTAAAAAAATTTGACTGCAATTATCCATTAACTGGAAAAAATTGTGGGGAAACACAAGAATATTTTTGGAATCAGGAAATAATTTTTAATAATTTAAAATTGAATATTTATAATTTTAGGAGATGCTGCAATTCTCAATTGGCCTGAACTGTGCTACTATAGGGTACTGTTTAAAATATTTATAAAGGAAGATATTGTACATAATTGGAATTTGTTTTTTATGAAAACATTTTTTAAAAGTAACAAAAATTTTAATATTTTTTTCCATTGAATCAAATATTTGAATACATGCTGCAAAAAAATTTAAAGCTTAGAAACCTTAAAAGTATTTATCAGTATTATTTAGAAAGTTGACGGACACTCTAAAAGAGTTTATTTTTTATTCCATATTTGAAATTTTTCGAAATTACTTTATTGAGTTGAAATTTTAATAAATCAAAAAAAGTTTATATCTTGGTTCTATAGTTTCTATGAATATTTGCACTATTTATAAATTGAATAGGTTTAAATTTTATTAGTCTAATCTGGTACAAAAATTCAAAAACCATAAAGAAAAAAATAGCTACGACATTAAATAATATGAAAAAATAAACTCAGTTCAAATATTTCCAGCAATAGTAGTTTCAGGGTTTCAGGTTAAGAAAATTTTAGAACAGAAAATTCAGATCAACAGATTCATAATATACAAAAATTCTATGGAAATGGGTGACGCAGATTCTCGACATCTCGAAAGCGGTATATAATATTTTCCATAACTTCATTGTGTTTAATTTATCCGTTGTAATTTATACACATTTGTTTATCAATATTCACACAAATGCTTTATACCATCCTTTAATTACTAAAAATATTGTGATGAAAAATTAATCTTCTTTAATAAATACTTAAATCAAATCCATAATTAACTGATTTGGAGAATTCAATTATAATTTTAGAAAAAATGTACCAAATGTATTTATGTATTATGCAGGAAATAATTAACTTTTAAGTTTATAAATAAATGACAAATACTATTTAAACCTAAACCATGATTAAAAGAATCGTCACAGGGTGGCAGTATTTTATGTGGAGTGGGGTAAACTTGCAGCCAGATTAAAGAAAAGAATATCGCATTTTTTTTACTTTAAACCAGATCTAATCAAGATCGCTGACTTTTTTTAAGAGCTAAGGGGCCATTCATCAATTACGTAAGGATGATTTTGGCAATTTTTGACCCCCTCTACCCCCATGTAAGAATACGTAAGATTTTTCAAACCCCCTTCCCCCTATTCTTACTTATGATTCCATTTAGTTTTTCAAAATAATAAAATGTTAGAAAAGGATCAGTTGCACTAAAACTCTCAGTTTGACGTAAATCAAAGAGTTTTATTTTTCAACAGATAAGTAATATTCTTGCTGTGTCAACTACATATTACCATTATATTATTATCTCTTGATTAGAATAATTGGAATTTGTTTATATTAACTTGGAAAATCTTACGTAAGAATGGGTTTGACCCCCTCACCCCCAAGTTAGGGTATGTAGAGATTTTTCCAACCTCCCCTCCCCCTCGGGACCCTTACGTAGTTAATGAATGGCCCCTAAGGAAAAATATACTTTTTAAAAACTGGAGAAATTTGAAACACGGAGTGGATAGAAAATGATGGCCCCAGTGGGTGAAACCGGAAACCCTAAATGCAGGTAATGGATCTTGGGCCATAATGGTGCTTGTTCAATTCTTTCCTTCCTAAACTGAATATTTGAAATTTCAGAAAATGACGTAGAGCAGGTTGCAGGTTTACTGGATGCATTAGACGACGATTTGTTTGTTTTACATAATACCATAAATGTGCTTCAGGAAAGAACTCAAGAAGCTGTAAGATATCTTTACTGAACTTTCAATCTAATAGTGTCTCATTTATTCTCATTTTTAAAAAATCTCATTTATTCAGTAATAAAAAATATCATGATACTTTAAGGTAAAAGTTGAAAACATGCTTACTTTACCAAGCAAAAAACTGTAAAAAATCATCGTTATTATTTTTCATGGCGAAATGTAAGTTGTCAAATTTAAAGTTTCATTTCGGTTTCTAGTATCGAAAAAAAGGTTCTTACGTATTAACGCCACCGCAGCTACAGATTTGGCTGTTTTAATTAAGGTTATAAGATAACATAATAAGATATATTTATAAGACAGATTATAATTTAAGATTATAAGGTATTATTATTATTATTATTATTATTATTATTATTATTATTATTATTATTATTATTATTATTATTATTATTATTATTATTATTATTATTATTATTATTATTATTATTATTATTATTATTATTATTATTATTATTATTATTATTATTATTATTATTATTATTATTATTATTATTATTATTATTATTATTATTATTATTATTATTATTATTATTATTATTATTATTATTATTATTATTATTATTATTATTATTATTATTATTATTATTATTATTATTATTATTATTATTATTATTATTATTATTATTATTATTATTATTATTATTATTATTATTATTATTATTATTATTATTATTATTATTATTATTATTATTATTATTAGGTATTTTAAAAGCCAAATCTGTAGCTGCGGTGGCGTTAATACGTACGTACTAAAAAAATACCAAATCACCAATTATCAAAATCAACTAGGATATTGTATTGCAAAATAAATGAGTGAATGAATTTGTACCGTACAAATTATTAGCTTAAAATATTCTGTTATATTGATAAAAGAAAAAGTATTTAAATATTAAAGCGTCCAAATCAGTTAAAATGAATAATTTTTAAGGGGACGAATAGCGAAATTTTACGACAAAGATTCAAATTGATCAGTTTTCGGCAATTGTGTCGTTAAAATACTATATTATACAATCTGCATACTATTTTCTGTGTCATTTTCTTATTAAAATTATGTTTTTATTCCTGGGTATAGTGCTTTTGTGTGTAATTTCATAATGTTACATTTTGTTTTAGGTGACAACGCAAGAGAAAAGCTATGAAAATTTCAGGCAGTTTTTTATTGGACTGAACGTCATTATTATACCTCTGATTATGGTTGCTGGCTTTTATTACGGGTTAACTGAATTTTTTCCATCAGAAATGTCACAGGTAATTTTTTAAAAACGAGTCTTCATGTTCTCCTTTCTTTTCTCTCATATCTGAATCAGATCAGAACCATGAGATTGTTTACACTTAAAATAGGATAATTTCAGATGAAAACAAGTAAATCCCCTTTCCAATCTCGATACTTTATTCTAACCAGTGGTTCCTTAAAGGTGGTTTGTAAATTTTTTAATTTAAGGCCAAATAGTCAACGGGAATTTCTACTTGGAAACCACTGCTATAAAAATTAAAGTAGCTAATAATTAATCGAACAACAATTGATTGGGTTTGAAACTATAATTTCTAAATCATATCTAAAAAGTAAATGTACAATTATTTAAGTGTGCAGAAATTAAGGAATAAATGAAGAAAGTAGTATTAATGAGTCCAAAGGTATTTAATGTGCGTGGTTTGCATTTAACTCTTTTTCCTAATTCCAAACCCACACTGAACTTAAAATTCTGATTGTTTTTGAGTGACTCACTGTTTTTATTACGTTTTCTAGACCGTGTTGCGATCACTGATAACATTGCTTTTGATCATATCGGGAAGTATTGGAGTTCCCTTATACCTGGGATCACTTTTGGCCATATATAAGTTCAGGGCACCGGTCAATATCATGCCGGAGGAAATGATAAGGTAAGTTAATTTTTCTTCCTTATATTGCCACATTTAGGTACAGTCATAATCTTGAGGTTCTCTTATATCATCAGTCCTGAATTGACTTTTATGTCAACTTTTAAATTGTAAATAAAAGCCTTATATTGTGTGGCATAATGGAAGGTTATTTTGAATGAAATCCATGCCATGTAGAGTTTTAGTTTTTCCTTACTTTATTTTTAACTAGCGGATATGCCCGGCCTTGCACGGGTGGAGTGTATAAATATTTTTATTTTGAGTTTTCTTAAAATATATTTATAATTATGTAAATCAGCAATAACTAATCTTCCCGGTATCCCAGGCACCTCTTTCCTATCCCAGTGTTCTCGGTAATTTTCCTATCCCGATGTTCCCGGTAATTTTTCTTATCCCGATGTTCCCGGTAATTTTGCCTCTCCCGATGTTCCCGGTAATTTTTCCTTTCCCGGTGTTCCCAGTAATTTATTGTTTTAGTGGTGATTTCATTAAATCATAATTACCTTTGAAGATAAATTCACGAAAAAGGCACGTTTCCATAGGCATACGGAAAATTTTAGTCAAAAACAATAGAAAATTTAGTGTAAATAAAAAAAAATTATAGAGCAGGCACTCCCTAGAATCCATGTAACAAGAGTCACACTATATTCTTGATTTTTGATGTTGATATAGGGACATTGTGGCTGAGCTTGTTGATAATGAACCTGTGGATTCAGAAACGCGTAGCATCTCTTCAGAGCTGATTGAAGATTCACTGGAATTAATGGGAGTCTCAGACAATCATTCAAATGAAGGCTTAGAAGCAACGGTTAGATATTTTTTTTAGAATTATTTATCATTCTTGTGTGAAATGTGTGAAAAACTTTTAAAGTTTCATACTTTTATCCAATACTATATAAATTAAACATTTGAGTAATTTTTTTAACAAAATATTATACAGATTTCTTTTTGTGTGACGAAAAATAAGAGTGTGGGTAAAAAAAGAAGTCATATTATTCACTCCAATAAAAGGTTTATTTGTATTTCAAACATAAAATTACTTAAAAATTATAAATCTTTCCTTAATAACTTTTTAAGGAAATTATCGAATAATGACTCTTCTTTCACTGTAAAAGTAATACTACGTTCACACATGAAAAGTTAATCTAGTTTAAGTGCTAATCTATCTTCAGTCGAACATGTCTGAACGAACTGTCTTAGATTTAATCGAGTTTAGCGAAACTGAACTCTCTTAAGTCCTGAACTCTCTTAAGTTCCTGAACTCTCTTAAGTCTTTAAACTAGTTTAAGTTACCTTGGTGCCATCTACTAAGAAGAAGAAACCTACTACCAACCATTTTTTATTTGATATTACATTGGCACAATCTTTATTAAATTAGATATATTAAATATACTTCGATAAACAAACTGGAAAACACAAGAAGAAAAGTTGGTATTCTGAAAGTATAAGTCCAAAGTAAAAAGTTTGGATTGGAGTGTTTTAGGCTTAGAGACGAGCTCTTGGACGGTAGCCATTTTTTACTCGTAGCACCTTATGGTTTGAGTACAGTTTGAGATAGTTGTAGTGTGAACACATAAAAATAAGACAGATTAAGTTAAGCTATCTTTACTCCTCTCTTAAGTTAAACTAGATTAACTTTTCATGTGTGAACGTAGTATAAGGGTAAGTTTTAATTTTGTAGGCAACGGCACAATCACAGGGAACTCAAGTATCAGAAAATGTGAAGATTGATCCAGTATTGTTCTCTCCGGAAGAAATTGAAATCTGTGGTAAGTTGTTATTTTCCTAGTGTTTTTAAACTGTGTAGAATAAATTAATATTTCAACAGATAAATAATAGAGTGACCCCATATGGGACCAATAATCTTTGTAGAAAAAGAACGTTAAAACAAAAAGAATTATCGTTACTGTAAAACAATCTTTCTTTTATTATCGGTCGTTATAACGTTATATCGGGGGTCATTGTAAAGAGTTTCTACTGTATATAATCGATCTTGAAAAGTATATTATAAGTGGGATAAATAAGTAAAGCCACAAAAATATACAAGACTAAAACTTTAAATTTATTTTGTTCACGCAGATTTACTGATGTTACATGAAGAAGAAAATGACAAACAATCTGATAATGAAGCGACGGAACTTTTTCAAACCGAGTCAAATGACGAGCTTTTAATTGGGTCAGAGGAACCTCCAAAAGTACCAACACCAAAGCGATGGTGGATGCTTGAGAGAACAGTGCCCCCTACAGAATAAAAAACCAAGGAAATAAATAAACAATTAATTTGAATCAGACGATCAATCGGGCTAATTAACTTCAAATAATAAAATAATTATTTAAAACTGTTATTTTTACATTTTACTTACTTTACTTACTAGTCCAGTCAAATAGTATTTATTTTGGGAAAATTTTGGGGTAGAAGATATTTTTCGCTATCTGTATGTTTTTTGGGGTTCTGAATCCGAATCTGAGGTTTGCCAACAAAATTTCGTGACGGAACATAGTGAAAATTCGAAAAAATGGCATAAATTCGCCCCTTTTTTTCGTTTTTGGCCCCTAGAACATTACCTTTGGGCTTCTGAGCTAAACAGTCAATCCAAAAAATAAAGAACACTAACCAAGCTACAAAAAAGTCAATTACAACTTTTCTCTCAGACGCATAGTTTCGCCGATAGAGCACGTTGAAAAAGGGGCTATTTTCGTTCGATTGGTAAGAAATAAAAAAAATTTCACTAGTATCTCCAAAAAACCGTATTTTTGGAACAGGATACTATAAAAACTGCCAAAATAATATTTCACATGAAATTAGCCATCTAAAAACTCCAATAATGATTACTCAATGCATTTTTGTTCGGTGATTTCTCTTAAGAACGAAAGTTCGACAGCAGATAATGGTATTTCTATAACTAAGTTGCTTCTTCGAAATTACATGCAAAATTTTTCTATTGACTGCTCTATATGTTTTTGAGGGTGCTGAATCCGAATTTGAGGTTTGCCAACAAAATTTCATGACGGAACATTGAGAAAATTCGAAAAAATGCCAAAAATTCACCAATTTTGTTCGTTTTCTGCCCTTAGAACATACACTTTGCATTTCTGAGCAAAACAGTCAACACCAAAATAAAGAAGAGAAAACAATCTACAAAAACGTCAATTACAACTATTCTCTCAGATGAAGGGTTTGGACGCTAGAGAACGCTGAATATTGGGGAGTTTTTGTTCCATTGGTGGGAAATTCATAAAATGTCACTCGTACCACCGAAAAACGGCCTGTTTTGGAACAGGATACTATAAGAACGGCTTCAATTGTGTGTTACGCCCATGAAATCAACGTTCTGCATACTCAAATGTTAATTGATAAATAATTAAACATAACTATAAAATACGACCATTAGCAACATTTTGGGATTACTGTAACATTGCTCATTGTTAAAGGCTTTAATCAAAGTAATATATAGAAAAATAGGTACTACTTGAAATAAATCGTGCCTTTAATTAATAAATGCACTATTAAAGCCTTTAACAATGAGCAATGTTACAGTAATCCCAAAATGTTGCTAATGGTCGTATTTTATAGTTATGTTTAATTATTTATCAATTAACATTTGAGTATGCAGAACGTTGATTTTATGGGCGTAACACACAATTGAAGCCGTTCTTATAGTATCCTGTTCCAAAACAGGCCGTTTTTCGGTGATACGAGTGACATTTTATGAATTTTCCACCAATGGAACAAAAACTCCCTAATATTCAGTGTTCTCTAGCGTCCAAACCCTTCATCTGAGAGAATAGTTGTAATTGACCTTTTTGTAGCTTGTTTTCTCTTCTTTATTTTGGTGTTGACTGTTTTGCTCAGAAATGCAAAGTGTATGTTCGAAGGGCAGAAAACGAACAAAATTGGTGAATTTTTGGCATTTTTTCTAATTTTCTCAATGTTCCGTCATGAAATTTTGTTGGCAAACCTAAAATTCGGATTCAGCACCCTCAAAAACATATAGAGCAGTCAATAGAAAAATTTTGCATGTAATTTCGAAGAAGCAACTTAGTTATAGAAATACCATTATCTCCTGTCGAACTTTCGTTCTTAAGAGAAACCACCGAACAAAAATGCATTGAGTAATCATTATTGGAGTTTTTAGATGGATAATTACATGTGAAATATTATTTTGGCAGTTTTTATAGTATCCTGTTCCAAAAATACGGTTTTTTGGAGATACTAGTGAAATTTTTTTTATTTCTTACCAATCGAACGAAAATAGCCCCTTTTTCAACGTGCTCTATCGGCGAAACTATGCGTCTGAGAGAAAAGTTGTAATTGACTTTTTTGTAGCTTGGTTAGTATTCTTTATTTTTTGGATTGACTGTTTAGCTCAGAAGCGCAAAGGTAATGTTCTAGGGGCCGAAAACGAAAAAAAGGGGCGAATTTTTGCCATTTTTTCGAATTTTCACTATGTTCCGTCACGAAATTTTGTTGGCAAACCTCAGATTCGAATTCAGCACCCCAAAAAACATACAGATAGCAAAAAATATCTTCTACCCCAAAATTTTCCCAAAATGGCCTTATTTTAGGACAATTTGACTGGACTATACGTTATAGTGCTAAGAATTAAGTAGCCTCAAACTCAGAGATTTGAAAAAATGTAAGGTTATTACTACATTCCTGAGGATTTATAATTTCACAATTAATTTCTCAGACCTTCAAACAACAATATCCACTATCTAATGCACTTATCTAACTTTATTCATGAAAAGTTTTACTCTCGTAAAACTTGTTATTATTTGGGGAAAAGTGCATTTTAATTTCATCGCAATCTAGTTTTTGGAAAAATAACAGCATTCAGTTACTCTAAACTGTGATTATTCATTCATTACTAATAGTAAGTCTTCCATCATTCCGTGGTTTTAAATCTTAAGTTTTTGAATGCATAATTGCGTTGATTTCACGAATACCTCGGCGATGAGATTCTGTAATTATGTCGGTACTTCTATTGTTTGAATGAATTACACATTTTCTTTCAAGGATAAATTGACTATCTTTTTACAAGGAAAAAGAAGTGGTTCTTTAGAATTGAATAACGAAGGTAGGGAATAATTTGAAGCTGTGATTCCTCACTGCGGTTGAAATATAAGATAATAAGGTAAAGTAAGGTAATATTATAAGATAATTAACATGTTCCTATGGCCCGACTGCCACGAGAAAAACTTTAGACGTCGCGTCGTACAATATTGTGGCAGTTGTCATGGAAACGGGATATTCCACTCAATTTCAGGGGTGATGGTAATTCATAAATGCTGAAAAAACGTCATATTTGCCAAATCTGTGTGAGGGGGCATCCATAAATTACGTGAGGTCAAAAAGGGGGGGAGGGGTTTGAAAAAATCTCACCAAATCTCACCAAGGGGGGAGGGGGGTCGGTGAAAAACTCACGTCAACTTTTTAAGTTCGAAATTAAACGATTTTTTTTAAGTTTGAGAAAGGAATAATACCCACAGATAAGATACTGTGGTGATTTTTAGGCGGAATAATGTTCTTTTCCTTAAAATGCAAACGAATTGGATAGAAATTTATTTTTAAAGGTTGTAGGTAAATCTCACTTGGGGGGGAGGGGGGGTCCAGCAAAATCTCACTAAATCTCACCAAGGGGGGAGGGGGGGTCCAGATTTTGGAAAAAACACCTTACGTAATTTATGGATGACCCCTGACTGTCTTTTAGATTTGAACTTCTTTCCAAAGTTTCGTTTTTCTGTTCTGTTTTTCCCGTGGCGGTAGAACTATAATTGGTTAGCCAGGTTTTATAATAGTGAGGATAATTTAAATCTGGTAATGCTTTATGCATCTTAGAAATCCATTGCTGGGTTTGTTACTAATATGAGCCGTATTCACCATCGTTTGCTTCTTCTCTATTTTTAATTATAGTAGAGTATTTATTTACATCGTAGTTTTTAAAATTTTAGGTAATATTGTTTCATATTCTGTTTCAATTTTTAACACGTTATAATCAGATCTTGTGTGCTAATATTTTTGATTCTTTGGTTGAGAAAACTAAAAAAATATAATACACAATACTAAAGAAACTTTAATTCCCAATCAATAGGATAAAGTAGCATAATTTTCTGACAAAATTTTAAGTTAATTGAATCTCAGACATTTTAAAACAATAACAATAATAATCTTTATTGACAAATAATAGGAAGAAACACATAAAATAAATACAAATAAAAAACATATGATACGCCCAGGGAAACAAAAGATCCCATACGGGCGTAATAGAAATTAATACAGTAAAAATACAATGGAAAAACCCCCTTTTTACCCCCCCCACCCTTCCTTTTCACGACCCTCAGATCGGCCGTAATTTATTTTTCCTTTCTTTTTTGTTATATTCTCTTCCTTTTCCAATGTGTTTCATCCTACTATTACTTTTTTCTCTTTTTACCATTTTCAAAGGCTTCAGCACTGGTCTATTTCCTGAAAGTTATAAAAAAAATTCAGGATTTTTTTTGCAAAAATATCTTACGTTTCCTCTTTCTTGCTTTGTAAAAATTTTGCAATAAAAATATTTTAAAATTCGTGCGTAAGATAGAGATTTTGAACACATATTACTAATAATGACTATAAAGTTTGAAGTGATTTGGATGATTAGAAAAAATCCTTAGGATTTCAAATAATAAAAACCTTGTTTCATCAGAAAGAGCCGTTTAAGGATTGAAAGCTTAGTAAACCTTATGCTTCCTAAAACCTCAAAATTTTAAACTTAAAACCTCCTAATCATTTTATAAAACTTAGTAACTTCATTCAAAATCTCAAAATCGAAATTTTGACCAAATTTAGGTATTGTATCTCCTTAAAAATTCAAATTTTTCGGAAAAAAATTTTTCAAATTTCATGTAAAATTAAGATACATGAATTATTGCTAAATAATATATAATATATTTCCTTTATAATACTTACATAGCAGTGAAAACAACACTTGCCTGTAAATGTTGCTTTTCCTTTATAATACTTATATAGCAGTGAAAACAACACTTGCCTGTAAATGTTGCTTTTCCTTTACAATACTTTCAAAACAGTGAAAACAACACTTACCTGTAAATGTTGCTTTTCCTTTACAATACCTTCATAGCAGTGAAAACAACACTTACCTGTAAATGTCGCTTTTCCTTTACAATACTTTCATAGCAGTGAAAACAAAACTTACCTGTAAATGTTGCTTTTCCTTCATAATATTTTCATAGCAGTGAAAACAATATTAATAAACTTCAAGTTGCCTTTTCTCTAACGCCCAATTTACTAAAGTAAAAGCCAGAATGTTACTAACTGATGTTCCATAACAACTTTACTGTGCTAAAGATTTCAATTACTATAACCCCCCTAAAAATTTCTGGTTACAGCTACGTTACATGGTTCGAAATTGGAAAATTTTTGAAGAAACCAATGGTTCCCAAAGTGGGTGCCTTGAAGGCAGGGTGCTGCGAACGGCTCAGGATGACGGGCGAATTTAGGTGGGGCATCCTGGGGATGACACACTAGAAAAGAGAAATGGGGAAAGATGTCATTGATGGTTCTGTAAACATTATTTTTTAATACGGAAATAGAATTTCTTGAGAACATTTGGGGGAGGCATTGCTCCCTTATCCCCCATGTTCCATTTTTTATAATTTTTTATGTATATTCCCCTGTCCTTTTCTTATGTACAGCTGCATCTAGGGTGTCTACGTCAACTACTTTTCATGGTGGATTAATGTCTCTGTCCTGTTAATTGAATCGCTTATTTCTGAACCATGTCAAACGCCATTTTTCTTGTTTTGAGATAAACGAGAAAAACTGTATAGAAGCTCACTACATTTTTATGAAGATGTTTAGTAATTTTTTTCTTAAAGTAGACCTTATTTGGATATTTTACAGACAAAAAGAATTGTTTTAATGTTTTTATTCTTTTCAAAAAAAATTATTGAAATATTTGCATTTGACAGGTTTCTGAAATAAACAGAGTATACAGGCTTATTATCATAGCTTAACTTTAATTTATTTAAGGATTTGGTAATAAAAGTGGGAATATTAGTTGGCATACAGCTTGGCTTGATGAACCTAATCTCTAAAGAATGACTTTTGCCAACTGATATAGTGTTTTTATGCGATTAAATAAAATACAGCGGTCCCAAACAAGATGCAGATGAGACGGCATGAACAAAATTGCCCGCAGTTGAAGTGCAGAAACCAGTCAAGCGACGTCGTTTGACTTGTTTCTGCACTAAAGCTGTAATTTAACATGCTGTAAAACTATTTTAAAATCACGTTATTTTTATTATTCTTGCACTAAAATGTGCGTTTACCCCTAGAGAATCCCATGACACCAATAATTCATTTTTGAAAAGAGGGGCGTTTGGCACGTTTCAGAATTTAGTGATTCAATTAAATACCTGCAAATGTAGCTTAAAAATATTTTAAATCTATCATTAGTCACCAAGCAGAAAGTTAGTAAAAATTGAGCCTGTATTAAAATTGTAACTTCCTGAATGAGAGGCATTCTAATGTCCCCTTGGAGAATCATCTATCATCTATTGTTTTTGTGAAGTTTATTTTCGTTACGAATGAATATTTTAGAAATATTTAGTTCACCATCCTTACATTCCATGGAAAGGTAACTTGTTTTTCTCTTATTCTGTTTAGTTTTTATTGGTTGTTCGAATGTCAGGATCTAAATTACTTGCTAACATGGCTTTAAATGATTTCTTTAAAACCGTTAACAGCTATCATTCAGAAAATAAGGAAAAAATATTTTTAGTTTGGTATCCTCGTGTAGTGTCTGATGTGAGTTTCTCATTCGGGGTTACCTAAAGGCTCATTCAAACTTATCATTTTTTAATTTCATAACCATTTCTTAAACCCAATATATTTTTGTTTAAAATGCTTCTAAACTAATAAAAATAATGTTTTTCAAGATTTTTAATAACTTTTAATGGGTCCACCGCTAGCTTAAAGTTCTACTCAATTAAAAAAGTCTGAAGATAAGGTTCTCATTTAACTTATTATAAAGTTTTTAACTTATTTAATGTACTTATAATGATTCAATTTTTATTATGCTGTTATTTTTCTGTTTGGAGTTTCTTAATATAATAGAAGTCTAAGTAAATTTGCTTTTTCCACAATACTCGATATTATAACTCGGGAACTTTTTGGTTCAAAATTTTATGAGAGGAAATTAGGAAATCATACACATATGACTTAACTCTTTTTTTTATTAATTTTTAACTAAAAAATTTATATAAAACTTGATATTTATAAATAAGTAATTATTTTTGAATATTTTTTACAAATTAAGTTTTTTAAGTTTTAGGGTCACTTGGGGTAGGGTGGGACCCCTTTTTAGTCTAATGCATTTTTGTAAATCAATAGAAAATTTTGAAACAGTTAAATTTGAACTTATTGACTTATTTCATGACTTTATCCATAAACAGAAATTTATTATTAGTTTTTAAAATAATGCTTTATATTTTTCTTAACTGGTCTTTTTTTTTAAATGACATGGGTGACCCACTTATCCCAAGAGATGGGGTAAGTGGGTCACCCCCTCTTTATTTATATTTAAAGCAAGCAAAACTTAAAAGGAAGTAAGTGGGTCTTCTTGATAAAGTACAGAAAATTTCAATACAAAATATATTTTATTGTAACTCTATCCATGTTTGAGAAATCTACTCACATTAAAATCAGTGTGACAGGTTAAGAAAAAATAAAATGAAAAACAAAGTAAGTAGGGTGAACCGACCAGTAGTTGACCACCTACCAGTAGTTGACCGATTGAGCATAATTTTGAAAAAAACAAGAACTGTTGTGTGTTTATTTCGAATCTGTTGCGTTGAAAACATAGCTGACATTTTATTAAAAGCTCATGCATAGTGTAAAGTTCTAGTATTGTTCTTAAAAGACACAATAAATAGTTAAAAAAAAGTTATCAACAAAGCTTCAAAGCATGCGCTCTCACTACTAGCAATAATGGTATGGAGTATTTAGTTCAATCTCAAATCATCCAGCTAGTTTTTATTCCAATATTTTATTGATTGATGTATTTAGGTCCTATATGTTTAGTTGAATTAAATAAAACTATCATTATTTGTATATTAACCATTTAATTTGATATTTGAGGGGTGGTCAACCACTGGATGTCTAGAATAGAAAAAGTGCTAGTATTTGACCAAAGTGGTCAACTACTGGATTTTATTTGCTTTTAAGATTTCTTTTTAAACTAAGAGCGATCTTAAAGATTTTTACCTGCAGTACAATTTTTGCTTAGATTTACTGTAAAAAAAGTTACATTTCCAGTAATTAACCAGTATTGTTAATAGGGACTCTTTATTCAATATACCTCTTTCATTGGTTCTTCAAATTTCCAACACCTGCGCTTTTAAAATATGTCGCTCCTCTCGCTAAGCCCTAAAATACGTACCTACGGGTAGTTGGTTGGTTGGTTGTCAGACATATACGCATTTTTAGTTTTTTAGATAGCCTTCTGTAGTAAACGCTGGAATCGAACGGTTCGCGGTGCAAGCGCTCGCTAGGTGGCCTAGGTGGCAAATCGTGCTGGTTTACAGTCTGGTTTTAAAAGGTTAAACAATAAAAAAATTGTTCTACTTCTTGCTTAAAATATATAAGATTTTGCAATACATCTTAAAAATCATTAAAATTACTAATAAAGTAGATATATTTTTTCCAACAAAATACATTTTAAATTGACAGTGATTTAATATTAATAAAGTATGAGAATTAATAAATAGGAACAATTTTCCGTGTTCTCTTCCAGAGTTTAATTTATTGATTGCTGATTGAATAAAGCTTTTAAGAATTTTCTAAGACGTATTCAACAAATGGAAGAAATTTTAGTAGGATTGGAACAGTTGGTTTTCAGATCATAGGATTTTCTGCCAAAAGACACGGGTGTTAATAAGAATGGAATATTAAGTTCAAAATTTTTATACCATTCAATAAAACAATTGATTTTTTCGCTTAAAACTGTCAAGAAAAACTATAAACTTAAAAATTTACTAAAATTTGCCAATTCTTAATTTTTGTGAGAGAATTTTATAATCATCAGATTGAATGAAAGTTTGTGTGTTTCTGAAACGTTTTCTTCAAACGTCTCAGTTGCGTATTTTTTCAGCCAACTTACCCTTAGCCCTGTTTTAAAGAAGTGGGACTCGAATAAATAGCTCTTTTGCAAATGATAGGTTGCGTTGTGGATCAGTTGGTTGATTTGTGCTTGAGCTGTATATTTGATTTTTATTCTGGAAATGGTGAATATGGCAATGGTCAATTACTGGAATAATGGTGTTCAAATACTGGATGTAGGTGGTCAACTACTGGCAAAATCTCAATTAATTGCTTTTAAAATAAATAAAAAAAAATCTATAAAAATGAAAGGAAAAATGATTATTAGTTATTATTCCTCATACTTTCATTGATATTAAACCAGTGTCAATTTTTTTAGAAAAATTTTTTTCTAAGAAAGAAAAATAAAACTTGGAGGAATTTCCACTAACTGGTCAATTACTGGTCGATTCACCCTATTTTAAAAAATGTTTTGAAAGGCCAAAGGGATATTTTTTACATTAACATATAAAATAGTGTTGAAAAAAAACATAATACGGTTCATTAAGATTTATTTTGGCACATTAGTAAACATTGAAAGATAAAAAAAGAAATTGGCCACACTAAATGAGAATGAACACTATTGATGAGATATTTCACTTTGCTCACCATTACTTAAATTAAAACGCAAAATTGATATAAAATGTCGATCAACTTATTCATAAATTTTATAAACTTTGAAGTGGTGAGTAAAAGATCTTGCTGTATACTATAAATCGGAATTTCCTGATAATGTTGGGGGAAATTGCCTCTATAAACCCCCTTAAAACCGCCTATGTCTTCAGTAATAATTACTATGGCATTTGGAATACTCTCTAAGAAAAACTTATATCATAATAAGGGGTTTC
Source organism: Tetragnatha versicolor (assembly GCA_024610705.1). Classification (NCBI taxonomy): domain Eukaryota; kingdom Metazoa; phylum Arthropoda; class Arachnida; order Araneae; family Tetragnathidae; genus Tetragnatha; species Tetragnatha versicolor. Next base: position 17,068,227 of record JANDEH010000011.1, on the reverse strand, counting down.
ACTTACTTCATAAAAAGGGGTCTCACTTACCCCAATAGGCTAAAACTACGGGGTAAGGGGGACCCCCCCGTTAAACACTTTCAAATTAAAAATAAAAAATTCAAATTGCAGTATTATTTTAAGTAAACTTTTGCACAACAGTTCACTAAATATAAAAAATGTAATGAAAACTTAGCTTTAAATACTTCTTTGAAAAATGCATCTTGAACTCTCCAAAAAAATCCATTCTGGGAATCTATTTTAAATTACTTCTATAATCTTAAAAATAAATGAACAAAAATCAAATATATGCAAAACCCATCAGTGTGACAATCTATATCATAATAAATGCGAGTAAGTGTGAAATTTCTTGTACATAATTAAGTTTGATGGAGGTAACCCAAACCCACTTTCCCCAAGTGACCCTGTATTTTTATGGAAACATTTTATCATATACCATGTTCAAAGTTTTATTTCATTGTACGAAAAATTTTTTTTATTGAAATTTAAGAAGGTTTCCCAACACCTCCACAAGTGTGCTTCAAATGCCCTATGTTTTTAAACAAAACAAATAAAATCCACTACTTAATTTATTAATAACATCCAATATAATGGAATTGAGATAAATTTCATTGAAAAACACTGAAAAATTATCTCCAGTTCATTCTGCCATCTATTGCAAGCAGAAAAGGAAAGTCAGATTTTTAATCTGGTGGCCGTTAAAAGTGTGGTTTAAATTATTTTTCAATTTTTTAAGCAGTTTTAAGAGATGCATTCTGCGCAACAATGTCGTTCTGTATTGCCGCGATCAAAAATCTATCTACGCTGATCTCGTAGAAAAAAAATATATCAATTTTAAATACCTTGATATCAATGAAATTACTTTTTAGTCCAATTTTAAAAAAAGTTGTGTTTGTAAAGTAAATTTTATTCATTGATTATTTTCTGCTGTTTAGTTTTGTTTGTGTAAATTTTCGAATTCGGCCTGAAAAACCTCCAAGGATTCGAATTATTTCACTTTTGAATGAATCTAAAAAAACGCTTTTTTATTTTTAACAAATTTAACAACACATAGCTACATGGCTATTTTTGTTAAAATCTTTATTACACAGATTTTTTCTCTAGTTATTTAGATTAAGGCTAAGCGCGCACTAGATACTTCCGTCACGGTGACTGGAACATAACTATCACTCGAGCGCAATGGATCTCTATGACGAGATTCATAGTAATCCGCCAAAAGTCTCGTCACCTAATGCGCGCGCTCTAGCTTCTGGCCTAAGCCTGAGTGACAATTATGTTTCAGTCACCGAGACAAAAGTCTCCAGTGCGCGCCTAATCTAAAGCCCTGGATAGCAAAGCTCAACAAATTAATTAAGTGAAGTTAATAAGTAACGTAGCTTCATCCAGGGCTTTAATTTAGATGACTTTGGAAGTTTTTTTAAACATTAGTAATATGAAAACGAAGTGAGTCTTTTAATATATTGGTGATAAACTTTACATTTAATTCCCCTGGGGGTTCAAGGAAAACCAATTTAACTGAACCAACTAGTTAACATTGCATTGTCATCCAGATTTGAACTGTGGTCAAAATTTCGAGTGTCTGGCACATCCGGAAGTTGGTTTAAAATTGATTTCGAATTCCTCCCGAACAGACATTCAGACAGACAAATAGGTAAGATCGTAAGCGACCTCATAAAAATGTAAAATATATTAAGTTGCTCTTAGGCTGAAGTCGAATACAAGGTTAATATAGAATTAATGATGTCCCAAAGTCACCCAAATTACTATTTTTAATACTGCTGATCAATATTCATAGTTACCACTCAAAGAATTAGGAAAAATCCTTTAACTCAAGGGAGAGAAATTTGTCATTTCACTTGTTAGTAGAGCGAAGCACGGTTGTGCAGTGGTAGTGCATCGTGCAGCCTAGCTACACAGACCCTGCCTTTCATTCCTCCAGATTCGATAAAATGAGGACGAATTTCACTCGGGGAAAACAAGGGAATTAGCCTTAGCTGCGTGTGACTCTCATCCCCATGTTCTGTAAATGTTCTGCTCATGGCTTTACCTAGTGAGACTGGTTAGAAAGTCCAGGAGTTTGAGAGTTTAACGACCTAGCTTCCCCGTCAAGTATAACTCTTGTTTTAACGTACCTGTACTTCAGTCACCACTCAAAAAATTAGGAAAAATAACTCAAGTTAAATAGAACCCGCAGGGCGGTGGTTGGGGTTTGTGGTGGCCTAACCATGAATTCACTCAGAACATGTAGTTTCCGTCGAAGACAGAAGGGATAGAGACTTTGATTATACAAAAATACATATGCATTAAAAAGTCTTGAAAAATAGTATTATTTTAAAGAATTTGACTGATACGGTTACAGTTAAGAGTTGAAGAAAAAACAATAAAACCCCCCTTGAAAAAGCAGGAACTAAATTTATAAATGCCACTCAGCATTTATTTCCGAGTGCTATACCCGCCGAGAAGGCTCAGACTCGAATGGATTCGATCTGAGGGCCTTTGGGATGGCATACTGGTGTACTTACACACCAAGCCATCCGTTCCTGCAACCACTCAAGTTTTCTTATTAATTTGAAGTTGATACTTCACCATGTAAGTAGAAAATATAAAAGCGCATATCACTTTTGGTTCAGACTCTTCCAGAACTGGATATTTCATTAATTCTTATAAATAAAATTATGAATGATAAATAACAGCAACACAAATGTTACCGAGCAGCAGGTGGGGTTCGATCCAAGAATCTTCCGCCCCGAAACAATACGCACTACCACATTAGGCCATTGGGCCACACGCTACATTGAATTTAAAGAGTTTTTACATTATTGAATATAATTCCTTGATCCTCATCAAGGACCTCACCAGTTTTTTAGTTATCCAAAATAAGTAACACTGACATTGGAGCATTCCTACCAGAAATAATGTTGTGTTCGTGCATTTCATACTATTCCTTGGGGAGGGCTAAATCCTAGATCAGTGGTGCCCAACCTACGGCCCGCGGGCCAAATGTGGCCCGCGAGGCTGATCCATGTGGCCCGCGGACTCGTAAAATCTTAAAACCAAAACCACTTTCAGAAATCTTCCAAGAAAACCACGAAATAGTGCGAGACATTTTGGTACCTTCATCTAAAAAAAAATATGATAAAAAAGGAATTCTTCAACATCCAGTGAAAATTTTTTTCTTTACTTCTCTGTTTTTTTCTAGATACGGGGAATTTGCCATTGGATAAATATATTTCAGTATCAGTTAGCCATTTGAATTCAGTTTATAAGGATCTTTTTAGAACCAAACTTCGAAAAGATGTCCGATCGTAAAAAGTTGAAGATTCACTCGGAATGCTGAAACTTTCAAGAAAAGTGGACAAATTCATATTTCTTCATTAAGAGAGAAAATAAACCGTTGTGTCTTATATGTAAGGAGTCTGTGAACAAACTGTGTGTTTGAGAACAAACATTATCTGTTCTGAAAAGAACAAAAACTAGTGCTTGATCTCGACTTACAGATAATAATCTTAATTCAGTTTTAAGGATGTGTTACAAATTTGGAGCCGAATTTACAAGATCTAGTATCCTCCAAACAGATGCAAACTTCTCATTGAAAACGGGTAATTTGTCTTTATGTTTAGGAAAATCTTTAAAAGTGTTTTTATGTGGCCCGCTAGATAAATTTTCATAAGCAAATTGGCCCTCGTGAAAAAAAAGGTTGGGCACCACTGTCCTAGATGAAACATTCCCTGCTTGATCTACCAGTAATTTTGGTCATTCTTACAACCAGCTAACTCTAGTAAATTGACTATCTCCACATTGATTTGTTGTTGCTTATCCTCAGTGCATTTGTCAGATCAACTCCAACAAGTTGTTGACCGCCAAAAAGTCAATAACCACATTGATTTAAAACCATCGAGCATAACCGTTACGGTCACAAAATAGTCCACAGTGCAGCTACGGTTAGATTGGAGGGAAAAATTAGCTTGATTCATAAACTTTTTCTTATTTTTCTGAGTGGTGACTATGGATCATTTGGGAAAAAACTTTTTATTTTATTCTTTACTTTTTTTTCTTTCAATTTGAGGATAACACTACGGACAAAAGTATAGCACTAACCTGAACAACACAAATTTTTACCATGTTCAGTGTCTTTAAAAAATTTCCTGATTAATTTGTTAATGTTTGTAATCTTTGAGCTTAAAAATGGAGAGTCGAGAAAATATAAAACAAAAAAATTTTCTAAATATATTTTTTATTACAAAATCCGTTCAATCATTACACTACTTTACAAATCCAATCATCAATTGTATACGTTATTTTTGATAGAAATAGTTTGTATACTTACATTTTTTTGTTTTCAGTATCAAGAAAATACTATTAACTTGCCAATATTGTTACAACAATGATCGATGTTCCGGGGTTAGTAATTTATCTCAAACAAAAACATAATATTTACAACAATCTATTGGCACAATAGAATTAATCTCACACTTGAACATAGAATATTCGAAAAACTAAAATTATGTTCAATTTCTCTCTTTAAAATATGCATCTCATTTCATGCATAACATAAAAGGTTATTCATGCAAAATAGTCTTCTAAAGTTCACATGATCACCAGAGCAGCAGCTTTTGTCGAGTCATTCTTAAATTTCCATCATAATTGTCTACAGAAATAGATCTCAGATGAACTGTAACTAACGGCTGTATTCACCATTAACTTTACCTATCCTAAAGCCTGGAATCAAGATTTTTTGGACAACTCTGATTGGCTTAAAACTTGTTTCACTTTTTTCAACTAACCAATTAGACGTTTTGATTCCAGGTAATCTTAAGATTTAGTAAGTGATGAATACGGCAGTAAAAGGTCATGCTAGTTGCGGTGAAATAATTTATAACATTACAACACAATGAGGCGATATAGCTTTGGCTCTTCCAACCCTTGGTAATCCTTAACATCGCGAATCTACTCAGTAATTCCGGAGGAGAATAAATATATCGTCCATAACTCCGTCCCAGTCCATCAACCGATGTTTCCGAGAATGCTTCTCCGGTCCATTTCTACCAACATCCCCCTTCAGGTCTGCTTTAAAACTACCGTAGACTTAAGGATCATCCACCCTGTTCACTGTTTATCCTGAGTGATTCACACATGTAAATCGATAGTTTACATAGAAGAGTGAAGAGTGAAATGCCTATTCACACTCTTCACCTTAGATGATTCCTCCAAAGTGAACACAAAAAGTCTGAATGAGCCTTTATGTACAGCAGATGAAATTGCTGACTCATTGACTGTGGTCACCGCAAACCTCAATAGCTGACAGCAAGCACCACAGCCAGAACCACATACGTCCACCACCTTACGGGGGTTGAAGGGACGGCAGCGTCTGTGGCAGGGGGCCCCGACTGAGGGACGTACTCCCTGCCCCCGCAGTGGGCTTTGTTGCGCCCGATGCAGGCGGCGTAGGCCATGGCATGGGCAATGTAGTGCTGGTCGTACACCCCGGTGAAGAGGTGGGACATGGGGCCTACGGCGTACACCCCAACGTCTTCCCCGCCGTGGGTGGCCGTGGATCGAGGGACCGTCGCTTGCTGCTGGTAGTCTTTGTGCGCTGAAAGAGAAGAAAATATGAGCATTCTTTTTTTAATTGATCAACTGTTAATGAGAAAGGTTTTTGGAAGAACCTCTAATAAATCGACCTCATAGTCGGAATGGAAGAACCGTGAGGTACAATTGCTGAGACTATAACTACAACGAGGATTATTACCGATTCCAGACGGATTATGTTTCAATTGTTATCTACTTAACTGTAACGACAATTTTAGACGTGAAAGTATCAAACACAGGAGTAACGATCAACTCAATAAGCGTGATTATAGAGCTAGCTAGGGCTCTAGAGCTCTCTCACTAGAGCTCTAGAGCTAAATTGTATGGCTAATGGAAGCTATTGGGAAAATATTACACACTCTTCCTTTTGATTTTGGCTAAAAGCAATATTAAATAAGGCTTAACAAAGCTTTGAATAAAGTGACATTTGATTTTATATCACTAAGCCTGAAACCCATGTGCTTGATTTTATTTCACTATAAGCTCTCAGTACTCCGGGTAAGCTTGAAAATACTAGTATTGGGAGGATTGACAACATATCTTATCGTGATTAAATAAGTATAAAATATTCTATTTATATCTGGAAACCTGACCTTTAAATAATTTTATCTCAAAGTCTACCTGAAGTTCCTTTGCAACTCATTTCATTCTAAGGTGCAACAGTGGACCTTGAAGTGGAACGATTCGGAGAGTTAACAATTTCTAGCCAAAGGGCTTCGTTTATTAACTCGCTAATATTTTTAAACTACACAATGAATACGAAACTAAAAAAATTTAAGTAATAATGATAAAGGTATTTCTGGTACATTTAACATCAGCCTTCTTACTTGTGTCGATTCCAGTTATATTGGGTCTTCCTTTGTCTGATATTCTGTATCCAGGTCCTGAGGAGTACATAAGAGTAGTGTAAGGCATCCGATCAGCGTTTGATATCTCAGCGATGCCTGAAACAAAAAAAAAGGCAGCTGGGTAAGTTCACCAAAGAAGTTGAACTTCTGAAAACAGTGGTGATCACCAGACTCAATGGGGGGTTGTCCATAAATGATGTCACGCTTAGAGGGGAGGGAGGGGACTTGGTCAATCTGCGACAAGGGGAGTTTCAAGAATTGTGGCATCTCACATCGAAAATTAAAAAAAACATTGTTTTCCTAGAAAATCTAGTTCACAACATTATTATAAGATTCATACTAACGAAATAAGAGTTCACTTTGAACCTATATGGTGGGGTGCACTTTAACTTCTATAAAAACATTGGGTCCCGAATTCTTACCAGCCTTATTCTAAACTACTTTTTGGTAGCAGACCGTGGTATGGTCACAAAAGGGGGGAAGAGGTATGGTAAAGTGTGAAACTTTGTGGTAGTGGAGGGAGGTGGTCAAATATGTTGAAAAAAATGGGACATCATATAAGGATGGCCCCTCTTCCCAAAAAGTGGTGGAAGGAAATTGCCTCCATATATTGAGAGATGTTACACCGCGATACGGGTGACCTCCTAACTAGGGAGATCCCAATCCACAGAAGGACCTCCCTCCAAGTCAAGGTGGGAGGTCCCTCCATATCGCGGTGTAACATCTCTCAATGTATAGAGGCAATTTCTTTCCACCACTTCATAACCACACATAGAACTAAAACCATCCAACCACTAACCAAATATATCAGTCCCAACATAAGCGTATCCAGCGAAATTCATCCCCTGCGAGTGGTCCGAAGTGACCACGACCAGAGTGTCCTCTCGGGAGGTAAGCTTGAGTGCCACGGCCACCGCGTTCTCCAGGTCCAGCGCCTCGGACACCGCCCTCACCGCCTTCCCACTGTGGTGTCGCTTGTCGATGAGTCCACCCTCCACCAGCAGGAAGTAACCGCGGTGGTTGTTGGAGAGCACCTGGATCGCCTTCTCCGTCATCTCGGCCAGAGTTGGTTCGAGGAAGTCGGACTTGGGGTTGTCGCGGTCCGTCACATCGTACAGGTGGGCCGGTTCGAACAGGCCTATGGAGGAGAGGGAAAGGGGGTGTTATGAGGCTGGTTTCGGAGTTGTAGGTTGAGATGTTCATTGGTTAGTCTAACCCTAGCCATCTAGAGCTAGAAGACCTGGACAGCTAAGAGGATGAGTCATTCTTTCCGTCGAAAGCTTTCGAACGATTGGTTGAGGAGCGGGGAGAAACACGAGAAGCTCGCGCTTATTGGAGGTTTGCCACCTTGAAGACGGAGAAAATGACTCATCGAGGCGAAGTGTCCAGGCCTCCTCTTCTATAGATGGCTATGGTCTAACGCTAACCTACCAGTTTTTAGGCAGGAAGAGGTTATCTTGCATGAAATAAGGGAGAATTCAAACGTGACTGATGTTACACTGCCATGGAATTACCCTACTCACAGTGTTAATATTTTACATTAAAAACAGTTTCACTCACGAAGAATAATATTGTAAATTACACACACTACAGACTACAGGAAAGAATCAGATTCAATACATCTTAAGACAGCTGAACCGAAAACTGATTGCTTATCCTTTTACATAAATAAATTCACTGACCTAGCGTCTTACTATACGAACAGGATTTCTGCATACCCACCAAGAAGATAGTCCGTCTTGCGAGGATCGACCTTATCGAAGTCCTTCTTGTTCCAGACGTATCTGTACCGGTGCTTGCTCTCTTGCTTGTGTCGCTTCCAAGCTTCAATGAGCTGCAAGTGGTCACCTCGCTTGCCACGCTTTTCAGGGTACTCGGGGTCGTAAGTGTTGTTCGGCATAAGGCCCTCTCGACCTCCCCCTAGAATCACCTAAAAGAATGGTAACAAACTTTGGAAAACTAGTTTCTTTTTTTACATAAACATCTAGGGATGAGTGTCGCCAGTTTTAAGACCTCTGAAACAATGGTAGTTAACATAGGGAGAATTTTCGGAAGGGTATTGAATGGAAGTTCACGTAAAAGAGTAAGCCAATAAATGAGAATTTTGAAAACCATGTGCCTTGAACGAGAAGAGTTTGGTTAATTCGAAATCTTAGCTATCAGCTGTTGAATGGGATGATCTCATCTAGAGATGACCACTAGGGGTGTATCGAAAAAAACTTTTTTTTGATTTTGATGATGCCTTAGTGCGGAAAAGTTGTCTAAGGTGGCAGAGAGTACCTGTGAATTTTTTCAGAATTTTTGGATAATATCTTGAGGTGCCGCCAAGGCCCTGAAGGTCCCCATGTTAATCCAATGGGGCGCGCCGCCAAAAAGGCCGAAAATTCGTTTTTCGGACCTCATTTCTGCCCTAATCACACGAGGAATGTCTTCCCTCGAGTTATGGACCCTATATGATCTAGGCTATCCGACAAAACTTGAATAATAGCCTAAATATCTATATTACGTTTTTTTGTATGCTCCAATTTCATCGAAAATCGCGTATTTCCTCGTTCAAATCAGAGCCCAAAATCAACATAATATAGAGATTTTGGGTATTATTCAAGTTTTGTCGGATAGCCTAGATCATATAGAGTCCATATCTCGAGGGAAAACATTCCTCGTGTGATTAGGGCAGAAATGAGGTCCGAAAAACGAATTTTCGGCCTTTTTGGCGGCGCGCCCCATTGGATTAACATGGGGACCTTCAGGGCCTTGGCGGCACCTCAAGATATTATCCAAAAATTCTGAAAAAATTCACAGGTACTCTCTGCCACCTTAGACAACTTTTCCGCACTAAGGCATCATCAAAATCAAAAAAAAGTTTTTTTCGATACACCCTAATGACCACCACTTCAAGCAAGTGATTTGGTGTAAGAAAGCTCTGATGGGTTTGTCAGAAGGCTGTCTTTCATAAAGTAGGATTTCCAGTCGCTTTGAAATCTCTCTAATTGGTCCTTTAGTGGGTGGGTATTCTATCTCGCATCAGTGATGTTGGCCCTACACACTGACCTTTGATGTCAGATGAAAGAATTTTTTGGGGTTTATCACTGTCACACTGCAGAATATTTCATGCCTCAAAGATGCAAACATTTACACTTACAGCCCTATACACAGTGTGATATTGTCAATCACAATTAATTTGTTTTGTGAGGTCGGCGGGAGAGGGCGCCACCGTTCCAGCTGAATTGATTGCCGCCAGAGGGCTGATTCCCCAAATCAGCGGTTCACACGGAGCTTTGCCAGACGGGGTGTCTTCACCGAGATGAGATCATGATAAGGAGTAGTCTTCTGCGCTCGCTGATCGTCATATTGGTTATCGTCAACGGCAGCTGATCAATTGTGAGCTGCATCACCATGAGCTGCGTTTTTGATTAGGGCTCGTTGCACTCGATGCGTCGGTGGATCTAGGGCTACGTGTAATGTTGTGGTGGACTCCCTCTTCCGTCGTCCGGCTATATGCCACTTTTTAAACTTTTTATTTATTTACAGAGTGTCTTTTGGAGTGTCTTTTTCAGTGTATTAATAAACCTTCCTTTTTGGTAAGTCTCTGTCGTCCTTTGATCATGCACAATATTGTCCATAGGGGTTGTGCGGGGCGAGTGGTTCCGGGGGCAGGGTGCCGATCGCTCTAGCATACACAGCCATCAGCGTCGGTGTTAACCAACAGCCTACTTACAGATTGGTGGAATCTTTCTTTGGCCAAGGATTAAACACCAATGCTGATGGCTTTGAGCATTGCTGTTAATCTCACGATGTATGAGGCTATCTAAGAAATAAATCTCAAAGTGTGAGGGAAATAAGCTCAAAGAAAAACGACTTGACCTCACCTGAATGTTCTTGCCGGGGTAGTCCTCGATGAGCTGTCGGGCGATGTCCTTGCACATGCCCCTGTCGCGCTCGTTCTTGATGTTGGCGTCCGACTCCCACCACCGGTCGGGGCTGTGCGCGTACAGGGGCGCCGGTGTGGCATGCGTCACGCGCATGTTCGTCACCAGACCCACCGACTTGCCTGGAAGACAGACAGATTTTGGAACAATTGCCTATACAATGTAGAGGTAGATTCTGCAACATTACTTGACCCTGGGCTGAGAGCAAACAAAGAAAGTAGTTCCCAACGCGATGTCTGAATTTTTAGGGAAACTAAGAAATTCAATTTAGAAATACGATTAGTTTGTTAAACTCAAGTATCATCATAGCATCTTTTTATCACGATATGCCAACTGAATCTCTTCCCAGCAACCCAACCGGCTTTCTGTTTACTAATTTTTTTTTTTATGCGTAGTGACGTCATAGGGTCAGGAAACATTGCACTCCCAGTATAGTTTACATACTCTCTTATCTTCAATAAAATAATTTTCATTAAAATCATTTTACAGCTAAAAGATAGATGCCTGTTGTCAGGGGTCTACCTATAAAGTATTATAAACGTATCTGAACTTATAGCAGTAGAGTGAAAAAATAATGCATTATAGTTTCTAAGAAAGAAATACAGGAGTGAATTTTTCTACACGATTTCCCCTCACTTACTCTATTTTTCCTCTCTTGTTCACTTTCTCTTTCTCATCCTATCCTCCTATATATCTTCATCAGTTATCTTATATCTCTCTTCTTTCCATCCCCTCTTTGCTTTTTTCTTTATTCTCTTTTTATTTCTTCTTTTACTTGTCCCTAAATGTCTCCTTTTTATCCAATCTGCATTGATATACTACAATTTTCAAAATTTTCTGGATACAGTAACTCTAATAGTTTGTAAAAAAAATTTTGTGTTATTCTAAATCTTAAAATACTAATAAACCATAAGATTCATTTTTCTTGCCTTTTGGTTCCAAAATATTCATAATTTCAAAGAGAAACAAAATAAAATTGAATGAGGAAAAAAGTTTATACCTTTTTGTTCGCATTAATATGTTGCGGGTTGCGGGTGATATGATAAATCCGCTCATTATAAATAATGCGCGCGTATTTCGGGCAAAGTGATAAAATACTCATGACAATGTCATTGAATTTATCACTCTTTTAGCCTCACTTCACGCATAATTAATAATGTCCGGTGTATCATCTTTCCTGCCACATAATAAATGCTCTCTTTTAAGTTTCTCTTAGTTTCTTTAACAGTCAACTTTTCTCTTTCAGTGCGTTTTCATTCTTACGAAACAACACGGAAGGAAGACATGAACCTATTACCTCAAAACGCTTGTCCAAACGATGAGCTCGTTTGTTAAACTGCATGTCTTATCGACATTTGATATTCTACACCCCTTCCAACACATGTTCCGATTAATATAATTAAGACTCCTCCAAGATACCTAGTATCAACCGAAATGAAAACCATCGAGAGTCCCATCCCTAAGGACCATCACTCAGTAACCCAACACCAGCTCTGTCTTAACCAGCCTCGCTCGTCAAAAACCTCATCTGCGTACCACAAGACTTAGAGAAAAACGCCTTGGTGTGATTGATAACCATCTAGCTAATTCCCCAGAAACAACGTGTAAAGAAAGAAAGAAGAAAAAGGTCGCAAGTTCAAACACCACATCAAAGCAAGCGGAGCTGATACTAGCTGTTGACTGATATCGACTCACACATTTCTGTGTCATGTTAGAGTGAGGAGATTCTCTTGGGCAATGGAGATTTATAACGATTTGGGTGCGGACGAGTTTTCTCCGTAGGGACTCGGGAATATTAATGGCGAGATTTTTGGTGGACAAGGACGTTCAGTTCTCGAATTAGAAGTGCGTCAGATATTTGTGGAGGGAGTTGAGACGAATGGTTGCTCGATTTTGTTTGTTTAGCGCTAGTTTTACGTTGCGTGTGATTTGGTTTGTCATTTGCAAGGTCTTTAAATGCCGTGTTTTTGCTCCATTAGGCCGATGGAATTTCAGACTGAATGCGCTGAGAGATAGGGGTGATAAAGTGTTTGCTGAACAAACAAGGCTGGTTTGTTTTAGGGAGGCCGAAAAATGAATGAGGTCTAAATTTAACTTTAAGAACTCGGAGAAGATAAATATTAATTTTTTAAACGCGTTTTATCGACTTGTGTCTAGACTTAAATGGTCCGTTTAATGATAAGTTTATGCACGCAGTTGAGAAGTTGTAAATTTTTACGAACTTCTTTATAATAAGAAACAGACTACTTTCTAGCATTTCTTTGAGGACCGGTTTAGAAAGTTTTAAAGAAAAAATATTAAATCTGTGATGAATAATGACGTGATAAACTAAGACATTGTTTCCTGAAGAAGAATAACAGTTTTAAATTTTGTGAAGGGTCCTCCAAGATGCTTTTACTAACGCACATTTTACATTCTCTTCAAAATAGGTTCTTCAGAATCCAAACATAGCAGCGTTCCCACTTTTATGAATCTTTTACCGGACAGAAATTCATGTGGACAAAAGTGACGTCAATATTTTGAGCTCATAGGCCGTAAAACCCAATATTTCTTCTACCTATTTAATGGTGACTGTGACCACAGGGAAAACGCCCAACAGAGGGTCCAAAGCAGTTTTCACATGCCATCTTATGATGGAGGGAAGTTACTTCAAATGCTGTGATTAACAGAGGGGTAGGCAGTACAACTTTGGGGTCACAGCAGTGAATGGCTGCGACGTATTCATTCAATTAGTCACTTTCGGAAGGGTTTTAAAGGCTTCTAAGACTTGTAATATAATATCTAAGCAGCAGCCCAACTGCTGCTCAACTAAACTCCACTCGGATACTGTTAACCGTAACTGTATTTTGATTTCATTACATACATAAATAAAGTATGATATGGTGGCAGTTGCTCCTCGTTCGCTATATAGTTCTACATTCATTTGCAAAAAGAAATAAAAAATGGAACTGAAAACGCCATCGCCGATGAGTTTAAAAGGAAACATCGCCGATAACTGGAAAAAGTTCAAGCAACGATTTCTGCTGTACTTAGAAGCTTCAGAAAAAATGAAGAAGGCTGAGAAAACGAAAGTAGCTCTCTTGCTTGGATTAATGGGTGAGGACTGCATAGATGTGTTTAACACCTTCAAATTATCTCAGGAACAGGCTGATAAGTTTCAGATTGTGATTTCTAAATTTGATCAATATTTCAAACCGTCCAAAAATATTGTGATTTCTAGATATAAGTTCTTTAATTGTGTACAACAAGAAAACGAAACTATAGATTCTTTTGTTACTAACCTAAAAAACTTAGCTAAAGAATGTGCTTTTGAAAATCAAGAGGATAGCCTTGTTAGAGATTTATTAATAATTGGGATTAGAGATTCTTCTGTTAAAGAAAAACTTTTGATTGAATCAGAACTAGATTTAGAAAAAGCTGTTACTTATTGTAGGGCTAAAGAATCTAGTCAACAACAAGTGCAATTAATGCAAAAAGATAGTGTTAAGTCAGAAATTAACTATGTAAAATTTAATGGAAAACCCAGAAAACCTAAGTCAAATAAGGACAAATTTAAAAAGGGAAATAAATCTTATCCTAAACAAGAGTTCTTTGGGAAATCATGTTCTAAGTGTCTAACTAAGCATGATTATGGCCAATGTCCAGCTTGGGGTAAAAAATGTCTGAAATGTCATAAGTTTAATCACTTTTCCAAAGCGTGTAAAAGTAAAAGTGTAGAGGAAATTTCAGATAATGATAATGATTCATTCCAATTAGAATCCATAGTGTGTCCCATAGAGTCAATAAAAACAGAATGGAGAGAAACATTGTTAGTAGAAAACATGGAAATTTCTTTTAAAATTGACACAGGAGCAGAAGTAAACATAATTCCTGTAAAGAAATTTAACGAGTTGAGAACTAAAATTAATATAGACAAAACTAACAAAACCTTAAAATCATACACAGGGCATAGCCTCAAGGTACTTGGAACATGTACACTTATATGCAAACTGGGTAGTAAAATCGAAAGACTTGAATTTTATGTAATAAATCAAGATTCAAATGCTTTACTGGGTTTGGAAGCTTGTGAGAAGTTAGGATTAATTAATAGAAATCCTTTGAAACAAGTAAATGTTATTAATTCTAGTGACATTATTAGAGAATACAGTGATGTTTTTGAAGGTAAATTGGGAAAATTACCATACATGTATGATATTAAACTTAATGAAAATGCAGAACCAAAAATAGCCCCTGCTAGAATAATTCCAATATCTATTAAAGATAAAGTAAAATTAGAATTGGATAAAATGGTTCAAGAAGGTATTTTGGAAGAGGTTACTGAACCTACTGATTGGGTTCATCCAATTGTTGTAGTCCAAAAACCTAATAACAGTGTTAGAATTTGTATGGACCCAAGACCTTTAAACAAATACATTAAAAGAGAACATTACCCTATTCCAACACAACAGTGTATCTTTTCTCAAATAGAAGGTGCAAAATACTTTACTGTTTTGGATGCATCTTCTGCTTTTTTGCAAATACCGCTAGCAGAAGAGAGTTCAAATTTATGTACCATAGCTACACCATTTGGTAGATATAAATTTTGTAGGTTACCCTATGGTCTTGCAAGTTCCCCAGAAGTGTATCAGAAAACCATAGATAATGTTTTCGCAGGTCTAAAAGGTATATTAGTGTATATTGATGATGTGTTAATATATGGGAAAACAGAAGAGGAACACGATAAAAGGTTAAAATCTGTCCTTGATAGAGCTAGGAAATGTGGTTTAAAACTATCTAAAGATAAAAGTCAAATAAAGGTAAATTCAGTTAAATATTTAGGTTATAACTTAACTAGTGAAGGTATGTCAGTAAACTTGGATAAAATTAAGGCAATTTCTGAGTACAAAACTCCAGAAAATAAAGCTGACTTACAAAGGTTTATTGGGATGATAACCTATTTGGGTAAATTTATAAATAATTTATCTAGTAAAACTGGAATTCTAAGATTACTATTAAGTAAGAAAAATGAATTTGTGTGGACTAATAATGAGCAAAAGGCTTTTGATGATCTTAAAAAGTGTATCATAAATTCACCAGTCCTATCATATTTTGATCCAAGTAAGAGATCTACTATATCAGTTGATGCAAGTCAGTTTGGACTAGGTGCTATATTAATACAAGATGAACATCCCATAGCGTATGCTTCAGTTTCTTTGACTGAAACTCAACAAAAGTATAGTCAGATAGAAAAAGAATTGCTCGCTATTCTGAATGGATGCAGAAAATTCCATTACTACATATATGGGACTAAGTTCACAGTGGAAACCGATCACAAACCATTACTTGGTTTGCTCCAGAAACCTATTGAAAAACTTTCTCCTAGACTACAGAGAATGGCTTTGGAACTTTTCAAATATGACTTCCACATCGTTCATGTGCCTGGAAAGAAGCTCTATGTAGCTGATGCTCTTTCTCGATCGCCAGGATCAGATGTCATCAATACTACCTTTTTGGAATCTGGTGCTGCAACCGTACATACCGTCTTAACATCCAGTGATGAGAAAACTGAAGAGATGAAGATAGCAACAGAAGCAGACTCTGAACTCACACAATTGAAGAAATATGTGAAAGATGGTTGGCCATCTAGCATCAAGATAGTTCCAGCTGAATTACACTTATATTGGAACGTCAAGTCAGAACTCCACTACTACAATGGTCTGATGTTTTTGGGTAGAAGACTAGTAATACCGAAGAAAATGAGAAGTGAAGTCCTGTCTAAACTACATGTGGCTCACCAAGGTATTACATCCTGCCAAAGAAAAGCTAAAAACTCTATCTACTGGCCCAACATGATGCAAGATATAAAAAATTTCGTAAACAGTTGCACGATTTGCCAAATGCACCAAAGGTCCAATACTAAAGAACCTTTGATTCCCTATGATGTGCCGGTCTATCCATGGCAAGAAGTTGGAATTGACTTTATGTACCTAGAAAATGATGATTTTTTGGTTTTGACTGACTACTATTCGAAATTCATAGAAGTTAAGAAACTCTCTAAGAAGACTGCTGAACCAGTCGTGAGTGCCTTAAAACAGATATTCAGAACACATGGGATACCAAGAAAAGTTCATTCTGATAATGGACCTCCCTTTGATAGTCACTTTTACCAATCGTTTGCCAAGAACTATGATTTCGAAATTGTAACATCTTCGCCTAAGTATCCTAAGTCGAATGGCATGATAGAAAGAGCCATAGGAACAATTAAGAACATCATGTTCAAAGTGAAGAAGGAAGGAGGAGATCCTAATTTAGCTATTTTGGAATATAACAACACTCCTAAATACAACCTTCCATCGCCTGCACAAATGCTAATGGGAAGAGCACTAAGAACTCTCTGTCCAACTAAATTAGCAAATTTAAAACCAAGATTTCCAACTAAGAAAGTAAAGTTCCAACTAGAGGACAATCAAAAGAAACAGAAAGAATACCACGACAAAAATGCTGTTCAATTGGATAAGCTACAACCTCAACAACGAGTTTATGTTCAAATGGGACATCGTGAATGGATCCCTGGGACTGTAATTAAAGAAGAAACAACGCCTAGATCCTACATAGTAAAAACAACTACTGGATCAGAAGTCAGGAGGAATAGAGTTCATCTTCGTCCTGATAAAAGTGCTTCTAATGATGATATCTCGAATGCAGATCAAAACGTCTCTCAATCAGATGTGACAACATCTCCATCTTCACCATCCATAAGAGACAAAACTGTAAATGATTCTCCTATGAACCAAAGACCGAAAAGAGACATAAAACGTCCAGTGAAATTTAATGACTTTATTTCTTAAGCATTTAATTCTTAATTTTGAATATTATGTCATTTAAATTCTCTTATAAGTTCATATAAGTAATTATCATAATTCTGATGTTTAAAATTTAAATTTGGTATCTGTTAGAAAATAATTATTATTTTTAATGTTTATGAAAAAAGGGCATGTAATATAATATCTAAGCAGCAGCCCAACTGCTGCTCAACTAAACTCCACTCGGATACTGTTAACCGTAACTGTATTTTGATTTCATTACATACATAAATAAAGTATGATAAGACTGAGATTCTTTTTCTCCACCTCTCGTGATCGTGACGTGACAATTGGGAGGCGTGAGTTTCATAAGTAGAGGATGCGATCCAGCGCCATCAGAACCCCTATTATAAGACATACCCAGATACTCCAACCTCCAGAGATGATATTTTTATGCAATAAAAATCTATTGTCCTGTTGTTTTAGTTTGAAAGAACAGTGCTACGTATTGACAGGTATAAATCAATCCTATCGATTTTAAGTTAACTGGAAACTTTAAATTGACCTTACAATCTACGGAGAATCCGAAGTACTTGGAGTCCCTGGGTAACTCAAACCCAAAGGGTAACCCAAAGATTTTCTGATTTCCATTATCACCTATGGCCTTGGACTGTCTGTTCTGATATTCTATGACAAATTTCTACTATTTTATATCTATTATAAATATCCATGTGTACCTATATTAATGGTGACAATGCCGTCTGCAGGTGTTCCTTACCTTCTGCCATCGCCCACTCCCCGATGCACCGCACCTCGGACCCAGGGACGCTGGAGCAGTCCGAGTGGACGACGTTGTCATCCACCCCCACCCCCTCGTACTTGGTCTTGACCCCGCAGAGGAAAGCCGTCGCTGTGGACGCAGAGTCGGGGACATACTTGTCAGTTGCGTACGTCTGAAAGAAGAGCAGCTCTTTAGTGCATAAATCACTGGTTCCCAGGTCACCTAACTCACCACCCCCAGTTACTCTAGGGGGGGTGAGTTGATAGAAGATTAACTGTAGGAAATTGAGTTGGGAATTGACTACTTTCAAACTCAAAATCATTTTTATGCATCATTTGATCATATTGATGAATCATTTGAAGTGACTACAAAAACGTCAAAATGAGATAACAATGAGTCAATTCCCAACTCAAGTCAGTGTACTTTTCTTTTATTTTTCTATTATGTCCGTAAGAACGAAAGTTTTACTTATTAGCTTTCAGTAGGAGTTGAAAAAAAACATTTTACGGCAGTTAATGCCTAAAGCAAGGTATATTTTGAGAATAAAGACGGTTTCAGTCTTTTCCCACAAATTGAGTAAGTGGGATGCACGAAATAATTATCTTTCATTACCTAATTCGGTTTTAACGAGTTAGCCGAGGTATAGTTTTTTACGCAGATTTTTTAAAGAGAAAATTACTCCAATTTTGAGCATATTCTCGGTAACAAAACCCAAGATTAATGATAAGTGCTTTTAATTGGTAATGATAATAGAGTGGTCCTTTAGAGCCGGTATTTGTTTTGAAAGCTATTTTTCGCAGAAATTCCCTCGTAACGGATATAGTATTTCACAAAAACTAAGCAATCCCATAAAATTCATGAAACTTGACAAAATTTTTCAAATAAACTATTTAATCATTATTAATCTTACTTCACAATGTTTTACTATTTAATTTTTGAAAATTATGTTTTGCTAATTTTTTAATGTATCCACCCTTTTAAGCTCAATCTAAAGGGAAACACCAAGACAAAGAGAGTGGCATATTTTAACGCCTCTTTCTGTCATAAAATTTTTATCAGTGCACATAATATTCCCTATACTTATGATATTATGCTTAGGTAATTTTCGATTACATTGTCTATTAAGAGTTTTTAAATTATTAACACTTTTTATAAAATTAATTTAAAAATGCTAATTATAGAGATAGTTCATATTTGGTAGATGTAATTAGACTTCAAAGTTTTATGGTATGCAACCTTATCATTGAGAAAATGCCTAAATAAATTTAGCAATGAAATTTAAAGTTAAATAAATACGTTTCTAAGGAACGCATGTTTCCTCTTTCTAACCGAAGATAAAATTTACCATTTTAGTTTTATCCATTGCAGAGAATCTTTTTTACAAGAGCTATCTCAAAGAGTTATGTAATGTAGATGAATTGCTCTCCTACTGAGACGGTCATCATCATCTAGGATGACTCTCATAAAAATTCGTCCCACACCCTTGCCCGTCCCCGCGGCCTATCGAGTTACCATCAAGATCTCCGCTCCCCACTTCCGCAGTTTCAACCATAGCTTCCGAGTTCGAATAAGAGGGTCAAGGTTATTATGGGAAACATACTAGTGACTGGTGGTATTAATTAAAATACTGATATCAATGAAATTAAAAGTAAGAGGAATGCGAGCATTTAATCTTTTTTATAGTTGTTTTGGAATGTTAAAACATGTTGGTGTTTACTCACCACTCAAACATTCAAACTTTTTATAATATGCTAACTTTTACAAACAGCAGGTAAAATTGTTTACTTTTTGAGTGGGGAGAGCATGTGGCATATTTTTTATGATTTAAATATTTAAATGCTTTTCATCTAATTTTCAAATATATTCATCATGATGATATAATCTCTATTTTTATTGGCTTCAACAAAACTTAAGCCAGTTAGTCACCGTAACAACTAAAGACACCTGTGCATCACTCAAATAATGCTCCTCTTCAAACGAACCCTATTTTAAGAGGTGCCAATCACTAGATCCATGGGTTATTCAGAAGGGTTGAGCCGCGGTGGAACAAGTGGGTCAAGGATTGGAAGAGCTCTTTGATTTATGCTGCCACTTGGGACAGTTAGCGAGTCTTTTGAAGATTGAAGAGCGTGCCAGGATGTTTATGGCGTTGCCTTTTTCACACTACTTGTGAAGGGAGGGGAAAGCTGTTTTGAGGCATTCTCTTGTGAACTTGTACTTGAAGTGGGTGCATCAACAAATTATTTCCGTTACGTAACAAACTTATAAAGTGAATCCTGAGATTACCATTACTTTTAAAAAGTGCACCCTTAACTCAAAATGTACTTCAATCTTGCGGAATACCAATTAAAAACCATCTCCTCAGATTGAGATATTTTGCTTGGTTGTTTATTGTTGCCCTTGTTTACTTTATGGGACGCTTCTTTAAATATAAACTTTCCTCACATAAAATATTTCACCACAGCATTTACCAATAAAAATGAGCCCCATACATTCTTATTTCAAACACCATTTCATTCCACATCAAGGAAAAAACAAAGAACAGTGATTTAAGTTATAAAAAAATATTTTCTATATAATTCGGAGGTTTACTCTAAGATTTAAGAGACTATCTAGTTTAGATTAGGAAGAGTTCCCATTGAAACAGAAATGGTTTCTCGGTAGAAAACATGCGAATAAAGATTCTTCGGGCTAAATTGCCGAGCTCTAGCTGAGTTTTTACCAGCTAGACATCGGCAATTTAGCCCAAAAATCTTTATTCCCATTGATTATGATTCACAAATTTGCTTGCTTTACCTTTTTCACTCCACTTATAAAAAAAAAGAAGGGAATAAAATGGGAAGGAATGAGATAGAGATAGAGAGTATAAAATCAAGAGTAGAAGAGCTTTAGAAACTGAGGAAAGAGAAGAAGATTCATATAGAGAGAAGATTGAAAAATAAAAAGAAAAGATAGATAAAAGATAGTGCAAATAAGGGGCAACAGTAATGAGAGAGAGAGAGAGAGAGACGAATATATGGTTAGACAAAATGTGCATTGCAGAGCAAATTAGAGGAATTAAGTATGAATGAAATAAGGAAGAATGTGAGTAAAGATTAAGATCAAATGGTAGAAATAAGATAAATAAAAAGATAGAAGGAGAGAAGAAAATTGATGGAGAAAAGAAGGTTTGGAAGAAGGGAAAACAAGGTGAGAGGGAAGGAAAGTGAGAGAGAAAAACCAGAGTATACTCTGTAAAAAAATATGGCACACAATCAAGTGGTGAAAAATTGCCACCATAGTCACAGGGGGACCTCTCTCTTAGTCTAGAGGGGAGGTCCCTCCGTATCGCGGTGTAACATCTCAATGATACGGAGACAATTTCTTTCCACCACCTCACTGTGTAACTTGCCGTATTTTGTAACAGCTTGTTTAAATGGCAGTACAAAACACTATATACAATTTAGTAACAAGCAGTATACCCTGGCGAGCCCCACATTGGGGAATGTCTCGTAGAGCATCTCCTCCCCGACGCCAGAGCGTCCGGCCTTCTGTCCCTTGAGCACGCGGGCAGCGGCAACGGTGGGCAGGCTCATGCCGTCGCCGACCACCAGGATGACGTTGCGGGCCACGTTCACGTTGGGCCGTCGCCGCAACGTCCGCTGCAGCATCGCCTGGGCGCGCTCGTTGAACGTCTCACGGTCGCCTATGGAGGGAAGACAACGGGTGATGGTGAGAGAAGCATAAAATACACCGTAAAAATCACTTCTTTAGATAAAGGAAATTAACCAGCGGCGGCACAGTTGCCGTTTAATTTGAGGAGAAAGATCTTTCTTTTTTCTTTTCTGGTCAAATGAGAGAAATTTTCCGTTATTTGATGAAGCTCTTTTGAAATCTTTTAGAATAATAGTTACAAGAGGCGGCCTTTATAATAATCAATATAGTTATAACAAATTTCATAACCCCGAATGACTTTGTGACGTCACCTTCAAATATATTGGCCTTTTAAATTATCACAAGAAAATCTTTTGAAATTTATTCTTTTAGTGGTGTTTTATCAGATCACAATTATCTTTGTGGAAAATTTCGTAAAAAGCCCGTTTTCTTAGGCATACCGAAAATTTTCGTTAAAAACAATAGAAAATTTAGTGTTAAAAACGAACCCCACATTGGGGAAGGGATGAATTTAATAATTTTGAATGATGGTCGAATGGATTTAGAATGTAGAAGCTGTAGTTTCATCAAAAAGTTCAACCAGTCTATATTTCACCGTCACTGGATTTTGTAACATCATCCCCTACCTATGCAGTCAATCTAATAGCAATAACCAGAGCCTGATTTCTGGGAGGGCATTCGGGGCACTTGCCCTGGGCCCCCATTTTAAAGGGGCCCCCAAAATGCTTAAAAGCTAAGAAAATGTGAGATGTAATGTAAAATAAATTTATTAACTCATGAATTTAAAATCAATTAATTTGATGAAGTTTTCAAATAAAGAATTTTTACGAAGAGTTTACATAAGAATTAAAAGTCATTGATTTTGCCATTTTAAGTCAAATAAATTTAAATTTTACTTTAAAACATGTCGAGGGCCCCAAGCGAGTCTTTTGCCCTGGGCCTCCAAACTTTTAAGTCGGGCCCTGGCAATAACCCGGCCGTCAATTCAATTCAAAAAACAGTTTAATACTTTTTTTGGCGGGGGGGGGGCACTGGATTGACCTTATAATGAGTTTTTAGCTTCCACATAATATGCAAAAATATCTTTCTCATATAGCTAATAATTTTTAATATAAAAGGGAAAGGAAAAGAGCAAAAATAATTCTGTGGGGCGAGCAGTTAAATCATTCCATAAAAAAGCACATATCTCTTACTCTAAACAACACATATTGATATTTCAAAACTATTATTTGTAGTTATGTAGTTATGAGTAATACCAGTAAATGAGAATCACATATTATCGAGATAACACAAATGGTGTAAATTCAATTTCATAAGTCATTATACATAAGCTATACTGTAAATAATCTTATTTGAACGACTATTGCATCCCTACTCTTTTCAAGTAAAGAATCGCAGATATACTCGAATGAAGGTCAAAATCTGTACAGATATGCATCAGTAAGAAGGTGAGGCATAAAATAAACGACCGAACACGACGATAAACACACACAGACAATAAGACCGATAGGCAATCCATGTTAAAGATAAAAGGCGTATACTGCATACAAATACTAAACCATCAATCACTCTAAACTTCTTTTTTTGCGCAACAATTACCTTAATAGCAAGAAGTTGACAAGCAACTCCCGCACCCAGCTATGATCACATTCCATTTATCATGTAAGACTCATTAACCTTTAGAGCAAACGTCTCTTCTAGCGTTCCGTAGCCGGAGAGAAGCGCTAGAGACATGTGGGTCAGATGTTTTAAAAGTGTTTTAGGGAGTGATTCTAGCTGGTTGAATTATGCAGAGAGGTGAGAAAGGCCGGTTTGTGTAACTTTCTCTCTCGGTGCATAATTTGGGGTTGAAGTCTTAAAAGTACCAGTTACAGCAGGGACGTTTTAAAAAACTATCGTATCACTCTTATTGAAAGAATGTCCTTTTTTTCTATTTATTTTAAAGGATGAAATAATACTGTATTTTCTGATGTGCACATCATCCTTTGATTGAGAAACCTACTCTTCTTCATTAAAAGCAATGATACTTGGCTCTCATCATTAAAAGAAATGATACATAAATCTAATGGATTGGAGACGAAGTAAAAGCATCGTTCATTTAATTCTGGCTGAGCGCAATTAACATATTAGTCAAGTTTACGTTTCAAGCTTATTGTAAGTGCGGATTTTGTAAAAGAGAGCCTGATATCGACCTATTGGACCTTTTCCAAATACAAAAAAGATAGAAAATAAAAGTCAGTATTTAAGAGGGCAAATCATCTCTTTGTGACACATCACGATTAATATAAAATCTCCACTATCACAAAATTTGTTGATATATACTGTGTTTTCTGTGCTGAAGCAAAAGGAAGTACAGAGCTTATTCTCATTTTACACATTAATGGGGGATTTACAGCACTGCTGTAAAAGCGACATTTTCGGTTTGCGGCAAGAAACGGGAATTTGTTATTCCAATAAACCAATTGACGAGCGACATCTTTTGTGAGTAGCGGGTACTAAAATTTGTCGCTTTCTGCATGACTTGCTGCTCTTGCAGCGGTGGTGTAAATCCCCCATAAGGGTGAAAAAGTAGATATTCATATAAAAAGCTCATATAAATCTCTTTAAAATAAATGCTTTGAATCCAATTAGTCAGTTAGTATAAAGTACAAAATAGATAAGTAAAACTTACTTAGAACTAAGTGGAATGTAAGGAAGCCTATCGTGACATACATCCAATACAGTAAGTAATTCATATTGAGCTCTAATCTTCTTAAAGAGTACCATCTGTAAGAAAAAAGGGTCAATCTCATAAGCAAGCTTTAAAAAAGATTATGAATAAAAGAATTAAGGAAATGGTTCATCAATGGAAACGGAATTAATAAAAAGCTATAGAAACCCGATCTGTCCTCAAACCACTTCTAGAAACTCTCGCCAAACATCTAAATCTGGTAAAAATACACACAGATAAAACTGGAAAGTGTTTATTTACCAGATGGTAAGATAACATGAGTAAATTGATCCTCTTTGTATGCTCCCAGATAGCATCAATGAATGCTTAATAAGAGCTGAATATAGGGGTCAAAATCAAGTCCTTAAAAACGCTTTGAATGTTAACTAGATGTCATAGAAAACTTACACTGATTTCTTCAAAATTACTATACTTTTTTATACTACTGAACGTTCAAAAGTGAAACATAGTCTAATTTTTAAGAATGTAAAGACCTTTTTTAACTGTACTTTCAATTTACGTTTAAGTTATATTCCCTTAATTTTAATTATTAAAAAATTACTTTACAAGGGTTATTATGTGAGTCTAGATGATTTTGCAAGGAATACGGTAGTGCACATCATTAAACTTTGTTAATATCGATATAGAAGATATATATACATTGATATACAATTCCAGATCAAAATTGACAGACCATTAATAAATTTTTAGCTAATTTATTATTTGTACAAACTGACTTTGTGGTTAGATAAAATTTATTAAAAATAAAAAATTTGAGTACAAAAATTCAGTATAAAAATACAATTTAATTAATTAATTTACATTAACTGAAATATCAATATGGAAGCTCTTTATCATTTTTAAAATTCCCTAAATAATAAGTTTAACATAAAGTTTAATTAACAAATAAGTTTGACATTTTTAGTGTTTTTAGATGATAAACTTTAAAATTGATCTATAAATTCAGTGAATATGATAATAAAAATGCCAAATAAGAGTAATTAGGTAAAATGATGGGTCCCCCTCTGACAGTCTTGTTGATTTAATATCATGTCCGCCCCAGCATATTTTTGAGTCATTGACAGCCAAATTATTTTTAATATGTGAGTTTGTGTATTTATTTTAAAGGAATTTTGTTACACTTTTTATAATTATGCATTAAATTTTTCCAAAACGCTTAGGATTATAATAAAAAATCTTTATCCATTTTTAAATAGTTATATTATACGTATAAATTTCATGGTTTTATAAATATGGTATTTTATTTTATGGTATTACAAGTATGGTATTTTATTTTATTTCTTGATGTGTTTTGTGACTTGAAATTAAAATATTAAAGACACCATGTTGCCACACTAAATTTTACGCATACTTATTTTTTTATAATTTATTCCATTTTTCCATTTGTTTCTCTTGCCTATTTTTTTTAACTTATATTGGCAAACTAAACGGTCATCAACATGGACCAAGCGATCCCTGATGGTGACTATGAGTGTATTATTTTCCTTCTAGTGCAGTGTTCATGTGTGAAATAAATAAATAAATAGATTTAAATATCTGCACTGATAGAACGCCATGTAAACACATCAATGTAAAGCAAAAGACATGACAACAGGCACCACAACAAAGGTCTGTGTTACTAACCTAAGAAACGGTAACACACAACGTGCCAAGAAAGTTAACATCGGTGTAACCTTGGCACCGAAAGGCAGCGGTAGCAAAAGCTCTAACTTAACTCTTATTTAATTGAATTATTCAAAGATCAGTCTTTCCAATTACACTGTTCTACAAATTTGACCTTCAAAATTTTTTCCTTGATGAAAATAGTCAATTCTTATAGATTTTGGGTCGCTGAATACGAAAATCACCATTAAAATTCTCAATTGACTCAGGATTTTCGGGGAACAGCCCCTCCCCCTTTTTACGTTTTTCGACGACCTTATAACTTTAAACTCGATTTTCAGGGTCAAAAAGCATTATTTTTGTCTTCAAATTGCTCCCCAGTTAACAAGTAATGTTCAAATTAATAAAATGTGATAAATTTATAACAAATGGATAGGGTTAAGGGGTAATTACCCCCCTAAAAATACAAAAAAATAGCTAAAAATTAAAGAGGTTTCTATACGCTATTTTTCCTCTTATTTTTTACGCAAATCCCGTTTGAAGGGTCCTAACCCTTCCCCAAGGACCCAAATTGGATGACAATATGCAGCAATAATTTTTACTAAAAGCGGTTGAGGTGTTAGCCTCCCAGAAGCCCCCGCGGAAGAGTTCGGAAGACTTCCAGAATCGCGAAGGCGCTCGCGAGTTCAGGAATTAATATCGATGATTTTGAAAAGATTACAAATGACGTTTTTCTTATATTTTGGGTGTATCCTAAGTAGAAGCTCTTCAGTTCTTTAAAAACTGACCGGTTTTCGGGAGTGAGGATTCCATGTTTCAAGATGATAAATAGATGCACGGCTGTGGATAACAATTAGGGGGCATCCCCTTAAAAACTGAGGGTGATGGAGGAAAATGGGTGTCATATTTGAATTCAGCAGATCATTTTACACAAGAATCAGCTGAAATTCAGTAAGTGGCTTCAAATTTTTTTTGTACAGCACAGTTAAACTCTAAGTGCGGCATTGAACCCTTCCGTGGGTGCTCTGGGGGTGCTCTCACCTCAACCGCTTTTAGCAAAAATCATTGCTGCATATTGCCATCAAATTTGGGTCCTTGGGGAAGGGTTAGGACCCTTCAAACGTGAATTGCGTATAAAATAAGAGGAAAAAATAGCGTATAAAAACCTCTATAATTTTTAGCTAATTTTTTGCATTCTTAGGGGGTTAACAACCCCTTAAACCTATCCATTTGTTATAAATTTATCATATTTTATTAATTTGAACATTTCTTGTCCCCTGGGGGGCAATTTGAAGATTAAAGTAACGCTTTTTGACCCTGAAAATCGAGTTCAAAGTTATAAAGTCGTTAAAAAACGTGAAAAGGGGGAGGGGCTGTTCCCCGAAAATCCTGAGTCAATTGAGAATTTTTATGGTGATTTTCGTATTCAGCGACCCAAAATCTATAAGAAATGACTATTTTCATCAAGGAAATTTTTTCAGTGTAGAACAGTGTTATTCAAGCATAGTGGGGTATAACATAACTGATAAAAAAACTCGCCTTCAGAAATGTACTATATTTAGCTGTAGATACTAATAATAAGTACATTCCTGGCCCTGGCAGGATTTATATCTGAGACTCTCGTTTGGGGATTTAGAGACAATTAAGTATGGAATAAAAAAGAAATATTCATAGGCTTTGTTGATGTGGTGCCAAAAAGAATACTCATTTTCAGCTGACGTTTGGAGTTCAACCATATTCAAAGGAAAGTGTCTCACTGTCAGGGTCTTTTTCTGTCGTATCTTATCTTATGGAATGCATTTAATGTTTGAGAAGATGTATGAATGAAGCACACTGAATAATGTGAGATGTATCTAATGTTGAGAAGATGTATGGATGGAAGCACTAATTAATAAAAATAGTTACATCGAGAGAATTTTCAGCTTTTAATAAAAAAAATCTTCTGGTATTGACTATAATTTTAGTGGGATAGTTTATTGTGATTATGTCTTTTTCATATGTTAGCTACTACTAAGAATGCCTACTTTTCAATTATCAGTGACACTTTATCAGGAAGTTTTAAGTTTAGTATAAAGGCAAAGATTGTTTTTAAATTAAATAAAACTTTAATAGGAGGGTTACTTATAGCTTAAGCTGAAATAAATTATTTCTTATTGGAAATTATTTAGCTATAAGTGATTAAATGAGTTAGCTCAAATAAATTTTTTTTCTATCTAAAAATAGTTGCTTAAAATTTATTGCTTCCATAATTTCAATTAAATTAAATTTGCATTGACTCTGTATTGCAGACACATTAATGTAAATTCTTTATAGATGCGTGTTGCAAAAAAAAAAATTTTTCTAAATAAAAAAAATATCTAACAAAAATTATTTCAAATAGTTTTTGAATGTATACTATATTTTTCCAGGTAGCGACCATTTTTAACAATAAAACATATTATTTAAAATATTTCAAAACATTTCTTCTAAAATTTGAATGCAAAAATAAAAAAATACTCACCAATTAGTATAACATTTATCATAAAAACGGTGACAGCATTCCAACAATAAAATAAGTCTTGCTCTCTATTCCAAAAAGGAGTATTTAAATCTGAAGTAAATTTTCCAAGTTGCGAATTAAACCAACTACGATTCCATAGAGAGAAAAGAGAAGACTAAGAAAATATTAAGATTCCACTCTCCTTGCTTTCCCTGCGCCTCAGAATCAAAACATTGGTTTTTCTGAATCCCACATGGCACAGACGAATGAATGAATCCTTTTCTCCTGCCGCCTACCGGAAGACCAAAGAACTACGACGGAATCTTTTTCCCGCCGTTTTAATCTTCACATCAAGAACAAACTCGGCGATTTTGTGTCAGTACAGTCGGTAGTAGAGGATTGATGGGTGATAAGGAAGTGTTTGGATCTTTATCTTTGAGGCTTTGACCCTCCTTTTGCTTTCTTGTTCAACAACCATTGGAATATTTCATTCTAACAAATTTTAATGCTCAGTGATAAACGTAATCGGTTGAGTTGTTGCGAAGCGTCGTCGGCATGTTTGAGGTTTTCCTTGAACTCTTTGTCAATTTATTGTGAGCGTATATTAGCCTTTACAATTGAGGTCGATTTGCTGTATTGTTGCATTGACTTTTTCGACAGAATTACTAGGGGATGTCAGATGTCAGGTGCAGATCCAAGGGGCCCCCTGGACACAAAACCCAAAGATATTCTCAAAATGAGTTAAAACCCTACTTTTACAGGTCAAATTTCAAAAAAATTTTGGGAGAGGACCACTATAACCACCCGGCGTACCACAAGGGATCTTGCGTGATACATTTTTGTTTTAAATCCCCAACATTTTGTGTCAAAAGTTAAAGGTAATGGTCTGAAAAGTGCCTGATGGAGTGTGTTCAGTTTGTTTCGATATAGCATCAATACATCTAAAACAGGGGTTTCCAACTGGCGGCCCGCCGGGTCATTTTGTGCGGCCCGCGAAGCTCTCTGAAAACTCTCCAAAAAGTAGCTTCAAAACACTTTTTAGCACACTAAAATTCAAATTTTTTTCGGGGGAGAACCCCCGACCCCCCAATATACCTCTTAGATTATGGACTAGCTTAGATAGTTTTCTATGGTGCAAGAATATTCAGTATTCCTACAAATTGTATAAGAGTAAAAAAATTCATATATCCTCTGGAATCGACCCTCTTTTGCTGGAAAAGTTTAATATTGAAGACTCTCACCCCAAAAAAATTATCATCGTTAAAAGGGAGCCAGATTACTTTGCAGCCCCCCACTTGACTTCTGATTTCGATTGCGGCCCGCGAGTACTTAGAAGTTGGAAACCCCTGATCTAAAACTAAGAAGAACCTATGTAAACTCATCCTCTTTCAGGATGTCATCGGGCTAGTTTGTTCCATGAAAATTAAAAAAAACATTTGAAGTTTTTAAGCAACTATATTTGGATTGGAGGAGGTCTGAAATGATAGTCATAGTTAAAAGTTCAGTAGTAATATGTAAAGGAGCCCATTTAGATTTATCATTTCTGATGCTCATCTTGGAGAAATCCTTCAAAATGACAGAATGATTAGATTTTTCACTCCTCCTATTTCCTTTACGAACAAGTGATTCATTGAAGAGGGTCACTAATGATGCACATCGAAAGTGAAACAGTGTATAAATGCGCCTACTAAAGGGTCATTCAGACTGACTTACCACTTTTGATATTAATTTTTGGGGAATCCTCCAAAGTGAAAAGTGCGAGAATTGAAGTTTCACTCCCTTCACTTTTCTAAGGAAACTAGGCGATTTACAGGACCGAATCACTCAAGATGAAGAGTGAAAGCGAAGCAGTTTAAATGTGTATAAAGAAGCAACCTTTTGACCATTCACATGTTACATTATCATATTTAGGGAACATTTGACTTTTGCAGCATTTTAATTGCTAAAATACTACTTTTCAAATTGGAATATTTAGGGCAATTCCATGAAAAAGGGGACACAGAGTTGAAATCCCTTTTCCAAGGAAAAAAAACTCATTTTTACCCTATATATTTTAAAATATGGTTACATTTAATTGAAAAAGGTTAGGGAATATTGTTACACACAGTTCTGAAACAGTCAAAAAATAATTTTTTGTTCTATGAGAAAAATGTTCCAAAAATGCATGTTTTTTCCAATTTTTTTAGCAAGAATTTAGTGAATTTCTAAGCTCCGTGGAACTTTAAATATTAGAACATGTTTCACATCAATAGTGAAATTAGAAGTACCATAGTGTCCTTATACAAAAAATATAGGACAGTTTCAAAATAAATTCATTTTTCTAACTGAGTGCATGATTTCATATTTATAATCCATTGGTTACGTTAGTCACGTTACGTTAGTCACACTACATTAATAAAAAATCATCCTAAAATACTGGTTATAGTTTATTTCATCAAACAAAAATAGCAATTTCTTAAAACTAGATGTTAATACTTATATATTCTGTAATTACAGATTTTTTTCTCTGTTTAAAATTAGAGCAATGTAAATTTGATGTTTACACTTGTATTAGGAGATAAAAAAATAGTTACGTTAGTCACAGTTAAATTTAAATTTTATTTACTAAAATTATGAACTTTAAAAATTGTTTTGGTGTATGAAATAGGTTAATTGACTTGAATTACATGATATCTTGTAATTTATATTTTTGATAAAGGGAATTTATAATATTATATCATTTAATGACTTTTGAAAAGTAGTCTAAAGTTACGTTAGTCACTATGGAATGACCCTTTAGTTAAAAAGTTTAGGATCGACAGTATATGTACAATTTGTACACAGCTTAAGTTAACTTTTCTTTTATCGTTAACTTCTTACATCGTATTCAAGAGAGACGGAGTTAAAGATAAGAAGAGAGAGAGAGAGGCCAAAAATTAATAAGAGAGGAACGTGTGTAAAACCTCCAGCAAAGAAATACCTGTTGAAATTACGGTAAAAACCGAATCCACCCTCTTCATTACATTTAAGATAAATCAAATACAAAACATGAGATCATTTAATATTTCTTGGATTTCTTGTCACAAAAAGCTTCTCTTCCTTATGATGTTTTAAAAATATTGTGGTACTATTTCATTTCATACTTTTCAAATACATTTTAACTTTGATTAATATACACTTGTCCTCATTCACGCCTGATATCGTAAATGCCTCTTAGGATGTCCTTGTCAATCCTCCCACACTTCTCTTACAATTACACAATATCGATAGTTTTTGCAAAAAAAAAACTATTTCAAACCCAGACTTACTTTCAAAGTAATAAACCCAATTAGAAGATAACTAATTTGCGTCTCCCCATCGTTAAGCCTTGGAAAATTCCTCTGTCAAAAATAAAACGAAGGCAGAGAACAAGTTTCCGTATTTTGCTTGTTTCTTCTTCAACTAAGAAATTAGATGCTGCAAACGTCTCATCGAGGGTGGTGTTGAGCTGTCAACAGGTGATACACGCAATACATGATTATGAGGGTGACATCACATAGCGTCCCGCTGAGAAAAAGAAGGCTACACTCATCCAGATAATCAAGATGTCGTTTTAAATTAAGCCTATTTATTTAATTCCTAAAAGCCATTTAGTTTGCATGGTTTTCTTTTCATTCGGTACTCACTCATACATTTCATTTTCATTGAAATAATTTGTTGAAAAGGAGTTCATAAGAATATTTTTACTACATGCTCCATTTTGAGAGCATACTCTACAAAATCGTGTTCCCAAAGAGTTGAGTTTCTATTAATACTTACTCATCTTAGTACCTACACTATATTATGTATTTTCTCAATGGCATAAAAAGAAGTTTAAGATCCAAAACTTCCTTTAAAAAGGAAATTTATATAAAGTCTCTGACTATTATTTGTAAAACATTTCCTTTGCACTAAAAAATAAAGTAGGAGTCAACAGTTTACAAATTTAGTAACTTATTTTGCACCTTCCAAAGCAGGTAATTTTCAAACACTAAGGATTACAATGGGCCCACTGCTTTGAAAGTTCAGGCAAAGGTTGGTACAAATACAGCTATCTAATAGTATTTTCTCACATTTTTAAATTGAATTTAAAATAGAGATAAGTGACTTGTCCGAATGTGCCCCCCTTTCTCCCCTATGTTATGATAGTATTGCCCTATATTTAAAATTTAAAAAAACCTGATACATACGTACTGGGATCCTTGATCGCTGTGTCATACTTATATTTCCTTGAAGTCTATCACAACACATGAAAAATAGTAATCACAAAGGAATGAAGACGAACAAGAATGTCAAGTCACCGGTTGAAGAATAACTTAAGGTCACATGTCAATAAAAGCACTATGCGGAGAAAACTTTTTGTCATTTGCTTCCTTTGTAGTATTTTCCTCTCTAATAGTTAATTAATAGTCAGAACGTCTTGAATAACATTCCTGTCAGATTCTACGTCAAACCTAAGAACAATGTTTCAAACTTTGCACATGCTTTCGCACTCTTCGAGTTAGATTGAAAAAGTCCAATATACCAATTAAAATTAATGATAGTTCATCATTTGTTGCTTTTGAGACCTTGGCATTACGCTTCATGCTTTTGGATACATGCGTTAACTAGAAGAGTGTTGAAGTTAGAAGAGGGGGACGTCAATCCCAATATATTTGGTCAGTCATTGTAAAAAGATTTTTGAAATAACACCAGATAAAAAATGTAAACTTTTCTTTAAAATGTTTAGTTTATCTCTGTCAAAAACACCTTTTTTCCCCTTTTTCGTCCACGTTCGTGATATTATACTTTTTTATCTTATGCATGCATTTATCAAGATTATAAGCATTATGTCAAACAAAAATATGAATCGCAAAGTAGGTGCTTTGCTAGAGTTATTAAATAATTTGTGTATATAATAGTAGTATTTAATAAAACTTTATAGTTCAATACTATATACTCTCATTATAAATGAATCAAATATAAATGTAAAGCTTTAAATAAAACAAAACCCCTTTTTATACTTGCGCCCTGACACACGAGAACTTTAGGTTCCCCTCACAGGACTTCAGAAAACAGTACAAGCCTTAATAGCCTGAATAATATCTAAGCTTTACTGGATAATATTTTGTTTGTTCAAGTACCTACCTAAGATCAGGCTACAAAAATTCAGTTTTTGATGCTTTTAAAGATGATATTCATAAAAACACCAAGAAAATTAAATCTATTCAAGAATATAAATTGTCCTTATACAACCGAAACTCGTTCCCTTCCTAAATCAACCAGTTCCTTAAGAAGGTGTGTTGTGAAACAGAATTATTAAGACCTGCATAAACTACTAACTGGCATTACGTAGTCAATTCTTCTAGGTATACCAGCAATTACACTTGACAATGCCGATAAATAATGATACATTTAACCGGTTCAGGTTGAAAGGGCTATTCGGCTTAAAGGATCCTTGATGGAATAGTCGTGTTTCTTTGTGCTGATTTGAAAGCTAATTTGGATTAAAATAAGTTTTAATTGCTGATTTAATTATACTTCTGTTCTTAGGTGGTCAGTGTAGACAAACTGTTTGATGGACGTTGTCAACACGTAATTTGACATTGATCTTAAAGTGGATTTTGATAAGTTGGGGTTGGTTGGATAAAAACAAGATTGGTAATTAACAATATTTAAATTATTATTAATCACCCTTTTAATTATTATTAACTTTCCCTTGAAAGAAGAATATCAGCAGCTCTTATTTAAATTCCGTCGCAGATAAGTCTTAATGTTCGTATGCAACAAATTGAAGTAAACTGAAGTACATTCCTTCCGAAAATGTAGGGAAGGGATTGAAAAACATGTTTTGATCGATCAATTTATTGAATTGAATTATGGTAATTTTTTTATTGATTGAAGTTTTGATAAATACACACAGCTCATCGTAGGGAGAAATTCCATTCAAGTTCCAAGCTTCGTTGCAAAAATAACTATGGAAGATTTAATAATATGCTTACTTTAACCTCGATATCTCAAAACCGAAGCTAATAAGGGACCCGCAAAAAAAATTCGTGGTAGCGAGCTTTTCAAAGGATGGTGAGTTTTCTTCCTTGTCTCTATGTCACAGGGAAAGGGCTTCAAGAGAGCCAGTAAACATTATAATCACATAATTTCGTTTGATTTTTCTGACACATTAATTGAATCACCAGTTTAAAAAAAGGAATAAGTCCAAAAAATTACAAATTGACTTTTTGTGCTCAAAAATATCTACAAGCTCTGCTCTACATACCAGTGTAAAGTGGGGGTTATTGGCAGATATAGTGCCTTGAATTTGCGAAATCGATGTCCATTCATTGTATTTTTTTAGTTTAATTTTGAATTAAAGTTAATTTGTCTTTCCTTTCTTTCTCGTTCTTAGTGCTCTAAACTAAGCCAAAATAAAAATTTCTCTTAATTTAAAAGTGTTTTTAGTTTTTTTTATCTATGGAATGTTGGACTCCATTCATATTCACTTACTCCATTGATACTGTCTAAATTACTCAGTTTCATAATAATTTTGAATTTTATTTGCTACAGTTTTTCTACTTTCACTTTTGTGCAGGGAACTAAGAGCAAAAATATAATATAACTGTTAATTTGGTAGTTTTTAGGAGTTTTTTTTCAGTTAAAATTTCATAAGGTTGAAAAAGAGAATAAGTCCATCAACTGTTTTCAACTGTAAAGTATTTTTGAATGCACTTATATTTTTTCGATGATAACTCTGTTTTTTAAATAGGGTCCTGAATTTTCAGTAAAAATTTGGTGGTAATACAACGAAAATTCCATTAAAAAATTCCATCCAGTTTTTTTTCCAATTTTCTCAAAACTTGGTTTTTGGACTTATTCCCTTTTTCATACTGACTATTCAATTTTAACTTTTAATTTCAAAACATCAGAGAATAATTAGACTTAGATCAATATTATATATCATAGTAAAACTAAAAATAGTAAATTCTTGATTTAGGTTGAGGCAACTAACTATTAACTACACACCTAAGTATTTTTGATGCCCCAAGAAATTCGACATATTTTATAAGCATTCTTTGGTTCTAATACAATACAATACAACAATCACAGCGATAACTCAATTTTCTGCTAAGGGGTCATCCATAAATTACGTGAGGTCAAAAAGGGGGGGAGGGGTTTGGAAAAATCTCACCAAGGGGGGAGGGGGGGTCGATTAAAATCTCACGTCAACTTTTTTTAACTTAATTAGGTGCTATGAAGCACAAAATGCAAATAATTTTTAAAAGTTATAGGTAAATCTCACGTGGGGGGAAGGGGGGTCAAGAAAAATCTCACTAAATCTCACCAAGGGGGGAGGGGGGTCCAGATTTTGGAAAAAACACCTCACGTAATTTATGGATGGCCCCTAAGTGCCGGAAAGACAGTGACCGCTTCAGTAAACGTCGTAAAAGCAAGAGTAAAAACGCCGATTCTCAAAGATCATAACTATCTAAACCAACACTCCACATGAAAAAAAACTACGTGAAGGCGAGTGCTTTTAAAAATAGCTATTACACCGCTAGAAAAAGCACTAATAAAGCGCCCAAGTGGGAACTAAAAGATTAAAGCAGACCCACGCAAGGAACACTTGAGAACAGGGTTTGTCGCACAATCAGGATGTCACAGAAGGTGTGACCAGCCACACACACTTGACTTGTCATGTCATGTGAGGGAATCCAGAGTAGGGATGTTACGTATTAGTTAAAGTGTGGAACCGGTTCCACAGTTCCAGTTCCAAGGTGGGACTAGGTTCCCTTAACAGTTCCAGTTCCAAACGGTTCCAACTTTAAAACCGTTCATATAAAAAACGCAAGGGTCCCAAAAAGGAGCAATAAAGTCAAAAAATTCAAAAATTGACCAGTGGTCAAATGGGGTTGATGAAAGGTCAGGGCCACTTAAAACAACCACGAGACAAAAAGAAAAGGTCAGAAACGTTACATATAGCGAGAAAAATGGATTGACCACTGGTCAAGAGATCTTGACCAGTGGTCTACACCAATATGTTACCCGTCTCAAGGCGTTTGGTTTGATACCCCACATGATCTACTTCAGTGCCAAAGCAAAGAAGTTACAAAAAGTTGACCAGACTGACCAATGGTCAACCATAACCAAAGACACATGTTATAACAATAGGGATTACAAAATATCAATTAGCAACTCCTAAATTTATTTTATAATGAATTTTAGTCATCTTGGACAGTGGTCAAATGAGGTTGACCAAAGGCCAGGACCCCCAAAACAATCAAGAGACAAAAAGAGAAAGTCAGAAAAGTTACATATAGTGAGAAAAAGTGGAATGACCACTGGTCAAGAGATATTGACCAGTGGTCAACACCAAAATGTTACCCGCCTTAAGGCGTTTGGTTTGAGCCCCCACATGACCTACTTCAGTGCCAAAGCACAGAAGTTGCAAAATGTGGATCGGACTGACCAATGGTCAGTCGGAACCAAAGACACACGTTATAACAATAAGGATTACAAAAGATAAATTGGCAACTCCAACATTTATTTTTTAGTGAATTTTAGTCATCTTGACCAGTGGTCAAGCTACAGTAAACTTAAAATGAATTTCCAGATTTAATTCTCATTCTCACAGACAGACAGTTATACCCTTCCCAACGAAGCCCAAACAGAAACAAACGCTTATACGTTCCAGTTCCAGGTTTATTAGTATTATTATCTTACCAGTTCCAAAGAGTTCCCAAGTTCTAAACCTAGTTATAAGTTCCAAAATAGCTCCAAAGTTCTTACCAGTTAAAAGTTCCAAAAGAGTTCTAATCAAGTTCCGGTTCCATTCCAGTTACGCGAATTCCTCCCAGCATAACTAATCCACTCGAAACAAGTTCCACGGGAACGTATTAGTTTCCGTAAAGAGTTCTATCATTGGAACTTATTTCTCTCAGAACCGTTGAGACTTCGTGGAACTATTAGCGATCGCTAACAGTTCCAGGCCGACCCGGCCCGTTCCGACAGCAAATCCATAGGAATTTCGGGCGGCAGTAATGAAAGCTCATAATCCGTGGAACTCAGGGTGTTCACGAAGCCGGCCCCGTTCCAACGGAAAATCCATAACAATTTCGGGCGGCAGGGATTAAAGCTATCGATTGCTTTGGAGCGTTTTAATTGGCCCAGGCGGCTGTCAGTCATTTTTTTCTTCGGCTGCTTCTTCGCCAAGGCCAAAGCGGCAGATGTCTTTCTTTTTTATTTATTTCCTCTCGTTGCGGTTTTTCAGTGAGATAAGAGCATATTTGTTTTGAAAAGGGATTTATTAATTATTGATTCAGTTTTTGGCAGATCTGCTCTATGGTGCGAATAGATTGTTGCGTTTTTGCCTCGATGCGTTTTTTTTGCTATAAAATATCTCTGCGGTAGCCGGTAGCGGTTTGAGGCATTGCTTATCTTTTAGTTTGGAAATCGCCTCTTTATTTGAGGTGTTCTCGTTCAATGTTGGATAGGATTGCAGAGAAATTTGGATTTATTATTGATCATTATCGGTTCCAGGGTGGAACCGTTAAGCGGTTCTTCGTGGAACCGGTTCTGACGGTTCCATGCTGGGATTAGGTTCCATGGAACTGTTCCAGTGGAACCGTAACATCCCTAATCCAGAGTAAGCGCATCAGGGGTGGTCTTTTTTCAAGTTCAACAATTTTAGAATCAAACCTTCATTGAACCATCAACATCTACTAGAAATCTTGGAAAGAAACAGATAAAGCCAAATTCGTTTTCAAAAACTTGATTCAGTGCTTTTAAAATCTTATTATTAGGCTAGTCAGGACAGGGTCTCCTAAGCAGCGTTAGAAATTGGGAAAAATCCCACTGGTCCTCAAACAAAATGACTGGTCGGCCAAATTAAAAAGGACAAGTTTCAATTTTTAACCCCTTCTTTAGGTTGCTGTCGCATATCATGCATCCAACGCAAAGTGGCCCACTTTGTAACAGTCGCACCTCATGCGACGTCCTAAAAGTTTGCTACGCTGTGAGTTAATGAGTTTATTTCATTGCTATAATTTCCCCAGTACATTTTCTCAGCTCATTTCCTATTCTATATCAAAAGCAAAGAATGTAAAGAGCATGACAAACTAAGTCTGGAGAATTTAAGTCCTTAAAATTGTCACGAAGTTTCCATCGAAAGTTCTCACACCTGTTTCTTCCCTCTCTTGAAATTTAGCAAACCCTCCTAGCTGTTCCTTGAAATTTTGTTGAGAGATGAAATGTTCTGGATCACTCATCAATGATTTGCGTTCAGCTGCCAACGAAGTTTGAAGGGAAAGGGGTGTTTTAATACAGCTGAAGATTTTCTGACTTTAGTGGTCCGAGCCGTTTTTCAGTGGTCTCGGCCCAGCGGAGCAGTGGGATTTTGAACTCTGCTCCTTTTCGTTTTTAGCTCAAGAGGATTACATTTGCTATAATGTCACACATTTGAAATTTTAGGGTTAAAACTTTAACATATGAGAATACTCATTGGTACTGGTAATAAAAAATGGAGGAACTTTTGTTTTAAAACGTTACAAAATATTCTAAATTTACATCTTTTTGCATTGGTTTTATTAAAATTTCCCAAGTCTCGAAATTCAAAGTTTTTGTAAGATTCAAAGCGCCACACATAAACCATGAATAGGTTAAAAATTTTCAAAAATTTGGCAGTTATTAGGAAGATCCTTAAAGTGATCAATGAAATTCAATTTTTAAAAAAGGAAGAAAGACATAATGGATACATTCTCCGAAACTGAGAAAGATATTATCTCTATTGATATCTTTTTTAATTTAGAGCTGAGTTTAAATTTTTTCAATGAGCTAATTAACGAAATAACTTTTAGGATGTTTTAAATTTTTCTCTTTTAAATGGAACATTCGTATTCGGCATTAAAAATAACTTAAAAACGTGTACCTTAACTCTAACGGCTGTATTCACCACTAACTTGACCTAAGGTTACCATGGAATTAAGCTTTTTAGCCAACTTTGATTGGCTTAAAACGTGTTTATCTTTTTTTTAAAACCAATCAAAAGTTTAATTCCAGGATTCCAGGTTAACCTTAGATTAGGTTAGTGGTGAATATAGCCGTTAATCGTAGTTAACTAAAAAAATTAATATTTTCTTAACATTTAAAAAATATTAAGTTAGACTCAATCCATTTTGACCGTTTTTTATTGTTTTATTCAATTTAGGTCATTGAGGGATAACCTTTATAAAAGCTTTTGTTGCAATTTGTTTGAGGTTGGGCCTTTTTTTCTTGCTGTTTTCAGTGAGCTATTTTCTGAACGGATAGAACGTCTTGAGCTGGAGTTGGGTTTTCAAGTGTGTCCTGAGCTTAATTGAAGAGGGGTTTCAAAACTCTACATCTCCACCCTTAACCAAAAATCAGTTTTTTTTGCGGTTTTGGACTAAGGTTCAAGTGTTTAAAACCGCGCCTATCCCAACTAGGTTATTTTTCTCGAAAAAATATTAAAAAAAGTGAAAAAAGTCAAAAATTAGCGGCTCTGTATCACGGGTTTTTGGGGGGGGGTGTTCCTGAATTATCTTTTAAATTTTCGCGTATGCTCACAAAAACTACAAACTTTAATACTACAAATTAACTTAAATTAACTACAAACTTTAAACTACAAATTTTAATAAATTCATCCTCTGTAAAAACATATAAGGGGAAAAAGAAGTCAAGTCCAAAAATTAAAATGTTCTTTTAGTCCATCACAAATTTTTTCCCAGTATAGAATATTTTATTTAAACTAAACACTAAAAAAACCGTATTTTTTATAGACTTTACATCATTAAAACATCTAAACAGTTTATTTTATTTTAACAGATTTTTACTCAATCCCATTTTTGTAATTACTCATGCAACAATTAAAAATCCATCACCGAACCAAAAATCCCGAAGAAAATTAAGTTAGCGGAATTCAGATCGTTAAGATATTTTGTCTCTTAGTTCTTACCTAACGATCATTAAATGTGACCGAGTTTGAATTAATCGGAATTCCTTGGGTGTGGCAAGCGAGAGGGTGGATCACGAATTAATTCCACCAATCAGCACAGGTGGTGAATTCCAATGAATTTCATAAAACTTGAAAGCAGCTACATCAAAATTTTCTCAGCTATATTTAAGTTATAAGAATTAAAATTTGTTTTTTGTGGTGCAATCATCAATCACCATTCTCACAGTCAATTTAATTCGCAAATAGTCCATCACTTTAGGTAATCACATTTTAATATTAGTAATTAGAAACAACTTTATTATCATAAATTAAGGTTCTGCTCGTGCTTTTAAAATCATGAATATATATATAGTTAAGGATATAACTCTTCAAAGTAAAATAATCTTGCATAGGTTTAATGCTAATTTTTAGATTAATTTATAAGAAAATAAACCTGTTTACAAGTACGAAAAAAATCAATATCACTTTGAAAGAAAAAAATTAAATAAATTAGGTATATTTAGGTACATGAACTTTTTACATGTGATTGAAAAAAATTAGTAAAGGCTATTTATTAAGCATCCAATATTTTAGTTTAGAGAAACCATTTAGTCACTAAGTTTTTCCTTGACTAAGTTTTGAATACCTAATTATAAAAGAAATTTTAAATGTCCAACCACTTACCAAAACATTCCAGGCCAGGTTTTTTTCCAAGGGTCCTAAGATAGTCAGTTTTTACAGGATACTTCAGTTTTTAGAGGTCAGTTTTTAAAGGTATTTCAGTTCTAATGTTTTAGTTATAACAGCTCAACCTATACAGGAAATATACAAATTTCTAAATATAATATTGCAGTCAAAATAACTGCAATGCTCTGTAAAGAATGTCGTTTTAAAAGGAAACAAATCCTATGGTAATAAAACTTTAGAATAGCACTGTACTAGGTTAGGTTTAGCATCAAATGAAGAATGAAGACCTAATTTAAATGGGAAAATTATTAACAGATAGTGTTGAGTTGTAAGCCTTCTTAAGTTAATTTTTACTTAACGGTTTACTATTTGGAATTAAGGGTTTTCAACTATGCTCTTTCCGATTCTGAAATCAAAAGACAGGATTTCTATTTCTAAATGAAAAACAAAGTTTTGGCAGATTTTTCACAATTTTTTGTGGTTTTTTTAACTTTTTCATAATAAAGCAAATTTTTAAGTGAAAACTTTTAACATAATTTTAAAGATCATATTAAACCACAAAATTTGATACCAAAATAAAATTTTTACCAAAAGTAGTTCTTCTACAAATTGAATTTTTCTATAACTTTTTTGGGGTGTCGCTCCATTTTTAGCTCCTTGGGAAATGGTCTACTATCTCCCTATCTCTATTTGGGGTGTCTACTATCTCCCCTAGAAGTGTGACCCAACATTTATGGGACACTCTGTATAGGTGTTGATAAAATTTTAGTGAGCTTCAATTTCAATTATTCGCATTTGTTACAGATGAAATAAACAGTTATATTTTCCATAGATCACCTAACAAATGCATCTTTTCAGTTAAATTTCTTCAATCAACGTAATTTTCAATTTGAGCTTCATTGGATTAACAAAAAGACGGCACGTGGCAAACTTTTATTTTACCTTAATAGTACCAATTTCAAACAAAACACCTTTTCTACTTTTAACTCTATCATTTACAATTTTTTTGCATATTATGTTCATCAAGATGCAAATTCTACCTATGTATTAGAAAGTTACATTGAGCCAATAAAATATGCTTATTACTCCAGACCCCCTCCTTTTCTACTTTGAACTCTATCACAATTTTTGTTCATAATATTAAGTTCATTCAAAGTGTAAGTTTTACCCACTGATTTGACCTCAAAATGTATGCTAAAACTACATTAAGCCTATAAATGACTAAAGTTTAAGAGGATATTTAAGCCCCTCCTGAATAAATTTCTAGACACGCCACTGTCATATTGATTAAACGTAGAGCAAATAATATATGCTAGACCAGTGTTTCCCAACCTTTTTTGGTCCATGCCCCACCGAAGCCTTTCTAATTTTTCTATGTCCCCAATGTCTTTTTCTCGAAAATCCTTCTTGGAAAGTAAATAAAACTTGGTGGTTCATGCCACTTTAGCTTTAGCCTAACATTTACAAAATAAATTTTACCTGATACAAAGATTGAGCAAAACCTGATTAAGAGTTAAGAGAGAGACTGATGACCCATTCAGTCCTAGCTACCCAAAATTTTCCTTAGGATTCAATGATAATCTCTGGCAGCTTAGACTGAAAGGATTAAGGCTGTTTCAATTTATGTTTCTCACCATACTTATCAAGAAAAAATAATTTAAGGCTAAAAACAAATATATATTTTAAAATATTTATACTCATATAAAAAATAAAACTATACATATGAAAATTACAATAAACAACTTCTTCTAAGAATCCATCCGCTTCAGTTTTTTTGAACCAACAGCTGCAAAAAAAGTCCAAGTCAAGTCTCTTTTCATACTTTTGTTAAATAAAAACTCATATAAACAATTGACAAATTTTCAGCAACAAATTAGAGCGAAACATTCAGGGCCGTTCCGGCCGGGCGGGCCGGCCGTGCCAGCACGGAGGCGCCAAGCAATGAGGGGGCGCCTTCAAAAAAAAATTTTTACCCCTAACTTTAAGAAAAAAAATTCTATTACCGTCTCACTTAAAGTAAAACAAAAAAGATTCGAGAGACGCCCACAAATGAATAAAGAGCGCCCTTATTGAATTAAAATATACACGCTGGTCCTCGAACTAATAGGTGCTAAAAGTGCTTTTTGACCAGTTTGTATGGGGCGCCCCCATCAAGTCATCAAGTGAATCTATTGTACGAGGCGCCCTGATCAATTGGATTTATTAAGGGGCGCCCACCCTGATTGAAAATTTTTAACATGCAAGACTTTGGTTTTGCTAAGAATCCTTAAAGCTTTCAAAGTCTTGCATGTTAAAAATTTTCAAACAGGGTGTGCGCCCCTTAATAAATCCAATTGATTAGGGCGCCTCATACAATTGGGTTAAGCTTGCAGCTTAGTCAAACATGTTCTAATATTCACTCAGGGGGGGCG
The DNA here is from genome assembly GCA_024610705.1 of Tetragnatha versicolor. Lineage (NCBI taxonomy): Eukaryota > Metazoa > Arthropoda > Arachnida > Araneae > Tetragnathidae > Tetragnatha > Tetragnatha versicolor. Next base: position 17,024,817 of record JANDEH010000011.1, on the reverse strand, counting down.
TTTGGCTCCCTAAATAGATTCATTTGATGGAGGCGCCCCACATAATTTGGTTTTGCTAATGCCCGAGTGCCCCGAACATACGGGGCGGAACGGGATATCCAAACTACTAATTTGGTTTTGCTAAGAATCCTTAAAGCTTTCAAATTATGTGGGGGCACCTCCATCAAATGAATCTATTCAGGGAGCCAAGCGCCCACCCTGAGTGAATATTAGAACATGTTTGATTTGACTTTGAAAGCTGCAAGCTTAACCCAATTGTATGAGGCGCCCTGATCAATTGGATTTATTAAGGGGCACCCACCCTGACTGAAAATTATAACATGCTAGTGGCTAGTCTTTGAAAGCTTTAAGGATTCTTAGCAAAACCAAATTATGTGGAGGCGCCCCCATCAAATGAATCTATTCAGGCCTGAAGTGAAAATTAGAACTCCTGAGTGAAAATTAGAACACGTCTGACTTTGAAATATGTAAAGGGTGTATAAGATAAACCATAAATTGAGTGAGGCGCCCTGATCAATCGGATTTATTGAGGGGCGAACACCCTGATTGAAAATTTTAACATTCTGACATCCAAATTATGTTGGAAGCCCCCATCAAATGAATCTATTCAAGGCGCCAAGCGTCCACCCTGAGTGAAAATTAAAACATGTGCGACTTTGAAAGCTTTAAGGGGCGTCTAAGCTAAACCAAATTGTACGGGGCATCCTGATCAACTGGATTTATTAAGGGGGCGGTGATGAGTTGAAAGGAAATTGGGGGGGGCATTGACTACTTTAAACTATTGCTTAATGTCATTTTTATAGGTAAAAACACAAAAAAAATCCAGGTAAAACTACTTAAAACCCTTTTTTGACACATCAAAATTCCAGGAAAATTCAAAAATTTTCCTGGGGGAAGACCCCCAGACCCCCTTTTGACTATAGATTGAGATATTAAAATTTTAATACTTTTATGATGAATGCAAAATGCAAGACATTTCCTTTGGAAGTAGACAAAAATTTGAGTTCATTGAAAAACTTTAAAATGCATAAGCTGTTTATTAATTCAAAAAATTTTTTTGAAATTAATACTACTTTCAATCTTTTTATATGAAAACTAATTTTAGTAGAATAAGTAATGCCGATATTATTTTATTGATATCATAAAGTTTTTAAATATTAATTAGTTCTGATTAATAATTAATTAATTTAAAACTAACAATTAATTAATTTAAAATTAATTAACAAAAATAACTATTAATTAGGGAAATGGGGTAAGGGGCGCCGTAATTAACTTGGCACGGAGGCGCCGCTATACCCAGGAACGGGCCTGGAAACATTCATAACAAAAATAGCAATATTACCTTCAACTAAGCAAAGTTCAGCATCTGCTCCTAAAGTTAGCAGGTAATCTAACCAAAGAATTTGCTTAGATGATAATTTATCTCCTGGGCCTTTCACTTCAACTACCTAGAAAGCATGAAAAATGCCATAAACTAAAGATTTAAAAAGTAAACAACTTATTTATCACTTATAGTGAGAGCTGCATCCAGGATATTTAGAGGAACCATATTTTTAAAGGGTTGTAATAAATTAGGTAGTCTTAAATAAAACGTCATGTTGTCTTGTGGTATAATATGGAATAAAAAAAGCTGATGAAATTGAAGTTTGCAATACTAGTATCAAATGGTTAAAGAATTTTAATGGGGAGTTAAAAAATGATTTCTACAGAAAAAAAACTAAAAATAATAAGAAAATAGAAATTTAAAATATATAATATTTTACCTTCACTTTTAAAGTTTCAGGATTCCATACTACAAGATCAGGAACACCACTCCTTGTAAAGCGAAAATCTTTGGCCAACCTTTCACAAATGCCACACAGAATAGAACTGCCAAAACAGCTAACAAGACCCTTAAAATGTATGGCATGCCATTACTTTTTAAAAGTAAAATGAACCCATCATTCGAAAATAAAGAACAATCAAAATCAAGAAATCAATTGCATTCTTATCATGTACTATATGGGTAATCCACATTGATTAAACAGTTACTAAGAAAATAAATTCTGTTCAATCAATGCATTTCCAAAGCATCCTTGTTTTAACAGAAACTCTACTGAATGACATATGCACTGTATCCCTCCCTACAATACAATAGACACTTGAGTTATAAAGAATTAAATATTTAATTATTAAAATTATTTGTAGAGAAGTCTAGAAAGAACACTTCATAAAAACAAAAGAATTTATTTGAATCTGATTTAACCTTCCAGTAGACACACCCTTTGTGCCCAAAAGAAAAGTGTGTGTGGGAATATCTGCACAAAACTTATTTACGGCCTGTTGTGTTTCCTTAGAAAAGGAATTCATACTGATCACCTAAGACAGTTAAGAAACACACCAGAATGGGAAAGGATTTCAGCTTTTAGCTGTGAGTAAGTAGAAGGAAGCGCCATCTGTTAGAATTTCAATATTTTACTATCTCCATAGAAAAATGACAATTTAAATTGCTTTGAGAAGTTTTCTTTCAGTTTTATAAAGGGTGCTTAATCTTCACTCTGTGAATGAAGTTAAAATCAAAACCCCTGTACAATAAATATTTCTATGATTTATTTAGCATAGGTAGGTATCATTTATAAAGGTGGATTTTAAAAGTTATTAAAATGTTCAATTTACCTGAACATGTTCTAGGTCTCTAAATCTATCCCAGGATACTAGTGATGTCTTCCCGTGGTGATTTTCCCAAGTTGATTTCACTATTTCCTTCAATTCCTATTTGGATATAAACAATGAATTAATGATAGAAAAAAACTTAACAAAAATCAATAAATAGTAAAGGTATTTTTATCATAAAATATTATGCATTCCTTCACGCTATAATTATTTTGATTATTCATAATCATGAATACAAAACTTACTTCAGTTGTAGTATCTTGGAGGGTTTTTAAATGAGTTGTAATTTGTTGTTTCCTGGTTCGATAAAAAGCTTCAGAATTGAGATCCAATGGATGAGTTTGATAAGGACTAATAAACACATCTGGAATGCTACCATCATAAATGATATCCCAGAATAGAATACAGTACAAAGATATGAAGGTGGAACCTTCACCATGGACACCTAGAGAAGAAATTTAGTTTATAGCAATTTTCATACTTCAAGTTGCAAATTAAAGAAGATTCAGATTTTCATTTGATAAGGTTTAAGTAAAAGTGCTAAGAGCAAGTATTAAATATTTTGGGTTTTCAATAAGTTTATTAAATAGAAGACATGCCTGATCTTTCATTGATTTTAGTTTTCATGTGTAAAATTTGTATTCTCCTCCAAAATAGTTTTTAATAATGATTTTAATCTAAAAGTAGTCAAATTACGTAAGAAAATTTTCTATACTACTAATTACTATGTCTTCCTTTTCTCTAAGAGTCATAACATAATTGAAAAATAGAAAACGCAAATATAAAACACACAAATGTAAAATTCAAAAACACAAAACTTAAAAAACACATTGCATTAAAAACACAAAGATAAAATTCACTGCTATTATGCATGGTTGATTAAAAAAACAGGAGAATATTCGGTTATGTGATTTGGAGGACAAGCCAATTATTTCAAAACAAAAATAGGAGAGAAAGAAAGCAGATGTCCTAGATGGGGTCACTTTATGATTACTTATGGTGACAATTAATAATTACCTTCAGAAAACCCTTCTGCCTGGTAATGTTCTATGGCAAGCTGTTCAACGCCCAGAACTGTGACTGTTTCCTCTTCATTGGCATCAATGCCAGATGATATAAAAACATGCCTCCGTCCAAGAATTGGACGGGGACAAAGACGCCCTTTTATAATGACCTGTTATAAAGATTTATTTCATTAGAAATAAAAATCATCTATTATAATGCTTCAAAGAGTGGGGTTTAAGTTTATCCTTTTGAAAAAAAACTTTTATAAACTTTATTTCAAAGTATACTAATGGAAAAAAATGTTAAAGTCACCAAAAATAAACTTAAAATATTTGTAAATCCAAATTTAGAGTTTAGGGCAGCAGTTCTTAAACTTTCTATCGTCACGGACCCCTTTATGGAGCTGCCAGACATCGCGGACCCCCAACATTTTAAACACCAAAAGCCGTACCCAAACTTTTGTTTTGAGATTAATTAAAATTAGCATGTAAATTATAATAAATTTTACAATTACTCCAGAGGCGTATATAGAATTCTATCCCTCAGCCCCTCATGTATATTTCATAGGTCCAAGTAGCTTTGTAGTACCTTTTTAAGTAGAATTTGCGTCTCAGGGAACTTAATATTAAAAGGTCATGGGTAATTAAGTTCTACCTACCAAACTTACTCCAAGTCTCTGAGGTGGAGGTGATGGTCTAGAAATTTCAAGGAAAAAATTATGCATTGAAGTCAAAATTTCAAGGGGGCTGGGGGTTCTCCCCCAGAAAATTTTTGAAATTTGCCTCTTAAAACTAGTGTTTCATCTAATTTTGAAACTATTACGGGAGAAGTCCTCAAGGAACTCGCGGACCCCCTAGAAAGGCGCCGCGGGCCCCCAGGGGTCAGCGGACCACAGTTTAAAAACCGCTGGTTTAGGGCGCATCTAGGCAAATCTAGTAAACATTGAAAATTGATATAAAGTCAATACTTGATTATATTGGAATAGAAAATTTTCAAAAATTGAGATTGTAAGTATTTGAGATAAAATGTTTTGAAAAATTTAACACAGTAAAAATCAGAATTGATAAAAGAACGTATGGTAATGACTTTTTAAATTTTACACGGCTAACAATTAAAATTGATATTCAAGGAAAATTATTTTTCCAAATACTATCAAAGTATTTTTAGATTTAAAAAAGCTTGAAAATAAGAACTTATTCTTTTGAATAAAACAAGTCTCATTCCTTTATGTAAAAAATCATTTACTAACCAAAGAATACTTTTTAATAAAAACAAGTTATAGATGTCAACATTTTAAAATATTTTTAATGAAATAAGCATTCATCCACATAAATAACACAGATACAACATTATTTTGAAGATTCTAAAATTTCAGCTGAAATGGAGTAATTTTAATTATTTCATACTGTCAAAAAAATTTAAGTTTTTAAATGTTTTATTTTCTGATTCCCAATATTTGTTACACTTCTACTCTACAAGCATTAGAGTTTTTGTAATTTGTAACTTTGCTTTAACAGAAATAGTTTTATATTTAGTTTATCAACAATTACTAAAATAAAATGATGGGAAGCAAAATATTGTTTTTTAATTAAATTACTAGGGACACTTTTTAAATGAAAATTTTTTGCTTACTTTAGGAGGATCTTGAACTGAGGATTCTTTAATGATTTGGTTTTTGAAAGCATCATCGTCATCCAAAGATTTTGTTATCCTTAAAGCTCGAGTAAGTAGAGAGTATCGATGGCCAACCCTAACATTTTTGTTCTTTAGTCCATTCTTAATTTCTTCTAGAGCCTAAAAGAAAAGACAATATTCAAAGTTATGACTTTCTAAAATACTTACATTCCAATTATACATTACATTACAACCTTACATGCAATAATGTGCAGAATATTTTTTAATCTAAATAAGAAAAAGCTAAAATGTCTATAGGGAATAAAGCAATTAGTAAAACTTACTGAGCAATATATCTCAAAAATACATAAGTTAAAATGAAATAGTTGTGTTTTTATAAATATAGCAACAACAAAAATTTATTAAAAGATAATTTTTAATGTTTATTTATTTATTTATTTATTTAAGACAAGACAAAACAGACCTTTCGGTCCAATTACATTGTCCGAATACAGAATAATAATAATAATAAAAAGTAACACTCAACAACCATCAAAAGAAAGATAATATGAACAAAAGAACATAATAAACAAATGCAAACATTAGAAAAATCAGAAAATTAAGGACATGCAGATTCGTTTATAAACTGAAAATGACATTGAAAAAATATCCAAACGATCCGTATACAAATTATAAAGTGAGCAAAATTTATTTATAAAAAAATTTTTATCTGTGCCAATCCTAATATTAGTTCCAAAAAATTTTAAAGATTTGTTTCTTGCAGATTGCCTTGGAACTATAATAAAAATTTTTTGAGTTAAAGTATTGCTGTCTATGTTTTTATTTAAAAGTTTATGAAAAAATAACATTAATAAGAATTTACGCCTGGATTGCAGATCTTGAATTTTAAAATTCTGTCTCAGAATCTGGCTTGGCATATAAGTATTACAATATCCATTTTCAGTAAAAAACAAATGTCTTAAAAAAATATTCTGAATTCTTTCAATCATTTTAACATAAGTATCATATTGAGGATCCCAAACTATACAAGCATATTCTAGTTTAGATCTAACTAAGTAATTGAAAATTGATATTTTAGAAGCTGAATTAAGTTCCCTGCATGCCCTTAATATAAAACCTAAACTCCTGAAAGAAACTGAAACAATATTTGAAATATGTTCAGAAAATGAAAATTTACAGTCATATTGAACACCAAGATCAAGAACACTATTACATCTAGAGAAAATAACATTGTCAATACAATAGTTATAGATTAAAATTGAATGCTTATGTGAAAAAGACATGATGGAACATTTCTTGTAATTTAGAAATAATCGATTTACCAAACACCACCTATTCAGCGATATTAAATCGTCTTGAAGATTGATGCAATCATCAATATTATAAATGTGCTTATAGATCTTTGCATCATCAGCAAACAAAAGGCATTTGGAATAATTCAAACACTCTGGTAAATCATTAATAAACAAAATGAACAACAATGGTCCCAAGGTTGATCCCTGGGGTACCCCTGATGTACTGGTAAAAACACTAGAGAAACAATTTTTATATGAGACAACTAAGTGTCTATTAATTAAATAAGAATAAATCCACTTTACCAGTCCACCACTCAATCCAAAATCAATAAGTTTCCTCATCAAAATGCCAAAATCGACAGAATCGAATGCTTTTGTAAAGTCTGTGTATACTACATCAATTTGTCTATTTTCATGCAGAGCCAAAACTATCTCCGAATTCAAAGACAACAAATTTGTCACTGTTGATCGTCCTTTTAAAAATCCATGCTGAACATCTGATATACATTGACCTATACCAAGAAAAATACGTTTTTGTATAACACCCTCAAAGATTTTAGAGAAAACAGACAGTATAGTAATAGGTCTATAATTTTCTATTTCTGCTCTATTTCCTTTCTTAAAAATAGGGGTAATCCTGGATTTTTTAAATGCATCTGGAAAAATGTTAATTTTTAGGGATTTATTGAATAAAATTAATAGAGGGTAAACAAAAAACTCCGCATAACCCTTAATAAGATATGGAGGAATCTTATCCAATCCGGCAGATTTATTTCCTTTCAGGGATTTAATTTCAGACATAATTTCAGCAATTGATATTTGATTAAAATCCTGACAAAAATTATCCCTATTGTTTGTATTAACATTTGAATCAAAATTGGAACTCTGTAAATAAACAGAACTAAAATGTTTAGCAAAAGCTTGAGCAATGTCAACATTTTTGGTCATATTCTGATTTTTATATGTCATTGAATTACACTCATTACAATTATTTTTAGAACTTCTCACAAAATCCCAAAAATTAGAAGCATTATTAACTAAATTTTCATTTGTAATTTTAATATAGTTCTTATAAGCATCTCTAATTTTAACTTTGACAATGCGTCTCAAAGCTTTGTAGGCATTAATTAAAATTTCGTTATCACACATTTTTTTCCTTAATCTGTTTTTAAGCTTAATATGATAAATGATATCAGAATTGAACCAGATTGGAAATTTTTTTTGCTTGGGAGCATACTTGGGAAAACAAGCATCTAATATATTATAAATTCCTGTATAGAAAGATGAGACAGCCTCATTTATATCCTCAATAGCATTGAGATAATTCCAATCTGCATCACGGATTAATTCATTAAATAGTTGATAATTTCCTTTTCTAAAATTATAGTTTTCTACATCCGAGGAAACTCCCCTAGACTTAATTTTCTCGAACGACATAAAAGATAGAATCAGTGCGGGATGGTAGACATCTTCTCTTACGAGAATCTCCTCTTCCTCGGCCCGAGTAATCGAAAAAACCTCAGATGTTAAGTTACTAATCACAAGATCCAGGATTTTACCCTGATGATTTAGACAATGATTAAACTGCTTATAGTTACACAAGCTCAAAAAATCAAAAAGATTTTTCTCTGTTTCATGGCAAGATATTTTTTTTAAGATTTCATACCTGTTCTGGTTTTTTCAAATGTTGCTCCAAATTAAGAGCTAATCGATCAAACCATCTACCACTGTAATCTTGGCAAAATACCTGCAATTACAATAACTGAGTTAATGATATATACTATGATATACTTGAAAGTTAACCTATAACAGGGCATGGAATTTTTGTTCCCCAACTGGTCACTAAAGAACCATAGTCTATACTACTTTTATTTAAATGAAATCTAATGGATAAGATAGGTGTTTAAAAAACCTACTATGTCACATTCAAAATGATTTATTAAGAAAGAGAAAGTTAAAAACAGCTTTAATGCTAAAAATTAAACTAAATCATAAAGAAAGATTAACAAACTAAAAGTTAAAGCAATTTTTCAATACCTTCTGCTTTAAAAGTTGCCTCAACAACGCTACAGCTTCTTTGTACTGTCTTAACTTTTGGAGTACTTCAACACCTTGTGTCATGCACCGTACATACACATGTAAAGAAGTATACCTCTTTAAAAACACAGGCATGGAAGAGGCTCTGTAAGGCAAAGAAAAATAATTTCATACGTAAGAACTAATTGAAAAGCATAGCAAAAAATTTTCAAAAGCACCATAATATTTCAGTTTCATTTCAGGGGACCAACATTTCTAATGAATACAGAATAAATTATAGTACCTAATGAATTATTTTTCAAAATAAATTTTCAACCCCCTTAGTAAAACTTTTCAAGATATGAAAAAACTCGTCAACTTAAACTAATGTAAGTTAACTGCTCTAATAAAAATGTATATAATTACCTCTCAGCATAACTTTTTAAACACTGTTCATCAAATTCATCCTTAGCATTTAGGTATAGATCTTTAGCTAATTCAAAATCCTTTTTTTCAACAGCATTGTAAATATCATTTTCTAACTGCCTAGCTTCTTCATACCTGTAATTTTATTTAAGAACAGTCAATTCTCAACAGAAAATCATATTGTTATTTTAAAAAAAACAATAGTTGTGATCAGAAAAAATATAAAATATGTATTAATATAAAAATTTGATTACCCATTGCAAAAGTTCCAAATTTTACTTCTTTACTTAGACAAATGAAAAAAGTTTTTAAATCTACAACAGTATATTCTTTAATACTGATTTTTTAAGACAAAGAAGAAATATCAAATAAATAATAAACCCCATATTACTGATTGCTGCTGCAAGAATTGTATAGAGCAATTAGCAAAACAGCACAATGATCACTTAAACCAAAATTTAGACTCATAGCTAATTTAGATTGATTTACCTGATTAATTCATCTCTATCACAAAATATCACAGTAGATTTTGTTCTCTTGTACTCAGGAAATACCAGTTCTCCTTTATTCACTTGAAGTAATGTAATACTGTAAACAGAAAAATAACTAGATCAATGAATGATGGATATATAACTTCAAAAGAGGCAAACAAATTTTTAAAAATATTTACAAAAAATGTGTACATTTCAGTTACCTTTCAAACATTATTCAACTTCTAATAACATAAATTTATACCATGCTAAAAAGTTGAATGCAACAAAAGTTGTTGCAGGTTTCAATCATTATTTGAATCGTCAGTTTGAAGAAGGGAATAAGTCCAAAAATCAAGTTTTGAGAAAATCGAAAAAAGTAATGGAATTTTCATTGAATGGACATCGATTTCACAACTTCAAGGGGCGATATCTCCCTACAGGGGTTAGTTATTTTCCCCCTCTTTTCACCCATGTGTAGGTTGCAAAGCTTGGAGATTGTTTTGAGCACAAAAAGTCAATTTGTCATTTTTTGGACTTATTCCCTTCTTCAAACTGACGATTCATTTAAATTCTAATAACATGAATTAACACCAACCATACAAAAAATTGAATGCCCCATAGCAAGTTGTGTCAACTTTCAATCATTATTTAACTTATTTATCATTAAATAAAATTTTATTTACACAATGATAAAATTGAATGTGATACATGCAGTTGTTGCTGCTGTCACATCTTGTAGTCTTTAAATCATTAATTAAACTTAATTTTAACTTAACTTTTAATTAACCTTAAACTTTTAATTATAGCATTTATTTATACAATAATAATTGAATGAGATGCCTACAGTTGTTGTTGCTGTCCCCCAGCAGCTTCATCATCATCTTCTGAGATGGTCGGAAGTGAAAACAGCATGAGAATGCGAGTGAATAGACGCTTCGGCAGCAAGGATATCCTATAGCAAGGCCCTACGATTTCTTTCACTCTGCAAAAAATAAAAACACTGCCTAAAAAAACAACATAAAATTACACAATGAAAATGCAGCAGCTTTTAAATTATGGATGAAGAATTATTCTTTATCAAAGCAGAGATCCTTGTAAATCTGAAAGGCAAAGGAAAGTTTAAACATGGGTAGACACAACTTTTTTTACTTCAAAAAATTTCAATAAAATATGAAAAATAAATTCAAAAACATACTTTTTAAGGATTTTGTTGGCAATGCTGTTGTTGCCATTCATAAAAAATACAGATTTGTGTTCTTTGCAGTGCTTTAAAACCATTTGTTTGATATCTTTCTTGTTCTTCCCTGAATTGAAGTTAAAATGCTTTGCTAAAATTTTCATCTCAGGCAAAGAAAGGATGTTTAATGCAGTGTCCAATTCTATTTTAGAAGATCCTAAAAATATAATATTAAGGTTTTGATTAAAAAATACTGAATACAGTAAATTTAATTAATGAATTTAGTGAACAAAATTGAACCTTTAAGTTTTTGTATAATTTACATGACAGTAACACATACTTTAAATATGATTTTAAAAATTACTTATAACATAAATAAAAGATAATTGTTAATTCCATATACATCTTTCTACTAGAATTAGCTCAAAGAGGGTTTAAACAACATACATTTATTTTATAACTACAATGAGGAAGTTGCATGATTTTTTTTTATTTTTTTAATCGATTCCTCTTGCAAAAATAAGCAACTACCCAAAATTTGAGGCCGATCGAGAAATTTTTTTATTGCCAAAAAAATTAACAAAAATCCCCTTTTTAAAAGCGCGCGAAAACGCCAAGAGTTTGGATGTGACGTCATCTTATATTAAACATTGTTGTAAAGCAGCGGAGTTGATGGTATTATTGTTGACGTTATCTTATAGTTTAAACCATAAACGTTTTTAGTCACGTGTTTTTTTCTCGACTTTTAAACTAAAATATTTAATTACCTGTACATTTTTTTTGAAAAACTGACTAGATATTTCATTTTACCATACGGAACACTTGTGTGTTTTTGAAAATCTGACACATGAAACTTCCTTATTGTATTATAAACACATTTAAAATTTATTTGAATAACTTAAATGTAATAATACAAGTGAAAATAAAATTAAGATTTTTTTAAGTCTAGTCCATATATATACATATTTTAAAAGATTTAACATTGTGATCTCCCTTGTTTGAACATGAATACATATAGAAATTAATAAAGAAAATTTTAATTTTCTCATTTTCACATGCTACACATTTTCATGTTAATATATACCTGAATCCACTAAACCAGCATTAACTAGCTCTTCTAATGTATCTTGTGGATTGATAGCAATTTCTGGATAGTTTATTTTATTGATTCTCAACCACTTGTACTTTCTTTGGAAAAGACGAACATACAGTTTTTGAGCTGCATCTGAAAGTAATATCATATCAAAGAATTAGAAAAGTGGATTGTATCAAAATCTCCAACAAAGTTTACTTTTTTAAAGATATTTATGAAGCTTTTACGCATATTAAATTACTGTGTGGTAATTGAAAGGGAAATTAATCAATTAATTTATATTATAAATAAAATAAATAAATCTAATGATGTTCGGGTAAAATGAAAGGGAAAAATGCAAAAAGTTAAAAACATCTTAAAAAATAGCAAAAGCCAGTTAAAAAATAGTTTAAAAAGCTTTGGAATTTGAAATGAAGTTTCTTTGGTTCTTTCGTTTTAAGCCGTCGACCGTGCCGCTTAATTCCAAAACGTTATCAAAGCCTAATGACTCTTCTATAGCTGTACCACTAAACTAAACGGCCACTGAACGGTTGACGGGATAGTACGTAAGCAGAGATGCAGAAATTGTTTTTGCCTTCAAGATTTCTCCCAACCCATACAAAAATTTCCCCAAAATTTAAAAAAATGATAAAGACCTTCAAAAATTCTGAATTATCGTCAGTATCAAAAATCTGTTAAAAAGTATAATGACACGAATCGCCACGCAAATTTTTATTACTGTACTGAAATTCAATAGTATACTTTTCCACAAAATTTCCCCAGATGGCTAAAATTTCCCACGATCCTAGATCGCCGAATCGGACATATTCTGCATCCCTGTACGTAAGTACCGTTTCTTTTTTATTTTAGCAGCTTTTTAACATGCATTTAATACTCAGGTTAAAGCTATACATTTTAAACTTCTCAATCATACCTTTTTGAGCCTTAAAGGCTGAAATGAAAGTTCTGTCCTCCTCATTAAAAAGTACTTGATTATCTTCTTCCGACAACACAGAGTCCAAAATATGCTTAAAGTTTGCTATGTAATAAGGGGCATATTGTTTAGAGGCAGGTTGTGAGCCATGCTGATCTTCTTCTTCCCCATTGCCATCTGAGAGCTCAGAAAACACGATATCATTATCTATTGCCTCTTTGGCGATTTGACTGATGCTGGCTACATCAGAACTAGGACTTTTTATATCATATTTATCTTCAGGAGAGTTAATGCTTTCTTTGGTTGGTGTATTTGATGCAGTGTCTTTTGAATTTGAAACATCCTGTAACAATGGGTCTTTCAGACTAGACGATGTGCTGCAGGATTCACCGGTGTGAGGAATATTATTTTCTACTAATGCGTCCTCGGAATTTTCTTCATTTTCCAATTTGGAGTGAGTTATAATTGTTCTTTCAGAAACTGATACATCATTGAGAACTTTTAAATTTACACCTATATGTGATGCAGATTCAGTCTTATCATCAGTGGATGAAGACTTTCTTCTTTTTACAGACACCATAGCTTTTTTTAATGAATGAATATTTTTGGGCTCTAACGGTTCCATGTCAGATATATTTCTTTTTGATAATTTCCTTGTAAGTCTTGATGTGATATTTTCAGATGATCCCATAGCAGAATATTCATTAGTTGAATGTTCTTCAGGCAATTTTTTGGAATTTCTGCTAAATGGAATAGTACTTTTCTTAGAGGTTTCAGACACTTTTATTTCTTCAATGACCATAACATCATCACTATCACTTTCATTTGTATTGCTGCACTTTGTATTTTTTAAATTTAAAGGTTCAAGTTGTTTTTCCTTCCTTTGAATTTTAAGACTAAGTTTACTGGATGTAGCTTGCATGGAAGATCTCTGAGAACTTTTACTACTTTTAGACTTTGAACTAAGCTTTTTAGAGGCTGTTTTATTTTTACTTGATACAGATGAAGAACTAGCACACAAAGCATCTAAATGATCATTTAATTTAGATTTAGTAACTGATATTCCACAGGCTGGACAAGGTAATTTCACAACTTGTGATTTAAAGAAATCTAGAATATTATGTTTCTGCATACCTAGGAATAGTGACAAAATAACAGTACAGTGAATACTACTTTATTGCTTGTGAAAAGCTCGAAGCTTCACCCGAAAGCTACTTGAGCTGTTTATATCTATGAATAATAGGAGTTTTGGCATTTATATTAGATGTCTTTTATATAGTTCTTATTTAAAAAATGTTATTTTTCAAGAATTATGTTAATATATTTTCGAACGAAAGAAGACTAAACACACGTATTCAAATGATTCTAGTAATTTTTACAGCACACACTAAAGATAACTTTTGGTAAATAAAATCTGAAAAATAACAGCTAAAGATGCCGCAAGTTGCCCGATGCTGGTTTGTTTATTTACTAATGTGAAAATCGGTTGCCACATTATTAACAACTAATTTTTCAACTATTCCTTTAAGTTTTTTTCTGCCTACGACCACTGGTGATGACCTTTTTTATGTTATCTTCTCAACTATTACATTTGAATGAAGACTTTTTTCTCGTTTATTTATTAAAATTTTTGAAAATTTACGTTTGTAGTTCCTACTTTAAACCTCAGTGCTTTAAGGACTGAATACATCAAAGAAGGAAGTCGAAGTATGCGTAATCTATCGAATAATGAATGAAATAAAATCCCTATGAATGTGTGGTCATCAAATTACCTTCAAGTAATTAATATAATTTAGTTTCAAGTTTTATTACATTAGTTAAACAAACCAATAAACAATGAACGAAGAGCACCGCCCGAGCACCGCAGTCTTTGAAATGGTGCTGCCATCTAGATGGTAAAATAAAAAAACCATTTGAATAAATGTATTGGTTTATTTTAATTTTTATTGTAAGTCATTTTTGGGTAATGGTCAAATAGTCGTATCTTAGTGAGGGGTGAGAGAGTTATTTCCTTTATGTATGTCCCCTTATAATTTGATATTTTTGGTGTAGTCATCTAAATCGTGCTAAAAATCTAAAATTTGTGCTCTTTTGTTCCGTTTTTCACCAATTTCCTTAAAAAATATTAATTTCTCGAAAAATGAACCACTGTATCTTATAGGAAATTTTACGTACTTTAATTTGGTGTAGTGCTATTTTTTGAGAAATTCATATTTTTTTAAGAAAATTGGTAAAAAACGGAACAAATGAGTACAAATTTTAGATTTTTTGGAATTCGTGATGAGAAGATGACTTTCAAAATTGATATAAACATGAAATTTGGACTCAGTGATGCAAAAAACATAAAAATTCGTTTAATAAAGCACTCTCATAATTTAATAAATGAATTTTAAAAAATTAGCAAGGCCAAAAAATCACTGTTTTTCAGAGCACTCTAGCGGCATAACTATTAGTCTGACAAAAAAAGTTGTTATTGACAATTTTATAGCTTGTTTTTTATCTTATTTATTTTTTGTATTTGACATTTTCATGAAAACCCAGACTTTCCGTTCTCCAAACAAAAAAATAAAAATTGGAAGAAATTTTAGGGTTTTATCGAATTTTCTTAAAATGCACTTCGAAATTTTGTACGCAAAGTTCAGATTCGGATTCAGCACCCTCGAAAACACAAAAAACCACTGTATTTTTTCCTGAAACACCCTTTTTTTGACACCAAGTTACTGGACTATTTGCTGATTTAATAAAACGGGAAAACATCCAACAGCTGTATTAGAATATTTGAGCATAAAAAATAAGATAATAGCAAACATTCCAACTGACGAGTAGATTACAAAGTAATGGATACTCTCAAAGCGTATAGATTTGTGATAGTTTAATCACAAGTTGAGTATCCTATCTGAAGCAAGAGAGAAAAAATGGATTTGTTAGCATCATAAAACTGTCTTTCCAGTTAAAAGAATCGATAAGAAATTCCACATGATGATATAAACAATATTATCTTTGAAGCCCTTTGATCAATTTAACTATCAACTATTGTTTTAATAAGGACTTTTTAGAACTATAAAGTGCATCAATCCTGGTAAGTAAAAATTAATTCACTTATATTTACACGGATTTGGCTTAGGGGCCGTTCAAATATTACGTAAGCACTTTTTTGTTCATTTTTAACCCCCCTCCCCCCTTGTCTGCAAAGATAAGCAAACCTCAAACCCCCCCCCTCACCATAATTACGTAAGAAATTGCCGGACCCCCCCCGAAATTTTGACATCCCTATTAGTAAGTACTGTTTTTTTTTCTTGAAAATTAGGTGACTCGTACAAGGAGCTGTTCTTTTTGAGTGTAACCCTAAAGGTTCAAAAATGAGTTGAAACACTACTTTTCGGGGTTACAATTTCAAAATGTTAGGGTGGTCCATCTCCAGAAAAAAGTGCTTACGTCAGATTTCCTAATTCAATTTTTTGTTACATTTATTTTTGGTTGAATTTTGAAATTATTTATGCAAGAAACAAGTGATTTTCGAAAATGCACCATCTTACGTAAGCATTGAGTACTCATATCCCCCCTGCCCCTTGTCAGTAAAAATAAGCAAAGAACAACCCCCCCTCCCCCCTTAGGTGCTTACGTAATATTTGAACGGCCCCTTATTCCACGCCAACTAGACCAATGGCATGTGCTTTGATTCATGGATTTTTTTTTTCGAAATTTTTCTATAGATAGGTACCCATGAGAAATGTCCCCCCAAATTTTTTCAGAATTTTTACTCAAAAAGAGACCCAGGAAAATATCTGAAAATTGGACATTTTCCGCCATTTTTTGATTGATGAGTTACAAAAACTGATGTTTCTAAACTAATTTTCAAGCAAATGAGGTGATTCTGGTGGCAAATTAAAGCTTACACTCTAAAATATCTATAATTATTTAGTTATAATAATTTTTTTTTCGAAAAATCGCTATTTTCAAAAAATTGAATAACTCCGAATTATCTTAAAACATGCACTTTAAAATGTTACTCAAGAATCATCTTGACATATACTTTCCTTAGTAATAAAATTGTGTGTGTGGGATTGTGTTTTGGGTTAATGAAAAATAATAATTTTTTTTCTAAAATTCGTTATTGGTAAATGCAGTTTTGAAAAAGACTACAGAATTTCCTTATAATAAGAAACTTACACTTTAGCACTCTTATATAAATAATAAAAGCATATTTAAGGAAATTTATGTTATTGGTAAACTTAATTATGTACTTTTGGTACAAATTTAGTGTTTACTTACTCCATCTTTAGGTATACCTAAAAATATTTTCATCCAAGCATA
This sequence comes from Tetragnatha versicolor, assembly GCA_024610705.1. Taxonomy (NCBI): domain Eukaryota; kingdom Metazoa; phylum Arthropoda; class Arachnida; order Araneae; family Tetragnathidae; genus Tetragnatha; species Tetragnatha versicolor. Next base: position 17,007,818 of record JANDEH010000011.1, on the reverse strand, counting down.
AATAAATCTAAAGTCTAAAGGGCTAAATACTTATTTTAAAAGTTATTGATAAAAAGGAAGTTAATTTTGTAAAGGATATTAAAGTAGAAACTTCAAATTCTTTTATTTTTCAACATCTAAAACTTCCATTTTTTTACTATTGAAAATAAATACTGAATTGAGGCAACTTACAAGTGTTTTAAATACAAGTTTTACATTATAATGGTCTTTTAAAATTATTCACAAATATACATTGACCACTTATTGAATGTTGAAAGAAATTATTTTTTAACACCCATACACTTTTTTCATATTTTTACTGTTGAAAATACATACTGAGGTAAATTTTTCTTGTGAAAAAATTAGATTTTACATTTTAATGACTGGGATGAAAGTTACAAAGCTGCATTAACCACTTAACGAATTTTAGAAAAAAATTATTTATTTTTCATTAACCCAAAACACAATCCCAATTTTTATACAATGGAAAGTTTATGTCAAGCTGATTCTTAAGTAACATTTTAAAGTGTTTGTTTTAAGATAACTCGATGTTATTCCATTTTTAGAAAATAGCGATTTTTTGAGAAAAAAATATTATCATAATTAAATAATTGTAGAGTTTTATATTTTACTAGAAAGTGCAGAGTGCAAGCTTTAATTTGGCATCAGAATCACCTCATTTTCTTGAAAATTAGTTGAGAAACATCGCTTTTTGTAACTCATCAATCAAAAAATGGCGGGAAATGTCCAATTTTCAGAAATTTTCTCCTGGGGTCCCTTTTTGAGTAATAATTCTGAAAAAATTTTGGTGATATTTCTAATAGATATATAATCTATAGAAAAATTTTGAAAAAATTCCATGACCTAAAGGCCATTATTTTTATTTGGTCGATTTGACATGGAATGAGCCCTTTATGTTTTGCTAATTTTTAACATCGAAAAATGCATCGAAGTTTCTCTACTGAAATAATAACTCAATTATTAAAGACAGTCTATACTTTAAAATTACACTTAATTTGATTCCCTAAGTTGCATAGAACAGTTACTATAAAAATTAACGTATTTGCCTTTTGAAAAGTTTTTCTTGCCACTTTCAGATAATCATTTCTTGAGCTAAAACAAAAAGAATGAAAAAAAATTAGTGTTGCTAGTTTTTGTGTACAAGCATAACTTTTAAATTGTTGCTAGGTATCAAAGCTCTGCTAATTGATTTTGGTATATTTTTGGTTAAGGGATCAAGTATCACCAGTCTTCCTTATATGACAAAATTGAAAGAATCATGAATTATTAATACTAAAAGAAAAAGCCCTACCAAAAAGGAAGGTTCTCCAACTGAAAATTTTGTGAATTTTACGCGTAAAAATAGTGTTTTAACTTTTTTATGAACATAATATCTACTCTTGGGCGACACACCGCCTCCTTGCTACTCTACAGAAATTTCAAGGAAGAAAAGAGCTAGCAAAAAAGTAATAATCAAAAGAAATAAATGGAATAAAGTTGAAAACAACTCCTTGCCATCACAAAAGTATTTATTATATAAATCTCATTTTTTATTTATATTTTTCTCGTTTTCCGGAACTTATTCAGAAAAAAGGGATCTTTTCCTGGGACTTCAGTGACAAAGCGGTACATTTAGACATTCGGTTAGCGGACAAAATAAGAGACGTCTCGTCACATTAACAACAGATGAAGAAATAACTCGGTCCAGACTCCAGACTGCTCAAATTTAGCATTGCAGACTGTTATCTTTGTCTCCCCTTTACTCCAGTAGATGTAAAAAATGACGTCACTCGCCGCTGCTGTCCTGGGATAGAAAGATGATATTGAGTAACATTTATTGTGAATCAACCAAACGACTCTACCTATAAGCTATTATTTGGTCCTGTAGAGTGTAGGTAGATGTATAAAAATGATGTCACTCGTCTGCTGTCCTAGGAAAGAAGGATGAGATAAAGTAACATTTATCGTGAATCAACAGACGACTCTACTTGAAAAATTGTTTGCACTGTTTCTTAAGTGAATAGGTAGTGATGGAGAATAGGTAGAATATAATTTTTCATAATTTGTCAGGAGATAAATGTTCCACTAAATTCTCTCATATCATGCGTTGTAAATATTTAGGAGGATTGTATTTTGAATAACCCAAACGTATTTAATTCGAACTCAGAATAATTCGACAATTTATCCTTTATTGACAACTCAACCGCGGATTATTTGAAACTTATATTGGTTCCTAAGCTTCCATATTATGGTATCATGAAATTAAGCATAGAGTTATTAGGGTCATTTTGAAGACGCTCTTATCGTTGAACTTGAGTTGTGTAGACAATATCTTTTTGATAAGGTTTTATCTAAGTTCTTAGATATATTGGAGATATTTTTATTGATAGATATAGAGAGACTTTTTTCTACAGACTTAGATTTATTTAAAGCGTTTGGTTAGTAAATGAAACCTTTCTTAAGGTTTTTTTCATTTTAAAGTATTTTGAGTGGATAAAATTTCTGATACCCCAATTACGCAAATTAATATAACCCAGTGTTTCCCAACCTTTTTCGGTTCATGCCCCACCAAATCCTTTCTAAATTTTCCATGCCCCCCGTTCTCAGTGGCATATATAGAAATGTATTTGGAGAGGGAGCCAAAATTATTTCTTAACCCCTCCTTATTTATATTTAATAAGTCTAATGAAGCTTTTTAGAACATTTTTAGGTAGAATTTGCATGCTAAAGAACTAAATCAAGTTATGAGTAATTAAGTTCTAAGTACCAAGGGGGGTCGGAAATTTCGCTCTAGGAAGCAGGTTTTTAACTAGTTTGGTACCTCTAGTTGGGAAATTTTAGATATAAATTTTAGGTAAGATTTGCATTTTGATGAACTTATGTAAAAAAATGTTTCAAATATAAGCGTCCTAAAAACAAAGAGATCTTGGGTCCTCCCCCAGAAAAGGTTTGGAAATTAGACTCTAAAAACAGGGTTTCAACTTGGTTTTGATACATACTGGTCCAGATTTCAGAAATACATTCTCAGAGAGGATAATAGGATCAGATTTTGATAAACTTCTTTTTAAAAAGTTTTTTTAAAATTTACCCCTGGATTGGCCCCACCTGGGGGTCTATTTAGTTGAAAATTTTCAAATTGACCCCTAGAAAATGATATTGCCCCCCGGTGGGGCGTGCGCCTCACGTAACGTAATATTTTTTAATAATATTAACGTAATATTTTTGTAAATTTACAGTTACTCAGATTCGTCTCATTGCTGTCATGAAAAGGATATAAACGATTCGGAAATAAAAAGAAAAGAGGTAAGATTGAAGTTCAAACTAATGCTTTCACCTATCGTTATTACCTTGGCTTTTCACCAACTCATATACATTAATAGCGTCGTTCATATGAGCCACTTTACCCGTATAAAAGGAAAGAAAATAAGCTTTATTACCCTGCTTCGCAGGGAAAAACTCGTTTATTCCCATACTTTCTCCCCCTAGGCTTGTCTAGGCTAGGGCAGGGGTCGGCAACCTGCGGATCGCGAGCCGCATGCGGCTCTTTTAATGTAAAGTTGCGGCTCTCCAGTTCCATAAGAAAAATTTTCCTAATTTTTTAAGGGATTTGAAAATATATTACAAATTTATTTTTAAGTATCGAATTAAATCAAATATGACTCAAAAGGAGCGGTGTAACTCAAAGTTCTCAAGATGAGCCAAAACACTACTTTTATAAGAGCAAAAACTCCAATCAATTTCTGGGGGAGAACCCCCAAATACCCCTCAAAATTTTGGAACATGATATGTGTACTGTTTTTCTTTGAAAATTCTGTGACGTATGAGGAGTTATTCTCATATAGTCTATTAGAAGTTCTAAAAAATGAATAAAATTTCCAAAATTTTTCTGAATAATGAGCGATGCTTTTAAGGTGCAATCCAAAAAGGTCTAAAAATGAGCTAAAATTCTGTTTTGAAGGGGAAATTTCCAAAAAATTTTCAGGGGGAGGACCCCCAGACCCTCCAATTTTTCTTGGAATTCACATGTTTACAAAATTTAGAAATTAAGTTCACTGAAATTAATTTACAATATTATGTAATTCATCTAAATCTTGATGTAAAAAAGTACCCAAAAGGAGGTACCTCGGAAAAAATGTTGGGTCAACCTCTCCAACTAAAATCAAATACTATAAAATTGAAACAAAAAAATCAGTGGCTCTTTAAAATCTGGAAAATTTTGTAATTTGTAACTTTTGGCTCTTCCGTGTCAAAAAGTTGCCGACCCCTGGGCTAGGGGATGTACACAATGGCAGACTTACCAACCTCTGAAAGTCAAAAATCAGGAGATTTTCCCAAGAAATCAGGAGAAATTTTTATCGACGCACAGCCCTTTTGCAAACCAATTATAAAAAGGTAATATATTCCCATGGGCTCCAAATAAAAATTTAACGGTTTTAATATTTTTTATTTAGTTATTAAAAATATAAACGTGTAAAAATAATAAGTAACAATACAAAACTTGAGAAAATGAATTATCTCCATGTAAAAAAGTTGAATAAAAGTTAATTTTATGTTGAGTTTTAATGCTAACATACCTTTTGCTTCTGAACAACGGTGAAGTTTTTTTAACATCGCAATAATGACTCAATAAGTCAACTTGAATCGGCACCCGCGGCCGTCCAAGAAAGACGCGGGAAGAACGAAACACTCAGAAAACCCCCCCCGAAACTTTCGGGAAAATTCACTATTTTCCCCGATTTCCAGGACACTGGTTCCTGCTTTTACTGAAGCACCTTACTTTCTTCCATTGCAATAATCTGAATAGGAATATACACTGCTGTTCAAAAATTAAGGACGGAACGGTTTTTTCAACATAACACCTAGAAGAATTATTGTTCATCCATGAAAATCATACCAAAATATGTTTATTGGGTGAGAATACAGGGCCCAAGAACAAATTTCCCCTGTCAATATTTTAAGGGGGTAAATGGACCCTCCATTGATAACGGAGTTCCATTACACATTTGGAGCAGTGGCAGAAATGTCTATGTAAGAGGTATTTAACCAAGAAGTTTAAACTTTTTGCAATGAATATGATTATTCCTGAACTCAATGCATATTTTTAAACGTTTGTGCTGCCTTTTAATGGTATTTTTTAGGTTTTATTGAGAGATATCGGTCTAATCATCATTTTTGGCAAGTTTTAGCTTCTGGGTCATTTTTGGTAAGTGGTATCTTAGCGTTAACCATGTTTTTAGTCGGTCTCACATGTGCCTAATTGCATTTGGGTCAGGGGACCTGAAAAGTAACTTTTTTCCTTCAATATCGTTACTTATGAACAACTTTGAGATAGTGAAATTGGGATTTTCTGCAGCTTTTTGACTAATAAAGAAAAATATTTGACCCGAAATGTTTTCTAAAAGAAGCAAATGGCCCATGAGAATACAGGTATGCAATTGCAGACATCAGGGAAAATCTCTTTTAAGTATAGGGGGTGTTGAAATGTCTATAAGGATAGTGCAGACTCAAAGGAGAAATTCGATCTCTTTAAACTTCATTTTAAAGATAATGGAAATATTTTTACAGATATATCTTTCTTTTTAGACATGTATAAGTCCATAAACACTAAAAATACTTCTTTTTTTTAAACGTTAATAACAGATGTCCTTTCTGTGAAACCATGCAATTTTTTGTGCCGTTTCAGCACCCCTTAGACAGCACAGAAAATTTCACTGATATCTGCAATTGCGTACCTGTGTTCTCATGTCCATTTTACATCCTTAAGATGACCTCTCGGGTGAAATATTTTTCTTTATTAGTTAAAAAGCTGCAGAAAATCACAATTTCACTATCTCAAAGTTGTTCATAAGTAACGATATTGAAAGACTAAAGTTAATTTTCAGATCCCCAGACCCAAATGCAATTAGGCACATGTGAGACCGACTAAAAACATGGTTAACGCTAAGATACCACTTACCAAAAATGACCCAGAAGCTAAAACTTGCCAAAAATGATGATTAGACCGATATCTCTCAATAAAACCTAAAAAATACCATTAAAAGGCAACACAAACGTTTAAAAATATGCATTGAGTTCAGGAATAATCATATTCATTGCAAAAAGTTTAAACTTCTTGGTTAAATACCTCTTACATAGACATTTCTGCCACTGCTCCAAATGTGTAATGGAACTCCGTTATCAATGGAGGGTCCATTTACCCCCTTAAAATATTGACAGGGGAAATTTGTTCTTGGGCCCTGTATTCTCACCCAATAAACATCTTTTGGTATGATTTTCATGGATGAACAATAATTCTTCTAGGTGTTATGTTGAAAAAACCGTTCCGTCCTTAATTTTTGAACAGCAGTGTATATTGAAGTCCTTTCATTTCATTTTAAAAAACTTCTTAAGACTTGGAATGCTCTCTACTTAACTGACTTAACTTTCAATCCATTGCCTCTGCAGGTTGGTTGGTTGGGGCAGAATTTCGATAAACGAAGAAAAGCGGGAGAAAACCGAGAAAGCGGGAGATTTTTGGAGAAAATCTGGAGGGTGGGAGAAAGAGCGAAAATCCGGAGTCTCCCGCCAAAATCCGGAGAGTTGGCAAGTCTGCAATGGATTTACCTTGCTGTACAGGGCGCTGGATATTGTCAATTCGCGTGAAAATGAACGAAATGAGTTTTTAAGCAATGGCACTTACATTTTTTTGTGTATATTTGGTTAATAAATCCAAATAATGATTGATCCCGACTATCGTAAAGAAAGGATGATACGGACCCAAGAGCTCGCTGTTCAGTGTTCATGTGACTCTTTCTCCGGGTCAAACAAGTATGCATAAATGAAGGGGTGCTTAACAATTATACGGATAGTTCAAAAATCACTTTCACTCTCCTTTTATCCGAGTAAACGAGTTGGGCCATAAGAATAAGACTTATATCTTAAATATTTGAAGCAAATGAAAATGTCTTTCACTCATCCAACGTTTTTTTTGTGCAGCGTGAGATGCCGCCAAAGCCATTTCCGATCCGGCCCCCAGGACTTCGCCAGTTGAAGTCCTGGTCCCAAGAGATCTCAGAAGAGGTTTGGGAGATATCCGTTCCTTCTAAGAGCAGTTTGATATGGAGCATTACACTCGCCTACATATTGTCCATGGAAAAAGAAAACATGAGCCAGCAGTTCGAACTATTATTGGGCGATGAAGAGGAAACCAAGGAGGTGATGAAGAAAAAAAAGATTAAATATTTCAGTCGAGATTGGGAAAAGATTAGCAGATCAGTGCAAAATTTCAATCCGTTTAAGAACCAACACGCTTTTTTTCACAACCATCAGACCCTGATCGACATCCGCAGGATTCTTGATTTGAGGCTGAACCGTTTCGCAAACGATATACAAAAGAATTTGAAGTGGGGGTGGGACCATATGCTTAAATTGGAAGCCTTATCCAGAATGCTTAAATGCCGAATTTCGGTTTGCGAAACCGACCAAGAAGGGAATAGGTCTTTTCACTCATTTCCGAAAGAAACGGAATATAAATCTTCGTATAAGGATTTGGTATTGTTTCAATCATCTGGTGTGGCCAGAACGGAGAACATAGATGACGTATTCGCTTTTGGGATGTCCAAACGACATGCATCAGAACTGAGAAGTCAGGCTTTACGTTATATTTTAAAAAAAGCAAAGGTGGATAGTAATAAAATTACTGATATAATGAAAGACTTCAATATCGATGACTTCTTTCTTTACTATCTATTAACAAGTTCCAGACAGCAGATCGTACCAATTCTTTTCAAGTCCCCCTACATAGCTTTGAAATTGGTTGAAGCCGGTTTCAACATAAATCCATTTGAAACCCGGAATCCCGACGGTCGTTCAGTTTTCTATCATTGCTTCCACCTAAAATCTGAAGCAGCCTTGGAGTCCATTTATGATTATGCCACAAACAACTGTTACATTTCAAACGAAACCACTAGGCAACCTGGATCGGAAATTCTCACGGCTCTGGACGAAGTCTCTAAATTAATCTGGAAGGACATTGAACTTGGTCTTCAGGATGAAGCACTAACAATATCTTCTTGCAAGCTGAAATTCAACGAGTACCAAAGAGATGTTGTTAAAAGCATTTTAGCCATTAATGATGAAACCGCGCCAGAAAACCGCACAGAGAAGGTCTTGAACACCTTACTAAACCACTACTCTGATTACTTTTCCTTTACTGATGGGGAAACTCCTTTGGAGTATTCGAATTTCATCAAACACCGTAGTTACTATGAAAACCTGGACTCATTTACGTGTCTTATTATCTATGACGTCATCCTGAAACTATCCAAGGATTCTGATACCTTGAAGAACACTGCATTGGACGTTTTCTTCACGGTGCTGAGTTATAAGACGTTCCCAATGTGCCCACACGCGATGAAGAACGTTCCGTGCGACCTGAGGGAGCGTTTCTGCGGGCTTCTCTTCGTGGCCTTCGACAGCAGAAAAAAGTTCCTTGAAAGCACCCGAGAATTTATAAGGGAACTCGAAGCTAAGCCCTCGAAGAAAACAACGGGTAAAGAAAAAATTGCACCTGGAGTTTCTGGAAGGAAGGTAAGGAATACAGTCGAACTCTAGTATAGGGGACGTCCCACGTCCATTCATGACACGGGTCAGCAAAAAATATTAAAAGTTGTTTAGATTATTCCACCTGATCTTTATGTTTTTGGTGTGTTGAATCCGAAAACGACCTAAGTTTTTTCCTGAAAATTTAGGTTTTTATATGTTTTATATTTATAGGGAAATACCTTAAAATTTTGGAAAATGGACTCGTACTAAATTGCTCAAACTTTTCCATAAAATAATTTTTTTATGTTTTTTAGTGTTCTGAATCGAAAATTGACCTCTTTTTATCATAATACATTATCTTTATAAGTAATTTAGGTAAAAAAGGTAATTTAAAAAAATGAAATCAAATTTAGAATAACAATTTTTAAACTCTAACTTTACCTGAAACACCAGTGAGAGTATTGTTTACAATATTATGAAAAAAGCACTGGAAAAAATTTCATGAAAACATCGTGAATATTCGTGGCGATATAAGCATGCGAAAATAGCACTTTTTTAGGCCTCAAAACAGAATAGGTTCGTAAATTTGCAAGTTTTTCAGTGTTATAATGAAGTTTTGTGGGGTTTTTTACCTAAAGACAAAATTGAATGAATTAAACAGTTAAAGGAGGCCAGTGGCGAATCCAGTAGGGGGGGCTGTGGGGCTGCAGCCCCCCCAGGAATAAGACATTCAAGTTTTGGTTATAGTAGCAATAAAGCAAAAAGAAATTTCACTACGTTGCGGACATTCGGTGGTGTTACCCAAAGGGTCTCAAAATCAATCGGAACCCTACTTTTAAGGGTAAAAATTACAAAATTTTTTGGGGGAAGACCCCCAAACCCCCTAGAAATATTGGAATCTAATAAGTACGGTTTTTCCTTGAAACTTTAGGGATTTACAAGGAGTGATCCTCTTTGATGTAACCTCAAGTGTGTCAACATGAGTTAAAATGCCACTCTTAATGGCAAAATTCAAAAAATTTTCTGGAATAGTAACCTCTAAACCCCCTAGAAATTTTCCAATTCATAAGACCATAAACTTTTTCCTTGAAAATTCTGCCGCTTTCAATGAGTTGTGCTCTTTGGGTGGAATCTGAAAGCCTTCAAAATGAGCTAAAACACTATTTTGAGGGGCAAATTTTCAAAAATTTTCTGGGGGAGGACCCCCAGGCCCCCCTTTTACTTCGAGTTGACATATATACACAATTTTTTTTACTTATTGCACCAAAATTAAAACCTTACGAAGTCATCTCACCTAAAACTTGGTATTCCTAAGATGATGTATTCCAGAAAAGATGTTGAGTAACCCTTAAACAAAAATCTGGTTACGGCACTGGCAACCCCCTCCCCCTTCCAGTTGCTTACATTAATATTTGAACCAATAAGGTTATTTGTGAAACTCAGCCCCCCCCTGACCAAAATCCTGGATTCGCCACTGAAGGAGGCTCCTAAATCAGATAGCATTGTCCTCTAGCGGACACATTTTACATTTGCGGACATGGGTATGCTTAGGAAAATCTTTCTTGTCATAGCGTGACACCTGCATGTTAAGTTTGGCTTCAACCTTTTGACACACCCTTGTGTTAATCTTAATATTGACCCTTTTTGTCTTTAGTTATTTACAATTCTGCATTTCATTTATTTCCAAGACGTCAATTTGATGTAGCTCTTTTCAATTTAGGTTAAGGAGAGAGTATTGGCACTTCAGCGGAAGATAATTCCAGCAGTAAAAGACGACGTTCATCTTGATCGACTGAAAAAGCTTCTAAACACTGCCATCCAACTCCCTTGGGACGAAAAAATGGATTCAAGGGGTATATTAGTGATAGAGAGGACCCTGCAGGTGCTTGGGGAGTGCTTGACTCCTTCCGAAGGAGGACAATGCATCTTGAGCGTCTTGTTGACATCGTGCATATCACAGCATGCTACGGACATCCTCATCAAACTCCGCAATTTGTTGTCGCATTCAGATACCCCAAATAAAGGGTTGGGAAAACTGGAGATGGAGAAGCGGTTTTTGGAAGACGATGCTGTCCTCTCGGATCTTTTCGACTTCTTCGTCCATCTCGATGAAAACTTCGGAATCGTTTACGATGTTCTGGAGTTCGAAAGAAGCTTGATGCTCCTGGAGAGGAGCAAAGAAGGAGGTTGCGAAGATCGTCGCGTGGTAGACAGGATTCGACAGTACAGCGATAGAATTTGCGAAGTTAAAAAACTGCCTCAGGAAAAACTAGCACCGCTCGTTTTAGGCGTAGTAGATTATTTTTTGGGTGTAATGAGCAAGGGGTGTAAGAAAGCAGGGAAACTAGAAGAGGTTAAGGCTTTGGAATATTTATATAGGTCCCTTCCTTTGGAGGTAAGTGAGCGAAATGAACTTTTAGGGGAAGTCTCGGAAATTAAAGAAAAGGCAAAACTCTCGGTATTGAGTAATGAGGATAAAAGTATTTTAAATGACATTTTTCAAAACCAAAGAGATATAATTGTAAATAAATTCCAACCTTTAAATATGAGGCAAAACACCCCTTCAGCAATACCCATTCTAAAAAGCGATTGCGAAAAGTTAGAAAAATCCGACTTGCTAGAGGATGACGATCTGAATTTAATCGAAACGTTGGTAGAAAACGTGTTAAAAGAATCAGATGATGCTAAGGATTGGATTCGAAGCCATGAAAGTGAATTAAAGAGAGACGATTGTTCCAATTCGACTAAAAACGATTTTTTTGATAAGTTAAATGCAATTGACATGACTGAAAAAAAGAGACAAACTATCAGAGACAAGTATTCTGAAAGTCCTAAGAATGCTATAAGTATATTTAAAAAATTGAACTATCTTAAATTAAAAGACATTCTTGGTAAATCTCATACAGAATTGATAATCATACTCAAAAGGAAAGAATTCACGAAATTCATAAAATCGGAGAGTTTTCCTAAATTATTACGAAAGAAACTCTTTGATTACTTTGAGTGGAGAGCCGATTTTTTGATCAACAGGATAGGACACATCAAACAAATTTTAATCGACGAGGACCAGGAGATCAAAGATTTATACAACTGGGGCAAAAGTGACGCCATCAAAAAGCACACGCGTTCACTGATGTGCTTACGGTACTTGAAAGATTGGGAAGTGAGGGCAGCTTTGGACATTTTGCTGTTGGACTGTTATAACGCTCTGCCAAATAGAGATGACCTGAAACAGCTGTGGGAGAAGGCGGAGCGAATGTTGAGTGGGATTGACATGAGGGACGTACTAGCGCACGGAAACGCCTTCCTGATGACGTTGGGGGAGGAGCTTGATGTGGAGGATTTTCCCTTGGAGTTGATAAGCAAAATGCTAGAATTAATCGATGACTTGGAAGCCATCAAGGAACTAAAGAAATTGTGCAATGGAGAAGTTAGTGAATTAAAAGCGGTAGTGGAATCTAAGCCCGAAGGGGACGCAAGTGTTAAGAACATCAGAAAGTGCAAGAAATGGCTATCTTATCTATACTTGTTTAATTCTGAGTTATATCTGAAAGATCAAACATAATGATTATCTTATGCCATTATTCATCGCTACCTGACCAGCTGTTGACCATCGTTTAAAGAAGGATTCCACCAATCAAGAGTCAGCTAAAAGCACCTTATCTGTTTAGCTACTGGTTAACAGCTGGTTAAGTGACAGTAAATAAGGGTATCATAGATGAAGGCTTGCCCTTAAACTATCTGCATACAAAAAACCATGGCTTGATAGAATTATCGTTTTATTTAGGTTTATATGTATTATTTTATATTTTATTTTCAGTATGTGTTTTTTCATATATTTATCTTAAATTTATTTTCGTTAAATTGTATTAATTAAATTGAAATTTATCTGTCACCTGAACGGGACAAAGTACCCTTGGTGACGCTTATGTAGTTTTCATACTTTTTGTATTAATTATGTTATTTAATAATAAAGGTTACTATTATGTAATTAAGAACTATGTGCTTCTTTGGATGAATAAAAGTAAAGTTTTCTGAGCAAAATAATTTACTTTTTACAAACGTAAAATCACCACATAAACACAAACTTAAAAACATTACACAACTCTAATTTATTTTCTCCAAAATATGCATATTTTGGAGAAAATAAATTAAAACACTGTTTTAATCTTCTTTCTATTATACTTAATTTATTTAAACAATACCAGCTGCTCCTTAAGGGATTAAAGGCAGAAGGACAGCACATCGTTATGCAGTGGATCCCTGGGCATTGTGATATAAGCATAGATATTGACGTTACTGCCATCAATAACGTCGTTATTGATGGCAGTAACGTCAATATCTATGGCAAAAACGATGACTGATATAATGCTTCAATTTGGGACGGTTTTGAGGGTTTTTTCAGCAAGTTGCCACGGCAACGTGAAGCTGGCCGTGGAAACGTTTTTTACTTTTGGAAGCGAATAGGCGGGGTTGTAACGTCGTTATTGATGGCAGTAACGTCAACAGGGCCGGACTGGGAAGAAATTTCGGCCCGGGCATTTTAAGACTGAATTGGCCCGCCTCATATTTTCATGGAAAATATAACTTCATAGAATGAAAAATTTCGGAGGAGGATCGTGGTACCTCAAATTCTTTTGAAAATTTACCCCTAAGAAACATTCTAAAATCCACCTTGAAGTCCCTAATTTGATACGTAATAAACTCTATACACAAACTTTTAATTCTTTGTTGGTAAATTCAGCGGGTAGAAAGAATTTCCATCTTGACGAATTTAATATTAAAAGAAATTGTTAATAATGTAGTTCAAAATTGAAGGGGGGTCTGGGGGTCCTCCCCCAGAAAAATTTTGGAAATTTTACTCTTAAAAGTACTGTTTTAACTCATTTGGGACCCTTTTGGGTGACATCCGAAAAGGTTCGCTCCTTTTATATCGTAGAATTTTTGAAGATGAAACCAGGAAAATTCGTTCATAATAATATTTTAAATAATATAATACGTTTTTGAATTCAGTAATTTATCCCATCATTAATGAATTTAAATGCTGGCAAATTAATGGTTTGATGGCTGCACAAAAATAATTCGTTGGCCGCTTAGTTGGAAATTCCTGCGGACCTGCGGAGTGCGGATTCATTTTTACAAGATCTTTTTTATTCATACCACTGTAAAATATTTTGGTTGAACGCGGCTCAAAAGGCCTTCAATGAGTAGCGGCCCACCGGGCATTTGCCCAAATGCCCGCATGGCCAGTCCGAGCCTGAACGTCAATATCTATGGCAGTAACGATGACTGATATAATGCTTCAATTTGGGACGGTTTTGAGGGTTTTTTTCAGCAAGTTGCCACGGCAACGTGAAGCTGGCCGTGGAAACGTTTTTTACTTTTGGAAGCGAATAGGCGGGGTTGTAACGTCGTTATTGATGGCAGTAACGTCAATATCTATGGCAGTAACGATGACTGATATAATGCTTCAATTTGGGACGGTTTTGAGGGTTTTTTCAGCAAGTTGCCACGGCAACGTGAAGCTGGCCGTGGAAACGTTTTTTACTTTTGGAAGCGAATAGGCGGGGTTGTAACGTCGTTATTGATGGCAGTAACGTCAATATCTATGGCAAAAACGATGACTGATATAATGCCTCAATTTGGGACGGTTTTGAGGGTTTTTTTCAGCAAGTTGCCACGGCAACGTGAAGCTGGCCGTGGAAACGTTTTTTACTTTTGGAAGCGAATAGGCGGGGTGTAACGTCGTTATTGATGGCAGTAACGTCAATATCTATGGCAGTAACGATGACTGATATAATGCTTCAATTTGGGACGGTTTTGAGGGTTTTTTCAGCAAGTTGCCACGGCAACGTGAAGCTGGCCGTGGAAACGTTTTTTACTTTTGGAAGCGAATAGGCGGGGTTGTAACGTCGTTATTGATGGCAGTAACGTCAATATCTATGGCAAAAACGATGACTGATATAATGCTTCAATTTGGGACGGTTTTGAGGGTTTTTTCAGCAAGTTGCCACGGCAACGTGAAGCTGGCCGTGGAAACGTTTTTTACTTTTGGAAGCGAATAGGCGGGGTGTAACGTCGTTATTGATGGCAGTAACGTCAATATCTATGGCAGTAACGATGACTGATATAATGCTTCAATTTGGGACGGTTTTGAGGGTTTTTTCAGCAAGTTGCCACGGCAACGTGAAGCTGGCCGTGGAAACGTTTTTTACTTTTGGAAGCGAATAGGCGGGGTTGTAACGTCGTTATTGATGGCAGTAACGTCAATATCTATGGCAAAAACGATGACTGATATAATGCCTCAATTTGGGACGGTTTTGAGGGTTTTTTTCAGCAAGTTGCCACGGCAACGTGAAGCTGGCCGTGGAAACGTTTTTTACTTTTGGAAGCGAATAGGCGGGGTGTAACGTCGTTATTGATGGCAGTAACGTCAATATCTATGGCAGTAACGATGACTGATATAATGCTTCAATTTGGGACGGTTTTGAGGGTTTTTTCAGCAAGTTGCCACGGCAACGTGAAGCTGGCCGTGGAAACGTTTTTTACTTTTGGAAGCGAATAGGCGGGGTTGTAACGTCGTTATTGATGGCAGTAACGTCAATATCTATGGCAAAAACGATGACTGATATAATGCTTCAATTTGGGACGGTTTTGAGGGTTTTTTCAGCAAGTTGCCACGGCAACGTGAAGCTGGCCGTGGAAACGTTTTTTACTTTTGGAAGCGAATAGGCGGGGTGTAACGTCGTTATTGATGGCAGTAACGTCAATATCTATGACAGTAACGATGACTGATTTAATGCTTCAATTTGGGACGGTTTTGAGGGTTTTTTCAGCAAGTTGCCACGGCAACGTGAAGCTGGCCGTGGAAACGTTTTTTACTTTTGGAAGCGAATAGGCGGGGTTGTAACGTCGTTATTGATGGCAGTAACGTCAACAGGGCCGGACTGGGAAGAAATTTCGGCCCGGGCATTTTAAGACTGAATTGGCCCGCCTCATATTTTCATGGAAAATATAACTTCATAGAATGAAAAATTTCGGAGGAGGATCGTGGTACCTCAAATTCTTTTGAAAATTTACCCCTAAGAAACATTCTAAAATCCACCTTGAAGTCCCTAATTTGATACGTAATAAACTCTATACACAAACTTTTAATTCTTTGTTGGTAAATTCAGCGGGTAGAAAGAATTTCCATCTTGACGAATTTAATATTAAAAGAAATTGTTAATAATGTAGTTCAAAATTGAAGGGGGGTCTGGGGGTCCTCCCCCAGAAAAATTTTGGAAATTTTACTCTTAAAAGTACTGTTTTAACTCATTTGGGACCCTTTTGGGTGACATCCGAAAAGGTTCGCTCCTTTTATATCGTAGAATTTTTGAAGATGAAACCAGGAAAATTCGTTCATAATAATATTTTAAATAATATAATACGTTTTTGAATTCAGTAATTTATCCCATCATTAATGAATTTAAATGCTGGCAAATTAATGGTTTGATGGCTGCACAAAAATAATTCGTTGGCCGCTTAGTTGGAAATTCCTGCGGACCTGCGGAGTGCGGATTCATTTTTACAAGATCTTTTTTATTCATACCACTGTAAAATATTTTGGTTGAACGCGGCCCAAAAGGCCTTCAATGAGTAGCGGCCCACCGGGCATTTGCCCAAATGCCCGCATGGCCAGTCCGAGCCTGAACGTCAATATCTATGGCAGTAACGATGACTGATATAATGCTTCAATTTGGGACGGTTTTGAGGGTTTTTTTCAGCAAGTTGCCACGGCAACGTGAAGCTGGCCGTGGAAACGTTTTTTACTTTTGGAAGCGAATAGGCGGGGTTGTAACGTCGTTATTGATGGCAGTAACGTCAATATCTATGGCAGTAACGATGACTGATATAATGCTTCAATTTGGGACGGTTTTGAGGGTTTTTTCAGCAAGTTGCCACGGCAGCGTGAAGCTGGCCGTGGAAACGTTTTTTACTTTTGGAAGCGAATAGGCGGGGTTGTAACGTCGTTATTGATGGCAGTAACGTCAATATCTATGGCAAAAACGATGACTGATATAATGCCTCAATTTGGGACGGTTTTGAGGGTTTTTTCAGCAAGTTGCCATGGCAACGTGAAGCTGGCCGTGGAAACGTTTTTTTTTACTTTTGGAAGCGACCATTAGGCTTAGGGCAGTAACGTTAATTTTGCTGGCAGTAACGGGCAGTAACGATGCAGTAACGATCTGTACCATTTTCATTTGGCACGGCTACCATGCCACGGCCAACTTCATGCACATGTCGGAGTGAAATAAAAATTTTAATTTGGAACAAAACACCCAAAATACCGTATACAAATTGGATTACATGTGTCTTTACAACCACATTTTGAAGATAATATTTCCCAATATTTAGTTTTGTTCAAAATAAATATTTAAGCATTTCAAAATATTAATTTAAATCAGTCAGTATCAATGGAGTAAGTGAATATCACTGGAGTAAAATATTCACTTGATAAAAAAGTTGAAAACAAATTGAAATTGAAAGCAAATTTTATTTTGGCTTAGTTTACAGCACAAAGAATAAGAAAAAAATTAACAATTCCAAGTTAAATTTAAAAAATTCAATAAATGAACATGGATTTCGCAAATTCAAGGGGCTATTATCTGCCCATAAGGGGGTAGTTATTTTCCCAATCTTTCTACTCATGCATATAGCAAAGCTTGGAGATTTTTTCGCGCACAAAGTCAATTTGTCATTTTTTGGACTTTTCCCCTTTTTTTAAACTGGAGTTAGCACGTCGATCAACGTTTCAATTGGAGTTAGCACGTCGTTGCTACATTCGCCAAAACTTTCAGCTGTCGCTAAAATTAAAATTAAGTCACACTAAGATGAATTGTCAGTTCTTGTAATGGCTTGATTTTAATACAACCTTTTAAAAGACAACTCACTTGTCAGCATTTAAATGACGCTCACGGGTTTTGTTCAAAACACACATTTCCAGAGTATTTTACTATAGTCTGTTCATTTCGATTAGGCGGATGAAACAGGAGCAAACATGCTCAATAACGCCTAATAACGCGACCTCAGTGACCGATTCTTTTACAGTATTCCAACTACTTCTGTTTAGGCTGTCTAGTAATTGCACAAGAAATTTTTTTCGATGATAGTTATAAAGATAACTGCTTCTAATACATTACGTCTCAGCCGCCTATTCTAAATGAACATACTATAAAAGTTCTCAAGTACCTTTCTTTTCACAGAGACTGGCTTTTTTTATTTTCTTAGGAACATCGTCAGCTTTCATTAAATTGCAATAGTCTCTCCAGTAATCGCATACCACGATGCACTCTTTCAGTTTGACGATTTTATCGTCATTGGAGTTCTCAATGTATCTTACCAATGACGAGGAGTCGCCCTGACTGCCATCTTCCGCCACATCCTGAGCATCACTTGAATTTCGTGTCTTGGCAAAATGCGTGGAGATTTTCCACGCTTCGTGTATGGCCCGAACGGCGCTTTCATCCTCCAGCAGCTGTATCATTTTCTTGACCAACTCCATGGGCAAGTCCTCGGGGTCCAGCAGACTTCCCATCGTGTCCAACAGAGGGTCGCCGTGTGCCAGGACGTTGCGAACGTTGATCCCGCTGAAGAGATGCGACGCTTTGACCCTCAGAGGAGACACGGTCTCTTTCAAGAGTTCGAGGCAGTCGAACAACAGCATTTCCATAGTAGATTGGAACACAGGCTCCTGCGAGTAGCGCCACACTATCTTGTGTGCCATGAACTGCCTTGTCTGGGGGTTGCTCGCTTTCTCCCACATGTCTTTCACGTTAGGGTGGTCAAGAATCGCGATTTGCTTCAGCTTTTCCATGCGGTCCAACAGGTGGTGCAAGGGGTCCCCGTGGGGAATATTGGCGGGGGGATGTTTAATCATCTTCAACAACATATCCTTCGTGGCTTCAGAGAGTTGAAGTTCGTCGCACACGGATTCCAGTTCAGATTCTTTTACGTATTTACTTCTGAAAACTAAATCAAGGGTGAGCAAGGGGTTTTTAACTTTCTTCAAGATACGGATCGCTTTATCGCAGCTCTTCTGGCGGTTTATTTTCTTCAGTTCTCTCTTCGGCTTTTCGGGAAGATGCAAACTATCTAATTCCAAACCAGCTATGACAGAGTTGATCTTTTCCTTTTGTTCTTCATTCATTTCTTTCTTGAGTTCTATTTGCAGGTTTTCAGTCCGCTTTATCCGTTCTTTAACTGAGTCAGGAATCTCTTCTAAAACGGATGCCTTAGCAGCATCAGAAGAAACTTTTCTTGTAAGAATATCATTGAACTTTTGAATATTTTCCGCTTCGACCATGGTTTCGAAGGTTTTCGTCGAAGGTTTTTCAGCAAGTCCTAAGGTGAATGAATTCGCCATTTCTATTAAATCATTTGCAACATTCAGCACGTTAGAATCATTTGAAAACGTTTTAAATTTATCTAACGTCTCGTCCAAACTGTATAATTTGCATTTGTCCCTTAAAAATTGGAGCAAATATTCTACAGGCCATAATACTTCAATCGCTCTTTTATTCGACAATTGTGTAATACCATCTAGTGTCTTTTTCGCTGCACAGATTGAGTTAGTCAAAATGACTTTGAATTCAGTAGACTTCTTATGGAATGGGTAGGTATTTAGCGTTTGATGAAGCATGTCATTCAAATATCTAATAGTTTTTTCAAAATTCTCATTTATTATCTTATTGGGAACAAATTTATTCTGTAAAACTTCCAACCCCCGAGAAACGAGATATTCCCTGATTCTTTTCTCTTGCACCTCATACACCAGTTCAAACGCTTTATGTATTCCAACAAGTTCTGACCGCATCGAGTCAAAAAGCACATCGTCGTCTTCGGCTGAAATTTTCAAATCCAACTCGCAGCTTTTGCTGAGTTTGTTTCTAATCTTTATTAAAGTACTTACAACGTTTTCTGGTAAGCAAGAACGCAGCAAATGTCTAATCGTGAAAGGATTATCATCTACTTTCAAAGACTCGCCAACAACTTGCAAACATCTTTCTACAACCATATTTAACTTTACTCCAGATAGTTTAGGTTCTTTGACCATATCCATAAAACGACGCAATCTGTTCAATACAGCTTCATCTCTAACAACAGGGTGATTAGATAGCATCAGCGCTATTTCATCATTAGGAACGCAGGTCCTTAGGTTTTTCTCCATAATTTCAGTTTCCTTTAAGCTTTTACAAAAAGCTGTAAAAGTCTGCCGAAGGTAAAATCTCTCTAGCATCGGAATGAGGTGCAAACTTTCTGCAAAACTCAAGTCCATTAGAGATGAAACTTTTCTAGTGCTATTTCTTCTTTTCTTTGCTAGTTTTTCTGATATGGATAGAAAGTACTTGTTACTAACTGTTGCCAATAAGAAGGCCGATTCCAAATCAGAGTAAGAAGGGTCTTTGGGCAGTAACAACATTCCTTTAAGAAGAAATATATTATCACACAGAAGAAGAGTGACAGTATTATCCAGATTGTCGTAATAAGTCTTGTACTTTGAGTAATGTTCTAGACTGGAAAGTCTTTCCGATGAGTCAGAACTGATGAAAAAATACTTGTTGTACACCTCCAGAATCGATTCAATTATCTTCTTTTGATTTACCACCTTGTTGAGATCAGAGTCATTTGAATCTTGCCGGACGAAATGAATTTTCGCGCTAATTTCAGAAAGGCATTCGTTAAGAAAACTGAGTTGCTTCGAATGCAATCGAGCAAGCTCTCTGTCAGTTCCGATGATAGTTTCGAAATCGTTCGACGCTTCTCGGTCGCTTTTCAAGACACTTCCCAAACTCCAGAAATTCGAAAAGGTGTTCGAATCTGGATCTCGGAGGTTGTCCGATTTGTACAACGCGTAAAGAATGTCAGAATGCCTTAACGCATAGTAAAACGCCGACAAACCGTTATGGTCTTTATCTCGAGGATCAGTTTTGTACCCGGCTTTGTCCAGTTTGTAAATCGCATATGACGACCGGTACAGTTGCGGAACAATATTCCTCACGTTGTCACTTTGTAGCAGGGGTATCAAAAAACTCGAAGTCCCGTCGTTTTCTTTAGAAACATCACAAACAGGTTTTCTCATTTCTTTGGGAATTTCAACAGCTTTCAGGATTTCTTTTAACGCCAGTTCCCTGAGCTCATCAGCACGACTCTTCGTGAGGCTGAAACTGAACCTTACGGTTTCGCCACAGCCATTTCCAGGAATCGTTGACGAGAAAAATATAAAAGTTTGATAAATTTGAGTCGTCTCCTGATGCTGAGGCTGGAATTCATCCATTTTATCTTCACGAATCCAAAGAATCCTACAGCTCAGGAAATCACATATAACTTGCATTTTTTGCTTTACTCGTAGTTGTTGGAATTCCTTGTAAGATGCTTCCAAAAGTTTTTCGAAAACATGAACAACTGAATTTAAATTTTCGTCGAAAAAATAAGACATGTAGTTTCTAAAAGGATTCAGTCTACTGACGGAGTTCTTGGTACATACATGGAATTCGTGGCTTTGTACGATCCTCAGATGCTCTGAATCCAGATTATGGTCATAATTTGGTCTTAAAATCAATGCTTTTAGCCTAGGATAAAAGTTTTTCTTAGAAGAGTCCGCGGACCGTAGGAAAGACAGCACAACGCACCACAGTATGCAACGATTCTGAGGCACAAACACTTCCCATTGCATAATGGAATACCCATTTCCTTCAAAGTCGAATTTACCAGCAAACGATTTTAGGTCTCTGAGAACAGGTGCGCTAATCGGCATTATTTTCGATACAGAAAATGCTCTGTTGCAGAAGTCATCAAAAATGTTTCACTGCTGTTTAAATCGCTCTCTGTATCGGAAGGCGCATTCACTGAAGCTCTTTGTTCGAAAATGCTCTGGCTTATCTAAAAGAAACTTGACCGATATGTTACATCCTACTGATAAAACCGCGCGTCGGGTAGTTTCATTTCATCATCATCAAAGTTTTTTTTCGAACTTTGCCATTTATTGGAATGTCAAGGAGAGCTACCAAGCTGCCAAAAATATTAATCCCCCTTTCATGAAGTCTTCAGCGGAATTTTTTTTTGTCAAATGGATATTGAGGAGGCTTTATAGTCCGTAATATAGTCGCTTCTTTTAATAAAGTGGTTGCTCGCTTTGATAAGAGTTGATCTTATCAGGAGAGAGCACGACTGAAAGAGGTTTTAGGATGCAATACGTGCACGTCAACACAACATCATTAAAACGCATCCACATATTTCTTTCGACTAGCGAAGTCAGACAGAAGTCAACTCTCCTAAAAAGATCGACTCCCGTCAAAGCAGACCTTGAGGGGCCGTAAACGGACGCTTGGCTACAAAGAGTGGACGGTGTTTTTAGAAGCGGTTATTTGTGGTTTTGTAGAAGCGATTAATTTAACTTTCTTATTTTGTCGTGTGCCGTATGTAATTTCAAATGATCAACTCTACCTTAAGGCTAAAACACGACCCATCTCAGAAGAAATTAAACACCGGAGATGGACATGGATCGAGCACATCTTGAGAATGTCTGCCACTGAATTACCTCGTGTGGCGCTCACCTGGACACCGGCGGGGCGAAGAACGCGGGGCAAACTGAAATTGACTTGGAGGAGAATGGTAGAGGCGGAGAGAGAGGCAATTGGATGGTCGAGCTGGAACGTAGCTAGGGAAAGCTTGGACCGTCGGAGATGGCGGACAAGACTAAAGGCCTTATGCGCCAGACTGGCGTAAAAAGAATTATGATGATGATGATTTTGTCGTGGAGACTGCTGTAGGTAGTTACAAAGGATTCCTCATCCACTTGTCCCTTTACTGCCACGACTCAACTATATGCTTTTTCAAATTTATATAAAGGGGTGAAATAGATTTTTGAAACACCCGGTATAAATGACGACTCCATAAGAGAGCTGTCAGGCCAGATCCGGCCTGAGATGAGGAAATGCTGCGGTTTAAAGGTTTTACTGAATAAATGTATTTTTTAGACTGCAAGTGTTTTTCGTATGGTGATATAGAGCGAACCCTTACAAGAGTATTATATTCTCTAATTTTAATGCATAACTTTTAAATTATTTTCCCCCATATTATTTATTTTAAATAATATGGGTAATTTCAATAATATGGGTACAATTAAATTTTCTACACATTGTAGTAGTCAAGATCTAAAGCATATATTTAGAAACCGAATCAATTTTTCGCAGAACACCGCATTTATTGGCCCACCATATTTAGGGCCATATTCAGATTAACAAAAATCGTAGAACCGAAAACGGTACGGAGACGATGGATTTGAAACGGCAACTTGCGCTCCCATAACGTTCCGTGATATGGTCCCGTTAAATACTAGTTCCACAAACACTAGAACAGCTACTTATCCCGTACCGTTCTCGTTTCTTCTACGTTTTTCGTCAATCTGAATAAGGTCCTTAACCAATAACCATTAAAGTGAATTAAAAAGCATTTAATTCAGAAGGTAAATTGAATGTAGGTTTTTAAGGAAAATTTTCATAACACACCCAAGTCATTAATCTATTTTTTTACAGATAAAGTGGAAACAAATACATGCGAATTCTTTAACGAACGAATTCTTTAAAAATCCAGTTTAAACCATGTTTTTACAACAAAGCAAATCAAGCAAAGCAGACAGCAGAGCAAGATTAATATTTAACTTTAATACTTTTTTTTAAAGATAGATGAACTCTAGATACAGACAAACACTGTATCATTATCTGTGAGATAATTCTTGTAGTTTCTATTCGCTGTTCATAAAAATAAGAACTGAAACTTCTAACAAGAGCTTAATTGATAAAAAATTTCTAAAAAAACATCCTTTGCTGTTTTGATACGCTAATTGTAAAAAGTACACAACCATTGTGTTTTTTAAGTTTGATAAATAAGTTATGATAAAATAAGGGGAAATACCCGGGGAATATCAGACAACATAGCTATTAAAATAGCTTTATAAGCACAGGGTAAATAAACAGAGAATTTTGTATGAATATCAATCACCTCAGAAAATGGCTTTGGAGCATGACATACCGTATCTTCCGCGACGCCTAAAACTTACACAAGTTTACCAGATATGGACACCGCCTACCTTCAATCTGGTCTGGTCCATCTTATTGCCACTCCTGGTACCCCGGGAGCATGCAGTACCCTTACGTAAAAGAATACGACTAGTCCTCGGCAGTAGAAAGGACATTCTTGAATACAAGGCAAAACATATAATTGAAACTGTTCCCAGCATCGATGAAGTTGAAAAATGCCTGCTTCTTTACAACCCTTTCACGAACAGCGTAGCGATTTTCAAGAGAAGAGTCATGCAGGACATGGCAAAGATTTTCACCCTCCGTCTGCGATTGGTGATGTCGCGATTTGGCTTCAGCCCCTTGGATGCCGCAGCGACGATTCTGGGGACAAGACTTGACCTGCACGTTGAATGTGTTCGTTTTTATCCGACTTACTATTACCTTCCCCTCAGCATCGAGGGCCGAATCAGCAATCCGAGGAAAATCGTGCTGCTTCAGGAAAACGTGCAGGGAGAAGACGTGTTTTCTTTCACCGTCGGAATGGAGACGTGCGCGATTTGGAGACTAGAAACGCTCGGCAGCCTGCTGAGGGTCATAAACCTTCCAGAAGATGGAGTCGACAGGGTCTTGGAGAAGATAGGTGATGGCAAAAGCGACTTGCTCGTCTGCCTGCTGACGGATCCTCACGACAAAGACATAGTGTACGCTCTGTACAGGTCTCCACTGGTGCAGCGGTGGCTCACTCGGATTGGATACGAAGTCGACCCTACCAGTCCAGGTCGGGACGGGTACAGCTCTTTCCATTTCTGCAAGCAGTATGCAGATCCGAGACTCATGAGGGTGCTGTACTTCAACGCCATCCACAAGGTTCTTTCAAGTGAGCAGGGAGAGCGTGACGTCATCGAAATAATAGATGAGGGTCTGCGAAGAATTAGGAATGTTAGCAGTAAGGACTATGAGAAATCCAACAACCTCGCCTCTGTCAACGAATCAAACAGGCAGAGGGCACTAGTAACGGGTGAGCAGATTATAAGTTTCAATACTTACCAGCAAGCTTTAGTGTCTGAAATACGTCGAATTAAGTCAACAGATCCTGATAAGCTAATTATCATAATTTTGAGATGTTATTTAGAGCACTTTTACTACCGTATGGGACACAACGCAGAATTCGATCGATATGAAACTTATAAGGACTACGAAGAATATCAGGACCTGACAGATGGTTTCACTTTTTTGCTGTTTTCGCAAAATCTTCTGTCGATGAAATGGGAGGCGGATCTTGCAGACAGGTACAAAGATATGGTTTTATCTCTCTACTTAACGTTGTTGTCTAATAAGTTACTTCAAAAGTACAAAACACCCCCAGAAGGTGGTAACGTCCCCAGAGATTACGTTTGCCCCCTGAAATTCATTCCGTTCGGTTTGAGAAAAGATTTCCGTGAAAGTGCTAAACAGGTGATTAAAACATTGAGACGGTCATCTTCTCATAAGTATGATTCTCGATCAGATGTGAACACCAGCTTTGGTTTGCACGATACTCACCCAGAAATAGTTGAAGAGCTTCGAGTAAGGCGCGTGGTGCAGTACGTCCAAGAAGCAATGAACACTTTTCTGGATTTACAACCATTAAAGGGAACTTTGCTGATAGAACGCACCTTGCAAGTCATCGGAGAGACTATGCAGAAAACTGAAAAAGGCACCGAAGATATGCTAACTCCACTGCTAACGTCTTGTATACCACCCGCATTGGTGAACGAGCTCCAAAACATCACCTGTCAGTACCTTTCTACTTCTCGGGCATCGGTACAGAGAAGGATGGAAGCTTCAAACAAAACCGAACTTTTTAAAAGGATCCAGCACGAGTTGGAAGTACTACTCACCATCATTCAGCCGATTTCTATCTGCATGACAAACAGAGCTGAAGAAATTCTGATTAAGAAAGGTAAAGACGAACTTCAGAAGGTCGGCAACGAAGTTTTTCGGAACAGGCTATCGAAGAATATGGATATAGCTTGTGAAAGAGTAGTTGATATAAGGCGCTTTCATTTCTCGGAGAAGAGTTGGCTTTTCAAAATTCTTTCTAGGAAAATGCTTTTCAATCTGGAAAGTATTTTGAAATTCAGCACAACCGAGAAAAGTTTGAATTTAAAGGAATTCTTGCCCTTAAAATTTGTGATAGGTTTCATAATCCAACACTACTCGAGCTATGCTGAAGACATGATGACAGCTTTACAGGACATGGAAAACATTATAAAAAACCAGAACCTCTCCTTGGATTCGACCAGAACCAAACTCGGAACAGCCTTCTCTTCTTGTTGGAAAGCACTCGACGGCATTTTCCCAAGCACTCAAGAAGAAAAGCACCCTTATTTCGAGTTTCAAGAAATTTCCCATCTGTTCAAAAGCAGCAAGGGCCACAACTGGTTCACTCCAGAAGAAACGAACATCCTGCTGGAAGTCGTCAAAGCTCAGACTCACCACCTACCATCTTCTTCGTCGCACTCCAAAAATCCCGACAAACACTCTTCCAGGAAACCTCAGAAATCCGCGAAGAAAGCGGACCAACCGGCAGAAACCGTAACCATCCAGCAATGCATCGACGATCCATCGTACAGAGCTGCTCTGCTCAGTGCTTCTACTCGACTTCCGAAGCGTCTCGAACAGAAGGTGGCGGTCCTGCTCAACCACAAGCTGCTCTTCCTCATAGACAGGATCAAGCACGTCAAGGCGATCTTCGAAGAGGACGACCGCAAAGTGAAGAGTTGGTGGGTGCAGAAAGACACTGCGACCGAAAACACGATCTACTTCATGGCGCGCCGCTTTTACGACGAGCTGGACACGAGAGCCGCATTGGAGATCCTCTTCTACGACTGCATGAAGCTCCTCGAGAGGAAAGACCTGGACATCCTGTGGGTCAAGCTCAACTGCCTCTTCACGGGTCCGAACATGAGGGACGCTCTCCCTCAGGGCAACCCTGCCATGGAGGCGGCGGGGGTGCTTTTGGGGTGCCCGGATGTCCTGTCGGAAGTGATGGGGAAGCTACTGGAACTGGTGGACGATTTGGAAGTGTTGGAGGTGCTCTGGAAAGGATGGAAGACGCTGAAGCCTGTAGCAGTGGAGGATTTCACCCTCGAAAAGTTGAAAGAAAAGGATCCCGAGAGCGTTATCGTGTTGGAAAAATCGGAGAGATGGAGAAACTATTTGAGCCTCTTAGCTTTTAGTTGAAAGTCATAAACTTGTTTTTTTTATTCAGTCATCCTTTCATCACAATTCATCTGAAAATGCGTCCTTTCAGGGGCGTGGAGTTGACCAATGCATATTACTGTATTTTTTATCCATGCCCTTCCTGTGGACTGGGCTCTCAAAATTGACTAGTTTCGATAGCAAATTCCCAGTTAAAATTGACCACCTCAAAAACCAGGACAGTAAAAAGTAGTGTTTTAGTTCATTTTGAGACATTTTTGGTTGCACCCAAAGAGAACAGCTCCTTGTAAACCAAAGAATTTTCAAGGAAAAAAATTATTGTAAATAGAAGTTAAAATTTGAGGGGGCTGGGGGTCCTCCCCCAGAATTTTTCTTGAAATTTGCCCCTTTAAACTAGTGTTTATCATTTTGAAAATCTTTGGGAAACACTCAAAGGTAACTTGAGTAATTCCCAAGGCTACTAGCGGACCCCCTAGAAAGGCATCGGACCTCCGGGGGTTCGCAGACCAGTTTAAGAACCGCTGCTTTATACTAAAGGTTAAAAAAATTTCATTAGAACAGGCAGTGCAGCCTATTTACATACCACCCCCATCAGTTATTTTTTTAATATTTGACTATTTGAACTGCAAAATAGCACTTATTATCAACTAATATTCGAAAATATTGCTTTATAAAGTAACTTTAGAAATAAATTGTAACATAATTAAGCAGGTAGTTGTGCCCATTGGACTTGAATAGATTATACTCTGCTGTTCCCATGGATATTTTTAAGATCCCTAACTAAAGATAATTTTGAGCACTGGGCAATATGGTTGGAAATATTTTTTCACAATTTTTACACAATCGTTTTCATTCTCTTCAAATCAAGTATTTTTTGAGTTTCCTATGTAATTTTCATTTGTTTCAAGAGTTTTAAAATAAAAGTTTCTTCTTTTTAATTCAGTTTAGATAATATAATCAGTTTTAATTTATCTCTAAAAAAAAACTTTTGATAACAAATAGGATCATAGATGTTATTTAAATTGTGTGTAGCCATTTGTAAGGTAACCTTTACTCTACAGTTCATGCATAACCTTTTTTCCAGGGATAACTATTAACTTAAATTTTTGGTTAACAAGTAACTACTACTTGTGTACTTAGCCCACCTTATTTTTCCAGCACTATAATTACAATAAAAGAATATAATCAACAAAATTAAATGCTTAGTTTAGTAATTCCAGACAAAGTAATCTATTGTAGGTATATGCATTCCAAAAACTGCTTTTTAAGAAGCTTTTTTTAAAGCTAAAATTAGTTCATGCCATTTTATCATTTGACTTACTTTAACCACTTAACTGTTTCCTTTTTTTGGAATAATAGGTCGAAAAAAAAGCATATTTTTCAAAACAATATTCGAGCTTAGATTAATTAACTCAAACTAAAAACATAATCTAAACACTTTTAAATTATGATTTTAACAATATATGGCCGTTTTTGATCTTAGCGAAAATGCGGCAATTTTACTTAAAGTTGGCTTTTTCCGAACATCAGATTCAGCCAGAAAGCCGATTTTACAGATAAGGATGACAATGAAAACATTTTATGAAGTGAATTACTTACAGTTTACTTTAAAAATCTATTTTTGTGTGATAAATTTTGAAGAAAAAAACGGAGTAAAAAACAATGCTACGTTGCAATCCGGACCGTAAAAGCGCGCTTTTTAGTGAGTGGGCATTGAAAATAAAATGCTGTATGTCTAGCTGGTAATCTAGCAATAACACAGCTGCAGCGGAAATTGCACCGCATGATAGAAAGAACCAGATGTCCCCCAAACATTTTTTCTTAGAAAAGAAAGGGGAGAAATCGGTGACAAAAGCATACAGGAATGCATGTCCAATTGGTGTACTTCACGGTTGAATAAACATAATTGGTCATGCCCATCCCTCTGACATGAGGGGAGAGGTCTCCTATGGACAAGTAGTGGCATCTATGTAAAAAAAGAGGACCTAAAACCATGAAAAATTCGGGAAAAAACTTAGCATGCAAAGCTAACCAGCGGATGAGCGATGCTCGGGATAATCAGGGAAGTACCTCGCGCAAGCGGACGAGCGGTGCTCGGGCAAATCAGGCAAGTGGTTAAAACAAGAGAGAAATAACTAAAACGTAAAATGTAAAATACAGCTATTAAAAATATTTACACAATGTTTTTAGACTTTTTCTAAAGAATTAATGAAAGCTAATTTTGTAATCAAAAAAGAATCTAACTTCCTCTTACCCAAGTTCTTATCCCAGTCTGTATAAGAAACAATTTAGCTATGAAAGTCAAATTCAAATATCTGTCAAATAAATATTTTATTTAAAAGTAAAAGTGAGCAGTAAAGTAAATTCACAATTTTGAAATAAAAATAATAAAAGTAAATTAAAGTTATAAAACAACATAAATAAACTTGATCTAAAAATTCAAAGTTGCACTTTATACAAGAAGTAAATAACAAGTTCAAAGTATAATGATTTTGTTTAGTTATACAAGAAGTCATCTCAATGCTATAAAAACCTAACTGAATATAATATGATGTAAATAAATTGATTAGTATCTAAATATACTATACTTATTTAACTACAGTTTAAGGATAAGTAATGACTAAAATTTAGTAAATGAGATGTTTAACAAGTAGTTAAAAACACATACCCATTTATAGATTTGTATGTACATAATTCATTCTTCTGATTTCATAAAGATTATATAGTAACAAGTTGGTAATGCAGAAATGCTCAAAATGAACATCTGAGTCTTTGGTATCCACAGGATTTCTCTTATGTACAAAGCAGATTGGAAGTTATAGGAAGTCACCGGTACCTAAAAAAGCAGGCTCTATGCAACAATCTATTTGCCAACATTTCTAATCTCCATTCAATTTTTGACGCAGCTATATATAAAAAATAGATGACAGTTATGAAGTGAATTAAATACCTGTGAGACTAAAACCAGTAAGATTGAATAGATTAAAAACAAATTAAATTTCATCAGATAACTGGGAGTAATTTAGTTATTGTTTATTTTATTCTCTACTTCTTAGTATTTATTGCTTAATTTGATTGTGTCTCACGCAATTTATTTTAAAAACTGCTACGAAGAACGCTTTAGTAACATAGTGTGAACACTTCAGCAAATATATTACTTAAAACGGTTAAGCGTGGAAACTACTTTTTGTATTCAGTTACAACTTTAATTCAAATAATTTAATAACGGATTTAAACAAATTTAAAGGGAATTATTCCCATGTTTAACTTTTTATGGCTTTAAAGTCATGCCATATTTTTACTGGCATTAACATTTTGTTCTGTAAAACTTTTATGATAACTCCTTCGACTTCATAAACGACAAAAATTTCCTATCATGAGCAAGGAAAAAGATATACCCAGATCGAAGTAGGCTTTGTTGGATGGATATATACAACTTTCTGAAGCTAATCTTCCTTTAATCTAAAATATGGGGAAAAACCTACTTAATCAAAGTACAAAGTAAAAAAATGCATCATAAGATTTCAATCACATAGGATAAAACAATATTCACAAAAAGCATAACTAAAATAACAAAACTCGTCAGTTGGCAAATGCATACAATCACGCTCGTTACTTGTAAGAGTGCTTGGCTTTATCAATGTGTGCATTGAGTTCCTTGATCAGCTTGTCTTGTTCCGAGTATCCCCGGACCATCAAAGTCTCCTTCTCAGACATTAAGCTCTGCAGAAGCAGATTGCCGTCCTTGGCTGTTGTGTTCCCGTTCATATCAGGGGAGTCCTTAGTGGGCTTGGATAAGCTAGGGGATTTGATAGTGAGTTGACTAGGGATGCCAGAATTCTGTTGAGGACTAGGCGTGGTTCCACTCTTTTCACTGGGTGTTCCGGCATTGGACTGTTGTTTGCTGCCCGCATCTCCTGAAATGCCAGTACATTTCGCTCGGGAGTTCAGGATGGGCCCGTTGGAAATGAGCTTGTTCAGTACGGCATTGGAGTTGGGGCAGTTGAGAGAGAAGTTGTTGCCAGGCGGGTTCTCAGCGCCGTGCATGGCGAGAGACATCTGCCGCATTTGGAGCTGGATGTTTTCCGGGGATATCATGGATTTCAAGCTGAGGAAAATGGAAGTTAAATTTATGAAAATGCTTGTTAAGTTATAGAATGCTATTTGTCATTATTACTACATAAATGCTGCATTTTTTATCAAGGGAACAATTCAAGGATACATACTTGATTGAAATAATAATGCTCATGTTTTTAAAAATACTTAAAAATCTTCACAACAAACATTTCGTCCTAATGTTTAAATTTACTTATACTGTATTAAAGAAGAAGAAACCACATTTTCTCCATTTCTTTTGATACCAGAACTCGAAAACTAGAACCACATTTGCCAGTTCCCAATTGACTTAATCATAAAGTTAGTCTGGAGAAACAATAGGATTTGTGCCATAAGAAGTATCACTTATTTTGTGAGGAAAATTATTTTAGCAATAGTAAACCAAAGCCCAGATAAATATAATAATCTCCACTCCATAATCTCTAGAAAAGTAGTGCCCAACCTGTGGTACTTAAAATTGATTTGTGTGGCCCATTTATATGTTTGTTCCCTTGTTTTGAAGCTACTGAAGAACGAGAAAAATGTTAATTAGCAATTCATTTTAAAATTTGGTAACTTTTCTAGCCTGCGAGCTTCACCTAAACATAATGTGTGGCCCAAGGGACAAAAAAGGTTGGACACTACTGTTTTAGCTCAAATGAAAACATCTTGTTTCCTATACTGCCGTCCTAAGCGAAATGTACGTAAACGAGTTTTCTTAAAACTTCATTTTCTTTCTCCCTTGGCGCGTTTTTAAATTGGTGAGAATATTGTGGCCTCAGAATCATAAACTACTATCTCTGAAAATTCACGCAGCTTAGTCGTTTATTCTGCTCGTTTTTTTTGGCAGTTTTGGCGTTGTTAAAGGGTTGCTGCTATCCATTGTTAAACTTAAAAAGGGAAAAAATTAAAACTTTGAATCTTAATAATTCTAAAACTTATTCGAATTTTTTTAAAACACGAAACGACAATATTTTTGTAAAAAATAATTGTATATGTGTTTAAAATATTGTACTTCTACCATGATTAGTTTTTCTTTTATAGCAAAAAAAAGTTCCAATTATTTCATTGGCTGCTGCGAATCGCACTTTTTTGGGCTTAGCTAATATTTGATCTTAAAAGCAGGGTCTACCGCATAGAATTAAAAATCCACCAAATACTATTTTGGCGAGATTTTTCTCAAAGTAAATCTGTGAGAAATTGCGTTAGTGTACACTTTTGCTTAGGACGGCAGTATAAGGGTGCTGAAAAGTCTTGAAACTCTGCATAATCTATAGCTAAAGACAAAACAATTACCTTTCAACCTTGTCATGCACTAGTTCCAGCATCTCCTCATTGGCCTGCGCTGCAGCTTTCTCCTCAGTGGACAGGATCCTCTGCTGGAAGGACTGGATCTTGTCTTTCTTCTCTCGCTCGAGACACTCCATCATGTGCAGCTTCTGCTGTAACAGCGAGATCTGCTTCACCGCCTTGCTCCACTGGTACTTGTACTTGTCCTTCGAAGAGAGGGCTGTCTCCAGCTTCTGCTGCAGCTCACTCTGAGGGAGGTCAAATTAGTTATCAGAAATGAATGTACAGTGAAATCCCATTACAACGAATACTGATACAACGAAAAATCCCTTTATTATGAAAGTCCAGAAAGTCCCCAATCATGTTTATTTGAATTAGCGATGTTACGGTTACAACGAAGAAATTTTACGGTCCCGCAATGTTCGTTATAACGGGATTTTACTGTATTATTAAAGGCCTGTGTGCATATCTATTATCATAAGCCTCACAGAGGAGATAAGAATTGAAGATGTAAGGGAAGGGGATTACAACTATGGCATCCATACAGTGTTATTTCTAGGATTTTTTTGGAGGAGTAAAAACACTCCTTAACTTTTTTAAGAGGAGTGAAATACGTAAATAGTGTACAACTGCAAATACATAGAGACAAATTTTCTATAAAAACGCTTACTTTTTTAATGGGAAAAAAGGAAATAAAAAAAATAAGAATGCTATTTTAGTTTTTAACAATTAAAGTATATTAGTAGAAAATGTAAAAAAAATTAGAAAAAATAAACAAATAAAAACAAAACAATCCAAACAAACAATTATTAAGAAATATTAAAGTTGGTGTTTTGAGTAGAAAAAATATGAGTTGTTTTTGATGGGGCGCCATGCATTTTTTAAGCTAAACCTTTTTTAAAAATTCAATGCGTGAAATACGCTGTCAGAGGCGTTAAAAATATCTCTTCATCCATAATTTTAAAAAATATAGCTAAGAAACTGGCAATGTTTGGAAGATCAGTAACATCCAATTTAACTTTTAAAACAAGTGCTTTATCATGGCTTACTAGATACTATACAGGCTAGCCGAGTTTTGTATTATGAAAAACTCCCCGCTAGGATCGCTACACACAGGACCCATCACGTACCTTAGGTTGTATAGAGATTTATTGCTTTGCCAGACATCAACTATTGCCATCTATATTTTAATGATTCCCGCATTATGGTTAGCCTGCATAGTATCTAGTTATCTGTGGTTTAAAGCATTAAGATTATTTCATTGACATTTAAATAAACAATCACTAAAAAAACCAGGCACCTTTTCCATATTTAAAATATTCACTTCAGTTCTCAACTGAACATCAGGGTCTTTACTAGCTTGAGATTTCAAGTTTTCTATGAGTGTTCTCTGCTCTTGTGTCTCTCTTTCCAATTCTTTGATCTACAATTAAAAGCAGAAAAATTCACAAAATAAATTCAAAATGCTTTCTCAATGTTTAAAAATTTAGTAACTATCCATTTATAATACAGATACTAACAATATTTAAAATATTTTCTTAAAACTCAACTTTAACCTCCTAAAAATAAAAAATTCACAATGGTTATAAAAATTTCTTATGGTTATGATAAGTTTATTTTTAAACGAAAGTATTTAGGTTTTCACCTGGTGTAAGAGGGCTTTGTTTTTCTGCTCCATATCCCTCACATTATATCTAAAATGCAAAACAAAAAAGATCAATCAATGACAAATGGAAAAAATGCTATCAAATCTTATCTGAGTTAGTTGTTAAAACATTGCAAACTATAAATACTATTAAATTAGGATAGTACTATTATTGCATTGGCAAATGTATAATATTATCAGATGCATACCTTTCAAGACTCAATAATTCATTAAACTCCAATTTGATTCTTTCGACTTGATTCTTTGATTCCTTTTCATGTTGTTCTCGTTGCTTGTCAAGTTTTATTAGCCTCATTGACAGCTGAAAGATTTTAAACCATATGAATTCAATTGCCGACAATTAGAACAAGGGTTTTTTAATGACAAAGAAAAAAACCAAGTTAAGATTTTAAGGGGCATATGATTAAAAAATTTTTTTGATTATAAGAAAATTTAATATTATTATAATGAAAAACACATACCTCTTCTTCTTGAGATGCTAGCTGCTTTTCTTTTAACTCAGCATCTTTTAAAGTAACCTTGAGCTTATTTTCTAATTTTTGGCACTCTTGAAGCTACAAAATAAAATAAAATTTTAAAAGCAAAATAATTACTAATAATTTTTGCCATACTGATTTGTAATGTTTACTGACACATCCAAAAAGATTCTCAAATGTGACTAACTTTTTCATTTAAATCGACTCTTTTTTGAGTAGACATAATTAGAGTACTGCTTAGTCAACGATAGTAAAAGGGTCAAGTGATTTTTACAGAAGTTGCATGGCCGATAGTACTCGACTTGTATGAAATAAAATCTCCATATTGACTTTATTTTAGAGTTTCAAATAGGTAGATTTATAACACATATTCCTAGAATTTTTCCCGAGTGATGGTTTCTTGTTACATACAATTAATTACATGCATAACACAATTTGAAATATATATATAAATAGCATACTTGTCTTTGAAGTAAAATTTCTCTTTCCATATCTTTTTGTTTCCATTCAGAAGTTAAAACTGATAAATGTTGCATTTCTTTGTCTTTAAGCTATAATAGAATTGATTAATCAAACTTCAAGGTTAAAGATTGAATTAAACTAGTTTTGAGCAAGAGTATAAAATTTTTTAAATATATTAGTACAAACTATAAAAACTAATTTCAAAATTAAAATATTAAAAAGGGAGGAAATTATCTAATTCTTTACCTGAGCCCTAAATAACTCCCTTTGTCTTTCTTGCCACAATTCTAATTCTAAAGCAGCTTGTAGCAACTCATCTTGAGTCAAACCATTCTGTCTCAGACGAGGTATATTAAAATTTGGCACATAACTACGAACCTGAAAGCAAAATTATATCCATTTAATGAAACTTAATAATAAAACAGAACCCCCTTCAATAAACATGCAAAATTATAAAAATAGTTAAGTCAAAATAAAATTTTAAAACTCCTGCAATAAATAATTATTTTAACAGAGTTTAACTTATGAAAGTATGCTGAAACTCACTAAAAACATGTAAGTATAAAATATTTCAAGCACATCTTTCAAAATAAAAGTATGTATTTAATGGTTAATATTTAAAACACTCATGTTGATTTATGCAATCACAGTAGATAGTTGAATGGGAAAAAATTACAAAACTGAACTTTAAGTATTTAGAAAATGTATGAATGGATAGACAGATATAAAAAGAGTTTTTTAATAAGTAAAATATAACTGTATACTTATTATAGTCTGCATAAATAAAATTGGCGGCTCACTACTAGTCGTTTCCCACTAGTCGCAATGCATTTCTATTGTACAGCCACATTGTTGCCATGGTGACTAGCTGCCAATTTTATTTACACCGACTATAGTTAACATTACTTTATAGATATTAATTGGAATTAAATTCTAATAATTAACATAGTTCATATTAGAATTAACCCTTACAGCATGTACATTTGTGGAGATACATAAAGAAAACTGTGCAATAAAGGGTTAAGAAATAGGTTGAAAACCATTTACCTCATTGTAACAAGAGACTGTAGACTTATTAGTATGATGGTCGCATACTGAAGATGTAGCTCCAAAGTCTATCAAAGTCAGTGTTGCATAAATTTCTCCTATTTCATACCTAATTTTCACAAAATACACAGTTGTTAAAATATTGGGAGTGAGCATAAAGGATTTGATTATGAGTATCTATATGAAATCCAAATAGAGGTTAACGTCAAGATTTAAGAAAAAAGGCTTAAAACAAAATAATAAACAAGAAAATGTTTTTATCGATAAGAATTGGATGGGAAACAATAAGAAAAATTATTTTTAGAAATAGTTACAATGAAATGTATGAGGGTAGTCCCAAAAGTACCCGGCCTGACCTACAGATGGCGCTTATTAAACCGAAAAAATGACTAGAGGCGAAAGTTCAAACATAATTAGGACCAAATTCTTAATCGGAATGGGGAAAGTTAATTAGAATTCGTTTTCGCGGGTTCTAATAGAAAACAAGTGCAGTAAAATTTTAAAGATGGATAAAAATGGGCATCGTTTCGTTGTCCAATACTTCCATTTGAAGGGCTTAAGTTGCACGAATATTAAAGCAAAGCTGGATTCCACACTGGGGGACTCGGACCCTTCATTTTCCACCATCAAATACTGGGTGGCGGAATTTAAACGTGGTCGCACGAGCTGCCAAGACGAACAACGAACCGGTCGACCAAATGAAGTTCCTTCTCCAGAATTGGTTTAAAAAATCCATAAAATGGTGGTGGATGATCGCCGATCGAAGGTGAGGGACCTAGCAGATAAAACAGGGATCTCAAAAAGTGCAGTTTACAGAGTTTTGACAGAAAATTTGATATTGAAAAAGCTTTGTGCAAGATGGCTGCCGCAATTGATGAAAATTGCGTCCATTGTCGGGATGGCTAAAATCAGTTAAATCAATGTTTAAATTACTCAAACGTGCTGTTTTCCCCAGATTTTGTCCCCACAGGTCATTTTTGCTCCTAAACCTTAAAAAATGGTTCGATGGGCAAAGATTTGAAAAAAATATCAAGTAAAATATGCTGTTAACGGTCATTTTGAGGGCTTCTACGAATCCTTCTAAAAATAGGTCATGGAACCCATGGAACTTCACTGGAAGAGGTGTATGGGGCTAAAAGAAGCCTATCTAGAGAAATTAGGAAAATTTTTCCAAAAATTTTTAGTTTTTCTTTGTTAGGCCGGGTACTTCTGGGACCACCCTCGTACTTCAGATGCCAATTTCTAAACTAGTGTTCTGTAGCACCTTTAAATTAGGCCAGATCATCATTAAGATGTTTCTGTTACAAATTATTATTTAAAGTTATTCTGATCTTCATATATAATGTCTTATCTCTGAACAATAGGCATAAAAATCAGTTACCCTTCAGGCGAAGTAACAACGACTTTACAGGTGCTCATTTGCCTCATACCATGCTTTTTATCAACCTATTGAAAAATCACCTTCATGAGAATATTAAAGCATACATACTAAGTACCATAACTTTACTTAATTTCTCACTAAATGCAATTTGATCAAATTTATGAATTAAAAATTCTAAAATATGTAAGAAATAAAAAAATTTGAAATTAAAATATAAAGTAGTAACTAGTTTTCTATTCACAGAAGGTAAAAAAAGAGGGTTTTAGTTACTTCTAGAAGGTCACAATTTTATACAACTAAAAGCTGTTACAATAATAAAGATGAGATGTCAACTGGGCCTGTAACTAAGCCTTTGTTTTGAAGGGAAGAGTAGGACAAATATTTTAGACATTAATTTCATACATACATAAAATTTTAAAAGTATCTTTATAAGATGATACAGGTACACAAGCCCCTAAAATTAACATACACTCAAGACAGTCATTCAGATTTGGTACCATAAGGAAAAACTATGTTTTTATAAAACAATTTAAAAAACAGCAAAATGAGTATAACTATTTTAAACAGCAATTCTTTTGCAACATACTTAAAAGATACTCACAGAATGGCTGACACATGTTGCATCCAGCACTTGAAAAAGATTTACACGTGCAGTTCCTACAAGCTGCTCTTGCCCATCTTTTTTTCTATGAAGAACTTCTAGCAACAGAGGGGTTCTAAAAGTAAGTATTGAATGAATACAATTTAACTCTAGCTCCTTTTTTAAACAGTACTTAAAATTAAAAAGTTTGGTTGCTTTTGGTTGGTTGAACAGTTTTAAGTTTTTAAAATAAAGACTAAAAAAGTTGAATTATTTTTTTAGAGCTTTGTTGATCCTGAAGAATTTCAAATTTTAATGGGTAAAACTTATTTCAACTATTTTTTTACTAAAATACAAAGGTGTTTTTTTTTCATATTTGATATAAATTATTCCAAATTAATTACAATATGTTAAAAATACAAAAAGCATGCATACAAGCAAGTGATCTTACTCCCAAAACGTTGACTTCAACTGTGTGAATGTTGTTGCAAAATTAAAGGCACAATAACCATGAGGAATGCTGACTTCCCGTTTTGGAATGACATCAACATCTGGATGAGTAATCATGGATGATGTAGTACCAAAAAATGGATATGTGTACCTGAAATTAAAATTGTATTGACAGTATAACAAAAACCTCATTAACTAAAAATCATCACATCTTAAAATCATTATGAGACATAAATTGACACTCTAGGACAGTGGTGGCGAACCTGTGGCATGCGACCGGTATAACGGTGGCACCCGACATTCCTTAAAAATGACACAAAAGAAACCTTTAGTTCTAGACCAGAGATTTCCTACTACCTAAAAACTAATCAAAATTAGCTTCAGAACACTTTTTAGCCTGCTGAAATTCCAAATTTTTTTGGGGGAGGGCCCCCAAACCCCCCCTCACCTCTTAGGTGCCATTCAAATATTATGTAAATCTATTTTATTGGTCATTTTGGATCCCCTTTTCCCTTTTGTCAGCAAATGTAAGCAAATCACGACCGCCCTTATAAAGGAAACTGGCATTTAGCCGTTAGAAAACAAAATCATGGATGCAAAAGGAGCCTGATTACTTTACGCAAGGGCATGGCAACCATCAACCCCGCAGGATCAAAATCGAGAATTCAACATAAAAAACGAGATTTCAACGTAAATTCGACGAACTTCAACCCCCACTCCTGGCTTAGTTGGGGACCAAATTACCTGAAAACTGGTTTTGGGGGGTTTTAGGGGGTGCTCTTTCAGAATCTGGAATAATCTTTGATGTCGCCCATAGGAAAAACGAAAGTTGGTGCTTTGTTTAATATGAAGACGACCCCCTAAGAACTTGAAAATTTTTCTGTATATAGAATACTTCAAATCATGAAAAATGATACCTTATTTGTCTTTATATCACAAGCCGTTCCAGAGATATAGGGTCTGAGTCGATTTTTTTTCCAGTATTGTACAAAATAATAGATTTTAAAGGTTTTTAGCCTTTGAAAAGTTAAGCTTGAAAAGTTAATCAATTGATTTATTAAAGCAGAGAGAGACGAGGGACATTGTGTCTGCTGGAGAGAATCCGTAGCATATCTGCATCACTCAGACAAAAAAAAGGGAGCGTCACAGCGAACCAAAACCTAAAATCAGGTTTCCATTGGCTGCGAGCACTAGGTGTTGAGAGATTTAGCGGGGTGAGGAATGCACCTCCCACGCTCTCCTTGTTGTCTGGGGCTCAGGATCATGCCTTAGGGCTAGCGAGTGCAGACTGCTACAGGTTTAAGAGAAATAACATATAACAGGGATGCTACAGACTTTAAATCTAAATACTGGAAATTTATTAGAGTAACAAACCCTTTATTCGAAGTTCCCAAATTTTAAAATGCTTCAAAATTCAAAATGATTACAGATTTAAAAAAAATTTCTGGTTTTAAGTTGTATTTTTGTTATAAAAATTTCAGCATGCCTGATGAACTACAGAACAGTCTGAAAGCTTAAAGTACAGACTACACTTATTTTTTTAATTGGACCTAATTCTGCGCTTTCTAGTAAAGCTTAAAACTTCCGTTAGAACCCGGGATTCACGCTGTTAAAAAAATAGGATTTCTGGGACTACCTCGGAAAAGTAGCACCCTAGATATAATTAACAACAAGAAGATTCACAAGTGGCATATTGCCAGCTTACCTTATAAAAAGGCTGATGGGATGGGCTAACCTAGTCGCCTTGAAGCTGCGCAAATCAAGGGAGAACGAGAAGTGATGAGCACTGCTATCATTCTTGATGGGAAGGGAGTTGGGTGGGCTGCTGATGTGGCCCAAGTCTCTCGTCTCGGGAGGACTGTTGTCCGAGGAATGGTTGTAAGATCCTGAGCTGGGGTCATTTTGCACAGGAGTCCCGTTGTCTTGACGAGTGGTTGAGCCTGAAAAATAAGGTAGGTCTGGAATTTTTGCAGAGTTAATTGTCTTTGTTCTTTAAACTCAATGAGAATTTTCAGCAGCTTGAAGCAGGTAATTTGCTTTAGAGCAATTAACACAGCTGTACACTTTCTGCTGTTATTTAAGAGTAATAGCTGTATTCATAGGTACAGCCATCAGCATTGGTGTTAAAAGATAGAAAAATTAGCTTTTTGCTAACTGATTGGTAGAATCCTCCTTTGACCAAGGATTCAACATCAATGCTTATGGCTGAGAATGTAGGTCAAAATTGGTTCAGTATACTTTGGGCTGGCAGACTTTCTGATTAAAGAAAGATCAATAGTTTTAGATGCAAAGAGAACACAGTTTATACACATCATATTTGGAGAAATTTTTGTGTATTTTAAACAACTTACTATTTTTATGAACCTCTTGAAAGATTGGCCCTCCATCCCCTTTGGAAAGGCTCTTTTGTAGATGAGGTTTCTGTTTTTGAACAAAAGGAGGAAATCTTCGGGATTTAGGGGTCTCTGGGGGGTGGTTGTTCTCTTGAACAGGGGTGTTGGTTCCCTTGGATCCATCTGATTCCTCTTCAACCTATAGAAAAGAAAATTGCACTATAAGTGGAAGAAGATTATTTATTTTATTCGAGTGCAGTACAAGAAGCAGTGACCAAAGCTGTATGAATATTGAATAGCAGTGATAAAACCATGTGACAAGCATAATACTAAAAGTTATAGAAGTGATAAGAATAAACTTGAAAAAATTTACTTGGAGGTTGTAAAATTGCAATAAATTAGTGGTACAATCTTGAATGTTTTTCGGTACAGTATAATCTCATTTAATTCTTACACCATAAAATGATAACCAAGCCAAACCTTAAATATTATTACACTATATATAGCCTTTTTTACTTAAAAAATATCCTTTCAACAGCTAAATAGAACTTTTTAGCAATAAATACATTGGTTTCTAAAATAAAATAATTTGTAAGTACTAAAGTTATGTGAAAACTTTTAACCAATACCTAAAAAAGTACAAATAAGTAACAATTAATAACAATTTACGAAAAATAAGGAAGCTTCTGAGAGTTTCATTTAAACAAGTTTACAGAGTTCAACTATGATGAAAAAAATTAGTGATGAGCACAATTGCTTAACTTGACTAAACTTTAAGATACATTTTTAAACCACATATCAACTATTTTTAGTATTGACTACGTAATGTTTTTAAAGGCTATAACAAACCTAATTCATATGTTGTTACATATCTGTTGTTTTATTCATCAGTTGTTAATCTTAGAATTTTCATAAATTATTTATATCCGTCTTTGTTACCAATGTGCAAATTTTATTTTCCAAAAAACCTCAAAATTTGAAAGTTTTTAGTTCCATAGATACAATAAATTACCTAATAAAATGAGGTAAATAAAACTGAAAGGCAGTGAAAGTGATGCTAATGAACAAAACAAATGCAGTGTTACAAACAGAAAATAGAGTGATACTGTCTTATTTAAGAATAACTTACATTACAAACATAGGATCTGGTTTATTGAGGCCTACGATGAAGAAAACAGATAAAGGCTCAGCTATATTAAGTAGAATATTGATGTTCATAATTTTAATTAAGTCCATAAAAAAGATAAAACTAAAAAAAATTATGTTTTCTTCTATGAGCATTTCAAAACTTTTTTAAACAAAATTTTAAAAATTACACAATTTAAAAAAAATTCCATTACCACCAGAAAAGAAAGAAATATTTACATGATTTTTCACAAAATATCACAGCTTAAAAGAGTAAATTATTTTAATAGTTATTTATTTATAAATTATTCCATTACACAAAAAAATTAGTAAATTAAATATGAAATTGAATTTACTATCAGCACATCAGCACAATCTCAAAATTCTTATATTTCCAATTATTTTTATTTGGATGTAGATCTAAATAACTGCAAATTAAATAAAATAATTAGGACTTAAGTCTGTTATCAAATGTTAAGTAACAAAAGACCAAGGCATATTTTGTGCCCATCACTAAATAAATCACATCTCTCTATATTAAAAAAAAGTTACTGTCACCGCTGCCGCTGTTTCAGAAAATTTAATTTTTCAACTCTTTGAACTCTCATATCGCAAAAACTACTTGATAGAAATTTATGAAATTTGAAATGTTTGTAAAGGAATATTTGGGGCACATTCTCGGACAAAAAGCTAACTGATGTGATAATTAGAACTGGGGTATTTTTAAGGTCAAAGTTGAAGTTTTTCTTTTTTCGCCGCGTAATCCAGTTCAGCAAAATCTATTAGCAGCAGAACTATGATTTTTTGCAGCCTAATACTCTGAAGTATGAAGATGTGCACTACGTCGCCCTTTTTTCGAATTTCGAATTTGGTTTAGAGTAATTAATTTTTTAATTTTCGAAATTTTTGACACTTTTTCGTTTTTTCTATCTAAAATGAAAACTAATCACGGTATCAATATGATTTTTTAAACACTTATATTCTTATTTTTTAGAAAGAGATTGCCGTTTAATTCCTTAAAAAATTCTAATTAGTTTTGGAATTATTAAGCATCAGAGTTTCATTTTTTTCATAGTTTTAGTAGGTCTTTATCAGACGTGTTTAATTTTTTTATATTTTATATTTGCCTGTTCACTAGATTGTCGCGAGCACGGATATTTCAATTTAAAAGTTTTTTGAGGTGCACATTTTTGCTCTAAGTTTGCTAGCGATATAATATAAACTTGTTTAATAATCTTTTTAAGATAC
Organism: Tetragnatha versicolor; assembly: GCA_024610705.1. NCBI lineage: Eukaryota > Metazoa > Arthropoda > Arachnida > Araneae > Tetragnathidae > Tetragnatha > Tetragnatha versicolor. Next base: position 16,964,897 of record JANDEH010000011.1, on the reverse strand, counting down.
TTCGATATTTTTTGAAATACTAGAGAAATAAATAATTTAGCTATTTTGAGTGTTATTTGTGCCGATGAAAGGAAGAGGATTTTCGAGAAGTGTGCTTTACCCTGCTAAAGATCGATTGCAGATATTACAGATCGCTTTCGCGATCTGTAAAGAGCTGCATAGCAGTTACGGGGGTTGGTGAGCGTAAGCGAGCAGGGGGCGGTAGCCCCCTATCCATTAAATTATTGATAATTTAAAAAGGAATATTTCAGTAATAGTTTTATTTTGATATTTTCGTGGTAATGATCCGAATTAAGTTATAGAAAAGTTTGAGAGATAAGAAGTTTCGATATTAAATGATCATCAACTACACTCTGTTCATTTAGAATTAGCGCCTGAGACGTAATGTATTAGAAGCATATATTATTCTAATTATCGTCGAAAAAATTTTCTTCTGCAATGACAAATCAGCCTAAGCAGAAGTAGTTAAAATACTTTAGGAACAATCGGTCATTGAAGTTGTCTGATGAGCTTTATTAAGCATTGTTGAGCGTTTTTGATCCTGTTTCAGGCGCCTATTCTAAATAAACAGACTATAAGCAGACAAGTTCCAGGTTGTACTGGATAGTTGAGATGAAACAAGCGAGCTTTGCTCGCTAAGATCGCGAAGCGATCTTCAAAGAACTGCGAAGCAGTTCCGGGGGTTGGTGAGCGATAGCGAGCAGGGGGCAGAGCCCCCTAGTATCATAAAAAAAGCTTAAATTGTTAACACAATTTTTAACCACTCATAATATTAATGCAAATACTGTTTTAGTATATAACATCCTTATAATACCTTAGATTTTGCTGCTAGGCTATTTGGAATGGATGGCCATGCTGCATGTACACAGTTCGCAAATAAAAGTAAACATGAATTTACATTAGTTCTCAACAACAATTGACTTACCTTGTCAGCTTGTAAAACAACTGTCACTCCAACAAAGGGAGAGAGGTCATCTCCTCCAGATCTAAGGGTTTTGTCAGTAGGCATTATCTGGAAAGAAAACTCAGAGTAAGAACTTTGATACACAGAATAATTGAACATTTTATGACAAACTCAAATAAGAGAGCTCTTAAGTATCTTTGATGTTTTCTTATTTTGTTTACTTCTCTCTTAAACCTTATAAGAAATAATACAAAAATTGTTTAATACTAAGAGTAACAACTATGCAGATAATCTTATAATAGATAATAATATAGATAACAATAAATAGTAAATATATCTCAAATCCTGCCTTACTGTGTGAGTGTGAAAATAAAACTGATAATTGTTTCAGTATTTACCTGTACACTTCCCTCAATACATAAAGGCTCTTGATTTACATCATGGGTATTTACACAAGAGAGAGGACCTAATGGTACTTGACCAGAACCTAAAGTAATGTCACCAGTACATAATAAGATCTGAAAGAGAAATTATAGCATGAAAAACCAACACTCAAGTTTCATGGTATTGAGGTAAGTTTTTGACAGTGTGGAAACTTACTGTTGTACTTTATTTGTTCTCAAGTTAGTTTAGATAGTAAAGTTGGTTTAGATAAGGTTAGTTATTTAAGAGTTAGACATTAAATGAAAAGTGTAACTGAACGATACAATTTTCTTTAAAATCATCCTAATAAGTATATTATCAAAAACACAAAAACTTAATATCAAGCTCAAAAACATACCTCAAGGTTGGGATTTCGTTCAAAATATTCTGACAGTACATTTGGAGAGCTAGAAATTCGCACTGATGCTCTTTCTGCTGGAAAGTCAGGACTGGAAAGACTTGAAAACTTCTCAGTTGTCACATCGTTATCAAACAGAGAGTAATAAAAATAGAAGCCTTTGGAAGATTTCAACATTGCAGGTGGAATAAGCTGAAAAATTCAATATAAAACACATCAGTTATGATATAACAATCACAAATATTCCACCTGTTAAGGTACCTCAAAGCTGTTTTTTAAATCCCTCAAGAGACTATCATATATTTTAGTTCGGCTAATTTTCAAAAATGTGTTAGAAATGGTGTTTTATCTGCCATTCCTGCCTGTGTTATTTTTAAGTAGTTAAATGAACTACTTTATTTTATATTAGAACTTTCATCTTCGATTCCTCACTAAGTCAGGCTAACGGTTTTTTCACTGGATTTTTAAGACGTAAAACCAAGTTTCTCAGACTGCTTTTGTCAGATCATGCATTACAATGACCTAAAAATTACCTAAAAGATATTAAGTTTTTAAAATCAAAGAACAGAATGATTACCTTGTTCAAATTGGCAGCAAAAGACAAAGTCACAAAAAATCTGTATTTTTCATTGGAAATTTCTGTGGGGCCAATCTGATAACACCCTGCATCTGATAACAATACTGGCTTTAATACTGAATGTGTACTGGAAGAATGACAAGGAGGAGTTCTGGGAGATGATCTAAATGTCCTAGGGTTTGGCACCTGTTTTTTGCAAACATTTCTCTCTGAGCTAATAGAGCTTCTTCTAGAACCATAGGCAGGATTTCCATTGGAAATGGGAATTTCTTCCATGACCCTCTCCAAGTAGAGTGACAGCAGGACTTCTGGTTTTTCCTTCTGATACTTTGAATTGAGGAGAGGATGCCATTTAGGGTTCTGAAATTAATAACACTTAGATGAGTCTAGAATTTTAAAAATTCAATTACAAGAACAAGCCAACATAATGATGAGGCACTTAGCTATCCACATAAGCGGATTCTGGTTAATTGGGAATTGTGACCAGGGTATTTTGTACTGATTCTGTGGATGTACTATTAAACAGGTTTACAGAAAGTAATTTTCACCAGTATTTTCCTTCCCAGAAAAAACTAAGTGTTTTTAATTTTTTAAACAACAAAACCCAGATTAATTAACTGGAACTTAAATATTATACCGTTGACCTTTCAGCAACCGTTAAGTTAGGCGTCACAGCAATAGAAAAGTCAATCGGCTTTGATAACGTTTTGGTTACCTAATTTTCAGTAAGAGTGATGCAACTTACTCGATTAAAATCAGTATAAAAGACTAAATCATGTAATATTTTATAAAACAAACTAACAGTCACTACAAAGTAGCATAAAATCATAACTAGTACAATGAAGAATATACCTGCAGTTTTTCTTGGGCTAATCGAATGTCCAGAACCATGTAGCCAATGGTTTCCTTTTTAGAAAGATCTAAATCACAAGCATACCATTGTAACTTAATGGGTGACCTTTGGAGTCTATGCATCTGAAGACCTTTCTTATCAACTTCCCAAGCTAGTTCTGTGTTGAAATTAGGACGCATCACATGGGCTACAGGATCTGTGGACATGACTTCCCCATCAAACTTGGCTTCCACAAGCAAGTTTTTGTCATGTCGAGTGGGAAAGTTTTTTCCTTCAAAGATAATCAAACATTATTTTTTAAACTCCTATGTAGAAAATATCCTGTGAACACAAACAACTTGAAAAATTATTTTCTACAGTTTCAAGATACTATCTTAAAAATTTATAAAAAAAGACATTTAAAAAAATAGCTTGGTACATAAAGGGCAAAACACAAACCTAATTTAAAACATTTTTAAAAATGGCAACCAATTTCAATTACCCTACTTAAAAAATTTTATGTTCTTTTTTTAATATAACTCAATAATGTTGTGTTTACTCTGTCAATTCAAAGGAGTTAAATATTACTAAATAGTACTAATTTCAAACTCGCAGATTAAAATGTTTAGTTATATCAATATCTGTTCAGTTTATCAATAAAAATCCGATAAACTTGTTGATATTTAAACATATGGTGTTTAAAAGAGCATGACAATATTTACAGGATGAACATTAACGGAATTGAACTGATCAATTTTAAATGGAAGAAGATATGATAAAAAGAGTAGTTGCTTAATACTACTAAAGTTTTAACTGACTAATAATTCCAGATAATTTTTTATCAATGATAATATATACCGTAATTTCGAGCATATAGTCCGCACCATCGTACAGTCCGCAGACACGATTTTATGTAAAATTTTTTTCAAAAATAGTCAGATAGTCCGCACCACCGGATAGTCCGCGGGCTATACGTCCGAAATTACGTTATTTTATAATACGGCAATATTAATGGAAAAGAAAAAAGAACTAAGTATAAATAGAAAAAAGTACTTATACTTACTAATGTACCTTCAGAAATAAAACGCTTAATACAAATAAAAAACAGTGCTTACTAATTAATCATATTTTAATTAATCACAAATTCTACTACATTAACGAAAACCATTACATTAACCATTATTATATATGATCCATCGGCAGTTCAGGACAGTGTGTTTTTTAAATTTCAACGATTTTAACCGTGAAAAACCAGCGTATTATCCGCACTGGTGGATAGTCCGCAGCTTCAAAAATTTGACTTTTAAACACAGATAGTCCGCGGACTATATGCTCGAAATTACGGTACATCTCCAAAATTGATTTCTGTTAACCACAAGCATAAAAGCCAATCATTTGAAATATTCAACTTAAATTACATTAATAGTAAGTTTCTAAAGACTGGATATTTGAGTATAAGAGATAAATATACTTGCCTTCTAGTACAGATATCACAATGACATAATTGGTAGACATTTTGCTTCTATGTAACTAAACCTATCATTCAAAATCAATAGGTATAGAATAGGCAGGAAATTTGATTTCTAGAAAATTGTAAAAAAAATTGTAAGAGGGATGTATGGGTTTTAATACATGTTTAATTACAACACTAATTAAACACATAAATAGATTAGACCAGTTCTTCAACTTAGTATTCTACAGTTCTTGTTCTAAATCAGGAGTCCCCAACCTATTTGTACCTAAGAGCACATACCAGAATATCGATCGAATGGCAGGCACCATTTATTTTTTCAAGATAAATTTATATACCTAGACCAGGGGTCGGCAACCTGCGGCTTGCGAGCCGCATGCAGCTCTTTCGATGTTAAGTTGCGGCTCTCCAGTTCCATACCAAAAAATTAATAATTTATTATCAAAACTTTCAAAAAATCAGAAAATATATTTTTAAGTTCTCAAGATGAGTCAAAATCAAAACTCTACTTTTAAGGATAAGAATTCCAAACAATTTCTGGAGGAGAACTCTTATACACTCTTAAAAATTTTGGAATATGTGCAGATTTTCCTTGAAAATTCTGTGACTTATGAGTAGTTATCCTTATTTGGTCGTTACAGAAGTTCTAAACACTATTTTCTAAACACTTAGTTCTAAACACACTACAGGGGCAAATTTCTAAAATTTTTCAGAAGTGGGATACACACCCCCTTGAAATTTTGCTGTTTATTATAACTAAACTATTTTTCCTTGAAAATTCTGCCACTTAAATAATGAGAGGTACTTTTAGGGGGCAATTGAAAAAGGCAAAAATGAGCTAAAATGCGATTTTGAAGGAGATACTTCCAAAATTTTTTCTGGGGGCGGACCCCCAGACCCTTCAATTTTTCCTGAAATTCACATTGTTTATCCAAAATTTTGAAATTAATTTCACTAAAATTAATTTACAATGTGTAAGTAAGTCATCTGAAACTTGATGTAAAAAAGTACCCTACCCAAAAGGAGGTACCCCCAGAAGAAATGTTGGGTAAAAATGCTCCCCAACTAAAATCACCCTCCCACTCTAAAATCAAATATATATTAATCATATACTATATCATTGAAGCAAAAAAAATTAGTGGCTCTTTAAAAACTTAGAAATTTCGTAAACTGTTACTTTTGGCTCTTCCGTTTCAAAAGGTTGCCGACCCCTGACCTAGACCGATCGCCAAGCACCATGGTGCCCGCTGGCATAGGGTTGGGGACCCCTGTTCTAAATTCTAACAACTTAACAAGCCACAGTCCAAAAACAATCTCTAGCCTCTAACCAGGGTTGAGGGGGCCCCTTCAAAATCCAGACTAGATGTACTAAAACGTGTTAAAACAATGAACAGTTAAGTTACAACAGTTTAACTGCCTTTCATGCTTTTCCAATTCAGAGATCCCATTACTAGAATAAAAAAAGGGGATTAGATTGGGAATTTTCAAAACCTTTTTCACTTTAACCAAAACAAATAGAGTGTAACTACTCTACTTCCTATCCATTTTCAATCACATTCCTTAAATATCTCCAAACAAAATTTCATTCAGTTCCTATGAATAAACATGTCGCTAGAGAATCTCAGTCTTAAATGAAAGATCCTTAATTAAAGGTCTGAAATAAAAGACAGATTTAATTGGAGATCAAAATTCATACTCATAAGTCATAACATTGAAATTATAAACTAAATTTGAAAAAAGTAATCACGTAATTTGTACTATATGTTCAAAGTATAGTCAAGCACATAAGGGGAACCTCCGGCCCGCCCTGTCATTTGGTCCGGCCCGGAACATTTTAAAAATTTTACTCAAAAAATCAAACTTTTCATCATCAAATGGAGAGAGGGAATACAGAACTTTCCCACGAAATTAGGACTTGTGTACCGAGAGGAGTTAAAAAACCGTACTCCTTAGGGTAGAATTTCCAAAAGTTTCTTGGGGCCCCCTTTTTGTACATGGAACTTATTTTCAAAACTTTTTTATAATTAGTTCATAAATATCCAAATCCTAGCTAAAAATATATATCCAAAATTCGGACTAGGTGTACCAAAACTAGTTAAAAACCTGATTTTAGGGTCAATTTTCCAATAATTTTATGGGGAGGACCCCCAGACCCCCTTCTAGTACTTGAAACTACATATATTGATCACAACTTTTCTTGTATAAGAGTTCTACAAAACGCAAACACAATACCTAAAAATTTATTAAAAACCTACATTGGACATTAAATATGAATGGGAACTTTGAGCCCTGAATATAATTGTAGTCCAGATTAATGTTTAACTTAAGTATTAAACTTTATGTGTGTAATAAACCCACTAATTTTTTTACAATTACTACCTATTATCTACTCTACGGCCCTCAATGTCATTATAATCTTTGAGTTCGGCCCGCAGATTCAAAAAAGGTTCCCGATACCTGGTCTAAAGTTTGTTCAGTATAACTTCAATAAAATTCCTATATACTACAGTCGAGTCCGCTTAATGTGATCACGGTTAATGTTATCAATCGGATAATGTTATCGAAATCAACAGGTCCCGATCGTTCCTATTTAATTTAATGTAAAATACATCGCTTATTGTGATCAACTATGGATCAACAAGCCGCTTGATGTTATCGAAATTTGTCCATATCCCCTAAAAAACGCCCGCTTTCGAGTTTCGTTTTGAAGGTCAATTTCTTTTTTCTGAAACTCAGTATAAGTTCACAGTTGCACTTGCACTGTTATGTTTCTTTGCTTTGATTGTAAAAAAATAAAACATTATATGCTCTCCGACCTCAAACATCTTCAAAGATTGAAAGAAAACGGTTAAAGGGGGGGACAAATCCATGCTTGTCATTTGATATCACCATCGCCGACTTGCAGATGTTTCTGATAAGAGTTTATTGATTCTTTTTCTTGTTTAGTCGGTGGTTATTTATGTTTTTGAGCTTTTTCTATGCAAAATTTTGAAAAATACCGATGATATCTTGACTGGAAGTCGAAAGAAAACAAATTTATGAATGGAATCACAAAGGTATTTGTATTAGTGCTAACATAACTGAAAATACAGAGTAAGCGATATTTTTATTAATTGGACTACTCTTATATTTTACCCTTTATAGGAAATCGCTTATTGTTATCAATCGGATAATGTTATCAGTTTAATATGGGACAAATGCGATCACATTAAGCGGATTTGACTGTACTTCCAAATATTCTGAAGGCTTTTCAATATTGAAAATTTCAATATTCAATTCAATATTGAAGAATTTATTTGTCTATTAGGTGATCTAGCTATTTCAATTATTTCCCGGATTTTTCTGATAATACTTTGTTGTTGTTTCTAATCCCCAACCCTTTTGCAAACAATTTCCATTAAAAATAATACATCGGAACAGCTTTAGAATAGGTCCACTTTTGGCGACCTTGGCGCCGACCGCCATATTTGAAACCTGTCCGCCATGTTTACCTACATTTTTACAGCCTGTCGGCCATGAAATACCGCCAACTTGGCGACCGTTGAAAAAGTGGACCTAATTTAAAATAAAACAAAGAAAAAAAATTGCACATAAATTTATTCACCACTGACGAAGGGGATCCAAAGAATCCCCGAAACGCCATATGGCTTTTAATAAATTTATGTGCAATTTTTTTCGTTGTTTTATTTTAAATTACAGTATTGCACAGTTTGTGGCGTTATCCTCAAAGTGGACCTATTCTAAAGCTGTACCAAATACATCTTCCAAACTATAATACAGTTTTAAGGGTGAAATTTAAATTTCACATCATTTTTCACAGAACTATTTTGAAAACACAAAGGTAATTTAAACATAACAATTTGATTTTTAGCTAATCATTGATCTTGTAGCATTTGATGACACCTTACCAAGGAAGAGTAGTAAAGATCTATTTAAAAGGGGGTATCATCATCGAGAAAACTAGAATTATTCACAATATGCATACAAAGAATGAGAGTGAAGTTGTGATCTATTCAATAACACACATTATCTTAGTTAACTTTTCATATAGTTGTACTCTTAAAAGGAGTTAAATAAGTAATTTTAATAACGATGGAAAAAATAAACTGGGGAGTGTGAAATTGCAAATTTACAGAAAATCACTTACTTATATTTTGATATGAGATGCCATGGATGGGCTTCATATCCGAGGAATATAAAATTTTACAGTCTTCTGTCAAAATGTTTTCATTGCTCTCGTTCTTAAAAACAAACAGAACTGCGCATGTGCTAGTTTCAGTTTTCGTCCTGTCCGTAGTGGTAGGAAGTTATGCATTATGGAAATGAACGCGTAAATATGAAGCTGAAGCGGCTTCGTAAATATACGTACTCATTATTGGTTACATATTACGGGAGAAAACTCATTAAAATTAGACGTTTTCCTTTAGCTTTCTTAGTCAATAAATGCCAAAAAATAAATATTCCTCAAAAAAGAGATTTCATGCACGAATTTTATGAGTTTCGGCACTGTATATTTGGACGGCCTTTTTTCAACTAAACTCTACTCTAATTTCCACGGCTCGGCGTTCCATATTGGTTCCATCCATAAATTACGTGAGGTCAAAAAGGGGGGGAGGGGTTTGGGAAAAATCTCACCAAGGGGGAGGGGGGGTCGATTAAAATCTCACGTCAACTTAATAAGTTAGAAATTATACGATTTTCTTTTTTTTAAGTATGAGAAAGGACAAGATACTGCAAATTATTTTTAAAAAGTTGTAGGTAAATCTCACTTGGGGGAGGGGGGGTCCAGCAAAATCTCACTAAATCTCACCAAGGGGGAGGGGGGTCCAGATTTTGGAAAAAACACCTCACGTAATTTATGAATGACCCCTCACTAAGCGCCGAGACTGCTACGTAACCACGAGACCTACAGCGCATGCGGCCCTGACCGTTTTGGTCGTCCAAATATACACTTCGTTAAATCTCCCTGGGAGGATCCCCAAACCCCCTTTCTTTTGCTTGTCGCGGATCCAGGGGCAGGGGTGGTACGTGCCCCCGTGGAAGAAAAAATATCTGGATAAAATTACTTCCAAACAAAAATTTTTAGTAAACCATATTTTTGAAATGTATTGATATGTAGATTTATAGCCAAAAAAGTACATCATTCAATTTTCAAAAATATCCCAAATTTAATTTAGAAAAATTTCATGAAAATCTTTCCCCCCAAGAAGTTTAACCTAGATTCACCCCTGGACAAAATTGTATCAATAAGTACAATGATTCAAATCTTACCTTTGCCTGTATAAATGCTCAATGTAGTGTCTTTTCAAGTGTATTTTTAATTAAAAGCAGACAGGATAGGATTTCTTTTCAACAGAAAGTTTTGTGTTCGTCTGAGCTTTAATATAGCCATCACATTTCATAGGAGCACAATAGGCTTCAATAAAGGCCACACTCGAGGAAGCCATAAACTGACTTTAATTGGGGGAAGGCACACTTCTGCAGTTATCTTTGAGGCCCCCATTTAGTAATCCATGCAGGCAAATCAAGGGAAATTTTTACATTGCTAATAGTGTGAAATTTTGGTAAATTTTTCAAAGAGGAATATCATTCCTTTGGTAGTTTCTGAGAAAAATTCTTTTGAGGTGAATAAAAGAATCAGATTACATTAACTTGGTTTAAGATTTGCAATGGAAAAAGTGAAAACTAAAATAATAGAAACATTTCATAAATATAACTTTATTCACAGAATAAAAATGACACTTCATTCAAAGGCAACAATTACAAAAACTGTTCACAGCATTGAATTATCTACGGAACAAACTTAATATGTTCAACAAATGCTTTGTGTCAATGCATACAAATGGTACAAACCTAATCCTCCATACATTTTTAAAAAATTACACATAAAAATTTCCTTTTTGACCATTTAAGGATAAAAAACAAGAAAAAATATTTTTACAATGAATTAAGTATGTAAAAAGCAGTATTAAGGACACAAGCTTAACTAAAAATATGTTCAAGTAAGATGCATAACCTGTAAATTTATTGCATAATACTAAAATGAAGATGATTGTACCTAATTTCTCTCTTATAACTATGGGACATACTCAATCCAGTTCTTAAGTATCAATTACCACTATACATCAATATGTAAAATCGAAACTTAAACTAGTTTGGTAAAAGTTCACAGAAAAGATGGAAAGCAGTTTTGCAAATCAATACGACATTTTTCATTTCACACAGCTGGTATATAAAAGTAAAATATTATTTAGTTTTCATACATTTTTTGTTTGCACATACATGTGCATAGAAATAAATAATAAATATTATGATCCTTGAAAATGCTACCTTGGTATTTTAATCACATTAGATTCAAAATATGCTTCTTGAATCTACATTAAATTATAATATCCACTAAAATTGGAGGATTTCGCTGGCAGCAACTAAAGAAAACATGCAGTTTCACACATTCATTTGTCTCTTTAGACTAGATACCAAAAGACTAACATTGCATTATAAATTAGATAAAAAAGGTATAGTCAAAACAATTGATGTGTGCTTGAAGTTTATAGATAAAAAAGGTCACGATTTTCGGCACTTAGGGTGTTTTCTTTCCCCCTTATATCTCATACAGTAAAAGGCTGAAATTGAGAAATGAAAACAAGTCAGGAATGACTACACAAATAAAAAAACAATGATAAAAACAAGTTAACTATACTACACCAATACTCATAAATATTAACAAAAAATAAACAAAATTTTAGCAGAGATCAGGTGATCAAACCATACATAAAAAACTCAAATTTTACACATCAATCAAATCTTTGCTTACTGTTAAATAATGATAAAAACTCGTAATAAAATATTTTTACTAACAAAATCCACTACTGGAATAAATCGCCTGCAGATGGCAATGGTGCCAGTCCTCCAGTTACATTTGGCAAAAGTGTAAGGTCTGGTAAGTTTTGTAAGTGGGATTTTAGTTCATCTCGGACTTGGCAAACTCGTCTAAGCTGCTCTCTGAATTCCTAGAAACAGAAATATCAATAAAACACATCATAGAAACTAAAAATGAAATACAAATAGGGTAAAATATTTGGATCTAGAGTGCCCTCTGTTATTGGAAAGATTGCCATTAATAGAGGTGACTTAACAGAAAAATGCTTGGACATTGGATTCTTTAAAAACTGAAGTTAAAATTTTGAAAAATTATCACTGGTGGTAATCTAATACGAATTAATATCAATATTCCATGTTTTTACTTACTAAATACTCCTTTCAAAATAAATACTTTTGGAAAAATATCCATGACATTTTTAAAGCAAAATAATATTTTGGATTGTTTTTTACAATTAATATTTCCTTACAATAAGGGGTGATTAAATACTTAGTCTGATTACAAACAACCTTTACCAAGATATGTAAATCAGATAAATTAAAAAACTAGACCGAACATCAATAAACTCTAAATCGAGGTTGAACATAAAAAATAAACTAACAGCTTACTTCTATTTTGCGTTCAGCAGCAGCAACCTCCAGTCGTTGGGCATGGGTAAAATCATTCAGCATTTTTGATACCTGCTTACGATCTTCCATTTCCTCGTTTAGTCTATTATTGTAGTCAGTAAGAAGACTGCTGGCCTCTTCGACCTGTTTGCTCAATTTTTCTGCAGCTTCTCGAGCTGTTTAAAGAAAAGAGAAACACACTTACTACCAACTATAACAATTCTTTTTTCTTCTCATTTGCCTTTGTGGATTGAGCTTGGATATTCAAATGACATTAGAAAGAACAACACAATTCCTTTCAAGCATTGGTAAAAACCAAAAGTAGAGTCCCCTAAAATATTGTTTTACAATAACAACAATGGATAAAGGTATAAAGTAAAGAAAGCTTAAGATATTGAGTACAGTGGAAATCTAACATATTTAAAAAATATTTTACAGTAAAAACAGCATGAGGCCATAACTTACTTTGTATTTTAACCAAGAGAGATGTATCAGAAACCTCAGGTGGGAAGTGAGCTATTTTTTCACGGACAACTGCATCCGTAGAAGGCGAGTTTTCCAAGTCTTGTAATGCTTTGATAAGAACTTCAGGCTAAAATAAATGATATAACTGAAAAGGGCAGTTGGGGAAAACTAGATTGTACTTAATTAAGAATATGAGTATCAAGGTCGTGCATTTTTACCCCAACTCCCACCTTTATTGAAATAAGGAGACTAAGTAAATTATGTGAAATTGATATAACTATTTTAAATTTAAGGATAATAATTTTAATAGGCACCATTTATTGGTTTCCTTTAAAATTATTAGTGATGTATAAATAAATTTTCCTCCAGCAAATTATTTTCAAGTGGTATCCTCAATGAGACGCACTCTCAAAACGGTATCTACCAAAATGAAATTTTTCAAATCCATCCCGTGACTTATTAACACTTAAATAACATACTTTTTGACATTAACAGTACTTCAATGCATGTTTTTCAATAAAGTACATAACATTTGGGATGGGAAAAACTGTTTTTTACTAGTATCAGTACGCGTTCGCACTGCCGCTAAAGTACCCTTAAAACATATCGCACTTAAACTTAAAGTGTGTTTTCTTAAAACGGCGTTCGCACTGGCAAAGGGTGATTTAGCACTTAATTGTGGAAATCTAAGAAATATTTATATTTATATAACTTAAAACTAATAAATATAATCACCAACTTTTAAAAAAAAATGCAAGTAAAAATGTAAAAATACATAAATAATTATTAATTGACAGACGATTTAAGAAAACTATTTCTGAATTTCAAATAAAAACAAAAACAAGACAAGCTGACTGGATTGTAGTGGGATAAATTGGATCATATCAAGGTAAATAAACTAAATTTTTTTATTAAACTAAATTTAATCAGTTTTTGGTCCATTGTTTTCCATATTTTGATGTACTTTTATTTTACCAACTGGGTCTTTTTGCCTTAAAAATCTAAAATATTTGGATACAATGGATATATTAGTTTGGCATAGCAGAACACGAAATAAATTTTATCATATTCATAACAAGAATGTTCTGAAAAGATTTCTTGATTGAATTTTTGTTTAATATTTTGATTTCTTTTTATCAGCAGCTGTTTTTAATTACATTTATACTATTAAGTAATTAAAAGCAATGAGCGGAGATATTGAAGTACAGCATTGTTTAGCTCACGGTTCAATTTTTGATGGGCTTTTTTGTGTTAAATTATTGTACTAATTCAAAGAACTTAATAACCTATAAATATATTCGTAATTGTGTCCAGTTTAAACTGTATTAAAAGTGTCCTTGGTCATTATTTGAAGAAAAATCACCGAAAATAAGCTTTTCCCATCCTGGGAAACATTGTGCGCCGCCATCTTTGTTGATTAAGGGTGATTTTCAAACACCCTTAAAATATGGGGCGATTTTGTTATTCCTAAAGTGTGTTTCTATGGCAACTAAGTGCGAAATGAAAATAGAGGGTCTTTTTTCTGCCAGTGCGAACGGGGTATAACTGGCGAACTGATAAGGTGAGTATGTGTTGGTTAAGAGATTGTGGAGGAGGCCATCGTGAGCCATCCGAGAAAATTTTATTTTTGTTATTTTTGAATTTAAAATCAGACTTTCTTTCACTTTTCCTGAAACCCATGACAAAATTTAAAAATACTCCAATTTATGCAGGTGTGTGGAAACCCTGTTATAAGTCAATGAAAATTATAATCCTACATTAGCACAAAACTTACTTCTGGGGGTTCACCATGGGGTTCAACAACAACAGGATCTTCCTTTGGGACTGCTTTCTTTTTCACAGGAGGTTCAGTTTCTGAAACAAATAATAATACATCTTTAACCTTTTAAACGCCGCAATTCAAATTTCGAATTAAAGGTCCAGATTTTTGGCTTAAATGGCTTGTTTCATCATAACTAAAACCATTCTAGTCATTTTTTGGCAGAAAAAAAATCCTAAGTATGATTTTGAGGATGTTCCCATTTGGGAACATCGGCGTTTGGTGTGAAGTTTTTAAGGGGATTTCCAAATGGCACAAATTTTACAATTAATTCAAATAAAAGGATTCAAATAGGTTTCTACTCAATAATTATGAACATTTTTATGATAGTGGACGGTTTTTTAATTTTTATTATCCCTACGTGGACGATTGAGTACCATTTTATAGATTTTCATAAGAAAAAATTCACATGTTTATTGCGTACGCAAAGCTTTTCCGTACATTTTTCTTGCACTATGGGTAATATTTTGATATAAAAATAGATAAGAGTATTCCCATGCGCTTCAAAGCTAAACAGTTACGTTTCTGTGAGAAAAATTAGCTTTAATTACGGTTCTCTACGGATATCTAGCATAAAATCCACTAATTGCATTCAAATCTAATTAGCTTTCAAAAGTGATAACCATAATTATCTCCATTGATTCATTAAAGCTGTGTTTCTCATGGAAGATTCCGAACTGAACCACATATCTCTTACATCCAACTTGCGTTAGAAGAGTGTTTTTAGATGTATATACACTTTTCTTTATTTTCAAAATTTTTCAATTTTATTCCTAAAATTTTTATGTAAAAAAAGTACTGGAACAAAATATATACGCAAATCCTCAGAAGCACTCCATATATGCTCTTTGCATAACCCCTAATGATAATTACTGAAAATTAATCGACCGGGGAGTTAGAAAAATATACATGTGTAAGAATCTGCTATAAAGATTTGGCCTTTATTTCTCCATAAATCAGGTGAAAAAATAAAAATTACAGATTTTTGAATTTAAAACATCATTCTTAACCTGTTTAGATCCTTTGAGACAAAAAAGGTTCAAAAAATTAAAGAAAATAGGAAATAACTTGAAATTCTGCATGTTATAAAAATCCCCTCAAATACTATACCCCAAACGCCGATGTTCTCATTTGGGAACATATACGTTGTATTGGTAATTACTCTCCAAAATTGGAATATAAAGCTATTCTGTCAAGCCAAATGGGAAGATGTGTACTTAAGTAACCTAAACACAGCAAAATTATTTAAAACTATTAAAATTTTCACAAGTTGAAACTTGTGCAACTTTTTGAAGTGCCAAAAATCTCTAATTTTGATGTTAATTCTACAAAAAGAATTAAATTGCACGTGAAAAACTTTTGCATGTAAAATAACTTCATATCTTTAAGTTGCTTTCTACCAAGTATCGAATTCCTGCATGAAAAATTAAGTGGTAAAAAAATTCCTTAAAATGATGTTCCCATTTGGGAACATCGGCAGGTAAAAGGTTAACATTATATAGAAATACTGAGGGTTTCACTTAAAAGCTTTCCTTTATTTTCTTAGTGCAGCCAACCAGTTCAAAGTAAGAAAACTTAGTGAGGGTAAGTAATTTTGTTTGAATTGTTTGGTACTTGAAGTGCCGAAAAAGAAGGGGCACCTATTTGTTAAATAGAAATACACCAAGGATAAAATATTTACTTTGTCAAAAAATGTTTTAAACACCTTGCACAAGCCTGGAATTTTCATAGAAGTATACATTACATAAAATAATCAAATCAAATTCTGACCAAACCTAAAGCCCCATCAGGCGGCACCCAATGAAAGAAAAAAAATTACATAAAAGTAGTATCATTTTAATGCGTGGAACTTGCCATTTCTTAGTACTAATTATATGTTAAGATTTGTAGCTATCATTTTTTGTTAAAAAAATTTTAAGGCTGCCAAAATACAAAACTGCTCTTGATGTAAAGACACATAATGAAACTTACAAGTTTTGTAACTTTTAGTTAAAACTGGTACAAAAATTTTTCTTACTGAAAAACATTGTTTTGTCAGTTTAAACACCAATATGCCTTAACTAAATGCTATTTAATTGCTTTCCAAAATAACGATGATTTAAAAAAACATGAAATAATGAATAATTCCTTCAACAAAATATAATACAGACTCATTTTAGTTTCTACAACTACAAATTAGGCCAATAAGCTTTAGGGTAAATATCTAAAGATAGATTTAGAGTAGGCATATCTATAAGATTAGCCTTTCAGACCTAGCCGCCCTAAATTTCCCATTGGATTCAATGGTATTCTCGGGCAGATTAGGATTGAAAGGGTTAACCATTTTTCCAACCTCCAAAAAAATTTGCAACAGTCAGACTATTTTAAAATTTGAAAAAGGCAGTGTGTTAAAAAATAATCCTATCAAACTTTTAGTAAACTGGAAATTTAAAACCAAGTGTAAAACTACAGATAATCCAGGGTACTTTGAGTCGGGAAACTTTTCCGCAGAACACTTTAATTTGAATCTGATTTTGATAAAAGCAAGAAACCTGTTCAGAGGGGACCACAAAATAGCAGGAAAATGTTTTTCACTTAACATACAGATAATATTAGAAGCCTCCAATAGTACCCGTGATTTTTACTTTCCTCTTCTTAACCTTTTCTACTTTCACTTCAGCTTTAGGTTCTTTCTTAGTTGAATTTCCCATAGCATTTCTAAGACCGGAAATCACTGTACTGTCATAGACATTTCTATCTTCCCAAACTTTAATTATCCTTTCCAGACCAGTCTTTGTTTTTGCATCTGAAACACTTAGGAAACACATCAATTAACACCTTGCCTAAAAATTACATACAGTAGAACTCCAATTATCCGAACTCCAACTATCCGAATCGCCGATTATCCGAATCGATTTCAGAATTACCGTAATTTCGAGCATATAGTCCGCACCATCGTATAGTCCGCAGACACGATTTTATGTAAAATTTTTTTCAAAAATAGTCAGATAGTCCGCACCACCGGATAGTCCGCGGGCTATACGTCCGAAATTACGTTTTTTTATAATAAGGCAATAATAATAATGTATTTTAGAAACAAAGAACTAAGTATAAATAGAAATAAACAATACAATAACAAAATACGAATACAAAATGCAACGAGCTCTCCTCCTGTCCTCGTGATGGATACAAAGAATATGGATATACAAAAAAACCGTTCAATAAAAAACAAACAAATTTATTAGGTACATGTGGTAATGAAATGTGACCTTCGGTACGTACTGTATTCTGAAAACCACTTGTAAATACTTTTAGTATGTGAAATTCCTTTTCATTTAATTAATAAACAGCTCTTTTTCTTTAAATATAATTTTTTCCTCCTATTTTTAAACTTGCATACAGCAATTAATTATAGTAAACCCTTTTTTTTCGGAAAAAATCCAATTATCCGAATTTTTGATTATCCGAATGGGGTTCGGTCCCAATTGATTCGGATAATTGGAGTTCTACTGTATATGCCAATACTCACATAAAATATACATACCTTTCATTGACATGAGCAAAAGCTTTACTCAATACAGTACTGAACTCTTTTGTAAACTCAGGACCTTTCTTTTTGCTGTTTTGGATGACATCATTAGCTAAATACATAAAAGTAAGCTTTCTGCTGACTTTAGCTAAAAAAATAAAATAATTTAATACATTAAAAAGAAAACTTAAAATATGTCGTACAGTTTAGTTTTATTTACATTGTTTAATTCTATGTTTTTACACAAAAACTTAACAGATTAAGACAAAATTCGAACTATTTTGTAAAATATATGAAAAAAAATACTGAAATAACTTTTAATGCTTTTACACTTCAACATAACTTGCTAAATCTCAAGATAATCAGGTCATGAAGTACAAAAAAGCATCTAGCAATTTTGTACTTGTCAATGCTTTGATACTATTCAAAATTTTAAATAGTATCCTACAATACATGGATACCACAAAAACTTATGATTACTATAATAGTTACTTCATGTAGGAACTTTTCACAAGACTGTTTCAATAGGATATATCCTTTACTTTTTACACAATACTTTTAAGTTTCAGAGCACAAGATGATAAATTTGTAATTTTATAGGTTAGAAAATGCAGCAAACAGATATTTTTATCCTCGATAGGATATTTTTTCCTTTTACCTATTTATCCTGAATTTAACAAAAAAAATTATGCTTTATTTAAAAACTAATAATTTTTTTTAGTTTGATAATTTTATCTGAGGTAATTAAACTAATTTACTTTTTACAATTTATAAAACATACCCCCATGGAACACAATATAGTTTTATTTTCAAGACAAGGTATACCTACTTACAATCAAATTTTTCTTTAATTATTAAATTTTGCAATTGGAAGAATTTGTCAAAGTTAACTATTTTAAGACAGAACAGCCTATTAAAGACAGGTGGTTTTTTTAATTACCGAGAAATAAATATGTAAAGGCAAGAAAAAAGAACATAATACCTTAAACAAAATAACACAATGACAATATTAATAAAAATTTAATGACAAACCTTTTTTGAGTTCTTTAAACCACACTTGAATTATTGTTTTATGGTGCTTTCTATGATGAATGAGCCATAAAGAAAGAGTTTGGATACTTTGCTGGGAATTATTTAATTCTACCAATTTCTTCTCTAAAGCAGAATCCGTGAATCCAGCCATTATTGCTATCCTGTAAAATAATAGTAATATATAACAAACACTAGAACTTCTTGAATGCATTTTCATTTTTTTAAAAGAAAGTAAGAATCTGAACATTCTATTCAGTTTATTGAGCAAGTTTATTGAATCATGATCAGATTCATCACTAATTCTTTATATTTGATGTAATCCTCAATAAAGGAGGAAAAACATATGCCTGTAGAAATCGCGGGATGCTCAGAATTTGATACACCTGAGTTGGACGTTGATATCGAGGGGATGCTCAGCCAGAGAGTTAACGGAATTGAACCCTTGCAAGTAGAGATTTATTCCTTCTTTCAGATCTTTTGAGTTGCATCGGAAGAGCTTTCCTTGTAAGTCAAGGGAAAATAGCATAAAAATTTATATCAAAATTTTAGGGGGTTGAACTGCTAACCCCCCCTTGGCCCTTCAACACAAACAAATCAAGTGGTTTAAAAAATTTGCTAACTTGATTCAATAAACTTTGCCTCTTCTTTACTTTATAAAAACATAGCTATGTAAAATTATAAGAAAACAGCTTGGAGCATCACAATTTTGAAACAGAAAATCCTTTACATTCCAGGAATAACTATGCTAATATGATGACCTAGATATCGGTAAATATTAAGAATCCGGGCCATGGCGACTTCTTAGCCAAATGCTTACTCACCAAGCACTTTACGCAATGAACATCGTAATAGAATTTAGGGTTTCTATACTAAGCATCGTGAACTAGAAAGATCCACTTATCGTCTTGGCCCGGGTTGTTAAAATTAACCTAGATATCTTCACTTGCCCTTTAGTTTCAAAGGGTAGTTTAGTGAGGCCAGTTTAGTATGTTATTAATTATAAACTCACCCAAATTTTAAATTAAATTTAACTATGTTATGAGCAATTAATCAAATTCAGGAGTCTTACAAGCTAGTTATAACCAAGGTTGTTAAAGTTACTTTGAAATAGTATTTGAGTACAAATACAAGTATTTAAGAAAAAGTAACTAAGTATTAAGTACAAATACCCGAAAAAAGTAACTAAATAGAGTACAAATAGAGTATATGAAAAGTATTTAAGACTACCTTCAGTTACTTCACCTGCAAATTTTAAAATTAAAATTATTTGAAAAATAAAATTTAATCAAATAAATTAAAAAATTAATAAATAATTAAATTAAATTAAAAATTGTAATCAATTTATAAATTTAAAATTTAAACTAATACAATTCATTCTAAAATTAATTTTAATTAAGAAAATTTATTTTAATTATTTTTAAAAAAAATTGAAATATAATTTAGAATAGAATGATGTTTTCTCAACTGGAAGAAGGTGGAAGCAACCGATATTCCAAATTTTATTTTCGACTACTTAATAAGTTAATTATTTAAACCATAATATTAAAATAAAAGGAAAATTAATTATAAATTGTTAACATAAGGTGCTAAAGTAAATTTCTAAAGTTTTTAAAAAAGAAGTTACATTTAACTCAAAATTTAAGGTTACTTTTACTTTACTTTAAAAACTTAAAAGTTTGTAAAGATAATGGTCTCTCCTTTCATCATTATCAATTTTTTAATAAAATAATTATTTTCATTATCTAGTAAAAAAAGTATTTCATTTTCTTTCGCTACTCTTTCTTTGGAAATTTAATTTAATTTAAAAATTGAAGCATTTATATTATTAATACTTTTGTCTTAAATGTTTTAATATTTCCACACGTATTCTCTACATATTATTGTAAAATTGGCCT
Organism: Tetragnatha versicolor; assembly: GCA_024610705.1. Classification (NCBI taxonomy): domain Eukaryota; kingdom Metazoa; phylum Arthropoda; class Arachnida; order Araneae; family Tetragnathidae; genus Tetragnatha; species Tetragnatha versicolor. The sequence goes on along the minus strand of JANDEH010000011.1, from coordinate 16,944,125 downwards.
GACAAAGAGGCCTGGTAAAGAGCACTAAAATAGTCTATACACATCGTCGCCTTAGAATCAAAAACTACTATCTCCGTTCGGCAAACTTCGGGGACCCCGATCCTTGGCAACTTATAATCAGACGCCAATTCAAACCACTCCCCATAAAAAATCCACCAATTAAATACCACTCAATCAAAAAATAATAATAACTACTTCAGATCGTTGCAGGCGCTCATTTGATTGGTTTGGCACTTTGCCAGCTCGATGATGTCTTGCTTACGAACCAATGAAATGAGCTTTCTCGCTTGCAATTCCGAATATTTCCGAATCAGACCAGAAGGCAGTATTATTTGATTTTAAGATGAAGAAAATATTGCCCCTGATATGGCAACCTGCTTACGATATCAGACCGCCAAGATTAACATTGAATCTAGCTCGTTTCGCAGCAGCCAATGAAATAATTGGAACTCTTTTTTCGTTATAAAAGAAAAACTAATCATGGTAGAAGTACAATATTTTAAACACATATACAATTATTTTTTACAAAAATATTGTCGTTTCGTTTTTTAAAAAATTCGAATTAGTTTTAGAATTATTAAGATTCAAAGTTTCAATATTTTCCCTTTCTAGGACTGAAGTGTATTAACAATGGATAGCAGCAACCCTTTAACAACGCCAAAACCGCCAACAAAACGAGTAGAATGAACAACTACTGTGAATGAAGCTGCGTGAATTTTCAGAGATAGTAGTTTTTGATTCTAAGGCGACGACATGTATCACATGCCTGTACTACAAACTTTTTTTCATAGAAATTCAATTTGCTTAAAATTTAAATTTTAAAAAATATTTTTTTGTTTGAAAAATTTAAATTTTAAAAAATATTTTTTTGTTTGAAAAATTTAATAATTTTTTATATGATTTGTTATCAAATAATGTCAAAATATTTTCATAAATAAGTTCATTTTAATAAATTAATTAATTCACTACTTAATGACTTAATCAGCAATAAATTGGTGATTAATAAAAAACACAATATCTACAAAAAAAACACCTCGAAGAATGACCTCGACAAATGCCTCAAAAGTTTTTAACAGGAGTTTTAAAAAAGTCGATTTTTAAGCCAAAAAAATTGAAAAATTAAATTTTTTTACTTGTCCCATTTTTGCCAATTTTAGTGTGTCATTATTTATGTCATTTCTAAGGAAAAAACAGGTGAATTTACTTCTTTTTTAGTTATGTTTTAATTTCTTCGATTATCAAATTTTTGAAACTAATATTTTAATTGATATTTTGTCTTTTTTTTCAATGCAAATGGAATATTCATATTTAGCAGAAAATTATTTCGGTCACTTTTAAAAAATGAAAAATAAGTTAAATATTGGTCTGTAACTATTTTATTACTTTTAGTTTTTCTTCAAGAAAGTGAGGAAGAAAGAATGTTATACTTAACTTTTAAGTGTATTTTTTTATAGAATCTTGTAAGAATATACTACATAAAAGGCTTGAATGAAAAGCTTATGTAAGGATTAAATGAAAGGATTTAAACCCTTTTGGGCAAAAGTGGAAGAAGTTTTAAGCTACATGTCAAACAAATATCAAAACATAAAAATCAATTGTAATTATCTAGATAAATATATAAAGAAAACATAAATCATCAATCCCCTCATTACTTTTTTTTTAAAAATTATGAAAAAACCCTACCTCCTTTTGGGACATTATATTTCTAACAAACAATGTTAATCCAGGGAGCAGGAACGGAATGGGACGATTCGGCGCGAGAAAGAAAATATTTGTCTAGTATTTTGATGATTTTGAAATGTTGTATTTCAATTCTCAAGCCGAATCGTCCCCGCACCGAAACACCTCGCCGCATGGTCCACGTACCAAAACCCAAAACGGCCGCGTCGAATTCGAATAGTAGTAGAAATTTGATCTACCGGTAAAAATGTCCCCCCTTCCTTTGGAAGTGAAAACAAGAAACTACTAACCAATTAGTGGCCATAAAACGGTGTCATATCGGCTATTCAATCTCCTGCAGGGCCACCCAGAGAAATGACGGCACTTTCAATTATCATCGTCAATACAAGGGGGCTATAAATATTCTCATAGCGGAATGTCAGCGTGGCGAGCCCCACCGCCAACTCGCTGTCTGCGAGGGGGCAAGGGGGTCGAATTCGAATCGCCCGCCGAGGTCGCTTTTTCCCCTCGGGCCTCGGACTTTGCGGAAAGCAGGAAAATGTGTTTGTTTTCTCCTCCAATGTTTGGATTGAGTTTTTTTAATTCTGGGCTTTGAAAATAACTGAAGTACAGCATAGGTACTTAAGTACCAAAGATTTAAGTTACTTTTAAATTATTGTAGTTAAATACCAGTTAGATACTAAAAAAGTAACGAATGTAACTAAATACTTTTAAAGTATTTAAAAAGTATTTCCGTTACTAAGTATTTAAATACTTAACAACCTTGGTTATAACAATGCTTTTCTAAGTAAAACTAATTGGTTTGGGAAAAAAAACAATCAATGAATGATGTTTGAATAGGACCAAACTTTCATACATACTATGAGGTAAAAGATAATTTAACTATTATGAAATAACAATCAAGACTAATTGGGGTATGAAAACAGATGTGTTCAATTAATTTAAGTTTAAAACAAAGTTACTTAACAGATCATTCAAATAACTCACCAAAAAATAAAAGGTAAGATGAACAGCTAACAAGTTGGAAATACCTCAAATCGTTTACGATCTAGTTCAGAAAATTTACTTAAAATTACTTTTACTTTTTACTTCAAGCCAACTTTCTTCCTTCAACCACAAAGAAACCTGGGCTTCAGGAAATGCAAAACATGGAAATTGGAAAAAAACAGTCAACTAAATTTTTGCAATTTCAGACTTTCATTTTCTTCTGGTGCCGTGTTGCATTGCCACCAGCAGCGTGTCTCCTCTCTTCTTTATCCGCCAGAAATTTCGGCGCAAGTTCAGAGTTGCACCTGCTTGGCGATTTTTGGCTGTTTAACGGCACATTTAGAAGCCAAATGACTCTTTTAACATGAGTTAGGGTTACCATATTAGTCATCTTTAACGCTAAAAACTTGGCGCAGGTGCAACTCTGAACTTGCGCCGAATTTTCCGCAACACAAAATATTAATAACAATAGACGACGCTTTATAAGTGGGAAGATTTTAGCACGTAGAGTAGAGTTTAACTTCGACAATTGAATTGTAATGAATTGAAGAAATTAATACTTAATTAGTAAAAGTGCAGACATTATACGTATTTTATTATTTATAACTATACTATTAAGAGTACTATTTCAAAGTTACTCACCTGAATGTTCTGTTTGGTGGCTGTCCAGTCTGAGTCTATTCCTATTAATTTAATATTTAATTTCATGAATTGGCAACGAAAATATTCCTCTGCACTGTTGTTACTTGTGTCGCCTTGGTTTTGTAAGTTATTATTTTGTTAATTTTTGCTAATTTATGATAATTATTTCTTAATTTTCTTGCTTTTTCTCATTTTTTTCAAACCAAGTTTCTTTCAGTTACCTACTGTTGCACAGTCAGCTTACTGTGGGTAGGGTGGTTTGAAGGTTAAAAGGTCTATCTCACACGGTTTATTTACATTCTGTGTAATTGTATTCAATTATTAGCTATGATTTTACCGAAAATATAAAAAAAATATTTCTTGCTATGTAGTATCTGACGCTACCTTTATTTTAAAATCTGATGAAAATTACTTCATAAAATTTATCTGAATTTTTGTTCTTTAAGATGGTCATTAGTTCCGGTTTAAGTTTTCATTGGTGATAAAGCATTTAATTTCCACTCTACCGGGGTGCTAGAATCCCTATTTATATTGTTAATATTGGCCCCAGCCAGGCTTGGATTTTTTTGTATTACCCCATTTTTCACAGTAGCTGGCATTTTTCTGTTATCTGTCCTGTTTAAGTTTGCCCTATTATTGTAAATTCTAACGGCTATACTGTTCATAAAAAGATTCAATTTTACACTTGCAAAACTTAATTTTAAAAAAATATTTTCTTGAAACTGTCCCATCCAACCTTACTCAGGGGTTCATCTAGAAGAAACATGGGTCCGGTTAAGGACCCTTCATAAAACTCTTACAACCTGAAAGGGGACCTTTACAAAATTCCAAATGTCGAAAATGGACTCTTCACAAAAGTCCAAAGATCTGAAGTGGCTTGAATAATTGAATATAGTTTTCAAATGTGTTTCCAGGGACTATTCCAGGATTTTAAACTTAACCCCCATTTTTGTGAAAAACTTACACAGCCTTTTAATTTTTGTAAAAAATTGTAAAAGATTCTTAATTAATGGGAATTTTTTTAATAAGTTTTCTTAAGGGAACTATAAAATTAATGAAAACAGCATTAAATTACTTATTGCTACACTTTTATAGCAGTTTAAAGACATATTTAACCATAAACAATTCGTCTATCATTAAAAAATAATTTTAGAATTTTTGTGAAGGTGCCGCTTTTGTGAGTATATTTTTTGTGAAGGTGCCGATAAACGGCACCTAGATTGGCCTGCATTAGTCCCTGGTTTCTATCATTTTTGGGATGAAATTTGCTATTGTTTGGTCCATTCCAAAAGTTATGAATGTGGTGGTTGTATTACAAACTCTTAATTTTCCATTAAATTTTTCACATAATTCCTAATACTGGACCCTGGCAGAAAAACCTAGATGAACCCCTGTTACTTTCCCCTAAGCATATAAAATAATGAAAAAAGGTTAATTTTAATAATCCGGGCCAATCCCCAAGGATTGGCAAAAGTTAGGCGATAAATTATTCTCTCTAGTGTACAATGCCCTAGATTCTATTGTGTGTGATGTTTTCTTGTTCTCCATTTTTTCGTAACGTGAAGTGTTTTCTCGCCAATGCAAGAAAGGATTTCGTCTAGAAAAGGCCATGACCCAGAATCTTAAAATTTAGGTACCTTAAAAAAATTGTAAAGATAGCCGGGTGCAAGAGCCAAGTCTCTTAAAGTCCTTGATTTTCAATGTTTTCAAAGAGTGGGAACCATGTAAAGTACCCAAAAATCAGTACTTAACAGGGTTGGGTTTTTCCCGTCCAAAACTAGTTTTTCCCATACCACTGGGAAAAAGTGGGAAATACCGGGAAAAAGTGGGAAAAACTGGTAAATACCGGGAAAAAGTGGGAAATACTGGGAAAAAGTGGGAAAAACTTCCAACTGACAAAATAATGGAAGTATTAGGCCTTTTTAAACATACTATAAAAACTTTTAGTTAAAAAAGACTTTTTTGGGAGGGGGTTAAAATTATTAAGTGGAAAAAATATAAGTGAGCAAGAGAATTATGACATTTAACATAAAATTTAAATGTATTTTTTAATATTAATGAATTTCTCAAATAAAAATAGAGAATATTTTAAAACAAATTTAAACAAATTTACTTATAATATCTGTGTCTTTAAGAGAAGCATTATATATAGTTTAGTTTTTTAAATGTAAATAAAAACGTAATTTAAATAAAATAAAACATATGTAATTGATTGCAAGATAACTTTTTTGAAATAACAAGGTATGGTAATCCGATGAAAAGGGCATAACCATCAAAAGATGACATTCCTCAGACACATGATAAAACCCATATTCATAACATAGGATAAAGCTTAAATTTAAGGTCATTTTTCTAAAAAAGGCTGTAAAAACTTTTAAAAAATTCATCTATTAATAGAATAAATTCAATAAATAATCAGTTTTTCCCACTTTTTCCCATGTGGGAAAAACCTAGTTTTTCCCAGGACGGTAAATACCGGTTTTTACCATGGTATTTACCGGGGGTGGGAAAAACCTTGCCAACCCTGGTACTTAAGGATTAAGAATTTTGGAATATCTATCTGGAGCTTTTAATTTTTCTCCAAAGCTTGGTAGACACCCTGGCAATCTAGTTTTCAATTTAGTTGGATCTAAAAAAGGTATGAGGTGTAATTTTTCTTTTTCACTAAAACTAGTCCAGTAAAATAAAGCCTGGATCAACTCCAGTATTCAGTTGGTTAAAAGGGTAAAAACTCATCCTGAAAAGGTTAATGCATTTTTTAAATTTAGATTTCAACCTATCTACTAATTTATTTAAGGCTTATGTGCAGAATGATCATGAGATAAGACCATCAGTTACTTGTATAAACTTTTTTTTCTGAAATTGAAAGTCTTTCAAATTACTATTTCAACAAAATATGAAATCTTCTGTAATAAAGGATTAGTTCTAATATAAAATGTAATTTGAAAACCAAAAATATCAGCACAATGAGTTTTGTGGGTACATAAAGTAAAGATTTGGTATGCTTGTGTTATCCTGTCGCTGGAACTTACAGCTGGCGGGATGTTTTAAATTCACTAAAGAGTATTGGTATTTCTGAGTTAAAATCAGAGCTGTAAAAATTTGGTACTAATGTATTAGAAGCATATTTTTGAAACTGCTTTTGCATTTTTACAGTATCATCTCTACCAAAATGGCAGGCCTCATGCGTCAAGCCCTAAGTCATAGACTTCTGAAGTCCATAAGTAGCCCCCTTGTGGTGAAGCATGTTGCTGCTTTCCACGGAAGATCCAAAATTGGGAACAGAGATGTTGTTGGATTTGGCATGAATGGGTCTTACTATTACATTGACCGACCTGACTATCCCATGCCTGCCATCCGTTTCAGGGAAAACACCCCAGAATCTAATGCTCTTAGGGAAAAAGAAAAGGGAGATTGGAAAAATCTTACTCTAGAAGAAAAGAAAGCTTGTGAGTATATCAGCACTGTAACACTAAGCAAACATTCACTGACTATTTTCTGTTCAACATAAAGAAATAAAGCAAAGCTTTATCAAAACAGTAATTGTCAGGGAATTAACCCATCAACCCTACCTATTTTGTGAAAATTTAGTAATAAGCAGTGAACATTTTTCTGCAAATTTGTGAAATTTTAAGTGTACCTAAAATCTACAAAAAAAACAGGTACATAATTTTTTTAAGTATAAAAATAAGAAAATTTAGTTGGGAATGGCTAAAGACTTAACAATTAAGATAAATAGCCTTTTTTCCCCTAAAACTGAGTTTGTGAAAGTACCTATTATCAAAAGGTGAATTTGTGAAGGTACTATAAAAAGATAGTAAATTTTCTCTGGCTCACTGTAAAATGCTAATAATTTGGGGGGAAATAAATGACTCTCTTAACTCCATATTTTTAAAATAATCTAAACCCAAGATAGAATTAAAGAACTACTAAAAGTTGTAGAAATTTTAGTAAATTTACTGTAGTTAAAGAATAAGAGGAACTGAAAATTGATTAATATTACATGTTACATTTGTTTCAGTGTACAGGCACAGCTTTTGCTTAACATTTACTGAGCAACGACCACCAAGTGGAGACTACAAATATAACATTGGTGGTGTGTTAGCAGCTGCTGGTGTTGTACTTTGGGTCTATTACTTTCTGAAAACACAGGGTAAGATTTTACTATTCTATCTTGGTGAATCTATAACCATCTTTTTAATACCTAAGTTTTTATATTTACTATTTTCTAAATTAAAAGCCAAAGAAGTCGGGAAAAAAACCTTTTTCGTTTTCAACATTTGAAGTGTTTACCCCCTATTCACAGTGCAATTTCAATCAATAAGAACATAGAAGTAATAATATAAAAATGTATGTAAAGGAAGTATAATAATTATAAATAACTAAAACTGTGTTTAATAAAAATCAATACAGTCCGTAAGAAAAAATTACTAAATAATTTCCCACTATCTTTCCTGTTTAACCCTTGCAATATGGCAAGCAAATAAGTTTAGTGCAATATTGGCACTTGTTTGATCTCCTGGGGGACAACTGAGATGAGAGATATCCATTGGATCATGATGCGTTTGACGGCACAAGTCGTAGTTTTATTCTGTTCCTTGAAGTTTTTCAGTAACTGACACATAATATTGCCTCAATCGTACCTTCAAAAAAATTTAGCTGGGGACAGCATATGTCCCGTTTGGTGTGAAAAGGTTAAAAGCCATTAAAACAATTTGTTTCAAGACTCACCGTTTTTCGCTTAGCATATGTCTATAACTCCTAAAGAATAAATGCATTTTAAATAATGCTTCGTATGCAGTTTTATACATAACCCTGAAATTTAGTTCATATTAACACTAAATTTTTAAAAAAGATATTTCTGTATAATTATTAGTTAATTTCTTGCATTGCAAACAAGATTCCTTAACTTATTAATAGACTGCAATATTTAACGCTCTGTCAACTGAAAAATACCTGCTACTTTTGAGATATTGGTATACCTGAAATATATGCTTATAACCTCCACTTAACCATTTTAAATTATTCAAAAATTTGTGGTTTACGTATAAAAGTATTATAGTTTCAATATTCTGCCGATAAACTGTCCCTTGCTTTTATGAATTACTTTTCTGTTTCAGTCTATCCACCTCTCCCTTATTCTATGACCCCTGAACACCAGGCAAAGATGATGGATGCAATGATTAAATTGAGAGTAGACCCAATTGATGGCTTAACATCGAAATATGACTATGAAAACAACAGGTGGAAAGAATAGAAAAATGACTTTGTTTATTCCATCTAAGTTATACATAAATCCTTTCAAGATAGTCAAGTACTGATTGAATCAACAACTATGAATGGTACATTTAATAATAAAACAGACATTTAGAAACACTATGATGTCGGTTTATTTTTTTTCTCTCTACATGAAAATAAGGATTTTCCCTTAAATTTTTATGTTTAAAATTTTCTTGAAATAATTTATCATTAGAATATAATCTATATATATATTTTTCTAACGTGACGCTCAAATTTGGCGGTATTTGTTTTCTCCCGTTGGCAACGGTTGGTTTATTTTGTTTAAGTTTCGTAAATTTAAAAGCAATCTGAAGATGGATTTAAGTAGAGCTAGAAATTATTTTTCCGATCTGTGACGGTTGTAGCTCCAAGCAAGAGTATTTACAATAGTGTTTACAAAGAAGTTTTAATAATGGGGTAAGTAAAAGCACCTATATCAACTTTTAAGTATAACATATACATGTTAATAGTACTAATCTGATGTATTTGTTGGCTGATATATGGTGGCTTTTCTTGACTAATGACACAGTACCCATGAATTTGATAAACACTGTATACATATTTTTAATACACATATTTAATGTTTCCGTGCTGCATATTACTATATATAAAACTCTATTTTAACCAATAAATTTAGTTGATAATGAAACACAGCTAGGCTGTACCCAGCTTATGGCAAGCGAGCGTAGCGAGCACATGATTGCGAAGCAATCCTAGGGGAACTGCGTCAGCAGTTCCCGGGGGTTGGCGAGCGATAGCCCCCTAGTTAAAATAAATTCATTTTTGATTGTTCCCCTTACTAATACAGTAAGCAGTTGGGCATATTTTTAAAATCCCATTATTATATACAGGGATGAGATTTTTCAGACAAAAAGCTATTGAAATTCCTTTTTTTCGTAGTACTCAAACTAACAATGTCCTATTGTATAATACTTTTATATTCTATTTTTTAAAACTTCTCATCAAAATTTGCATAATAGGTAGTATCCTTTATTTTAAAAGAAACATTTCTGAACTCAGATGATTTGAAAGTTTTCCCTCACAAAATGAAAACCTTAATTTTTATGCAAAATAGATCTGCTAAAACTAATATTTAATTGTATAAAAATACTAAGATATAACTATCTTTTGAAATAATTAAAATCCAATATTTATCTTATTTAAAAAGAGGATTAAATCATAAATCAAATATTAAGGGTCTAGCATAAAAAGTTAATATTTTTTGTTATGTTCATAAAAGTCTAGTCAGCATACTTGATAAACACAGGCACAGATCCAACATGGCTCCAAGGGGGGGCACTTTTCCAGAGTATCATCTTTACCTTTTGACACAAAATGTTGGGGATTTTCTAAAAAGTTAGTATCAAGTATAAGATACTGGGGGTATGGGGCTCCTCCCCCAGAAAAAATTTTGAAGTTCGACTAAAAGTAGGGCTTTAACTCATTTTGAGATCATTTTTGGCTCCAAGGGGGGCACTGTCCAGAGTGCCACCCCCCCTGAATCCGCACCTAGATTAACATAACTTAATGATAAAGCTGCAAAATAAAACACTAAATATATGAAAGGGTACTACCACACTTCCAAGTAGTTTATTGCAGTGGTTCTTAAACTTTTCATCGCCACGGCCCCCCAAGATTTTAACATTCAGCAGAGCCGTAACCAGACTTTTTTTTCAGCGGGGGATGACTCAACGGTATCACTAAGGTGCACCCTATTGAGTACAATTCATCGCCTTAGAATCAAAAACTACCATCTCTGAAAATTCATACAGCTTAATGGTTATTCTACTCGTTTTGTTGGCGTTGTTAAAGGGTTGCTGCTATCCGTTGTTAGGGCCGTATTCTCGAACTTTAAGCACGAAACGCAAACGATGAAAAATCTTACGTTTCGTACTCGAAACGATTATTTTGGAAACGTTCGTCCCGGAGCTCCCGTCTCCTCAAAAACGTATCGTCCGCCATATTGATTTGAGATTCCGATTGCTTTTACACTTTTTGTGGCCCGTTTTAATAGTTTCAAAAATCTAAAACATCTATTTATTACCAAAATAAGTCCTCAGACATTAATATATTACGAAAGTAATGGACATCTAGTGCCTGTAAAAATTCGTATTAACAGTGTATATTACTTGTGGTGTTTCTTAACAGATGGCAGCACAAAGGAAGTGATGTGGAAACGATTGATTGAGACGACTCATTAAAATTCCTCGTTTGCGTTTCGAATGCGTTTCGTGTCTCTCTCGACTTAAAGTTCGTGAATACAGCCCTTAAACTTAAAAATGGAAAAATTAAAACTTTGAATCTTAATAATTCTAAAACTAATTCGAATTTTAAAAAAACGAAACGACAATATGTTTGTAAAAAATAATTGTATATGTGTTTAAAATATTGTACTTCTACCATGATTAGTTTTTCTTTTATAACGAAAAAAGTGTACCAATTATTTCATTGGCTGCTGCGAAACGAGCTAGATTCAATGTTAATCTTGGTGGTCTGATATCGTTAGCAGGTTGCCATATCAGATGCAATATTTTCGTCATCTTAAAATCAAATAATACTGCCTTCTGGTCTGATTCGGAAATATTCGGAATTGCAAGCGAGAAAGCTCATTTCATTGGTGTGTAAGCATGACATCATCGAGCTGGCAAAGTGCCAAACCAATCAAATGAGCGCCTGCAACGATCTGAAGTAATTATTATTATTTTTTGATTTAGTGGTATTTAATTGGTGGATTTTGTATGGGTAGTGGTTTGAATTGGCGTCTGATTTTAAGTAGCCAAGGATCGGGACCCCGGAAGTTTGCCGAACGGAGATAGTAGTTTTTGATTCTAAGGTGACGAATTATACGTTAAGTTTCAGTTTACTAAAAGTAGTTTATAAATTATGTTAAAATTTTACAATTACATCAGAGGCATATATAGAAATTTTTTTCGGGAGGGGCCCTATGTTATTCCTCAGCCCCTCCCATGTATATTTCAAAGGTCCAATGTAGCTTTTTAGTACATTTTTAGGTAGAATTTGCATCTTAAAGAACTTAATATAAAAAACGTATGGCTAATTAGGTTCCAACCACATAGGGGGGTCTGAGGGTCCAACCCCAGAAATTTTTTAGCATAGGTGCCAACTTTAATCAAATATTAGGGGCCCAGTACTATACAATAAAAATATTAGTTATTTAATATAACAGCGGTCTTTAAACTTGAAATCTGCCTCTTTTAAAATTAGTGTTTCATCTCATTTTGAAACTCTTTAAGAAACATTCAAAGGTAACTTGAGTATTCCCCAAAGTAACTCGCGGACCCCCAGGGGTCCGCAGACCACAGTTTAAGAAACGCTGATTTATTGCACATCAGATAGTTTTTAAAAGAATTTATTAGATTAGTAATAGGCGGAAAAAGAATCCAAGAATATTTAGAGCTATTATATTATTAAAAACTGCACAGGCAAATTTTGATACCTATTGTTTTCATAAACATGGCTACTGTTGTTAAAAAGTATTCAAATAAATAACTCTGAAGATGCAGAATTAATATATGTATTTTTATTAACTGAAGACACTTAAATTTAGAAATTGGGTTATGAAATAAAGTTTAATGTTTTTTTTAGTTTATTTATTCAACAAAGAGCACAAACAAAATTTGGAAAGTTGTCGACATTTGTACAAGTGCTACTATTAATCTCTGAATTTGCACATTTTAACAAATTTACTCAACACCCATCGTAATTTCGGGTAGATAAGCCATGGCCAGTGTTTAAAAGTTGGAAAATATCCTCAATGGCTTAACTGTAAGGACAGAATTTCTGATGAAATTTTATTTTTATGAAGACACTAACTGTACAAAAAATTTAATTTGCTCCAGGTCATTTATGTGCCTGGATGTATTCTTTTGTATTAATGTTACTACTATTGTATAACTTCTGCATAATAATTTAACACATTTTCTTATCAATTTTATTTGCATTTAAAATTTTGCTGTAAGTTTTACAACACTGCTATATTAATAATGATTATTTACATAAGAAAAAAGAATACAGGTGGATTAATTTTTGTTTTCATACTCTAGTAATTTTTATTATCTAGTTACTTACCCGAAATTAAAGTAAATCAAGATGTTTTAAATGACAACATCACAAACACAGTTGTGTAACTACGGATGAATTTTGTGATGCACTTTTTCAGCATGCCTATCTCTAACACTCTGTGCTTGGTAGGCAAGTGCGAGAGATACGGGATCCCTATCTCTCCATTGCCAGTTGCACCTATGAGAGGAACATTTGGATACAGCTTCTTGAAAAGGTTACTCTCCACATTATGAGCTTTATATAAGGAGTACCCCTTTGCCACACACGTAAACATAAACGCCACACACTTACGGTCCGGTTTCACCAGTCCTGCATCCCTAAAACCCTTAAGGGTTTCCAATGTCCCATCTGTACTTGATCCTTGAGAGATAACAATTGAACCTGCTTCCATGCCGGTCCCACAGAAAACAAGAATGGAACCAATCTGAGCAGTAGCAGATCGTTCTATGGCCAAACCACCAATCGCCACCTGCGAGCTTTCCCGCAGCAGCACAGATTGCATCAGTTTGTTGTGGGCAGAAGACATTTCACGAGTTAAGAATACCAACACGCACTGAATCTTAGTGTCCTCTGGTACTATTTTGGAAATATCTGTAGGCTGCTTTCCATCAAGGGGCACCTGTATAATTTTCACATCTGGAAAGTTGGGAAAGAGAACACCGGAGATGGCTGGACCATCCTCTACTTCTACCGGATTCTTGTTTGCACAACATCCAATCACACCTGGTGTTACCATGAAATCAATTAAGCAACTTCTAGGCAGATTTGAGCCAAAGACACCTGTCATCACTATAATGAAACATCATTAAGATTTGTTACAAAGTGCTTATTCATCAAATATCATGAAGATTTTAGAGATCAGATGAGTCAGTAAAAGCTTTGTTTAAATTTAAAAGAATAATGGGAGGAGGGTTGTAAGGAAATTATTATAAAGAATCTAAATGAAATTACAAAATTTTCCGACTTAGTCTTGATTTAGTTCAATAAAGGTTGTGCATCTTAAAAATATTGTCTAGATATTACAAAACAGATTTTATACAACTATTCCCCACCCAACTGCTACATTTATCGAGGGTGATGGTGTTCCTGGGATCTCCCAGATTTCCAGGTTTTTCTATTTACTGGCCAGGCTATATAACAAAACTCTGTACCTGCATAGGGTCTTGATGGATTTCTATCCAAAATACAGTTTTTATTTAACTATCTAAAAAAACTGTATTTTAATAAAATTTTTGGAAGAATTCTGAATTAGTTTAATATTTCAGCTTCTAGGTTTTCCAATTTCTGGGACAATTTTTCAGGTTCTTCACCCTTGGTCCCAATTATCCCTGATTTATATTAGTTTTCAGAAAAGTTGATTTGGAAAAGCCATGTTTCAATGCCAGTTTTAGGAGAAAACATTCTTTAGAAAAAAACGTAAGTGTCGACTTTTTAAAAATTTTGTCCAAGCTACACAGGCAGCATATTAATAAAACCACTTTTGCATGTACTGGTTATTATGATTAAATCAAGTGTACAATCAAGAGTATAAATACACAGAACATTCCTTACCATCTTTGAGGAATTTTCTTTTTGTTATTCGGCCCTCCATTTTGCATTTTTTAGCCTCTGGATGAGAGATTTGATGAAATATGTGAGGAAATTGTTGAATAAACAAACTGGAAGCAAATGCTATGCAAAACGCTGGCCTTATCCGGATCTTGTTAAGGTCCCAACACAGTTCTAAGGCCAGGGATTCACATAATGTAGTAGAAGGATGATGTCTAACATGACTAGGAGCACTGTAATCTTCAATCAAAGCTACCTAAAAATGTTCAAACAACCCAAGTCAATCAACAATTACTATTATTAGCATTAATGTGATTGAACACTTGCAATTTATATACACTTATTTGAATTATTCTATTTACAAAATAATTTTAATTTTTTTATACATTCTAAAAAAATGGTTTAATCCCATTATGTTCCATTAAATAACATGTTGCTATATTGGTAGTCAAATATTGCCAAAATTCAATAGTTGTGATTGATTTATCTGATCAGATCCAGATTATATACGTGAACAGCATTCACAGAAAATTTGCTCTTCTGCAGAAAACATTTTTTGTTTATATTTCCCCATATTTTCGGGACTTTTTGGTAGAAAATTAAAAATTACTCAAACAGCAATATAAAATAGTTATAGTGAAAAAAATTAGTGTATTTTACAAGGGGTTAGTATCTAAAATTATAGAAAATTCCTGTAGAAAAATTTTATTCAAAAAAATTACGTTTGCTGAAAGGTTTTCATTTTATCTGGCTCTGTATTTGATGTTTGTCAGTAGGTTTGCATTTTTTGGTGATATTTCACTTCTTAGGCAACTGAAATAGATTGTTGATATTTAACAGAACTAATACTGAAATTGAACTGAATGTTTTTAAGAATGGTTTTCAAAAAATACTAATTAATTACAGTTAAATAATGACACATTTTTGGTTATAAAAGTAAGATCTTTTTTTCAAGAATTTGATGCAAGTGAACCTAAATAGTACTTGGATACTCTCAATAAGGTAAGTTAGCTTTTCTCTCTTTTTTAAATCTATAAACTGATTTTACCTGAATTTTTGTTATCTTCCTTTCTTGTGTTTCAAATTGTTTTTATTTTACACAAGAAGGTGTAAACTGATAACATAAAAAGTTGGAGGGTTCGGGGGTCTCCCCTGAAGTACAATTTAAGAATTGAAAACTGAACTTCAAAAACAATCCAAGTGCCAAAAAGTAAATTTTCCATATTTGATCATTTTAAATTTTATTTTCCATAGGAATGTACAAAATAAGTCATCTTTTATGCTAATTTTGAACTAGTACTAATAATTGTTGTGGCGATAAGCCGACTTTATAGGTTAACGATGGTAATTATTTTTTCAAGTTTAATAACTCCTATTTTTCCTTTTAGGCATTTAGCTAGTTTTTGATGTCCAGTCTCAATTATTTTTAAAGCAGAATGTTAGATTTTACGCAAGATGGTGAATGTTATAAAGTTGGAGAAAAGGGGGTTTCCCATATTAAGAAAGAACACTTTCCCAAAATGTTTTAGGTTAATTAATAACTTTCAAAAACTATTTACATTTTTTTCTGTAAATTAATTTTGAAAAATTAAACTGCAAAAAGTGGCTCAAGTATATCCCCACTCTTCCTATACATCAGTGTCGTCCAACTTTTATTTACCAGAGTGCCAATTAAAACGTTTTATAAGTAGGCGAGTGCCAGAGTTTAAAAAACAGTAAAAATATTTTACTATTTAAAACAGGCAAACCAAGCTTATAATTCAACACTGTGATAATTTCACTTCAACTATAGAGATTTAACGCATTTGCATTAAAGAAATATCTTACATTTAAGAGCAATGCAAAAATATCAACTGGGCCACATAAACATACTTCTTTTATTTATTCGATTTGCATCTTGATTACCTTTATATATTAAGATTGTGGTCGACTCAGAGTTTTAGGTATAAAATGGGGGGGTCGCGGCCTGGCCTTGGTCCACCCCCCCCTTAGGGATGCACGCCCCACACTTTGAGAACCACTGGTTTAAGGCTTTAGTGATTTACAGGTAAACTGTCATTTCTAAATTATATCCAAATAAGAGGTAAGATTTTTTTTCTTAAGAGTTTATAGGAACATTTAACTATCAAAATAGAGTTCTAAGACACACAACTGCGACCCTATCGTGAACTTCCTGAAATTACGCACCTGTAGATGGTTAATTACAACTCATAGCTTTTACTGATTTGATAACTCTTTTTACTATTGTTCCAAATTGAATTTTCTAATATTGATGCTCTTTTACTTAATAACCCTTTAAATTTTAAGTCATTTCAAAAACAATTCAAAAGGGGACAGGGGTTCTGTGGGATTTTTTTTTTGAAAATTCGACCGACAAGTAATATTCGACCTTTGCTATTTTTAACACATTTTTGGAATAAAACTGAATAGCTTATTACCTTGTTTTAATTTAATTAAGATATTACATTTTGCGACCAGGCCGAGTGCCATGCAATTCTCTGCTAAGGCCACGGGTTGGACCATACTGCTATACATGATTAATATCATTTATCTTGTAGGGAGTGCTTGTTTTTAAGTGGTTGTCTTCCTTTTTTTTAAGAATGTTCAAGAATAAAGATTGTTATTAACTTCTTATAATTATTTTTTAAGATTGAAGTTAAAAATCTTAACAAAACCTGCCTTTTTGTCTATCTTATAAACATGTGCTTTAAAAGACATCCCTGTACACTAGAGAACTCTCAATTTTCTCATCCATTCTCCAGGGGATTTTACCTAATACGCAGGGTTCAAATTTGTTGTCAAATCCTGCCAGGGTGGTACATGATTTAAATGTGATGATTAGCCCGACATTAGCTAGTTGTGTGGATTTATTATTTTTTTGCAACCCTCAGGGACCTTTGGAGGTATCGCACAAAACTTGTGCGATTTCATCCTGTGAACCCTGCTAATTAGAAGTTCCACATTTTCAAATACATTTAGAATGTAGCACTCCAAAAAATAGGAGAGCTTAAAATGATGAAAGGGGAATTGTTAATCAAACAACCGGCAAAGAGTTAGGAAGATTAATTTTATACAGGGGAAAACATAAATATTAATAAATTTTATTTACCCTACAAAACCAAGCTATGTCTTTTCTCCGATTTTTTTCTAAATCGGCCATACTTTTCCACAAAGTACATACTTGAGCACAATTACATAGATCTTTAGCATTTAAATTTTTAAGAATGCCCTCAACAATTGGTGGTGAACTGGACAGTATGTGACCATAATCAATGTTTTCAAGTATTTCTGATGACTCAGGACAACCTGGACCAGCCATTATTAATAAAAAAAACCTTTGTAATTACATAAACACATTTAATGTCAAATTTCTCCACTTATAAGTAATATTGTTTGAAAATGCGAGAATATAAACAAAGAAAATTCTCCATGGAGCTCTTCAATTTACTTCCACTTCTACTTCGTTTAACAGCTGATTGCAACCAAGTTAAGTTTAGTTGTGAAAAATTATTGTGGGTGGAGAACTTACTGAAGAAAAGAGGCGGAGTTTATCTGCCGGAAACTCTAGCTCCGCCCACTCTATTTTCGGTTTTTCTGAGTTTTTCGTTTTACAAAGACGCATGACGCATGTCCTCTGAAAAGAGTTGAACCTACTACTCTATGGTTGAACCTCGTACAAATTGCAATAAAAGGTTTTTCAACGGTTTTCACTTAGGAACGACCTCAATAATAATATATTAAAAGTCGGACTACGGGAAATTGATTTTTTTATTTAAAAAAAATAGTTGAAAAAGTTTTTTTTGGAAAAAATTGAAATTTTTAATTTTTAAAATTAATTTAAATAATTAACTATATGAAAAATTAAAAAAAACCCTAAAAACCTAACAACAGCATCAAAAGAGAAATACAAAGGTTTAAATTTAGAAATGACCTAAATATTAATATACTAAAATTTAAAAATTTTACAAGTTAAAAAAATTCAAAATTTTTTTAAATTTCCATTTTTTTTGCGAATAACGTATTTTTTTTTTTCAAATTCGTGCCACAAACTTTTGAGGCTTTTGAAAAGGTCATTTGCCGGTGGATATTGTCCACAGATAGTTATGTTATGGAAAACCGGTGGAATTCACCCTTAATTAATTAGTTAATTAATTAATTTAAAATTGTGAAATTGGTAAAATTTAGTACAAATTTCCAAAGAAGTGTAAACAGGTAATATTTTGGCATATTTCCATCAAAATGTATTTAATTAACAATACAATTATATATTAATAACACATAATTAACAAATTAATTAATTTTTTTATAAAATTTGAAATTTTATTAAACTTTAATATCCTAATATAGGCTTGTAATACATATTGCAATAAAAGTTGAAATAGACTTTAAAATTGAAAAAAAATTCTGAAATATGTCAAACTAGTCTCAACACCTGGAACAAATTGCAATAAACGCTTTTCAAACGGTTTTCACTCAGAAATAGGCTAACTAACAACATACGAAAAATCGAACAAAATTGGACAATGGGAAATTAAATTTTTCAATTTTTTTAAAACATACATTCTGGAACAAAAATATTTAAAAAAATTTCCAGAGGCAAGTAATACATGTTTATAGGTTAATTTTCTATTGTGCTGCAGAAAAATGTAATATTTTTGCTATAAAAATTTAAATGGACTTCAAAATTTAAAAATTTCGTCCTATTTTTATTATGTTAATTAACAATTAAGCCATTTTTAAGTGAAAGCCGTTGAAAAAGCGTTTATTGCAATTTGTTCCAGGTTTTAAGACAAGTTTGACGTAAATAAGAATTTTTTAAATTTTAAAATTGTGAAGTTAGTTTTAATTTTTACTGCAAAAATATTATATTTTTCTGCATCACAATAGAAATTAATTTAAAAACATGTATTACATGCCTCTAGAAAAAAATATTAATATATTTATTGTTCCAGAATGCTTGCTTTTTTTTAAATAATTAAAAAATTAAATTTCCATTGTCCGATTTTTCGTATGTTGTTAGGCCATTTCTGAGTGAAAACCGTTTAAAAAGCGTTTATTGCAATTTGTCCCAGGCGTTGAGAGTAGTTTAACATAATTAAGATTTTTTTTACAATTTTAAAATTTTGAAGTCTATTTCAACATTTCTTGCAAAAATAATATTTTTTATGTAATTAGGATTAAAAATCTACCTATAAACATGTATTACAAGCCTGTATTATTATATTAAAATTTTAAATTTTATAAAAAAGTAATTAATTTGTTAATTGTGTTCTTAATATAATTTTATTGTTAGTTAAATAAATTTTTATGGAAATATGCCAAAATATTACCTGTTTTCACTTTTTTGTAAATTTGTACTAAATTTTACCAATTTCAAAATTTTAAATTATTTAATTAACTAATTAATTGAGCTTGAATTCCACTGGTTTCCCATTATATAACTATCTGTGAACAATATCCACTGAAAAATTACCTTTTCAAAAGCCTCAAACGTTTGTGGCACGAATTTGAAAAAAAAATTAAAAAAAAAACTTCGTTAACTCGTATGTTTTTTAAATTTTATTACATTAATATTTAGGTAATTTCAAAAGAAGACCGTTAAGTTTATCTCTTTTGACGATTTTGTTAATTTTCAGGGGGGGTAATTTTTTCATATAGCTAAAATATTCAAATTAATTTTAAAAATTTAAATTTCAATATGTTTTCTAAAATAAAGGCATTATTCGGTTTCATCACTCAAAAATAACCTATAAACATGTATTACATGTCTATATTATTTTTTTGGTTTTTCGAATTTTTTCGGGCATTATTTAAAAAATTTAAAAAATAAATAAATTTCCCCTTGTCCGATTTTTAGTATGTTATTATTGAGGTCATTCTTAAGCGAAAACCGTTGCGAATACTTTTATTGCAATTTGTCCGATGTTCGGCCCTATTTTTCGCTATTTTCAGTGGACTAATTAGTAAATATTAATTGATAATTTTGGATCTTCTGGGAAAATTTTGTACCAACTTATTCCTACTTGATTTTCCCCGACAAAGAAAAGTGATGATTCAAAAATTTTTCACGAAATATAAAAACATTAGAAGCTTAGAAGTATATTTTTTTAAAAGCTTATGAATGTCAATTTTACCAAGGCGAGTTAATATAATCCCGTTCCCATGTCATCTAGATTTGAACTATAAGTAAAGTTTATAAAAAGTCTCAAGATCAGAAGTTCCCACCATACTCACCCAAGGGCCGGTAAAAACATAAATAATAATAACAGTTCATTCAAAATAGCAATACATATTTGCTTAACATTCTAAAGTTTGTGTCCTAATCTTTTTTTTTCTTTTTTAAGAAATTTAATACCTTTAATTTGTGAACTGTCCTTAAAGCTATACATAAAATCAAGAATTTATATTATTTGTATATTCATCATCTTTTTTGTTCAAAACATTACTTATCACTGTAATTTTCTACATTACCTATAGTTACTGATTTTCATAGTTACTGTTGTAAACAGCCCAATTTTCAACCATTTTTGTTTGTAAATGTTGAACATTTTCCATAGGAAAATTCTTCAACAAATCTTCACAGATTTACGAAAATTAATGCATGATTAATTAAATTTCAGCTAATTTTTAGAATCGCTCAAGTTTTATATCGCAATGTGAAGATAATTGTAGAGTCGTATGTTTTTCATGCCTGATTTCAGGCTTTAAAATTTTTATATTTAACCATTACATTTGGAGTATTTTTATCTAACCAAAGGAAAAAGGGAAAAAGAAGAGGCATATATTTTAATGTGATCTGAAGTTCCAAAGTTCATTATCTTTATAAACCTCATTTTATCTTACTGATAATCATCTCATTCTTAAAAATGTCTTATAATACAACTTTCTTTTCCCCAAACTTTCCATCTGAGATAACTCTTGAAAGAACATCCCAATCATGTTAAAGCAGAGTATTTTGATAAGGACACATGACTCGCGCATTTTAACAATGATTTGGAGAAATAAATAACTGTTCGTTTCCATTCTATCTTTCTTCGTACTTAAAAAACTCAACTTGGTAGGGGAATTTGTATTAGTACTATAAAACCTTTTCCATAATTTTTGTGCATAAAAATTTCAAGTAGGCAGGGGATTTTGTATTACTGTAAACCCTTTTCCGTAACTTTTCTGGGTTAATTTTTCTTGCCCTTGTAAATGTTTATTATTCTCTAATTTCATTTACACACACTGGGAAAAATTTCTTATTTAACTTGTAAGGTTTCTATAGTGAATTTTATAAGTAAGAGTACTCCTCCTTATAATTTTTTATGCATTATGTGCGTATTATTTTAAAAATAATGCATTTTATGCACGCATTTTATTTTACTTAAAAATTATTATAAGTTATATTTTAAATATTTTTAAATTCAATTATAAATTTATTTTAAGCTAACAAGTTCTGTTCAACTAGTTTTTTAGGAGAATATTCAAAAGGACTCGTGTGATCTAAAACTAATGACCAGAATTAATAATGGACTATATTCATGCCACGCCCATATTAATCACGTGATCAGGAAAAACAAACTCACTATCAAATCATATCTCACTGGTAACCAATTGCAAGCTCAGTAGGTCACATGATGGGGAAAATGTGACATCAAACGGATATAGTCCATTCTCCAATCTAAGAATTTGACGATACCTGATTGAAAGTAGACCTTTGAGATTATGATGTATTTTGATGTAAGTAAGCAAACTAATAAAAAAAATGGGCGCAAGTTCAGACGTGCGGATGCTTGGCGAATTTTGGCTGTTTAGCGGCACATTTAGAAGCCAAATCATTCACTTAACATTAGTTAGGGTTACCATATTAGTCATCTTTACCGCTAAAAACTTGGCGCATCCGCACCTCTGAACTTGCGCCAAAAAATGTTTCAAACTATTTTTCAACCTAGTCGTTTTTTTACTGGCGGAAAAACTAAATTCTAAAATTCATTGCAAGATAAAGTCAGATACGGCAATTTTTGTCAAGGTCCGTCCATAATCTCAAAATCTCATAAATATTCACGAATATGGAATCACCAAAGAAAGTAGGTGAAACCGTGAAACCAATAATAAATTTTACGAAGTCATCCGCACGCGGATTCGCTTAATAAAAGTAAGTTTTACTTGAATCATAGGGCATCTCACTCAATATCATATTAATTTAGATTGTTTAAAATACAATGCTTCTATAGCTACCGATCTGCATAGCATATTTTGAGAATAATGAAAATATAGAGATGTAATTTTTATAATTAATCTTACTTAGATAAAAGATATTGACAATATTCTATTATGTTACTCATGCTAATACCATGCTATCTTTAATAATAGTTCCTTATGTTAGTATTTTAAATTTTTTTAATCAAAATTATCATAAATGTATATTTTTGTAATTAGTAAAAATATATAATCTAATTCTAATATATATTTCTTGGGTCTTTCATAATTGCCATTACGTCTATTGAAATTTACGTCTTGAAATTCTGGAATTTTTCTCATAACCTATATGTGAGCTTCCATTTTTCTAAAATCTTATTTATCCCCATCTTCTTTTTGAATTCCTGACATATTTCTTCGTTATAATCAAAATTTTGGACTACGTATTTTTCCCTAATTGAAATGTTCATTGCTGGAGGTCTCACGTTTTCAGCAGTACACTGTTAACGATTATCTTTCTCCCTCTCCCATTATTCTTTTAGTTTATTCAAACAGGATGGAGGCTATTTTTCTTGTCTTCAAATTAATTCGTTTGAATGGGCAAACCAGCATTTTTTGAAAACAGAAAAAAATGAAAATGTCTTTTCCCAGTAAAATAGATCTAAATTCAAAAATTGACAAGAAAAGTTTCAAAAAATTTAGTTAATTCAATATATTCAAATAAAAATTGACAATCCCTTTGCCTTTGTTTAGGATTGAATGACGTCAGATCTGAAACCAACATAAAGTGAAAACTAACAATCGCTTTGAATTAAATTATTGAACTAAGATTGTTTAAAATCAATACCTAGGATTTAATGAAGTCACATTTTGACATTTGACGTTTTCGCGCCCCTTCTATTAAAGTCAAACTTTGAAATTAAATAAAAAAATAAATAATCATCGTAACTAAAAAAATGCCCGTATATTATGCTGGACTTGCCCATTTCTTAAAACAAAAATTCCCAATACATTAATAGCTATCTTAGTTGTGTCATTTTCCCTGATACAGCTGGACCATAACTAAACATAAAAAAATGTAAAATAGATTGAAAATTTTCTAATAGTATTTATATTATAAATAAATTTAAAGGACCTTGTATACTTAGAAAGAAGTGCTTTTTACTAATTGATTTTGCGGTCTTTCAACAGCATTAATTTCTTGTGGCAGACAGAGAGCATTAATTTCTTCAATATTGAAAAAGTAAAAAGAAAATGCATAAATGACCCATTAGGCCTAGGACGTTGCACAAGTCAATGGGGATTTTTTTTTCAAATTTCCTAGATACCCCCCCAGTTGTTACAAATACTGAAACATTATTACCTGCAAATTTTCAAGTCTCTAAGACGATTTTTGACCCCGCCCCCGCGCCCTTCAAAAGTAGGTTTCCCATGTTAAAGTATAGGAAAAATATTGAAAGTATCGTCATTTTTTTTTGTTCTTTTCATTTTTTTATTTTTTGGACTGCCTGAACAGAGTCAATATCGAATTAAAATCTATACAGGGTGTTTCAGATAAGTGTTTCATAACTTCTAGGGGGGATAGTAGACACCTAGGATCTCTAACCTAGACGAGTCAGAATCACACAGGATTTGGGGGTCTCAGACCAAATCCCAGGGAGTTAAAAATGGAGCGACACTTCAAAAAAAAAATGAAAAATTCAATTTGTTGAAGAACTACTAAATTGGTAAAAATTTAATTAGGGTATCATAAATTGCGGCTTAATATGATCTTCAAAATTATCTCAAAAGTCTTAGCTTTAAAAATTTTTTTATTACGAAAAAAGTTAAAAAACCACAAAAAATTGGCCAAAACCTTATTTTGTATTTCGAAATTATTTCTTTTGATTTGATAATCTGAAAGATCATAGTTGCAAACCCTCAAGTCCAAAGTTTCACGTAAATACAATCAAAATTAAACGCTTGAGATCTAGTTAAAGTTTGTTTTTTGGGTGCGCTAACAACACATTACAATCCTGACATAATCTTTAGTCCTCGTCAAGCCAATGCTCATTTTGTCTTCTGATTGGTCGAACAAAATCTTTTGATGATGCATTTCTTTTTTCTTGATAATTTTTTTTAAATCTTTGACTAATCACGGTAGTGAGTAGTGATGAAAAACGGCTCAGAAACTTTTGTTCTCCTCCCTTTCTCTCTCACTTCTCTCTAGGCACGGCACGCATAAAGCACGATATTCACCAAAGAAGGAGGAAGCAGAATTTATTTCCTGGTGGCATTAGTTCTATCGGTTCTATCGAGAGGAGGAAAAGATTTCCGCACTTGTGCGATGAAATAGTGGTGGCACCGGTGGCACTGGCATCGTTTACTTGGTTTACTTTCGAAATCAAAATAAAATAGTAAAGTTGGAACGATGGCTGTATCTAAAGCCGGCAGTGGTGGACCTTTAAGTTACCTTGCAGAATTACTGGGTGCTTCGGAACCGGCACTTAGATTATTGCTGACTATTTTGTTAGGTAAGTGCAAATGCACAAGTATATGAGTATTTGGATCGAATTACATCGATTTCTATTCCATCAAATAATCTGCCGTAGAACGCAGTATCATGCATTGATCTGGATAGGTTTATTGATTCTCAATAATATATTTAATGATTCTTCAATATGAGAATAAAACCTTGTCTATATCATCCATTGTTCAAATTTGTTTGGATCTAAAATGTTACTTATATATGCCCTTGAACTCAGTTTGTATAGGTATGTTAGAAATGCATTAATAATCTAGATTTATACTCTAAACTTAAAAATAAAGCGCACTACTTTGTTTGCATTTTGATAGAAATAGCTACTTAGTAAATATTATGTTCTTGCTGGTCTATAACTATTTTTAATCATTAACCATGTGCATTTATTCTCCCACAGCAAGATCTTAAACAGTATTCTACACATAAAATTTGCTAAAGAAACAGCATTCAAAGAATCAATTTTTACATGCTTCATTAGTTTATTTTCAAATGCTTTAAAGCTGCTGGAGCATTTTTCTGCACAGCTTTGGAAAGACTCTTTGGTCTACTTTCTGAATAGTCATGAAGTTGGTACTATTGTATGGCTGATTATAAATCACAATTTATCATAAACACTGTTTGATTTTATAGGTTATCCCTTGGCATATCTGCATCGTAAAGTACTTTACGGAAAGAATGCAAACCTTCAGCATTTATTCTTTATTGTGTGTGGTTTGTCCCTAGGATTTTTCAATTATGGTATGTAGAAAATTTGGTTCTCTTCATCAGCATTCTCCAACCCTTTTTTACTTTAAAATCCATGTCAAAATTTTAAAAAATATTCGGTTCTTAATTATCCTGTCCACCGTACTGCTGAATCCGAAATCGGTAAACAACCCATTGACTTTTCTATGGATGTGCCGCTGAATTTGGCAGTTATGGAACGGTCGACGGGATAATACGCAAGTACCCAATATTCTAAGATTTATACCTAGGGGAGAGGAGGGAGGAATGGGACAGTGGGAGGAGTGGGACAGCTGAAATTCTGGAAAAATAAATCAGTTTATTTTATTTCCAATTTGGTCATTAGATGGCCTTCTTATAGCTTCTTGTTATTTCCTTCATTTAGTTTATCCAGCAGCAAGTTTCTGTTTATAATTGTAAAAATTTGATTTTCCCACTTCCAAAGTTAATATCCAGTCTATCTTGAGTTTTATTTCATTTCTCATGTAATTTGTAGAACAAACATTATATAATGCCATTGTAATCTAAAATATATAATTTATGCTAATCTGCAATTTCATAAAGCCTAACACCAGCATAGTTTATGTGACAAGTTATATTTTAAAAGCGATGTGTGGAGGGAGGAATGGGACACTCTGAAAAATGTAAACAAAATCTGCAAAAATGTAAACAAAATTTGAAAATATTAATTTCTGATAGCTTTCTATCGCTTCAATTGAAATGCTTTTCTTTTCTTGAATAAACAATTCCAAGTATTACATTGTATTTCAATTTTTGATTCTTAACACCATGGGAAAGAGTTCAAGTGTACTAAATATTTTTTAAAAATTATTCTATTATAGATATAAAATTGAAAGCTGTTTAAAAATGTGGGCAAAGGTTAAAAGAATAGTAGGTAAAATACTAGGCCCTTTCTCATTATTACATTTTACTAATTTTCTTTACTTTTCAAAAGTGTCCCATTCCTCCCATACTCATGTCCCACTCCTCCCACCCATGAGGGAGGAATGGGACAAAATTCTTGTTAATTTGAATGATCAAAAGTGATAAAATTAAACAACATTTAAGAACTGTACATTTTTAAAAAATTAAGTTAAAACATGTAAGTTTATTATCCAACCATTTGCATCTATGAATAAGCAGGGGATAATGAATAAAAAAATATTTAGTGAAAATTGTCCCATTCCTCCCTCCTCTCCCCTACTGTTGAAATAAAAATGTAATGACATAAAACTAAGATGTTTTACAGGATGTTTTTTGGTTTAATTCTGTTAATGTTCCCGCTAAATACCGCCAAGCTCTTTTGAATGCCATATATTCAAATACTGTCAAATTTATCTGATTTTTATTGATAAACTGAACATTTTAATCTATGAGTATGAAATTATTTAACAATATTTCTACTTTTTGGTGTCTAAAAGAGCATGGTGGTATTTAGTGGAAACATTAACGGAATTGAAATTTTTTTTTAAATATTAAACTTAATTATGAAACACAAGTTTTTTTTGTAAGGTGCTAGCTAAACCTCCTCAGCTTCGCCGATTTAAGTTAAATTTCTTACTGTATGTTCCTTTTTAATTATATAATGATAAGTATTTTTTATTCATATAATTAAGGTATAGTTTTTTAATTTATTTATTTTCAGGATTTGATATTCTCCACTCAGTTGCATGTGTGGTTATTATGTACATCATTCTTCTTACAATTGGAGGGACATTCAATTCAGTTGTTATTTCTTTCACATTTCTCATGGTAAGTATTTTTCATACATTAGGTTATAAGTTTTAAATTTCAAAGTGATGTGAAAGGTTTTGCATTTGATTAATTTAAAATTTACTGTACCATCAATGAAATTGTAAATTTATTTGGTGGTAAAAAATTGATTATTATTTTTTAATGCATGATTTTTTCTTTCTTTTTTGAGTTTGTCTATGTAAGTTAAAATAGCTAATAAAGTCATTTGTAAAAAAATTATTGGGAATTGTAATAGAAAACAAAAGCTGAAATAATAAGATAAAAACTTTTATCATGCTCAAACTTGAATTCTAACTTCTTAACTTAAAAAAACATTTCTAATTAGTACTTTAAAAGCTGATATGGGTTAAAACTAATTTAAAATTTTTTAAATTTCTTTTAGAACAGTAAATTAATGAATTAAGAATTTTTTTTTTCATAATTTAAGATTGAAAAAACTTAACTAAGCTGACATCTGATTAAAATAAGCACATTAAGTCAATTTCATTTATATACTTCCCGTGTTAATTAGTTCTTTAATTGATGTTTTTCAGTCCTACTTGATTTTTGGTTATTATATAACTGGTACAGATGATTATGACATTAAATGGAGCATGCCTCAGTGTGTTTTAACTCTTAGGTTAATAGGTATGTACTCTTAATTTCTTTCCTACATTCTAAAAAGTTTTACTGTATTCATATCGGAAGTAACTATTTCAGGCCTTTCTTATGATGTATATGATGGTCAAAAACCTGAGGTAAGTTAAAAAACAAAATGAGTACTACATCCTTTATTGTGTTTTTGTTCTGAATTTTTTATTATTTTTAAAAATAAAGTTAAAAATAACTGCAGCGAACAAACAAAATGAGTTGCTTGTGTTTTATCCAAAATATTAGTCATCATTCTTAGTCATTAGTCTTCATTCAATGTGTATCTTAAAATAAATTTATCATAAAAATTAAAGTAACATATTAAAGAAATCTTAAAATATCTATCCTAAAACTACCTAAATATAACTAATCTTATAACTGCTGAACATCACCGTGCAGTAGTTAAATTAATGTACTTTAGATTAAGCATAGTTTAGCTTTATATTCTTTTAATGAAAGACCTTTTAACTGGAACACAACCTTGATTATTCTTAAATACAGTAAAATTCCAATTATCGGAATCAATTGGGACCGGACCCCATTTGAAAAATTGGATTTAAAAAATTGATCAATTTTAGTTAATTACTGTATGTATGTTGAAAATGGTAATTAATTAAATAAAAAGGCAACACTAACATGTTAAGCATACTTATAAGTGCTGTACGTACTGGACTGTAAACGAAAAACATTGCTTTCTGAACAACTCACACAAAGTAAGTTGTTTGATAGAATCATTATTTTGCAAATTGCAGTAAATTTTCAGTCTTAATTTTTTTCTGAAATTCCGAAAGTGATTCGGATAATCAGGGATTCAGATAGACGGAGTTCGAATAATTAGAGTTTTACTGTATAAGCTTGTTCACTTATGTTTCTTTGTACTATTTTAGTGACACGCCAATTATTTTACAGGAGGCACTATCAAGTGACCAAAAGAAAACTGCTTTGAAAAAACCTCCCACACTTTTAGAGGTGGCTGGCCATACATATTTTTTTGGTGGATTTATGGTTGGTCCTCAGGTTAGTAATTCAGTATTAACAAAAATATTCCTGGTTGTAGATTTTTAATTTTACAGGTACTTAAAAAATCTTTACAAATTTGCTTTTTCCTGCAAATTTTTCGATATTATACAAACTGTTTTCAATAAAAGCAGAGATGCAGAAAATGCTTTTACTTCTAAGATTTCCCCCAATGTATACTAAAATTTCCCCAAAATTTTAAAATGCAATCTAAAAAAATCTAATTCATGTTGACAATAGTATAATACTGCCGTCCTAAGTTAGAACGTCCTAAGTCCATTTTTTCACTTTTTTAGATAATGACGTGGTCTTGTAGATCTCGGTCACGCGCCTCTTTTAAGCTAGTCTAGAAAGTCCTATGTGCATGAGGAAGCCATAAAAATTTACTTTGTAATATGTCCATTTCATTAAATTTGCTGGCTGCATTGTTATAAAAACTCGATTATCTCAAAACTTGAAAAATGGACTTAGGACGTTCTAGCTTAGGACGGCAGAATAGTAACGATTGGAAACGCAAAACTAAAGCGAACCTTAGATAGAACTGTGGTGCAGGTGAAAATCGCCACGTAAATTTTGATTACACTGTACTATAATTGAATTCCATACACTTTTTCACAAATTTTCCCCATGTGACTAAAATTTCCCACTATCTTAGATCGTCGGATCGGACATATTCTGCATCCGTGAATAAAAGTAGCATGGGCTCAAAATGTTAAAAAAAGGGATTTTCTGAATTTGGGTTTTTATTTTCTAATCTTTTTTTAGTGTGGTGTTTGCCTAAGCCATAAGTTTAGTAAATGAACTGTAAAATTTACCTAAAATCCCTTCTTAATGGAAATAACAAATGTTCAGAAAATTTTTAATTTCGAACTAAGTTCTATGGATTTATGCTGCCGTCATAACGAGAAGTCAAGATGTTTTTTCTGGTTGGTGTATGTGTTGATTTATGTGAAGGAATGAACAGTAAAAAATGCTTGTGCCATGAATGCTAACTTGTGAATCAACGAACAAAATCAAGATTTAACCATTTCAATCCTGACTGCCCATAATTTACCATAACATTCAGTGTTAATTTTGGATAGTCTAGTTCATAAATGGTTAAGCCTTCCTTGTACAAATTTAGTTACATAAAAAGAACAGAAATACAATTAAATCTGATAATTTATTGGGTACAGAAAAAATATTTTTTGTATGTATCTGCATTGCCTGCCCTGTTTATTTGACAAGGTTCTGTAGCTTCCTCAAATGAAATACTAAGATAAAATCATATCAAGCTATTTGTTATGTTTTTATTATTAAATATAATTGTTTCAGGAAGTATTGATGTCTCAAATTTAAACCTAAGTTTTTCTTCAGTAAAAATGTGTTCTTTATATTTTAAGTTAAGTTATTCCAATGTATGACAATGTTAATATTTTTGTGTTTTAGTTTCCAATGAAGAGATACCTTGATTTTATTGATGGTTCCATGAGTGGAAAGAAATCTGATGAACTACCTTCAAGGTGATTAACATTTGTACAAACTTGGCTTTACAGTAAATTTGAAAGAAGTTTTAAGAAAATTAAAACAATATCAAATATTTGACTCAATTAAACCTACAATTTATTAAATTAAAAAATTGCTTTTGAGAACTTTTTTTATAGTCCAATTCCTTGTATGTTGAGGCTTGTTTTTATGAATCTCATGTTTTTTTACAAACTGTGAACTTTTCCTGAAATTAGTCCTATGGATAATTTCAGCAAAACAATAAATCATTCCATTTTTTAATAGATATGCAAGTTCTTAATGTGTTGAATTCATTTCGATTTATTTTCTTGGAACATCATACCTGCCTTTTTATTTTTCCTTTAAAAAATATAAGTATAAGTTTAAATGTATTATTTGTGTTGAATCTCATCACATTACTCTTAAAAACATGTTATGCAACTTACACATGTTATTTTTTTTAGTCTGAGTGCTGGTATGACCCGTTTAGGGCTTGGAATATTTATTTTATCTATTTATCAAGTTGGAAACATATTTGTACCTGATAAAATCTTGATCTCAACTGATTTTGAAGTAAGATCGCTCGTAACACTCTTAATTTTGTTATAACTTATAGGTTTAAAAAATTAAGATTTTTCAAATTTATTTATTTTTAAGATTTATCTTGGTAGAAAATATTTATTATTTTTTAAAATTATTGCAGGAAGTTTACTTTTTTGTAATGAATGATTCTTAACACTCAACTTATGTGAAATGCAAAAATAAAATTGACACTGAGTTGCTAATGCAATTCTAATTTCTCCATGGGAGTTTCTGAATGTGCTTAAAATGTGATGTGTTCAATGCATAATTTCAGTCTTAATATAGTATTTCTTCTATTAATATTCTAGTAGTATTTCTTAATCTTCTTTTTAATCCAGAAATTTTGATATCTTTCAGAATTTTGCTTTTTGGAAGAGGATGATTTTCATCGGACTTTGGGGTAAAATTGTGCTTTACAAGTATATTGCATGTTGGTTGATTTCAGTAAGTATACTTAAAACTTCAGGTTTTACACTAGAAAATAACTTGTTACTTTTATATTGTTTGTGGTCAATTCTGCAAATAAATCACTAAATAGAAAACTCCGCTCTTCCTAATTTTTTTTTCCAAATGTTTATAGATGGAATATTAAAATTATGTTTTATATTAATGGATATACACTACCCTACAATAATTGACCGGACATCAAGGTATGATGTTTCCACTGAAAAAATAAATGATTTAATTTGAAGTGATTGACTTCTACGTGCTGCAATATCATTATTGACCTTTCTAGGCATATTCTCAACAATATTTTGATATTCAGTTTTGGAAATTTGTGTCCATTTCTGCCTTGAGAACATTGCTATCTCAGTTGTAGATTTTGACCATGATTCCCCACTCCTTAAATGTTGCGTTATGTTGTCTCAAAAATGTTTCCTAGGGTATGTTTTGGGTATCTGAAGGGGCCATAGAAAAAATTTCACATCTATATATTGATCCCCTGCTTGACAGAGGCTCAAACATGGCAGGAAGCATTGCCTTCTGGTAAGTAACATTTGTCCGTTTTATGAAATTGACAGAAGGTAGGAAGAATCTAACAGTCCGAAATGTTCATCCTGGCATCAATATTTAATTTACCAACAAGAAAAGTTAAGGGATCCAAGAAAAACACCCCCAAACGAGATTACACATCTCTGAATTTGACGATTTGTGCAATCCACTCGAGAAAAGACCTGCCTTTCTCATTTTTAAACTTAAGCTTGCTCAATCGACTGGACAAGTTGTTGTTGTCGTGTGCCACTTGGAATGCCCAAGCTCCACACAAGGATTCAAGGCAAAGGGGGTGCGGCTCCTGAGAAAGTGAGGCCCATAAATGGCAAGTGTGGCCCACTGGACGAGTGTTGAGTGAAACTCGATGCTTCTTAAAACAACTTTCTAGTTGTTTTAAGTCCAGTTACGACGTTGCAAACGCCATGCAAGTCTGCCTTCTTTTATGGATAATATGATGCTTGGTTTGTTTGCGGCAACAAAACAATGGATATTAAAAACGGATATTTCTTTTTACTAAGTATTGTAGCGGACCTAACCTCTGAAGCCGGTTTAAACTCATTTAGGATGATTTGAAATGTTTTTTTGTGGTTTTTACGATTTTCACACTTTAGGGCATGCTGATGCCATTAAGTCATTTTTGAGGGACAAACAACAAGTGCAATTATTGTCCCTACTCCTGTAATCATTCTACAACACCAAAAATTGGCTGTAACGTTAATAACTCTCCCGAAATTTAACGAATAGACTTGCCTCTAAATTGACTACTTGCTTCATCACTTCTTTCTAAGTCCCTAAGTTTATTTCCTTTCGAAATATCATCACAATTTCATGCAGAACTAAAGAAGGAACCTCACTAAGTCACGTGCCAGCATTGGAATGTAAAAAAATTGAGATGCAGTCTGGTTTCATGCAAATTGTCTGGTGTCCGGTCAATTATTGTAGGGTAGTGTATACAAAGAAGACAGTATATTCGTAAGGATATTTATTCTATGTAATTTTAAAGTTGGTGGGACTTGTAAGTACCGTCAGTAGATAAAGGGTTAATCAATATAAAGAAAATAATTGGGAGTAAAATTGATCTATAAGGTCTAATATTCCAGCTTTCCTATTCACAGCTTGCCTCTGCTTAATTTATATTAGTGTTCTTATAAAAAACTATTCTAGATTACTATATTTTTATCAGTGGCATCACAGGTTGAAGGAAGAAGATGCCACTCTTTCTTGCTACCTAATTGGCAAATCAGAGATGACTCGCTCGCTCTGTCTTTTTTGCCAAGTAGGTAGCTAGAAAGCTTAGCGTCTTCTCCCTTCAATCATCTAGTATAGTTAACTAAATTTAATGTTTTCTTTCCTTTACATTCTTGCAATCAATGTGTTTTTTTAAGGAATACTCTGAAAATACTCTTTACATGCTTTTATATTTTTTATTCCAATCTAGGAAGGCAGCTGTATTCTCACTGGTATGACTTATAATGGCAAAGATAAGCAAGGCAATGACATATGGGATGGTTGTGCTAATGTAAAGCTGTTGCAATTCAACAAATCAACATCATTTGAAGGCCTTATTCGGTCCTTCAATATCAACACCAATTTGTGGGTTGGACAGTAAGCATTTTCATTCTATTTAATCCACAACTAAATAATTTTATGGTTTTGTATACTATTTAAAATTTTCATTATTCGTTCTTTTAGTGATTGTGTTAATTTAAGCACTTATTTTTGGATTTTTCTTTGTATATGTTATAAAAGATTATTATTTTCAGAGCAGTATATGCACAGGTTTCGCATGTTTAAGTGCTTAAAAACTCTTCGTTTTCAATCTCTGTGGAAACATTTTGATTTTGGGTGCATTCCCTGAATTAAATTTAGAACTTAAATAATTCATCTTTAAAAAAATTCTTTCTTTTTAGTGTGTAGTAATCCTCTAGCTAGGGAAGGGTGTCTTCACCCGGGGTTCATCTCTTAGAACCACTCAGTGAATAGGGGAGTGGTATCAAACTAAGTAGAGAGATATATTAGAGACGTTTTTTGAAAAGAATAGGTTTGAGCATTGATTCTCAACTTTTTTCAAGACTGCACCATGTACCCCCAAGACTGCAAATATGTCCAAGGGTCAAGGATTTCGATGCTGGGTTGAATGTAAATTTTAGGGCTAACTAGTGAAATATGGGAGTCTGGGGGAACTCCTCCATAAAATTTTAGAAATTTTGACTTTAAAGTTAGTATTTTAACTTATTTTTGGGCAGTTCTAAAATGTTGTAAGTTTTACAGCTTTGTGTGAAAAAATTTTATAGCTCATCATGCATAACAGTTGAACCAATAAAATGTTCTATAGCATAAATTGGTTGTTTCAATTTTATAGTTCTATTATTATTCTCTTCACTTTTCAGGTATGTCTTTAAAAGGCTTAAGTTTCTTGGAAATCGATACATTTCACAGGCAATGGCCCTCTTATTTCTTGCAATCTGGCATGGCTTACACTCTGGATATTATGTGTGTTTCTTAAATGAATTCATTATAATGTACTTTGAAAAAGATGTAAGTATAAAGTTAAAATTCTTTATTTGGCCACATTATTGTTTAAAAAATGAAATGTTGAACTTGTGCTATAAGACCACCAATACTTTCACAAAAAGCAAACCTTTATGGGGGATTTACACCACTGCTGTAAAAAAGACATCAGCGACATTTTCTGTAACGATTGAAATGCCAAAAGATGGCGTTGCCAGCGAGAGCTGTAAAAGCGACAGGTTTTTTGATCGCTCGGCAGGAAAAGTGACTCCCTCCAAATCGCTTTCAGCCGCAGGAATGGCAGCCAGGATTTTCCTTCACATTGCTTGTGCTTTTCCTAGTCCCTTTCTATGTGACTTTTTGTCAAACAGAATATTGAAATTTTCATTTGAAAACAAAAAATCAAGCCTATGTATTCACAAGTAGCCTAAATAACTAACTGAGGCTGATAGAAAATATTTTTGGCTGTTGAAGAACTGATGAATTTTCTCATTTGAACTAGATGGCAGCACATGTTATGCGACTACGATTTCATTACCTCTTTCCTCAATTAATCGGAACGCTCGGGTCAATTCTGGTTATGCAACATCCCTTGAATTTCAAGGAAGCACGATATTGATATTAGAAGATAATTTTTGCATTTCTATTAGAGAAATCCAGACAACCCAGATCTCCCGCCGGCTCAAGAAAATGGCCGCCAGTGATCACAATTATGTCGCTGATGTCGTAGCGATTTTTTCCCAGCGATAGTTTTCGAGGCTTCCTATTGGTCCTTTTGAAAAAATTTTCGTCGCTGTTGCAGCAAACCAAAAATGTCTCTTTTGCAGTGGTGGTGTAAATCCGCCATTATGCTTATTTATTATGACCTTTATGACTTATTATTTGAACCAAAAGGTTAAAATTATTGCATCACTAATTCATCAATAAAACAAATGGTGCTAGATCAAATATAACAGAAATAAACCTCACTTAAAAAATTATGCATTTATAAAAAATTTGTCTAAACAACCTTAAAAGCACACAGTTCAGAGGTGGGTGGTAGTTCTCCTTTTAAACCATCATATTGATGGCATCAGGAGAAAACCTTGTATAATCCCGTAAAATCGTAGTCAGGATGAACACTGTATTCTAGATTGGCGAGTGTGTTAGCGCCAAATATGCCAAGGAGGAATTACTTACAACCAAATTTATTCACGAGTGTCAAGTCATTAACGCCAAAACAAGGGTTAAATCAATTCTACTGGGAACACCAGTATCATCCTGTAACCCTAAGAGCAGTGAAGCTTTTTGCCTTGATTTCACACCTGCATTTAACTAAAACTTTTCTTCGCATCTAAAAAATAATAGTTCTTTCCATAGAGTTGTTCTCTCTTGCGGTTTGGCCAAGGCAGCTGGAACAAAAAATCAGTCTCCTTGTGAGAGATTATAACGCCTGTTTTTTGCTTTCAGCTCATTAAAATTCACTCTCCACCTGTTGACTGCGAAAAATGGTCTTTGGCAAGAAAACGAATCTCGCTCACTTATACTGTATCTATTGGTAGGCAGCTGGATTTCGATTATACGAGGTTTTCTCCTGACACCATCGATATATTATGTTGGAAAAATTACCATTTTTAATTTTAAAATATATTTTAAATCAATAGTACTCATTCTAAAGATAAACATAAAGATTTACTTATCCGGAATCATCAGTTTTTCCACTAAATGAAGTCTTAAAATATAAAAAAATTCTCATTTTTTAACTTTTCAAAGCATGAATATTAATTACTGAGCGCACGAGTGCCAACGCGATTCAGAGATCCTTCTGAACTCTTTCGCGGGTGCTTCGGGGGCGATTACTCCTTAACTGCTTTTCCTAAAAATCATTGCTACATATCATTAATAATTTTTGGTCCTTGGGAAAGGGTCAGGACTCTTTAAAATTGAATTGCTTCAAAAATAAGCGGAGTAAATAGGGTCAAACAAATCCTAATATTTTTAACGATTTTTTTGCGTTTTTAGACGTTTGTCTCTGGAGCGTAACGAGCCATGCTAAATGCACAAGCGTTTGGACTTTATTTTTGATATTTTTGGAAAATACAATAAATAATAGCTGGGGATTGAACCCAGGAACTGCTGCATGCTATGCTCCAGCGGGACTTCAGTAACATTAAAACTTATTATATCTTCTTTCTTTTTGATGCATGCGCATTTAGCACGGCTCGTTACGCTCCTGAGACATGTGTTTTTGGGGGTATTTACCCCTTAAACCTATCCATTGGTTATAAATTTTCTTATTTTATTAATTTGAACCTTTCTTGTCCCCTGGGGGGCAATTTGAGAATAAAGCAATGCTTTTTGACCCTGAAAATCGAGTTCAAAGTTATAAAGTCGTCGAAAAACGTAAAAAGGAGGAGGGTCTGTTCACCGAAAATCTGAGGGTGATGGAGAAAAACAGGGGTTGGATTCGGATTCATGGGCTCATTTTACATAAGAATCTGCTTTCAAAGTTTCTGTGGCATTTTGACCCATTTTTTTGTCGAGTAGTGTTATTAAGCATGGAAATTTATACAATGCTCTGAAATACAGTCGAATCCGCTTAATGTGATCACGGTTAATGTTATCAATCGGATAATGTTATCGAAATCAACAGGTCCCGATCATTCCTATTTAATTTAATGTAAAACGCATCGTTTAATGTGATCAACTAAGTATCAACACGCCGCTTAATGTTATCAAAATTTGTATATATCCCCGAAAAAACGTCCGTTTTCAAGTTTCGTTTTGAAGGTCAATTGCTTTTTTCTGAAACTCGGTATGAGTTTACAGCTGCACCGTTATATTTCTTTGGTTTGATTGTAAGAAAAATAAAATATTCGATGCTCTCCACATACATTGAAAGAAAACTCTTAAAGGGGGGGCGAAGCAATGCTTGTGATTGGTTATCACCATTGGCGCCTTGCAGATGTTTCTGATAAGACATTTTGATTTTCCCTTGTTAAGTTGTTAATTAATTTCAGTGATTAGCCTTTTCCATGTAAATTTTTGAAAGTTCATGTTGATCTTGCCTGGATGTCAAAAGAAATCGAATGTTTGCGCGGAATCACATAGGTGTAGTAAGTGCTAACAAAGGAAATTACAAAGAAAGAGATTATTTATTTTTATTTATTAGATTACTCTTATATTTTACACTAAAACGTATAAGTTGCCAAGTTCATAGAATAAAATTGTTTTAAATACATTAACTACGATTACATAATTTTGATTTTAAAGCAAACAATATAGTTACACCATTTGTTGCTTTTTTTATATGGAATCGCTTATTGTTATCAATCGGATAATGTTATCAATTTCATCTCTGACAATTGCGATCACATTAAGCGGACTCGACTGTATAACTATATTAAGAAAAATTTAATTATATCTCGCGATTTTTGTTGTAGTATAAGTAAATTTATTTTCGGAACCCACATAAAATTGTGGCCCAGTTTTTTTTTTAGAACTCTTAATTTCTCTTTAAATATTTAAACAATTTGGTGGTGACTGTTATGCACACAAATTACACAGACGAAAGTATCTTTTCTTGTTCAATTCATTCAAATTTCTAAAATTTATTGGGAACTTTTTTCCAAGTCCCTCCACGGACCACACCCAAGACTCTCACGGACCACCAATGGTCCGCTGACCACCAGTTGAGAACCACTGCTCTAGATTCTCTACTGTATCAAAATTTGTTACTGGTTGTTTCACTAGCCTTAATAAGTTTGTTCCTTTGCAGGTTGAAGGTATTCTTAACACACGATTGCCAAATGTTAAAAAATTCTTCACTGAAAGTGCCTTGAAAATCCCATTCTTTATACTTTTAAAAGTGTACACTGATGTCATGATGGGATACTGTCTTGTGAGCTTTGTGCTGCTGTCTTGGAGTAAATATATGCAGGTTCGTTTGATTTCTTTTAGTTTTGATATGAGGACTAACTATATGTGTAAAATTATACCTGAGCAAAAATACTTTGAACCGACAAGTTTACAGCTTTTTGTTACTTGACGTTTTTTATTTGGGTTTTACTCCTTTATGTTTGCAACTCGTTTTTTAAGGTTTCCATTAGATGTAAACATAGACGTTCTTTCTATTACATACCGTTATTTCATGCATCCTTAAATTCGAAAATATGGAACCTGTTGTTATCAAACAAGTTTTCAACACTTTTACTGTCTCATTTTAGGTGTATGGATCTGTTTACTTCATTGGCCATGTTATGTATCTAGGATGGCCCTTCGTTTCACCTGTTATCAAAATGTTAATTCCTAAAGTGAAATCAACTGAACCCAAAGTAGAGGCCAAAAAGCAGTAGGAAGAAAAGACGCGTCTGTTTTGCTAAGAGATTTTGTAAGAGAAAAAGTTAGCAAGCATGATTTGTTTTTTGTTATAATTCATGGGGTAACATTTTGGTTTGTCTGTGCATTCAACTTGTATCATTTCACTCTCACAGTTTTGTTAATGTCAGGCCTATATTTACTATATCCAACAAACCAGGTAATACTCAAGAAAAGTCAAGTTTTTTAAACTTGACTTGTCGAGATGGTTTATGAAAAGGGTATATAAGGCGCCTTCACAGTTTGGTAAATACTCAATCAAGAAAAATATCTGACCACTTCATATCAATTAGATCCACTGTTTATTATTTTTCTGTGATAATTTATGTTGATTAGAGATAATATATTATAACTTATTTATAGGATTTAATTTTTTTTTGTGTTTGAAATGCCAAAGTAGTTGCTTAGAGTAGCCATTATTTAATGAGACTTTGTATATCCCAAGCACCCATAACTACTTGTTTTCCTACTTTATTCCCCTTTGAAAACAGCTATATAAAGCTTTAAGAAAGTTGCTGGTCAAAATATTGTTATCAGTTAACTATTAGCACCATTTATAATTTTTATTATTGTAGTATTGCTTTGCTTCCACTTTGTAAATTTTCTTTTTGCCCTTTCGCACCTGATGGGACATGCTGTCCCAGGCTGGAAAAATTTTCAAATTATGGCTGAGGCAACATTATGTCCCAGTTACTGAAAAACATCTAGGAACAGATTTTAAGGCCAAGTTGTGCCAACAACCGCATTATGATCCAGCGGATATCTCATCTCAACTGTCCCCCGGTGATCAAACAAGCACCAATATTGCACTAAATTTATTTGCTTGCCGTATTAAAAGGGTTAAAACATGTTAAACTCAATAGCTTCTGCAAAACATTATTTTCATCCTTTTTTTATTCAAGATTTAAAAACAAGCTGTTGATTTTTAAACCGTACTAAGTATAAGTATGCCAAAAATTAGTGTGGCTTGTCCTATAAGAAACTGTAAAAATAAAAAGATGCTTTTTTATCAAGTTCTTCTCTACTGAGTTTGTTTTGTTTTTAATGTTATGATGACATTTAGACGATTTTAACCTAATATGTAGATAATACTCAAATTACTTACAATGTTAAGCTTAATCTTAAAAGTACTCAAAGAAGTTGAAATGAATTTTTGAGACCATTCATTTTTCATGACTTTTTTTATTGTTCTCAATTTTTCCAGTTAAATTTATTTTATCTGGTTCATCAAATTCCACTACCAGGCATTTGCTGTGTCATTTGCATGATTCTATTATGGTTCTAATTTCTAGAATATTCCGCCACGACTATTCATTCCCCTGATTAATTTCTCCTGTATTGTGTCTGATGACTTGAGAAATATCAGTCAGTTTTTTTTATTGTTTTCTCATTTGATCATGTTTATACACTTATTTTGATTACATAACGGACTTTAACCCTTTCATACCTGAGGCGCCCGAGATTAACGTTGGATCCTATAGGAAATTGGGGCGAAACATTTTTAACTCTTTCAGTCCTATACTGTTTGGGAATGGGATTGAGTCCTATAGGAATATTTGAAGGTCGAAACATTATTTTGAACATTATTTTGAATTGGTTTTTCTAATTTTGTTTTTAAATATCAATTCTAAATACCTTGGGAGAATGCATTTTCATTTTAATTATTTGTAAATTTGTTCACTGTTTACTTATTTGTTTTGAAAAAGAACTGGGAATTTATCTAAATATTTTATCTTCATGAAGTTGGATAAAAATTTTCCCTAAACAATTTTCCAAAAGTCCATTATAGAGTAACCTCAAGCTTACTTCAGTGCCTGCTGCTACCATTCTGGTTGTTTGAAAAAAATTAAATGTTGGTGATATACATGTTTGTTTTATGTATTTGACTTGGCAATTGAGCTATTGTTTGACAGGTTTTTACAAGAAATGTAAAGTTTCTTGTGTTTTAACATTTTAGATGCTTTATTTATTTATTGCCTTTGGAAGCAAATTATTTGTAATTTCCTACTCAAATAAAAGCAAAACTATTGCAATTAGTTCCATTACTTGCATAAAATTACTTCTAATGCATTGCAATATATTTGAAACTCTTTACATCGTTACAAATTTAAACCGGAGAACCTCTGAAGACTTAAATTTCAAATTAAAATTTTGCAAATTTTACCCTTTATATTTTATAACAATACTTCTTGTATAAGTGTCAGTTTCTCTATTACAAACAACTTATTAAGACCCCGAGTACACTTTGAGAAATTTTCTCTGTTAAAAGGACAGTCATATACGCATCAGCAATTTATGAGTGATAAAATCAAAGGATGGCTTGCAAAATTAGTGGTTTCCGACATTTGTCTATGATGTACATATTCTCTATTTTGACTTCTTCATTGTTCTAATTAACATACCACCTGTTAACCTAAACTGTTTTCTGGTGAAACTTTAAAACAGTTGAATCAGCACCAATTTGTGGTTATGCATTAATTTCTTTTTGTAGAGATTTTGGAATTCTGTCATTTTCCAAGTTGTTTTTCTGGATAATTTATACTGCTGGTTTTGGGAGTCATAATAAAGTGCTGATAATAGTTGACAATTATTACAGCTCCAGTCTCACAGCTAGGGAAACACTAATTATTATCTTCAAATTACTCCATTATCCAATGCTTATAAGTTAATATTCACTGATAATACTTTTATTTTTGTCGTGAGAGTACTTATGCATGTGTTTCATTCAATTTGTGTGTATTTCAAAAGCTGAAGTTGAATGTTAGTCTGAAAGGTCTGGTAGTGTTAAAAATAGTAAATACACCCAGAAAGGTTGTGAATTAGAATTAGTCATTTTTAGTCATGCAAGTTTTATACAGTCCACCCTCAGAAAATACCTTGCAATGTATTAATGACTTTTAAATTGTAGATGTCATAGACCTGTATTTCCACTTGATGCCCTCCTTATGAATACTATTGACTTGTATTTTTGGAAACTATTTATACTCATTTTATAGAAAAGCTAGATGCTATCCACACACACAATCAATAGGTTTTCAGTATTTGGTTCTTTCTAGTTAGTATAGTAATGAACTTTGTGTAATTTTCTTTTGTTGCTCTATTTATTTTTACCTATGAATATTGATAAAATTTGGCAATAGTGCAATTTTCTGGAACAAGAAATCCTACTCAAGTGTGGTTGATATGATTATGTGGTGTTGCGGAAGTTCCGGTCAATGCAAAATCCGATAAAAAAAATTTAAAAAATTACAGCTTTACAATGTAGTAAATTTGTTTTTTTGTTGTCCGGTTTTTGTATTAACCAGAATTTTCATACATCAAATTATGTAATTTTGGAATGCTTTGGGTAAAATCTAAATAAGATAAGGAAAAATATCTTAAAATGATTTAATGAGTTTTAAAGCATTTCATATTACTAAAAAAGAAGAAAAATACTTACGTTGTTGGTTTAACATTATTTTGTAATTGTAAAATTTTTTCATTTTATTCATGTTTTTGTTTTTACTGTATATAACTATGGTTCAAACTTTTTGTGTTGTATGCGGGTTAGTAGTTAGATGTGTGGATCAACTTAGTTGATTTTTAAAAACTAAGCATAGCTGAAGTTAAGCTACACATCATTTTGATATATAAGACATAAGAGTAATGTTCTTGGGCATAATCCACCATTTGTGCTGCTCTTTGCAACCTCTTTTTAACTTCCCTTTTTCTCAATAATGCCAGTACCAAAGGTTTTATATAAAACAGCTGGATAAATGTATGAAAATTACTTAAATAAGTAATTAAGTCATTCAAACAGTAATTCCTTAAAATAAATTCAAACTGTAACTCAAATTTAAATACATGTGGTTTTTTTACTGGCTGCAATTATTTCCTTCCTAAATATCTGCTGTCTTGAGTTGTTCCTTGTTCCTAAATATGGCCTTGGATGTAATGCATCTTTTATACTGTCTTTACAAATAAGAAATTATTTCTTATGGTGATCATTTTACATTTCAAGACATTTTTCCTTGAAAGAATATTGAAATTTGTATTAAGATTTTTGTCTTAAAGTAATAATTATTTCACTTATGATCTCAGCATAAATCTTAAGTCATTAACTGCTTGTTTGCAAAATGAAACTTAAAATCTCAAAGTGAAAATGTGCTGTTTTCCACATGCTAATTGTAGTTCTCTTTATAGTTTGATAGTTAATGACAGTATTGAGAATAATTTACTTGAAAGTAAAGTACTAGTATCAAAATGGTTTGTATACCTTTAATGTTTTTATAATTTGTTTGTGTATTTATACTATGTATTCATAAATAATTTCAAGGCATATACAGTAAAACCTTGATTATCTGAGCCCCGATCATCCAAGTTTATACTTTAAATTTTTTTTCAAATATTTCTAGAATCCTTTTATCCTTTAAAAAGTGGCAAAACATTGCTTCTAATAAGCACCAAAATAACATAAAACAGAGAATAACTAAGGGCTTTTTAAAGTAAAATAATTTTTTAATTGTCTTAACAATATAAATTAATGGTATGTATCTTTATTACTACTTCTATTTCGCTTTTGATATACGCTTAAATACATAATTTATATAAGGTATGCATGATTTCTCTAAACATAGCTTTTTTTGCTTTCTGAATTAGCCTCAGTCCACATTAACTTGGGTAATTGGGACTCTACTGTATCTAAGGCATT
Organism: Tetragnatha versicolor; assembly: GCA_024610705.1. Taxonomy (NCBI): domain Eukaryota; kingdom Metazoa; phylum Arthropoda; class Arachnida; order Araneae; family Tetragnathidae; genus Tetragnatha; species Tetragnatha versicolor. Next base: position 16,900,461 of record JANDEH010000011.1, on the reverse strand, counting down.
CTTTTTTAGAAAAGCTCAATTTTTCAGTCAATATGTATCGATTCCATTTAATAAAGTACAATCATCTGAGTTTTGTTGTTCTTTAAATTGCATAATTTTGTGAAGGTTAATATTACTGTTTTTGCTGAGCGATATTTAAAGTAGTGTCAAATAATTATTGATTTTACAGATTTAAAAAAATTCTAGCCATGAACTGAACTTGGCGCATATTTTTAAGGGATGACACATGTATTATTTAGATTGAAATTATAAATACTTGTTTCTGTTGTACCCTAGTCGCACTGCTCATACCAAATATGTCAAGTTATCGTAATTGTAACTAGAAAAAAATGAAATTTGGTTATACATATACATTAGGGTTATGATTCTGAGACTTTTTTTTGAAATATCTAAAAGCCTGATGTTTGATTCGATGAATTTTAGTCCATATGTTAATTTTATGGTATTATTTTCTTTGTATTGAGAAAAAACCTTGCGCGCCCAACATCATTTTACTTTCTCATATAGCAATTACTAGGGTGTCTCAGAAAAAAACTTTTTACAAAAATCCTCGCTCACCAGGGCTTTTCCTATTCCCCTTTTGGTCCCAAAAGATAGTGTGTGAAGTTTCAGCCACCTAAGTTAACTCTAGGGTTTTCCTATAGAGCCCCAAATTTGAAAAAAAAAGTGGAAAAAACTACCTGTTTCAGAATTTACAAAAAATATTTTTATATTTGTATTGTTAGGAAAGTTTTATAAAGACTTATATTGTTATAAAAATATTTAATATTTATATCGCTAAAAGTTTTATAAAGACGTCCTCTAATTTTTATTTTAAAACAAGGGGAAAATACGAATGGACACTTCCAGTATTTTTTAAAATTGGATAAAAAGCAATATTTCCAGTAAAACAAATGATTTTACTTTCTAAAATCAGCTTTGAAAGTTTCAAAAAAATTTATTTTTTTAGATATTTGAAAATAAAAATAGCCAAATTTAAGTTGGGCCGTCGAAGCAGGCGTGACGTACTTAGGCACAAACAAACATCAAGAATTGCCGAAAGGATATACATGATTGGATGATCATACTGTTATTACTGCCAACTGATCTCACGTCACACAACTGTTTGTGACGTAGCAGCCGTTTTCGTGACTTTTTAAAAAGACAAACTTTGAAATTAAATTTAAAACTAACTAAACATGGGAATTAAAAAATTTTTTAACCAAAATTCCTTTTTCATCGATCTCTTTCGAATAAAAAAATGCGGGAATTGTCCATTAGATTAGTTTCAAAATATGTATTAATCGAAAACTTTATCCAACGGGCACCTATTTTGGCGCAAGTTCAGAGGTGCGGATGCGCCAATTTTTTAGGGCACTGTATATTTGGACGGCCTTTTTTCAACTAAACTCTACTCTAATTTCCACGGCCCGGTGTTCCATTGGTTCCATCACTAAGCGTCGAGACTGCTACGTAACCACGAGACCTACAGCGCATGCGCCACGGGCCGTCCAAATATACACTTCGATTTTTTAGCGGTAAAGATGACTAATATGGTAACCCTAACAAATGTTAAGTGATTGATTTGGCTTCTAAATGTGCCCCTAAACAGCCAAAATTCGCCAAGCATCCGCACGTCTGAACTTGCGCCCCTATTTTTCCGCATGTTGAAGCGCCATCTATAGTAACTTTGAATCGCGGCCCGATTTTACTGCAATTAAAAAAATAAATTTCAATAACTTCTTTTCTTTGCAGAATTTTTTGCGTTTTCAATTATAATAAATAATATAACCTTAAAAAACTTCCAAAAAAGGCATATTTTCTGCTCTGATCCTCATTTTCTGTGACCACCGAATAATTGGAACTGGAAGTGCATTTGCTTGCAGGTTCTGTACACCAGTTCCAAATCTCCTTCCAAAACAACTCCAGCTCCAGTTGTTTTTTCGGACAACATCATCATTTCATTTGTATTGTATTGTGTGTAAACATGGCTCCCTATCGTAAGCAGCGAAAACACGAATTACCAGCAGAATCAGCAAGTGAGTCTGATGAAAATGAATCTAATGAGGCCTCAGATGGTGAAATGGTAAATATTTAGTAATTTTTCATGTAATATTTTTAATTTCCTCAATAAACATGTGACTTGATAACCTTCTTATGTACCTACGTTTTTATGATTTTTATATGAACAAACAAACTTTTTTTAACAATTATAATCCCATTGTTGTTAAATATAGCACATGGTTACTCCTCTTTATTGTTGTTCGTGATAATTTCGTTTACTTATGTTAGTTAAGTGTGGACCACAATTTTACACGTGCTTGGAGCCGATGAAAATATGTAGAGTTCTGCATATCGCAATTAATTAGTACAGAGTTGTAGAAATCTGCGTTCTATGGATTTGAGTGAGTATAACCCAAAATATCCGGCCCAAAAATGGCGATAAAATAGTGGATTCTGTAGAAGATTCTAATAGAAGTAGAACAGAGCTTCCCTCAGCCCACATTTTGCTTTTGCTGGAACATCAAGATGTTGCCTTGTTTATTTAGGCTGTATCTCAACAATGACTAATGCCTGGAGATAGGCAGTTATAGAAAATAATATGGTTTTTAAATATGCACCTTTGCGTAGTACTGCAAAAATCACCTCTCCATTGTCTATTATTGATGCTATTAGAGAGATATTCTTCATGGGCTGGTGGGAGTATAATCCTATTTCAGAAGGCGCCTTGGGGCGTTTATGGCGCGAAGTTTTTTTCATCGCCAAATGCGAAAGGCGACAAATTTAAAGCTGCAGAAAGCTAAAAACATTATTCTAAACTACTTAAACTTAATAAGGAAACAAATTAAACATATTTTAACATAATTTGAAGTATTTATCACTTGATTAGCGAATTTTTAAGTTTTTAACACTACGATGCAAAAAGAATGTAATTCTGACGTTTTGTTTCGCTTCCGATAAATTAAGCAATGGTATACAATTTCAAAGATTAATTACTCTTTATAAGTTCCACGTAATTACGCATGTATTTCAACACGCCATACTGAAAATCTAGGTTCCGGGGGTTCCGGCGAATATCTGATCCATAGAGGAAGAATAGAAGGTAGAGAGCGCACGCTATGGAAGGAGTCTGTGTGAGCCGGTGGAACGAGTGTACCACGTGACTGAGAGCAGCTTGGAGCTTCTTTTTCGCGCGTTTACCAGAAATTAGCTCTTTATCGCTACTGTTGGCGCTGATATAGATGTCGGCAAAAAGTTTTCAGACAACATATTTTCGCAAATACCGTCGACTCCATAGAGGAAAGATAGTGCGATTACAGTTTGTTATCAATCCGGTAATGTAATTGAAATTGACTGACACCGATAAACTTAACGCAAAACGTTTTTTTTTTGTAATCATTAATTATGTCTTGTTTCATTTCATATGATCATAAGCATTGATAAATGTTAAGAATTTAAAAAAAAAACTTCTTTTTGAAGATTAATTTTAATATATAACTTATGAATCACAAGTTTTTCATATAAGAGGCAAGCATAGGAAGTTCAACTTAGGAGTGGAACTCGACACTCTAATTATAAATTATTTTACAGGTTGATTTCCACTCCCTTGTTTTTCTTCAAGAATGTTTAAGTTGCGAATTGGGTTCTTTTCAATTACTTTTTCGTTTTTTTTTATCTAGTCGTTTAATTAATAATTACAAATCCAAAAGTTTAAAAACTCATATTTTTTATAATGGATCTTTTTTACTACCTTTATATGCCCATTCCACAATAATTTCCACATCATTACCCTGATGTTTTTATAAAATTATCCTTGGGAATTAGAATTGAATATAATTATTTTTAGATTCAGATTGCAAATGGTTGGCAAAGCATCAGGTTTCAGCCAAGTTCCTCCAAACTTATTTTTGTCGAAACAATCTTCGGTAAAATGTTTACTACATAATCTTGAATGATTTGAGGGTTTGAAATCTTCACGATGAACCTGTACTTCCCAAGCTTTTCTTCGTTCCTCATCCTTTGGAAAACTATAAAAAACACAAGTATTATTATACAAGCTAACTCCACTTAAGAAATATTTTAAATTTAATTTCTAAAAGTATTATTATTTTTTTAAATAGCTGAAAAAAAGTAAAAAAAATTAATTAATAGTAACCGAGACTTGATATAAGTTTATTGGCTATATTTTAAAGCTTAATATAATTATTTAGTTTAAGTTTTGAATTGATAAATATTAATTTTTAAAAATTGGATAAACTATACAGAATAAACCAATGGTTAAAACCGAAAAATAATCAATTCAAATGTTTTTCACTTATAAATAACTAAAAAATTACATAATAAATTAAGAAGAAAATCGGACATTTATAAGATTTTTTAAAATTTCTTATTTATTAAAATGAACCTTGAAAGACAAAAAATGTAAAATCTTTCAATCAAAACCGAAAATATTTTGACAATACTTCGAAATAAATAATTTAAAATTAATTATATTTAAATAATAATAAATTTTAAAAAAAATTATGAAATATTTGTATTCAGTACTGGAAAATAGCCCTATAAACATATAGTCTTGATAACTACTTATCGATTTTAAGAATTTTTCGGCCATTTTTTAAAATTAAAAAAATATAACTTCGCGTGGGCCGATTTTGTCCGACTTTTATTATTTTATTTTTAATGTAATTTCCAAGTAAAAAAAATATTGAAAAACCTTATGTTGGAATACTTAACCGGTAAAAGTTAGATTGCATGGTTTAAAAAGGTTTTAAGTTTTTTGTGAGGCCTAAATATAAAAAATTAAGATTTTAACTAACTATCCGACGCTCACAAAAAGGATTTTTTTTATTTAGACAGCATTATAAATTATTAAAATTAAAATATACAATGAAAAACAAGCCATCCGACGATTTAACTTGGCGATAGATGTCGACGCCAATTTGGCGGACATCAAAAAACTGATCGGAGTTTGAAAAAAAACTTTTTAATAAGTAAATAACTAACATAAATTTGTTGCACTATTACAAGAATGTTATAGTTTTGTAAATACTCAAGTAATATCGTTGATAGAGCAGGAAATTTGGTTAATTTTTTACAACGCATGCAAAAAAGCCAATTCCGAAACCCATTCATGATAAAAAATGGCATGAATAAACAACTTAAATAACAAACAACTAATAATTTCAACATACCTGTGAAAGGTAACAGATCCACCTTTGATCCGCTTCTCTTTACATCCATATGCACAGCATGAAACAACCATATTTTTAAGAAATACCGAGCACTGATTTTTACCACACAATCATTCACCATTGGAATGTATGGGAAAAGACCGATGCTGAGGGAAAACGAGTTCTCCGGTATGCCTCTGTCACGTGACTCTTATCCGTACCCTGGCGGAGGGTTACCAGTGCGCTCTCTACCCTTTATCCTTCCTCTATGATCTGATCCGTTCCGCCATTTTGTCATGCATCAACATCGAAAAGTATTACATCTCATCTTATGTAGCAATACATTAAAATACTTTTAACATCCTAATTCATCTTAAAAATCCTTCACTCATGCACTTTTACTAGAAATACAAATAACATACCTACCATATTTCCGTACTGAAATTCTTCGGCTTCCAAAACAAAACAAGAACTGTTTTGATAATGCGTAGAGAAAATTTCTGAAGGATCGATTCCGGAATCGAATGCCTTGGATTCGATAACAAGGAATCGAATACTTGAAGGAATTGATTCAAGCAAGAATTGAATCTTAGGAATCGTACTTTCTTATTAATATAGATTATTACCAATTTTGTTCACTAATTCATTAGTATTTAAATAGTTAATTTTATTATTATCAATATATCAGGCATGGGATTTTTCCGATTTTTGTCGGATTTTCGGACTTTTTCCCATTTTTCTGAGAATTTTCAGATTTTTTCCACAAATATTTCACCGCAAAAAATTTGGACAAGGTGTTAAAAATAAGCTAAAACCTTGAATTTTAGGATCAAATTTCCAAAAATTTTCTGGAGGAATGCCCCCAAACCCCCCTTTTAATACTTGGAACTCTATTTTTCAAGTATTTTTTATATTAAGTTCATTGAAATGCAAATTCTACCTAAAATATATTGGAATCCATTGTTAAAAATATCGTTCATGCAATTTTTCCGACTTTTTGCTTTCTTGTCAATCTCATCCCTGTATATTTATATTTTTATTATATATATTTATATTTATATTAGTATTATCATATTTATATTTTATATATCTATATAATTATTATATTTTATATTTATATTTTATATATCTATAATTATTATATTAATATATTACAATATTTTATATTTATATTACTATTATAATTTATTATTATTGAAATATTATATTATATTTCTATATTATTATTATATTTATATTATTATATATTTATATTTTATACTTATATTTATATAATTATTACAATTTATTAATATTATATTATATTATTACATTTATTATTTTAAAAGTTAATTATTATTCTGTTGGTTATTAATTAATAAAATTACTAATTATCCTTAATTTGTCATTGAAATATAAGTTTGATTTCGATACTGGCCCTAAGAAATCGATTCCAAGTTGGAATCGAATCCTTAGAATCGAGCCTCAAGAATCGATTGGAACTATTTTTTAGATCCCTACGCACGCACAATATGACAGCGCAATGCTTTTGCGAGTCATCACTCTGGTATTTGCCATTTTGGAAGGTTACAATACATTGCAAAATACAAGAGCGCATTTTTACGTCATTTAAGATGAATCGCACATCGCGTTCGTCATTCCACTCGCGATCGCCAGACTTGGCAATCTATCTCTGACTACGTCATCTATCGCCAACTGGGCTTTCCAACTAGGATTTATCCGCTGGTGGGAAATAAATTGAACGAGCACCCTTTTAAACTCGATAACTAAGTAGATGGATACTAACTGATTGTAAAGGATATACTTTCAGTGCATCAAATACCTACTAATGGCAAAATTATTTTGAAATTCCTAATAATTTTTTTTCCAAGGAGCAAAATGGAAGTTGGGAAAAAAACCTTCATATTTAAAAAATATCTAATATTTTGATATTTATACATAAATCCAACTCTGTTTGAGGTAGGCATGGACTTGTCCACCTCAAATTATCAAGACTAGATAATGTATTTGCTTTTTTATATTATCTCCTGGTACAGTTTAATGAATAAAATTCCTTTTTCTAATGCTGGAGTTGACAAAACCCTTACAATGGTATTCTGAGCCTCTGGCAACCTCTAACAAACACGGATTTGCTTGATTTGGTATTCTGAAGCACTCTTGATCCACTATGATTAACAAACATTTGTGCCTTGAGTAATCGGCGATCAGAGCAGGGATATAGGTTGAACCACCAATCCCAATCGAGTCTGGCAGGAGCTACAAAATTCTTGAGGTGTGTTTTGTCTAGTCCAGTGTTTCCCAACGTGGGGCGCACGCCCCACCGGGGGGCAATATCATTTTCTTGGGGGGCAATTTGAAAATTTTCAACCAAATTGCTCCCAGGTGGGGCCAATCCAGGGGGAAAATTGAAAAAAAAACCTTTTTAAAAAGAAGTTCTTAGGTTCATCAAAATCTGATCCTATTATCCTATCTGAGAATGTATGTCTGAAATCTGGACCAGTATGTATCAAAACCAAATTGAAACCCTGTTTTTAGAGTCTAATTTCCAAACCTTTCCTGGGGAAATGACCCAAGATATCTTTTTTTTTAGAACGCTTATATTTGAAACTTTTTTACATTAGGTTCATCAAAATGCAAATCTCACTTAACAAAATATATCCAAAATTTCCTAACTATGGGTACCATACCTAACTAGTTAAAAACCTGCTTCTTAGAGTCAATTTTCTGAAAATTCCCCCCTTGGTACTTTTACCTCAATAACTCATAACTTGATTTAGTTCTTTAGCATGCAAATTCTACCTAAAAATGTTCTGAAAAGCTTTATTAGACTTGTTAAATAAACATAGGAGGGAGGGGCTAAGAGATAATTTTGGCTCCTCTCAAAATAAATTTCTATATATGGCACTGAGACCGAGGGGGGCATGGAAAATTTAGAAAGGCTTTGGTGGGGCATGGACCGAAAAAGGTTGGGAAACACTGGTCTAGTCCAATGTTTATTTAAATGATTATTTCTAGTTTTTCAAATCTTTTGCTCTTTTGTTTTATAAAAGAACTTTTTCCGCCATTCGTTCCGGTGGTTTAGAGTTAAAATACTTGCCTGCCATACGGGTGGCCAGGGTTTGATTCCCGGCGGCAGATCCAATTTTTAAATTAACTTTCCTTAAGATTTCAATTTCATTTTTTACATCATGACCATTTTTTTTAAGGCAGCTAATTGTTATTACTAAATTCTGTATTATTTTACTAGATTGTGTGAATTATTAAAGGATCAAAGTACAAAACTGACAGACCGATTCAATATTTCAAGTTCCCAATGTTTGCTTCGTTTTTTATGTTTAATTAATTAATTTTATTTTAATATTTGCTTCCTTTGTTCGCCAGCTCTGGTGGTGCTGATTAACTTTGGGTAGTTGATCAAGGTACATAGCTGCCAATCCTCCCGGTTTACCCGGGAGTTTTCCGGTTTTTCAATAATTTTCCGATTTTACGGCCGGAAACTAGTTTCTCCCGGTTTTTCACAATTTTCAGGAAATTTCTCTATTTTTCTGAAAGTTTTCTACTTTTTGCTCAATTGAGCCTCAAACAGTCTGCATTTTTCTTCTTGGTGACAAATAAATTTTTTTCTTAAACTTTGTATTAAACCTGAAATGTAAATAAAGATTATTATTATTATTATTTTTCAGATACTGATCCAAAGTGTGCATTTATGGCAGAATTGTGTAAAATCAAGGAAAAGTTGAAATGTTGAATGGTATTGAACATTTTCTGTAAACATTAAAATGTTCCTCATTTCAGTTCATAGAAAACCGATTTTTTTATGTAATATCTATGCGTTCATGTATATTAAAATCTTCCGTTTTTTGAACGAACTCAGTTGGCAGCTATGAAGGTACTCAGAATACTAAATCTAACAAACCTGGATTTAGCTAATATTTATGGATTAGTTGAACGAGCGCTTTATCTGAAAGCACAGAACACTACCATTACTATACTATATTTTGTTCAAATTTGCAGGATATTTTTCTTATATTGATTAATTTCTGTTATTAATTTTTATAGGAAATGATTGAAGTTGATTTTGATGTGAAAATTCCAGATCCAGTTGATTTTCATGGAATTAAAAATCTGTTACACCAGGTATTGTTGCAATAATCAATGCATAAGTTTAATCCCAAGCACTTAAATACTTTGCTTTTTGTTGAGAACTTATTTTGTCTTCAATTTCTTGTTTCTTTGTTTGAACTCTTGATTTTGTTTGAACTCACTCTTGAGCAGCTCCTGATTTTTTTTGTGATTTTCCCCCTTTAAGATAAAGGCAACAATGTTGTATTAAAATTATTTCCCACTTTTTTAATGTTAAAACCTGTAGAACTTCATTAGCCTGTTGTGGGCAATTTTGCTACTGTTTTGCAGTTCCTTCACAAATTCACCATTTGATAAATAGGTACTTTCAGAAATTCAGTTTTAAGAAAAAAAGGTACCTTTACAAAATACAATTTTTAAAAAATCTCATATAAGCTACATTCTTATAATTATTGAATTTTTGGCCACTCCAGAATAAATTTTCTTTTGTTTTAAATGTTTAAAAAATTATGTACTAATTTTTCCATGTTGATTTTGCACTTAAATTTTCACAAATTTACTGAAAAATGCTCTAAAAATTTCCAAATTGTTTCACCTTTTAAAAAACCTAGACAGACTAGCCCTGAACTAGCCATTGAGCACAAGAACAGAAAGTTAGCAATACTTGTTGCCCAATACTTTGATGGATTAAAATTGGACATATATTGTTCACTCACCAATGTAGTTCCTCATATGCATTTTACTGACAACTTAATAATTAGCATGGGGAAGAAGCAATTTAGAGTGTGCAGCTTTCTCCTTGTATCAGCATCACACATAATATACTAATTGCAAACTTTTTGGTTCAAAACCATGTTGAAATCCAAAACACGGTCTCAACTTACAATTACCATGGCTAACTGGCTAATGATTTGCTACTTTGACTAATCTACACATTTTCCTAAATTTGTGCTAAAAGAGATAAGAAAAACGTATACTTTCTGAACTAAAAGTTAACATGATATTTTAATTGACTCCCCCTCCCCTCGGGTGAGATTTTTCTAGACCCCCTTATTGACCTCACGTAATTTATGGATGTCCCCTAACAAGTAAAACATTTTGTATGAACTTGAACATCCATGTCTGTTTCAGGTGTTCTACAAACAAAATTCAAATGTCATAAAGCCTGTACAAATCAGTACAAGTCCTTCCATTTACTTTTTAATTTTACATACACTGAAGTACTTTTTAAAACTTAAAAAATAACAGCTGGTAATGCTTGTGATTTAGACAGTGAGGAAGTTGCGTGATTTAAAAAAAAGTTTTTTTAATCGATTCTTCATGCAAAATTAAGCAACTACCCAAAATTTGAGGGCAATCATGAAATTTTTTTATTGCAAAATTTTTTTTAAAAATCCCCTTTTTCAAAGCGCACAAAAATGCTAAGAGTTTGGGATGTGACACCATCGCACGGTGACCATTGTTGGAAAGCAATGGAGTTGATGGTATGATTGTGACATCATAGTCAAATCAAATCAATCAAAGTCTGCCCGGGCCTAGTGGCCCATCAGGCGGTGCCCATCTCTGTTTCTGTAGCCCTTGGGCCTGGGGTGCTAATTACTAGTGTGTGTCCAGGCCGAGTGGCTAGCTCGACGCTGGACCCCCAGTTGATTCCCCAAGCGAGCTCGGTCCTCATTTATCGACCCCGGAAGGGTGAAGGGCTGAGTTGACCCATGACCAGCTACCCAAGGAGAAGCTGCATGGCATCGAACCTGGGTCGGTAATGCTCGTAGCCAGACAATCTGACCACTACACTACTGCGGCCATGTTGACATAGTAGTACGTTTTAAACAATAAGCGTTTTCAGTCATCTGTTTTTTCTCGACTTTCAAATTAAAATATTTAATTACTTGTACATTTTTTTGAAAAATTGACTAGATATTTCATTTTACCATACAAAAAACCATATGGAACACTTTAATGTTTATGAAAATCTGACACATGCAACTTCCTTATTACCAAATCTATAAATGTGATTATCTCCAAAAGGTGGCTTTGGACCTGCACTGTTTTCCACTCAAATTGGTTCAATTGTATTTTATCAAATCATTCTTAAAACAATTTTCAGTAAAATATCCTAGCACAATTTGAATTAATACTTGTATACTACCGTCAGCAGGGTTAACTAAAAATCAAAAAGGTCACAATCACATGTAACATCATTTACCAATATTTTAATCCTTAGTTTTCAAAGTAACTAATAGATGGCAAAATAGTTATGCTGATTTTTAATACAGTTAAGCTCATAATGGATCATTTCACTGTTCTGGAAGGATAATCCAAAATTATGATCTTACAGGGTGTCCGCTAACCCTGGAAACAGGGAAAACCTGGAATACTCAGGGAATTCAAAAATGCCCTGTAAAACCTGGAATACTCAGGGAATTCCAAAAATATTCTGGAAAAATGTGATTTTGTACGATGCGTAGCGTTTTCCAGCGTTTTTTTACGTTGTGGAGTTACCATCTCCAGTATTTAGTCAAATCAACGGCATCCTAGCTCGCACGAGCTAAATTTTTTAAAATTTGCAATATAATGAGAAAGTTAGATGTTATGTTTAAAAAAAACGCCTTAAAGCTTTAGTTTGACCGAACCTGGAAAATCAAAAAAATTGTCCTGGAAAACTCAGGGAATTCTTAGCTTAGAATTAAGTGGACACCCTGTCTTAATATAAATGCTATATTTTTAATTTTCTATATAACCAATTATTTTATTGTTGCTACCTTTGTTCTTACTTCAACTGCTAAACCTATGTTTTTTTGTCAAAACAATCTTGTTATAATTTGAATAGTAAAATAACTGAAAAGTTGTATATTAAGCTCTAAATTATTTTACCCATGTAAATGTTTTCAGCTTTTCTTGAAAGCCCATATTAATACTTCGGAATTGGCTGATCTGCTTATCAAACAGAAACACATCACTGGGATTATTAAAGTAAGCATATATATTTAATTTGATTATATTGTTATAATTCTATTAATTACATCATCTCATAATGAAATGTAATAGATCACTTGATCATTGAATCTGTATTTTAAATAATTCTTATTTAAATTTCTTGCTTGTTCCTATTAATAATAATTACTCTATTCTTGGTACAATCTGTTTTATAGAAGTAGATATATTTATTTTACTGAATTAAGATGTAGTTATATGCTTCACCCTCTTAAGCAAATTACAGTAACAAATAAATTAAAAATGCAATGCTTGCTCTGAAAATCTATTCAAAAGATGGTACTATCACTAATTAGTAATATTTTTACTTCAGATTAACTAAATAATTATAGTTGTTTGATGTCCTACCTTTTCCGTACCATTTTTTTATTTTAAGGCCATTCAAAAAATCATGTAATATGATTCCTTAGAAGGTTTTATACCCCACCTTCTCCTGTGTCATTAATTGTCAGATTCTGGTCACAGTGGTATCGCGTTTTTGTGCATCATGATTTGTATCTACTTTATGTTTGTTAAATTAAAGCAGTTATGTCTCTCTTTTTTAAATGGATGCAACTTAAAATCAGGTTTGCGTGATGATTAAGTAATTTTATGTGGCTGTTTCTAGCAAGCATACGATGATGAAGAAGAAATGGAAGTAGAAGATCCTGATGATTTAGATGTAAATTTTGGAGTTTTTTCAGTTATTAATCTCACAGAACTGAAAGTAAGTCGAATTTTGGTTACAGTGTTAGCAATGAGAACTTATTCATAACATATTTTGTAAAATACCTCATAACATAACTAAAAAGCTGCCTATCCTCGGGGTTTACCCGAGAGTTTTTTGGTTTTTCTATCATTCTCCAATTTTACGGCTGGAAACGAGTTTCTTCCGGTTTTTCACATTTTCCTGGAAAATTCTCTGTTTTTGTGAGTTTTCCCTACTTTTTTCTCAATTGAGACTCATTACTGCATTTTCTTCAGATATTGATCTAAGGTGTGCAGTTACGGCGGAATTGTATAAAATCAAAAAGTTAAAATGAATGACATTGAACATTTTATTATAAACATTAATATTTTCCCCAATTCAACTCATAAAAAACCGACTATTATAAAATATCAATTCGTACATGTATATTAGAAGCCCAGTGGCTCAGTGGTAGTGCTTCGCGCTTCCACACCACAGGCCCGGGGTTCAAATCCCGGGCTGGGCAAGGTCCACTCAGCCTTTCATCCCTTCAGTGGGTCGATAAAATGAGGACCAAGCTTGCTTGGAAACTAAACACCGGGGGTCTCGCGTTAGAATGACCACCTAACCGGGACACATGCCTAACAACTTGCACCCCAGGGCCCCACGGTCACGAAAACGAAGATGGGCATCGTAGGCCTTGGCCCACTAGGGCTGTTGCGCCAATGAGTTTAGTTTTACATGTATATTAAAAATCTTCCAGTTTTTGAACAAACTCAGTTGGCAGCTATGTAAATAGTAACTAACCTTTATTTCTAACTATTTCCTAAGTTAATTACAGTAGTTAGTTTGTTAGCATTTTATTTTTCTTAGTATTCTTTTATTTCTTAGTACTCTTCATTTTTATTTTCTCTTGTTATTGATAGAGAATAGCCAGAGATTTTCATTATTTACATTTCAGACCATGGAGTGTGTGGATCAAATCTTCACCTATCTTCTTAGCCACAGCAAGAAGGCGTGTAGCGAAGGAGATTTCAATACTTTTAAAAAAATTCTGGAGGACCCGGATAAACATGTTGGATTGATCATCAGTGAACGCATGGTTAACATTCCACCTCGAATCGCTCTTCCCTTGTATTCTGGACTTGGGTAATTTTTTTGTTTTTAGTCTGCCTATTTCGTATGGAATAGTCTAGTGCTTGTTCTCAATTAGGTTTTAATAAGTTTGAAATGCTTGAGTAAGCTTTTTATTCGGTTTACTTTCATTGAAAATACTAGACACCAATGGTTAAATTAATAATTTTCAACTTTTTATGCTATTTCCATGAATTTTTACTACGTAAATTATAAAGTTTTTCTTGAACTATAGTCTTTCACTTTTAATTTATTATTTGTATATTAACTAAAACTAATATGTATTCCTTTTTTTCTGAGATGTTTCATTTTGTTATGCTTCTCTATTTTCCTTTTAGAGATGACATGACACAAGCAAAAGCTAAGGGAGAACCTTTCAACTTTGAGTACCTTATTCTCATTTGTAAAATAGTAGTTTTCGAAGAAGGCACTAGCAAAGAAAATGTGATATATACAAATGGTGAAGAGGAAATAATCGCTGAGGTTTGTTATTTGCTTCTTAACTATGTGTATGCTACTTTTTGTATCAATTTATACCTTAATTTAAAACAGCAGGTCCCTAGTTTCAAAAAACAAAACATTTTCAAAACAAAATTTTGTTTGTTGCTTTTTTAGAAGAATGAAATTAAGAGAAATGTTTTTTTTTCAATGGTTTTTTGAATTCCATTTTGGGAAATTTTTATCAGGAATTAATATGCTCCTTTTGATTTAAATTTATCCAGGTTGCACTGTAATTACCTTTAATTAGTTCACCTGTACTCATTGAAGTTTCTGTTAGGTGAAGTAATACAAAATGTATTTTTATGCAGTTTTCCCTATTAATGCTAAGAGTGTTGCTAAACACAATTTAAAAATAATCACTTCTTATTAAAAATTTAGTATGTATGATATTTCACTGAAAATTTATGCAGTACAAATATTAGACACTATGTAAGTAGTGACATAGCCTTATGAGTTATATGCGTTTTTTTAAATGAGGCGTTTTATGCGTAATATGCGTTTTTTCCTAAAATTTCTCACTTTTTCTAATGTTAGGGAAAAAAATTGCCTGCCTTGCAATATTTGTTGAAAATCTGGGAATTATTCTAATTATACCTTTTTACTTAAGACCTTTCCAAGAAATATTTCGCTTATGCCTCCCTTTTAATATGATTAACTTAAGAAACTCAAAACTTTATGTGTATGCTAGTAAAGTATCATTTAGAAATTCAGACAAACTACAAGGTCTAATTGTTCAGTAAGAACTATTACCTCTCTTTGAAAATCTGAATGTGTATTGTTTCCATTTTTAGGTTGCATCATTGACTTTTGACTTTTCTGTTTCTTCCGAAATTGATTCTGGTTTAGCTGGGGAATGGACAGATGATGATAGTGAGGGGCAACGAAAGCGGAGGGTATTGGTTGTACCTTTTTCTAACTGGGATGTTATGTGCAATAAATTATCAGCAGAACTTGCTGCTACTTAGAAACACAAAGATCTTTTTTGTATATAAACATTTTTTTAGTGTTGGTACATAAAACAAATTATCAACCAAATTTGTCTTTTATTGCTATCGGTAAATACAAATTTCCAAGTCTTGCTTTTAAAAATTGAAACTTGAGATTTGGTTTTCCATATTTTACTTAAGTTACTATAGCTACTGTTACTTAAATCATTTCTTGAAATTCTATAGTAACTTAGAGGTAAATTTAAAGCGAATTCAGGATATTGTTTAATGGAATGAAGCACAGAAAAAATTGTGACAAGTTAGGATATTTAAGGGATGGATCAAGGTTGTATTATTTATTGTTGATATAATCAGAAAATAATACAATTAGTAACAGGAGTTAACTTATAAGAAATAGTTGATTTAGTATATTCATCAATAGCCACTGCTTTAATTTAAGTTGGTTTTGGGATAGAAAAGATCCAATGCTGGCGGTTTCTACTACTCGGAGTTATTGGCCATAGGCAATAATGGGAATAGAAAAAAAACACTTGGTGGTATGCTTTGTACGTGATGGCCCTGGGATCGCTTCTACTAGTCATGAAGCTCATGCCTCCCTTCATAAAAAAAATCTTGATCATCTTCACTCACAGCCAATTATAGCCAGGGTTCATATGCTCCTTGAAAATGATTTTAATTTTCAATCAATTTAATTAATTCGGTTTGACAAATAATTTATTGGGAATTAGAAAATAACTTTTTGGTAAATAATAACTGATTTTCTAATCACTAAAAATAAAAGCGTGGGAGCTAGTAATTCTTTATTCACTATTTATTCTAACTTGTTTATTCTATGTTCTATGTAAAATTATACATAAATGCCTACGTAATGGCATAGTGGTTAGAGCATCTGACTGCAAAGCCGTACGTCTGGGGTTCGAACCCTCGTTGGGCATAGATGTTAGTGTTACTGAACTTGAATTTACATATACGGGTCCTTCCCTTCAGGTGAATTTGTACAAATTTTAAAAAATAAATAAAAAAATTTTAAATTTAAAAAAATATATAAATTACTAGCGCCCACGCTTTTATTTTTAGTGATTAGAAAATCAGTTATTATTTACTTACCAAAAAGTTATTTTCTACTTCCCAATAAATTATTTGTCAAACCGAATTAATTATTTTTGACCTTTTAGAACACTTCAATAAAAGCTTTTTAAAAAATATTTTTTTTACTTTTTTTTCTTTAAAATCTTGCCAGATTATAACCTGTATTAGGTATCTGATCTGATTTTATATCCTAAAAATATCTTCAAAATTACTAATTTCTTACTATTTTTTACTTAACTAAAATTATTTTGACCATATCATTTTTGCAATTACTATTTCTTAAATAATTATTTAATCATTCTATTCACTTATTTCCTGTATTTTTATTTGCGTTATTTTGACTTTTAAAGGGGTTTTAAAACCAGGAATGTAATTGACAAAGTATGTGTTTTAAGCTGTGTAAAAATTTTTTTTTTAAATTCTGTGAAAAGATACTCCTTGAATTTTTTAAAAACACTCCTTGATTTTGATTTGTGAAAATTTGTATGAACCCTGTTGTGACCACCAAATTGTAGGGTCTATACAGGCCCGTAGCTACAGGGGGGCTGAGCCCCCCCTGGCATCTTCATTTGCCCCCCCTAGAAAATTTTCAGAAATTCTATCCTCAAGCACAGCCATGGGGTAGCCAGGGGGCAGGGATGAGCAGCTGCCCCCTTCTAAAACACAAGTAATTTACTTCTAGCTAAGTTAAAACTCAGTTTTTTATGGTCAAATTTTTTCTGGGGGGGCCCCATACCCCCCATTTGTATTTAAACCTTTATTATTACCAATTTTTTTTAAACAAACAAGTTCATCAAAATCAAAATTCTACTTAAAAATGTGTGTCCGAATTTTTGTCTACAATAATGAAAAGCAGTTTAAAACCCTGTTTTTAGGGTCAAATTTCCAAAAATTTTCTGGGGGAGGACCCCCAGACCCCCCTTTCATTTTGTATCCCCCACTATTACAAAACGATTGTCCTTATATTAATATAAGAACAGATCACACGAATTAATAAAGTTCTTTTCGGCGAAATTTCAACCCCAAAAATGTATAACAAACTACATTAAATCTATTAAATATGCATGGGAGGGGGCTGACAGATATTTGAAGCCTTCCTACAGTAATAAACTTTTATATACCCTAGCACAGACTGAAAAGGGAGGTTAGGGAAAATTGACACCCTTTACAAAATTGACTTATTTAAGGATTAACAAGGAGTGATCCACCTCGATTTTCGAGTTTTCCTTTTCAATTCTGGAGCTTACATGGACAGTTCCTACTATACTTTAACCCAAAGGATCTAAAAATGGGCTGAAACAGTAATTTAAGCCTCAAATTTCTAAAATTTAAAGAAGGAAAACTTTAGAAAACAGGAAAGATTTTACTAGAAACATTTAGGATTAACTCCTCCCTAAACAAAAGTCTTTTAACAGCTCATTAGGCCTGAGGGGCTTTTGGTTTTGTCTTTGTCCCCAAGCAGGGGCGTAGCCAGAGGGGGGGATTTGGGGATATATCCCCCCCCGAAACTCAGAAAATTTCCATTTTTGACCATAGAAAACCACTAAAACTACCCCATATCCCCCCCCGAAATATCAATATCCCCCTCCGAAATTTTTTTCTGGCTACGCCACTGTCCCCAAGCTAGAAAGTTGAACTTACGCCTATGATACCTTCAGAAAACCCCCTTGCCCCCCCTGAAAAAGTGGGCGCCCCACCAAAGAGAAATTCCTGGCTACGGGCCTGGGTCTATAGCTTGTACCTCTCTGTACATCAGACATTTGCCATGCTGTGTGCTTTACCATAATATGGTGTTTGAAAATATCGTTTTGGACCCTCTATTTACTCTGAGAAGGATGTAAGAAATAAGGGGGTGAGTTTTGAAAAAAAAATAAAATGTGCTAAATTTTTTGAAACTTGTAATAAACGTACTCGATGTCGATGAGAATCTATTTGGTTACAAAATCTATGGTTTAAAAATGCACAGCACAGCATGCGACCTGTTCAGAGGAGAAGTAGAAGTGTGATGAGTAAGAGCATTTCCAATTTTTATTGAATCGACTCCGAAGAAGAGTGTCAGTTATTAGCAGGACTTTTGGCGATGAGTTGGCGTGTTATCGCTTGCTTAGCAATTTTGAAACTATTACAGGCATGCGCTAAAGCTTGGCGACGAAACGCGATGCCAAAAACACATGCATTAGCAACTTTGCGCGGCATTAAAGTTCTATACTCGAATGCAACTTAAGTTGAGCCTGACGTCATGGCCACGCGAAAGCAAATCTGAGTAAACAGAAAGCCTGCTGGGTTGCTAGAAGCTCTTATTGGCTGGCGAGTTTGAGAGCTAGTTGTACTACTACGCTTTACGCCACTTTAAAAAATAATAATAATGCTGAACATTTTATGCACATCGAAATGAAAAGATGCTTAATATACGTGGATTCAAAAAAACTAATCATTATTCAAAATTGAAGCTCTAAATTTCGCTCAAAATTCAGACACCTCGCGGGGAACTTCTTTCTTTGGTTGCTCTCAACATATTTCTGCAGGCTCAAGTTAAGTTGCAACTGAGTATAGCACACACTAGGGTGGTTTTTTTTAAACGAAAGTTCGAATTTTTTTCGGGGCACCCCCTCAAAAGGTGCCATTTGATATAAAACTAATATTCTGAGAGTTACAGCTCAAAAAAATAATATTTAGACCCCGCCCCCGAGCGTCAAAGTTTCAAAAAAACTCTTATTTTGCACGTTTTTAGCTATAAAATCCAAACTAATGGTTGTAAAAATACAAAGGGGGTCTCATTTTGTAGATAATTTATTTAGCTTCAACTTTTATAATTGAAACTTATTTGTGAAGCTTACAGATCATAAGATACGAGGGGTTTCATTAACTCCCCACGCAATATCTATTTTTTAAGAAGTGCCAGGAAATTTCTTTAAATTTATCAGCTACCGTAAAATGGTTCAATAACATACAAATAATAGTTTTAGACAACATAGGTACAAAATTTAATATATTAAAGAGCAAAAAAATTTTTTTCGCGCAAACCTGTTATTTTTTTCACAATCATAAAAAAATTAAAATAAAATATATAAAATATTTTTTCAACTACTTATTAAATGAATAAAATGTGTAAAAGTTGATAAACAAGCAAAAAAAATACAAATTAATATTATTTTTAGTTTTTCTAAAAAATAGAAATTTTATTTTCATCGCTTTGATAGTATTTTTCATAAGATCTCCCTATTTTAGAAGTAGTTTTGAGAGTAATAGACACTTAGTTTTACAAAGTAGTTTTGAGAATAATTCGAAACGACCCTTATCTGAAGTTTTTAAATTTAAATTGAACTGATGTAAATAAAATAGTACAAAGTTCGAGTTGATGAGAAAGAAGTCAATTCAAAACTAGTTATCATTAAAAACATTGGAAGTTTCATTTCCATGCATTAGGAAAAATTCAATATATCTTCAAAGAAAGGAATCTTGCAAGTGCTTGGTATTTATAAGGCTTGATATATCAAACCATCCCTAGGTACCATTGTATCATGCTAGATGTAATGCAAAAGTCCAATATTGCGTGAAAATTCTCCTTTTTAAATACAATTGTATCTAGCCCTTAAAAAAGGTAGATGTAATCAGAAGTATCTGTGGTATTCTACTACACACCTTCATTACAGTTTGGTTTTCTGAGCTAGATGCAACATTAGTTGCATATCAAGAACTTAAATTTGTAAAAACTGAAGTTAGTTACGAAAAAAATGCAGAAATATCAAAAATAGCATTATTATTTTTTCAATAGTTTGTGGTACTTAAACCCCGAGACTTTTGAACTCTCAGAAAGCTTTAAAAATAAATTAAAGGTTACATGCTTTTGTGTTATGAGGAGGAACTATAAAACTAGCTGAAGACTATGTGAAAGTAGAATAATAATAGTGAGAGTTAATTTAAGGTGTCTAATTATCTTTTCAGCAACGAAATCGACAGTTTCATCACTTCATTTTCATTTACAATGAACTTTTTCAAAAGATTTAATATTTCTATTCTACTTTTAAAGGTCTGATAAAGCTATTTGAAATACTGACTGGAATTTTCATACAACAGAGGGCTTTTGTATTACATCTAGCATGTAGCAGGATTGTTTTGGACACCAAGTCTGATTTTTTGGGGGGAAGGGGGGTGGCGGGTCCCCTACCAACCCCCTTGATATATCAGTAGAATACCACAGATACTTCTGATTACAGCTACCTTTTTTAAGTGCTAGATACAATTGTATTTAAAAAGGAAAATTTTTCACGCAATATTGGAGTTTTGCATTACATCTAGCATGATACAATGGTACCAAGGGATGTTTGATGTATCAAGCCTTATAAATACCAAGCACTTTCAAGATTCCTTTCTTAGAAGATATTCTGAATTTTTCCTACTGCATAGAAATGAAATTTCCAATATTTTTAATGATAATTAGTTTTGAATTGACTTTAATTGAATTTAAATTTTAGAACTTCAGATAAGGGTCGTGTCGAATACTGCTCTCAAAACTACTTCTAAAACAGGGAGATCTTATGAAAAATACTATCAAAGCGATGAAAATAAAATTTCTATTTTTTAGAAAAACTAAAAATAATATTAATTTGTATTTTTTTTGCTTTTTTATCAACTTTTACACATTTTATTCATTAATAAGTAGTTGAAAAAATATTTTATATATTTTATTTGAATTTTTTTATGATTGTGAAAAAAATAACAGGTTTGCGCGAAAAAAATTTTTTTGCTCTTTAATATATTAAATTTTGTACCTATGTTGTCTAAAACTATTATTTGTATGTTATTGAACCATTTTACGGTAGCTGATAAATTTAAAGAAATTTCCTGGCACTTCTTAAAAAATAGATATTGCGTGGGGAGTTAATGAAACCCCTCGTATCTTATGATCTGTAAGCTTCACAAATAAGTTTCAATTATAAAAGTTGAAGCTAAATAAATTATCTACAAAATGAGACCCCCTTTGTATTTTTACAACCATTAGTTTGGATTTTATAGCTAAAAACGTGCAAAATAAGAGTTTTTTTGAAACTTTGACGCTCGGGGGCGGGGTCTAAATATTATTTTTTTGAGCTGTAACTCTCAGAATATTAGTTTTATATCAAATGGCACCTTTTGAGGGTGTGCCCCGAAAAAAATTCGAACTTTCGTTTAAAAAAAACCACCCTAAGCACACACCCATAGTTTAGGTTTCGGTTCAGAAACGCGTGCACCTCTTTCCCTCTCAACCTAAAGGCTACGGGTTCGATTCTTGGAATTTTTAAGGGTGGAAGTATTCAACTTCAAATTAATTAGAGTACTCAAGTCAAGTGGTTGCAGGAACGATGTGTAAGTCGTAAGCAAAGGCCGACTTATAACTATACTATAAGAGTATTAACTTTAAATTAAAGATGTAGACCAGTGGGTTTTGAGGGATATATGGCATGGTTGGCTAATGCACTGCCATCTCCTCCTGAAGGCTACGAGTTCGATCCTCGGTAAATATTCTTTTTTTTACTGGTGAAGGAAGTATCAACTTGAAATAAATTACAGAACTTAACCGGGTGTAGAAACGGATGGCTTGGTGTGTAGGTGCACCAGTTGTGGCGCGTAATGCTTCGAACCGTAAGGACCGTGGATCGAACACCGTCATCTACTGAGTGGTACTTATGGTGGTATTTTTTCTCATTTTTTAATTTGTTTATTAACTTTAAATTAAATACTAAATCAGGGGTATAGAAGAGATAAATGGCACAGTTGGTTAACGCACTGTCATATCGCCCTGAAGGTTGCGGATTCAATCCTCCTCGGAGTTTTTCTTTCTTTTTTTTAAATAGGGAAGTATCAACTTCAAATTAATTCGAGAACTTGAGTAGTTGCAGAAACGGATGGCTTGGTGTGTAAGTACACCAGTACCCTGGGCCGGGTGGCGATCGCCACCCTGACCGAGGCCTTATGAAAAAGGGGGCCCTAATCAAAATTAAGATTTTTCAAAAAATAAGTTCAAAAGGTGAGAGGGCCGCCGAAATGGGGACAGAAGCAATGGGGCCTGGTTGTCCAAGGGGGGCCCGATAGAAATGCAGAATTTTTGTTCCCATTAAACCACGCTTCGGTCAATTCCCTTTTGATTTCGCTGCCTTAGCTAAAACAAACACCCGTTATCTTGAGGGATTGGACTTGCCCAGGGCCCTCATTTCAAAGGGGCCCCCAAAAATGTTTAAAAGCTAAGAAAATGAGAGAATGTAAAATAAATTTATTAACTTTCCAAATAAAGAATTTTTACGAAGTGCTTACACACAAGGATTAAAGATGATTGATTTTGCTATTTTAAGTCAAGTAAATTCAAATTTTACTTAAAGACATGTTGAGGGCCCCAAGCGAATCTTTTGCCCTGGGCCCCCAAACTTGTAAGTCGGGGCCCTGATCGGCGTTTATATTTTTATCTAGATAATTACAATTGGATTTTATGATTTGATATTTGTAAGAGATGTAACTTAAAAATTTTCCCATTTTTGCTCATGTGTTAAAAGCCGTTTTTTAAAAACTTTCTACTCTCATAGATTCTTTGAAAAAATTCATTGGAAGTTTATTACAACATCCTTTCTCCCTCACTTTCTTGAAGAAAAACTAAAAGTAATAGAAGAGTTACTTAAATTTAACTTTTGTATTTTTTATAAAAATGAACGGAAATTTTTTCTGCTAAATACGAATATTTCATTTAAATTGAAAAGAAATTAAAATATCAATTTAAAAATTGATTTCAAAACTTTGATAATCGAAGAAATTAAAACATCGCTCAAAACCACAAAATAACAGCAAAAGAAGTAATTCACACGTTTTTCCCTTATAAAAAATAAATTTTCTCAAAAAGTTGAGGCATTGCCCCCCATGACCCCTCTTAAGTTCGCTCATGGTTGGATTGATGACATTTTTAAACTGAGTTTAAAACTATAGAATATCAAAATGTAGCCATTTCTCTTAATAAGCAAGGTTGCTTATGAGAAAGAGTCAATCGGTAATAATTTCATAATATTAAGGGATCAATTTAAATATTTTTTGCTATAAATATTAAATATTTTAAATATATTTTCCCCTTATATACTCTCCTGACTTTTGCCCCCGCAGTGAAAATTCCTTAAAAAAATGGCCTGGATTAGGTCATTAGTTAATTAGTTTATTTATTAAAATGAACTTTGGAAGTACAGGTTAAATTTTCAAAATATTTGGTAACAAATCATCTAAAAAATACTTAAATTTTACAAAGACAAAAATCTTTATAAAAATTTAAATTTAAAGCAAATTTAATTGTTTTTAAAATTTTTGTAGTATACGCATGTGATACATGTGTTTAGTTTAAATTTTAGATCTCTTTGCGATTATAAGGCCAACTTTGCCGTTAAATTTAGAATAAATGTGGAAATATTAAAGCATTTATAACAAAAGTATTAATATCAATTTTCAAATTAAATTAAATTTCAAAAGAAAGAGTGAGGAAAGAACATGAAATACTTTTTTACTAGCTTATGTTATAGCATAGCATTATCTTCACAGCAGTGGTTCCCAAATTGGGGGGAACCTCCCGTCAGGCGGCGTTAAAGAGTTCTAGGGGGCGATGGTGATTTGATAGAAAATCTAGAAATCTTTTTATAACTTGCTAAAACTCAAAAAATTTCTCGGGGAAGGATCCCCGGACCCCCCTTTTATAAATGGATGGAGATATAAATGATTTAAAGGGATTTTTAAGATGAAAATAGGAAATTTTCAAGTAGGGATACTAAATTTCCATGTATTTAAAAAGCCCTGTTAATCAACCTAAATACATTGATAAAAACTCTTTTAAGTAAGTGTGTCTTAAAATAATAATAATTAAAATACATGTGATATTGGAATGAAGGAGAAACAGATAATGTATGGGGCCCTTTTAATTGTCAGCCACCGGGGCCTCCTACCTGCCAGTCCGGCCCTGCCAGTACCCCATCCCAAAGGCCCTCAGATCAAATCCATTCGAGTCTGAGCCTTCTCAGCGGGTATAGCACTCGGAAATAAATGCTGATTGGCATTTATAAATTTAGTTCCTGCCTATACACAAGGGGTCATAACGTCTCCTTTTTTTGAAAGTTAACTGTAACCGTATCAGTCAAATTCTTTAAAAATATTACTATTTTCAGTATTTTTTATTTTATTGTGCATTAATCCAAGTCTCTGTCCCTTCTGTCTTCGACGGAAACTGACTTAAATTTAAGAGTCTTAGGAATGAATAAGACATTTGCTTGGGTATCCTATCCTCAAACCCCAACCGCCGCCCTGGCGATTTCATTTACCTACTTATATTTTCCCCGATTCTTTAAGTGGTGACTAAAGCAGAGTACTATTAAATGAAATGGAAAAAATGGTCGAGTTCAAATCTTTTTCATATTTCTTTGAGTGGTGACCATGAAATTAAAAAAATGTGGACGAATTCTTATTTCTCTACCACCTTTGTCCTGAAACGATAAAATGAAATATTGATCTAGAAACTTAATTTTCGAATAACCTAGACCAGGGGTCCGCAACCTATTGAAACGGAAGAGCCAAAAGTAACAGTTTACGAAATTTCACAGTTTTTAGAGAGCCACTAAGTTTTATTTCCCTATTTTTTCTGTTGGGTAAAAATGCTCCCCAACAAAAATCCCTATTCCTTCTCCTTTCGGTTAGGGTACATTTTTAGAAATCTTACGTACACATTGTAAATTAATTTTAATGAAATTAATTTCAAAATTTTATATAAACGGTGTGAATTCCTGGAAAAATAAGAGGGTCTGGGGTCCTCCTTCAGAAAATTTTTTGGAAATTTCCCCTTTAAAATCGCGTTTTAGCTCATTTTTGCCTTTTTCGATTGCACCCTAAGAGCACCTCTCATTATTTAAGTGGCAGAATTTTCAAGGAAAAATAGTAGTTATAATAAACTGCAAAATTTCGAGGGGGTGTGGAAATTTGCCCCTCAAAATAGCGTTTTAATTAGTTTTTAGAACTTCGATAATGCCCAAATAAAGATCACTCCTCATATAAGTCACAGAATTTTCAAGAAAAATCAGCACATATTCCAAAAGTTTTAGGAGTGTTAAGGAGATTTCCCCCAGAAATTATATGGAATTCAAATCCTTAAAAGTAGAGTTTTGATTTTGACTCATCTTGAGAACTTACAAATATATTTTCTGATTTTTTAAAAGTTTGGATTAATAAACTATTAATTTTTCCGTATGGAACTGGAGCCGCAACTTTACATCGAAAGAGCCGCATGCGGCTCGCGAGCCGCAGGTTGCCGACCCCTGACCTAGACTAGCATATTTCTAATAAGAATGGGGGGGCGCAGATGTACCGTTAAAGAGCTGGAACCTCTAATGTAGTGCGTGGGCGTTAAAAGAGGCGGTTTTCCTAAGGCTCGTTTTACGAAACAAAACATAAAAGAATAAAAAAATTAGTGTAATTAGGGGCCGTTCAAATATTACGTAAGCACCTAAGGGGGGAGGGGGGGTTTGCTCTTTGCTTATTTTTGCTGACAAGGGGGGGGATATGAGTGATGCTTACGTAAGATGGTGCATTTTCGAAAATCTCTCGTTTCTTGCATAAATAATTTCAAAACTCAACCAAAAATAAATTTAACAAAAAATTTAATTAGGAAATCTGACGTAAGCACTTTTTTCTGGAGATGGACCACCCTAACATTTTGAAATTTTAACCCCGAAAAGTAGTGTTTCGACTCATTTTTGAACCCTTAGGGTTACACCCAAAAAGGACAACTCCTTGTACGAGTCACCTAATTTTCAAGGAAAAAACAGTACTTACTAATAGGGATGTCAAAATTTCGGGGGGGTCTGGTAGTATCTTACAATTATGGTGGGGGGGTTGAGGTTTGCTTATCTTTGCTGACAAGGGGGGAGGGGGGGGGTTAAAAATGACCAAAAAAGTGCTTACGTAATATTTGAACGGCCCCTTAGTACCTTTAGTGTAATGGTATTTTTGAAACCAACTTCCATAAAAAAATGCCATTACACAGAAACAAATATTGTAAAGTCTTATAACTCACTCCACGGGTTTAAGGCCCTTTTCCATGACGCTTTTTTTCCGCGCTGAAAATCGGCACGCGGATGATGTTGGCGAGACTTTGGTTGCCAAAGTTATTCCCTTTGCCGATTTTCATGCTGCCATCTATCAAAAATGTCAGAAGTAATTATACACTGATAGTAAAAATTTTTACAGGCACTAGATGTCCATTACTTTCGTAATATATTAATGTCTGAGGACTTATTTTGTTAATAAATAGCTGTTTTAGATTTTTTGGAACTATTAAATGGGCCACAAAAAGTGTAATTGCAATCGGAACCTGGTGGAGTAGAAATATCTAGTTTAAAATATATTGGGTTCTCCTTTCCATCTCGTTCTCGTCTGGAAAGTTTGCTAAGTTTCGTGTTAAAGTTTCTGAATAAGGCCCTAAAACTATTTTAGTACAAAATCTTTAAAGTAATAAAAAACGCTTTTCAAGATCGTGCTGATCTGATCATGCTGCCATCTGTCAAAAGCGTCACAAGTAATTATACACTGATAGTAAAAATTTTACAGGCACTAGATGTCCATTACTTTCGTAATATATTAATGTCTGAGGACTCATGTTCGTGATAAATAGCTGTTTTAGATTTTTTGGAACTATTAAAAGTGTAATAGCAATCGGAATGCGCTTCAAAACTATCAGATCCAATATGGATGACGCTGAAAGTCTTTCAGCGCCGAGAAAAAGTCCATCCATGCCGGGCTGAAAACCGGCTTCGGCGCGCTGGTTGAATACGCCTAGCCATTGGTCCGTAGGACTCACGTGACCACTAAAAAGAGTCAACCAAATCCGCGCGTGTTCGGCGTTCGGTATGGCGATTTTTTCTCGCGCCAAGAGGTCGCCACGCCGAAAACACGCGTATTGGGCGCTGAAAATAAGTCGCATGGAAAAGCAGCTTAACAAGTGGGCCAATGAGGTATTTGCATGAGTGAGGGGTTTGCTTGATTTTATACTTTTTTGATACATTATGGTTTAAAACTCCTAAATTTCTGATTTTTAAGTTCAAAAATGTGTTTTAAATAATTTAAAATTCAATTTTATTTTTGCCAAAACGTCAGAAAAGTCACGTTATCAGAAAACTGGCTCCTATTGAATGTGACATCACAGCGCATGAAAACCATTGGGTTTACTGTTATCACGTGATCAGAAAACGGGCTTCTATTGGATGTGACCTCACAGCGCATGATTTGTGATTCGAGAGTGTTTTCGCGCCCTAACAAAAAACGAAATTTCAAAGATTTATATCTCAGAAACTAGGCTACAAAAATACTTGATGTAAACGTCATTCTTCATGGTTTTTTAACTACTATTTTAATAAAATTTAATCTCAAAACGTGAGAATACCTCATTTGTTCAAATTTATGGTAGAAGTAGTATGGATACTGCTGTACCTCATGCAATAATTTTTTTATTCTTTTATGTTTTGCTTCGTAAAACGGGCCTTAGGAACACCGCCTTTTGTAACGCCCTCGCACTACATTAGGGGTTCTAGCTCTTCAACGGTGCATCTGCGCCCAATCTTTGAGTTGCGATTAAAGCCCAGATACCGCAGAATGGAATGAAGCAGATCCTTAACTTAAAAATTTTTTCACGATTCTTTGAGCGGTGACTGTGAAGTTCGTCGCAAACATCACTTGAGGAAACGTCTCTTTTTTTACCATAGAAACGACTCCATAACATGAGAAAGAGCAAGATGGGTAGTCCTACCCCGAAAAATTTTTGAATTTTAGCATGCTAAAATATTTTCTAAAGTTACTTCAGGGGGTTCAAAAATGGACCACGCAGAAGGACTCCGAGGACCGGAATGGAAATCCCTGTGATAAATACTGATAAAAGGCTCAGAGAGGAGATCGCTCAAAGCTAATAAGACCAGAGGAAATATCAGTTGAGCGAAGCTTTTATTACGATTAAGAATTACGATAACATGGCATTCTGTGTAAGTAAAGAAGGTATTAGTTGATAAATAATACACTTTTTTAATAAGTATTTATTAAGCCCTGGGAGATTCAGATATAATCTTAAGTTTCCAAATTATTAATCTCCCTGAAAGAGAGCGTTTTAGTCTACTAAAAAAACAGTTTATTTCCCAAAGAAGAGGGACTGACTAGATACGGCGGCAAGATGGGAGGGAAGGATGTTTCACTTAAAATATTTTTTCTAACATTTTTAGTGGTGACTGAATTTCCTTAATAAAGATATTTTGAAAATTCTGAAGTAGGATAGTCGGAAATAATCTTACGATTGTCATGTAGGAAATTAACTTATAGACTGCAGCAGGGGTACCGGGTACTACTGACTTCAACTTAAAATTCAGGAAAGCAATTCGAGTAACGAACCTTTTATTCGAAATGCTCTAAAATCCGGATTGTTTCAAGACATTTTTGTGTAATGAAGCAGGCATGGTTAGTGCAATTTTTAAGGAGGGGACGACCCTGCCCGAAAATATTTTAAATAAGTTTTTTTTATGTTGTTTATGACTGGGAGAGGGAACCTATTGGACCTCAAGTACAAGGAGCTCATTACTAGACCTCGTTTCGGAAGGGTTCTTGACTCCACGGGCGTCGTTCCCGGGGGAACCAATCCCCCCCAATAATTAGGAACATTGTTTTAAAAAACTTTACTTTTAACTTTTGAGGGAGACCGAAACTTTACTGAATGTGTTTTTACAACTTTCAAACCAAGGATGGCGCCAATTTACCAATGGTACCTAAATTGAGAGGAATATACAAGAGGGGACGGATTCCCCATGATTTAGTTAGAACACTTTTTCAATTAGAATTGGTTGAAGTTGGGGTATATTCTCAACAAAAAGTTTGTTTCTTGGAAAAAAAAGTAATAATTAAGCTAGCTCTTCTCCCTGAAAAAATTCAGCTACAGCACCCGATTAAAACATAGAAATTTGATTTTTGAATTGTCTAATCCTGTAACACTAAAAATGAGTTTAAAACCTATTTTAAAAGGTCGATTTTAAAGAAATTCTCTGGGCGAGGACCCCCAGCCCCCAATAGTTCATTAATCGATTTACAAAGCCACTGTAAAATCACTGGGCGGGGCTTAAAGGATATAAAAGATAATTTTTAAGGGTAGCTGATCATAGTTTTGCAAAATCCCTGTGTGAAAGAATCCCAATTTTCAGGAGCTGCCGACGCCAATGCTTGACTCTAAAATGCTCCTTTGTGCTCTTTGAATAGTTTGTTGTTGTCGTGTGCCACTTGGAATACCCAAACTCCATAAGGATTCAAGGCAAAGTGATGCGGTTCCTGAGAAAGTGAGGCCCATAAATTATATATGATAGATACTGCCACTATCTATCGCCACCTCCACAATTTTGCCACGTATCTGAAGGGGAGGAAAATAGTCTCCAGACACCAGGACCCATGGTAAACTGCGCCATTTGAATAGTTTAAATTATTCATTTACTTACAATAATATCCCTTGCCCCCTCACCTCATTTTTTCAGAACAATGGAAGTACCAACCTTATATTCTATTAACCTTGATCAAATTCAAATATAGCTTAAAATAATTTTTTAAATGCTAAAATTGAAAAAAATTTCTGGGGGAGAAGGTTTAATGTTACCGAAGCCCCGCTGAAGCAGTGGTAGGGTGCTTGCGTAGCATGCGGCAGTTGTTGGGTTCTGTCCCTGGCTATTATTTTATATTCCAAAAACAGCAAAAATAAAGTCCAAACGCATGCGCATTTAGCAGTGCTCGCGAGACGATCGTCTTAGTTGTGAAGTGGTTATATTTTGAGTTTTCCCTAAAGAATGTCAAAAATTTTTCCGGGGAGGACCCCACAATAATTTGGCATCTATTATATTATCTTGAAAATTATGTGGTTTATTCAGGCACGGATCCAAGGGGGGCACTCTGGACAGTGCCCCCTTGGACCCTTTCACACAAGTCAATATCAAAATTTTTTCTGAGGAGGACCCCCAACGATACCACTAAGGGATGTTACGTGATACTTTTAAGAAAATCCCCAAAATTTTGGGTCATAAGGTAAAGGTGCCCCCCTTGGAGCCGTGTTACAGTGGCGTAGCCAGAAAAAAATTTCGGAGGGGGATGTTGATATTTCGGGAGGGGATATGGGGTATTTTTAGTGGTTTTCTATGGTCAAAAAGGAAAATTTCCTGAGTTTCGGGGGGGAATATATCCCCAAATCCCCCCCTCTGGCTACGCCCCTGCCGTGTTAGGTCCGCAACTGGGTTTATTAGGTTTCGAAATCAGCTGAAACTTTCCGTTTCCTTTGGAGGAAGCATTACCAGAAAACAAATTTTCATACTTCAGATAAGTTTCGCATTTCTGTTTATGTTATGCATTTTTCTTAATACTTTTTTTTATGATTCACTTTTTCACACTTATTGTAAATTTATTAAAACCTTGGCCTTATTAAAAACTTGGTAAACAGTACTAAAAGATAGCCTATAGACATGTACCACATGCATATACTACTACAAAATTTAAAAAATTTGTTTCAAATTTAAATTTTTTAAGATATTTTTTTTTCAATTTAATTATTTTTAAAATGATTTATTACAGAATATTGCCAAAATATTTTCTGAGTTACTAGATTGAAAGATTTTACCAGTATTTTCAACGTTCATATTAACAAATTAACTAATGACTTAATCATCAATCGTGGTTTTTTGTTATACAGGGTGTCCCATAAACAATGGGTCAATCTTCTAGGGGGGACGGATAGTTGACACTAGAGAGCCTAGTAGACACCTAGACGAGTCAGAATCACATAGGATTTGGGGGTCCCAGACCAAATCCCAGGGAGTTAAAAATGGAGCAACACCCCAAAAAAATTATTGAAAAATTCAATTTGTAGAAGAACTACTATTGGTAAAAATTTAATTATGGTCTCAAAAATTGTGGTTTAATATGATCTTTAAAATTATCTTAAAAGTCTTCACTTTAAAATTTGTTTTATTATGAAAAAAATTTAAAAACCACAAAAAAATGTGAAAATTCTGCCAAAACCTCATTTTGTACTTCGAAATCCTTTCTTTTGATTTTATAATATGAAAGATCATAGTTGTAAACCCTTATGTCCAAAGTTTCACGTAAATACAATCAATATTAAACGCTTGAGATCCTGTTAAAGTTCGTTTTTTGAGTGCGCAAACTGGTATCTTAGCGGACGCAAAAAACGGACTAAACCAGGGGTGGCCAACCCAAATATTGTTGAGGGCCACTTTGGAAAACCATAATTGTCTCGCGGGCCGCATATAAAATTTTAGGATATTAGGTGCACAGAATGACAGTGAAGTAAATTGAATAAATTAGGTATATAAATTAGGGAGTTTCTTAGATCCTTTGCTTAGTTTGATTGATTCCTAAATAAAATATTCATTTAAATTTACCTTAAGGAGCAACCCAAAGAATACCTTCTGTAGTATATCCATTAGGGTGGGTCAAAAATATTTTTTCCCATTTTCCCAGGGGCACAGCGACAAAAGGGTGCCAAATGGTCTCAAACTAACATGTGTAAAATATTATTCGATTATAATAACTCTTTTTGCCTCCGGATTGGCCTCAAAGTTACAATTAATATAGTAATTCCATGCAAAAATGGACGAACGAAAATCAAGCTTTTACCTCGATTGCACAAATCCGTCATGAATATAAATGTGCACAATGGTATAAAAATCATCATTGAAGACTATAAAATAATTATAAATGAAACCAAAGATGAAATACTTGACTTGTAATACAAAATATTTTGAAATATCTCAATGGTTAGAACTGGCAATCAAAAATTTCTTGCTGGAATCATAAAAATGTGCGAAACCTTTATTGTCGGTACAGTAGGATGGTAAAAACATTAAATTTTTTAATAAAAATGGATATGTGAGAAGGTGGATAACTTTTTTGGGTTATAGGTTTCAACCCCATGGAAAACATTTGGATAATAGTTTAAAAGTTGGGTTTTCCTTGAAATTTTTTTGCATATTAAGAATAGTCCATCCCAAGTGTCCTCATGTGATTCCCTAATGTCCAAAAATAAATTAAAACCACATTTTAAGAGTCAAATTTTGAAATATTTTCTTAAGAAGAGCGGCAGATCCTCGTTTTCAGCATAAAACTTAGTATTATCCCTTAAGTTTTTAAGTAAGCTAGATTACTTTTCAAAACTTACTTGTAATTATCCTTAACAGTTAAATTTGCTATATTTTAACTTTTATGAACGCATAAGGGAATGCTAAGAAGCTATTTTGAGTCAATCCTCAAAGAAGTATAATTTCATGGGCCTGGGTTTCAGGCAATTGCTATAGTAAAAAATTAGGTAAATCATGACTGAGCGAATCATAACTGATATTGCCTATGAACGAACTATCCATTCGAAAATAGTTTCAACATAATTTTGCGATCATATTTGGATCCCAAGACCAGCCAGTGAAATAACTGTACGCTGAATTTCGAAAGAGCGGCATATTTTTTTGAAAAACAACTGTTTCTATTTTGAAAAATTAAAAATACCGTTTTATACTGACCAAACTTGAGGGAGAATGTATATGAACTACCAATATTTAAAATCTGTACCACTGAAAATCCACTATAAAAAGAGATTCATATTCTACGGCTCTTGTTAATATGATAGCATATTATATTGCCACTTTGGCAGTTATTTTTGTATTAATAATGCATGAAGGTGACTAATGTGTTTAAAATTGCTTTTAAATACCCTTATTTGTGAACTTTAATAAGTTTTCGACAAAAAAATTTAATTCATAAAATTTTTTTAAAATATTAAAAATTACATATTTTTGTTCTATTTGAGGCCAATCCGGAGGCAAAAAGAGTTATTATAATCGAATAATATTTCACACATGTTAGTTTGAGACCATTTGGCACCCTTTTCTTGCTGTGCCCGATAGAATTTGCAAAATTTTTTTTTCGCCATAGGAAAATGACCCACCCTAATATCCATAGGAACTAAACAGGGGCCGTTAAAAAACACTTGGAATCACTCGAAACTATAATGAGCCTGTGGCGCTTATAGAAATTTATTTCGGGAGGACCCAAATTTTCTCTAAAAATTGCAGCTAGATTTCCTCTCACTAGATTTCTCAGCTAGATTTCCTATCTAGATTTCACCCAAATCTTCCTCTCATGCCCCCATGCATATTTAATTGGTTCAATGCATAAATTAAAATACATTTTTAGTCAGAATTTGCACCTCACTGAACTAATATCCTAAAAAAGTTGTGAACAATAGAGTTCCTAGTACTAAAGGGGGATTTAGGGGTCCTCCCCCAGAAAAATTTTTGCAAATACGACTCTAATTATCAGACTTTAACGTGTTTTGGTACACTTTGTCCGAATTTGGGGGCCTTAACTTACCCTAAAACTTTAACTTTTGACTAAAAAAATTATTGCGGACCACAAAATTATTTCAAAACGGGCCGCATGCTGGCCGCGGGTTGGCAAAGCCTGATCTAAGAAGTATATGGGGGATCGGGGGTTCTCCCCCGAAAAAATTTTGAATTTTAGTGTGCTGAAAAGTGTTTTGAAGATACTTTTTGGAGAGTTTTCAGAGAGCTTCGCGGGCCGCACAAAATGACCCGGAGGGCCGCATGCGGCCCGCGGGTTGGCCATGCCTGGACTAAACCATGCTTTAACAGGATCTCAAGCATTTAATATTAGTTTTTACGTGACACTTTGGACATAAGTGTCACGTAATAACAAAATATGTAACAAATTTTTAAGTGAAGACTTTTGAAATAATTTTAAAGATCATATTAAACCAAATTTTTCGAGACCATATTTAAATTTTTACCAATAGTAGTTCTACAAATTGAATTTTTCAATAATTTTTTTGGGGTGTCCCTCCATTTTTAACTCCCTGGGATTTGGTCTGGGACCCCCAAATCCTATGTGATTCTGACTCGTCTAGGTGTCTATTATCCCCCTAGAAGTGTGACCCATTATTTAATGAGACACCCTGTATAACCAAGTTTAACACAAATTTTGAAGTAGTACATTCTTCAGTTCAGCATTCAAATCTAAAATACTAAGGAACAACCAGCTAAATTCTAAACTTAGTTTATTCTGATTTAAATTGATATATTCAAAGACTTGTTTTTGAATTTTTTCATTCTGGATCACAAATAATTGTATTAAAATTGCACAATTTCAAAACACAGTTTTTCATAGAACTTAAAATACATAACCAGCACGTCGTGCAGACAAATAATAAAATGTGTTTAAAAAAAGAATAGCCTGATTTGAAAAGCTATTAAAATATTGACCATAGAAACTTGATAATTTTCTAACTTTTTTGCTTTATATATTTATCCATCATCAGCTTATACGAATGAAATACTTTGATTTCTATATAAGTGAAACTTTTTAGGAGGCCTTTTAAGATTATCTCTCTTCTTTTCAAGCAACAAAACCTAACTGTTTTAAGGGCAGATTTACAGGGGGTCAATGACCCCGACTTTTTTTAAAGCTTCATTTTTATAAAGGAAAATCATATTTCCAAAGCCATCAGGGACAGCTTGCCATTCTCATGGTTCCCCACCTAAATCCGCCCATGAATGTTTTAGTTGCGCAACGTACTCAAAAATTTTTTAATAGAATATTGATTGTAAATACGCAGGATGATTCAAAACTAATAAGCAAAAAGATGAATTATTATGGGCATAAGGTTGGGAGGGGTACAATTAGAATTTCAGTGCCAATTTTAACTTTATACCTTAGTTTTTGTTTTATGAGGATTTTTATCTCAGAGTTTCTTTGTCATATTTCAGAAATAATGACCCCTTAGGAACAAATGCTAAACCCCATATTTTCCCCTTCCATCTTGAACCGTGAGTTGTGAATCACCCAGTGGAATTAATCTCAAGTTTCCATGTTTAATATTTTTCTTTATCTATACACATTTCAAATTGGGAATTTCTTTAGAGGCCATTCACAAATTATGTCATTTCATTGCCCTCATTGCAATGTCATAGGTTTGACAACAATATTTAATCTGAAACTTAACATAATTCAAATCTGTTAAATTTTTATTATTGGAAAATTAATAATTTCCTAAAAGCTATCAGAGGAAGAAAAACCTCTTTTAGCATCAGGTGAAAAAGTTTTCTAAGTGCGATAATATCACTAATATTGAAGATCTGTGTGTGTGTCACACACATACACAGAACCCCCTTCAAGTCCAAAATGGATGACATAATTTGCAACTGACCCCAGTTTGCATTCATGAATCTTAGGTTTTACAAGACACATGAAAATTGCCATTTTAAGTATAAAATTTTCCAGATTATATGCTTTTAGACCCCAAATAATGGATCTTATTAGATAAAATAAATCAAATGAACAAAAACCGGGATACAATAAGGTCAGTATTAATGAACCTTGTTACAAAAACAGAAGCTTTAACAATTAACAAACAAATATACCCAGCAAAAAGTTTTCATGTTCCAGAGAAACCACCTTAAAACTGGTTAAGTTTCCTTATCCACTTAAAGAGAACACCTTTATAAAATTTCTAAAAATATATAAAAACAAAAAATATAAAATATCTTTGACCAAACACCTTTTTAAGTTTTGTACATCTAACTGGTAAAAGCACAATTTCAGTTTTATGAACTTTTACAGATGAAACAAAGAAAGTAGAACATATGATAATTGTAATGTATGACACATTGGCACGTTAGGTACAATAGTAACAAATCATGTGCCAGTAAAAAAAATGAAAATAAGAGTGCAAAGGCACAGGAACTGATTTGTCAATGAAAAGAATGAATATCTACACAATGAAAGAGTACATGAACACATTGTTCTTAAAAACTAAAATAACCCCAAGGTTGAAATTCCTTTCAAAATACTTCCTCCATTTTGATTCTGTAGACTTTTTTAACTTGCAGCAAAAAACCTAGTACCTTCCACATGTTTTATTGCTTCAACAATAGTGTACAAGTTTTGCCTGGCCAGAACAGCTTTCGGTGATTCTGGAATGTGGGAGTCCGTTTCTTCAGACGATTTACAAACTGGCACCAAAACAGGGGGCTCAGAATTTTCTAAACTGGAATGCTCGGGACTGGAACATAACAAAGACAAGTCAAAATCTTGGCTGGAAAGTTGGGACCGCGGGCTACTCACCCCACTCTCTAGTCCTGAATTCATAACCAACACGGAGCGCTTGGGCTCAGTTGGTTGGGACAACCTGTACTCCAGGTTCTTAACCTGCTCTTCTAAAGACGCTCTATAGGATCGCTCTTGCTTCAGCATCTTTTTGAGCTTAACTACCTCTTCCTCATTGCCACTGTCACACCTAGAGGACCCAGAACTTCCAATGCCTTCATCCATGGAATCCACTGTTTTGCGTCGCTTTCGTTTGGGATCAGGAGAATCTGAAGAACTGCCTCCATCACTGTTGTTCATACAGCTTTCGTGTTCCTTTGACAACTGGCTGAACTGAAGAAAAAGGCGAGTATTGTCCTGTTCTAGTTGGTGTAAATATTCAGCAGCACCCTGAAGTATGGCAACTTTGCTGAGCTTAGCTCCTCGGAAAGGTAATAGTTCTTTGAGGGACTGGAGGCCAGCATTGATGTTTTGCATCCGCCGTCTTTCATTGCTATTGGCAATTTCTCTGCGCACCCTTTTCTCCTGATCGTGTAGGTTTTTGTTGGAGGATGGTCTGTCCGACTTTCCACTATCCTCATCTTCCGAGAAGCTGTGAAAGTTTTGTTTGGGGATATAATATGCCATATTGCAGCTACGTTTTGTACTCGGGTCCCAAGAAATATTCACATAAAATGCATGCCTAAAACAAAAATAAACAAAATCTTAAGATAGAATTAGCTAGTAGTAACAAATTAGGAGGTTTTTGCTAACTATTCTGGGAACACTAAAATACACTCATGGCTGCTACTCTTCAAAAATTGCAAGACTGAACTATTAGTTATTCATTTTGCAAAATTTAATGTTTCTAATAAGGGTTGGTAGGATTTTCAGAAACTTGCTGAGGGGCCTGTTAAAGATTATTAAAATGACATGGTATTGGCGTGATTCCGCTAAAAATACCAATGAGGCTGTGATAAGTTATGAAAACTTTTCGTTTGCTTTAAAGAAACCAATCTTTACCGAAATAAAATATAAAAGAAAGAATATTTCAGTAACAAGCATAATATACAAGATAAGTGCGGAAATTCTGTGCAAATCTGCCAATTGGTTCCCGATTTCATTTAACTCAGGACTGAATTCCATTCACAGAATTTTTAAGAAGACTGAATTCTGTCCTCGGGAAGGAAGAGTGGCACCCATAGTTACACTGCTTCCAAAAGTTTCAGTATTGAGGAAATCTTGGGCAGAATAACCTGGTAAAATCAGCACATTGAAATTGTCAATCTTACTGCTTAATATTCTCAATAAACTATTGGATAATTAATTCAGAGGACAATGACACTAAACACTATATAGTATTTGCAATTATCACAACTGATTGGGTAATGATTTGCTGTTTTTATTTTATTTAATGCCTATTTTCCTAAACTTGTGCTAAAAAAGATAAAACATTTATCTCCAAAATAAAAGTTGATGTGAGATTTTAATTGACTATATATACTCTTTGTAAATAGAACAGGCGGCTCGTCACCATGGCAACACAATAGAAATGCAACGGGAACAGTGGCGAATCCAGTACGGGGGGCTGCAGCCCCCCAGGAATAAGACATTCAAGTTTTGGTAATAGCAATAAAGCAAAAAAAAATTTCACTACGTTGCGGACATTCAGTGGTGTTACCCAAAGGGTCTCAAAATGAATCGGAACCCTACTTTTAAGGGTAAAAATTCCAAAATTTTTCTGGGGGAAGACCCCCAAACCCCCTCGAAATTTTGGAATCTAATAAGTACGGTTTTTCCTTGAAATTTTAGGGATTTACAAGGAGTGATCCTTTTTGATGAAACCTAAAGTGTCTCAACATGAGTTAAAATGCCACTTTTAGGGGCAAAATTCAAAAATTTTTCTGGAATTCATTTTCCCTAAACTCCCTAGAAATTTTCCAATTCATAATACTATAATTTTTTTTCCTTGAAAATTCTGCCACTTACAATAAGTTGTGCTCTTTGGGTAGAATCTGAAACACTTCAAAATGAGCTAAAACAAACACTTCTAATGAGCAAAATAGCTCTCAAAATGAGTTATTTTGAGGGGCAAATTTTCAAAAATTTTCTGGCGGAGGACCCCCAGACCCCCTTTTACATGGAGTTTACATTTTTACACAACTTTGAAACTTAGTGCACCAAAATTAAAACCTTACGAAGTCATCTCATCATTTCGATTTTCATCATTTACAGTGATTTCTGAATCTATAATTTTAATTTATGAAGGTGGTATATTTTCACTCATAATCATAAATGCAGGTTCTGAAATTTAGATAAATCTTTTAGAATAAAAACAAGGACTAATACAGGCCAATTTTGGTGCTTTTTATGGGCACCTTCACAAAAAATGTACGAACTAAAACGGCACCTTCACAAAAACTGTAGAAATAGCCGATTTCATTAATTTTACAGCTTCCATTAAAAATAGTTACAGAAATTTCACAATTGTAAAATTTTAATTTTGTAAATTTCTCAAAATTGTAAGAACTTTTTAATTTTTCACAACAAATTAAATGCTGTGTAATTTTTTAAATGGGGGTTAAGTTTAAATTAAATTCCTGGATTGGTCCCTGAAAAAGCATATCCCGCAGGTTTATTCTCGAGAGTAATTTTCACATTTAAACCAAATAAATGACAAGAAAAAAAGAAATAAAATAAAGAAATAAATGACAAAATTAAGGTAACTTGAAAATCAATTTATTAATGTGTCCTAATAAAAAGGAAGATCTAACTAGAGGAGCTTATATAATTTCACAAATCAAAGAACTATTAATTAATCTGTGTAGTACCTATAACAGGGAATCTGTTCCTTTACGCTAAAATTCTATAACTAAAATAATTTCAAAGAAATTACATTAAAGGAATTATTATTTGAATAGACTGATAGGATTATTTGTTTGACTTAATTTCTCTTAACTCAAATTTTTTATTCAAGCTGTCCCCTTTTTGCTTCTAAATTTATGATTAAAATATTCTGAATAATGATGCTAAATATTCCCTATATACATAGTACTAAAATTCTTCAATTTTCATAATATTATAGGTTCATTTAATTGCAACATCATTCTTCAGAAAACAGCGCGACTGCTACGGGAACTTCAAACAAAAGTGAAACAGCTGATTTTCCCGTATACCCGAACACCAGAATTTGGCGGCAATCTTGGCGCCTATTTATATACCTAGCCATTTCTTTCGGGCGTCAAACGCTAAGCGCTTAAACGATAACTTAAAACTCACATGCTAGAATAGATTATTTTGCATTAATTGCAATCATGTTCAACTAATCCAACTTTAAAAAAATGCATAGTAAGTGAGTTGTTATATGCGCATATTATAATGGCAACAGCTGATTTGCATTTTTCGAAACATCTGTTTTTCTTCCATTGTTTTCTTCGTAAAGCTAAATACCCAGAACGCATAATTGCGATCATCAAAAGAAAGAAGAAATAAAGTAATTGAGAACTGATCAATGTTGGTAATCGAACACCTATACGGAGTAAACATTATTTCGCAAATCGGATGATGCATGCCTGATGTTCAGAAATTCAAACGCTTCAGCGGGATCAGATCAGAACACATGATACACTACCGGCAATAATAGACTTCTCAAAGTAAAAGGCATAAATATAGTAATAGAACTAACTACAGAACACATTCAATAAAATCTCACTATTATGTAACAAACAGAAAGGCTAACTTCTAAATGGAGACAAAACATAAAATTTTTACTTACCACGCGGTTTTTGGCAATTGTTGAAAACTCAAAACAAGGGATCTAAATAAGGAACTAAGATTCAACGATTCTTCCTGAATGAAAGATAACCAAAGTGGATGAATGATATTCGATTGGTGACAAGGAAAACTAAAAAATATGTCCACAATATTACTTCCCGCTTATGAGCATATCTTCACACCGGTTTTACAAACGCTAGCAGTCATCGGGTTGCCAGGTCGATTGCTCAATTCTCTGACGTCATCATGAATGGCCTTACCCAATAGGAAGTCGTGTCTCACATGACATTCCTTTTCGCGCGTCTTTTTTTAGTTCCGTTTTCTCCTTTGCCGTTTTTAATTTCTGGATTGACAGTTTCTATTAATTTAAAATATATTTATTTGCCAAATTAGCATTCAAAAAGCTTTAATAGAAATATGTAAAAATGTGATTTTGAAACATGAGATAACTACTTGAATTTTCGAATTCAGGTCACTTTAAATGCATGTTCTTTTTGAATAAAAATTTGAGATTTTTATTTTCTAACATTATAAAGTTCAATTATTATTTTTGAAAAGACTATTCTTAACAAATGCATCATCAATTACATGTAATTTTAGACTAAATTTTGTAGTATTAATTTATTAATTCCAAAATATTTTAAATAGTTTTTTTACTTTTCTCGTATAAATTTATTAAGTTATAGATATTACCTAAGATAACATTGCTAATTTTATACACAAATTATACAATATAGGATTTTTTGCTTAATGCAGGATAGATTTCAGAATACGTATTCATTACCTGTAAGACTAAATGGAATGGCAATTTTAGATACATTCATCAAACAATGATAACCAATAATTTTTTACACTCACTCATCCCACACTTATAATAGGGTAAATGTAGCTTTTGAAGACCCTAAATAAGTAATTAAAAACTTAGTATTAATTAAGAATTAAAATTTTAGATCACAAACTAATAGGTCTGCTTGTGGTTGTCTCCAAGACATTTTTGCAAAACACTCTTTAACAGTGTTTAACTCATTGAGGCATTTGGGTCAGACTGCCTTTTTGTTATGCAACAGAATTTTCGAAGGAAAATATCTTAAAAAATTAAATCACCAAAACTATGAGAGGGTTAAACAAACCTTAAAAGAACCCGAGGATATGACCCCGAGACACACTCTCCTGCAATACTAGTAGCCAAAAAGTTCCCGGAATAGTCGCCTACATTCAAGGTGTTTGTTTGAGGGGAAATTTCTTTTTTGGAGGTTTGTAGCACTAATAAGTAATAAGTAAACCCTCAGCCATCTGGAATTAATTTCCAGTGATCTTATTGTTAGCTGCAGATCATTTTTGATAAAGCGAATTTTCATTTTGTCGAATTTTAAAATTTCGTCTGCAGAATGGTGTGTAAACCTAAAATTCTGCGCTTTGTTTAATAAATCACTTCCTGAGACGCTGGAGATGCAGAAGAAAGAATACGCAAATGATGGCATGAAAAAATAAGTGGTATTAAATGTTTTCGTGAAAACCGCACGAACACCCACAATCCTCCTATGACTGGGCGCCCTTGACTTGGTGATGGAAAAAGCGACAAAGCAACTGATGATCGTCTCATAAAATGGATCCCAGGAGTGTTTAAAACAGTTATAAACGAACGCTGGAAGAAGTGTGTGGATGCAGGCGGAAAGTACTTTGAAGGCCTCAAAAGAAAAATTATATTCTTTTTAATAATTGGTAATGAACCAATTTCGGGAACTTTTTGACCCTAGTAGTACAATGTTTTGAGAAATCATAGCAATTTATTTTTAAATCGTGAAGTCTAGTCACCCTAGATTTCATAGAACCTCTCAATAAATATTCTGTTGCAACCACTCTTTTGTGAAATGGAAAAGCCTTTTTCGACAGATAAAACCTGGAGTAAAATTACATAAAAAACTGTTAGAAATTATGGGAAAAATAAAATTTAAAATTACAATACACAATTAAGACAAAATTATTTAATAAACTATAAAATCTTGATACCTACTTATAAGGACGTTCAAATTTCATCAACCAGCAGTAATCTTCAAAATAGTGACTTTACATGCAGTACCACCAGCCATAGAATCTTTCATTTATAATTCAAAGGTAGGCTGGATTTTCTCTTGGTTAAAGGAACTTTAGTAACCCAGCTGAAGTGAATTTATCAGGCAATCTATAAATTAGTTACAAAAATACCTCACCTAGCTATTCACACATTACTTTTAAGGCTTAAAGAATTTTGAAATTGACATTAGCGAACGTTCCCATACTACGTGACCCATTCAGGGGAGGGAGGGGGTCTTCAAAATACCACGCTCGGTCACAGGGGGGGAGGGGGGGCTTAGGGTTTCGTCACGTAGTCAATTTCTTCTAGTCAATACGACATAAATAAGCCAGATTAATTATTAAAATTAGACAAATTAAGCAAAATTAATATTTTTAAACTTTCTGTTTGCAAAAAATGATGGCAAACCGTATTTATGAATTACTACATGAAAACTAGAGGGGGGGTCTTGGCATATACTACGGATGGTCACCAAGGGGGGGAGGGGGGTCAAAAATGGGTCACGTAGTATGGGTACGTTCCCTAAATGTTTCTCATAAAACTAGGCTGAAGTAGATTACACAGTTGACTTTTAACTAGTCTTGGAACCCCTCCTTATACATAATTCATAATACCAAAAATGTTATACATGATCCTATTACTGTTTAAAAAAATTGCTTTTTTGCTCTTATACAATTTAACTTCTTAGCCACAAAGATTAGTTATACTTCCTTGTTGAGAAACAACAAAAAATTGAGAAAAGTAGCTAATATATTTTACTTAACATCATTAGTTAGTCTTCAGTTTTAATGTTAACTCCAAACTAAAATATATATGATTAAGGATCATTAAATTCAGTAAGCATCATTAAAAAGTGAGGTGCTTTCTGTAACAATGAACTAACTTGAACTTTACATCGGGGCTAGCTATAGTCTGTGTAATTAGATCCGCGGTTGAAAAGTCACGTGATTTCCCCAGTCTCCAAACCTTTCCCCTGTGCGTTGCCATGGTTTCCACCAGTCTTATTTTTTTCCCACATCATGCCAAGCCCACAACCGCACGAGATTGTCATTGAATCTAACTGGTGTCGCAGCAGCCAATGAAATAATCGTAACACTTTTTTCGTTATAAAAGAAAAACTAATCATGGTAGAAGTACAAAATTTTACGTACGTTTCAGGAGCGTAACGAGCCGTGCTAAATGCGCATGCGTTTGGACTTTATGTGTACTGTATTTCACAATCCCTGCAAGATTTTTATACTTTATTAGCAATGCGCATCCATGTGGACTTGATTCTTGCTGTTTCTATAAAATATTTTAGCGAAATAATTTTATTTTCAATAAATTAATAATTTAAAATTTTTAAAAAAAAATTAGACAAAGTAAAACATTTAAAAAACCACAATGAATTTAATTAAACAAGGAATTACTGTTAAACAAGAGCAATTAATTCTTGCAATTTTTAATGGAATAATAAAAATTAAAATTAAATTTACTGAAAAATAATAACCGGGCTCGAACCTACGACCTTCCGCACGCTAGGCAGACACTCTACCTCCATCCCATCCGGGCCACTATTACCATAATCCTAAATACTTTAAAACCACGCCTTTAACCCGAGCATGCGCATTTAGCAGGCTCGTTACGATCGTGAAACGCTTCTCACAATTTTATACAAATATACATTATTTTTTTTCAAAAAGATTGTAGTTTTGTTTTTAAAAAAAAAATTAGAATTAGTTTTAGAATTATTAAGATTCAAAGTTTCAATTTAATTTTACGCCCTGCCTTAACTGATGTGCAGAAATAAAGCAGAACCGCTTACGTTTTCTCCTTCGTTAC
The DNA here is from genome assembly GCA_024610705.1 of Tetragnatha versicolor. Lineage (NCBI taxonomy): Eukaryota > Metazoa > Arthropoda > Arachnida > Araneae > Tetragnathidae > Tetragnatha > Tetragnatha versicolor. Next base: position 16,856,061 of record JANDEH010000011.1, on the reverse strand, counting down.
CAAGACGACGAACTTCAACTGATGACGTCCAACCGCCTATTTTAATTACACACACTATAGTTGCTGCTTCAAGTTCCTCAATTATAAGAGATTTCAGTCTTTTTTTAACTTCAACACAGATAACCCATTCGATTTCTCAAAATAACTCTCAACTTCTAATCAGTAAGGGATATGCCCATATTAAAAATCTACACATATAAATGAAAAATATTAAAGGGTGGAAGAAAGCAAAGTAATTTTGACACTAGAAAATGTAGTTTTTTATTGTGATTTCTCATAAACAAAACGTGTTCCCATGGCAAACTCATACAAGTCCGAAGTGAGGAGAAATATACAGAATCAATTTTATACTGCAATGAGTTTGAAATTTATAAATGCAATGAGTATTAAAAACATGAATAAATGGATAAAACTAAAATCCTTCTTGATACTGGCGAGTCTGCATCTTGTTAGCGAGAAATTCTAACTGCCTCTTGGCTTCACACGAAGGGAAATTGCCTATATCGTAGTATGAAGTGGCAATTTTAAGTAACCTAGAAAATAAATAACCAAATATTTTCATTAGTGTTTCAATTACTTTAATTTATAAAACAGTTAACAAGAAAGTACGACCCTTTTTGAAAAAAAAATTCCAATTAATAAAGGGTTTCATAAGCTCTATCACCCTTTGAACCAGCTTATAACGAGCACGATTGAACCAACACCATTCGCTCACCCATGTCCGTCTTTCTTCGCTAGGCGGTTGAGAATGAGGAAATCCAAGATCGAGTAGGGGTGTGGAAAATCAGGGTAGCTAGCTTGGCTACTTAAGCACTTTCTTTTTCGAAGAAGAGGGAAGGGAGGTGGGGTAATTATTAGCGAGAAGAAACCGGTTTGGCACTCGCCCTCCCCAATCCTAGGGAGAGAATGGCCTGGCTCGTATGGGGTTACACTAACCGCCTAGCAAGAAACAACAAACAATAAATCCAAGTTATCGTTTGACCTGGGGTTTTAAAAAGTTCTATATTTGATACAGGTTTTTCTTATCTTAAGTTACCATTATTTCAAGAAATGATCATAAGAAGCTTGCTTTCATGTCTCTGAACTTATGAGTTTTTCGTTTGGTCCTACCAGTGGCGGATCTACGGGGGGGGCTTTCGGGCTGAAGCCCCCCCCCAAAACGTCTAATATATTTCTCAGTTTGTTAAAACGCAAAAAATCTATATCCGAAATTCGGATGAGGAGTACCAAAACGAGTTGAAAAAGTGGGGTTTTTGACTTAAATTTCCAAAAATTTTCTGGGTCCACCAGAAAATTTTTTGGGCATTTAAGTAAAAAACCCTACTTTTTCAACTCGTTTTGGTACGCCTCATCCGAATTTCGGATATAGATTTTTTGCGTTTTGACAAACTTAGTAAAATATTAGACGTTTGGGGGGGGCTTCAGCCCGAAAGCTCCCCCCGTAGATCCTCCACTGTCTCAAATTAATATAATTTGATAAAAAATATATTTAAGAACAGAAGTAATTTCTTTTATATAATTTCCTTTTAAATATACCTTTTCTAATGAATGGTTTTAACAACAAATTGGTTGTGTTTTTCTTGGACAATTTTTTAACAAAATACAGTGAACAAAATTAATGTATATGATGAATATTTTTTAAAAATCTTTTTATTACTTTGAAACAATTTCAATCGAACGTAGAAAATTTCAAAGAAAAACATTAGGCTATGTTTCGAAAACCATAAATGACCCCACTAGCGGATCCAGGGGGGGCTAGGGGGCTCAAGCCCCCCCCCCCAAAATGAAAAGTTTTACTCTATATAATGACATTTTATGCACCAAAATGAGTTAAAACCGTTATTTTAAGGTCAAATTTTAAAAAATTTTCAGGGGGGAAACCCCCAGACCCCATTGGCACTTCTAACTCTGTTATTACAACTACATTTTACTAAGTTTGTGTCAAAACGCAAAAAATTTATATCCGAAATTCGGATGAAGCGTACCAAAAAGAGTTGAAAAAGTCGGATTTTTTACTTAAATTTCCAAAAATTTTCTGGGGGAGGACCCCCAAACCCCCCTTTTGAAAGTTGGAGCAAGATATTTCGCTACCTTTTCCGTATTAACATTAACAAGAAGATACAATTGGATTAGGTAAATTCTTAGCCCCCCCCAAAACCAAATCCTGGATCCGCCACTGGGTCCTACTAATTGGATAAATTGCATTTATTACTCCAGTTATAAGGAAACAAAATCTTACCATTCAGGTTTGATATCAGTCACAGTTCGAATGTAGTTTTTGGTAGTCAGTACAAATTCATTATATACAACCCATTCAGGCTTATGATCCAAACAGGTAGAAGGATGAAGCTGAACAACCTGGTTGTCTTTAATTGTTAGGTAGTGGCCAGTGCGTTCTAAATGAGCAACCTGGAAAAAAAGGGTTATGCTTAGGAGGTTTTAAAATGTAGCTAGTATATGAAAGGTATAAAAAAACTACTCAATTCTTTAAATGAAGGGAAACTAAAAGTAAAATATGAAATTGCATAAAAATTGATTGGTAAATGCAGGGCTTGATTTCTAGAGCTACAAGAGCTGGAATGATAACATTCTATTTGATAAATGGAAACCCCCTCTCCCCCTTGTCACAGATTAAAGAACACACTCCCTCTCCTCAAAGCATGACATCATTTCATGGACCTCCCCTATGCCGAGTTCTAACAGTTGGATCACTTAAGAGGATTTTGTGAGAGCTTTGTAATTTAGAATATTTTTGTTTAACAGACATGAGAAACTCGCCTTATATTGACTGCTATAGCATAGGATATATATGGTCTAAAAATTACTAGGAGATAGGGGAAAGGTGGTCTGTAAAGCCCTTTAGTAGGGAAAATGACTAAGCTAGGGTATTGCTGCTCTATCAAGAAACTTACCTGCATGAAGAATCCAGCTACTAAAGCTTTTCTAATATTAAGGTAGTAATCCTTGCTGCTAAACTCTGTAGATGTTCTCTTTAAACTGAACCTGTCCATGATCCTTGAGAGTTGTTGGCGCACGTTGTCTGCACTCTTGAGGGATCGGTAGTTAACAAAGTTATCGTAGCACCATTGAGGATCCTCGTGATCTGTTAAACATAAAAACACAGTTAGAAACTAAAACAGAGCTTAATGTTAGGATTTTCTCCAGAACAAATTGAATAAACCTCATAAGCCTTTCTTTTGCAGCATTTAATTTAAAATTGAACGATGTAACTAAATCTTAAGACTTACGGCCGTATTCTGTGCTTTCTGACCAGCGGTTTAACAGCAATCAAAGAAGAATTCCACCAGAGTCGGCGATTCCTTTTTTGAATGGTGGCTAACCGCTGATTAAGTAGCACAGAATACGGCCAATAAACATGCGCGTGATTGCTCTAACAGTAAATTAAGTGAAAAATTTTTGAGGGCATCTCATCTCAGTTTTTTTCTATATCAAGTAGAGGGAGTCCATCAGCTCCTACTGCCCGTGGTCCGATTACAAAACAAAAGCTACGAGTTCAATTTTTTAAAGTTTATAGTAATTGCTTTTCCACATAACTTTTAACTTTACTTTGCAAATTTCCCTTTCGTTATTGATTTTACTTTAACCCTTTCAGACCTAGCCGCCCCAAATTTCCCATTGGTTTTAATGGTAATCTCGGGCGGCTTAGGATTGAAAGGGTTTAAATGCATTACGAAGGAATGCTAATATTAACACCCATGGCCAGAGCTTTCAGTGAAAATTATTGGATATTGGAAAGAAATTTTAAAGCTGAATTTCAGTTTTGCAAAGCGAATAGTCCGATTTTAATCTTGCCAAGCGAATTTGGTAGATTTCTGCCAAATGGCAGAGGAATCATGTGCATAGCTGCCAACCGTTCCGATTTTCAATTCTTGTAACGAATATAATACAAATTATAGTACAATTTTAATAATACAATCGTAGAGAATAGACTACAGCTATCTATTATTAAATTGTTCCGAATTTAGAAATGGAAAACCGGGTTGAAAATTGAAAAAGAAACCGTAAAATCAGAACGGGTAGCAAGGTATGCATGCTTAAAAACAACCTGGTGAACTAAAGATACTTCACCAGATTTTTTAGATGTAACGCTATGAAAAAAAGGGGTTTTAAAGCTGTGTCCTCTTTATAAGTTAACACACTCAATTATAGAAGTATTCATGCAAAAAATTATTGACTCACTTTGCTTGAAAGCATGGTATACATTGAGGAGGGTCAAGTGGTCTCCATCCACATGGGCAAATCGCATCTTGGCGTCGTCTGCTGCTTTCTTTGCTTCATTAGGCCTTACAAAGCACTGTGGAACTAAATAGTGTTGGGTGGGGGGGCCGCAAGAACATAGGCAACCCCACATCCACTAAACTTAATGTGAATGCAAAGGAATGCACTTCTTAAACAAGCACAAACTTGTTTAAGAGATTTGTGGAAAAAGAGAACTTAATCCACAGAACATGACAAGCACACATATACATTTTCCATGGCTTTGCTTAAAAAAATTTGATATGTAGGAATTCAGTCAAGTTTTTAAAATTTAAATCAAATGAATTTCAACAGAATTACATGGCCACAACTTGTGTGGATTTTTGCCTTGAAATTACATTTTGGGCTTTTTTAAAAACTAGAGCGGGGCAGAAAATATTCTTAGGAGCACAAAGTTCTAAAAAAGACAAGGATATAGAATTTTTAGTATTATACCAGCAACAACCAGTCAATATGAACCCAAATGTTTCTAGCAGTCCAAAATTTTACAAAGGATGTGGAAGATACTTCTGAAAGCTTTCATAATAAACTTAAGTGGAAATTCGAACAAATAATTCTCCAAATGTAAGTAGGAGGAAATATCAGAAAAAAATATCTTTCACAATGCTCTTCAGTCACTTATTGACTTGAATAGTGAAGAATGTGATTTTGAAAGAGCTCCAGAGTATTTTTTTAGGTTTTCTGTTTAAAAAACCTTACCTATATCCATGACAGTTTTTTGAATATATTTCTTACTTTTTAAACAAATATTTTAAATTTTTTTGAAGTAAAAACCAGATGGCAATTTTAAATTTTGTCACATTCTAGGTGTTTTGTATAAATTTCCTAGGTTTTATTAAAAATGTACTTGTATACAACTTAATTGTGGCTTAACTTTATAAAATCAAAGCCTATTTCTTTTAACATAAATGGTAAAATAAAAAAAATCAGAGCTAAGATGCACTTGATTGAACTAATTTATATTTTTTCAAACATTAATCAGAATGAAATAAAAGCATGGGGATTTTGAAAACCATAGGATATCGGAGATCTTTCTATCATGCAGTAATATTACCAAATGCATTGAAATAAATATATCATGGTGATAAAGATTTTTGCAAACACAGAAAATTCATTTCTCAAGAAAATAAGCAAAGCTAAAAAAATGTTTTGACTGAAAAACAAAATTGGAAAATTTTTCCCAGTCAGAATTTTATTCTTGTTATGAGACTGTTTTAAGAAAAAAAATTTTTATTATTCCAGATATTGGCTGTGAAAAAGTGGGAACTGATTTCGGTTTAAAATAACATACAAAGGGTTTTTACAGAAGCTTAGACAAATGAATAAAAAACAACATTTGAAACACATAAATGGAAAAGTATTTTTGTTGAGAAATAAAGGTTTTGGAGATAATAAATAAACTAAGATTTTATTTATAACAAGTTGAGAATTATTTACCTTTATTATGGCAAGAACATTAAATCCACACAAGTAACCATTGTTTTCAATTTAAAATTAGATAAATGATTAGTTTTGCTACGATTTTAGTTATTATAATTAGTATCAATTTAAAAACATTTCAAATAAAGGTTTTAAGCAAAACGACACTGTTTTAATTAATGATTTAGAACTAAGTATTGAAGATAAATCTTAAATTATATCATTCTTAAAATATCTTAACTAGATCAATAACTTGATACTTATGTTTTAAGAAACAATAAAACTCAATAAATAGGAAAAAAGTGTCCAATGGTAAAGTTAGTTTTAACCAAGACTTAAAAGGTAAATTGAAATAATATAATTGCATGAGTACAAATCAATATACTGATAAAATTCAAATTAACCAAGAGGAATATCATATTATCTTTTATGCTGACTTCAGTAAGAGATAATTGGAGACTTTACAATGATTGGTTAGAAGCAAATTTTAAAATACAGTAACGGACCCTTTCTCCGGGAACCCGAAATCCGGCTCGCGTTTAGAATTTGTTTTTTTATTTTGAAATTTTTTAATGAGTAAATGCTGTTACGACGCGCAATGGTTGCGCGCGCCTTTTGCGACATCGTCTTGGTGCGGAATGGGACGATTCGGCGCGGGCCGACGCGGCCGAATCGTATCGTCCCCGCGCTTAAACGGCCGTTCCAAAATCGGCTGCTGCCTCGCAATCGGTTCTTGCCGCGGCGACCCACGTGCTTTGCCGGAAGTTTTTTTGCTGGATCCGTTACGATTGGATGCGCCGCACCTTGTGACATCGTCTCGGTGCGGAATGGGACGATTCGACGCGGCCGAATCGTATCGTCCCCGCGCTTAAACGACTGTTCCAAAATCGGCTGCTGCCTCGCTATCGGTTCTTGCCCACGTGCTTTGCCGGAAGTTTTTTTTGCTGGATCCGTTACGATTGGAACGGACTATGTCGTTTCAGCGGGTATTTTCGCTTCACTAAAGCAGCTGCGTCTTTAACGGCGTTTTTTCCGGAACGGACCCGAAGTCCGGGATGATGTCGGCCCCATGCTTGCCGGATAAAGGGTCCGTTACTGTACCCATTTCCTAGCCAAGTATATTTTATGTCTTTAATATAATAGACCTTGTAGAAACATTTCCCTTAACTACTCCAGTTTGAAATTATTATCTTGCACAAAAAAATGTTTAAGGAGTACATATCATACAATATGAATGAATGAGATGTATGTAGAATTTAAAGAAAATCAAATTGTTTTCCTGTTAGCTTAAAAGCTAGATCCTTTATTTAAGTGCTTTCTCAAAATATAAATAAACTACGAGGATAAGTTGTTGTCGTGTGCCACTTGGAATACCCAAGCTCCACAAGGATTCAAGGCAAAGGGGGTGTGGCTCCTGAGAAAGTGAGGCCCATAAATGGCAGGAAACAAGGATAAGTATCTAATGAAATTTCCAAATCTTTTTTCACTAAATTCAAACTTTTAAATATTTCATACTAAGGTGAAAAGGAGATAATGAAAAAAGAAGATAACTCTTTGATCTAACCACTTCTTTTTGCTTGTTTACATTTATAACTAACGGGTATTTTTCAAGCAGGAAAGGATCGGAAAAACTAGTGTAAGGATCATATGCCAAAATTAAACCCAACAGCTTTTTCAAAAAAGGGCGATTCTTTTTTAATTTATTGAATAAAGTTTTCACCAAACCCATTTAATAATCATCCCAAGCTGGCGCTACTTTATATAATAAACCATACTAGCCCTACTTATGGCTTTGAAACTTAAGAACTCAACATTTCAATACATAAAAAACCAAAAACTAACGACTAAATTGAGTTTTCAAATACCTGATAACATAGCAGTAATAGAGAGGATTTCATTGGAGCAATTGTAATCACAAGAAGAAATCAGCATCTTTGCTAGTTGTGGATCTAGAGGGAATTCTGCCATTATTGCTCCAAGGTCTGTTATGTCGCCCTCATCATTTAAACTTTGTAAATAGTTGAGGAGTTCTAGAGCACGCATCAAGGTCTCTGGAGCTAGAGGGGTAGAAATAATTCTTTGAATAACTTTTTTTACTTAATCACAATACATTGAAGCTTGTTTTTATTTAAATTGATTATGAAAAACTTTGTATTTACCTTTTTTATGGCAACAATCTTTTTTTAAATTTCTTAACCCACATATTTCTTACAGGACATTTAAGATGTTCAGTTGGGGAAAAAACCGACTCGGTTGCGATTTCTGGCAAACCACTTGGGTTAGGTGTCAAAAAATCAAAAGGAGAGGTCATTTTTCATTAAAGTATTCTTTTACCAAAAACATTTTCGAGTCCTTAGGGGGTCGTCTTTATATTAAACGAAACACTACCTTTTTTCAATAGGGACCCCCAGTTATTATGAGGTTTTCTGAAAGGCCATCCCTCCTGTTCGCGGCGGTCTCCTTCGCTCTCCGTGTCGGCCATTTGGGGGTTTGCTACCCCCTCGGCGCGGGGAGAGAGGGAGTCTCATCCGGGCACTTCCTCCCTCCAGTTGTTTTTGTTTATGTGCGAGCGAGGGCAGTAGACAGAGCGAGATGAGCTTGGGATGCAGCCAGAGCCAAATCAACGACGCTCTCGCTCCCAATAAAATTGTAAAAAATAAGGTTTAATAAACCAATTTAAAGTTGCTCTTAGTAAACGTTTATCTTTAAACCACTCACAGCAGCAAAGAGTGTACTAGGAACCAACACCTCCAAACCCTTAAATACCCAGTTTCATCCAGATTGATTGAAAAATAATTAAAAAATTTTTTTTTTAAAATCATTTAATATTTTTATGGTAATCTATTCTGGTAGTAATTTTATGTTGAAGGCCAAAATTTCAATCAATTTTATCAAATAGTTTTTGATAAAAACGAATGAAAAAAAACATTCGCGGTATGCATTCGGCAATGGTATACCACCCCTTAAGATTAAAGTTTGTTTCGTTGAAGTAATGGAACTTTTTCAATCCTAAGTCACCCGAGATTAACATTTGGGTGGCTAGGACTGAATTACTGACAGTAAAATTTTGATGATACTCATAATTTTTTCATCATCTACTCTTGCTTTACACTTAATGAATAATTAAAAAAAGCTTTACTTACCTGGTGGGTCCATAAAATCAAAGTGCACTAAATCATCAATGCCAAGCTTCTTTAATTGTAATACTACAGTTCCAAGATTTGAGCGCAAAATTTCTGGGTAAGTTTGATCCTGCATTTCTGTCTTGTAAGCCTTTTCAGTATAGAGGCGAAAGCATTTTCCAGGTCGTGTTCGACCGGCTCTACCAGCTCTTTGTTGTGCACTGGCTTTACTAATAGGGGACACAAGTAGAGATTCAACACGGATTCTTGGATTATACACCTGCAAGAAAATTACCTTAGTATAGAACACATTCTTATTTACAACCCTTAAACAACTAAATTTTCATCCTCCTAAAAAAATTTTATTTTGTTTGAGTTCAGACAGATTAAACAAGTATAAATGACAATTACACTGCATGCTCTATTAAGAAAATCGTACAATCTTCAAAAGAAAATTAATCCTTCTGGAATTCATTAACCCGGATGGAATAAGGCAGTGGTCCCCAACCCCCGGTCCGTGGATCAAATGGTACCGGGCCGCGGGCTGACCATTTCATTGAAAATGAATTTAAATTCCTAGGTTTATACGCCAAATTAGCTTTAATTTATCACTTTATATTTATTTTTTGGTGTAACTGTATTTTATTTTGAAAGCATGTTTAAATACATTTAAATTAAATTAATAAATCAAAATAATCTAGAATGTAAACAATAAACGTCCCCCCCAGCGGTCCGCGGTAAAATTATCAAACGTTGACCGGTCCGTGGTGGTAAAAAGGTTGGGGAACACTGGAATAAGGGACTAGTGATTATTAAATATTGATGTTCACCAATAAATAAATTTAAAATAGTAATAAATATTTATACAGGCATGTCATTGCTCAAGAAAGAAATTATCGGAAATTTTTTAGAAGCGTCAAGATAAGTTACAGTGGTATACAAATTTATTTCAGGAGAGGCCCAAATTCAAATCCCTATCCCCCTACAATAGGTTCAATTTAGCTTTTTAGATGGGATTCTCATCTTACTAAACTCAATCACAGAAATATTTTGAAATTTGACCCTAAAAACAGGGTTTTAAATCATTTTGTTCTACTTTATGTCCGCTCAGGAAACAAAATATTCCGATTTTTTCCCACTTTGATATATTAATTCAGCACAAAATTGAGCAGAATTCCGATTCTCAACACCTCTAAAATTAGCGGATTTCCGCTAATTAGCGGAAAAATCACATGCCTGATTTATAATGAACAGGGGTGCATCTAGAAAGAAATTGGGGCCGAAAACGGCCCCTTCACAAAATTCCGACCCTCAAAAACGGCCCCTTCACAAAATTCCGATCCTCAAAACAGGCACGGATTAAGGAACTTTTCAAGGGGGGGCGGTCTGATTTTTTTGGGTCATTTTTTATGTTTGTGGAGAACAATTTTGAAGCCCCGTGAAAGAGGGCCACAGTAATGTTTCGAGAAGGTTTTTTGACCTTTAAGGAAATTAATTTAAAAGTTTTATGGGTAGCATGGAAACAGTGAGGGTTTTTGTTTTTGAAATAAAAGTTTTTGTAATTTGACACTGGAAAGAAGTTTTGTGACAACTTTTTGGAAATTGGGGACCATTTAGGTTGCACTCGAGGTGGATCACTCCTTGTATAACCTTCAGAATTTTCAAGGCAAGAAGCAACGTTATAGATGTAATAATTTTGAAATGGGTCTCCCCATAATGAAACTCCTTACCCCCCTTTGATACGGCCACGGGTGGAAATTTATTTTGGCAGGTGCTCAAGATATTTTTCAGCCCCATTCATTCATATTAACAGGCCCGTTCTGGGAACCTTCGCGGTGGACAAAGGGTGTAAGGGCGCACCCGCATAATGATTATTAAACCTAAAAACATAGTTTTTTTTAAAGATTGGCGGAATTTTAAAAATTATAAAGCAATACTGCTACGCGTGTTGTTTTATTGTTTTTATTTCAACATTTGAATTTTGTTTAAAAAAGAGTATTTTAGCTCAATTTGAGCCCCCCCCTGTGGATGATTACACCAAAAAGAGACCACTCCTCGTAAGTCGAAATATTCAATAGAAACAGCACATAAAGAATTAAGAAATTAAAAAGGGGGGTCTGGGGGTCCTCCCCCAGAAAAATTTTAGAATTTTTACTCTTAAAAGTAGAATTTAGACTCATTTTGAGACCCTTTGAGTTACACCCGGAGGACGAAAATTGGAAAGAAAATACAGCATAGAAATGTCGGAATTTCAGGGTTTGCTAAAAAAATCTCCCTGAATTTAGATTTTCAAAGGTAATTATTATTTTAACTAAGGGCAGCCCTTGGTGTGTGGCCAGTCGTCGAAATTTGAGCAAAACTTTTTAAATAGCTTGCTTGCATAAAAAAGGGCGCCCTGCAAACACCCCCTGTCTTCCTCTAACTTTTTTCTCTTAAGTGTGAAAACTAATGATTTTTGAAGTAAGAGGGTCTCCATTTGACAGTTTAAATGAGAGCACCATAGCAATTTCGACATGTTTAACTAAGGGATTCGGCGCCTTGAATACAAACCGCTTTACCTTGTTATTTCATATAGTCAATCTTTAAATAAAGACGCCCTGAAAATAAAAATTCATAACGAAATTTGATGGTGAGGTAAAAATGGGGAGGCTTGTAAAAACTTTTAGATGCCTTTGCGCTTCAGACTTGATGAACCAAGAATGAATTGTAAAACCACTATTGGTTAAAGTTTGGTGGAAAAAGAGCCCATAAAAACATTCTCAAAAGTTCACGAGTACCAATTGTAGAAAAGTGTATCTTTAAAAGGGCGCAGGGGGACACGTCCCCCTGTCCCCCTTGGCCAGCACGGGCCTTCATATTAATAGAATTAATGTAGCCTTTTAACACTTTATTAGGTAGAATTTGCCTTCGAGAAATATTTATATAAGAAACGTTTTCAGTAATTGAGGTTCAAGTTTCAATGGGGGACCTCCGCCAGAAAATTTTTGGAAATTTGACCCTAAAAACTGGGTTTTAACTTAACTAAAAGCAAAGTAAAAATTACTCGGGATTTAGAGAGGACAGCTGCCCCCCTGGCTATGCCCAATTTTTGTTTTTTGAAACCATAAATTTTTTTTTCGTCACAGAGCAAGGGGGGGGCGATCGCCCCCACCGCCCCTCCCCTTAATCCGTCCTTGCCTCAAAAACGGCCCCTTCCAGTTCCCAAAAACGGACTTTAATCAAGCTATATGCAATCACTAGGTGTAATTTTATTAAAAAATATAAATATATTTACAGAAATAGGACCTTATTTTAGAATGAAGTGTTATTTTCACAAAATTCAATGCCGTTTTTCACAAAATTCCCAAAAACGGCCCCTGCCAAAAAATCCTGGATGCACCCCTGATGAAAAATGTGTAAAAAGAAAATTGTTATTAGATATATCCATGGGTCCCACTCTCCAAAAATTGCAAGACTGAACCTACCTTGAACTTGTTAATGATTTCCTCACTTTTATTTCAAATTGCACAAGAACTTATTTTTTATTTTCCGTAACATTAAAGTTTAAGTGTATTTTTGCAAAACAGACATATTTTTTGGAAAAATGTACTGAAATTCAGTAATAATATCTTTCAATAGGTCGGCCAATTTTACATTTCATATTGAACCTAGGACGGAATTTGTTCACAGAATTTTTAATACGGAATTCCGTCCCCAGGACTGAAGAGTGGCACCAATGGGTATATCTCCTGGTTAGGTGGTATTGCCTGATGCAAGACCCCAGTTTCATTCCCCAAGCACTCTGGTTTCTCAGTTTACAGACCCACTGAAAGGTAAAGTCGACCTTGCCTAGGATAACTAACTACAATAAGTTCAAGATCAACACACCTTCTGTTTTGCAAAGCCAGGATCAATCACAAATACCACACCATCAATGGTAAGAGATGTTTCAGCAATGTTGGTCGAAACTACCACTTTGCGGCCAATGGCTCCATTGGGTTTATTGGGCGGTGGAGGCTCAAAGATCTTCTGCTGAAGGTTCGGAGGAAGGGTAGAGTAAAGGGGAATGCATTTCAAGTCACCAACTTCGGGACCGAGAGAGTCTAGTTCCCTTTTGATTCTTTTGCAGGCTTCTTCAATTTCCTACAAAAAAACAACACATAAACAAGAGAGAAACATTAGAAAATATTGGATAAAAATACTACTTCATCCACTCCATCTGATCTCCAAGCACACAACAACAAACACTACTTCATACAAAACATGAAGTCTTACCTCTTGTCCAGTAAGGAATAACAAGATATCCCCCTCTGCTTCTTCACACATGTGTATTTGAATTACTGTTCGAATTGCAGCTTCCAAATAATCACGTTCTGGCTCTGGAGTGTAGAAAATCTCAACAGGATGTGTTCTACCAGGTACAGTCATCAGTGGAGCATTGTCAAAGTAGTGCTAGAAATTCCAATATATATGTTACCGCTAAAGTTGATAATTAGTTAATCTGAAGAATACCTAGGTAAACTTAAGATTAACTGATTTCTGTCGTTAACGTGCGGATTTTTGAGTTTTTCGCATTTTACCTAGGGAATTTACACTATAACGGCCTCTTGATCGTTAAAGTTCAAAATAGTTTGTTTCGTTCAATACTTTCTGTTAAAATGTTGAGGTGCTTACTGCGCCATGCGCTTACCCCTGCGCAGTTGGGTTTCAATACGTAGTTTGTTGTCATATTTGGTGTTTTGATTTCAAATTTAGAGCGTAGCACTGGTAGTTGTCATGTGGAATGTTAAAACAAAATAATACAAGCAAGTAAGTACTGTAAATTTACATGATTAAGTACAGTATATTACTACTAAAACGGGTATATTATGAAACAATTGTGTTGAAGCTCCGACTTCAGAGTGACAGAGATTTCTTTTAACGAAAGCAAATGTCCCGCCAGCTGTTGAAATATCTTTTCAACAAACGTTAATTCAACAATCGCTGGAACCTGGGCAAGGGTTTAACATATGTAATCGATCGCGAATCCTAGCAATAGTTCAGTGCAGGCTGCCAGCCGATTACACCGCGCTTTCATTAAGATTTGCTAGTTTAAGTGCTCATTGAAATACGCTGTCAAATCGAGATCGAAAACCACAATTGATACAAATCTCAGTTGGTACTTTAATATTCTATTATTATTGTTTTTATATTCTAGTTTTAAAATTGCTATTTCATTACTACTTTTGTGGGATTTGCGTGTTTTGTGTAATATGAAAAAAGTACCGATCCCCCTTTTTTGATTCGTCATTGTTACTGTTTACCCCCAAAACGAGTTTGGTTATAGTTAGGGCAGGGGGGTTTGGGGGGGCGGCAGCCCCCCCAACCTCCTTAAACTTTTTATAAAATAAAATAAAATTTTGTACTTTAACGGATCACCCTCGTTAATATGTAAAATAACTGATTACAGGTAGTATGCAGATTAACGAGTGTCTAGTCGGTAGGGTGCAGAATACCTAGGTAATTTCAAGATTACCTAGGTAATCTTAGAAATTGAAAAAAAATTCGCTCTTTAACGGATCACCCTCGTTAATCTGCAAATTACCTAGGTTATCTGTAAATTAACTGATTTCCGGACTTTAACTGTAACATATATATATAAATAATACTCTTACATAGCTTTTAGCTTTAATTCTTTTACTCGATTGGCAGCCATCAGTTTCTTTACAAAATGAGTGCATTGTTTTCATTTTAATTTCTTGCGATTTTTGTTGTTAATGATATTTGCCGTTCAAATGTGTTCAGAGGGATCAAATGTTACTATTTTAATGGAACAATTAAAGCGTGTTGAACTTTTTTTAGGCATGACAATGGAGCATTAATTTTTTAAAAGCAATTGGCAAAATTTGTATTGCTGTTTTGATTTTGCTGATAAAATGGACAAAATCAGCAGGTAAGCTGATTTTGTAAGCTCGGTTTGAAGTTGACTCTAAAGAGTAAAAAGGTTTATTTTTTATTTAATTACGGAATACAAAATTCACTCTTCATGCAATAAGTGATACTTTTCTATAGATATACAATATTACACTACAATAAGTTGATGATACCAATCCATAACACTAACGAAATATTTAAGGTATCGCACAATGGGTTGTGATGTGGAGAACAGACGATTCCATTAGTGCTTTGCCATTCATATGTATGTAAATTTCTTTCTCATTAATAGAAATGAATACTAGCCCCTTCCAATCTGCTTGCTAGACTAACGAAGATTGGGAAGCAGTTCCCGGGGGTTGGTGAGCGATAGCGAGCAGGGGGCTGTAGCCCCCTAGTTCAATATAATATCCATACTTATAAAGTACCTAATGTTAAAATTAACAATACATTTTAAAATAAGTAGAGTACAAAAGTTACGATGAAAAAGTTTTTTCTCCTTTAGAAGCTTTGAAAATTAAAGTTTTATCATAATTCTAATTGCTACCAAGAGTTTAGAAGTTACTAGTTATATGCAGAGGTGTCAAGTTTCAAAAAAAGCTTTCCGTAACCAGAGCTGTTGTACGATTTAGTAACACCAGACTTGTTTGCTTCTGATCATGGTCAAGTTGTTTTTTCTACATCGCAATTACAACGTGAAAAGAAGCCTGACGTCCGCGGCCTTCCACGAAAGTATCGCGAGAGAAGTGGTACACTCCGCGAATTAAACGAAAACGAAACTTTCACGAGAAGTCACGATTTCGTGATAACTCGTGATTTTTCTTGAAAATAATCTGGAAAGTCAAATATAAGTAGGGACTATCTGAATTACAATTAGTAGTTCACGGGCCGCGAATCAATAAAAAACGGGACATCGCGATTTTCTGACGAAGAAACTCACGCGGTTCAACATTCCGACCTCCCTCAAACAAAACCACAGACCAATAGCAGGCCCAAATTCCACTCAAAATTAAAGGATACGATTTTAAAGTGTCCCCAGGTTGTCATCCAGGATACGAGTTGACGAAACCATGAAGAATCGAACTTTGCTTGGAAAAGAGGGAAGCAAATACATTTTTAAAGCGCAGAAATTTTCAAGGCTTCAAAAATCCGTAATTTTTAATCGATGTCCGTAACACCGTAATTTTCTATTAAATCTGTAAATATTACGGTAAAATCGTAATACTTGGCACCTCTGTATATGACTTATGGCCATACCCTAAGGGGGTAGGTTCATACCCCCCTAATATTTTGACATTAATTTTTACGTCACTCACAAGAAGGTATCCTCTTCAAATCAAAAAGTTCTAATTTGAAGGTAAAAATTCTTTTGGGGAAAGATCCTTAAACCCCGAAGGGTCTCAAAATGAGCTAAATCATTTTGAGAGGCCAGTTCTCAAAACTTTTCGGGGGAATACCCTCAATTTTACAAGTGATTTACATTCCTTACTCAAATTTGAGAAATGTACCAAATGATCTAAAACTTCAGGTATAAAAGTAGAATACAAAAATTTTGCAGCTGCCTTAAAAAAACAAAAATAAGAGTAATAAATCTCATGCAAAACACATACCTGGAACTTTCCAGCATCTAGAGTGGCACTCATAACGACTATCTTCATGTCAGCTCGCCGTGAAACCACTTGTTTCAATACTCCCATCAATATGTCAGTAGCCAATGTACGTTCATGAGCCTCGTCGAGAAGAATCACTCCATATGCTTCTAACAGAGGATCACTCATAGCTTCTCGTAGCAACATCCCATCAGTCATATACCTGCAATAATAAATCTTATAGAAAGAGAACAGATAAATTTATGAAATTAAGAAGTGATAAGGAAAAAGATTGCATTCAGGGCTGTATAAAGCCTCTGTGATGGAAATTACAGCAAGTCTAAGAAATTCATATTGCACATTTGCAATAATAATGTTTCCCAATCCTTATTTTAAAAACTTTCTTTTGCATAATCATGTTACATGGTTCCCACTCTTTGAAAACATTGAAAATCAAAGACTTTTCAAGGACCGACAAAATTTTTCAAGGACCTTTTTCGCAGGCATTTAAAAATTAGTCGTATTTCAAGACAAGTCATTTTTCCCGCATACAATCAGAACGAGAGGAGAAGTCGCTCTTCACTGTCAGTTTGTAAAACTGGCCGCAAGTTATGTTCATAAGAGTAGTTTTAAAGAAAATTTCTAGAAAAAAAACAAAGAAAGATCAGAAACAATTAAGTTCGATTAGTGGCCGAGTGAAAATTCAAGGACCTAAGGGGCCATTCATTAATTACGTAAGGATGATTTTGATAATTTTTGACCCCCCACCCCCATGTAAGGGTACGTAAGATTTTTCAAACCCCTCCTCCCCTATTCTTACGTATGATTCCATTTCGTTCAATTAGTGTTAACTCCAATAAAATACATCTGATATACCTTCATTTTTTAAAATTAAAGCTTCGATAATATACCGAGATAGTCAGCATTTTTAAGATTTTCTGTGGGGTTTTTCGATAATTCAATAGAAATTTGATTAGAATAATTGGAATGTTAACTTGGAAAATCTTACGTAAGAATTGGTTTGACCCCCCCACCCCCCAAGTAAGGGTATGTAGAGATTTTTCCAACCCCCCTCCCCCTCGGGACCCTTATGTAATTAATGAATGGCCCCTAAGTCATTTTTCCAGGACATAGAACGTTTTTCAAGGACTTTCAAGTACCAAAATTTAGCCTTAAAAATTCAAGGACTTTTAAGGACTGTGGGAACTGTGTTAAGAAAAGGTTATTTTATTTTTTCAGGAGGGGAAACGGGCGAGTCTTCGCTGTCCAAGCTTGAGTTTTCCTATTTGTTTAATAAAGAATATTTTTCACACTAATTTGGAATACATTTAAATTAATTTATTTAATCATGTTAATTCGTTTAAAACATGGTTCTTTTGGCTTAAAATCAGTATGATTAAGAAAATTGACATTTGATAACCATTGAGGCCAAAAAGCAAGATGTTTCTATAAAAGTGGTTCCCAACTCATAGAAGAAAAACTACTTAATTTTCTCATACTTAGTAGAAAATGAAGTGATATCTGCTCACTGAACTACTTTTGAAAGTTTTTTTTTTAAATCAAAATCTTAAGTCATTCCAACTTACTTGAGTATAGTTTTCATGGAGGAGCAATCTTCAAAACGAATGCTGTAACCAACTTCTTGGCCTAACTGAACATCCATTTCTTCAGCCACTCGAGCAGCAACACTCATGGCTGCCACTCTTCTAGGTTGGGTGCAAGCCACACTTCTCCTTTCACCACTTTCTTTCAAAAACTCGACACACCATTGGGGAATCTATAAGAAACTTTTCAAATTTAAATCTGCAAGCAAAGTCAATTTAAAAAGTTTATCCTTGTGAATTAACCTATGAAATATAATAAAACTCTAAGGACTATATTTTTAACCATTGAAATTGTGGTTCTTGCGTTTTATTCCATCAACTTGCTGCTGAATGTAAAAATGTTATCAAAGCGCACTAAGCCACTAAATTTGACTGTCGTTAAACAGTTGACATATAATACGCTAGTACCAAAACCGTTTAAAAGTTACTAATTTATTATTATGATTGATATTTTGGCAATGTTTCAAAAATCCATGGCTACTAAATTACCTTAGCTACTTTATCTGACTTGACAAGGATTTTTAAAAATTTGTACTCTTCATAAGGAGTACTATTTTAAATAAAACTTTTTAAATTTATTATATCTGCTAAGAATATAATTTTTCTGTAGGTAGCATAATTTCTATCCTTCATTTACTTCAAATCAATGGAAATTTTAAAATAAATTATGTTGAATGAGACAAAAAAGGATTTAAAGTAAGGTGGACTAAGAAAAAAACAATCAAATTATAAACACATAAACAATATAAATATCAGCAAAAATACCTGAGTTGTTTTTCCAGAACCTGTCTCACCAACAAGAACCATTATCTGATTCTTTTTCAACATTTCAAAAAACTTGGGCTTGTATTCCCAAACTGGTAGTGTTATCCTTTTCTTAAAGAGCTCGTAATAATGTGCAGTGTGCGGTAACCCATTGAACTGGTTGATAGACTGAAAAAGATGAAATACACGATACTTCAGTTGCTCCATAAATATCATCATTAATGCAATGAATGAAATAAAATTTAAATAAAAAATTAAACACATACACATACTCTCGTACCAACATAAAACCAGTCTTGGTTAAGCATTTTTTAATTCTGGTTTAAACTATGCACTGTTGTAATTATCATACACCAAAGTACAAATCATTAAAATAAACAATACAGTAAACTCTCGTTAGTACGCCCCCGCTTAGTGCGATGTCCCGCGTATTAAGACGTTTTTTTCCGGTCCCTGGTACCAATAGGCCTTTTATCATTAAAAACTATCCGCTTATAGCGCCCCCACTTAATACGACTTCCCACATATTTCGACACTTTTCCCCAGTCCCCCGAAGAAAAATCCCAGTTATTGCGTCGTTGAGTTCCTTTCAAATAATATATCAGCTACAGAACCATTGAAAACGTGAGTAGAACAATATGGTAGAGAACTGGTTTTTCCCAACTGCTCCCCTTTTTCTACGAATGACCCCCCGTTGCACCCACAAAAACAAGGATGACCAGTGTCTTCCAGGGCACAAGGGTTGTCCTGTGACAAATCAGAACACTCCCTGAATTTCTTGGAAATTCCCCCCACCCCTCTCCTCCAATTCGACTTCCGCATTCCATAGCTCATAGCTCAGTGTTCAGTCCACTGTTGTGTAAGTATCATATTCAGAATCCCTTCTTTCTCGGCAAGTTTAAAATGGCAAGTTCTTCGGGGAAAGCTTTGAGTTTCGATGATAAATTGAAGATAATCAAGCTTTATGAAGAGAAGAAAGGTGTTATGAATAAGCAGCAATTTGCAAATGAACAGGGGTTGCCTGTCTATTCATTTAAAACAATCTAAAAAAAAATGTGATGAAATCGAAGAAACCCTTTTTCAGGCATTAGTAAAAGGAGATGAGTTCGGAAAGGTAAAAATGAAGAATTGGAGGACATATTGTACAGTGGTTTTGTAGATATATACCAATAAAATAAGAGATGTAAAGGTAAGAATGTCTGTTCTTTTTTAGACATTGTTCTTTCGTTTCTATTTTAGTGATAAAATCCCGCTCAAAAAAGGTTTCTAGGTAAGATTAGTTATTACGGGTATTAGGTATATTGCCGAAACGGTGTTTAATGGAATTCCGCATAAAGCGTCGTACCGCTTATTACGACGTTTTCACAAATCCCCTTGAACGGCGTACTAACAGAAGTTTCAGGGGCCGCGCTAAGGTTTTCAAAACATTCGCCAGTGAATTAGCAAAATCATAAATTTATTAGCCAAATTTATTAGCTATTAGCCATATTTTTTTGAGTAAAATCTAATTGCATGATTTTTTTAAGTTTCTCCATCCAAAAATTAAAGCGTTCGCGGTCAGTCCGTGGCTGGCGCAGGCTAGCGCCGGCGTAATCGGATATCGGGTAAAACCGGTATTAACGTAGCTTCATTACATAAAACAGCTAATAAATACAGCGCCATCATGTAGATGGCGCTGTATTTATCGCTTATCTACTAGACAGGTTTCGATTCTCAAAATCAGTTAAAAAGATACTTTTTAAATCCAAGTCAATCGGCTCATTAATTATGTAAAAAAATTCTAAATCATTAAGATAATAATCTATACAGCAAGCTTTTTGCTCAAGATCGATTATTTTTTTATTATCAACAGGTACTTAAATAATAATAATGCTCCCTCAGAAATAAATGCATGCTTTCCAATATGAGGCAGCTCGTTAAACAAAATTCTTTTCGCAATCTTTTTTAATCGTCGAAATTTTCAATGGAGAATTTAAATATTAAAGGAGTATTAGAACCTGAGAATCTTAATAACATAAAATTATGATTATTTTTTAATTATGTTCAGTAGATTGTGTTAATCGCACACGGGCGACTTTTAAAAACGAAAGTTAAGTTCTGAAATTTATCGATTACTTTTGGAAGTTCACTAAAACGGAAAAAGTATTCGCCAGTACTTTCGCCAAAATTACTTTTTTTCTCGCCATTTTCGCGATTTACTCGCATTTGGCGAATTGGCGAATGGTTAGCGCGGCCCCTGAGTTTACTGTATATGAAGAGAGGGTAGATCAGTCTACCTTCCTGGTATATTGTACCATACCCTAATCTCTCTCCTGGACAATGAATTAAACAAAGGGTGAATAAAAAAATGGAAAGTGGGATTTTCAAGAAACTAAATTTGTACAACAGAAAACAAGTGCAAAAGTTAGTTTCCCATAGTACACAAGTTTAACCCTTTCCAGGGATGAGTTTGTACAAAGATGAAAAAAGAGGAAAAAGCGTGAGCTTAGTCATGTAATAATTATTTAAGTGCGTGAAACAAATAATTTTAACAAGACAAATTTTAATTTACCTGGGTTATATTTGGGAGGATTTTAAGAACTTTAAACTGGCATTAAACTAGTCACTAATATTGATAGCCTGTATAAAAATATCTTTAAACAAAGAAATATACATTTCTTCAAATAGAAAAATCTTTGCATGAAAATAACCAAAATGTAACTAAAAGCACATGAAAATTAAGGAAATCAGTTAAATACTAGGATAATTTATTGATTACTTACAATACAGGGTGATTCTAAATTACGTGGACAAACTTCACATGGGGGTAGAGGGGACCTAGACAAGCATATTTCGCATAGGAATGGGGGGCGCATCCTTAACGTTTAAGAGCTTGGACCTAATGTAGTGCGAGCGCGTTTCAAGAGGCCGTTTTTAGGATGCCCGTGTGACTAAACAAAACATAATAAAATGAAAAACATTATTGCATAAGGTAAGGAAGTATTCCTACTACTTACACCATGAATTCGATACAATTTGAACCACTTTCTAAACCGTGGAGTGAGTTTCAAAAGTGCAATATTAATCTTTTAGTCAAAGAATGGACATCACTTAATGGTATTTAAAAAAATGACGTTTGGGGAAAGAATTTTCAATGATCGTAACATTGATCATTGAAACTGTTTGATCATTGAAAATTCCTTCCCCGATCATCATTTTTCTGAATACCATTAAGGGAACTCCATTGTTTGACTGAGAGATTAATATTGCACGTTTTAATACTAACCCCACGGTTTAGCAAGTGGTCCAATTTCTATCACTTTGAGGATTTAAGTTGTACGGATACTCCTGTACCTCATGCAATAATGTTTTTCATTGTATTATATTTTGTTTCGTCACACGGGCCTTCTAAAAACGGCCTCTTGAAACGCTCTCGCACTACATTAGGTCCTAGCTCTTAAACGGTAAGGATGCGCCCCCCAATTCCTATGCGAAATATGCTTGTCTAGGTCCCCTCTACCTAGATGCGAAGTTTGTCCACGTAATTTAGAATCACCCTGTATAATCAAATTACTGAATTTTTTTACCAATATAATTTTTGCTAAGTGAAGAAAAAAGTCAAATATATATTTTTAAAAGTATTATTAGAATCTCAAATCATATCATAATATCTAATACAGGTTAGAATCTAACACGATTTAAAAAACTGAAGTATTGTCTTAAGTTGCTTCTCAAAGCAGCCTTTCAAAAATTTTACAACTTAGAAAAAACTCATAAGTTGAAAATACTGACTTAACTCGATAAAACGCAATTCTCAGAGACTAGGCTGCTCTCTGATACAACACTCAACAGGGATTTGACCCATAAGAAGCAGTTGCGGGAAAAACGGAACTTTCGCGAAAAATCGCTATTTTTCTTGCTTCCGGACTTGTTGGCTTCTGACTACGGTAAAGTCGTTTTTTCTACATTGCAAAAACAACGCGATAAGAAGCCGACTTCCCCTTAACGCCGCGGCTGTTCAAGAAAGCATCGTGTTCAAGCAAGAAAGTTCAAGATCGCAAGAAACGGTACACTCCGCGAGCAAAACGGAACTTTTAGTGAGAAGTTGCGATTTCCCGACTTTCGCGATTCTGATTTCGTAAAATCGCGATTCTGCGGAAGAAACTAATACCTGAAGGAAGAAAAATTAATAAAAAGTGGAAGTAGCGGAAAAAATGAGAAAAGGCGGAAAATCGCATTTCGGCCGAAAAAACTCATGCCTGCCTTTCTTAATTGTGTTTTATTCTTTATTGCCTAAAATTTAAATATGTTGTATTTTGAAACAGAACAGTGCAAAATTTTTTGTCAACGAGCCATTTCTGCCCATTTTGCAATCTAAGTTCAAAACACATTTGATAATTCGCGCTTACTGTGATCTCCAGTTTTCCCCAAAATGGACTATCCTAAAATTTACATTTCCTCCAGTTTCTTATACAGTAACGGACCATTTATCGGGAAACCCAAAATCTGGCTCACGTTTAGAATTTGTTTTTTAATGTTTTGAAGAATTTTCAGTGAGTAAATGCTGCTACGACGCGCAATGGTTGCGCCGCGCCTCTTGTGACATTGTCTAGGTGCGGAATGGGACGTTTCGGCGAGGGCCGAATCGTATCGTCTCCGCGCTAAAAACGGCCGTTCAAAAATCGGCTGCTGCCTTACAATCGGTTCTTGACGCGACGACCCACGTGCTTTGATGGATCCGTTACGATTGGAACGGACTGTGTCGTTTCAACGGGTATTTTGGTTTTACTAAAGCAGTTGCGTCTTTAATGGCGTTTTTTTCGGAACGGACAAAAAATTCGGGATGTAGTCGGCCCCGAGCTTGCCGGATAAAGGGTCCGTAACTGTAATAAAATGCAATGAATTTGTATGAAATCACGGTTTCAACTCTCCAAGTCTGATAAGTATGAACTAAAGTTTTCCATTAAGCAATTGACTGAAAAAGTGTAGTTAAAACCTAATGACTGAAGAACTTAAAATAGACTGAATATTAATTACTTCTTACCTTCACAGTTCCAGCAGGAGATGGTGTTGGAATAGCAGGAACAGTAGGTTCCATGTATGCAGGGTGGTTTGAATTTTCCTTGTCTTTTCTCTTTTCTATTTCTTCGCCATTGTTTTCCGGCCTGCATTAAGAAAATTACATTGTTATTAAAAAAAGTGGGTCTATTAACAAAAAGAAATGCAAATAGTACAGCTACAGTTCAGTTAGCAAAGAAAAGCCAGTCTTGAAATCTATTAATCAGGAATCTGTCAGACTATTTACCAAGAACCATTTTCAATCTTATCAGTTTATTATTAGGCTAAATTTTAAACACAGTAAATTAGTTATCGCTTACTTTACTTTCTTGCTGGATGAATCGTCAAGATCATCACTTTTTCTACAAAAAAATATGAAATTTTAAGGTTTTAACATTAAAATAGAAAACATTTTATTCTTAAGATCTGCCGACTCAAAAACGAGATTAAATAGGCCAAAGAAGGTGACTGCTTGGGATCTAGGGAATCATGTTTATTTAGGACCATAAATAAAACATTGATAAAGTGGAAAAATATGTTATGTAACCTTGTATTATTTATAAAAATAGGCATGGTATGCACATGGCAAAAACATAATGCAGTCAATATTTAACAAAATAGTTGTAATCTAATTGAATTTTATTCATTAAAATTAAAGCTAATATATTATTATATAGTTTTTACCCAGTGAGGGTGGTTATGCTGGAAATTTTGACGATCTAGTTACTCCCTCAAGTACTCCCTTCGATTTTTAAAAACCTTTAATTTACAGCATAACGATATCTGAATCTAAATAGCAATTGTACAAGATAAAAATATAAAAAATTTAGAATATTCACCTCTTGTAATCTTCATCTCGACTTTTTCCATCATATTCCCTGTAAAAAAGAAAAACCTTAAGAAATACAGCCATAAAAAGTAGAAATTAATTTAAAGGAGAGCAGGGAGGGATGGGACATTTTTTACAAGAATATTTTTTAAAATTAATTTTTCTTGTACAAATTTGAAACTTTCAAAATAACACCTTGAAACATTTTAACATGCTTAAAAATATTCGATAGCAAACAAAACTTAAGATTTATAAACGAATTAATGTAACTCTAAAAATGTCCCATCCCACTCCAGTGCACATTTAAAAAAATTAAAATTAGATTAATTTTCAAATATATGGTTAAAAATCAAAGACAGAAGTATTTTACACATTTTTTGTGAAGGTGCCATTTTTGAAGGTATACTTTTTGTGAAGGTGCCAATAAATAAATGGTACCAAAATTGACCTGCATTAGTCCTGGAATACTTAGTTACTTCTGCTATAGTGAAACCATTTCTTTCATTCAGAAAGTTGTAGGAGTGGGAAAAACTGATTTTTTGAATTTATTCTGTTCAGAGATGAAAGTTTTAAAAGTGTTTTACAGCCTTTTTTTAGAAAAATGACCTTAAATAAGCTTTATCCTATGTTATGAATGGGTTTTATCATGTGTCTGAGGAATGTCATCTTTTGATGGTTAGTATGCCCTTTTCATCGGATTATCATACCTTGTTACTTCAAAAAGTTATCTTGCAATCAAGATTTACATTTCATTTAATTTAAATTACGTTTTCATTTACATTTAAAACTATATATAATGCTTCTCTTAAAGACAGACACAGATATTATAAGTAAATTTGTTTAAAATATTCTCTATTTTTATTTGAGAAATTCATTAATATTAAAAAATATTTGCAAATTTTATGTTAAATGTCATAATTCTCTTGCTCACTTATATTTTCCCCACCTAATAATTTTAAACCCCTCCCAAAAATGTCATTTTTTACTAAAAGTTTTTATAATATGTTTAAAAAGGCCATAACCTAATACTTCCATTATTTTGTCAATTGGAAGTTTTTCCCACTTTTCCCGGTATTTACCAGTTTTTCCCAGTGGTATGGGAAAAACTTGTTTTGGACGGGAAAAACCCAACCCTGCTTAACCTGGTGGAGTGGAACACTCATAAATTAATTTTGTTTTTAAAAATCACACCCTAGATCATTTTGCTAACACTTATATTGTTGTTTTGTTTGTTTGCACATTTTTACGTCAATTAAGTTTTATGGCGTTTGTCATTCCACTCGCGATCGCCAGACTAGGCAATCTATCTCTTAAATACATAATCAATCACCAAGGCAAACCAATGACTGGGTATGATCAAAACATTTAAAATGGTTCATTTTTTAGGCAAAATAATTTGTAAAGGGTCTGTTTTCTGCTTCACAATGCAATATTTTGTGAAGGGTTCAAAAACAGACCCCTGATTAGTGTTAACCCATTTCATTGAAATTCATGATTAGAAGGTATGTTAAAATGTATACAAATAATTTAACCAATCAACTACAGTCTAACCTGGATAAGTGGGATGAAAATCTAGTCCTGCCCCTAAAGAACTACAATTCTAGACTAGCAATCTAGAAGACTAGCAATTTCATTTATCTGGGTTCAACTGTATTTCATAAATGGTACAAAACTAGTAGCAGTGTAATGAATTGCACAATAATTACACTAAAGGTAATTTTATGCAACCAATTGGTTGATGAAAAAAATTATTAATATGTAGATGTATAATTGAACGATTTAGTTGTAAAATAGGACATGGCTGCGAAACGATCGAATTTTTCAAAAATAAAGACTTGTATCACCGCAATAAAGTTTGATTATTAAAACATCTAATTTCGAAGTACCGGTGGTGTAGTAAGTAATCGTGTTACAAAAATGGGAACTATACTAGGTAACTTTAACTTATAACTCTTTCTGTTTCAATCACAGTCACTTTTAACAAAATTAATCGTGAAAAACTTGTAATGTTTAATTGGTCACAAAAGATTCGGAGAAACTTAAGCCTAGAATTATTTAGTAAACAAGTAGCACTTACTTTCGAACAACATGGGCGTCTACTAAATCTATCCTCGGCCTCTTACGAGACATTCTTAAAGTAGTTAAAGATAAAAATTACACAATTGTGAAATATTGGCTTGATATAGGAGTTAAATATATTGGGAACTTTTACATTGATTAAAACAATGCAAACACGCAAAACCGATGGATGACCGCCTGTATAAAAATAAAATAATAACCACTTCGAAACTGTTGCCAACACACTTAAATTATAACTTTGAATTAAACGGAGAGTGAACACTCTGTAGTATTTTATAGTTTTTTTTCATTTTGTACTCTGTCTTCATTTAATAGTTTCTTTGAATCAAACCCACTAAAATACCAAACCTACATGATTGGCTCAAACATATCATGTGATAGGGCTTCTCTTTCCTATTATTCAGATCATAGAGGAGATCATTCGTTCCGATCTTTCGAATGCTGAGTAATCGAATGATTCTTTCTGGAATTAAAAAATTTGTTTACATTTTTTTGTGGTCGTGTTTTGATAACTTTTCTTGGACTTATATAATATGGCTCAAAATTTTTAGTTATCTTAGCTGAATTTGACATAAGGATAAATAGTTTCATGGCTTAATTGATCTGTAATTAGGTTAAAAGTTGAATGTTTGCAAACTAATGCCTTAGGATTACTGGTCATAAAATTCAAATTTTTTGGTATTAAGTAACAGATTTCAGAAATTTCACACTTTAAATAATGAAATTTAGTAATTGTTTTTTGACATTTCAACTACCTTTAGTCTTTGAGAAGTAATTAAATTAAAATAACAGTTGAAAATTTTACTAAGCCCCATAGTATTAATATTGTATAGTGTACATTACTAATTATTGTAACAAAACCATGAATTGAAATATTTAAACCTTCAATAATAGAAATTCTAACTATGTCTGCAGTGTTCTATTTGTGTTTGATGTATGTTTATCTTCATATTTCTGGCACATGATTGAAAGATTTCTGGAAAGCTGATAGATTTGGTTTTATATCACATAGTGGCTGCTCGTCCATGGAGCTACAGCACATCCAATCAAATTACAACTGGGAAAAATATAGTGGAGACTGGGGATGGATGGGATACTGGGTAGGATGGGACACCTTCAATAAATCTTAAAATTATAAATAAAATTAGTTTTTGAGTGTTCCACCAGGTAAAGCCACCATGGGTTCATATTTTTATACAAATTTCTGAATGAAAAAGATGGTTTCACTAGCAAAAGTAACTAAGTATTACACTTTTCAAAGTGAATTTTCAATCTGATTCTTGGTTGCTTTCTCAATGGTTTATATTGTTTTCTAAACAGAATAATGTATTCTTTATGAATATATAGTTGAGTTAAGCCTAAAAGCTACAGTTCTTTTGAAAGAACCTCTTTTTTAAAACTGTTGCTACCGGAGTGGGAGGGGACACCACAGTGGCGGCTCGTCCATAAGAGCACAGGAGCACGTGAACACCCAGTGAAAAAGTAGAAATAAACCCAAATATAAAGATACAAAAATATCAAAAGAAAACAATACATAAATCATTCTCAATTTCTGTTTCATACTCAGAATCAAGTTTCTACCCCCTTCACCTGTCAGCAAAAAAATTATTGCCGGAAACGCGAAAGTTTTGTGTTTATCAAATAAAGAGAATACTACTCTTATTTTTCTTTCCTTATACGCACGTGTGAGCGAAGAAACTGAATGAGTCGGAAGAAACCTCGACTTCCCGCCGGAGAACATTTGGGCTTACGGCAACACATTGGAGATCCCCGTGTGCACAGATTTTGTGTGCCGAGGCCTACGGTTTTGAGGTTAAGCTTGCTTTTTTGTGGTCTGGATTTTTTTACCGTATTGGAAAACGAGATAAGAACCTTTTGAAAGTATCATTAAAGTTTTCACGTCAGCTATTTTGTAATAATTTCTTTTGTTATTGGTTATTTTTTTGAAGTGACGTTGGAGTAAAATTACAGATCTTGAAATATACACATCACCTGTATTTTTAACAATCAATTGTTCGATTAAGCATATATAAGAAGCACTATGAGTAGACAGACCCAGTGTTCTTGTCATGCTCCTAATTAAAAAAAATTATGATTAGGTATTATGTTTTATGTATGATTTTATTATTATTTTTTGCTTCGAAAAAGGCTAGACGAGTGAACATCATGCATACAAGTTGTTTTTGAGGTATTATGTTATAGGCAAGGGATATTATAAAAAATAAAGGCCTTCTTTATCATAAGTTTTGCTTATTTCCATTAAACGCATATTTAAAAAAATAAAAATGCATGCAGTGAAAAATTTAGGAAACTTAAAATAACTCCCCTGAAATAAATAAATTTTTTCTAAAACACGTTTTCTTTATGCTAAAATAAGTTTTATGTATCCGTCCAACATCCCTTCTCTTTCTTGCTCTTGTGTAAATTTTAATTCATACAAAGGGTGTGAACACCCTGTTAAACTCACGAGCCGCCACTGGGACACCATGACCAATTCCTCTCAATACCTAAATACAAGCTATTGCATACAATTCTTTAGATACCATTGTTTTGAAACTGATTAGTATTGCAGTTGAAATCATATTTATTTATATTAAAGAAGAATTTTAACTAGTATTTTGTATTTTTCACTTAAGTTAGATTTTTCGAAGTAAATATAGGGTAAAATAACTGATGTTTTTGTAATAAATCTTTAAAATGTGTAAAATACTTCCATCTTTGTGGTTTTTAATCATATATTTAAAAAGTAATCCTAAATTTATTATTTAATTTTAAAAGATATGTCCCACCCCGGCCTGGGGTGGGATGGGACACTTTTAGAGGTTACTTTAATTCGTTCATAAATCCTAAGTTTTGTTTGCTATCACTTTGGTTATATTATTTAAACATGTTAAAATGTTCCAAGATGTTAGTTTGAAAGTTTCAAATTTATACCATGAAAATTAAATTTTTAAAAAATATTCTTGGAAAAAGTGTCCCATCCCTCCACGGTCTCCCCTAATCTTCCCTCGCGAGTAAAATGTCCTGCCTTTTTACATTGCAAAACCTCATCCCATTAAAGAATTGTAAAATCAAAAATTCTACCTCTTCTATTCATGGGCGGATTTAGATGGTGAACCCTGGGGTGCAAGCTGCCCCTGATGACTTTGAAAACATGATTTTCCCCAATAAAAATGGAATTTTCTCAAAAAGTTTGGGGTGCGTTGCACCCCCTTAAATCCCCCCATGCTTCTATTTGACTTTTTTGCCATTATTGTTTAATTGAAACAGGCTAGTTAGTATAGAATTGCATTCCCATTATAAAATTGAGTTCTGTGAACTGTGACTGTAAGTAAACTTCAATATCTTAAATTTTCTGTTCTGTATTTACATGATGAAATTGTAGCAATGAAAAGAGGTTAGATTTATTTTTATTTCCTTAAAATACTTTTTCAACTTGGTGCTGCTGGAGCAGCACCTCCAAAAGTCTTTGCTACTAGCGTCTTGCACTAATTACTTAATATTCAAGAAGTTTTAGCCCCGTGTGTGCTTGTAGATTCTATTTGCAATTTAAAGGATTCAATGATCTTCAGCCCCTATGTAGCATTATTCCCTTCCATGATCAGCCCCTACGAAGCTTTAGGCAGTGTTTGAAATTAGCGGTGGTCTGCTTGTCAGAGGCATAGGCCACAGAAAAACTACTCGGACCTACTTTTGTAATTATTTTTATGGTTACAAAATTATTTAATAAGAACTGTATATATTTAACCCGTAGCAGGGGACGTGGGGTTTCCCAGACTGCAACGATAATTCAATAACATCGATAATTTTAAGTCTATTGGAAAATTGTCTGGAAAAAATTTTATTTCATCATAAAGTTAAAGACAATATTTTTCTTTCATGAGATAAATATTCAAATTACAATGTACTGAAATATCAGAATCGTATCTTAATTAGATGATTTTTAAAAAATATAGAAAGTTGCGGAGTCTCTGAGATATGTTCTAATTTTTCACCTCCCCTGTTACGGGTTAAATATGTATTATAAAAAACATTGAAAGGAAACTCTTTGGGTTTTTTTATTAAAAACCTGTATGTTTTTAATTTATTAAGAACAAGATTTTTGAATGCATCTTAAAAACCAATTTGGTTTTTTTTCACTCAATAAGAAGCATATATTAAATATAAGTATTGGAAAAACTGCTTGGTTTTTATGCTTTGAAAAAACCTTTGGTTTTTTTTTTATAAAAAAACATGTTTTTTAATCCATTAGGCACTGGATATTTAAATATGCATTATAAAAACCATTTGGTTTTTATGCTTTGAAAAGAAATTCTTCAGGTTTTTTAAATTATATAAACACCAGATATTTGAATCCATTATAAAACCACCGTTGGCTTTTATTTATAAATAAATTAAAATCTTATTAAAAATGCATATAACAACTATTTCTTTTTCATGATAGAAAAAACAGTTGGGTTTTAATGCAGCAAAAAAAACCTGTTGGTTTATATACATAATTTTAACATTTTTAAAAATTAATTTTATTAAATAAATGAATGAAATCACTTTGTTTAAATAATAGCAGAATTGATAAAATCTTCATTCAATGCATTCATTATGGAAAATAGTCAGGAATAGTTATAATATTTATGAGGAAGGCAAAAAAATTTAAAAAAAACTGGTTTAAACAAAAACAAAAAAAGACCTGATTAAAAACACTTCTTTTTCAACCCTGGAGTTAGATATTCTCTAAAATTTGTAATTAAATCATACATAGATTCATATAATTAAAAAGTTGGCCTAATTGATTGTTATAGTGGTAATATCCAGAGACAGTATGGAAAAGACAATCTAAATTATTTACAACTCAGTTTATTAAATTTCAATTTACTTTTTCCTAAATATTTCTTGATTATAATCTCCGTAATTACTGTCCTCACAATGAATCACCTGAAAAAAAAGCAATATTTTTATTGTTGGAAAAATAAGAACTCTTAGACCTTAAACACCTGATATGGAAATAATAAATTCTAAAAGGTTCTATAATAGTAAAAACATTAGAATCATTGAAATAAGTTGAAATAAATAATGGAAAATAAATTTTTATGAAGGTAAAACACTTCATTAGTTTTGGATAAACTAGTACTACATAGGGCAGAGTGGGGCACTTTTTAATAAATAATTTTTATACAAGGATCTAATGTTAGGGTGGTCACAAGTAACATGGGGAACAAATTTTTTCGATTTTTTTTAGGTCTCACCCCCCTAAAGAAGAGTGCCCTAAACAAGAGTCACAAAAATTTGATAGTTTTAGCCCCATAAAACTAAAAGCGTTTGTCCCAGAAACCTGGTTAGGGTGTCATTAAATAGGTAATTTTCTTAACTTTGATATAATCAGATTTTATTTTCTAAAACTATTTTCTATTCTATGAAATTGCACTATTTAGCAATTTCATAGTGAAGGTCCTCGAAAGCGAATTTCCTTGCAAGAACCCTAGAACAGTGGTTCTCAAACTGTGGTCTCCGGACCCCTGGGGGTCCGCGGAGCCTTCCTAGGGGGTCCGCGAGTTACCATGAGAAATTCCTCAAGTTACTTTTAGAATTCCCCAAACAGTTTCAAAATTAGATGACACTAGTTTTAAGAGGTAAATTTCAAAAAAAATTTCTGGGGGAGAGCCCCCAGTCCCCTCGAAAATTTGATTTAAATGCATAATTTTTTCCTTGAAATTTCCAGACCCTCACCTCAGAGACTTGGAGTAATTCAGGGGCGTATATAAATGTGGGTGAAGGGGCCCTGCCCTCCTCCTAAAATTTGGACTTGGTGTATCAAAACAAGTTAGAACCCTGTTTTTTGGATCAAATCTCCGAAAATTTTCTGGGGGAGGACCCCCGAACCCCCTTTAGTACTTGGTACTTTATTATTAAATACTTTTTAAAAATAAGTTCATCAAAATTGAAATCCTACCTAAGAGTATTGTCTGAAATTCGGACGAGGTGAATCAGAACCAAGATTAAATCCTGTGCGTTTTGAGGGATAAATTTATCGAAAACTTTTCTGAGGATGACCCCCAGATACCTTTTTGTTCTAAAACTCTATTATTATAAACTATTTTTTACATTAAGTTAATCAAAATGCAAATCTTACATAAAAATTTATATTCAAAAAATTCTAACTAGGGTATCAAAACTAATTAAAAACCTGTTTTACAAGTTAAATTTCCAAAAATTTTCTGGGGGGAGGACCCCCAGACCCCCCTTTCGTAGGTAGAGTTTAATTACCCATAACCTTTTTATACTAAATTCCCTAAGACGCAAATTCTACTTAAAAATGTACTAAAAAGTTACTTGGACCTATGAAATATATATGGGGGGGCTAAGGGTTAATTTTTGTCCCCTCCCGAAATAAATTTCTATATACGCCTCTGGAGTTATTGTAAAATTTATTATAATTTATTTTCTATAATTTTAATTAATCTTTAACTCAAAACAAAAGTCTGGTTACGTTTTTGGTTTTTAAAATGTTGGGGGTCCGCGATGTCTGGCTGCTACATAAAGAGGGCCGTGACGATAGAAAGTTTGAGAACCGCTGCCCTAGAACATTACGAAGTCACAAAAAACTTTCTTCCCGGTCTTTCCCTGTTGATTTTGGCACCAATAGATAGTAAATGAGTTTTTACACCCCCTAAGAGAATTCTAGGGTATGATTTCTACCCCCCTTGGTTTAAAAAAAAGAGAAAAATTTTTTTTGATTGTTAATGTGATAAAATTGGTTCAAATACATTATTAAGAGTTTAATAAGGTAGAAGACCAATGATAAAGGGGATTAACCTTTCGATATGACCCCTATAATCTAAAGTCTAAACCAGTGGTTCCCAACCTGGGGGCGATTGCCCCCAGGTGGGCGATTTGTGTTATCAAGGGGGCGATAAATAAGTGAGGGGCGATTGGGGGGCGATGAGTATTCAAAGAGGGAAAATAAAATAGTACTGTATAGTGGAGGCGCTTATGTAAATCTGTAAAAAGTTCGTGTAAATTTTTGGCACCAAGGTTATTTTGGTTCTTTAGGATGTGGAGAATCAGAAAATCTTTGGTGCCAATTTTTCTTTTCAGTTTCCTGACCTAGAGGTCACGTTAAAGGTCAAACATAAAATTTCAATATTTTAAGTATTAAACTGGGTTAATTCAGTAATTTACCTCTCTAAGTTGGTGAAAAGAAGGATATGCAGGTTTTTAACCATATCAGTAATTAAAAAGATATTTTAAACAATTTTAATACTCATTTATAGACCATAAGGTCAAATTTCGATATCTTTAGTATTTCGTTTTGTAACAATATATTATTTGGTATAAAAACTGCCTTTTTTCCCCTTCAAGGTTGTAGTAAAGATAAATTATACAATAGTTGGTTTTATTTTAAAATATTGTTTACTTTCCCCCGAGATAAAACGAAAGAGTTCAAAGCGGACGCCGCGCCGCGCTGCCCGAACCTAAGCGTCGATCTCAGCGTGTTAGTTACAGTTGGAAAATTCAAAATAAACACTTCGAGATCCTAAGAAGGAATTTCCATATGGTAAATGTCCGAAAAGCAATAAATTTCCCCTAAAAAATAACAGACTAGGTAAACTGGCCTCAGGTGGACTTCAGGGGGACAAGACGACGGGGGG
This sequence comes from Tetragnatha versicolor, assembly GCA_024610705.1. Taxonomy (NCBI): domain Eukaryota; kingdom Metazoa; phylum Arthropoda; class Arachnida; order Araneae; family Tetragnathidae; genus Tetragnatha; species Tetragnatha versicolor. The sequence goes on along the minus strand of JANDEH010000011.1, from coordinate 16,821,801 downwards.
CATTGTTTTGGTTACCACGATTAAAGGAAATTGTCGGTTAATTTTCAAAAACTTCTTCCCTGGAGAAAACCAATCATATTATTGCCCCCCTGTCCCAATGATAACACTATAGGGATGTTCGAATTCATGGAAATGCAACCTACTTCAAACGATTCTTCATTTGAAAGACATCTGCTTTAGAAGATGAAAGTGTGAACAACTGAGGCACTGGTGAAGAATTTCAGTACACAAATATATATAGGAGGTAAAGATTAAAAATTTATATTTACTAGCGAAATACGCTTTAAAATATTAAGGGGTTTTAAAACTGAACTGTTAAACTTATCAATATCTATATAAAGTTATCATTATAAATTAACTGGGATAGGAGCTGGAAAACGAACAGTGTACCTTAAATCCATATATAATAGCCTTGGAGCAGATATGGTCGATGCACTTCCCGGTTTTCATATAGTTTTACTGGCTGTGACACAACCGGGAGGTTTAATGGAAAAGGAAAATTAACCTGCTGGAAAGGGTTTGAAAGGTTAAACCTCACGGTCATTCAAGCCTTTATATCACTCGTAAAAGAAGAACATTTATTGGACCGACATTCATTGCTCTGGAGGAATACGTTTTCAGATTATACAGATGACCCAAAGATATAAAAAAATACAAAGGATATACGCTGGTACCTTTTCAAAAGACTGCAAGCTGAATCAGAGAGCCTACCTCCAACTCAGACAGCTCTTAAACTATACCATACTTAGATCCTATTTCAAGCTCTAGTTTGGGCCAAATATGTAGAACCAGTGCAAACCCTTCCTTCACCTGAATTGTTTGGTTGGAAAAAAGAAAACGATTCTTATATTCCAGTTATAACAGATTTACCCCCGGCTCCTGAAGCTATAATAGAACTCACATCCTGTGGTTGTGACACAAGTAAATGCCTAAGTGGCAAATGTTCCTGGGCCATTGCAAGGCTACCATGTAGGAAAACGTGCAAATTTGAAGGGGACGAAGAAAATTGTAGGAATTCGTTAATATGGACTGTGGATGTATCAGATAGTGACTCCTCAGACTGTAAAGCTTAAAATTTTAATTATATATCTGCAGCTGGGGGGGTTATATCTGCTCTCTGTAAATTAATTGAAACATATTCTAATTATATTAGTGTGAAATCATTGTGTAATTTACTAGGCCAAATTAATGATCTTCATGAAAATCTTTTACCGAAAGAGTGGACCTTGAAAAGGGCCTTTAGAAAAGTATTGAAATAGATTGGATTTGAAGACAAAGGAGAAGTTGTTTTTAAATATTAAAAGGTGATTAAGACTTTTTATGCAAGAAAATATGAAGTACTTATAAACATTTGAATAATAACTTACATTCCTTATATACAATATTTTCTCGAAAGGAAAACTTTAAATTGTTAATTTCCTAACTAATGAAAGTTTTAATTGAATTAATGCTTAATTACTACTAATTAAATTCAATAACATTCAAAAAAAATTTCAATAAGTGTTTAGGTGCTTTTAAATAATTAGTCTGTAATAAAAGAATGCAAAAAATATATCAGACAAAAAAAATCAAATTTTTATTAAAAAGTGTATTTTTTTAATTAAATTGAAATTTTTAAATGAAAATTCAAAAAATATTTTAATAATTTATTTAGTCTTCCTTCTATATTCCAAATTTCCCATTTTTATGTTAATAAATAAAAATATAATGTTAAAAAATCCCTATTCTTAAAATTCATTATTTCATCTTATAATTAACCTAATTACACCTAAATGTGAATTAAAAAATTTAAACCAAACATTTTTAAGTTTCTTATGCTATAATTTAACAGAAAAACATTAGTTTACAAAATTTGCAACTGATTTTTAAAAGAGCCTTTTTTAACATTAAGTAACTCACTATAATGCCTAATTACTACTAATTTTTCAACTAATAAGGTTCAATAACACATTAAAATTCTTTTTCAATAAGTGCTTTTAGATATTATATAAGTAAATAATAAAAAAATGTAAAAAATATAGGTCAAAAAATAAAATATCCAACTTTTAATAAAAAATTTATTTTTTTAAATAAATTAAAATTAAAAAATTTTAAACAAAAATTCAAAATATATTTTAAGTATTTATTAAGTCTTCCTTCTATATTCCAAATTTCACATTTTTATGTCAATAAACAAACGTGTAATGCTAAAAAAACCTAATTTCTTAAAAGTCATTATTTTATCTTATAATTAGCTTAATTACACCTAAATGTGAATAAAAAAATTGGCACCAAAACTTTTTAAGTTTCTTATACTATTAGTTAACAGAAAAACATTAGTTTACAAAATTTACACGAAATTTTTACAAGAGCCTTTTTTTCGACATAAGCGTCTCCACTAGTACTGGCAGACTGTATTCAGACTTAATGTACCGAAACAAGTTAAAACCCTATTTCTCAGGGTCAAATTTCCAAAATTTTTCTGGGGGAGGACCCCCAAACCCTCCTTTTGCACTTGGAACTTGATTTTTCAAAACTTTTTTAAAAATTAGTTCAGCAAAATCAAACTCCTACCTAAAAATAAATGTCCGAAATTCGGAAGAAGTGTTCCAAATAACAGGTTTTTAACTAGTTATGGTATCCCCATAACTAGTTAAAAACCTATTTTTTGGAGTCTTATTCCCAAAAATTTTCTGGGGGAGGACTCCCGGACATAAAATTGCCTTATTATTTACACTTTACTTCAAATTAAAATTAGACATACAATGAGAATGAAAAGGGGGCGATAGGTTGTAGTCAACCTCTAGAAAGGGGGCGATGGGCTACAAAAGGTTGGGAACCACTGATCTAAACGATAGAAGCTGTGAGAGGTTTAGCTAAAAAAAAGGCTTTAATATCCATTAAAGTGATAAAAAGGTCTATTATACAAATTTTTTCAGCTAAAACCTCTAGAGATGTGTCACATTTGGTGATTTATGTCTATGAAATTATAATAATAGCACCCTTACCGAGCTAATTAACCAGCTAAGTTGTCAGCTAGTTAACCTAAAAGTATATTAGAAAAATGTATAAATTGATTTAATTTTAATAAATATACCTCAGAGGTTTCATTTGCCTACCATTCGAGGAAAATTAATTTATTATAGGTATGAAAAGGTTTCATTACATATGTTTGATCTATAATCTAATTACTTAATATTTTATTCTTTAGTCGCCAATTATATTCACACCTGTGTTGAAGGAGACAAAAATAGCGCGTAAAATAGGAAATTAAATTTAGCTAATAATTTCCTCTTTTTTCTTAAAATCTTATTGAATAGGTCTATTTTTAACATAAATACACTTATTTTTTTTAAACTAGCGCTGATGCGCTAGACCCGGGCTTCGCCCGGGTTTCACTTTTTTTAATAAATATCATCTGGTGCGTTACAGATGGGCTTGGGGCTTCGCCAGTCCAAATGTGGAAATAGTGAAATAAAGGCGCCATTTCATTTGTATGTTTATGCTACAACAATTGATTTTAAACTACAACAATCGACATCATGCCTACAACAATTAATGTTACATCTTCTTTTGTTATATATACAACAATGTGGTTTTGCCATGAAGTTAGGCACGCAATATGGGTTTTTGAGCAAAAAATTGACCAAAAAGTTATTAGGATGCATCGATTTTAAATTATTTTGATTCAGAAACCTACCCTGGAGCGAGTAGATCAACGTGGTATAGTTTAATAGTTAATGTAGGTTCGAAAAGTTCATAACTATAAAGGACATATAGACATTGATTTATATATAGATGATTTCCAACTATAAGTGATTGTAACTTTGCAACACGCAAAACAAGAAAACCAATATAAATAATTGAATCGTCAGTTTGAAGAAGGGAATAAGTCCAAAAATCAAGTTTTGAGAAAATCGAAAAAATGAAATGGAATTTTCATTGTATGGATATCGATTTCACAACTTCAAGGGGCGATATCTCCTATAGGGGTGAGTAATTTCCCCCCTCTTTTCACCCATGTGTAGGGCAAAGCTTGGAGATTGTTTTGAGCACAAAAAGTCAATTTGTCATTTTTTGGACTTATTCCCTTCTTCAAACTGACGATTTAATTATCCACATTCCACACGCACCAAGTAGAGTTGATTTTAGGGTCATTCATAAAAACCTATAAGGGTCCTTCCAATTCGTAAGTACCTACAAGTTCATAACTAGTATAAATCATTTGAAACATTTAGTAAGACTCCAGGTCTCCAGGCTATTTTTAGAGACCTGTTTCGTAATTTTATCTTACTCGGTTCGGGAGCTACGAATTTTCAAAGTTTCAGAACCAAAATGCTGTTTTTCTAGGAGATTCGCATTCGCGGGTTCTTTTAAAATACTAAACCTTTTAATTAATTTTTTTAAGGGTGCGTTAATTTTCTACATCCGTTTGGCTATTATTTTCTGGAGTTTCGTTGAGATAAGGGCGTTTTTAAGATTTTATTAGGAATTTCCGGAACACTGTAGGTGTGCATAGCAAACGAAGGGATTTATAGATTTTTAAGTAATTTAAAATGAGTAACGGAATTTTCAACACTGGTTTCTAGTAATAGGCCTCTCGATGAGCAACGTATTCAATTTTCATGAAATTCTGACGGTAATTTTAATTTTCCGGCGCCTTTTAAGGTCCGATTTTGAAATGTACCTGAAACATAGAAAAAAAACACTTTAAAGAATTTCTACCGGGTCGACGACCTGTAACCTTTCGAGTGTGATGTCATAGCTTCCAGAATCTGGAATTTTAAAAAATTGGGATGAAAATTCAGCCCTCCGCGATTTTGCGTTCTGGTTCCGAGAAATGTCGGTTTTTCGCGTTTTGAGCACAATAGATATTAAAATTTCGTCTTTTCGGCCAATGAAACTTAAAGTTGACCTCTAGATGTCCATCATATCCGATTTTTATACCAATCGAAAAATAATTTAGGTATTTATTAGAGTTTGAAAAAAAGTCGATGCTACCCTCAAAAAACACAAGTCCGCAAATCCTTAATAAATCGAAAATTATTATTTAAAAAATGTTTTTGATTTTACTTATGAGTAAGGGACCGTCATGGCAAAGTTTTTCCAGAATTACGGGTTTCCATGGTGATTTTGACGTCAACCAGGATTTTCTGAAGCAGAATGGAGCCTACTTGTTTTGAACGCGAATGACTCTAGTTAATTTCCCAAATTCGAGATCACCATTTAAATTCTAATTATTTCCCAGAATAATGCTTTATATATTCTGGAAGCTCATTAAAAATACTAATAGGAACTTGAAAATTTTAGGGGATCATGTAAAAATTGCGCTCTACAATCTGGTTTGAACGAATATATTGAAATCTCAAACTTTTTCCCAAATGGACCAAAAATCTTTTAATTAATTTATGAAAAAAATATATGTTGTAGCTTATGATTAGACGAGTAAAAGTATGTATCGCACTAAGGAATCGGTCCGTTAGAATTTGAATGAGAATTTTTTTCCGACTTTTTGACTTTTGAAATTCGTATACGGCCCCCTAATTAACTTTAACCCTCGAAACTTAAATAGGTTATAAAAATCACCTCCAGTAACAACATATTAAAATTTCGTGTTGATAGGTTAATATTAAGGCTTTCATTAAGCCTATAATAGGCGATTTCCGGTGTCTTGTAAATTTTCAAAAAATCGCAGTTTGAATTCATACCAACGGATTTTAATGAAATTTCAGTGTGTTGTACAACTTTTACAGACCTTTCAGAATTCGTATCGCACTAGTCGGTGTCTATTATTTTTCCCGCCATTTCACTCCTGGAAAGCTGTTTTAATTTGTATACGACCCCCTAACAGTAGCACATACCCGAAAAGTTAATAGAATCTCTAGGGTCGCACATTTAATGACATATTAAAATTTCAGAGTCGTCCCTCAATTAGAACCCCTTCAATTAGCGCATAACCGACCGGGCGCCATTCGGTCCAACGAACTTTTCTATTGTCTGGATCCTTTGTTGCTAGGGTCAAACGGAAACGAGGAATTCGACCCCTTGTTCTTTATCGATCTTTCTGAAATTTTAATATGTTGTCACATGTAACTTGAGGAAACTTTAGACACCTAGAACTAAGTTATTAGTTCATCAGGTGATTTTTAATTAATTAATTACGATTATAGCTGTTTTTAATTTCTGGAAGGCCCCCTAATTTAGATTATGCTCCGAAACTTTAATAGAAATTAGTCCACTGTTGCCCTCACAACATATTAAAATTTCAAAGTCTTATCATTAAGGGAAGTTGGTCTAATAAGCCGATTATGCAATTTTCCCCCTTGGAGTGAAAAATAAATCTTATCGGATTTATTCCAAATTCCATATGTTGTGCAGAAAAAAAAAGACCTTTCGAACTGGGTGGGGCGCCGAATTTTCATTCAAATATTTCGAGATTTTAACGAACTTAGTGTTTAAAAAAAATACCAAAAATTCCAAAATTTTATGTGTTGTAGAGAATTACTAGACTAAGAAAAAAAAGTATAGCACTAAGGATTCGGTTTAATAGTTCTCGGTCAGGAATTTTTTTAGGAATTTCGACTTTTTAATTTCTGGAAGGGCCCCTAATTGAGATTAGACTCCGAAATTTTAATAGAATGTGCCCCTTACTTGCCCTTTTCCTTTTAACATATAAAAATTTCAAATCGATACAATTCTTTTAAGTATTTAAATCGTATTTTACAAGTTTGAAAAAAATCTTTGAAAATATATTTTTCAAAAACCGCTACCAGCCATATAATGAATAATAGTAGGGAGAAGGGAGATCGGCTAATATGACATACCACTTTTTCAAAGCAACCGTGAGAGACTATTTGATTACATTTCCTGTAGTTTTCTAAGCCAATGAAATGTTTATATAATGCTCTAATTGAGTAATATCATAATCTTTCTTTTTTTTTTCAAAAACTTACTTTTCGAAAAAAGTAGAAACTTTGTCATTTTACCCGATATAAGGATAAAATGACATAGTAAACCTTAAGAAGAAAAAAGTGATTTCTTCAGCAAACATAATTTTATTTGATTCCATACAATAACTATATTAGTTGTTAAGCACTTTTACATAGTCTATAATTAATTTTTTGTGAGAAAGATCGGGAAATAATATCGGGAAAGTAAAATGGATCCAAATCATTCATTAATAAGTACTGTACACATATTTGGATTTAATAAGTACATTAATAAGTAAGGCTTTTTTCTTATTTGAAGTGATAGTCGTAGAGACAGTAAATTTTTCCTGTAAAAACCATATTAAATGTGTACTATGATTCTCAAATCAAATCAATTTTATTGTTATACATACACATATATTACACAAAGAATGAGAAAAACAAATTATGATTCGCCTGAAGGAAACAAAGACCTGTATAGGCGAAAGAAAAATTACAATTTTTACAGAAAAAATAAAAAGTAACATAATATGAAGATAAATAATTAAGTAAGTTTAGTAGGGAAAAACATTATGTATAATAACAGAATTAGAATAACTACAATATATACACTTCAATTGAATTAAGTTAAGAAAATAAAGGCACAGCAAGGCTTAAAAATTTTATGCTTCTGGATTTAGACGGAAAAAAACATCCAAATTATCAATGTTACAAATAAAATTAAATAATGATCGCTTGAAAATATTAGGAGATGGAAAACTCTGAAATTCTATAGGCAAAAAATTATATAATTTAGGAGCAAGATAAAAAAAATTCGATAAAATGCAAAATGGCGAATAGGTAAAATTTTTAAATTTATTATTAAGTTACAGGGATGATCAAATTTATAGTTTAATAATTTGAAAATTTTGTTTTGAATTGATATTAAAGGAGACAAATTAGATTTATATTCACCTCCCCAAACTATAATGCCATAATTTATTAACCAAGAATGATACAAAGTAATTAAAAATGACTTATGAACTTTATTTTTAAGAAAATGCAATTTGATTAAAACGAAGCGTAGTTTTTTAAATTCAGTGATGTGAGTTTTCCATTTAAGGTTTGAATCAATAAAAAGACCTAAATATTTTATGCTATTTACTTGTTGCAGCAAATGACAGTTGCAATGAACAAGAAGACCATTACATGATGAAGAGTGAAATTTAATATTAAGGGTAGAACTTGATTGAAATAAATTGAAATGAATTAGTTTAGTCTTATTTAAATTTAAAGAAAGGTCATTAAAAGCAAACCATTTCCCGATCGCAATCATATCAGATTCAATTTGAGATTTTAGGTCATAACTATTAGAACAGGAATATAACAAAACAGAATCATCAGCATATGTTATTATTTTACCATAAAGATTCAATTTGCAAAAATCATTAATGTAAATTATAAATAACAAAGGACCCAAAATAGAGCCCTGAGAAACACCACGGTTTGAAAAATAAAAATCACTAAAAATGAGTTGCGAACTTTAATGCATTGGGGGGATAGTAGACACCTAGACGAGTCAGAATCACATAGGATTTGTGGGGATCCCAGACCAAATCCCAGGGAGTTAAAAATGGAGGGACACCCCAAAAAATTATTGAAAAATTCAATTTGTAGAACTACTATTGATAAAAATTTAATTATGGTCTCAAAAATTGTGGTTTAATATGATTTTTAAAATTACCTCAAAAGTCTTCACTTTAAAATTTGTTTTATTATGAAAAAAAGTTAAAAAATAACGAAAAATGTGAAAATTCTGCCAAAACCTCATTTTGTATTTTGAAATCCTTTCTTTCGATTTAATAATATGAAAGATCATAGTCGAAAACACTTAAGTCCAAAGTGTCACGTAAAAACCATCAATATTAAATGCTTGAGAGCCTGTTAAAGCATTGTTTAAGTCAGTTTTTTGGGTCCGCAAACTGCCGTTTTGGAAACGGCTATAGGAAACCACTTTGCGCACCCAAAAAACGAACTTTAACAGGATCTCAAGCGTTTAATAGGGATGGTTTGTATGTGAAACTTTGGACTTAAGGGTTTACAACTATGATCTTTCAGATTTTTCATATAAACATAAATGCATAAATATAAAAACATAAATGCATAAAATATATAGATATAAATGCCATCTTTCGCAATTATTTTGTGGTTTTGAGCGATGTTTAAAGTTTTTCGACTTTCCAAATTTTCAATTAATTTTTAAAAATTGATATTTTAATTTAAAAAACATTAAATGGAATATTCGTATTCAGCACTGTCTATAGCAGTGTTTCCCAAAGTGGGGCGCACGCCCCACCGGGGGGCAATATCATTTTCTAGGGGGGCAATTTGAAAATTTTCAACCAAATTGCCCCCCAGGTGGGGCCAATCCAGGGGGAAAATAAAAAAAAACCTTTTAAAAAGAAGTTTATCAAAATCTGATCCTATTATCCTATCTGAAAATGCATGTCTAAAATCTGGACCAGTATGTATCAAATCCAAGTTTAAACCCTGTTTTTTAGAGTCTAATTTCCAAACCTTTTCTGGGGGATGACCTAAAATCACTTTGTTTTTAGAACGCTTATAATTGAAACTTTTTTTACATTAAGTTCATCAAAATGCAAATCTTACCTAAACATTTATATCCAAAATTTCCCAACTAGGGGTACCAAAATAGTTAAAAACCTGCTTCCTAGAGTCAAATTTCCAAAAATTTGCTGGGGGAGGACCCCCCTTGGTACTTAGAACTTAACTACTCAGAACTTGATTTAGTTCTCTAGCATGCAAATTCCACCTAAAAATTTCTGAAAAGCTTCATTAGACTTATTAAATATACATAGCAGGGGGGCTAAGAAATAATTTTGGCTCCCTCTCAAAATATATTTCTATAAAGCCACTGAGACCGGGGGGCATGGAAAATTTAGAAAGGCTTTGTTGGGGCATGGACCGAAAAAGGTTGGGAAACACTGGTCTATAGCAACTTATCAAATCCCAAAATTTTCTAAATCAATTTTTTGTAAACATTTATTTTACCTCGCACCAAAATTATATAATAGTTTACCTTTTAATCTATAAATCCATTAACAATATTTAAATGCCATCTTTCGCAATTATTTTGTAGAATCTTGGGACTGTTCGGGACTCAGCCGAGAGGACTTATGTTCAAGACCGCTTTTTGTCATGGACCATGCAAATATTCAGTTTTCAAAAGAAATTTATTTGAGTTCTTAATATCGACGACCTTGATCTATATTTTTCACTTCAATGAAGCATATTTTTAGTTAATAGCTTACCAGCTTGCTGCCATTATTATTTAATTATTAGGTTATCATTCTTGTTCAGTTTTGTGTCTGTTGTTGTAATTTGTTTACATAATTTTTCGCCTGTATGGAATTTTCTTTCCCCTTGGCGAATCATGTGTTTTCTGAATTTTCTTTGTTTACTATGTGTATAATAAAGTTCTTCTTCTTCAGAAGGATCTTCACTGGACACTCTTCTGATGATGAGACAATCCGTTAACTGAGAGAAGTTTGTAATTGATGTTCCAAAGAATCATTCAAAAACAAACTTCACCCAGTTTTATGCTGCTTTCCTTCTTCTGAAACGAACATAATACACAAAAAATATTCCCAAAGTAATTAATTATACTGTTTAAAAAACTTTGAATTCAAATTTAACCAAGAGTTAAAATTAACAGAACTTATCACTTGAAATGTTTTTTTCCAGTTTTGGGCATCGTCAGTTTGAAGAAGGGAATTAAGTCCAAAAAATGACAAATTGACTTTTTGTGCTCAAAACAATCTCCAAGCTTTGCCCTACACATGGGTGAAAAGAGGGGGGAAATAACTAACCCCTATAGGGAGATATCGCCCCTTGAAGTTGTGAAATCGATATCCATACAATGAAAATTCCATTTCTTTTTTCGATTTTGGGCCATTCCATGAAAAAGTGGACATGAGGGTTGTAATTTCAAATGGGTGTTATAACTATAAATTATACATCAAATTAAAGGTAAATATATGACCCAGATGAAATTACAGAGAGCTAAGCTTTAAAAAATTTTCTTGTATACATTTTGAGGGCTCAAAGTTAGAATAAATTAAGAACTTTTCAAGTAAGTAAAATAGGGTATTTTCATCTTGACCTAAACAATACTAAAAGCAGCTAAATTTTCATTAAATATGCATAATATCATTGTTTGTGACCTTGTTTACCTTATAAAACCTTCAAGTTTTAAAAATATTTTTTGAAAATTAATTTTTGGTGCCTTTGAATTTTTATGTTGTCCTTCCGTCACACCCGTCACAAAAAAAAGATAGAAAAGTTATTCTACAAGATTCAATTTTCATCATAAATCCTTTAAACTTTCAGATGTTCTGATTGTTGCAGTTCTGAACACATGTGATGTAGTAAAAAATTTTAAAATTTTTATTTTGTGTGATTTTTAGTGTGACGAAATTCCTGTGACGGGTGTGACAACATTTAAAATTATTTTAAATAGTTGAATGATTTCTAAAAGAAATAAAAAATTGTATCATTATAATTTTTAAACATATTAAGACAGTCATGGCTAGCAAAAAAATTAATTATTAAATAATAAATAATTCTATTAATTATTTTTTAAAATGCGAGTTAATCAAAATTTGATTAAACTTTTTGTAGGTTTTTAAAGAAAAGACATTTGTTTACATGACATTTAATGTACTTAAAAAATAAAAATTAATAAAAAATAAACTACTTTCACATTTTCCTAACTAATCATACCTATTAATTGAAAAAAATTTTATTGTGAAGAGTTTTATGGTTGACTTATTCAAAATTTATTAATACTATTAGATTGTCCAGTACTTACTAATACACTACTGTTCATAAATTAAGGACGGAACTGTTTTTTCAACATAACACCTAGTGAAATTATTTTTCATCAATGAAAATTATACCAAGAGATGTTCAATGGGTGGGAATACAGGGCCCGAAAGCAAATTTTCTCTACCAATATTTTAAGGGGGTAAATGAACCCTCCAATGATAATGGAGTCCCATTACAATTTGGAGCTGTGGCAGAAACGTCTGTGTAAGAGGTATTTTACCGAAAACTTTATGGTTATTGTAATGAATATGATTACTCCTGAACTCAGTGCATATTTTTAAAAGCCTGTGTTACCTTTAAATGGTATTTTTTATGTTTTATTGATAGAAATCGGTCTAATCATCATTTTTGGCAAGTTTTAGCTTCTGGGTCATTTTTGGTAATTGGTATCTTACCGTCAACCATGTTTTTAGTAGTTCTTACATGTGCTAGATTATGTTTAGGTCTGGAGACCCTGAAAGTAAATTATTTCTTTCAATATCGTGACTTTCAAGAAACTTTGAGATAGCCAAATTGTGATTTTGTGCAACTTTTTCTCTCATAAAGAGAAATTCCTGACCTGAAATTTCTTCTAAGAGAATCAAATGGGACATGAGAACACAGGTACCCAATAGCAAACATCAGTGAAAATATCTGTGGTGTATACGAGGTGCTCAAACGGCACAACATAATTGTATAGTTTCACAGAAAGGACATCTGTTATTAATGTTTGAAAAAAAAGTATTTTTTAGTGTTTATGGACGTAGACATACCTAAAAAGAAACATATAGTTGTAAAAATATCTCCATTACCTTTGAAATGAGTTTTTAAGACATATAATTTCTCCATTGATACTCTATTACTGTTTCTATAGACATTTCAACACTCCCTATACACGAAAAAAATTTTCCCTGATGTCTGCGATCACATGCCTGGGTTCTCATGTCCCATTCGCTTCTTTTAGAAGAAATTTCAGATCAAGAATTTCTCTTTATGAGAGAAAAAGTTGCACAAAATCACAATTTGGCTAAAGTTTCTTGAAAGTCACGATATTGAAAGAAATAATTTACTTTCAGGGTCTCCAGACCTAAACATAATCTAGCACATGTAAGAACTACTAAAAACATGGTTGACGGTAAGATACCAATTACCAAAAATGACCCAGAAGCTAAAACTTGCCAAAAATGATGATTAGACCGATTTCTATCAATAAAACATAAAAAATACCATTTAAAGGTAACACAGGCTTTTAAAAATATGCACTGAGTTCAGGAGTAATCATATTCATTACAATAACCATAAAGTTTTCGGTAAAATACCTCTTACACAGACGTTTCTGCCACAGCTCCAAATTGTAATGGGACTCCATTATCAATGGAGGGTCCATTTACCCCCTTAAAATATTGGTAGAGAAAATTTGCTTTCAGGCCCTGTATTCCCACCCATTGAACATCTCTTGGTATAATTAAATTTTCATTGATGAAAAATAATTTCACTAGGAACTGTTGAAAAAACAGTTCCGTCCTTAATTTATGAACAGTAGTGTACCTATAGGTATAGACTCATTCTCAAATCATTATGATTCCCATTTTTATATGTTGTAGTAATCAGTGATAAATTGAAGCAAATTTTGTATTTAAATATCCTTAGAGTCGGAAAAGTTTTCTCAACTTTAAAATAACTTTGTTATTTACGGGTTGAGCATCAGTTTAAAAACAAATATCATTCTTAAAGTATATGCTACTTTCTCATTGGTTTTAATTTAGAATGAAATTTTACACTTTTTTACACATACCATGCACTTTATAAAATTAAGGTATTCCTAAGTCTAGACGTGCAATATTGGAAAATTACGGAAAGCAACACTAAAATTTGATATGGAAGGTTTTATATGAACCCAGGAAATAAGGGAAATATAAACATTGCTTTTTACACCACATTAAATGCTAGAAAATAAACTTATACGTACTGATATAAATAGATGGAAAACTCATCAAACCCAACAAAAAAAATAATCAACATTAAAAGTTTTTAAATTTAAAACATCATAAAATGTGGTCAATTTTATAAATTTATGTTCGTATAGTAGCTTTAACCAAGTTAACTGCCTATATTGATCATAGTTTATTCAGTAAATAGCCTTAAAATAGCATAATTCACACTGTGTCACACTAGGGTGGTCCTAAATTTTCAAACTCGGAATTTCTTCGGTCGCACCCCCCAACTTTTTTACTTAAGGTATGAAATGAATGTATACCAAATATTTTTCAAATATTTTAATATTAACACGTGCCGCAACGCGATTGAAGTTAGAGTACGGTAGATGCGCAGGACTCCGTAACACTGACACGAGGAATGCCGGCTCGATGAGCACTTTCCGCCGCTACAGTGGACGCTACTCGCGCTTTTTCAAAAGAGCACTTTCAAAAACGGTACCTTCATGTATTTTATGATAAACTTGAAAACATCCTACTCTATGATTATTGCACATATTTTAGGGTGAAACTCATTATTATAAGTGGATTCCAATGGAGGATTTAAGGTAAAGTGGAGGATTTTCCAATGAGGGTTGGGACAGAAAACAAAACTTTAATATAATGTTCAAAACAATGAAAATTGGATTTTAAATGTAATGGACCATATCCGACTGACGTCACATTTTCTCCATCATGTGACCTACTGAGCTTGCAATTGGTTACCACAGATACTACACAAGTAGAGTTTGTAGTGAGATATGATGATAGTGAGATGATTTGATAGTGAGTTTGTTTTCCCCGATCACGTGATTAATATGGGCGTGGCTGAATATGGTGCATTCATCATAGTTAAAGGTTTGATTTGAAATTTACACTGAATTTTATAAGCCAAAGCTCATATAATACATTTTAATGTTTTTAAAATAGCTTTAAAAGCGGGGTTTGGAGCTTGCGTTACTGCATCCCATGGACCTACATTTTTATTTAAACGTTTTGAAAATCTTGGGATGTTATCTATAAATCAAAGTACCCATCAGGTAATAAAAATGAAGTTGTAAAAAACACCATTGATGGAAGAAATTCACAAGTTGGCTAAAACAAGCTTGAACACCAATCGAGAGGATGACTACCAAAAGTTTCTATGGTTGACAATAGCACTTTTGATTATTATAAAGCTAAAATGATTAAATTTAAACAACCTGGTGCTATCCATCATTCTAGGTGGATGTCTTAAGTAATTTATTGCTTGAAGACATTTATATTTAGAAATTTGAGGGATAATTTGGATAATCCATTACTACAAGGTATGAGTATTATTGTTAAGCTATACATTAAGGCCTGGTTTGATGTGCGAATGGATCACAAAGCCACATTTCAAGAATTGAATTTCATGACGAGGGACCTGTTTTTCTACAGAGGAATTAATGAAAATATAATCTAAGGCAGCATCAAAGAAAATGATTAGTCATGGATATGGTTTCTTGGAGGAGACAGTTGCCTTAGCCTCTTTTGATTAACCTGTCCCCACACAGCAATTGTTTCCAAAGAGTTTAGAGGGAAAGAATCTACCCGTGTGTAAGGATGGTTGCAAACTAGTTTTGTAGAACGGGAAGGACTCTAAGAAAAATCAAGCCAATTTTGTGTCAAAATGAACCGCAAACTGTTTTCAAAGGTTAAGTTTTCTTCAAAATTTATTTCCAGGGATCCTTTAAAACGTGTGAAGATTATTGGAGGTTATCAGGAAGGGTTTAAAGTCGTCAGTAACTTATCTTGTAAATAATGCTACAGAAAGAGAAATCAAGCTTATTGAAGAATATAACGATATTTTAACGCATAATGAGGAGAAATACAATACCTTTAAAAATTGGCAAAGGATATAAAGGCCAATATTCTTCATGTTTAAGCATTTTATGTTCAAAAAAGTACTGAAATATATTGAATTATATATTTTAAATAAATTTTATGATTTTTCAAAGTTTTGAGAATTTTGATGTTTTTTCAGATTTTCATCCCTTTTGCGGCACGTGTTAATATTAACCGATTCGGATAAAATTTTTACCAGTTATTTACTACCCCATAAGGAAAAAATTTAGGGGGTGCGACTTGAAAAATTCAGAAATTTTTTTTTACCATTATACTTAGGACCACCCTAGTGTCACACCCGTCACAGCAGAAAAAAATTCTTATAAATTAAATTACATAAATATTTTAATAAATTTTATGTATTATTCTTTATTTGAATCTCCTTTATAATTAAAAAAATGCTTGATTCATCTAACATTCATAAATTCACAGGAATTTTAACAAATGTGTAGGTAAGTGAAAACTCTTGTCCCGGGAGCGTCACACCCGTCACAGCGTTTTAAAATTTTTTTAACAAAAATTTTAAGTTGTTGAAGTTTTACTTTTGCTTCTAAAATTAAGTATAAGCGTAGGACAACATACTAAAAATACTTTTTAGAGATACTAATCCCCCCAAATTTAGATACAACCTCGAAAATTTTCTCTGATTGTCACACCCGTCACCATGGAATGTCCCTTTTCTCAAAACTTGACCATAGTTTAAGAACCACCGCCTTCAGGTATTATGGATAGCAAGCTAAAATATATTTTGGTAAATGAAGCGAATCCGGCCCGCAAGCTGAATTTGGTGATTTTTTTTGTAGCCAAGGGCAAAACCGATGGCATCCGAGCATTGAATTGTTATCGCCAAATTTGGCGCTGAAAATCTACGGGCCGGATTCGCTTCATTAGGGATGCACAACCTTTTTGGGAGGGGGGCCACTCACTTAGTTGATTGAGACACGGAGGGCCGCAAACAGTAACAGTAAAAATAAGGTAGAATTTGCATCTCAAGGAACTTAATATAAGATGTGAATAATTGAGTTTGTACCATTAAAGGGTTCTAGGGGTCCTCCCCAGAAAATTTTTGAAATTTAACCCCAAAAAAACAAAGCATTGACTAGTTTTTGCACATTTAGCCCAAATATTGCACATATATTTTAAGATGGGATTTGCATTTTGATTAACTTAATATTTATTTAAAAAATGATAATTATAGAATTCCAAATGTAAAGGGGGGTCTGGGGGTCCTACCCCAGAAAAATTTTGGAAATTTGACCCTAAAAAACAGGGTTTTAACTTATTTTAGAAATCAAGTTCGATTTTTTTGGGGGGACAGGCCCCCAGCCTTCTGCTATCCCCCTTGATAGCATATCTGAAACAGGTTATGATCTAATAAGAATTAAAAAAATACACTGCATTATTATCTAATCTTGTTTCAAAGTTATCTTTTTGCAAAAATTTAGAACTTCGGAAATCCTTAAGAAATTTTTTTTGAAAATACTAAAATTGATAAAAAAAGCTATGTCAGAGGTATCACTAGACTTATTAGACTCGTCTGACCACGCTTAAATTTTTCTGCATTGCAATTACAATGTGAAAAGAAGCCAGCTTCAACTAGGCGCCGTAAAAACGGCACTTTTGCGAAAAATCGCTATTTTTCGACTTTTCCGCGGCGCGTGATCCTAAACACCGGACTTCTGGCTTCAAAACTTCAAACCATTGTTAAGTTGTTTTTTCAACATCACACCGTTGCACAAACAATACAAGAAGAAGCCAACTTCAATTTGGCGCCCGCCCAAAAATCACGGCAGGAACGAAACACTTCGCGAGCAAAAGGATACTCGAAAAATCGCGATTTTCCCGACTTTTTTCCGCTATTAATCGTCACTTTTTCTCGGTTAAAATAAGGAAAGTAACAAAAGTTAGGAATTATCTGAAATATCCAAATTCGTTCGCGGGCCGCATGTGGCCCGCGGGCCGCAGGTTGTGCATCACTACGCTTCATTAACCTATATTTTTGTTTTTAGTCCTTTATATATTTTGTGAGATTTCCACATATATCTTGTTAACCATTTTGTCAACTTTTTAGAATGAAATGGTTCAAGTCTAAAAGTTAATTTATACAACTTTCAGTTCAGTTTTGACAAAACGGATCTTGCCAAAAATGGATATTATGGTGAAAGACAAATTTACCACACTAATGTAAAATATACACAATCCCAGGTTTTACTTGGGGGAAATAAACCAACTTATAATTTTAATTCATTCATATTTTCTCTGTGAAGTTAAACATAGCAATAAAACAAATAGTGAATACTTTAAATTTCCTTTTAAATTAGTGTATTTAGTGATACTAACAATTAAAGGCCATTTACTTGGCTTTAACATAAAAAGAATGCAGCGAATTATCTTTGGTTTTCAGGACTAATACTTCACTGTGCCACTGTGCAATGGAGGGTTAAACGTCTCCGATTTAAACTAAAAAAGGAATTGCAAAACTTACTGTATGTGGAGGAAAATCCTTTTTTTCTAAAAAGATGTTATTTCTTGAACTTAATTTAACAATATGTAAAACGAAACATAATGAAATTTCTCATATTCAAGAGAATGAAAATTAAAAACAATAACAGCACAGCAGGCCTAATGTGATGGAGTGAGGGATGAGAGGATTCGATTCGATCTTCGATCCGATCGACCAAAAAAACCCAGAAAATCGATTCATTCAAACAACACAAGTAGTGATGGGCGATTTTTTGAGGAGTTAACTCAGTGAACTAACTCCTTAAACTGAGGGAAGGATCAAGGAGTGGGGAAAAAAGAGTGGTAGCTCAGTTGTACTTTTTAAAATACACCTTTTTAAGATTTAATTTGCGATATTAACTTGAAATCCTTGTGATGTTACCTCCAAAAAACACTAGATGGCAGCACATCATCATGTATGAGCGAGCGTGTCCCATTACGTAATCCGTTGCCATAACAACCCACTTCCGAAGGGTTATGAGGAGTTACGGCTTCCTTTAAGGAGCTGACAGAGTTAACAGAGCTGCTTGCTTCTGGTCTCCCCTCTTTGGGAGTGTGTGCTTCTCAACTCCTTCGATCCCGAGGAGTTGGGATGGGGAGCAGGTGACTTCAGATCGGTCTTCCCGCTCCCACGATCCCACTCCCGGGGATCAGAGAGTTTATAGAGTTAGTTCCTTACTCCCACTATCCCACTCCCAGGGATCAGAGACTTAACGAGTTAGGGGCCATCCATAAATTACGTGAGGTCAAAAAGGGGGGGAGGGGTTTGGAAAAATCTCACCAAGGGGGGAGGGGGGTCGATTAAAATCTCACGTCAACTTTTTAAGTTAGAAATTAAACGATTTTTTAAGTATGAGAAAGGAATGGAGAGGATTTTTAGGCGGATTAATGTCCTTTTCCCCCACATCATTAATAATGGAAAAGTTTTAAGTGCTGTGAAGCACAAAATTCAAACGAATAGGATGAAAATTATTTTCAAAGGTTGTAGGTAAATCTCACTTGGGGGGAGGGGGGGGTCCAGCAAAATCTCACTAAATCTCACCAAGGGGGAGGGGGTCCAGATTTTGGAAAAAACACCTCACGTAATTTATGGATGGCCCCTTAGTTCGTCCCTCCCAGCGGTTTTTTAAGTTCGATGGAGGCCATGATTGTTTATTATACACATCTTCTACACGGCACTGTGAGCGTGATTATACATTGTCTTAATCACAATGTTTAGGTTGACAAAATTTGCTGCACACAATTAAAAAAATATTTATGGTTTTATATTCTCACGATTATCAAGTTCTAATAATCCTTTAATATTTAGATATTCCATTAAAAATTTCGACGATTAAAAAAGATTGCGAAAAGATGAATTTCGTTAAACGAGCTGCCATTATTGAAAGGCATACATTTACTACTTCTGACAGCTATTGTTAATTAAAATACTAGTTGTTAATAAAAAATATTTGATCTTAAACGAAAGGATTGCTGTATAAATTAATATTTTAATGGTTTAGCAGTGTTTTATTTGATTAATGAGGCGATTGATTTGGATTTAAAAATTAAATTTTCAACTGATTTTTGAGAATTGAAACACGAGCTATGCTTGTCTACCGCTATGATGGTGTCTTCAAAGGGCGGGAAGGAAGGAAGGGTTTGTAGTTCATTTCCTAGAACGTTGGCGTCTTGCCAAAACCTTCTGCTCTTAGTGTGTTTTTTGTCTCAAACTCGCCATTTTTTAGATGAATGAGTGATTAAAACTAAATTACTTATTAGAAAAATTGTACTGGTTTTTCATTCTGGTGATCATTACTTTCCAGTAAATTTAGAATAGTTAAAGTTTGCAGTAGAATGTTCGCGGATGAAATTGGATTGGATGCCTGAATTCGAATTGTAAGATAGGTGGTTATTTTTGAAGTGAGTATTTTTTCTTTTGAAATATACCTAGTATTGCTGATTAATATATTAAACTTGATGTGTTAGTGTCTGAATATTTGGTTCTACGGTCGTTTCCCCTACTGGGGAATTTCCTTTCCCTCTTTCTTCTGTTTTGTAGGTAGGTTTTTGTTTGTAAATTGTTAAAAAATTTTCCAGTAGGCAGTAGGCGAAATATTAAAGGTTTATTTCCGTTTTCGTTTACAGTTCAATATAAAAGCTTTTATTTTTTGAATGACTTTTCCGGCATACTTTTTAGTTGATGTATGTACGTAGTTAAGATTAAGAAGTTATATAATACTAGCGCTGACGCGCTAGACACGGGCTTCGCCAGTCCATATGTAAAAAGGAGCATTTTTATGTTCATACTACAACAATCGATGTTATACCTTCAACAATTAATATTATATTATCTTTAATTACAACAATTGGTGGTTTTGCCATGATGTCATGGTTTAGGAATGAAATACGGGTTTTTTTAGCCGAAAATAGACCAAAAAAGTTATTGGGATGCTTCAATTTCAAATTATTATTCTTCAGGAAACTTTCTGGGAGCGAGTAGCTTTCTGGTATGGTTTAAAGTGAATGTAGGTTCGAAAAGTTTAAAACTAAAACGGACTTACATTCAGATGAACATTCATTTATGTATATAGATTTTGGGAGTTACTGAGTTACATTAAAGAGTTAACTCCTTAAGGTGAGTGAGTTACTCAGATCTGATCTTGCAAAAGAGTTGAATCGCCCATCACTAAACACAAGTTTTCAAACAAGAGGAAAGGTGGTGATCACGTGGTAAATTTTCAGCCAATCATATAACTCTGGTATTTTTGTGGGTTTGATACGAAGACGCTTGTTCTTCATTTGTTCAGAAAAAAAGGCGCAAGTCCAGAGTTGCGTATGCTTGGCGAATTTTGGCTGTTTAGCGGCACATTTAGAAGCCAAATGATTCTTTTAACATGAGTTAGGGCTACCATATTAGTCATCTTTGTCTTTAACGCTAAAAACTTGGCGCATACGCAAGTCTGAACTTGCGCGATACAAATCCTAGCTGTATGTCTTGCCTTTTAATTATAAGGCCTTTTAATTATAATATTTAATTTAGTATAAGGCCTTTTTAATTTGATCTTCAAGTGATGTTAGGAAGTTATGATGATGTGCAAAGTTCTTTAACAGGCATTGATAACGGGTGTTTGCGTGATGACGTGACGAGCATACGAAATGGTGTTTTTTTCCTCCAAAATTTCGGACCCCTACGCCCTATAGGTACCACTGATGAGCCAGGTACAGAGAGTATATGGCCCATAGGTGATAACAGAAATAGAAAATGTAAGGGATGCCTTATGATAGGGGCTCTGTTGGCACTGGGATCGCATCAAACTAGCACTTCACTTCCCTTGTCACGTCATGAGAGACGGAGAAAGAGAACACAGAGACAAATCCTAACAGAGGGTCCAAGGCTTTTTCCCCCGCCTCTCGTGACGTAGATGCGATTGCAGAGCCAAAATAGCCCCATATCCATCCAACTTTTCGATTTCCAT
Organism: Tetragnatha versicolor; assembly: GCA_024610705.1. Classification (NCBI taxonomy): domain Eukaryota; kingdom Metazoa; phylum Arthropoda; class Arachnida; order Araneae; family Tetragnathidae; genus Tetragnatha; species Tetragnatha versicolor. The sequence goes on along the minus strand of JANDEH010000011.1, from coordinate 16,800,228 downwards.
TAGCGCCTATGGCGACGGACTCTGTTCTAGTACTCTCACTCTGTGAAAGAGAATCCCATCCCAATCGTCAAATCCTCTAATGCCCTTCGAGAGACACAGATGGAATGGACTCGTCAAATCCAATTACTGCTGTGACTTCCAAATTGTACAGTAAAATTGCAAATAGACATTGCAGTGCTGTCCAGCACTATCATACGAGATACGATTACATTTGAAAATAGTGTTTTAGGGCCCCTGTTAGGCATTCTCTCCGGTCTGTGCCTCCTGATATGAGACTTTGCTGCACTCTTTTCCCCCTTTTTGGTCTTACGTAATTTATGGACGTCCCATTACAGTACTCCATCACTTTTTGAGACTTATCATGTGTCAGCAGTTTTTTAAACTTTTTTCTTTGTCCTATAAAAAACGTGTGACCTGTGTTTTATAAATAACAGTAACTCAAGTTACAACCCAAACAATGTCGTCAAGCAATTTGTTTCTCCCCTTCATCATTTTTTAAGCATCATAATCTCTTAATAAATCAAATTCATTCCAACAAGCAACATCTGTAAGTACAAACAAGGAAAGCTTGCCCTCTTTTCGTAATTTACTCAGGTGTTAACATTAAAATTTATCAACCGATTCCTCAAACGGTATGAATTGATAAATTTTAATCAAACCTATTAAAATTTTGTAAAAAAGTTTTTCCTTCAGTTTGTTACCCTTTATTAAAGTAGACCCTAAACACTAAAAAAGAAATGACATTTATCAAAGTAATTTTAGGACGCTTTAACTCAAACAAGCTGCTCAGAATGAAAGTAGCCCAAGTCCAAAAATACGAAATTTGAGAATATCATCTATTTCTTTTTTAGACACTTTATCTAGTTTGGTAGTCACCATATCAAGTGTCTTGTTAGAGCCCCCTAAAAATGGGTTCACAAATAAATATAGTAACACAGGCAGCGTAACATACCAGAAAACCTTAAATTATTCAAAACTATATTCGATGTTCTAGGACCTTTCATTCTGACCAGTTTATGTTGTGCTGAAGGTTTTTTTAAAGCTATTTCTAATTAAAGTAAAGGCTCATTGAAAAACTGTTTAGTATAAAATGCTTTAGTATGATTTTTCTCAAATCATTTCAAAAAGTTTGACTGAACTCTGCACAACCAGATTCCTTGTGTAGAATACTTAAAAAATGCCCTGGCAACTGCGCCTCTACAACCCATTTAGTTTTCGGGACATTTTTATCCCTCATAGAATGGGTAGGTTGAGAGTGTTTACGTTGAGGGATATTAGCAATTATAAAGTTTGCATAAAGGGGCAATGTTAAATAAGTTTTTGAAAATTCTAGCTTTAACTTAACAATTGACATAAAATAATAAGTAAGGATATCCATGTAATAACCCAATTGGATACTAGTAGAATAGAAAATTTTAATTAAATAACTAACTGGTGCATAATTAATGCCAGAATAAACTTGTAAGCTTTGAAATCTATGTTTACTTGGAGTCTTGTGTAAAAAAGTGGGGGGATTTTGGGGTATATTCCCCCCCAAAACTCAGAAATTTAACTTTTTGACCATAGAAAAGGATAGAATTTACCTGATATCCTTCCCCGAAATTCCAATATACCCACTGAAATTTTCTTCTGGCTATGCCACTGTGTGTAAATGAATATTACTATATTACTTTAATTAGGCGTTTCGGTGGTTTAAATTAAAAAAAAACGAAAAAGAAGTCATTGTATTCAGTTTTTAATATCCATTTTCACAAAATCCATTCCACTTTTTAAAGTTTACATGTACAGAAAAAGCTTCCAGATAAAAGGAGGTAGCACATTCTAAAAAACAAAAAAAACATTGCATTTAGATGATCATTTTTATACAATGCAGAGTTTTCTTTTTACAATAGCAGAAGAGTGAATTTTTCCTTTGTATGGTTTCACATATCCAATCACTGCATTATCACATAGCTGGTCAAATAGCACAATGATGAGATCATTAAAAAGATGAAAGAAATGGTAATGAATTTATACAAATGTTTGTACGAAAGAAACAACTCAAATGTAGAGAACATAGCATTCACTTTTGAGCTGTAAAAATACATCTCATTTTTGTGTATATCACTCTTATTTAAACCAATTTTAACCAGCAGCAAATTTCACAGATAAACAAACAAAAAAAACCATAACTAAAACTTCATAAGTTTTAAATGTTTTTACAAATTTACATTGAAAATCTAATGAATTTCTTGACTATATATGTTCATTTCACATTCAAAAGAATTTCATAATGATGTTAGAAGTACTTTAAAGTAATCTAAAATATTTTCCTTCCATGTTTAAATTTTTCCCGATTCTTGACTAAAATGAATGTCTTTGATTCAAACTAATAGTATTTGATTATGGCAATAGTCTTTGTTGATCCTTAACAACACATAACAAAACAAGTATGATTTTGATTTAATAAATCACAGATATAATATAATGCAAATGAGATAAGTATTTATACTTTGAATGAAATCAATATAGCTGGGAGAGATCTATCAAAGCAAAAGTTACAAAATTATAAATGTAAATCAAAATAGTTACAAAAATGCACCAGACTAATAAATGTTGGCCAAATAAACTTATTCGACCCAATCTGCTTAGAAAAAGATGCAATTTTATGCATGGGTGTTAAGAATCATACATAAATATAATCAATATTTTCTCAATTGCATATCCTTTTATTTGTCCCTTAGTCTTTTTATCAGTAACAGCACATATTTTCAACAAAAAATAGATTTCTCCCTTTGTCTAAAACATTTTTTTCCTATTACTAAAATTCTTTTAACCCTTCACACCTATTTTATTACAATTATTGTTTAATTACTCTCAAATTAGATTCATGGCACAAAAATGTCAACAATGAAGTTAAAAAATCTAAAATTGAATAAATAAATGCCAGACAGATTGGTAAACTGAAGTTAATTGCAAAGTATTAAATTAGAATATTCAATTAGAAGAAATATCATTTAAAGCACAAGAAAGTACTTTTCCCATAAAATATTTCATGCACTTTTATTTTAATACTACAATAAAGCTCTAAAAATATTTCGTTAAACATAGATTATTTATTATCATTGGATGGATAATGCCCACTATCTTTACAGAGCACAGGGTGATACTGTGATTTAACATTGTATGGATATTCCTTCGGGAAGACACTATGGTTAACCATATCTTTATATGTCATTGGACTAGTTTGAGAGATGGTTGGCTTCACACTCGAGGCGGCTGATGCACTCACAACTGAAGTCCAATTAGAAGAGAAGAAGGGGGGTATCACATAAGGGCTGAACTGTGAGTGCCGCGCGTTGCTCGGAATAAATAGGTTTTTGGCCATGTCCTTTGAATATGCTACAGGTGGCAAGCTACTGACCAGACCGGGAGACATTTTGCTGTGCGTGCTTCCATGATATACGGGTGGTCCAGGCATGACCAGAGGGGGACCGGGCATTGTCCCAGGAGGGAGGCGAGGGTAGCCTCTGCGGGCTTCCTCAGCTGCCAAGTCCTGAAGGGCGATGAGAGTGGGCAAGGGCTTTAAGGAGGAGTTCATGTACGGCACAACTTGTGAGGGTGGGTTGGGTGATAGAGGTAAAGGAGGGGTGATGTTCTCGATGCCATTGTCCACGGCAGCCACTGGCTTTTTCTTGATGGACAGATCCAAACAGACCCCTTCAGGGACGGGGGACACACTGACCGGGGGAGGTGGGATTGTCCTTGCCTGCGGCGGAGGGGGCTTCTTCTTTATGCTGAGGTCGAGGACAGCCGACTCATAGTCATTGTGCGTTGTGGGTGTCGGCTTGGGGACGTCGCTGAAGGGCGGTGTGCAGTACGTTTGCTGCCGCACGAAAGGGGAAGGGGAGGGTCGCGCAGGGGGCACTGCGGAGGGCAGGGTGGCATTCGCCTTGTAGCGCTTGGATTGGCTGCAGTACGGCCCGTTTGGATAGAAATCCATTTTCATCTTTTGATTCACAGTCTGCTGGTACTTGGGCAAGTTGTTGATTGGGTTCTGTGGCATCACAGCATACGTAGACGGGACTGGATGGAGCATCTTCTGCATATGAACGTTGCCGCCGCGGACATCATTCTTGGGCAGGGATGGGTAAATGCCGTTGGCGACGGGGCTCGCATTCCGGTGGCTCTTAGACCCAGAATACTTTGATCGAGGGGACTTACTCTGCTTGCTTTTTACATTATTTACAGGTACTTTGCCAGTTCCTACAGCACCTGGGGTTTTGCAGCTAGACGGCATCATCACCTTATCGTGAAGCTCCACGCACTTCTCGACAGCGGTCGACGGAGTCTTGCACGCAACCACCTCGTGCACCCCCTTGGTCAGCCACTCAGCCACCTTTCCAGTCAGGGAGTAGCTGAGCTGAGTGGGGAGCAAGTTCATTTTGGGACTCGTGAACACCTCCGAGCTCGTCAGCTTCGGTGATAAAGACGGAGACGGCGAGGTGGCTGCGTACTCCGTGTGCTGGATGACAGAGGGTCTCCGCTGGGGAGCTAGAGGCTTTTCTTCACCACTAGCAGAGGCCTCAACTGACACCACACTAGAGGCAGACATGGAGCCCACCGAATGCCTCCCAGTGTCGGGTCCCACCGAATGTCTCCGAGCAACATCAGGTTCGGATCTGGTTCCAGCTTTGTAAGGTGGCATATGGCCTTTGAGCATCCCAGGGGGGTAACAGTTCATCTCTGCTTGTAGAAGAGTCTGGGAATTCAAAGTTTCCCCACTTACAGGATAACCACACCAGGACTTGGAATGCTTGTCTCCATTTTCCGCCTTCACACCAGCGGGCAGGTACTTCTTCTCGGGACTGCAGCGAGGAGTTACTTCCTTTGAGGATGAGTGGCGTCGCTTCTGGGCATGGGGGTTCTCAGATTTGATCTTGTGCTGTGGGGCATGCACCTCTGGGGCAACAACGGGAGAGAGGAACTTGGGGGGAACTGTGTGGTTTTCGGAGGGAAGGGTGACTTCGACTTTGATGTCGGCGATTGGTTTGGTGTCAAGACCGTTGTTGGCAGGAAGAGATGGACAGGGTGGCGGGCTCGTAATCTCAGGTTTCACCTTTTGGGGAGATTCTTTGAGGTCAGAGTTCTCAGGCTCTGCATGAGCTTTTTCATGCTTGAAAGGAGGGATTTCTGGTATAGGTGTTTTGCAGCCACGATTTGATCGAGATTGTCTGACCTGTAAACAGAAAGTATTGTTGAATATTAAAACCATATCTAAAGGTCATTAATGAATAAGATTAAATAAGGTTATTGGTTTTGTTATCTTTAAAAATGTAATTGATAAAATTGAGTTTTGAATACCTAAATTTAAGAGTTTTTAAGGGTTGAAGATAATTTTTATGTTTTGTATAGGTTAACAATAAGCCTTAATAAATTAAGAAAAAAGATACATTTTTTAAATAAAGGGAAACTGGAAAGAAATGCGTGAATCTTTATTTAAATATTTATTCACAAGTCCTTTACATACCCATTTTCGAGCTGCAGCATTTTTTCTTCTGATCTCATCCCATTTTCTTTCTTTTTCAGCAAAACTTTCACTTTGACCCTTCTGTAAAAATAAACACTTTTAGGAAAAGACATACAGATTTGCAAATTGATTTTAAGAAAAAGTTTAGCTTCTATTGAGAAACTGAAATATTTTTTAAATAAACAAATTGATTTATTTTGAACATAATGAAAAAGGTCGAAATATATTTTTCCTACAATCGTCGTTCTTTTTCTTTTACTCTTTGAAAACTACTAGGATGGTTAAACTATTCTCTGGTAAATCGTTTTGAAAAAATATCTTAATCTAATCACAAACTATTATCAAACTAAGTAATATCTTAACTAAAAAAACATTACATTTGAGTACCCTTTTCCACTAAAACCAAAAGGTAATAAAATATATATGAAAAGAAAAACACTGCACTAAACCATAAAAATAATTGCATTTATGAACTATGATTATTTTCTGGAGCACATTAAATAGCAGCAAAGAATTACCTGTATGATAAGTGGTTTAATAGCTTTGCTTTCATCCTTATCAGTCTCATCTTTACTATCAGGCTGCTTCTGTATGCTCCAGACAGTTTTACTATCCTCATCCGAAAACGGTGGCTCATTGGTATTGGTCTGGTCGTCTCCCACAGAAGTAAATGCATTGGAGTTACTGTCCTTACTATTGCTATTCTCGTGATTGGAATCAGTGAAGGTGTAGGCATCTTCAGCTTCTGCGCTGATGGACGTGTTGTTGTTTGGCTCCGACTTGATGGGGGAGGGGTTGGCCGTGCCGTCTTTCTCCCTTTCTTCATCCTCCTCCAGCGACTGTTGCTTCTTCTTCTGGCCTTTCTTGCCTCGTTGAGCCGGTTTGTACACAATGCCTTCTATGAACCTCTCGAAAGGGAGGAGGAGCCTAGAATATAATGTCGGATAAATTACAAATTGTTGATAATTATCATGGACGGGGTTCTGTCCAGATTTTTTTAAGCGTTCGGTTTTTGTACAAATTGTGATAATCACCTCATAATTTTGTGAATTTGAAGTTAGCGTTAAGTTAGTTTTCTTCAGCCAGGAGCCTGTTGTTTTTAAGTTGAGAAAATAGGGTCACATATTTGTAATATTGTGAAAAGTAGTGTCCGTTTCAAGGCTAAAATGATTTTTGAAGTGCCGTTTTTTAGGTAATATATTTCTTGTGAAGGGCCCGTTTTCTCAATGAAACATTTTGACCCAAAATTTCAGACCCCTGATTGAGGTGTCAACTTCAACTTGATTTACTCTCAAATTGCTTTGAAAAGAAAATAAACTATTTATTATTAAGATTGTGACACCAGCACACATTCTCCCACTATATCATTTCAAACCATCAAAATGAAAAATTTACAAAATAGAATAAGAGTAAATTAGTAGTTTAAATAATAAAAATATCTCTGTTTACGGATACTAACTGTGATTTTAATTTTTTTTTTTTTTTAGGGCGAACCAAAATGTCGTTGGAGACCAAATGAACGTAACAGCGCTAGGGCGAATAACAAGCTTTATTGACATAAACGTAAGAAATATATATAGTTAAAAAAATAGTTAAAATCACAGTTAGTATCCGTAAACAATCTCAATTGAAATTAGGAAATAACTTAAATTCATAGCTTGATTTACTAAACATGAATTTTTGGAAGACAATATAATTTTTTCATCTTTCAAAAACTTTCATTCTTTTACACACTCATTAAATAAAAGCAATTAACCTTTCATAATGTCTTCTAGTGCATGTAGCTGCACTTGTACTTCCAGGATTTCCACCAAGCTCATCATATACATGCTTCCATAGTTTCTTGGTGGTGATCTGTAAGAGCAAGTTTACAATTAATTACAGTATCTGCATTACATATTTTGACAATTACAACGTAAATTGAAATGTTTAAAAATTAATTACAACAAAAATTATCTGAAAATTATTCAAAAACTATTTAAGTAAAAAAGTATATTTCTATTTTCTATTTCAAATTTTTACATTAATGATAAATATCATGACCGTAAAAATACTATTCATAAAGTATTGATTACTTTAAAGACCTATGTGTGATTTTACTATGACTTTAAGAGTGTGCAATTTAATAATAATATTAACGTTGTAAAATAATTTGGAGAATTCTGAAAATTTTGTCGCACACAATTATAGGACATCTTAGGATTAAACATAGTAAAATTAAAGCCCAGAATGATTTCATTTATTCCACCTCTAGAGTAAAGCAATAAAGCCACAAAAATCCTGTAAAAAATATAACTGCAAAATTAGTAAAACAAAAAGTTCAAACTAACTCTTACTTTATCATAACCTCCAAGTTTTTGTGCAAAAGAGAAGAATACATACAAGTCAACTGAAAGATGAAAAGGAGCAACTTTTATAATACTTATTTATATTTCAATGGTATAATTTGGTAAGATTTTATTAAATAAATTGCTTACTTTGTTTAAATCCTAAATGCGGTACTCTATGTATGGGAGTATTTCTCTTTTTCATGAACTTGAATAACCTCTGAAGAAATTCCTGTTCATTTTTGACTGGCGGTTGTTTCAAACCATTTACTTTTTGATTCTAGAAAAAGGTTACAAAGTGAATAATGCTAAAACAAAAACTAAAAACATGAAAAATTACAGATGTTAAAAATTTTATTGGGAATAAAATAATCGTAAATTTATGTGTGTTAGGAAAATATTTTTCCCCATTTCAATTTAAAAGTATTAAGAATAAGAAAAAGAAAAATTAGCTGTTAATGTTTACCTTAACATCAATCGTTTTACATTCTTCAGATGTGTTAGATTCTGGAGATATGCTGCGAGTATTCTTTGTTTTTCTCTTTCTTCTCTTTCCTTTCACTGTAGGAGCTGTAGGTAGAAGAGATAAAAGTTAAAACCAATCCATTTAAGCCCAGAGCAGCAACATTTTAATCTTTAAATAATAAGGAATATATCAACTCTACCACAAAAGAGAGAATATCAACTGTTTATATTTTGAATAACAATAGGTTTGACCAATTTTACATCACTTACTTTAAAATTCATTAAAAAGACTTATTATTATTAAATAAAACTTAAAAATAAAAATTATTTTTCCTTTTCTTTCCCAAAAACTTGTCAGTTCTAAATCTTCATTGTAAGTTTATTTAAATAATAAAGGATATAACCTAACTAATTCCTTGGCATTACAGCCCATATGTTGGACTATGGCCTCTCCAACAATTTTTCTCCAAAGCCTTCTATCTCTTACTTTTTGCTTCCAATTATGGACTTTTAGAATCTTAAGGTCCCTTTCAACCTCATTCAACCATCTTTTGACTGCCCTTCATCTTTCTCTCTGTCCCTAGCCATTGAAAATCTTTCAAGTGCCCCTATCTTCCTCCATTCTCTCGAGGTGTCCCAACCATTGTATTCTTGTCTTTGCATAATTAATTATATACTTCCCTTTAAATAGTCTTTCAATTTCACATTTAAATCTTTTCCTCCAAAGGTCACCCTCCTAAAGGATATAACCACTCCCATCAAAAAGTAGTAACTTTAAACTGGCAGTACAAAACTTAACAGTACCATAATAAAATTTCAGTACTTAAAATTTTTTACTCATTGAGTTTGCCCCTTCCCTTTTATATGACCTTCACTCTTTTACATCATCTGAAATTTTTGACTATCCAAGCCAAGTGCTTCCAAGCTATCAAGTGTTATGTAGCTTTCACTATATATACATATCCTCTAAATAATTCCCTTCATACTCAAGACAGAGGGAGAAACCAACCCACCAAGGTATTCGCAGTTGAGTTCGTGATGTGCCAGCTCGTCGTGCTCAAAGTTGTCCCTGCAGAAGAGCACGTGCGTCTTGGTGCTGGGGGGTCGGTAGCCCCCCAGGGCGACCACCACTTGGTTCAGCAGCCACTCGCTGGTGTCGCCGCCTTCCAGCCGTTTTAGCATAGTGCGGTACCGGCAGTATGACTGGTAGGACAGCACCACCACTTTGGTGTCCGAAGTCAGGAGTGCACCTGGGGAGAGAAACGCCATAGGTTATAGGAGAGAACTTGGATGAAATGAATAGGATATGGATATTGTCCCAAGATTTAAATTTTTGTTACTTAAAAATTAAATTTGATAATTAAAATTAATTGAAAACGATAACTACTGGGAAATAAGTGTGGGAGGTTTTTTTACAAACTAGATGCATATTTAAGAAAATTGCCATACATTTTTGAAGTACTTTAGCTGAATGTTTTTAAAATGAATATCTCCTAATATCTCCCATCAGTGTGCTCTATGAAGACATTTTTCTCTTTAAGTAAATCTCGAAATTCTAGCAAAATTCTTAACTGAAGCATGCACACGATGACTCGAAATATCTGGGAAACTACACAAAATGAAATTGAATCGTCAGTTTGAAGAAGGGAATAAGTCCAAAAACCAAGTTTTGAGAAAATCGAAAAAAAACTGTATAAGTAATATAATTTTCATTGTATAATCACCAAATTTTTACTGGAAATTCACAACCCTATTTAGAAAACAGAGCAACCATCGAAACAAACATAAGTATATTTAAAAATATTTTACAGTCAAAATAAGTTGATGGACTTATTCCCTTCTTCAACCTTATGAAATTTTTCTGATGAAAAAATCTTAAAAAACCCTTAAATTCACATTTAAATTATATTTCTCCTTAGTTTACACCACAAAAGGGTGAAATAAAAGGAATATGACAAATAAAATTCAAAATTATAGTGAAACTGAGTTATTAGAGCAGTATCAATGGAGTGAGTGAATATGAATGGAGTTAAACATTCCCTGCATAAAAAAAGTTTGAAAAAATTTTAAATTAAAATAAAATTTCATTTTAACTTAGTTTACAGCTCAAAGAATAGGAAAAGAAAGACAAATTAACTTTAACTCCAAATTAACTTGAAAAATACAATGAATGGACATCGATTTCACAACTTCAAGGGGCGATATCTCCCTATAGGGGTTAGTTATTTTCCCCCTCTTTTCACCCATGTGTAGAGCAAAGCTTGGAGATTGTTTTGAGCACAAAAAGTCAATTTGTCATTTTTAGGACTTATTCCCTTCTTCAAACTGACGATTCAATTATAAATGGAGGAAATAACTGGAGATTAGAAATACAGAATACTTAAAGGTACCAAAAATTTTAACAAAGTTGCAATCAGCCTGAAAGCAAATTTTGAAAGCGGATCATTATCATTTTAAAATAGCTTAGACCAGCATAACTTGAACACAAAATATCAACATAAAAAACTTAAATGTTTCAGTCAATAGGCAAGCTTACCTTTAGTTTCAAATTTTAGGCTAACAATCACCTTTAGTTATTCCTTATGTGGTGTTAGCAGCTAAACAAAACTGGAATCTTGAAAATGAAAACGTGACTCAAACCTAACTAGTATAAGATTCACAACCCAGCATAATTTCCATACGAAAATCTCACAACCAAACCATTCAATTAATTTAAATCGAAAATAAATATCCCCTAATTACTTAACCCAGGTGAAGTCGAGTTCATAAATTACTCTTCAACTCCATTCACCCAGAAACTACATTTTCCGCCTAACCAGATCCAGTAGATTCATTAATTCCACCGATTCTTTGAGACCCAAATGCTAAACAGGCAGACGAACCAACACCAAAAGCAAAAGCAATAGAGGAACAAATAAAACTCCCTCACAGCCCTCCCCCCTCTAAGAAGGGGGAGGCACAACTTGAAAAGATGATAATTAATTATTCATGAGAAACCTCCTCGGTTTCCTCCGATTATAATAATAAGGTAAAGGAATTTTAACTATTTAAAAAGTAAAACGTCTCGATTTACGGTAGAACGCACAATAAAACCCCGCACATTATTTACTCGCTTCTACTAAAAGGTTTATTATTACAGAACAAAAATGGCCTGACGGTGTGTTTTTTGTTTAAAGGTTTGAAGTTGATTCTCATTTAATTAAATTTCTTGTGGCTATGGAGGAATAATTTATTTTTTGGAGATTTATCCTTTAAGCGATGTTATTTAATCAGTTTTGAGCCTTTTAATGAATTGATTATGATATAAGGGAGACACGTTTTGAAAAATCCTGCTATGGGGATAATATTTGTCATGATTAAAAGTGGCGAAGAAAACAAACAAAACCGCCTCTGTTCTTTAGGCAAGGTTTTGCGCTAGATTGGTGTCATTCAACTGAATGTCATGCAATATGTGTATAATTCTACACTAGAAAAACTTTTGAAACATTAAATATAAATTTTATTGAGTGTATTTTAAAATATTAAGTTTTATTTTTATAAATGTCAACAGTGTAATTAAATTTGCCATTTGAGTAAGGAAATTTTAAATTTTTATTTTTTAGGTGTAAATGGTTAGATGGCATGAATTCATTTTATTATTTCTCCTAAAAATAAGTCCATGCCGTCAAACCATTCTTCATAATAGAATATAACTAAATAATAGAAAAAGAATGAAAATAAAAAATATTTATTTCACATTATTAACATTAATTTATCACAAGTCTGATATTATTTTTCAAGAGTTGATAATAAAGAAGAATCAACGAAAAGGGGTCAATAATCAGCTTAAAAATAAACTGCTATCTGTAATCAATAATCAACCGATTTATTTAAGTATAACGATGAATAAAACCAAACTATTCATTAATTTATATTACAATGAATTCCCCGAAACCAAATAAAATAAAAGAGACCACCCAACACTAATAGTATAACCTTAAGAAACTATCACTACCATTTCAAAACACATGTACAAAAATAAAACCTATGATAAAGTCCCAACCAAAAATGTTCCATTTGGAAAGCCGAGTTCCCATTACATATCTGAGCCCCCCCCCCCACAAAGCATTTTAAAGCACGTTTTAGGCGAGTGTGAAAATCAAACGACTAAAATATGAATTTCTCTCACGGCCAAATGCACGTCAAAAGTACATTACTTATGTTCATTACGTATTCACATAATCTCGTCAGCGAACGCGGGGGGGCATGGAACTTCCAAGGGGGAGAGAAAGGAATACAATTTACGGGCAACCTTATTTTCCAACCGCAGGAAAAACAGACAAGAGTGGTCTGAAAATGTTTCTCCTTAACGATTTTACAAGCGACTAGTTCTTTACTTCCGAGATAGGGGGAATCAGGACTCAGGAGTAATGGAAAAATGAAACCTTCAGAAACAGACGTTTTAAAGACAGTAAGAAACTCTTTATAAGTCTAGTTCATTTATTTTATTCAGATAAAAGATAAACTATCTTTGATAAATAATTTTAGTTCGTTCATGTAAGCATTCTGAACTTGTTTATCAGTCACAGCCCTGATTAATCTAAAAATAGCAATTTTCGTTTCTCAGCAGTTTTTAAAGACCCAGATAAAATTAACATATTATCCGAACTTATTGTATTTCTTTATTGGTATTTTTTAGTTAATCAAATTTTTTATTTCAAATTGTTTTCTTTGTGTTTAGAGAGCTTTAAATAACCTACTAAAATTAACATTGCTGATATTTTGGAAAAATTCCAAAAAGTCCTTAAATGCAGCACAATTCATCTCAGATCAAGAAGTTTTTGGATAACCACCTGATTCTATTACATCCACTGATAAATTTTACCCTCTACATACAATTGCTCACACGATTAAATTACTGTAATTTCAATCACAAAATTTCTAAAAAGCAATAAAAAGGAAGTACATAATCAATTAATGGAAAAACTAGCTTCAGAACTGTCTAAGTCCGCAGCAAAATTTAAGAAATGGCAAATTTAGGCACATGCAATGAAAAGAAGATTCCTGTTTCCTGCAATGCGAGCGGAGAGGTGCAAAAAGCCAACTTTAAGAAGAGGCGCTCGGCAAGGAAACTTGCAGGGGCTTCGCAAAAAAATGCAAAAATCCGTGAAAAAAATACATAAAATTACATTATAAACACGAGTATTTCGGGGAAGACTTTTATATACATTAATCTTGTTTTAAATTGGATAAAGCTTAAGAAGCCAAGTAAATTTGTTTTGTTGTAAATAGAAAAGTTTAGAATTTTTAAATATTTTCGGATAATTTTAAGGAAACGAATTTCTTCACTAATAACTCAACTTTCTAGATATGTAATTCAAGAATTAAGTTCGGCACAATTCATTAATATTTCTGAGATAACTGGACGTTTAGGAGCCTCGCCTATTCAAAAATTAGAAAAACAAACTTTGGATTATTTTAACTAACTCATGAGGAGGGTTCTTGTGAATAATACAGAAACTTATTTGACTAGAAAATTTCTGCATTACGTTTTTACTTAACCGAAAAATTCTGCCTTTTGCAATGACAATTATTTCAGCATCGCGTAGTTTATGTTCACGAAACAACTAAGATAATCAGGATTCAAATTAGCTATCCCTATGATAGGTAGATTTTGGGAAATCTAACTATAAATTTGTTCTTTATTTGACCGCAAAGGATATCTCTACTTTGGAAAAGAACGCAATACTGTTTTACTCGAACGAAACAAATGCTTCTGTAAATATCACCACTCAAGAAAATTACAAGATTCGCTTTTAGAAGCACGCCATAACAATTTCCATAAAACCGCCTCAAACAGAGCAGTCTTTATGCACACAATCCAATTTCCTTTTTCCCCCCTCTCCTTCGTCGAATACGTTTGAGATTATACTTAACCTCATTAACCACTCTTGGTGTCGTAAAGTGTAAACAACTATCCATTCATTAAACAAACGCTCCTTGGAGTTCATGAATAAAACACGAGTTGTTGCCATTCTCCCCTTCCGAAATATGGCATTTTACACATGATAAATTATCCCTCTCTCCGAAACGATTTCGCTGATCCTGATATAACACGGGTAAGGGGGATTTTTCTCGTTGGAGAAGTTAATTTCTTTCGGCGGAGGGTTCCTTTTGAAGTTTAATGGTTCTTTTTGTGGGTAGGAGGGGAGCTTTTTAATCACGTCGTGGAAAGGAAAGGAACTGAGAGTTATGAGTGCCATTGAAGTTGGGAAACTAACTATGAGGGGGAAACGTTAATTTTTTAATATTTAAATGGCAAGCGGATTAATTGCATCTGTAGACTGGAGGTACTGGAATATTGATAAATGAAACTAACTCATATTAGTATTAGTTTACATTTGTTCAAAACTTTATCCCATAAATATTGCCTGTAGATAAAAATACAATGGAATTTACGAAAACGATGTTATGTATTAAAATATTTTTAAATTCAATTAATGATAATCGTTTTATATAATATAATCAGATTACTGTTGAATAGAAACATGCCCATCAAATTCAATTCGCTTTTCTAAATTAAAGTAAAGTAAGTTAAATTAAAGCAATAGTTTGTCACCTAAAAAATTAACTTCATACTTCAATGTATCAACTGATTACTCCTTTTTTAAGAATCAATATTGCATCTTTTAAAAGTGCAATATTGATCACTCCAATTTCGCAGTAAGTAAACCATGAACTAATTTTCTCTAAATAACTGACACTGTACCTCAAAATCATGAAGAAAAAAAACCAGATCCATTAATTTCTCTATCACGATAACAAATGAAGCTAAGCACTAAAATTCTCACCTTTAAAATTAAGGATCGATCTTAAACCCAGTTATTTTTTTTTCCAAAAAAATTCAGAGCTTCTAAAATTAACTTTGGGAGAAACCGCAATACAAACGTAGTAATTGCATCACAAACAAAAGAATCGTGACACGTTGTTATTATCACAAAAGAAGTGGCATCGCGGAAAACATTTTCGCTACAGTCAGTAATGGAAATGGAACATAACAACTAACGCCTGGAAGAAAAGAGCGAGTTTGATCTTGCTCTATATCCTGCAGGCAATTTAAGGGTCGAGTGCAATAAACATTTTAAAAAAATCTATCAAACCTAAACTTTTAATCCTATGAATTCTATAATTTTGGAATAATGATATAAATTAACATAACTATAAATAAACTATAAAATTACTGCATTTAATTTTAATTAATAAATTATTATCGTTAAAGTAACTGTTAATAAGTTATTTATATTTATAACTTGTCTTGTCTAACATAATTATGCTATAATGTAAACTATCACATTCGAAATAATTATCATAAATTATTAACTAGTTATTTACATAACTTGTATTTTTTCTATTGGTATCATTAATTTATGTTACAAACAACCATATGAATTTGAATAAACAAATTAATAACTTTCAATTACTTAATTAAAAAAATATATTATGAACTCTCTATCGTAATTATAAATTAAAAAATAAAAATATACCTACTTATTAATTTATTTGGTTTATTTTCTTTATTTATTAATAAGTATTTTCTTTACAAACAAATAATGAAAAAATAACATTGAAGTATTTATTAACATTTTCAAACAAAACTTTATTCCAACAGAACCAAGAAACTTTCTTCCCAACAAAAAACCAAACGACAGCATTCAACAAGAACTCGTCCAAGCAAATAATAAAAAAAGAAACTCCAGATTCCCGCGTTTCACATCATCCATCGATAACATCCTTTTCACCGAAGACGGTAATGGCGGCTGAATCGTTTGCCAGAGAAAAAAAATCGCGGTCACAAGCAATTAGGCCCAATTTAAACGAAAGAGCTTCACCCTCACCTTGAAAGGAAGAGTACGGGTCAAGAAAGAACAAGAACACAAACTCCCCATGCCCACAAGGAGGAAGAAACTGGTTTCTTTGGCGACTTCCTTCATCATATCATCATCTCTTCGCTTAATGTCTTCAGATGAATGATAGCCTAATTTTCGCGCCACAGCGATATCGTGTGACTTGCAGTGTTTCTTTGTTCGGGGGCATCATCTGGAATAAATATTTCGTCGGGACGCTATTCTGAGGAATGGAACGGAAATATTCTGGAGGTGTTTTTGGTCATTGTTTCGTGTCTTCGGAGAAAGTTTTTTTGCTCTGCTCGCGTAGATGTAATTATAATTTGCGAACTAAACTAATCTTATTAAATTCCAATGAAGATGCATCAGGTTTTTTAAGTAAAAAAATTGGGAAAATATATAATGTAAACTAATATTACGAAAATCCAAACGCCACCAAATTGATCCCTACAACGTATTTTATTATACAATATTTTGTAACATCTTTCTTAAATGAAAAATGAAATTTGAAATGAAATTGAATTCAGTGATAAATAAAATAATTTTAAATTAATACCACCTTTAGAATGAAGGCAGGAAAGGGGAAACTAATAATTTAAAACAAATATGAACAAGTATGACAAGAAACTTCCACTTACATAACAACAAATCGCAGTTAAAACTAAATATTAAAACTAAAATATTAAAAACACTGATAAAAGTTTCTTTTCCAAGATTAGTTAGGCAATTATTTTACAATAGAATACAAAAATTATATTTTAAAATTAAATATGCAATAAAATTCAGATTTTCAACTCAAGATTTTTGTAACAAAAAATAATTAATAAGCTAACTGAAAATCTATACATATTTACGTATTTCACTTTTTAAAATTTATACTAAAGGAACAACTAACAAAGTTTCTTTTTGTACATCAAGTTTCACTGCAAAGTTGCTCTTATAACAGAAAAACCCTTCACCTTCTCCAGCTAAAAAACCATAGAAAAAAAACTCGAAGAAAAAAAATTAAAAAAAAATTCATATAATAAATTGAAATATTTTTATCCAGCTTAAATTACAATTTAACAATTACTTCGATTAATACAATTAATAAAAAGAAAAATATTATGAAAAACATAAATTTTTTTTATAAAAATCCCTTTGCTCGAACTTGGAACTAGATTTATTTTTGAAATAGATTTCTAAAGAAACAAACTGTAACAAAATTTCAAAAAGCTAGATTGTTTCAGAAATCCCTATTTATTTGCTATCTCAATCAACCTTTGAAGATATAACATGGATATCTTTTTTAAGTCTCCGATTGAGCGACTTCCTTATGTATATTATGAGATTAAAAACCTTTGCAATATCATCCAGCCAAAGATGATACCAATAAGGAAAAAAATTCCATAATAGAATTTTTCGAATTAATTATTTTCTCCCTCTATAAGTCGGTCGACACCCATCAGAGGAATGACGTCATACTTAAAATGGACAGAACGAAGGTCAATTTATGCAAATAAAAGAACAGAAATTAAGAGGAAAGTTAGAAACGTTGGAGAGGAGTATCAGCAGGCGGTAATTGACAGTAAAAAATTCTAGAAGCTTCTCTTACAAAAATAAGTACATGAGTGGATCGCGTAGGAAAATATGCGAAGGAAGAGTTTTTCATGGCTGGTAGCCTTCAAGTATTAAAATAAGCATATTTTTTTAGCAATTTGATTTTATTTTCATATGAAACAACAAAGAAAATAGGCATTGTTAATTTTTATTTATGCAATTTTTTATGTAATTTATTTTGTATTATTTTTATTTATCTCTCTATTCTAAAAAAAAGTTTTTAGTGAACGGTTTCCAGAGAAAGGCTTTTTAATTACTGAACCGAATGACACATATATGGTATCAAAATGTCCGGATTCTTTCCGGATTTCCGAGTAGGCCCTTCGATTTTTCAAAAAAATTCTCAGTTTTAAAATATTTCCATTTTTTTAGATAACGGATAAGGTCGCAGTTACAAAGCAAGTACTGCAATTCAAATTATTATGCATCCAATCACAACGTCCGATTGACGCTATATTTTAAGATGAACATGTTTTTTCACCTTTTAAAAAAAGTACTTTCTTGATGAAATATCACTCAAAGACTGATAAAAACATATTCTAAAAACTTACATGAACGCCATTTTATACTAAAATTTCACACTTTTTTTCCAATATTTATAATTTTTATTCTGATTTTATCGAAATTAATTGTAAACATAGAGTGATGTTTTGTCTCTTATTGTTTTCAATTGCTTAAACGGTATTGTTTAACAAGTCTGGGTTTAAAAAAATATGAATGATAAACACTAGGCATATTATACTAACGAGTTACTTTAAAATAATATTTTTTGTTTGGTCCGAATATTGATAAACAATTAGAATTAGTTATTTTTATAATCATAGATTAAAAATAATTAAGATGAATATTTTTAAAAACATTTCGTTTAAATTTTTGATAAGTTCGAGTTAATATATACTCAAACTTTTAAGGGAGATTTATTTATGGAGGGGATTTGGTGAAGTATTTTTAATAAGTTGGTTGACGTTTTTTCTGTAAATTGTTTAATTGTTTATAAAGTGTGTTAAGTTCAACGAGTTGGAATTTGTGGGAATTGCGAAGCAATTCCAAAAGGTCCTGCGTCAGCAGTTTACGGGGGTTGGCGAGCGATAGCGAGCAGGGGGCGGTAGCTCCCTAGTGTAGTAAATTAAGACTTTTCAATCATTCAATGTGTTATTTTGATTGAATTATCCGTATAAATATCCTACTTCTTAAGAATAACCAACTATAGATAGTGAGTTACTTAAATAATCTTTGCCGTACAATTTGTTAGGTTGAACTAACACCAAATATGTTTTGTTGAAGGTATAAAATTAATTTGAAATGCAATTAGTGCTTTTAACAATTACTTTAAATAAGGGCATAATGTTAAAAATTCGCTCGTTTAAGCTCATGAAAAACAAAACTTTAAAAGTTCCTCCGACAAAAAATTTCCTGTAAATTACATTCCCCTGCCAATATTCCTTAAAAGCCGAAAAGCCCAAAAATTTATGCACTCAGATACAAAACAATAATTTATAACCGGTTTAAAAATAGGATACCACAGATAATATTAATTGAAAATGATTTGACTGATCATTGCATAATCCAGTCCAGTCAAACATACTGAATTAATTAACCATTTCTTTAAAACGAGTTGGTTTCAAATAAAAAAGGGGATCACACTAGCTCACACCAACCTTGCTCAGTTTCTTTGGGGGAAGAGGGATCTTTGACTTCAGGGGGGCTTTTTTCTGCGGGAGGCACCGTGCCGTTGCATTCGGGTTCCTCCTCTTTGGGGCCTTTGGAGTGGGGGGCGATGATTCCGTGGTTCCATTCCACTTCGTCCGTGATCCAGCTCACGAGATCGTCTAATTTGAGCACCACGCGGTCCGAGGCGACCAGTACCTCGTGCTGGAGGGAAAAAAGGATATATGTTAAGGATGTATTACAATGGTAAGAAATGAAGCAATAAAAAATTGACATCTTAACTCATCAGAAATTAAAAATTTTCAAATGTGTGAAAGACAATGTTAAAGATGTACTATGGTGATACGAAATGATACAATAAAAGTTAGACATCTTAACTCCTCAGGAATTAAAAATTTTCAAAAAATATAGATTAAGATACCAAACAAATCTATACAATATACAAAATCTATAAATACAATTACAAAGGAAATAAGACGTAACGCATATCCTTCAGTATAAAAACTAAGAAAAATGACAAATCAGAGATTATTTCTTAATTTAAATATATAGACTATATATAAATTAAAATATATGAACATCTTAACTACTACTTTTGACCCTAGATAAATATCGAATAATTTCAAAATTACCAGAAGCAAACCTTTACAATTAATTAATTTAAAATTAATCATAAAAGTATCAATGTATTATTATGAATTAAATAAAGAAAAACTATTAAAAATCAAATACATTTTAGGACTAAAATAGGGTTATAAATAATTCTTACAATGTAATTTATTTTGAATTTATTTCGTACGAGGGAAATAAAGACGCTATCCGTTGTTATAAAACTAATATTAATTAATTACAAAGCAATTAAGGTATATTGCATTTACTTCAGTATCAACCAGGTAAAGATAATAAGATAATTCTTCAAGTCAAATAATTAACTTTCTAAGAAAGGATAGACATTTACTTTATCAGATAATTTATTCTGGACAACATCTTGACTAGTTTTATCCCCAGACACAAAAACATCGAATAAATTTCAAAATGTCCAGAAGCAAGCCTTTATGATTAATTAATTTAAAATTAATCATAAAAGTATCAATGTATTATTATGAATTAAATAAAGAAAAACTATTAAAAATCAAATACATTTTAGGACTAAAATAGGGTTATAAATAATTCTTACCAGGGTTGGCAAAAAACCGGGTTTTTTTTAAAAAACCAAAAAAACCGGGTTTATTTGGTTTAAACCAGGTTTTTTTGGTTTAAACCAAGTTTTTTTAGAATTTTTTTCAGAAAAGTTATTTTAGCAGTGATGTTTGAAATTGAGTTGTAAATGAGACATTTATTTCAGGGGTTGTTTATAATTGATAAATGATTTGTATATTTCAATTAATTAATTAAAATTAAATTAATTTGTTTTAAAAATAATTTTTGTTTTTAAAATATTCCAATTTGAATATCTAATATTATTGTAGTGAATAAAAATCAGTGTTAATTTATCTTGGATAAATGACTGAAATAATCAAATTATTTATCTTAATTATATATGGATTAATTTATGAACTTAAGAAATTTCTTTAGAAAGAGAAAATTTTATTTTTTAAATAAATAAAAGGGAAATGTAAGCAACTAATGTTAATTGAAATTGGATAAATGATTGAGATAATTAATCCGATTAGGGAAATTAACGGTTTTTTATTAATTTAGTAAAAAAACCCAACTGGTTTTTATCTGTTTATAAACAAACCAACTGGTTTTTAGTTTTTATCATTAAAGAAATCAACGGTTTTTATTAATTTAGTAAAAAAACCAACTGGTTTTTATGACTGACAAATAAGACAAATTGGTTTTATCAATTAATTAAAATCCAAGCCATATTTTATCAGTGAAAAACAGATAACTTTTGTGTATCTTTAGTTACTCTTTGAAATAATGCTTCATTTTAAAGGAAATTAATAAATGAACTATCTCTTGCAACATATAATAAGTTTAACTTAAGCATTTAAGGTTAAGATTAGAGAGAACTCAATAATTAAAACCATTAAATTAAAAGATTTCTGATTTTTAATCACCTTAAAATGTCAATTTTTTGATAAATCTGACCTTTTAATTTTGTGCAAAAGATTATACTTAATAACACTTTCTTTAAAAAATCCTGAAAATATTTTATAAATTCTAAAAAAACCAAGTGGTTTTTTTGGTAAAAAAACCACCATAAAAAAACCATGGTTTAAACCAAATAGTTTAAACCGGCCAACCCTGATTCTTACAATGTAATTTATTTCGTATGAGGGAAATAAAGACGCTATCCGTTATAAACTAATATTAATTAATTACAAAGCAATTAAGGTATATTGCATTTACTTTCGTATCAACCAAGATAAAGAGAATAAGATAATTCTTCAAGTCAAATAATTAACTTTTTCTTCTAAGAAAGGATAGACATTTACTTTATCAGATAATTTATTCTGGACAACATCTTGACTAGTTTTATCCCCAGACACAAAAACATCGAATAAAATTCAAAATTACTAGAACCAAGCCTTTATGATTAATTAATTTTACACATTCAGTAATAAAAAGCCTGGTGACAAAACTCGGTGATTTATTGTTTGAAAATGTTTCAAGATAATTTTTCCAAAAAAAAATTATGAAGTTGAAAAGTACTACCGAGTAAAACAAAGGCAAAGAATGGCAATTTGCCGAAAACTCAAATATCGTCTGAAACGAAAAAGATTTTCGAGAGCGGAGGAAATGAAAAAAGATTAAAGAATATAATCCTAATCGCGAAAAGAATAATACGATGGAAAAATGCAGAGAGCGTCGAAATTAAAAACAAAGAAACACACACTGAAAACTTAATAATAAAACCTCTTTCACTCTTCTTTTTTTCTAGCGTCTTTGCTTTCATTAAAAACGTTTCCATTTTACTTCTTTCAGCTACAAATGCTTCCTTTTCAGCCGGTTAATTACAAAATACGCATATATCACAGAACAATCCCGCAAGGCAAGTTTTCCCTCTCTCACAAAAACGAAAAATATCTCCCTCCTGAACTTTATAATTATCTTTTGACGCATTAAACAATATGTAATTAGTTTTAGACATTATCAACAGCGCGGAGGTGCTGCATGCTAATGCTGATAATGTCAAATTAATTACTAAGCGAGTCTCCAGAAGCAGCTTTTAACGCTCGCGTTGCAAATAAGCAGAGCAAAATTAAAAAGCCAAAAGACATTTGGGTTTAATGCTAATAATATGGATTTCGTCTCGGAGCTTTTATCTCTCCTGGCGCTTATCTGGGGAAAAGGATTTTCTTGAAATTTTCCGAAGATAATGTTGTTAACGAAAGAGGGAATAAACACGGTTATCTCGACTGATTATCAGTGCGGATTTGATACAAAGAAAAACAACTTTTAATAGATATGCTGCGGAAATGAGTCTACATTATGTCGAAGAAGGATTTTATTATCATTAAGATTCAAGGAATAAAGATATTTTTTATTTTGTTTGTAATACTGGAATACGGGAAAGTTTACTTCTTTACCAGCAGTATATTGATACTTTCGCCATTCCTATATAATCTTCCTTTAAGAAATCAGTTTGTTTGAACTTTTCATTGGGAATTTTTAAAATATCGTCACAACCAACAAAAATATTAATGACTATACAATGCAAAAATATTAATAAAATTAAATAAAATATTTCATGGAAAAGTCAGTGAATTAAATAAATTTTTAAAGAAATATTTTCCTGCATCAATAAAACTATTCTATTTAATATGGTTCACCTCAATTAAGAATTTGTGATTTCAGATAATCATTAAATACATTTGAAGGCAGAAAATATTTCCCAATACAGTATACGAAATTATTAATAGAAAGATTTTCTTCTGTGTCATTGGTTATTATTGGATTTAAGGATATGTTGAACACTGTATTATGCGTAAGGATTATTTCCCTAGTTTAAACATTAATTAAACATAAGAAAACAAATGATTGATCAATTTTTAATTTTCAACACGTAAAATAAATACTTGAAGTTAAAAATGTTTACTGCAGAATTTCAACATTAAAAGAACATTCCAAACCGCTTTTGTAGAAATAGATAAATGGTTAAAAAAAGATGAAGCAACCTACTTAAATTTGTAATTAACTTAAAAAAAGATCAAAACTCTTCATTTATATTAAGGAAAGTAGGAAAGGTAAACATTTTAATGTTAATGGTCACTAAAGCAAAATCATTAAACGATAAAAATAATCCCCCACAAAAATTACGAGGTCGGATGAAACTAACAAATACAGCGCGAAAAGTATTTCACCCACCCGCACGGCGCATTATGTGACTTTCTTTTTCATTTATTTATTTATTATTATTGAAGCAGGGGGAAACGAAACGTAAAAGGGATCGTTCCTCAGTCAGGCAAAGATTTGATTCAGGTCTCTGGCAATGCGCCAAGGTTGTCATGGTAACTATAAGTTCGTCTTGACAGTCACGATGTTGGTTTTCAGCGAAAGAGGAGCAGTATGAGATAAAAGAACCGCTAAAATCTCTGGAAGGGTGGATTTTTTTAAGGGAGAGATTACCATCCCCCCTAACATTAAACCTTTTCAAAAGGTGGGGGAAATGTTTACAAGGCATTTCAGACGGTTAAGTGTCGAACTTTTATTTTTTCCCTACCCTTGGGTTGTACTGATTTTTAAATAATTTCTTAGAAAGAAGGTGAGGCGCGTTTTTATGCTAATACGAATGGATTACGTGATTTCAATAACATATGAATATGTTCAAGGAAATACCATTTTTCTGGTAACCCCCCGTGGATTTATGTACGACATTTAGAGGATGCTCTTTAATACAGATTATTTACATTCCGAAATTAAATAAAATTCATTTAAATTAATTTGTTGTTTGGCAGTCAGAAATATGAAATAACCATTCTTTGATATAAATAATTGTACAATAATTAAAAGTGAATAAAATAATTAAAAATAAATAATCAAATTTAAATTTTTGAAGTGATTTGAAGAGGCAGTAGAAGTTATAAAACAAGCAAAATCAGAAAATTTATCGCTGCAACACTAAAATTATAAATTTTAAATAAATTTAACTGAATCTGCGGAGTCATTAGTGAATGGTTGAATTACATTTATGGCATAAAATATCTATAAACAATCAAGAAAGGAAAAATAATCTAAAAGAGACTAAAAACGCTGGAAGAGGGATATTCAAGAGAAAAACTATAATAGCATATCGTACATTATCCCTTAAGCACATATAAAAAACAACATAAAAACACTATACATAATCACTATCGGCCTAACACAAAGCATTATTTTTAATATTATCTCCCCTCACAATCTAAACAGCTATCAAAATGAAAGCTTATATTGTTTACACGCACGTTTTGCCAAGCGATACACCTGATGAATTGCCTTCCGAAGCGATATGAATCCCAAGAAATCATTTTACCTTTCTTTCTCTACATTATCGTCTAGGGTTGCAACGCTCAATGCATTCACAGGAAGTCGCCAAACGGTTTCGAAATGATCCGTGCCAAAATTGCAAATTAGGTCATTATCCAATTCGTGTAAGCTGTGTTTGTTAATTATAATTTCTAATAATTACCAATCACGAACACACAGTATATATGCATATGCATGCATGCAACTTATCTGCCAGTAAAACAATTAGCCATCTATAGCAGTGTAAAATAAGTTCCTTTACATACAATTAATACTTAATCAGAAAAATTAAGATAGACAGCTGACCAGTTTTAACCACCTAGTAATATTAACAGATTATGTGAAATGTTCAAAACGCAAGACCATTTATAGTTCTTCAACTACAAAGTAGAGGGCGCCATGCGTATAACTTTCCGAACTTTTCACAAGGAGAAAAATCCGAAACGACTGTGAAGGAGAAACAAACCACAAGTGATACTTATAATAATACGTTTTAATTTTACAGTTTATTGAAAATGGTAAAAACACTTTTAATTCTATGAATCTATTATTCAAAATAAATAAATTAATTATTATTTAACAGTTAATAAAATGTTGAAATAACTACATGATTCATGATTTTATCCTTTTTGGGGTCATCAGTCATTGTAAGCTAAATCTCCACGAAAACTTGCTTTTTTGGAAGAATTTACAGAAAAAAATTTTATAAATAGTAAAAGTAAGAAAAATACGATGAATTTAAAAAATTATGTGAATGTTTTAAAAGATCAAGAGAAATTTAAAGACAGCAAACAAACAAAAATATTCTACCAAAGTCCTCTGTAATTGAGAGAAAAAAATCGAGTCACTATACAAAAAAGTTACACTCACAAATACCTTTTTCCAAAACAAAATAGTCTCACTAGCAATTCCCATTAATAATGAAAAATTGTTAAGAGGTAAGGAGTACCTATAGTAGAAATATAAATAGGAATAGTACATTAAATTAAGTCAACTACCAGATGGATAGAAGAACTGAATATAGAGAAAAAATACAAGCAATAAAATTTTATTCAAGAACGGAAATCGATATCGTGTTTGAAATCTATACTTTCCCCCTTAATCCCCATTGTTTTTCTTTGTTTCAGAGATGCTTCGTGACATTGGATGACAAGAGGGGGAAAATCCTTCCAAAGCAAGGTGGCAGATGTGATTAACATTCGAGGCGACTGGTTCTCTCTTCGGTATTCTGTTCATTGACACGGTTTCTTTCTTTTCCGACTTCGATTAGTTACTGGCTCTTCTAAGAAAGTATCATTTCCACGTACTCCATTCAACTAACTCGAGCTAATCTTCTTTGAAAGAGAAGTCAACTGTTTTGGTCGAAATTCAGAGGGCTTCCTTGTAATTAAAACGTGTTTTTCACGCTAAAGCTATGGATTGTTCAGCATTGGGAAACATTGACATGTTTGGTGAAGGAAATTTAATCACGTTTTTATCAGTAGTTTTTGTGTGTGTTTCATATTGCTTTACAAATAAATAAGGGATAAGGCACAACATAAAATAACATTACATAGCTTAAAATTATATATTTGGATGGTTATGTTTTACAACATTAGTTATTTTTAAAATGTATGGCATTATGTATTTTACATTGTTATATCAAAATATCGTACAAAGATTGAAAATAACGTATTAAATAAAATGTTCTATCTAACTTAAAATCTCAAGAGAAACACTGTTTGACTCCCTGTTCTAAGGCAAAGCGCGCACTAGAGACTTTTGTCACGGCGACAGAGACAAAATTATCACCCTGGCTATTGCAAAAAGCTAGAGCGAGTGCATTAGGAGACGAGACTCTTGGCCGATTGCCAAAAATCTACCATAGAAATGCATTGCTCTCGAGTGACCTAGTGTTTATAGTCACCGTGACAGAAGTCTCTAGTGCGCGCTTAGCCTAATATTTGATGGGTTTTTTTCAGAATTATTTTTGAAATCTAAACTTTTTCTCTTCACACTCATAATTTGAAAACTACATCTGCTGAATATACTTTTCCGTTGTAAAGTAAAAAATAATCAAGTGATCGAAATAGAATTAAATTCTTAATATAAACTTATACGGATTAATTTATGAAATGATGCATCGGACATCACAGTTTGTTGTAATCAGTGCAAAATTTAAATATATAACAGTTTTTTCAGCCCACCCCCTAAAGAACAGCAACAGAATTTTTTGTGTGAAAAGAAAAAATTCCCTCAACATTAAAGTAAAGTTTAGTGATTTCCATTTCAGTTTTCTAAAGTTAATATGAATCACAGTTGTATAAAATCGTTCAAAACTTGATGATTAAAATTATTTTTTTAAGTTCATCCCTTTTCACAAAACTTTAACCTAACACGGAATACGCTTGTAAAACGTATCATCGAAAACAAAGAAAAACAAAACTTCAAGCAAACAAAGTACGGAAGAAAGTAATCAAGAGAAAACAAATGGAGAGAAACTTCCTTACTTGATTGAAGTGGTGTAGTAAATTCGAAATCTCCCCCTTTACAACATGTTCAGACACAACATACGCTTCCGAGAAGAAAAAGAATATGCATTCGATATTACGCAAAGCAGGTTAAAACCCGAGTGGCATAACACCAAGAGTTATTGAGATTTTATCCCTGAGGTATTTGGGAGAAACAATACGGCTGAACAGCGAAGAATCCGCATTTATTCCGTGGTTCCCATGGCAACGAAGAACAGGAGAAAGAGTTGCTCTTTCGGAAGAGAAAAATCTTCGCATTTTTCAAACTGCATTAGAGGGGATGTAAATCATCAAAACGAAAAGAGATTAACATAATCATTAAATAGAAAGTCACAGTAAAGTAACTGTAATTAATTACTGCTACGTTTTTTTATGATAAATAACATTATGCTAATAATGTTAAAAGAATCTTACATAAAATAAGCAAATGATAAAAATAATAAGCCGAAAGGTGTGGTGGTTTTTAAATTGAGAAAAGTGTTTGTTACGGTATTAGACAAAAGGTGATAGTATTTGTAACAAGCAATTCATACAATCTATTAAACTATGCGACTAATTAAACTGTTAATTAATCATTAATTAAATTTTAATTATTAAAAGATTATTACATTTTACCTCTAATAGTCAAAAAATATGAAAATATACTTTTGAGGTGCTTGATGGGTTTAAACGCATGATTAGTAAATAAATACAAATTTGAAAAGTGATGTACTCTAAGTATTTTGACAAAAATTAAATGCTAACAAATTTTTTTGTTTATATTTTTAGCAGGTCTAATAGAGAATTTTCTGGTTTAAAAGTTAAAAAGTACTTAGTCCATTAAAATTTACAACAAAATTCTTACATATAGAAAATGTAAAACAATTTTCAACTATAAGGGTCTGGTACTATAAAATTAGATAAAGAACAAAGTTGAAAGGAGAAATCTCTTATGGTATTGTATAAATAAGGATCGATAGGAACAGATAGAGGATAAACACGCATTTTGAAAAATGGACACGCCGCCATCTAGAACCCTCTAAGCACCTCTAATAACTTAAATCAAAAACAATACACGGAGAAAGGGGGATCGGGGCTCGTTAAAACTTCTCCCCCAGATGAAAAGTTATCAGCCATTTCCTCAACACAGCGCTTCTAATCAATCACATCTTCATTTCATTGTGGAAGGGAAAAGCTTCGTTAAAATCCACCGCTGCCCCCAAAGAATAAATAAGTTATGATGGAGAGATTGAAGGAAAGCCCCAACAGAGCCTAAAACTGGATGGAACCATAAAGAATGTTTCAACTATGATGGAGGACATTTTTATTGATTTTGTAATCTATCAGGTGAATGTTTTGAAAGGGGAGAGAAGAGATGGAGAGACAAATTGGCGCCTTTATCGCTTATCGTCATCGCTTTTCTTGACGCCAATGTTTGAAAGAAAGTGTTTAGTTGGCACCGAGCAATGATTTTCGTCGATATCTTATGGAAGGGTTTCCTGTTTCTGTCGTTATATCGATTCGTGCATCGAGTAGAAAATGATTTAGAGACATGTGGAATTTTTATAACTCCTCCCCTGAAAAGTGGGAATAAACCAAACCCAATATAAAAGCTATTATTATTAATCTTGATGAAAAGAATCGGTATAAATATCCACTGTTAAATGTTACACAACATAACCTCTATATAAAAACATCAAAGTTGATCCTCCAATTGAATGAAAACGCAGCAGTTTAAACTATGTTCGTTCTTTTGAAAACTTGTTTAAAAGATAAAACATAAAAATTTAAAAGAACCAATATTCACCTCTAATTTTTCCCTCATTTATGAATTTTAAAAGAAAGAAGATAGCAAAAATATTACGAACACAATATAGTACAGGTAAAATATAGAAAAATTACAATAATAGTATCAGTAGAGTGATAAAGAAATGCTTGGAAATTGTAAGTATTTGAAAAATATTAAAAAAAGTTAATCATTAAGATGCACAATTGCATTTAAGTTTATATTTTATACTAATAAAGAAAGCTAACAGAATTACAGCTGTTCAACTGAATGTAAAGATTTTAATGATGATACACCGGAATACAAAAAATAACAATGATCAAAGCGACATTTTATCATCAATCTAGATTACCCGCATGATGAATAGTTAAGTAAGCGAGAAACATAAACAAGGTCAACGAAATGACGTCATATCAACATTGCCAAAGAATCTCGGCACAGATGGTGTAGAAAGGAAAATCATTGTCGTCTGAATAGGTCAGCTTATTATACGAGTTTATAGCTTTACAACTCAATTAGTAACATTTTTAAGATCACTCACAAAAAGAAGAAAAATAATAGAGTGGAAATACTATTCAATAGTTAAAAAGCATTCTTTCAAACCATGTTTTAGATAATTTATTTAAAATTTTTATAACTACATTTTTGACATTCTCAATAAAAATGTCTTAAAAAACACCCACAATTATGCATTTTCAAACAGCAAATAAATTTGGCCAAAAATTCGAATTGGGGGAAATAAAAATTTTGTTTATGATCAAACATTTATTTTTTACATTAAAAGTTATTCCTTAATTTCATCCTATGTTACCACTTAAACGTTTTTAGAATTTTATAATCACGTTTGTTTTCGCTGATATTATCGATATTTTTTTCAAAATAGATAATAAAGAAAATGGGTGGAAACTTTCCATGGTATTGAAGGAGCAATGATCTTATTTTCGAAACTTCAATAGCTTTTCAGCTTCCCCACTCCTTCAGTTTCATTTCAAATTGATAGACTACACAATCATTTTAAACAATACGAAACAAACCCCACCCAAAAAGTCAAATTACTTGAACGAGAGGCCAACCGCACAACCATTGCACCAAAAAATCGCAAAACCGACAAATAGAACACGTCATTCGGCGGAAAAATCGCTTTGTTTATCTACTGCCCGACACGAACGGATGGACACATTCAAATGCAAATACATACACCACGTATGACGTGGATTCATTATTATAGATCGGCAGGAATTAAGAGGATAAATTTCATGAAGAGTAGCAACTTATTACTCATACACAATTGACGACTCGCTGCAAGTATATCTCCTGGCGCAAAGCCAGGATCGGAAAATGTATTACTTCTGATTCTGACAAATACGGGCTTAGAGAGCATTTATCAACGGAATTATCTTTCCTTGGAGGTTGAGAGTGGGATTTCTCTGCTTTGGAAAGACACTTCGTAAATATTTTCTGAACTACGACGATTAAACGAAAGAAAGCATACTTGACGCTTTGAATAAAACACGAAACAAATTTTAAAAAGGAACTAAATAATTTCTTAACGAGGAATGAGAAGGGATGTAGACAACAAAAGAGATGTTTTGAAAAATGCGCGTTTATATTATAGGTATTTATGTATTTTTCAGGCCTCCGATAAACGATTTCTATTGTGATTATAATTTATGTATTTGGATTGCTATAAATATATTAGAGATGTAAATTATATATTTTTAGTAAAAATTAAAAAAAAAACAACAGAAAAATATATTTTTTCATAAGTAGGATAGGAAGATCTTTTTCCTAACCATACTTCAAAGTTTTCATCAATTTTTGATAAGAGGAATATTTAAAAGAAAAAAATTATTTTTGCTGAAAAAAATTTAATCAAATGAAGTTAATATTCTTTAGTATATTTACCAATTTAAATTTTTTACTCTAACTTTTTATTAAATATTTCATTTAACATAATTTAAATTATATCCAATTAATTATTATTTAATAACAACCATACTTTATTAAGGGAAATATTTAGTGAAACGTTATTTGATTATCAGTTTGTATTTATGATTTTCACCACTTAAAATCAAACAAAACAAACTTTTAACACACATTTAAACATTATGGCTAAATATCTTAACTACTTTATTTAAAAATTTAATGATGTTCAGATAAAATGTTTATTTTAAAACTTAAATGAGGGTAAGTTGCTTTATTCGATTTAAATGATCATTCTTTCC
Source organism: Tetragnatha versicolor (assembly GCA_024610705.1). Taxonomy (NCBI): domain Eukaryota; kingdom Metazoa; phylum Arthropoda; class Arachnida; order Araneae; family Tetragnathidae; genus Tetragnatha; species Tetragnatha versicolor. Next base: position 16,768,823 of record JANDEH010000011.1, on the reverse strand, counting down.
TTATTACCAAAATTAATGATAACATTCGTTTAATGTTTTATTACACACACCAAAAAACCTTTTAAAAGACATCTAACATTAAAAAAAGTATCAGGGCTATCTTTATCTTTATTAAACCGAAAAAGTAAAAAAAGAATAAAAGACTGGCTTTATACCGATAGAAACTTAAACAAAAGCGCCGCTTTACTCTGGACGGAGTATCTGTCGACAGTTACCATGGAAACAAGAAATTGAATTTAGGTTAATGCAAGCGATCATTTTAGGATAGACTGGATAGAAGTGTTCGGACATTTTACCCAAGTCTATTACGGTATTTTTCCTCGTCTGTGTGCAAGCGGTGGTTTTTTTTCGAAAAAAAAATGGTAAGATTCAATTTGGTAGATATTTTATTCTGTGCGAGGAAAACAACTTATGAAAAATTGAAAAGTGGATGTAATCCAATAAGTGTACAGTGAACTATTGGATGCGATATTGTAAAGGGAACTAATTTTAGATAAGTCAAGGTTCATCAAAAATTGCTGAAACACAATGTTTGATATTTTAACAATTCGTGGAATGTTTTAATTTATGAATAAAAATCTGAATTAGTACAATGAAATTAAGTTTACATTTAAAGCATCAAATTATTTATGTTACAAAATTTTCCTTCTAACATACACAAAATAAAATAAAAGGATTGAATAGGAAAATAAAAGAACACATAATAAACATGCATTTAACACTCTACAAATTAGGGACTAAAATATACCATACTAATGTACACTTCTTTTTTTATATAAATAAAAAAAAACAAAGGTGAGTTAATATCAAATACAAAGATACACCACATAGGATAATAGGGAAAATGTATTTTTCAAATTTATATTCGTTTAGTGAGCACATGTATAAAAATGGAATTAAAATAAATATTTGTTTCATATTCACCCTATACTCTATCTCTATACTAACAACAAGAAACCTTTTAAATTAAACAAAATTGATTTAAAACATAAATTAAAAACATAATTTTAATAAATCTATTTATTCCCAACAGAAACACGACTAGCGAATAAAGAAACTTAATAAATGCATTTTAGATAAACAAACAGACGAATCATGAAAGGTTGAAACGAGGATCCTTCTAAGGAAGGAAATAGTCATGTCCGGTCAGATAATGACAAGAAAAATAATCTAATAAGCATTTCCGAGAATTGGAAGCCACTGAATGACTGACTGTGAATGGATAGATATGAATACTACTTTTCATTTTAATTTTCTGGATAACTCTCATTTTGGCTATAAGTAATTAAAATTTTGTTATGTTTATAAGTAGATTTATACAAAGATTTTTTCGTCTTATTTAAATATTGTTTTAGATGTTAAAAAATATTTCAAAGAATTTTAAAAGAGATTTTACGATTTGCAAAGTCAGATTTTTTTGTACTATCATAATACAGCAAAATGTAAGATGTGTTGCCTTTAGGATATCCTTCTGAAGAAAAATCAAAGAAATCAAAAGAAAGTAAAAACATTGTACACTAAAATTGTAATAACAAATATGTACAATATATGTTTTGCGTAAATATTTGTTTGATCCTTTCAAAAAATTTCATTCAATAAAAAAGAAAATGAAATTTGCTACTAAACAAATTTTAATTTCATACAAATTCAGATTCAATTCAAATTTCACTGTCGAGCGAGATTTAAAGCAAAATATAAATTTTTATAAGACACATTTATAAGGTTAACTCAGAAAGGACTTATGTTTTGAAGGTATCTTAAAAATATTTTTTACATTAAATTTTAAATCTAAAAAAGGAACGTATTAGTTGGGCAATATGAGAAAATGTTTGACTTAATATGAACATATTAATATCAATCGTTTAAATATTTGAAAACAACTTTTTTCTTTATTAAAGATCGTATAAAAAGGACGAGGTTTAGATTTAACATACGTTGCTATCTAAACAAAAGAAACACGAGATGCTAAAGACATATACATAAGTCTATAATTAGAAACACCTCTATATTTCAACATACGACCAAAAAATAACCTCGAACAGGATACGAAATATCCCTAAACTCCAAAACGATAAACTTTAAAGAAAAAAAGGGAAAGACATAAAATAGAACGCTTCCAGACCGCCATTCTGACCTATTTAAACCAATAAAAGTCCCATGTTTAAAGGCTATTGTGTTACCGAATTATTACAGAAGATTACAAACCAGTCTTCAGGACAAAAACAAAAGAGAAGAAACGACCACTTCTCGTATAAAAGATAGCCCGGAGGGAAATGGTAGTTGTAATAACTGTGACCGTGACCTAAGTCAACTGCCAATAGAGTCGACTCAGATAAAGGGTGGCTCCAAGATTTTGGCTCTCGAGGCAGCTCAAAGTTATTAATTAACAGTTTCCGGGGATAAATAGACATTAATGTACGATGTATTCAAAGCAGCGCTGGCTTGGCGAATTAATGGTTTCCATTGTAGACGAGACACGCTGCGAGAACGATTTTTACAGGGAATAAATGTGTATAGAAGCCATTATGAACATGCTGATGGCTACATCGACTTGTATTTCTATGGAAACGTATCAGGATAATTAATTGAACTTAATGTTATTAAGAGACTGATCGTCAAGTGGTTTATTAATTGGGTAAGGTTTTTTTAAAGACAGCGATGGTTAGTTTAGTGAAAATACTGATAACTGCATGGGTTGTTTAAGAAATGCAATTATATGGAAATATTATTACCGTCTTTATAAAGCTCTAAGAAGAACAATCAATATCGAATTGCCCAACTCAAGGCTTAAAAGAAGACTAATAAATAATTGGATAGAATAAATTCAAAATCTTTACTTTAATGATCAAGTATCATTTACTATCAAGTATTTGTCATCACATTTTTACAATAAAAATGTGAATATTTATATCAAATAAAAATTTATCATCTTTTATCCAATTTCACCATAAAACTTCTATTTTTTAAAGATATATTTTTACATTTCTACTTTTATTTTTTAAAAGTCAAACCATTAAAGAAATTTTATTTTTATTCCAGATAACAGGTGTTCCAAAAAAGACCCCTAACTTTAAAAATTCGTAGAAAAAAAACTAAAAGAGATAACAACACGTTGTTTGCGTCTACATTATCTTTAGATAAATACATTTTTTTGCTCAAAATATAATATAACCTAATACCGTTGGCAAAACAGTATCTTCAAAACAGTGAAAAAAGCTATGATTTGAGTCCATATTGCGCTCATCTTTGGGTGTCCGAGTTTGTGAAAATAATTGATTCTAGGATCGAATGATTATGAAATATTTTATATTTTTGCTCTAATTTATTATGTTCATAAGGATTTTTCTTTTTCTTCCCGACGAAAAACTGAATAAGGATTCATCCCATACTATTTCAATTGTAGAGTGATGCCTTTTATATTTGGATTTTTAAACTACACTTGTTTAACAAATTTGGGGAAAAAATTCCATGGTCCAAGAATAAAAAAGCCGCAAACCGCGTGTTTTTACCACTTTTAGTTTTTTTCTATGAATTTTTAAAGTTAGGGGTCTTTTTTGGAACACCCAATACAACTACAACTATTAATTTTAAAATCATACATAACAGTTGCAATAAACAGTCCAAATTTTTAAACTTACATAAGTAAAAATAGGTAAGAATCCATAGGTTATTATAAAATGGTTTCAAACGTGTACTTTTAAAACAAACTTAATGGCTAACCAGTAAGAGCTAAATACAGTGCAACACATAATTATAGGTCCACCTAAAAATTTCTTTAAAATTGAACAAAAACAATTTCTTTTTATAGTGTGAGTGTTAAAATCATTTTTTAACAATCATTAGAGAAAAACCAAAGCATTTTTATAATATTTTTATTTATTTAATTTAACAAATTTCATTAAATTGAGAAAAATCACGTATTTCACTGACACATAATTATAGGTCCACTAACATTAATAATTTATTTGACGGCCATTTCTGCGAATAAAATCGAAAATTCTGTTTCCCATACTTTGAGAAAGGTTTTTCAGTGTAAATTTATTTAAATTTTTCCAGGTTTTTATAATTGCCTTTTTTAATTCATCCACAGTAGAGTAATTTAAGTTATTTTCATAAATTTCCCAAACTAAGAGTCCCCAAACATTCTCCATTGGATTCAGGTCTGGGGAGTAAGATGGCCAGTCCAAAACATCAATTTTGTTAGCAGCAAACCATTGTTTGGTGCTACTACTGCAATGTACAGCGGCCTTGTCCTGTTGGAAAATTCGTTTACAACGACGAAATATTCTCTTGTATGGCAGAAGGTTGCTCTTAAGTACAGTTTGATATGCTACACTATCCATTTTACATGACACAAATGCCAGGGAGACAGTTTTATCACCACAAAATGTCCCACACACCATGCAACTAACCCCTAAAAAATTTCTTTCAGAGCAGTATTTTTTAACTTCCCTTAAGTCATTCCAATAATAATTATACCCGTCAGGACCATCCAATTTGAATTTTTTTCATCACTGAACACTATCTGCAACCAAAAAAATTACTGTAGTACAGAGAAGTACATGAAAAAGCATATTTACATGATAAAAACAAAATTCTTACTCTACTCCAGTCAGTTTGCATGTTTTTCCGGGCAAATTTTAGTCTTGCACTCAAATGGGCAGGCTTTAAATATGGGGAGGGTTTCAATTTTGCTCTCATAATGTGAGGACTTGATTTAATTACCCTTCTGGTGGTTTCTATGCTCACTTTTAGGCCATTTTTCCTCTTGATCTCCTTCAGAGATATAGAAGAATTGGATGCTGCTCTAATGATTCGCTGCTTATCTTGGGAAGATGGCTTGGAGAGGCTTCCAGGATGTTTTTTGTTCCATAACAGGTCTTATTTCATAGAAAATTTCCAACTACATTATGAGACCAGCTTATTTTACGAGCGATTTCTCTTACTCCATATCCAAGGTCACTGTATCCCTTAATTAATCCCTTTTCAGGTTCAGAAAGCTTTAAACCACGGGCCATAGCTGCGTCTAACTATTTAAATGCACCAAATTCATTTGCATGCCTTTATAACAAGAAAATTAAGCGTGGACCTATAATTATGAGACGCATAAATTAGCTCTAAATTCATAATTACTACTGCGCATGCGCGGCACCAGGTTAATTTGCATATTTTTAATTTGAAAAGGCAAGTCTTTTTCATATATGCAAATTTCAAATATTAACTTTAACTTCAACTTCGAAAATTCCGAGAATTTACGGTGGACCTATAATTATGTGTCGCACTGTAATAACAAAGACTGAATCAAGACATAATTCAAAATTTTACACTACTTACACAGACATTCCCTCACTCACACACTTTTTTTTAAATACATAAATAAAAAAAACGCGAGAAGGCAAGCTTTGAAAACACCATGACCTATTATTTGAAGAGAGACAATAAAACTTGTCTCTAGTCGAACAAGGCAAAAAAAACTTGCTGGTGAAGAGAATTGAATCTGAGCTAATTGCAAGCTCATATTCCCCCACCCTCTCTTTTGGGGATGCAAAGAGAGGGGGATGGAAGATTTGAACTCTAGAATAAGCCCAATCAAATTAACTGAGGGTTCAGTCAAGTGTATCTTTTCACAGAAAGGAGGGGCTGGTGTCCCCTTTCGGTATCTCTTTTTTGCAGTGAGGAAAAATTGATTTTTTATAAAGGATTTTGAAGAAACTTCACGGAGATATTTATCTAATGATAAGTTTTCACAGTCGTTTTCTAAGAGTTGAACACTGGAGAATAAATAAAGATAGGAAGTTAGTTTTTAGGATTAATCTTTTAACATAAATTTAGTAACTTATTTCATAATTGAAACAAACGGAAAACTGATTTTCATCAATAAAAAAGAGCTTTAAAAATTTCAAATTATCTTTAAGCAGAATTATTAATAGGAAATTTATCTTTTCGGGGAAGTGAATTTAAAGAAAAATGAAAGGATTCAAGCTAATACCTGAATTCAAATTCACGCTAAATTAGTATCAAGCTGTAAAATAATCAAGTAAGAAAATATACTCCCCCCCTAACATATCTATTAGAGAATCAAAGGAAAGTAAGAGTAATTCAAAAGTAATTTAACTTTAAAAAAAATGAATATTAATTATTTACGACAATTATACTTAAAAACACATTTGGGATAAAACTAAAGAAATATCATTTGAAAAATAAAAATTTTCCCCTTCTCGAAACAATAAGTAACAATCTAATTTATATGCAAAACGTTTTTTCGTAATTTAACTTTTTAAGAACGGTGATGCTTTAATCCAGATTACTTAAATCAAAAGTAAAATAAAGAACGGAATTTTGCTTCAAGAAGAATTTGCAACTGAAATAAAACCCCCTTAATACTTTTACAAAAATTTAGTATCTAACAATTAAACTACAATTTTCCGTTTGTTAATACTGTCTATAAATTAGTTTTATGTAAAAAATGAATATAACAGGCATTTCTAACACCTGTTGACAAAAAGAGCAAGATCTGAAAAGAAACCACACATCGCGATACTCAAATCACAACGCTAAACAATAAAAACGCAAACAAGTGGGTGAGATAGAGAGTGGTCACAAAGCACTTTCTGATTCCGAACAAGCAAGAGAACCAACCCTCATCAACGGTCATTGTCACACGACAGCAAACGATAATAATAATCAAATTTTCTAGAATAAATCACCTCGAAAAAAAGCCCGAACAAGCGGAAAGGGGAGGCGAGTATTGTGTCATTGACAGCCTCACAAGGCCAACCTGTAAATAAAAAACTTTGGAAAAAAAGTTATGAAATAAAGCTCCACGAAATCGTTACATCAAAATTAAAGCGATTTCGTTTGGCAGCTCTCCAATTTGAACGGCTGAAAGGGAATTTCAAGGCTAATGCATAAGAGATAGAAGGATAATGAGAGGCAAAGATCTTGAATGACTTCACAATAAGCAATGCATATTTTATAGAATGGAATTGCTGAGTTTTGGTCGTTCCGTGAAAAAAATATTCGACCTCAATGGCACATTTTCAAGTGTTTCATGAGGCGGAAAACGCGTAACTCTTTTCTGACAAGAGATAATTGAAAAACAAATGCTTCGTTGGAAATCCTTAAACGGCAAGATTCTAAATAGAAAATATTTCGTGTTTTTATATCTCCCCCACAGAATTAAAATATGGGAAAATAATACTAAAATGATAAACAACTAGTCTCTTTATGTAAGTTACTCGAAGAGAATATACGATATTAAACTCATTCTTTAAAAATATTTAAAAATATCTGAGAATTTCATCAAAAATTCTTCGACTTCTGAAAGACAAAAGAAATAAAACGTGATGAATTTATACAGGATGAAGTAAACATATTCTAATGAAATAAATAATAATAATAATAATTGCTTTTGAGTTTAAAATATGTATACTCTCAGTAAAAGAAACTAATTAAGAAACAATTGAAACTGTGATATGATTCACATCAACAAGCTATGTCAAAAACTTTACGTTAAGCAACAAAGAGTAGCATTTTAAAAATAAATGTATTTTTTATTGAAAGGGAAAAGATTGTTGAAAGAACTACTAATAGCAAAATCACTCTTGGCATTCATGATTTTCTTACGATAGTTAGTTCATTTGAAAGATCAAAAAGGGAAATAAATCCTAAATCACGGGTAATTTCTTCATTACAATAAAGTTAAAAGAGATGTATATTTGCAAGCTCTATTAAAAAGTCTACAAAAGGTTGAAATTGAACACTCAATAAGTGGTTAAAGTTATAATTTAAATTTGTGATAAAAAATAATGCGTTTTAAATTTTTAATATGATTTAGTTTATGATAACATTTTAGTGTTTTACTTTGTTTAAACTTAATGGACCTAGAGATATCTTTTTATTTTCAAAATATTTTTAACCGTACTATTTTAAAAAATGGAACTCTTGTTCAGCAAACTTAAGTTCACTGAAAGAAGCAGTTAGAAAAAAAATTATTATTTTCATAACATTGTAATGTACTCGTACTTTTATTCTTTCTTATTTACATACATATGATTACAAATCAATAAAACATTTTAAAACCTTTTCTTATACATCCCACATAATAAATTTGTCTGTAAGTTTACTAAAGCTACAAAATATTTGATGAACTAACCTAAAAAGAATAATTAAAGAAAATTAAGACTGATTTATGGAAACAATTACAATTTTAATCAAAAATTTGTTGATTCCATATTCTCTTATACGCAATAAACATAAAAACTTTAAGCCCTAAACTAAATAAATTTATTTTTATAACATCAGAATAAGTATATATACCAGCAACGAAGATCACACAACTTGACATTACGTTAGCATACGTAAAATGGAAGACAGCATGTCTATAAACGCAGCAAACACAACGTCCGGAATACTAAACCTCAAATAAAACACTAATGGAAAACGAGGGAATCTCATAGAAAACCAACAGAAGCCGACGCAATAAATAATAATAAAACTCCATCTCTACGGGAAAAAGGAAATATTTATTAGTCGCGGTACATACAGGGGAAAGCCATTTTCTTTTACCCAGGGAGAGTGTGGCAACACAATAAGCAGACGAGAAAGATCACATTTCATCTTGAAAGATAGAATGCCGCAGCAGCAAACAAAAAAGGAAAATAAAAGACGAGGGTAACCCCTAAGAAATCCATCGGAAGTTACAAAGACGACAAAGGAAATAGAGCAGGTTTTAAAAGAAAAGGCTTCTAAGAGGGAACTGTATTTTGTTGTATAAAGGGAGATCTGAAATTAAGTTGACTGCCTGGTGTTTCTTTACAACACTGTTGTTGCAACTAAAGTAACTTCAAGTTCATAAAATTAATTTGTTTTGCTTTTTAAGGGCGAATTTTAACAAGTTTGCGTTCCAATAATTAAAAAAGGGTGTTAAAAATACAGTTGTGCCTGAAGAAAATTTGAAATTTTAAAAACCGTATCGGTATTTCATGCAATAGAACATTAGATTAGGAATCCCTAAAATGTTTTTAATCTGTGTTAGATCCTTTTTAAAAACTAGTTTATCATTAGTTATTTTTTGAAAGAAACGATCTAAAACAAGATTTAAACTAACAAGATTGGATCAGAGCAATTTCTACTCGTATTTTATTATTCATCATCTCACGAACAAGATATTAGGCAAAATCAAATAAAATAGCATTCATTGACTCAAGATCTATCCCAATCGGTAAAAATATATTTATTTGAGCCTAAAAGTCCTTAGTCATTCAAAAAGAACATTGAAAGAAAAACCTCGAGAAAATAGAAAGAAGTCATACCTTTTTCGATAAAGGTTAAAGATAAAATGAAAGAAAAAAAACATATTTTAATTTAAAACCAAAGAAAGCGATTCGACACTGCTCACAAGCAAACTTCTTCCAACAAGTTCTTCACGAAACAAACCCATCATCTTCTTTAATAAGCTGGCGAGCATTTTTTTTGCTCATACACCAGCACGTAAACAATTAGGCCACCGGAAGAAAAGGCAGGAGAGCGCTAATCTCCATTATTACAAAGCTGTTGGCAACCGATCTTTCTCATCTTTATTCCCCTATTCTCAATCAATAAAATAACATCCTCTCTTGTTTTCCCACTTTCCTCCGTCCTGTTAATACCGTATTAAGTTACTGGGCAGAGCCTCTTATTGATCGCAAAGGAGAAAAGGAAAGGAAATGCACTGCAGGGTGAATTTTAGTTGTTATTCCAGGCTCGTCTCATGGCGATTTATTTGTCTGTTTATTCACGGGTCAGGTTTGATTTTCTCGGCGGTCTTGCATGGCGGACTTTTCTCCAGTGCATGTTTCGTTTTATTTCATACACTGAGACTAGCACGTTTTATTCACATTTATATTCAAGTTTAATTTTTATCCCCTTTAACCCTTTATCTACAATCTACGGTATTATGAAAAGCTGCAATTTTTTTCGTGTAAATATTTTTTTAGGTCACTAAATTGAAAATTAAGGGATATATACATAAATAAAATAATCATCTTTGGAAAATTCAATCCGATGGATCCAATTAATTAAATTGATAGTTCTGAGTACTGTCTGTACACGGAGTGCTAAAATATTATCACAATACAGAAAAAACATGGATTTTTTATCGCAGTTTTAATTCTTAAAAAAATAATACATTTTACTTTTGACTTTAACTACTTTTTTTTTGCGGGAACAAAAATGACAATCATGGGAATCCGATCGAAATGGCAGCTGAAAGCACAACTTCAGTTAAATCTATTCGCATTTCTCGCTAAAATACTCATCAAAGGAAATTTGCTGCTTTTTATCCTGGAAGACGAAAACTGAAAGAGTGTTCCTGCAAAGTATCGTCAATATATTCGTAAGGACGGTTATTCTATGTAATTTTAAAGTTGGTGGGACTTTTAAGTACCGTCAGTAGATAAAGGGTTAAAACACGATTAGATTATTTTTTATTCCGCAAATAGTTTTATATCAATTTTTATCACGTTAAATGTAAATGTTTCGAACAGCACTGGCAGATAAACACTCAGATCAAAAAAGGAAATGCATGAAACCTTATCTTCATCAAACAGCGATTTGGTGTCAACCTCGAGAAAATTGAGTATGTTTTTGTTATCGATTGATAAACAAGAGTATAACTGACATAAGATAAATAGTGGATATATGATCGCTTTTAAGTAACATAATTTTAGAACACAAGATATTGGAGGTGTTTTTTAAACGAACTTCAACACTGATACAAAGAAATATCGGACAGAAACGACTTTTATCTCTACATATTTTTCTCGTAGAAAAGAATGTAAGGAAGAACGATAAATCGAAGAATAATATACTAACTTTTATATTGAATACAATAAATGAAAAGATTGGAATAATTATTAATCCACACCGTTTAGTTTTCAACACTGCTCTTTTAAATCCAGTTCCCTGATATTTTATCCCATTTTAATTTTAAAATAAATTTCTTTAAGAAACAAACACATCTGAAAATGGTTTGAGACGCTAAAAACATATACAATTATTAAAACTTTGAATAATGAATTACGTTTTACATCATAACATGGATCTTTGAATTTAAGATAACAACATTAAATGGTGCAAGTTAAACAATATAGAAAAAATATTCAAATGCAGAATTCTATACGAAAACAATCAAAAGTTTAAAACGCATCACCAAACACAAATGATACAATATACATCTTTCATATCATGAATTGAATCCCATAATATAAGTAGTTTTCAAAAATGAAGATCCTTTAGCATATCAAATACCGTTCCCAAACTGACTGCTGTAAGCAAAGCTTTCGAGATCTTATCATCTAAGAAATGTCTGCCCCCACAGAACACAAAATGCATAGCAAAGAAAATTCAAATAGTTCACGTAGACGAGAATACACAACCACAGTTGGATTTAGGATAAAAAAAAGAAAAACTTTATTCCGGAGAAGAGTCCCGAGAAATTTCTGCGAGAGCATTTTATTTATTTTTCTGCGCTTCATTTTTATCCTAAGACGGAGGGTACTTCTGATATTGTGTATGAAAAGCGCAGGGGTTCCACTTCCATTTTTCCTTTAGTTACTGAAAACTTTTTTCCTTCTTGGGTTATTTATTCATTATTGATTTTCCCGGCGCCCCAGGCAAAAGGCGAAAATAATATAAAAGAATTTTTCTCTTTTCCAAACGGTTACAATATCTAAGCCCGCTTTCATCTTGGTTCACGGTTCTCTCCGAGAGAGGAATTTTATGGACCTTTCCTTGACGGTAAGAGGTTGTTGCCAAGTGATAAATGCCCTGTTTGGGAAGGTTTATTAAGCGCAAGAAAAGCGATCGAATACTTTTCGGTGGAAATATAATGCAGAGAAGTAATTATTTTCGCGGGCATCACATTTATTTCACGTTTAAAACAACTTGAGTTCTGGCAACTTTCAATATAGATTTGTTATGTTTTACTAGCATTAAGACAACTATTTGAACAAACGAGAATATAAAAAAAGATATAACGAATTGGTTTTAAAATTGCTGTTCAAAATAAATTGAAGAATGAAAATATTTCCAGCGAAACTAACGGAAATTTCTATATACAAGTACAAAACATAAATTACATTACAATTCCTTTTTTAAGGTTAAAATGGATAAATATACAGACAAAAGAAGGAAGTCTATTTCACTCAGTTTTTACAATAGAAGATGAGAAAAAAATAAGATTTAAATTTATTCCTTTAATATATACCATTCCAAAAACAATAATTTAAAATAAAAAAAGGATATTTTGAATTCAAATTTTAAATCCAACATAACTAATTTAATTTGTTCCAATTAATTAAGTTAATAACAATAAAGAAATTAATTGTGTTCATAGAAATTTCAAACGCCAAAAGCTAGCATCCGAAACAAAAATGGCGTCTTCTTTCGACCTTGCTTTCTAGAAATCTCTCAACCGTTGGGGCAGATGGATAGATATATATAGCTGCATAGATGTCGTGATCCGAATAAATTTCCAGTAAGAAATACTAAACTAACACACCCATTGATGGATATGTAAGTTGGCCTTGTGTATGGAGGTTTTATCATTATTATTATCTGCCCTGCTCTGATGTAATCATGATATATTTTTATTATATGTCGCTCAACTGAGAAAAAAGTATCATATTCTGAGAGGATGTTAAATCATCTTTTTCTTTCACATGCTGTTTTAATTACTTTACAGCGAGTTTGTCCACAATGGACAAAGAAAAGGAAACCAAATTACCAAAGGTTTTAAACACAGATATACCAGAGTTAAAAGGTTTTCTAATCAGTAATCGTATTAACATAAATGGTCTAGTTGCTCTTTATTATCGACATTAAAAGATAAGAAATATAATTAATTTTAAGATCCCCCTAAACTCTTTCAATAAAATTTTCAAGAAGACTAATAAAAATAAATCCAAGTCTTTCAATATGCTTATGTAGGACTTAAGTAGAAGTAGAACCTTTCAAATAATACTATTCTATGATTAAAATGCATCACGATATATAAATGAATGAAAAAGGCATCCAGAAAAAGAACGGTTCAGACAACCCTTACTAAAAAAGTGACGTCAAGCATATAAACAAAGGGAACAGCTATGTCAACACGACCGTCACATCAGAGGGAAACAACTAAACAAAAAACGATGCGGAAGAAGCACCCGCCAAAAGAGCGATAATGTTGCCAAGGTCTATGAATGAAAATAAAACAAGGTAATTTTGGGAAATGTCACCAAGAAAGCGAAAATGAGATTCTAGGGAGAAAAAAAAGAGGGAGTGCGGAGAGATGAGTTATCATGAAATTAGTTTAAAACAGGCTCGACATTTAACTTACTTACGCAGTCGCCATTTTAGCCACACTTTATATTTTCTCTCAACGAATAAACTTTCAGAAAAATTTTACTGTTCGTGATCCTAATGTTGTGAGAAACAAATTTTAATTCCTTTTTTTGTTTTGAAAATTATTTTCAACCCAAGTACAATATGAATTTCGCAAGAGTTTCTTTAATATTTATGACTTGTCTAAACAATTTTCTAATGTTTTGCATCAAATAAAATTTAACTTAATTTCCGATTTTATTACTTACCTAAATAAAGATTTGAATTCCCAGAAAGGTTAAATAAACTATCTCAAGGGATTTCAATTTGAACATAAAATTTTTTATGACACTAAATTTAACAAAGTGAAATAATATAATTCGGTATTAAAAGTTATTTTTTTAAACTATTATTAATCATTAATTAGTAAAAAAAAGTTAAAAACATTAATTACTATTAGTTCTTCCGAATGGCGAATTCTAAAACTGAAAGATAAAAATTAAAAAAAATGTTTTGTTCATTAATTTTAAAAACTAAAATTTACAAAATTATAACTTCAGTTTGACACAATATTATAAGTTCTATTCTAAGATTCCTATAAATATAATTTATATTAAAATGCATTTTAATGTAAATATTTGGGCAGATAAATTTTCTTTCACGAGATTTTTATATAGATTAAATTTATACAAATTTTATAAAACTACATTATGTGCTAAAAAATTATAAATATATTTCTTCTCAATCATACTTTTACATTAAAGGATTTTGTTTCAATTTATATTTATCTTTAATTTGTGCGTTTGTATTGTGCGTATTTTATATTGCCATTTTAGTCGCCATTTTAGCCACACTTTATATTTTCTCTCAACGAATAAACTTTCAGAAAAATTTTACTATTCGTGATCCTAATGTTGTGAGAAACAAATTTTATTTCCTTTTTTTGTTTTGAAAATTATTTTCAACCCAAGTACAATATGAATTTCGCAAGAGTTTCTTTAATATTTATGACTTGTCTAAACAATTTTCTAATGTTTTGCATCAAATAAAATTTAACTTAATTTCTGATATTATTACTTACCTAAATAAAGATTTGAATTCCCAGAAAGGTTAAATAAACTATCTCAAGGGATTTCAATTTGAACATAAAATTTTTTATGACACTAAATTTAACAAAGTGAAATAATATAATTCGGTATTAAAAGTTACTTTTTTTAAACTATTATTAATCATTAATTAGTAAAAAAAGTTAAAAACATTAATTACTATTAGTTCTTCCGAATGGCGAATCCTAAAACTGAAAGATAAAAATTTAAAAAAAATGTTTTGTTTATTAATTTAAAAAATTAAAATTTACGAAATTATAACTTCAGTTCGACACAATATTAACGGAGATGGGCACCGCCTGATGGGCCACTTGGCCCGGGCAGACTTTGATTTTTGATTTTGACACAATATTTATTATAAGTTCTATTCTAAGATTCCTATAAATATAATTTATATTAAAATGCATTTTAATGTAAATATTTGGGCAGATAAATTTTCTTTCACGAGATTTTTATAGATTAAATTTATACAAATTTTATAAAACTACATTATGTGCTAAAAAATTATAAATATATTTCTCCTCAATCATACTTTTACATTAAAGGATTTTGTTTCAATTTATATTTATCTTTAATTTGTGCGTTTGTATCGTGCGTATTTTATATTGTACTTGTGTGTATTTATATTTTACTGTGTCGTGTGTGTTGCAAACAACAACACTGTGTGTGTTTTATATTAACCTACCATGTAAAGGAATTTTTTAAAAATCTGTATGGTGGATGAATCAATAAATAATAAATGGATACCCTATGGCAAACAAATCAAATAAAACTTTTAAATTTAATTTACCCGCTCCAATCCAGTGGTATTAATTCTCTTAAATTAAAAATCACTAGAAGAGAAATCCAAAAAATCAAACGATCAAAGTTAAAACTCTTAAAGCCGTTTAAAAAAACAATAAAGAACAAATCTCATTCTCCCCTCGCCAATCCCATTCTAAAGCGGAGAACAAAAGCTCTCGGCGATCGGACACCGAACACACATTTCGGAAAGCTTAATTATTCCCATTCTCATTGAAGTCGGGTTTGGAATAAAAAAAAAGAAACGATGCGAGTTATTTTAGGGACAGAGAGAGAATGTTCGCTAATTGATTAAGCAGCCTGAGGCCCGTCGACGAAACCAATCCTTTTGCGGCTAACTGCACGAAACAAAAAAAAAGAAAATAAAAATCGCTCCGAAAGTATTCGAAGGGATATTCGAATTAGAAAGAAAGAAAAAAGAATGTTCCTACTCGGATAAGCAAATTAGATTACTGAATCTCGTCTGGGCTGGGATAATAAAACGGAGGGAGGTGGGTCTGTAAACAGTTTTAAATCTAAGCTGTTGTTAAAATGAAGAAGTTGATCGCTTTCAACCACTTCAATTTTACCTTGATTTGGAAATAAATTAAGATTGCAATAGAAAGGTAATTATCTTTTCCTTCTTCAAAGCATTAGCATGGAAGAAACGGGTATTCTATCATTCGAAATATTAGTGTTCCATATAAAGACTAGGAAAAAGATGCAAACAATCAAGATCCAATCTCCAAATTTGAATTCATAAATCTTGTCGATGTTAGAAAGTAAACAAAAATACTTTTAAAATTAACCGTCAGCTTTCATTAGTATCATATTTGAAAGAAAGGGATGTCAAATGTCCTTTAGATTTTTAAACTGTAAACAAAAAATAACCTTGTTTCAGAATGAAAGGAGAAAAACTTGGGGAATTAAAAATTCATTTAATAACAAACAGGCGTCAAACTTTCTTTCGAACAAATTTTTAAATTTTAAAACATACAAGGACGCTTAGAGAGAAAACACCCATTCCATTTGTTTAACACATAGCCTAGAGATGGCGCTAAGAGACCAATATTCAAGTAGTTGACTTGTCTTGACTTTTCCCCCAATGCACTTTCAGCTCTCAATTTCTTTATCGACAGATTTGGTAAAGGTAAAGGTGTAATTTAATTAAGTGTACTTGTAAACGTAAAAAATGAATAGGATAGTAAATAAGGAAATTAAATAACAAAAATAGGTACAAACATATCATTAAAAAAAATTTTAATATGAAAAATAACCAAAAGAAATTGCTGAAGATTTTGAAGATTTTAATTATTAAGATTTTGAGGATTAAGAAGATTTTGAGATTAATTATTGAAGATTTTAAGACTGCACTTTTAATACATTTTAGAAATCCGATCATCATCATTTAATTGCAAAGATTAGAAATAAATTAAATTTGTAATAATTTTAATATGAAAATAACAAAATAATATTTCTTTTAAAGATCAACAGTATTATTTTGATTTATTTTAGAAATCCAACCTCGATAATTTTTTGCTTAAAAATATTATATCATATTTATTATATCAGTTAAGTAAATAATTTAACAAACACATAATACAAGCTATCAAAAGATTACCATCATTATGAACCTAGAATAAGAATAATATCCAGCGACTGAACGATTCGTCATGAAAACAACTATTTTGAATTTATATTCATTTCTTATTCATTATTTAAATTCATTATATCAGCAGACACTGAAATGAAACTGAATAGCGAAATGACGGAACACAGTATTTTTCATTATTAAAATAATAGAAACAGGTTTCAAACAATCATTAGATCTGTTACAGTTTTTTAATTGCATCAAAACAAGTAATCTTTTCACCAAAGAAAACAGCAATAAAGAACAAAGCCAGGTTTAAAAGTAAAGGACGAAAAACACCACTATCATTCATTGAATAATAATTTTTACATCCATACATCCAAGAAAAAAAATGTCGCATTAAAATTCCAGGTAATCTGATTGGACAACAGATGTTATTTGGAAACCTACTGCTAAATCACTGAGTCATGAGCTCTTTCAATGGCACAGAGATGGTAATGGGTTGCCACTTTTTCGACACGCTTCAGAGCGCTGCGGGAAGAGAAGAAAAAAAACAGCAGCGAAAATAAAAAAAGTAGCAGCTAACGGGACATGTTAATGCTTGCTGGAAACGTGACGTTACTCTTTATGACGCTCTTTGTTCACATCCTTTTAAATTGTGTTACAACAGGCAGATGTTGATCGAAGAGTTATCATCTCGGAAAGAGCCGTCGAAACTGGGTAATTAGAATTTAAAAGCGAGAGTGGAAAAAAGATTTAATGGAATCTCAGGGGGGAAATATGTGCCGCTATAAGTATACATCGTTATGGACGAAATAAGTTTGTAAAAAGAAACATAATAAGCAGTTTAAATTAAAGCTCAGCTCTTTTAGTGAATAATTTAAAAATTTTCTATTTATTTTATTATTTTCCAATTTGTAATTACATTTAAAAAATTCATGCCCCAATAAGGGAGAAAAATATTGTTACTTACGAGTAACTGCAATCACCCAAATAAAATAAATTGTGCTGTTGAAACTAAAATCTTAGAAGGGATAAGTGATACCTTACCTTAAAAGAGTAAGACCGACATTCTCAGAATACACAAGTTTATATTTAATATATTACTTTATTATATAAACACTAAAAAAGTTTATGAACCGAAAAGATAACCTTGTAACCGCAATAGACTCCCATAATCAAATAATGGTTCTTTTCCTCCTCATTACATTTAAAGAGTAATCGTTTTCCATATACGCAGGGAATAAAATATTGACATCCCGACATTTCCCCACCTTCGTCCTTCAGTTCGGGTCGCATGGAGCTCTAGTCACAGCGTGAAAAGAAATTGCTCGCATACATTATGTATTACGCTTCTTTGGATTCTTTTTAACTTTTCCCTTCCTTCTTTTGCGTTGCTCGCGGAATTCCCCACCAAAAGAGCAATTCGGTATTCGTTTTCCATCTACTTTTCAAAGAGGGGGCAGTTTTTCACCCAGCCCAAACGGTTCTTATTGGTTTGATCTGTGTAAAAAATTTTTTATAGTCGTTTAGAAATCACGGTACCAAAGTTGATACATTTAAACTTCTTTTTTGTTCTGAAGTTAAAAGAAAGAAGTTATTAAGTTACAGAAGATTAAATTTGAGTTCATGAAGACTTAAATTTTAAAATGCCAAGATTGATAGCATAAAATTTAAATTAGTATTCCAAGTTAAAAACTTGCACGAAGCGAAATTTCGTGCATAAAAATTAAAACCACAATAAAGTAAAAAAGTTGTATTTTATACTCAAATGCAATCAGACACTTTTATATATACTTTTAATAAATTTTATATTTAAAAAATGTAATCATGCAACGTAAAGACTAATTCCTATTTGTTGAAGGTTTCGATAAAGTATATTTTTTAAAATTTCTTTTCATCAAAAGAATTGAATTCAATTTCACACACTTAATAACAATTTAAATTATTTCAAATTCCTGCAATGAACTAACTACTCCTGGTTATTAAAAGACAAAATCTTAAAAAACATCAAACAATTTAAATTTAAAAAGGGACAAAGATATTATAAAGAAATGCATCAATAAAGGAAAGTATTCTTTGCCCACATAAAAAAAACACTTACTAATGAAAACATAATAGCTCTATGGAATAAAATTAAGATGAAAATTGATAAGAGGAGACAAAAGAAATTTCACTCTAAATTTTTACGATACTAAGTTGTATTATAAGTCTAATTTTATGTTGTTTATTTAATAACATAATTTTTTAGGTAGAAAATATAAGCTTAAAATTTAAAACTATTCAGCTTGCTGATCCATATGATACCAGTTATCATATGGATCATTTGAAAAAAAAATGCAATAATTCAAGTTTTAAGAGGAAGTTTTTTACATATATATGAAACAGTCAAATTATTGTAATTTAATGCAAATGATTTAGGAATGAAATTTAATCGTTTTATTTAATTTTCAATATAAAAACTTATATATTTATTCTAAAAATACTGTTTAATGACAAAAATATTCATACAAAGAACCCTAAACGAAAGTATCAGTAAACTCAAGTATTATTCTTAAAGCTAGACAAAATATGGAGCATTCAAAAATGTCATGGAAACTTAACAACATCGAATACGAAAACTACACTTAAACTGACATGTACGACACACTTTGTTTATATAAAAGTACTTTTAAAAGAGTTCCAAATGCTTTCTCCCCAGACTAGGATTAGAAAAAGACAAAAGGTCAGCCATGTTTGGCTTTCATGGATAAACTTTCAGCAAACAACTGGAAACCAGACATTTCTGTTATAGCGTTATATTTGCATGAGAACATATAAATAAAGCTTTCATATATGATCTGTCAATGAAAGATTACTTAGTAACAAAAAATAATACATTTGATAACAATAAGTTTTAAAAAATCGGGGAAAGATAACTTTTTAAATAACAAGGAAACGATAATAACAATTTATACTATTAACCAATATGTTGATAATACTTTAAAGTACTTTTATTGAATAATGTATGAATAATTGTTTTTCCTTCTACTATCACTGCGAATATCAAATGTGATCTGTTAGTAATTTGTAATGAAATTCCGCGAACGCTCAAGCAAAATCACACACAACTGATTATAAGTTTTCCCCCAAAAAAGCTCAATCATAAGTTCTCTACCATAATTAGGTAATTACCTATAATTTGTATTTTAAATTGTAACTCCAATATAAAAAACTGAAAAATATATTAGTTACAATATATTTTTAATACAAAACTTTATTTAGTATTAAACGTTTCTAACTAAATTAAAATAAATAATATTTCGTTTATAAAATAAATGTAAATCATAGATAATTACTATTACGTTCGTATAAGTAATCAAAATTATTGTCGCATAATGAATACGTAAAAATTTGTAATTGTGATACTAAAAATTTAACATAAAAAATTTTAAAAATTTAGTTGACAAGTAAAGCTATTATTAAATGCTGGATTTTACGACACATCTTTATTACAAAACTTTTAAAAATTATTACGAGTAATTAATTATTATTTCACACAGAAAAATTTATATACTATAATAATATAATACACTAATACGAAAATCGAAAAAAATATTTGTTTAATGCGTATAGTATACGATACACAAAAATATACACATGAATGATCTATTGAACCCAAAACAAGCTAAATTTGATAGGAAATACTGTTTGCATATCAAGTAAAACAGAAAATTTGTAAGTTAAATAATAATAAATCAATGGAACGCCAGTGCAAATTATTAATTTTATTTTAAGAATACAGAGATAGCAAATTTATAAAAATAAAACCGAGTTACAACACATCTGGTTAAATAAAATACAACTGTTTGTCGGAAAGGATGAAGTATGTGCACTGCAATACAGATATAATTTGAATACAAAAGTCCAGCTAGCATCATCTCGAAACCCAGCAAACAGCATAATAACCTCACTCAAACGCTGGGATCCCAATCGCAAATTAGCGCCGAGCAGGGAAACATAATAAAATCCCACTCCAAAATTAATATCGTCTGCGATGACACTCGTTATAATGGCATCTGCGGTGGCAGCGCAATTCATCTCGGTGGAAGGGGGATTACATGCGCTCAAATAACAACCGCCACTCGCGGATGTATAATTCAGAATTCATCAGAGAGAGAGAGATTGGGGCAACTTCAAACCCGCGCTCGACTAGAAATAACTCAACACTACTCGATTTGGATATGGGGGGGGCATAAACCGTGGTTCAAATGCTTCATTTGAATGAATGACTGCGATTGATCGCGACTTCGGAAAGGGATTTTTCTCCAGGGATGATAAAAAGATTTCGTGAGATATGAAATTACTATTAGAAGGTGGCCGATTAAATTCGGAAGAAAATTTTTTGCAAGTTATTAAGAAATCAATATAATTTCTCAGAGTATGAATAAAACAAGATTGAAAGAGAATCAATCCTATCTGATTTTAGGTAAAAAGGCAGAAGAAGAATTAAAAAATACCCGTTATTACAGCATTAATGCAAAGCCAAATTATACTTTGAACGTCTTTTAGTCAATTAATGCAGATGAGGAATTGCAAGACATTCATTACAGAAGTAATACAAAGCCAAACTATACTTCTAACGTATTTCAGAAAATTAATATCAGTTCATATTAAATTACTATCTAGAAATATTCTTACCTAAAATTTGTTTATTTATTTGTCTAGATGGGTTTATAAAAATATTGTCTACCATCAATCGAATCTCTAATCAACTATTATTCGGCTTGAATGTAATAAAAATTCATAAATTAATAGCATAATACTTAATATTAAATTCAAAAAGTAGACAAGAAAGGTAAAGTACTTATATAAACGATCTACAGTCATTCTACTCCATTTTTTAAAGCTTGACAGTCTTTTTTCGTGCCATTTTACTTCCCTTTCTCATCTATTTCTCCCCAACCGCGATCCTTACATTTCGCGAATACAATAGAAAAGATCCTGATATTAGGTCACACAGCTTGGCATTCATCCTCCTCGTTCTTCTTCTTCCCTCCCCACCAAAGGTATCAAGGTTAAAAAAGGAAAAAGGTCGGCAACATGGTTTTGAATTCTAGCCAAACGATAAAATCCCACACATTTAGAGGAAAAGTCGAAACGTATGGCTTTTTGCATACCAATTAAACCCACATTTGCATAAATGAAACAGGAAAATGCTACATTTTGGGATAGAAGATTTAGAGAAACTGTTTATCTGTCGGAAAGAAAACATCCTCGTTGTAAAAACGTTTAATGACATAAATTTCTAAAAGAGCCTTTTTACAGAATAAAATATTTATCAAAACACAATTATTCAACTACTTTCCTACATCGAATCTATTGCAAAACATTAAAGTACCTATACAAATTTTGAAACTGTATTATCAGACTATCTTGCTTAAAGATAATTTTTATTAACCATACAAAAAAATATTTTCTTCTCTTTCCTACATATTTATTGAACACGTGATATTAATATGACATTTATTTAAATGATGCAAATTTTGGAGCTGTTTTATAATTTGTATCTTTCATTAGATAATTTGTAGTAACGTAGCAAAAACAAATTATAACACAATTCTTAATCCCACTTTTCTACCTATTTACTGCGAATATATATAATAAAAAATCATTTATTCACACAAGTTTTCATTTGCCCTTTCCTAAGTACGAAACTATTAAATAACAATAATATAACGACCTTTTGCATTTCCCTAATTATGTTAAATATAATAAATCGAGAGAAATACATTTAAAATATGAAGGGGGAAATTTAAAAAATTATTTTCTGGAATTCTATTGTCTTAGCAAGAAATGAAAACTGCGTTCGAAAATTCCACAAATTTCTTTAAAACGGCATTACATCATGTTTTAACGATAATAATGTCCATTTGGAAAATCGAGCTTTTATCCAACAAAGGTATTTTCTGAGATAAAAATAGATAAAAGTAACTAAGCTTTCGAAACATTTGACAGGCTAGTAAAAAAAGATAGCAGTTAAATTTATTTAATATCCATTATTTTAAATTCGGATGAAGGTAAATTCGAGAACAATGCATAGGTAGTTAAAAATAACGTTATCCTTTTCATCAAATAAACATAACAATGACAAAAGATAAAAAAGAAACTGCAAATTAAAACAAATATTAGATTGTTTGGCTAACGATAACTATATACTTTTATAAATCGTAAGATACAACTCCGAAGAAAAAAAACTTAAAAAAAAGTATATTCCTTCACTTATTGAAAAGAAAATAGTTAGTGCAGTCCAAAGAATGTTGAACAATCTAAGATCTAAGCAATTAACCATACGGGTGACAGCTGAACCATTTTTCTTAAAGAACACGATACTTTTTTATAGTCATTATTAATTTGAGCTTATTATTCTTTCTCCCATGCTGGTTCCTACAAACAAAATAACAAGTACGTTGACGCAGAAATTCATCCAGTATTAATATATTCCAAAGGCAGTTTATCAAGATGCTTGTCTTTTCAATGCAAGGGATACTTAGAAGATGAATATTTTAATATATATGCAGAGATCGCTAGATTGTCTTTTATGAGTATAGGCAGATATGGATGTAATTATTTTAGAGGAATATGGGAATTTGAAATAGTTTCATTATGTCGTACTCAAAATATGGCACTTAACAATTTAGATTTTCTCATTCAAATTTCTTCCGAAATTAATGAAAGAAATGTCTAATATTTTTCAGGGAATTTTTTTTACTTTTAATTTTTTATACGAAATGATGAACCAGCAAATACCTTAAATTTTCTAAATAATAAATAAAAACATTCTGAATTTACCAGAAACTTCAAAATACTTCACGTACAACAAATATCTTTCAAAAATCAAACTTTAAAATGTGACAAAAACAAACGATTAAGTTTTCTAAAATGTTTCCCTTTTCACAAAGGTTGACAAGTCTACTTCCTTTTAAGATCAAAACTGAATAGATAGCTTTCTGATATTTAAAAGAAAACACGATCATTAAATAGCAGTTAGGTGAAGTAGGTTCTTTTCATTTCACAGAAAGATTTCGTTCCGTTTTAGTCGCGGTCGGTACATTCATTCAATTGATGTAACACGACAGACATGATTACACAAGAGGGAAAGTGAAATGCGTTTAACCTGGAAACAGTTTCCCAGACCTTTCTTTTGGCTGGAGTAAGTCTTTGAACTCCAGTTTAGAAGAAAACGTTTCACTTGCTGCAAACACCGTGAAAATAAAAAAAAGTCACAAATTACGAGATGACTATTAAAAATCAAATGATACATAGAAATAAAATAATGGTGGATTTCAGTAATTTTTGTTTTAAAATAAAATTTAACGAGCATAAAGAATTGAATCCCATTTAATAACAGCAATTCCTATGCGCACAGACTTTTAATTTTCCAATTTTATAAAACGTTCGCTCTTATGAAATTTAGATGAATAATAAAGAAAAACAGCTTAACTGGATTCGACAATAATTACAATCTTTATTTTTAAATTCCATTATTACTTTAGTTGTAAATTACAAATTTTGTTTCCTAACAAAATACTTTTAAAACAAATTGAAAATAGCTTTAAAATTATATGTTAAATAAGTGATTAGTTTTAAATTTCTTACTTATTAGCAGAAATAAATTGTATGCTTGTTATTAAATTAATTGATAAGATATTATAAATAAATTTCAAAGTTATAGCATTAATGGTTGCCTACTGTTCATTAAAATTTCAAAATTTTATTCATTTTTAAAAAGTAATAACAAATATTGATTTTATTCATGTAATAAATAATAAACAACAAAACAGTCTAAATTTCTCTTTTTTTCATATTTATTATTAATTTTCCAAATTCTTATTCGAATTGTAATGTCATGTGTATTCATCCTACCTCATTCTAAGCCTACTTAAATCTTTGGTAATAAAAAATTAATTTTATTAATGAGTAATTCAAAACAACATTTAATAACCCACAACATACGCTAAGATAGCTATGAGTCTAAAATACATCTCGAAAATATTCTCAGAAAAGATGAAAAGTAAAATATTTCGAAAGATTCGAACAATTTAAACAAAAAACATTAAAGAATTTTTAAGGAGAATAAAAATTTCAAAAGAATGTTGAGGAATCAAATAAGCACGGGTTCAAAAACAACCCTTCCCTTCTGGTATGTTAAATTCTCTAGATCTCTTTCGGTTCGAGGACAAAAACAAACAAGAAAATGCAAAGCGAGATGAGGGAAATCTGCTTTCCAGAAAATTTCCGGTTTCCCAAAACGCTTCCAGAAACAATAATTGAAAAAGGTACCTTCATTTCACATAACAACAGAAAAGAATCGATGAGAACGGCCATTTTTATTTTTATTGTTTCGGGTGTGCTGTTCTTGGACAAAAGGAATGAAAAGAAACAAGTTAAACAGGGAGGGAGCTCTCGGAGGCAAAGAATAAGAATCCCTTTTCGAACACAGCAACCCTTGAGTTGCTCCGAACGCGAGCACTCTGGAGACTGTCAAAATAAGAGGTTTATCTTTCGCTGTGTGAGCTCTAACGATTAAACAAAAGAGTTGACAATCTTCAGAATTCAAATTGTTTTTTTGTGCTTACGCAAATTTAGATTTGAGTTAGAAAATACCAGTTCATATAAAAATTTGGGTTGTGATTTGGGAAATAAATGTATAACATGGTGAGTTTTTTGAAGTTTCATATGCCCGCCTTGATAGCGTTTTAAAGGAAATAAGAGGAATTCCATGCTTAATAAAACACGTACAACTTTGAATTAGGATCAAAATATCAAATTTGAATAACAAGAAAGGAGGTTTTTGTTACAAATATTATACCACAAGACCACAAGTAGATAAATTATTTTATATTGTTCAGGGAAATTAGTTCTTCAATTCCTGCTCAGAAATAAAAACATCATTTATCCATACCTAATAAGGTCACTAAAATAAAATTTCACATAAACATTTAAAATGAAGGAGAGGAGAATGCATATATAATATTTATTTAATATTTTTATGGAGAGATTATATATCAAGACAATTTTTAGACACAAATAAAATAACATATAAAAAGAAATGGTTTCAAATGAATTTGTAAATGTCTTTTAAAATTTAAAAACATATTTTAGTTCAATTTTTCCCAAAAGGATATTTCACGAATGCTTGAACTTGAAACAATCATTAAATATCTAGATGCACTTTTTTGTTCTTTTAAGAACGCTAGATTTTTTATTAGCGCTATATTTTCATAAAGTATATGTATAGCAGCACATCTGGGAAAACCAACAGCAATCATGAATGTGACATTAACACTCGACATACCATTTCCCTTTGTGGTACAACACAAAAAAGTCAATGCGTGGTTTGAGAGCTATACATTCCGAAATTCGTTAAATGACCTATCTGGAACGTGCACACAGATCACAGCTGCTCAAAATGCAAACACAAAACTCTCCAGAATCGGGATCACATAAATATTCAGCTGCACAGCGTTAGGCCAGCCAACCAAATCAAGAGCGTGATTCAGAAGGAAAAATACTAATTTCACCCTAAATCACCCCAGTTGGCCGAAACCGGCCCCTTTTTTGCGAAAATGAAAGAAACGGACATCATGCATACGCAAACATCGAGTCAATCAGAATAAACAGCGATATGTAGGAGCTCGCAAGAGAGAGAGAGAACAATAAATAATAAAGAAGAAAGCATTTCCTTTTAGCACAAAATTAATCGGCACTATTTCCTTGAAGCAGAAAGAGCAAGTTGGGAGAAGTTGGTTGAATTTTGATTCACGGACGGGTTGCCAGGAGCTGGCGTGAAGTGCTTCCCCTCCAGACGCCAGGACTCGCCAAGAAGAGGGAAATAAGGTGCATGCCAGCATTTCCGAAAATAATGCATGTTTAGTGGCAAAGCCTCTTTGGCATTTCCGTTTTCGCACTTAACGAAGGAAATGAAAACAATTTCTCTGGGCTCAGTGATTCTTTCATTAATGGCCTTCTTTATTTGTATTGGTATACTGATAATTACTTTCTTACTTCAAGAATAGATCCTCAAAAAATAAAAACAATTGAACAATTATTCTCTCTAACATATCCTTATCATTTCATTCATTACAATTAAAATGATTTAGAAAAATATTCATAAGAGATTATAGTCTAAACAAACTATGATAGCAAATAAATTGAAATACATTATAAAAAGGATGAAAAATTAATTATTTATTGGTAATTTTATTATTCAACTATTATTCAACGCAATTTTTTAATATTAAATTACCTCAATTAGAAAACTTCTAGTAGTTATATAGAAATACTTTCTAAAAGAATATTTTAAGCTTTCTAATGAATTCTTAAAAGATAAAATCTATCTGAATTGAGCAAAACGTTTTACTTTGGAATATATAATGAGAAAGATTCTTGTGCATACATAATTACATCTCATAACCTAATTTTCTTCATATAAAAACTAAAAGCAGAAACGTATCCGCTCTACTTAATTTTGATTACACGCTTGAAGATCTATTCTAATTAAAAAAAAGTAATAATTTCATATTTAAAACTATAAACTACGAAAGCCAGTATTAAAACCAGAAATAAAATGATCTCGACTTTTTGAACTAGTTTTCAATTTGGGGTCTTATTGTTTTGGAAACGAACTCGTAAAATAACTAATATAAAGTATATAAGGAATTAATTCCCCGTTAAAATTCGATTTGTATTAGTTTCGTAGTTAATTTGTTTTTTAATCAATTTGTATTTTTACTTTACAGCATTAGGCACAAAATTTTACATACATTTTACTTTGGAAAATAGTTAATACAGACAATTTATCTTTATCGAGTCTCTAAAATACGATATTCTTAAAAATTGAACAGAAAATTATACACTTTATTATTTATATTTGTTTTTAATCAATTTGTATTTTTACTTTACAGCATTAGGCACAAAATTTTACATTTATTTTACTTTAAAAATAGTTAATACAGACAATTTATCTTGATCGAGTCTCTAAAATACGATATTCTTAAAAATTGAACAGAAAATTACACACTTTATTATTTATATTAATTATGTGACGTGAATAATCTTGTTCATCCATTAAAATATTAAATGCTTTAAAACTTTAAATAAGTTTATACTATATAACATCAAGTTTATTTTTACTGAAACAAATTTGTGAAAGGGTAAGATATTGAAATATACAAACAAAATGTTTTACCAAATATTAAAAATAAAATTTAAAACTAATAACAAAAAGAACACAACATATCTTAGCATTGATGAAATCCCATTTAAAACGAGTCGAGCATAAGTAATTCAATACTCAACTCATCCGAAATTAACTCATTAAAAATGCCTTTTCAAAACGTATCAATTTTAAAACCCAGTAGCCGAGCCAAGAACTCCGAAAGTTCAACTTCAATATTTAACTTTCCCTCTAAGTAAAGTAGGACTAAAAGAGAGAGATACACTGTGACGCCATAATCAACTAACTGTGCGATCAATACATGAAAGCGCCAAGGGAGCCCTCATGTAAGCTACTGGCCGCCAATTTCGGTAAACTATCTGTGCATTAATGCGCTGACTAATGCTCTAGATTAGAAATTTGGTTTGGTAGCCAGTGGCTCCTGGGGCCCTTAATTTTGGTCGCCAACTCTACACTTTTGGGAGCCAAAATAAAATAGCAACTTTTGAGAATAACGATTAAACCACATTCACGTGTTAGGTTAATTGGAAGAATTGTACTTAATAAGTTACTGTAAAATCAGACTGCTGAAACAAAATTTAGCTTAAATATTCAAAAATCTTCACTAAAAGACAGTAAGAGAGTAATATATCCAAAAAAATTGCAAATGAATACTGAAATGAATTATTATTTATTTATTTTATATAGTTACTATACTTTAAACTACCAATTAATTGCACAAAATTATAAGATCAAAAATGTAATTTTTATACTACAATGAAAAAAAAATTTAAAATTAATCTTGAAAGTCTTGGCGACGAATGCGCCCGTTTTCTAAAGAGGTTTTACACCACATATTAATTGTATATTCATTATAATTCATCATAATATTCATTCCCATAATATCCTTCATATCGGACCATACTCTCTCTCTACATCAGTATTACTTGATGGAATACATAATAACACATCCAGCAGTTTCCTCATGGTAACCATGTGTTGCAAAGAGTCGCATAGTATTTTCCTCAGTCTAAGAAAGTCAGTTTTTTCTTTAAAGTGGGATTTAATGACAGGTTTAAGTTCCTGAAATTCCAGAACAGCAGATGAGGACTCCAAATTAAACATTTGGCATACTTTTTTTAGATGGTCAACATTGTCATAATCAGACAATTCCTTGTCATCATCCGGCATGAATGCGGAATCCATCACCTCAAAACAAGTTACCAAAATTTTTGCTGAATCTGATGACACTTTCAGGCGGTTACCCAAATTTTTGCAAATATTTTCCAAGAATTCTTTTCCTTGCTCCCAAGGGTTTGAAAGAAAGTTTCTTTTGTTGGATAGCTTTAAATCCTGGCCCTTAAAGCTCCATTTACAGGGTTCATACACATTTTCAGAAATCAAAATCAAGGAGTATTCCAGGAGTTTTCTTAAAAAATTCAAGGAGTGCCTTTTTACATAACTTAAGAAAGACAAATTTTTTACACAGCTTCAAACACGCACTATGCCAATTACATTCCCAAATCAGGTTTTAAAACCACTTTAAAAGTCAAAATGTAACTAAAATAAAATAAAAATAAAAGAAATTAGTTAATGGAATAGTTATTTAAGTATAATAATTAAATTGCAAAAACGATATTGTCAAAAACTTTAAATTAAATAAAAAAAGTAAGAAATTAGTATTTTTGAAGGTTTTTTTAGAATCTGAAATCAGATCAGATACCTAAAACTTGTTATAATCTAACAAGATTTAAAAAAAGCAACATTGTGTTATCATCTTATTGAGTTGATATAAAGCGACCTTTTAGTAAAAATTTACAACTTAGAAAATCATCTTAAGTTGAAAATACTGACTAAAATAGAGAACAAAATAATCTTATTAGACTTATCAGGCTGCTCTAACCAAAGTAAAGTTGTTTTTTCTGCACCGCCGTTGAACCTAACTTCAACAGATGCCGTAGGAAAAGCAGTCGCGGGAAAAACGGAACTGTCGCGAAAAATCGTTATTTTCCCGATTTCCGGAACATCGGACATGTTGTGGGCTTCTAACCACGGTTAAGTTGTTTTTTCTACACCGCAATAAGGACGCAAGAAGAAGCCAACTTGAATCGGCACACGCGGCCGTCCACGAAAGTCGCGGGAAGAACGGAACACTCCCGCAAAAAAACGAAGCTTTCGCGAAAAATCGCGATTTTTCCCGACTTTTTAACGGACTAAAAGGAAATGGCTAGTCACCACAGTGGCGACTGCATCTAGAAATTTTGATCGCCAAAACTTTTTGTTGGTCGCCTACTGGCGACTGGCGACCGTTAATCTCGACCTCTAGCGCTGACCGATACTCATTACCCACTGAAGGCGAAACTAAGTTGCATTATTAATGCAACGCAATATCAACGAACAAACACTTTGATCAGATAACATACCAGATTCCATTACTAGTAATGGACGCGGAAACATCATTATCTTATTTCTTCCCTTATCACGGAATTTCGTGAGAGGGATGAAGATAAGAAATGTTGGCAGTTGTGGAGAGAAAAACCGCCGCGATGCACTTTTTATCGAATCCGAAGCGATACCTCTTCCCCTGAGGAAATGGTCGAATCAGAATCACCTAATTTATTTATTATTGTCAGGTACGCTAGTATTAAAACAAATAGAGAATTTACGGATCTGATTAATGTTGCTCGTAAAAATGCACTTTAGATGTTATAAATGTCCAAAATAATGTCTCACAATTTTATGATAATGGTATTTTAATAAAGCTAAAATGAGATAGAAACTATGTAAAAACAATTTCCTTTATAGTTCCTTTTAGTGTAAACAAAACCAGAAATTATTAAGTAATGCGTTATTCCATTAATGCATCAAAAAAATGTTTCAAGGTTCTAATAGAAAAATCACAAAATTCAACACCCTGATAAACGTGTTGTCAAATAATATTTACTAAAGAACTTATAAAGATTTAATTTTGAGGGGGAAATATTAATTATTAATTATTATTATTAATTATTATTAAAGTAATAACGATTCGTAGTTAATTTATTAATCCTGCAACAATATTTTAGCTCATTGAAGCACTTAAGGTATCCGACTGGTCTAGGAGACATTTTTAAAAAATATTCCTTAAATAAATTTTAAAAGGTTATTTTGTAATAGGATATGTTTCAAAACTACAAAAAAACTAAAAAGCAAAATTTTTTAAAAATAATTTTTCAAAATATTGAGACATTTGTACGAAAATAAAGGCAAATTTTCACGTTACGCCAAACACGTTTATAAAAGTTCTAAATAAGATACAACATGTTGTTTGGCAGAAACTGAAGTTTATATACATACATCTGTGTCGTGAAGTACAGAAATTAAAATATTAACACAAGGTTCAGAGATACAGATGTTCAAAACCACCTTCTATGGAAATTTACCAAAAAAATCCGATATTTTATGCAAAACCAAAAATCCGATATTTTATGCAAAACCACTTGGAAAAAAGTTTTATTTAAGAATTGGCTTTAGATAATAGAACAAAACATTCATAATAATATGAACAACAAACTCAGAAAGTTTTGTAATCATACTTTAAATAGTATAGGAGAAATCACGTTTACCATGAACCCTACTGCTCAAAAATACCATTCCTCACAAAACGCGTGTAAAGATATTTCTGGCCACAGTATGAGATAGCTTTTTGGATACTAAAATTGGTGTAACTCTTTTTATAATTTAGTTAGGATAAAAAGTAAGACATTTTTGGAAACCTTATTAAACTGTCTTCAAGAACGGATCATAAAATGTTTTTCACATTTTTTGAAAAAAAAAACGAGGATTTTAGACCAGTCGGATACCTTAAGTTTCAAATTCTAATTTATTCAACAACAGCACATAACACGACAGTACACAACAGGAAAAAAAACGACAATGGAAAAAAACACTGACAGATTTTTTAATATTAAACTTTATATTAATTTTAATTAATAATATAATTAATTTATATTAATTTTAATTAATAATATAATTAATTTATATTAATTTTAATTAATAATATAATTAATTTATATTAATTTTAATTATAAACTTATAATTAAATTAATATTAAAAACTTATAGTAATTTATTTTATTTTTCTATGTTCAATAACAATAAGTTTTTAATATTAATTTAATTATAAGTTTATTTTCCCATACTTCACATACAATAACTATTTTAACTAACTTCGTTTTACAATGAAGCAAAAATATCATGTATCGTAAAACAATAAATCAAATTAAGTTTTCATTGTGTTTAATAAAAAGAAAATTGGAAATTGATGAATAGGAATCGAGGAAATTTGAACCGTTGCTTAATAAATCAATATGGTGTAGAAAAGAGAAAAGCATTCGTTTATTCAATCAAGATTAACATCAAATGTCCCGAAATGCCCCGATGACAATTAAAAACCCCTACAGTTCACCTCTCAGCCATCTTTAAAACACTTTACATCATCCCTACTTTAGAACACAATCACTCCCGTCTCTCTCTCTGCAAACGAGATGAGGAAAAAAAACTCGGATGAGTTGGAGAAGGGAGAGAGAATAAAAAAAGACGTAAACAGTCAACAAAATAAAAAAAAGTAACATTAGTATCTTGGCGGGAGAGAGAAGAACACAAAGAGCGAAAGCAGCGTTTTGGCGCCGCTCCAAAACGAATGTATGATTTGATGGAGCGGTGAATGGCTGAAGAGTTGGAAATAACTAAGCCGTAACAAGATTGTGCTCATTCGGCTATTAAGCGCTCTTCTAGGCGCGGCGGAAATTGGAAACGCCAGGTTTTCCGTGGCCAGATCTCCGAGAGCTTTAATTTTATCGATTACTTCAATACGAAGTAGAATAATCACTAAAGGTGAAGGATATCATCGTTGGTGATGAAGTGCAGTTCGGATAAATTTTGGGAAAATGGATTCAGTTAAGGTAAATGATGAGCTCGAGTGTTGAAATTCGTTTCGATCTATTTTCGTGTTTAATAATACTAACTTGTTTATTTCAATAAAATGTATTGTTTGAACGGAATGAATACCTCTATTTTGTTCGTAAGGTAACAATTATTTACGACACATTATATTTAGTTACATCAACATTTGCAAAACCTTTAAGCGCAAAGTAAATTATTATTAATTATTAACTAAAATTATTGGGATGAAAAATATTAAATAAATTTTCCACCGTATTTTTTTTCAAAAGACATAAATAAAGTAATATATAAATTAATTGACTCGATTTTTTAAATTGAAGATGGTCCAATTAAATAATTTCAAAAAATACTAATTAATTAATTTTATTATAATGATACTTTACTTATATTAATTGACTCAAGATTAATTTATTGAAGAAAAACACATTAAATATTTTCGTCAAGTCTAGAAAAATCTAAAAAGCTCTGTGAAGAAGTTTTTATACGGTAACCAGGCAGGCTGATTCAAGGAGGAGAAATGGAAAGATAAGATTACACTCCAATATAAACACCAAATACCCTTGCATGGAAGCTCAATAAACGCATATAACAACAAACGCTTCATGACTTGACCATGTTTGTCAACAGATGTAAAAATGGAATGGATTTCCCAACGAGATCGCTTTAAAAAAAGAAGGAATTTTTATATTAAGGAAGGAAACAAAACAAGGAATTTAGTATAAAATTTTTTACAAGAATTTTTAGTATAAATATTTATACAAGGAATATTTTTACTAAATTTACACAATTACGTAATTGCGTGATTGATTATTTTAGAAATATGATAATTAAGTTTATGCTTATCACAACCTTACCTTGATTTCATTTCCAAAATGAAAGTTGATAAAAAAACGTTCAGTTATATATATGTTGTGTAAATGTAGTTAACAAATAAAAATTATCATATCCCGTTGAAGATTCTACAAGTTAAAGATAAAAACTAATTTCGCCAATTATAGCTATGATGATATCCAATATTACACTGTAAAAAAAACTGTAGAAAAACAGAAATTTCAATAACAGTGACTTTATGTTTACAGAGATATTCTGTCATGTAACATTCCCACCGGACTTCTATTTATTTTATGTAAAATAACAGCTTTTGCCTAGTTTTTTAGCTTATCTGTACTTAAACAGAAACTTACTGCATTGAAAACCAATACAGCTATTGGCAACGTTATACTGAATCTTCTTTGGTTCAGTGGTAGCGTGCGTGCTTAGCATGCGGTAGGTCGCGGGTTCTATTCCCGGATATCAATTAATTAAAATAAAAAAACTCTACTAAAATAAGTGCAAGCGCACAAGCAGAAAATTACTGAGAGGCAACAGAAAAATCTGTAGCCCACTTGACAGAAAGTTCCTTTTTACAGCATTTACCTGTAGGTTACAGCTTTTTTCTGTTTACAGGATTTTTCAACCTACAGATTTTTTCTGGCAACTTTTGCTGCCAGAAATTTTCTGTTTTTTTGCAGGATTATTTTTTACAGTGTACCTAAATTCAATTGTAATTTTTATAATAAATATGTCGCTGTCAAATACCACTCAAAAATTAT
Source organism: Tetragnatha versicolor (assembly GCA_024610705.1). Lineage (NCBI taxonomy): Eukaryota > Metazoa > Arthropoda > Arachnida > Araneae > Tetragnathidae > Tetragnatha > Tetragnatha versicolor. Next base: position 16,734,270 of record JANDEH010000011.1, on the reverse strand, counting down.
ATAAACAACGTACAAAATAAAAATATATTTACGAGTAAAAAAAAACAAAACATTGAAGAAAACTTTTAAAACGTAACTTTTACTTTAAAACTAATTATTTATAATTTATGAGTAAAATTACTACATGAAAAGACGAACGCGCTACTCATAACCATTTTAATACGATATTAGAGTTTTCAGCACACAATTCCTCCTTTCCGCCAACACAAAAGAGTCGGGAGGTCCCCCAACAAAAAAAGGGAGAACCTGCCAGAGATAAAAACCTGCCGAAGCGCTTTGGTTATTGGGCTTTTTGCACTCACTCTCTTCGTCTTCCCTGCATTGATCCAAAAGTGCAAGTCGCCCGAGTTTCCGAGTTTGCAAGGGGGGAGAACATTCTCTCTCCCCTCCCCCTACCACCGGAGGGGGGGGGTGTTCGAATGTAATCAACAGGGAGAAATAGATCATTCCACGAAGGGGGAGAGAAACAGACATGTCGCGTAAAAGGGCTATAATAGTCGAATCCAGAATGGCGGAATTTTGTTTTGTATCAACGGGAGTCACGGTAATAAAATTTGCAGTTGGGGGTGGTTGGAAATTAGCAAATTTGGAAGGGAGGGAGCACGAGGCGTTTCCTGTTGCCACTTCGTAGGACGTAAATGGCGATTGGTGAAGTTTTGAAATATTGGGGATTTAATAAAGCGATTGAGCATGGAACATTTCACCATCCACGTTTTCGAAGTAGCAATGATAGTTTGAAGAATGAACATTTGTTGACGGTTAAAATCAAGTGTGGAATAAAACTTCGCGTTTTTAAAATTGTACATACTACATTACATGAATTTTAAACCGATTTTATCATGATAACTCATTTTCAAATCTTCTATTATAAATTTGTACTTCTATACAATTAATTAAAAATGTAAATGTTACCATCTTAAAAGCAAAATATTTTATTCACGTGGCTGTTGCTTTAAACGTTACCGTTAGGTTGGATTTTACCGTCAAATGTTTTACATGGGATTTCAGTTTTCCGAACATTTTTTTTCTCAATAAATCTAAGTTATTTACACCAAAAAAATAAAGTATTTAATTTTAAAACATCAATGTTTAAATTTATTTTATTTACGTAAATTAACACTCATCGTTTATACAAATACGAATTCACACTGAAAAAAACGCATTCAAAATACAAAGATCTTGTACAAAAAAACAAAGTCTTAACCTATTTAAATCGAAAATCCACACATTCCAAAGCTACCCAGCTATCACTACAAGAACTCTAGCACCCCAGGGGACAGTATTTGGATTGGACCCCCTACAATAGGATACCCCATGAAGCCAGTCATTCCATTTATGTTTACTCAACTGTCAAGCAGTATGGCCATGCCCATCCAAACACTAATCCAAATCAAGCGGTCTGAATAGCGTAGCGCCAAGCCCTGAACTTGACCTCCCTGTGTATGGTCATTACAGTTGGGGTAACGAATGAATCACATTCACTTTTGCTGACTGGGGATTTTCTGAATCCGGCTAAAAAAATAATGCTTTAAAAATCCTAAAGCCCGCAAATGTAATCAATAAGTCTGATGTTTTAAAGAGATAGCAGTAAGCTTTTTTCTAAAGGTTAATACAGATCTCCTCCTTAGTAAGTATAAAATATTTATTTATGTAGCTATTTGTAATTTATTAACCAATCTGCAATAAAATTTTGGTTTTCTGATCTATAAAGGTTTCGAAGTCTGAGAAACAAATACTTGGAGGAAAAGTATTTTCAGTTCATATTTAAATAACTTGGTAGTAAAAAATTATTTAATTTAACAGTAATTAATTTGCACAATCAATCAAAACCAAATTAATACGAACTTGGGAATGAATGCTTTCAGATCTGATCGTATCCTCTAATCTAAAAAGACAAGGCCGAAATACAATTTTCCCTAAAGAGTAAAAACACAACCATGAAATGGCCAAGAGTCACGGGAGAAAAAAATCATCGCCAGTCCAGTCACACATGAAAGAACACCCGACATTTAATACATTAAAATGGAATACAGCTTCCTCCAAAGGAAATAAAACGGGAACAACCAATATCCTCTTCTGCCTCCAGCCAAAAAAAATGGCCCAATTTCTTTTTTTTTCACCCTTCGCGGACATTTTGAAAGCATCTTTATTGGATAAACTCCTCGGTACAATAACTTTCGCGTAAATTTGTTGAAAATGATTAACTTGATTACCATAAGATTTTTATTTTATAGAGGAGTTTTCAATATATACCATTGAAATAGCTGATGTATTAAATATTCTAAAAGTCTTTTTGTACAGAAATAAAGATTAAATAGTTGTTCATAATTAGCCTGAAACGGTGAATGACAGGTTTTGTTAAGCTAAAATATTGTAAATGATTGTGGGGTTGTTTTTCCGATTTTTTTCATACCATTAATAATTTCTCTGGGAATACTATGCATACAGGATTAGGGCACGAAATAATTCCAGGTATGCTACCAAATAATTCTAATTATTAAATACTTTAAACTAACATTTTAAAAATTATTATTTTTGTAAACAGTGGCTAAAGGAGTAACATATTAAACTTTTTTTAATTATAAATGTTAAACTTTTCATGATGGTTAAAAATTACCCATTACTTTTTATCACATAAAATGTAAGGAAGGTAATTAAATCCCATCTTGATTTCATAAATGGTAATTCAAAATATTTTAAGTCGGCAATGATAAAAATAATTAATAAACCGATTTAATATTTTCAGCGAAATAAAAACCATCAAGGAAAATAATACGACTAATAAAAGCAGGAATGCATTGTGAATGGGGTCAGAACAAAGCAACCAACAAATCAACCAAGTCCAAGCGGATGAACCGGACCATTAAAAAAAATTGCTAAGAGCTTAAAATAAAAAGCTAATATGTTCGTCCATTCCTTTCTCAAAAGCACAACAAAGAGAAACGCACAAGTATCACGAGGTAGAAAAAAACACCCAACTTATAAAAAAAATCTAAGCAAAAAAAAGAGATGAAATATAAGCCACAAGCTGAGTTGACCCCCAAGCGGCTACGTAACGTAGTCATCCACATACGCATAGGAAGCACGTAGCGTGCATTTATCAACAGGGGTGCACCCCAAATGTGGGCGGAGCTAACGCGTATTATGATGGGCTTCGATGGTTCCTCTTTCTTCCTTTTTCAACCTCCTTTTTTTATAAATACCGTTTTTGTGAAACGGGCCTCGAGGGCAAGAAAATCGTCTGCAGTTTTTTTCTTATCTCGCAAGAGGAAAACCTTGTCAAGAAGAAGCGGTGTATTCCGATTTACAAATAAACGACTCTTTTAGTCTTCAATTAATTAATTAATTAATTAAACAAATGTATTCTTGGAGAAAAGTACGTTTTAAATATGACGGGAATTAACTTAAGAGATAAATAAAAACATAAAATACTAATTAAATTTACATTAAATAATTGTAGCGTAACTATAAGAATCCGATTAATTTTATCCAAATGTATTTTTCACTAACACAGAAATTAGGGTACTTTTCCGTAAGCCGGGCGCAAGCGAAAAATCCCCATTAAAAATCACAAAAACCTTTATTAATAGGTATTTGTTTATAGTTGAACTTGTTTTTAGTTGTTGCACGATTATAAGAATGCATATTAATTTATTCTAATGTAATAATATAAATACACAGAAATCAGTAGTTATATAATTAATATAATATAGTATACAAGTTTAATTATAAAATCCAAAACACAGAAATTAGTTGAATACTAAAAAATAAAATGTCTAGATAAAATTCTTAAAAAAAATCTGAAATGCAACAAATTATTCTTGACATTAACTACACTTACTTTGATGACTAACTCTAATAAAAAAAGAACGGATGTTTTCACTATCTTCTTTCAAACGAGATTATTTAACCTGTGATAAAATGAATTTCGGTAAAAAAAATACCTGCTTTGTTTTCATCATAGCAATTTTACTCTTAAAGGTAGTTACAGAATAGCTTATTCTTTCAGCTCTGATAAGAACAAAATAGATAACTAGGCAACATCGGGTGAAAGTGGCAGATAAAAGTAGGATAGATAAGAAGAAAATCACAGACGATTTTTATTCTAAAATAACTATAGAAATTTAGTATTACAAATATTGTGAACCAATTGGTCTTCAAATTTAAAAAACAATAATATCTGAAATACATCGGATCTGTTAAGGAAAGTTGAAAGGTCAATGATATAGTACCATTAACAAATTATATTAACTGGAATAGAAAATTGAAGCTAAAAAAGAATAATTAAAAACGCTGAAATAAATTATTGTTATTCATTCGAAAATATCAAAACTTAAAAATGTATTAATATTTGTTAAACGGTAATAATGCAATTAATAAAATTTAAATTTTCAGAAACTATATTTAAAGACTACAGCAATTCAAAGATAAACCAAAGATTTAAACTCCGCAAATAATAAATTAAGAAGCCGAAAGGCATATTCCTCCGCAGGTTTAACCCGCGAAAGGAAACTTAATTGCACAACTAACGAGCTCGGTCGGAGCAGTCGACAAAATCAATTCCACTCCAACCCTCCGAAAGCGCAACATAAAAAAACACCAGAGGGAGCGATCCAACAACTCGACTCAAACAACGTAAAACGTACCCGAACGCAATGAAATACATAAACGCTCAATAATGCAGAGCTGAGAGAGAATAATCAATATTGCAGATAATATAAATATACGCGGAGAAAATTTCTAATATATTACTTCCCTATCCACCTGATTCAGCTTTATTGATTTTTTGATACTTGGGCATTGAATTCTGCGCTCGTAGCACTTAAAACCGCCATGATGACAGAAATGTTACGAAATCTTATTTTTATCGCAGGAAGAAAACCAACATATGTCGAGCCGAACGTTTCGGTAGAAAAAAAACTTCGTTACCATTGTGTCCCCGATGTTATAGAACTTTTATTTTTAATACCTTTAAAAAAATAAGGATGATACGATCCGAAAATAAATGAAAATTTATTCATCCATAATATTTAAATATAAAGAGTAGTAGTTTATTCATAACCTTTTATAAAACGATCGGCGAAAGACATGGAAATGTCATTGCTTTAATCACCGCCATGACGTAAATGGTATTTGAGATCGTGTTTCAACTGCGCAATAACACGAGTAATGTTTTGCCATTTTTTCTGTATAAATTACCAAAACTAAAAAACTAATTAAATATCTTTAACATTAATCATGAAATTAGTTATTTAAATATAATGAATTTAAAAATTTAAAATATTATAATTAGAAACTCGTTTTACTACTTAATCAAAATACATATGAAAAAATAGTTATAAGATATTAATTTTAAATTAAAATAAAATTAAAATTAAATAATTTAAAATTAATATTCATTTTTCAAATGAAACTTATTTACTAAATATGACTAATTAATAAATTTGTAAATCTGTTTAACTTATAATGAATCCAATGAACAACTAATGTGGTATTCTTTAATTTCTAAATTACAATAATTTAATAAAAATTTCAAAATGTTTAAAATTAACATAATCAAAGAGTTAATCAGATTTTGAAAATTTTAAAATAATTATTAATTCAGTAAATTTCAATTTAAATATCATGTTTACTTTATTAATAAATAGTTGTTTTAAAAACTATAAAAATACCCATCACAATAACTGATAGTAAAATATTGACATCTTAAAAAATCCCATAACAAATACAAACATCCATCTGAAATAATGTTAATATAGTAGCTGAAAACAAAATAGTTTGCATATTTCTCCATAGGAAAACAAATATACCCGAACAAGAGCACGGAAGTCGCGAACAAACAATAATAATACACTAATCAATGGCAACAACTCCGCCCGAAACGCGTCCGGCAACTAGAAAAACAAACAGCGAATCAAAATCAATGGCAGCACTTACCTCTCCATGATGCGAAAGCCTCCCATCCGGCGTTTGTTCCGGCAAGAAGTAGAGCCGGATCGACGACAAATGCTGATCGTTATTCCTGTTGGAACACAACAATTGCAGTTCACCGATACAGGGGTCCTCGTCTCCAGATATCCTGACGAAAAAAAATTCACCGAGTCCGATATCCTTGGTCTTTCCCTCCTTCACGTACCGGAATCCACGGTAAAAGGTGTGTGCACCATACTGTCCGCACGGGGGACCTACGAACTGAGAAATCCGCATTTAAGACAAAGAGCGTGACGACACAATAAAGAATACATGCACATGCCACAAAATCCAACACCGGACTGAGCCGTCTTCTATTCCTCCTAACTACCGCGATGCAACTCTCTCCCCGCTCACCCCTCCCCCCCTTTACACCCTCCTCCTGTCTTTTCGCCTGGCCGTTTCATTTCACTCTCCCCCCCCGGCTCGCTTCTTTGCTTGACACTACATAACTCCTTTATATCCTCCCCCCCCTCTTTTCTACCTCCCCTCAACCCCGCCCCCTCTCCTCTTTGCATCACTAGCTTCTATCCTAATATGCTCCATGCAAACGATTTGGGTTCCGTTCTTTTACTTTTTAAATATATTTTTAACAGTTTGATTATGTTTCTTTTTGCGTCATGCGGTTTTTTGGAGAGGGATGTTTTTTAAACACTAGTTCCTTTCAGGTTTAAATGCGTATATTATTATTCTGCTTGTAATCCGATGTGGAAATATTATTGAGTGTCGTGTCAATATATCAAACATCAATCGATAAGCTTTGTGAAGTAAGTAGCGAACCTATATCGATGAATTATTATTTAAAATTATTAGGTGATTGGGTTGTTTATAAATCTCAAAACATTATCACACTCTAAAATTTAAAAATGTTTATTTAATTTTTTATAATTAATTATAATTTATTTATAAAGCAGCAAAAAAATACAAAATTTAAGACTTTAAATTTTAAAAATTTTAAAGAAAAGTAAAAATTAATTTGTATTTATTAATTGACAATTTAAAAAATTTATTATTCATAAATATTAAAATTAACCAAAATTAAAAAAAGATCGATAGATTCTTCAATTTTTTATTAATTAAAAAGAAAATATTAACTAACCATACATCAGGGTTATCCTGAACTTATCGATCAGTTTGCTTTATGATAAATTTAACTTCGAATAACGCAGTCATTTTTTATATATAATATATAGTTGTAAAAATATAATTGATTTAATTTTAATTACTAAATATACTATAAATACAAACGTATCATTTTTTTAATTATAAGCAAATTAATTTTTATCTTTGAAAAACTTTAAAATAATTTTACAGTTATGTATAATTAATTACATTATCCTCATCACACTAATCTCAAAAGCAGTAATTTTAAGTTTAAAATAAACAAATAGAATAAACGCATTATTAGAATACAGTGATATTCATATTGATCGATCTGTATAAAGTATCACGGCCAATCGGAATAAAAGGATCTAATTATATGCCCCGATATTTCATTACGCATAATACCATTTTTCAAAACAAATCAATAACTTTTTCATGAGAGAAACACGAAATATAATTTTTACCTGTGGCGCTCCGGCGTCCATTAGCGACGAAAGAAAATCCACACTACCGCCGCATTTAATGATATCCTAAAAGATTACTTCCGATGGGTCCTCTATGATAATCTCAACACTTGCTCAAATAATTCACGTAAAACAATAATATAACGATGTCTCTGAAAAGCAAATCTGTAATGCGCCAGTCGGTTTATCCATAGAGGAGCTGACGCAAAGAAGCATTGACATAACCACTTCTCAGCACTAAAAGACTACGGTATAAATAAAAACAAATTGCAAACAATATCCTAGAGGGCGACCGCTCGCTCGTTCTGTCAGTTATCAATCCCAAGATGCTTTGCGCAGACAAAATCTTGCTTCTCAAGATTGAAAGAGCGGGAGGGGTTGCCGTGTTTGGCGACCTCCTCGCTTGCCAAGCGGTGCTCGCCAATTTGCATTTCTCGCCTATAAACAAAGGACGGGGGAAACGCGGGGAATTTTATGACGATGATTCTGATGCGAGCATTAGTGGAAAAAAAATCTGACGTCATTAGGGATTACTTAAAATAAGATTGTGAGAGATAAATCATTAGAGGTGAATTTTTTTGTGTTCTCTTTTAAAGGGAAACTTGGGGGAAAAAACTTTCTGGCTTTCGCTGCGGTTTTTAGGTGCATTTTGCATTTTTATACAGCAAGTGTTGATAATAATAATGCAGAGAAAGAAATGTGTGAAACGTTAGTATGTATTTGAAAAGAGTCAAGTCTCAATTTGAGAGTTTGTTTGTTTTATTTATCTTATCTGACATTGAAAACGATAAGCTCGAACATTTTACTGGTGTGTGTGTGAACGAGGATTAAAACAAAACGATAAAAATTTGTCGTTTGTTTGGGAATTGGATTAAAGAGTATCTGATGTAACCTGTTTGACATGTATTTTATTTAAATTCAACCAAAAAATACTTTTCCTAATAAAAACATTGAAATATTTAGATTACAAAATAAAATATTTTTAAGCAGCCATTTTAAACAAAATCATTTTTTATTATATTCATAGCCAAACTCTTACTCTTGGACCAAGCAGAATAAAATACCTAAATAAAATTTAAATATATTTCTAATTTGTGATTATAAAATAACTATATATTTTTAAGTGGAATTTAATTTATTTAGTAATTTGTAGCATATTAGTTGTAAAAGAATAGAAAATTATTGAACCATGAAAACAAAAAAAGTTATCCAACAACTATCTCAATACCCTCCTGCTTTCGAAGCCATTTTGTTTGAAAGAGAACACTTCGGTAGAGAATTGGTAGGAAAGCTGGGAAGAGGAAAGAGAAAGAGAGAGAGAGACCACTGTTTTTTGTAGGATTTTTTTATGTCTCCCCAACAGCGCAGATATAAGCTTAGTATTTACTCCTCTTTGCTCTGGTGTTTACGATTCTGGCTAGGAGTTGGATCTTCGGTGTTTAAACTCGGTTCTGTGGTTTACTCCCGAAAGCTGTTTTGTTTGTAGTTACTGATTATTATCAGCTGGTAGTTGTATTAAACAAACGGTATTTGGGAAATAATTTGTTGTACTACTTTTTTCTATAATTATTAGAATTTAATAATAATAATAATAATAATAATAATAATAATAATAATAATAATAATAATAATAATAATAATAATAATAATAATAATAATAATAATAATAATAATAATAATAATAATAATAATAATAATAATAATAATAATAATAATAATAATAATAATAATAATAATAATAATAATAATAATAATAATAATAATAATAATAATAATAATAATAATAATAATAATAATAATAATAATAATAATAATAATAATAATAATAATAATAATAATACTTGTATCATAAACTTTAAAATTTAATTTTTTAGTAAAAACCTAAGAGTGGAGTACACCATTACTATAAATTATCTTATTTATAATTATTAATTGCATTTATATTAATTAGTTCTTTCATACATTATAATAATTAATTATACATTTTATGTGATTATAAATTTTTTAAATATTTTATTGAAATTCATTTATATGAGTAATTATATGCTATCAAAAATAAACATGAATAGTAAAAAAATATTTAAAAATATATGAAGCTAGTGTGAAGTTTATTTTAACCTAACGTTAAATTTTAAACATTCGTCAATAGTAATAAATACTGATTTAAGGCTTATTTATTGTTATTTGCTTTTTAATATTTTCTATCATTCATTTCCTATGATGCACATTATCCCTACAATTATAAATTTTAATAATTATTTTAAAGGAATTGTATTTGTAAATTTTCTATTACACATAAAAAAACATAAATTTACTATGCAATTAAAAAAATTATTAGATTATTAATTACTGTGGGGAATTCATTTTAACCTAACGTTGAAATTTAACATTCACCAATAGTATTAATACGATTTTATAGCTTATTTATTGTTATTTTCTATCATTCATAACAACTTTAATTTACGTATGATCATCAAATATAAACATCAAATATAATCAAATAAATCAAAAATAATAAACATCAAATTCGTTCAAAGTAAATAATCTGAAAACAAAAATGACTGATCCTTCTTGTCTTAAACTAATTGAATTTCAACAATTGAAACTGTATAAATTCTAGACTAGAGAAACGTACATTTAATTCAAGGTTTAGGATTAACGCAAGTAAGATTCGAAATTCTTTAAATCCACCACAAAAAAAATCTGCCTCCAGCAAACAAACAGCCAAACTTGTAATTGCTTTCAAGAAATCAGACGATCAAAATGAAACGCTGATGCCCGTCGATTTCTTTGCTACTAGATCCAGGAAACGCTGCTAACATAAAGGAAGCCAGCAAAAATAAATAAAAACAACAAAGGAGGAAGGGAGGGTGGAGAATGCAACTGGATGGGAGGGGAATAAAGCCGAAAAAGAAAACATTCTTTCCCCTTGCTCTTCGTGCACAGGTTCTTTCAGAACTTAAAATAAAATCCGCCCAGTGTGTTTCCAGTTTGAAAGGTGAACTGATACCGCGGTGTGGGGCGATTTCTTAATATCCCCTCCTGGATGAATGAGAACTGCCTTATGGAAAAGGTTAAGGGAATCAATAGGGATTTTATAAAAGGGGAATTTCACTTTGTAGGGATAATAAAAGATTATGTTATTAAATGCATTTCAAAAACTTTTTTAATTATGCTATTATTTTTGTAGTGAGAATTTATTTGTTTTATCACTTTTATTATAACAATTATTTCATGTTTTTTATATTTATTATGTATTATTAATTAATTTACTCTAGGAGTAATTAACTTTCTTAAACTAACTTACTAACTTTTTTTCTAAATTTTTGACGAGATTTTGAAGAAAATCCGAAGAAGTATATTCTTTACTTAATAATCTCATGTAGTGAAACAAATTGATTGGAAATAAAGGTTTCACATTTGAATTTCAATCATTTAAAATTTATTTATTTTCAAACAAAATTGTTTTTATTTAATACTTGAGAAAATTTATTTATGTAATGATGAATAATTATTTTTTAGGTTCAAACGTTTGCTATCCCTAAATATAAATTCTTAAACGAAAACTTACGTAGTTAAAAAGGCAATGGAATAACAATAAATAAATCAACAACACAAAGATACGTTTTAGCTAATATTTCAAACTCTTGGAATTTTTCGTTTAGCGAGTCCCTCGAATAAATCGATAAAAATCAAAAATCGATTAATCAGCAAACAAAATTTATGCCCCACTTTACTTGGGAAACTGAAGGTTCAAAGCGCCGTTAAAACATGAAACCCTATCCAGCAGCCATTCGAATTCTCACAACCCCCGGAAGGCAATTTGGAATGAAAAGAAATCTTCGCGGTCGATAACATCCCCCCGAAAACCCTCCTCAGGGTTCAGGGAAAAGGAATGGTGCCCCACGTGGCGTGCATTTGAATTTCAGGGAACAATCCTTGTACCCGACCTCCCAAGGTGAACTATCTTCTCTTGGGGAGAAGATCTCTTTTTTTGATGGTCAAGGTGAGTCATTTTAGAACGGGTTTGTGGCGTGATTCTCTTTCACTGAGCATAAAATTCGTATGGAATGTAGAAGTAGAATAGAGCCATTTAAAGTTTGATAAACTGCTGATCAAGAATCTATTATGGTCATTTGTGTGGGACTAATAATTCTTCTTAGTTGTTTTTAATGAAAAAAATATTTTATTATGTGTCTTATCATTTTAGTGAATTAATTACTAATTTATGATTTAAAAAATCATAATAATAGTTTATATGTGTGAAGAAAAACAAAAAAAAATAATCCTTACTCTTCTCACTAGTGGTTACGATGTTACGTTGCATACAAACTTTTTTTAATACAAGTAATTAATAAGGGTAAAAGGTTTTATTTGCTGTATAATAGATTGATTACTTTTAAAAGTAATTTCTAAAGAACCAAAAGACATTCACTCATACTTATCCTGTCAAATCGTGAAGGATACGGTTGTATGGTAAATAAAATTACGTTTCATGAATCATGGCAGACAGTATCTATACTATAGTAAGCAGCGGTTATCCGGTTCTGGTGCCCTGTGTTATTCGTCAAACAGGTGTCACACTGTCACACCCCCTTCCGTCCCTTCACACGTTCACACCCCTTCTAAACGACCTTCAAAAGGTCAAGGAACATTCCAGTGTCGATGCAGTGAAAAGTAATTTCCAGAAAGAAGTATTATTAAATGATTTACAAAATATCTTTTAATATTTAATAGGATTAATATTAAAAAATAGGATGTATAAAATAAAAGTGAGAGATAATCAGAAAAAAATTAACTATTAAGACACACATACTTGCCGAAGCTTCTTTTAATGCATTATTATCATAATTATATAGACATATAATTTAGTATACAAGTATACAGCACAATTTAAACAGCTAAAAAATCCGATATCACTTGGGGGGTGTCAGGTTCATTAAAAATAAATACCATATGAATTTTTAAGTGAATAAAAAAGCTTTAAAAATTACCGCGCATTCTTTCAACTTAAATAATTAGGTTAGTTAATTCGTACTTTAATCTAAATATTTTGATGCTATTATTGAAATTGTTATTCAGATTAGGTTTGCGTTTCTTATACATATAAAAAGGGCCCAATTTAATTTCTTTATAGAAATTGTGCGATTGACCACAAAGAATTAAAACCATCCACGGTCCAATTGAAATATTAAGGTTCTCTCTATCAACCTATGAAAAAGAACCATACCGAAACGATCCGCCGGTCGCACCCTAAGTTTTTATGACACTCGTATCTTATTCGAGATATTACGGGCTTTTATCCGAAGCCGGAGATCATCAAATAAGATAAGCATTAACCCGAATTCGGTTACTCAATCGAAATATCATTAAACAACCATTGCTGCGAAGAAGAAAAATTCATTTTATGTGAAGAATATTTTTGTGTCTGGGTGATATGGTTTGTAATTATATTGATTGGTAAATTTAAACTACAATGATAAATACTGCAACAAAAATTTAATTGTATGCAATTGCACTTTTTATTATTAATGTATAGAAATGATCTTTTGAGAGGGTTTAGAATGTGATTTTGAATTTTTTTCATTATCTCAAGAACTATATAAAGAAAGTTTGAATAACAGTTATGCAACATTTAAGAGTGAAGAAGAATTAATTTTAATTTATTCACAAGAAATCAGTTAATGGGTAACTGATACCGATGTTTTGATACCGTTATCAACTAATATAATGCCATTGGTTAATGAAGCTTCAATTTTACTGTGCTACGTGCAGTGAAAAAGTAGCGTTATCTTAATGGTTATTTATAATTAAAAGTTAAAAATTTCGTTAATATTTTGATTCCTTGGCCGGTTGTGCTGCCTGAAATGTAACTTTTCTGAAGTGCAATTTTTTATTGTGTATGTGTTTGTGTGCCAATTTTTTCATATTTTTATGCCTTTTAACTTTTAGCGTTTTTAGTATATACTTATTATTATTATTAAATTAAATTTTTAGTTCATGTATTTCTATGTATAATCAAATCATGAAAAAAGATTTTGCCTGCTATTGTATAAGGTAAATGTGGGTATAGTGGACACTTTTACCTTAAATGTTTCTTTTTAAATAAATGTTCGACGAGGTCGACGGCTCAATTATAGGGAAATGAAACACACAAAAATAAATTTTAAAGTACCTTTTGAGCTAGAAGTTTATTGAAAAATCCTATCTTGAGTCAGCGGGAATTAAATTCCTTGGTACTCGAGCCGATGAACCCGGCTGAGTCTTGAATATCACCGACACTTTTCTTTACCATATTGAATGATAATTTAGTTCATTTCATTACTACTTAAAATATACATACTTTTTAGCAACTATTTGGCAACATTTCCGTGAACGTAAAAGTTCTACACATGATAAAGCTGAATCCTTTAAGTAATTAAGATAAAAATTTAACTTCGACTAAATAAACACCGAGTTATTCGATATCCAATCCCGTCAAAGGCAAAGAATTCACTCATACATAATAGCACAAAAACTGTCTGCAAACAGAAAACTCTTTCGCAAAGAAAGAATAACTTCAATTCGGTGGGAATATGAGGCGAAAAGTGACCACAGCGACTGACTAGAGAAACGGGTCAACAAAAGAAGACAGGTGATCGAGTGAGACGTATTACCTTTTTTTAATGCGAAGGTGAAAAAGAAGTTCCGATAGCGTGAGGTGTTTTAATTGAGCTTTTGAGCACCGTCCAGGATAGTTTTCATAAAAGAATCAATTTTTTTCTTGAATGTTGTGGTCTAATTGTCTGGTCTGTTTGTTTGTTAGAAATGGAGGATTTAACACTGAGAAAGCGACAAAAGCAACACGGGTCAGCAGAGCTCGGTTTTTTATAGTTATCAGCAATGGAAAAGGCGTATGTAAAGAACTAAAGCGTATGTAAAGGAAAAATATTTGTTTACTCGAAATGACTCATGACATAAAGATAGTTAATTTTACATTTTGCTATAAATTTCAGCATATTGCGTGTAAAATTAAATTTTTTTCACCAAACATTTATGTAAGTATAAAGGATATACAGAAGTTTTAATGAGTTTGGAAGTTTAATTTATATTTCTTAGAAAGGATTTATACTTTCACCGTGTTTTTTACAAGTCAAGTTTAATCAGGCAATTTAATTTTTTAAGTCGAAAAAATCTATGAATAAAATTTTCATCTTTGCTAAGCCCTTTATTACAACAACCTAGAAAACGCCCTATCCGATAAAGTGCGATATATTTTAAAGGGTCTTTAGAGGCAGTGCGAACGGGGTATAGGGGCCGTTCAAATATTACGTAAGCACTTTTTTGGTCATTTTTAACCCCCCCTTGTCAGCAAAGATAAGCAAACCTCAACCCTCCCACCCTAATTAAGTAAGAAACTGTCGGCCCCCCCCCGAAATTTTGATATCCCTTTTAGTAAGTATTTTTCTTCTTCTTGAGAATTAGGTGACTTATACAAGGAGCTGTCCTTTTTGGGCGTAACCATAAGGGTTCAAAAATGAGTCAAAACACTACTTTTCGGGGTTAAAATTTTAAAATGTTTGGGGGTCCATCCCCAGAAAAAAGTGCTTACGTCAGATTTCCTAATTCAATTTTTTGTTACATTTATTTTTGGTTGAGTTTTGAAATTATTTATGCAAGAAACAAGAGATTTTCGAAAATGCAGTATCTTACGTAAGCATCACTCATATCCCCCCTCCCCCCTTGTCAGGAAAAATAAGCAAAGAGTAAACCCCCTCCCTCCCCTAAGGTGCTTACGTAATATTTGAACGGCCCCATAAGAAAAAAACATAGCAGGTAATTTTAAATATGATCCTTAAAGGAACATTCTCCAATTTTATTGCTTAGTCGTTTGAAATGTTTTTATTAAAAATAATGTTCGTGAATTGAATAGCCAAAAATAAAAAACACTTTATTTTTGCATTATATTTTCCGATACTTATATAATTGAATGCAGATAAAATCCTTAACACAAGAAAGAAAACCTTTGATCTAATAAGTATATATTCTGTCAGATTCTAGTGTAGTTTATTTTGTTCTAACAAATAAGTGCACTTTTGTGTCCGGGAAGTGTTTCTTCTTTCATTAAATGATCCCCTTTCAGAGTTCCAGACTTCTTCTAACTCACTCAGTTCGGAATAATGGCACTCGCTTTCTTTGTAATTATTCAGTGGCAATGCTATAAAAACATTGTGGAAGGCCGGAAGAACAGAGCATTGGGTTGCCATGGCGATAAATCTACGGTTCTGGACGTTCGTGCAAAGCAGCTGTCCTACTTGAGGAGAAGGTATTGTTTCGGTTATCAAATAAGATATGCTGTATAAAGTGATGGAAAACACGAAGAGATGCCACGAGGAATTTGGTATGAGAGGAGCGTTTTGAAATTTAGAATGAAGTTAGACTCGGGATAAACGACCGTTTTCTTTTGTTTAGAAGGCAAGGAAACATTTAATTTTTCACTAGAATCTGAAAAAGTTTGTGCGACCAACCATCTTTGCTTTTGGAGGAGACGCAAGTTTTTTTTAAAAGATATTTCGTTCCTTAGATATTTGGTGAAAAGATGCCGATTGAAGTCCATGGGTGGTCAATTTTTTCCCAATAAGTTTTTTTTATTTAAATTGACTTTTTATTTATAAAATCTATTTTATATTGTGAATGATGTGGGTTTTTTACTACAAATAATTTTTGTGAGCAAAAAAATTAACATTATGAAATTAAGTTGCTTTTCATTCTTAAATTAATTTTTGTCATCGTATATTAGGTATTTACCAGAAATTATTAAAAACTACGTTTTTTAAATAACTGTTCTTAAATTTAGTTTCATACTTTTATTCAAAATTTATTTCACAACTCCTCATGTCCCACAGTATACAGGGTGTATCTGAAATGGTGCAACAAACTTTCAGGGATGATAGTACTCATCAAGACGAACAAGAATCGGTATAGAAAGGTGGGTCCCAGACCAAATCCCAGGGAGTTAAAAATGGAGCGACACCCCTAAAAAATCATTGAAAAATTCAATTTGTAGAAGAACTACTATTGGTAAAAGCTTAACTATGGTCTCAAAAATTGTGGTTTAATATGATCTTTAAAATTACCTCAAAATTATTCACTTTAAAATTTGTTTTGTTATGAAAAAAGTTAAAAAACACAAAAAATGTGAAAACTCAGCCAAAACCTTATTTTGTATTTCGAAATCCTTTCTTTTCATTTGATAATCTGAAAGATCATAGTTGAAAACCCTTAAGTCCAAAGTTTCACGTAAATACAATCAATATTAAACGCTTGAGATCCTGTTAAAGTTTGTTTTTTGCGTGCGCTAACAGCTGTTCTGGAAACAGCTCTAAAAAACTGCTTGCGCACCCAAAAAACAAACTTTAAAAGGATCTCAAGCGTTTAATATTGATTGTATTTACTTGAAACTTTGGACTTAAGGGTTTTCAACTATGATCTTTCAGATAATCAAATCAAAAGAAATGATTTCGAAATGCAAAATAAGGTTTTGGCAGAGTTTTCACATTTTTTGTGTTTTTAACTTTTTTCATAATAAAACAAATTTTAAAGTGAAGACTTTTGAGGTTATTTTAAAGATCATATTAAACCACAATTTTTGAGACCATAATTAAGTTTTTACCAATAGTAGTTCTTCTACAAATTGAATTTTTCAATGATTTTTTGGGGTGTCGCTCCATTTTTAACTCCCTGGGATTTGGTCTGGGACCCCCTTTCTATACCGATTCTTGTTCGTCTTGATGAGTACTATCATCCCTGAAAGTTTGTTGCACCATTTCAGATACACCCTGTATAACACGGCACTTACAAATGTAAATGAAGTAATAATTAATTATTTAAATTAGAGTTTTAATTTAGAAGGATTAATCTTATTTACTTTTAATGCATAAGTAAATGTTTTTCCTGAGAAAGAAAATAATTTCTCGTAACGATGATAGTATTTAATTGAGTCTGGATGGGAAAACACAAAACCTGTCATCAATATTAAAAAGGAAACACATGACACTAATTCCTAGAACCTTCACCATAAATCCTTGGACCATCATACATTTACAGCGTTCAATAACACTGACACACATACCGGAAAAAGCTACCCGTTCACTAAATAAATACATTAATAATTTCCGATTTACATACACGGAACTTGCAAATTAAAGCACATATTCCACCGAGTTGCATTTTAATTTTTCAAACGATTTCAAAGCGTATCGTATCGTCTGTGATCATTCGAGTCACGTCGAACTTCTCAACGCGTGTAGGATAGTGCTCCGATTCGAAATCGCTTTCTCCCGCAAGAGCTACCGAATTGAGGTCCGACGAAGGTCAAGCCAGACATTGACCGATTGACCTCCAATACTTGGAGGATTGTGTTTTGAAGCGGTAAACACCTGTCATTTGCATTTAGCGGACCGGTTTTCGTTCTCTGTTAGCGACTCCCTATCGCTCCTTTAAACGTACGACAACATGTTGTTATAATAAAAAAGACTTCATGGTAGAATGTCGAAATTAATAGAAGGGGATATTTTAAATTACGTTACTTTTTTAAAGAAAAACTCAAAATATTTTTT
Organism: Tetragnatha versicolor; assembly: GCA_024610705.1. Taxonomy (NCBI): domain Eukaryota; kingdom Metazoa; phylum Arthropoda; class Arachnida; order Araneae; family Tetragnathidae; genus Tetragnatha; species Tetragnatha versicolor. The sequence goes on along the minus strand of JANDEH010000011.1, from coordinate 16,716,134 downwards.
CTACTAAGTACCTATCTCTCTCTATTCTAAAAAAAAGTTTTTGGTGAACGGTTTCCTGAGAAAGGCTTTTTAATTATTGAACCGAATGACACATATGGTATCAAAATGTCCGGATTCTTTCCGGATTTCCGAGTAGGCCCTTCGATTTTTAAAAAAATTCTCAATTTTAAAATATTTCCATTTTTTTAGACAACGGATAAGGTCGCAGTTACAAAGCAAGTATTTTCAATCAAATTATTATCCATCCAAACACAACGACCGATTGATGCTATATTTTAAGATGAAACATGTTTTTCACCTTTTAAAAAATTACTTTCTTGATGAAATATCCCTCAAAGACTGATAAAAACATATTCTAAAAACTTACATGTACGCCATTTTATACTAAAATTTCACACTTTTTTCCAATATTTATAAATTGTTTGTCTGATTTTATCGAAATTAATTGTAAACATAGTGATGTTTTGTCTCTTATTATTTTCAATTGCTTAAACGGTATTGTTTAACAAGTCTGGGTTTAAAAAAAATATGAATGATAAACACTAGGCATATTATACTAACGAGTTACTTTAAAATTAAAATGATGGTTTTTGTTTGGTCCTAATATTGACTAACAATTAGAATTAGTTATTTTAAAATCATAGATTAAAAATAATTAAGATGAATATTTTTAAAAACATTTCGTTTAAATTTTTGATAATTTCGAGTAAATATATATTCAAACTTTTAAGGGAGATTTATTCATGGAGGGGATTTGGTGACGTATTTTTGGAAAGTTGGTTGACGTTTTTTCTGTAAATTGTTTAATTGTTTTATAAAGTGTATTAAGTTCAGCGAGTTGGAATTTGGGGGAATTGCGAAGCAATTCCAAAAGGTCCTGCGTCAGCAGTTTACAGGTGAGCGATAGCGAGCAGGGGCGGTAGCTCCCTAGTTTTATAAAAAAATAATTTAAAAAGTAATATTTTTTAAAATCTTCTTATACTTCTCCAGAAATATTGTAGATCAGATGTTAATTTTGTATGACTGCTATTTAGTTTTTATAAGTACGCTAATAAGTTAAAAGAAACGTTTTCACAATGCACCTAAAAGTAAACATAGAAAATGATTTTTAATGGTTACGCCCAAGGTATATAAACTAACAAGGTAGGCTCATAAGTGACGTCACCCAGGATATAAAATAACGGATCAATCAATGACAAGCATATCAGCCAATACAACGCCATTGCAATGCAACAGATCGTAGATACATCAGGATTAATTGGGTCAATATTATTGAAATTCATTATTTAGTTTGTTTTAAAACTTATGAATAAAATCACCCACTTATTTAAAAAAATTAGTATAAAAATATTAAAAAAGATAATTAAAGTAACAGACGATTTTAAGAATACTATTTCTGAATCTCAAATAAAAATAAACAAGCTGACTGGACTGTAAAAGGATCATTAAAGGTAAATGCACTAAAATTTTGAATAAATCCATTGTTAAATTAAATTAATTAGTTCTTAGATTTTAGCTCATTGTTTTCCATATTTTCAAGTACTTGATTTATTTAGATACTGAATATTTTTTGTTTTAAAAATCTAAACTGCTTCGATACAATGGATATTCAAGTTTGACATAGCAGAACAGCGATATTAATTTTATCATAACAAGAATGTTCTGAAAAGTTTTCATGATTGAATATTTGCTTAATATTTTGTTTTCTTTGTATCAGCAGCTGTTTTAATTTCATTTATACAAGTTAGTAATTAAAATCAATAAGCAGAGAGATTGAAGCACATCGTTGTAGAGCTCAAGGTTCATATTTTTGATCGGCTATTATTGAGTTAAAATTATTGTTCTAATTCAAAACACTTGATAACCTATAAACATGTTCGTAATTGTGTCCAGTGTAAACTGTTATAAAAGTTTCTTTGGTCCTTATTTTAAGAAAAATCGCCAAAAATAAGCATTTTCCCATGCTGTGAATAGGGAATATATCCTGGGTGACGTCATTTTCAAAAGCCACGCCTTTTTCGCCGGAAGAGCATACCTTGTTAGTTTATATACCTTGGGTTACGCCTTTATTTTTTTGTGATCACAATATTTAAAGCTTTTATTGTTGACTGAAGAGGAAAAATTATAAAGACAAAAAAAAGAATGGGGTTGAGTGTGAAAGAGATAATCTGTATAAAGAATTATGTTAAACTACTCCATAATTAATAAATTTCATTCTAACTCCAACTAAATAATTATTTCCTTTACACATTCTACTAATTCCCTCTTTGCATGGAATTTCATAATTCTGCTGACATATACATGTGACGAAATGCGGAATGATATAATTATTGAATAATATGAGTATAAAATAAATGTTTCTTGTTTATTTTCTAGATTTGATTGAGCAAAATTTTTACACAGAAATGCAATAATGATGATAGTTTTTAATTTAAACAAAACACAGTTGATTTTTTTAAAAATATTTAATTATTCAGGACAGAAATAGAGTTATGTAATTTTTTATGCATCTTGGATTTAAATATTTGTACCAATTAATCTGTTTAGGTACACTTTTAAAATATCTAATATAATTTTCAACATATTTCAGGCACACTATAATAATTAAGCACAATGAAACATCATGATATCTCATAAATTATTATCTTGAAACATTTAGTAACTTCTTTGACATTTAAGGAGTAAGATTAAACGTTAACTAGCTCGTATTTAATGTGTACTCGAGTTTCAAAAATTACCGAGAGAAAACTGTCAAGCAACTCACAAACGATGTAAAATAATCAAGTTTTGCAAACATTAATTTAGTAAACATTGAGTTCACAAAACACCCTGCGAGTATAAATTCCTTAAAAATCCCATTTAAATAATTACTTTAAAAGCTAAGTACACGGAATATGCAAAAAATATTACAAATATGATTTTCCAAACTTGATGATAATACTATAAAAAGATTAATGCTTTAGCATGAATAGTATTCATTAGCATTTTTCTGAGAATCCCTGCTTCATTTAATAAATTTCCATTTTCCACGTATGAGGTCCCGTTGTTATGGAAACGACAAGAAGGATGACATAGATTTCACCGGGAACTTATTTCTTTTTTAGTTTAAAAAGCTTTCGTGTTATAGGAGAGTTTTTTATCGTATCATTTAAGCGTCTTGGAAAGAATGAATTTGTCATAAAACTCAGAAGCTTTGAGCTTTCTTTTTACGGAACGAATATTATCAAGGTAATGGAAATAAAATGTCCACCATTTAAAATGGTTCTGACATACTAAACCAAATTTATTGAATTTTTGTGCTACGCAATTCTCTGAAGATGCTGTTTTGTTGGCAACTTTTGAGTTGATTTTGTTGTTGATAAATGTTTTGCTTTTTCTTATAACTTACATTTGAATTGAAGATTTTTAAAAATCATTTTGTCGTTACTCTTAGGAAAGAATTTTACTTATATTTAATTTCAACAGTTTTTAAAATTGGTTTCTCTAAATCTTTTAGTTTCATGAAAATATGCCTTTCATTTTTAATTACAAATGCTATTGTGGTTTTTTTGCAATATCAAGTTATAACACCTTAACTACTACATAATTACTTAACATAACTGAAGATATTTTTTAAAAATGGTTCTGTCCTAACGTTTTATAACCGTCTCAAGTATATTTAATATCTACAACATGTTTTAAAAAATTCCTCCTTCTTAAGAGAGTTTTAGGAAAATAACTATTAGAAGTATGTTTAATATTGACACAACATAAATAACTAATATGTATTTTTTAAATTAGTAAACAATATGTCAATTAATAGTGATATTTTCTTTGACTCTTATATTAAGTTAAGAAATGATTTGGCACCTTGTTTTAGTTTTTGATTTGTATTTTTAGCATTTATTTTCTTTATGTGTATTATGTATTTGTATGCTGTATTGTAACTCTTTGTGTGTAACTATTTCTTTTTCCTCTGCCATGTAATTGGAACTTTTTCTGTTTGGCAGTAATAAATAAATAAAAAAAACAACTTGAATTTATTTTCTGTTGAACCAATGATAGTAAAAGGGCCACGTGATTTTTTGCTTCAGTATTTTTTATTTTATTTAAAATATACTGATTTTTTATGTATATAGAGGGTATAACTAAGGTTAGAGGGAGTAAATGTACATATCTTCCTTTTTCGATCAAATGCCCCTCAGCCCTCAGCTTCTTCCTCTCTCCCCTCCGAGTATGTCAAAATCACGTGACCCTTTTACTATCGTTGGTTCGACAGTACATACATTTGAGATATGAACAAAAACATTGAATTGATACATAATATATTATTTACAGTCAGAGTTTTGCGAGATTTTTGCATGGTCATGGTGCAGTTTTATAAATTAAACTTATCTTGACTAAAAAGTATAGGGCAGGCCAGAACGTATACATCCGACCGAATGATTTGCAAGTCAAGCACCTTCGATTTTTCACTCAGATCAGTGCGTCACGAATACAACTGCGAGATAATTATGGAAACACAATGCATATCTGGCGAGTTAATATCCTCAAAGGACTTGAGTGTGTGTGACTCAGGCAATACAGATGATAACAACACGCATAGCATCAAGAGGGTGTGTGAGTCAGATTATTTCGAACCGCAAGAAGAGAAGAGTTTTTCACTCTTTCGTAACTAATTCCTCATAAATATGATCTACTACTACATTCAACGGGAGAAAAAACTCCGTTCTTGTGTGATAAAAGTGGCGATTATTTTCGAAGTGTTCTATTTCGGATTCATTTCCGAGTTCGTGTTTGGCAACACGAACGTGTAATGTGGTCCAGGGAAATATCGGTTCGTTAAGCGAATTTCAGGGCCGGCTTTTAAGTAATGAATGATGGTTTACCGTGTTGACTTTTTAAGATTGTAGGAAAATAAAACTAACGGGAAATCTTGGTAATTTCAGTCAAATTTATGGTAAGTTAGTAATAATATTAATCTAGGAAATAGGAAAGGGTATTTTGCTTAATCCCTCTTTGGTAAAGTCAAATATTTTAGTTTACCCACAGATTTTATTGATGTTAAATGTAAATGTAAAAAACTTTTAATCCGGGGCCTTAAAAGTCGAGACAACGAAATACATCAAAATTCGAATGTCAGGATTCTGATATTAATATTAATAATAATAATTTTATTGGACAAACAAAAGAACAGAACAGAAAAAATACAAACGCAGTTGATCGAATACATACATTTCCCAAAGGAGCTACCTCTCGTCCATGGGGTCATGGAATATCTTTGTTAAAGGTAAGATCAAAAATAAAAAATCGATTTGGTTTATGGTGGAAGAAGTTGTTTTTTTAACACTAGACACTTAAAAATTAATTGTAATTACAAGAACAAAAAAATAAAAAAGGAAAACAAAAAGGCTTGGCTGGCAATTTCTATGTTTATAGAGAAAAAATGAATAAATGATGATATTTAAACCTGACAAAATTAGAATAAGGACTCAATGCTATTTAGACTCAAAATATATGCAATGCACAATTTCTTAAAGTATTTAATGTTAGTTTGAGATTGAATTTCGCTTGGAAGTTTATTAAAAAAAGTGACAGAAAGATATTGGAAGTGTTTTTTGTATATTTCTTTGTGAGGAATAGGTATATTATAGTAGTTATGATTTCGAAGGTTATAGGAAAAATTTTGGTTTATCGTGGCATAGCCAGGATATTTCTTCAGAAAAATAAGGCAATTGAGAACATATAACTGACGTGCACTTAAAAGATTATTAAGAGGAAAGTAACTTAAAAATTTCTTTTGTATAGTAAGCAAAGGCTTGATATTTGAATAAAAGTCACCACCCCAAATCAAAATTCCATATTGTATACGAGATTGAACCCAAGCAAAATATATTCTCAAAAGTAAATCAGAGTTAATATATTTTTTTAGGTGATAAAACCTGAACAAAATGTATCTTAACTTACTACCTATTGAATTTATATGATCTTTGAATTTCCAGTTTTTATTAAACAAAATACCCAAATATTTTATTGTTGGAGTGTATTTGATAAAATGATTTTCACACTGTTTATTTTCACAATCGCAAAAGTATAATTTAAGATCTTCATGAAAAGTGGACTGTAAGGAAAATATTATGTAACTAGTTTTGTTCACATTTATTTTTAGTTCATTACTTGCGAACCAATTGTAAATTATTAATAGATCCTGATTAATTAAATTTTCTAGTTGGTCATACGATCTAGCAGAATATAAAATAATTGTGTCATCTGCGAAAGTTAAGATTTTACCCAGTAGATTTAGCTTACAAAAATCGTTGATATATATATTAAATAACAGAGGACCTAGCCGTGAACCTTGAGGAACACCTTTCTTTGAGGCAATAAACGGACTAAAAATGTTGTTAACATTAACTCTTTGTTTCCGGTTTAATATGAATGAACGAAACCAACTCAAACAGTTACCTCGGATACCAGCACTATTTAATTTATAAAGAAGAATCTCATAATTGACACTATCAAAAGCCTTGCTTATATCCAAAGAAATAGCCGCGGTTTTTAAGTTGTTGTTAAGGTTATTAGTAATAGAGGTCGAAAATTCTACTAAGGCAGGGGTTCTCAAACTTTTTATGTCGCGGAGCCCTTTTCAAGAGACAAATTATTCGCGGAGCCCTTTCCCGAAATAAATTTTTCTAGGTATAGAAACAAATTACATAAAACCCATTGCTTCTAGAAATAAAATCATAATATAAATTTATTTCGGGAGGGGTCCAAAATTATTCCTCAGCCTCTCCCATGCATATTTAACAGTTTAACGTAGCTTTTAAAAACATTTTTAGGTATAATTTGCATCTAAGATAATTTATTTGTAAGAAAAATTGTGACGAATTAAGATCCAAGTACAATAGAAGGGTCTGGGGGTCCTTCCTCCCCAGAAGATTTTGTGAAATGTGATCCTTAAAAACAGTTTTTTTAACTCGTTTTAGGTACATCATTGTCCAAATTTTGGACATTCATTTTTAGGTAGGATTTTAATTTTAACGAACTTATTATAAAAATTGACAATAAAAGAGTTTCAAGTACAATAGGGGGTTTTGGGGGTCCTCCCCCAAAAGAATTTCGAAAATTTGACCCTAAATAACATGGTTTTAACTTGTTTTGTTATACGTAGTCCGATTTTCCGGGGGAGAGGCAGGGCACCATCGCCCCTTTGATATACACCCCGGGATATATGGAATATTTTGTTTACCGATTAAATTTTATCATTGGATACAATGTAAATCTTTATTTTAAATTTCTGAATATTAAAGCTATCATAATCATTATGCCGGAAATGCATGAACAAAGGATTCCCCCCATACGGAAATCTATACATCTGTAAATTATGTTTTCCTAAAAGTTACTTCTTTTGAAATCGAGAGCAGTTTTGAGGGGCTGTTAGACCATACGTCAGAGCTACATATCGAAATTTATTTACACATGGGCCCAAAATCATTCCTTATCCCCTCCCATGCCATAGGATCAATGTTAGCTTTTTATACATTTTTGGCAGAATTTGCATCTTAAAGAACATAACATAAAAAGCGTTTTGTGTAAGTTCCAAATGCTATAAAGGGGGTGTTGGAAATTTGATTCTACTAAAAACAGGTTTTCCCTTGGTTTTGGTGAACTTTATAAAAAAAGGTGCTGAGTAATCAATTTGAGAGGTGGGGGAAGGGGGTTCCTTGGTGTGCTACTATTCGGAGCGGCCGTTTCAGCGGCAGAAATAAAATGAAAGTAAATAGAACTCTAATATTTCTTCTAAAAATTAGAAGAAGAAAAATTTGGTGCCGAAACGGAAACGGCGCCCAAACGGTCAGCGCCAAACCGTCCCATCCTGGGGGTGCCTCCCCCAGAAATGTTTTGGAAATTTGACCCTAAAAACAGGGTTTTAACTTGTTTTGGAAAATCAAAAAAGACCTGAAAAAGGCAAAAACCAACAGACCTTACCAACACCTTACAGAAAGTTATTTATAACATTTCAGAGAAAAGCAAATTAGAAATTATCAAAAAATGTATTTATTTCAAATTTCTTCGCGGAGCCCCTGGAAATGCTTGGCGGAGCCCTAAGGGCTCCGCGGAGCACAGTTTGAGAACCGCTGTACTAAGGCATTTGTGGTACTTAAATTATCTCGAAAGCCAAACTGGTTGTTAGAAAAGAAATTGCTATTGGTCAAAAACTTTTTTACTCTTGTAGATACCACCTCTTCCACTATTAGTTGTATATTAGTAGTATTAACTTCCACTCTGTTTGTTGTTATATTCCTCTCGTTCGGAAAAAAAACATATTTTAAATAACAATGACGAATTAATTCAAAGATTAAAAAGGGGTGAACAGCTACTTATCAAAAATAATTATGACCCTAATAGGTATTCAAATTAAGAAGATAATTTTCTTGCTTAGTAAAATGTAATTAGATTTCAAATCAAAGGTAGTAACCTATTATGCTCCAGAAAATACTATACCAATAAGGCCAAAGAAAAAGAAGCTGTGCTGCACTTTGGATTAAGACACTTTTATCATTCAGTGAATGAGATTTAAAATACAAGACAGCCTGCACTGTATTTTAAATCTCATTCATTGAATGATAAAAGTGTCTTAATCCAAATATTAATATTAAGTTATGAAATTTTGTAAATTGAATAAACGCGTACAAATAACAAATCAATATAGATTCTTTTTTAGTTACAAAAGTCACCAAACAAGGTTAAACTAATTTATATAGACAATCTAATGCTACTTTGTTCTAACTATGGGTCTTTAAAAGAATTTTTTAGTTGAAAAAATATAGCTTTTTTAAATCAATCGGCTCTTTATTTTCAATTAAGTCCTTCAATCCTTAGATTTTGTTTCAGATGTTTAAAAAGGATCTTTTGACAGCGGGGCGAAGGGCAGTGAAATAAAAATATCCCCTAAAAAATAATGAATTTATTTTGTCTTCAGCAAATGTGTAAAACAACAAATCCTCTCCAAAATTTTTACCACACAGGTTTGATAAATGATATTACCAAAATAAACTCCCTAACTAATCACCATATAACCAAATCACCAATTAACCAAAAATAAAATTGCACAGACTAATGAAAACCACCCTATTTATTCAAAAGCCTGCACTTCCGCTATTAGCTACTATTATACGAAACAGAATGCCAGGTGGAACTATGCAGACATGTTTATCACACAGCTTTTCTCTGCAAGCGTCGACATTTACTACAGGCCTCTCAAAAGAGGTATCCCCGTCCCCGTAATAATAAATGATCGCAGAGGCCGAATCTCCTTAAATCCGCAAAAGCGGCCATTGTGATGCTCTGTATTACTTTAGGAGGAGCTATGGAAGTTCAAACAGGTTGTTGTATAGAGCAGCCGTTAATCCCGTCTAATCATATGGGTGCCCGTTCTGTGATTGCAGTAATTACCTGACTTCGGTGAGTGCGATACGAGAGAGGATGGTTCTTTTAAGTGGGCCGGATGAGGGGTTGCTGAACCTGCTTTTAAAGTTAATTGTTTGGCTTTTATTGTTGAAAAAAGTTTTTAAAAATTGAAATTAGTTTTTACTTAAGTTTTTTTAGTTTTAACAGGTTGTTAAGTGTGATTATCAAAGTGGTAAGTATCCTATGTGTGTAGTGGTACTTCCTTGGAGTTGATGTAGTTTTTAAAGGAGTCCAGAAGGTCGATATATATATTTTATTGTGAAATTAAATCATGAAAACATATAAGAAGGAACCCCCTTTAAAATACAATGGCTAAGTCCTGCATTTTGTTTAATTTTTTGTTGTTCGATAGAAATATCCATGAGAGGTATATAAGCTTAGAAAATTTTGAATTGCGATACCTATTTACTTTTTAATTTAATTTCACAAACTTTTAAAAAGGGCACGAAAATAGCATGTGTTATGACGTCATTCAATCTGAAACTTTGGTTTTAAACAACTGTTTAGGAATGGATAATTTGCAGTCAAATTTTTTTTAATCTTAATGTGTTCAGAATGGCATAAAACCTCCAAAAAACATTTTAATTTGCCTTTCAAAGCCCTAAGTTTGAAGTTATTTTCAATTAAAAATAGCTTCTTTTCGGTCTGAGCTGAAACAGATTGTGACGTTAAATGTGCCTTGCTCCCGCTTGTTGTTATCATCCGGCTTTGAAAGACTGAGCTATAGTGACTAGAATAAGGAATTCTTATTCTAGTCACTATAACTGAGCTCTAGTTTTTTTACAGCCTAGTGTTTCGAGGAAAACGGTGTTTCCCAAATTTCCAAGAAGTACATGTGACGTCACATTGTCATAATTACCTTTATAAAAAGTTTGTGGGAAAAGACAAGCGTGTTTTTGGAATCAAGAGAGAATTTTTAATAAATTTAAATGGAATATTTAGAATTTTAAGAGATGCTGCAATTCTCCATTAAAGCGATTGTTGATTTTTACTTTAAATTAGGGACAAAATAGATCTGACGTCATTCAATCCGAAACAATGAATGATATTTGAATTCAAAGGATTGTCGAGTTTTATAGTATTAAAATATTGAATTAATTAGATTCTTAATTTTTTTTACTGGAATAAAGCATTTTTCTGTTTTCAAAAAATGTAGCCTTAGGCTAAGCGCGCACTAGAGACTTTTGTCTCGGCGACAGAGACAAAATTGTTTCCCTGGCTATTGCAAGTTGCAAGAAGCTAGAGAGCGGGCACATGGCGACGAGACCAAGATCACTAGGCCAAGAATTTCCTAATAGAAATGCATTGCTCTCGAGTGACTAGTGTTACAGTCGCCGGCAACATAAGTCTCTAGTGCGCGCTTAGCCTTACTGTAGTTTTATTTCTCCATATCAAAACTAATCACCAACACACCTCCAGCAGTATCTTATCTACACAGATGTGACAGGGAGAATCAAATTTCAAAAGCATGGTTTATTGCCCTTTTGGACAAAGATAACATTTTCTTTCTTTTTCAAAGCGGACACGAATCAGGTGATGACCACATGTCGTCAAAGGATGCGATAGTTAGTATAAGATTACTCCATCTGGGCCATAAATCATCCTGGAACGGTTTCCTATTTGGACGTTAATTGGTGTTTCAGAAAACTTTTGCAAGCGGATTTTTTCTCTAACATTTTTTAGAACAGAGTTCGAATTTATTTAACATGTTTTTTATGCTTCAATGTAATTTGTTTGGACAGAGATGCTTTTTAAACGGGCTAAAACAATTATTTATTTGAAATTTGTATTAGGAATTACACACTATTTGAATTTTGTTAAATACCTTTCTAAATTTTAGCATATGGTTTTGATTGCTTAGTTCCATAATATTTTTCATCCAGTAATACATATTTTGACACTTTCGTTGTGTGTAATATTTAGCCAAGTAGATAAATGTAAAGAAATATTTATTTTCTTATTTACTTTATTTTCACTAGTATACCATCTTAGTTAACTAAGATAAACTTGATCTACTTCTTTCGTAACGAGGAAGTTGCATGATTTTTTAAATTTTTTTTAATCGATTCTTCTTGCAAAAATAAGCAACTACCCAAAATTTGAGGCCGATCGCGACATCTTTGATTGCCAAAAAAATTAACAAAAATCCCCTTTTTAAAAGCGCGCGAAAACGCCAAGAGTTTGGGATGTGACGTCATCGTACGATAAACATTGTTCGAAAGCAATGGAGTTGATGGTATGATTGTTGACATCATCGTTACTTTTTAAAGATTAAACGTTTTCAGTCACGTGTTTTTTTTCTCTACTTTTAAATTAAAATATTTAATTGCCTGTACATTTTTTTTTAAAAATTGACTAAATATTCCATTTAACCATACAAAAAAACCATACGGAACCCTTTTTTTTTTTAATCTGACGCATGCAACTTCCTTATTCTAAAATGTTAACATTCGAATAAATATATTTTGATTTTAAAAGCTGTAGCACTTTTTTTATTTAGAAGTTACACAAAAAACAACCAAGAAAAAGTTAACAAAAAAAATTATGTCCAGAAAAAAAATTTTGCTTTTCTGAATTATAATTAAAATTATGTGAAATTTTGTGGCAAAGATAATTAATTACCCAAGCCTAGAAACACAAAAATAAGACTATCGAGCCTGCCAGGATTCGAACCTGGAATCTCCTGATCCGTAGTCAGGCGCGTTATCCGTTGCGCCACAGGCCCACGTTCGAGAAGAAGTTATTATATTTCAATTTAGTGCGCTTCTCGAGGAGCCGCTATTTTTTTCTCCTCGACCTCGCAATGGTGAATAACAATGACAGAAAATACAAAAGCGGTGAAACAGCATCAACCACTCCCTCATCTAAGCTTTTCCCCCGATGGTTTTCAACTTATAAATTTATTTCGTCTAGAAATAAACAAGTTACACAGGATTATCTTCCAGGAAATTATTTCTTAATTTTAATTAATTATGTTAATGTACGGAAACGGAACTTGGGTAACTTCAATTCGAGGTAACATCTTCAATTCGAGGTTCGAGGTATTCAGTTAAAATATTTTTTTACAGTGAGTTGCTCCTATTTCACTTGTTAAAATACTTTTTAAATTTAGGTTTTTTAAGTTTTAAATAAATCAAACCTAATTTGGTGGATAATTACGCTATTTTAACTATAAAAGTTACCTAGTTTTAATACAACTATTATTAATATTTTTAGTGGATCTTAATAGTTTTTTTAAGAAACCCAAAATGTGGTAACAGCTAACACCTATCTTTAAAAAAATAAAATAACAAGGAAAGTATATATGCTTTTTACATAAAACCAAAAGGATAAAAATTTGTTGGTATTTAAGAATAAACTAGGAATAGGAATGTTAAGTTATTATTCTATCAATTTTATAAACCGAGGAAAATTAAATTAAATAGTCTCTTCTTATATTTACTTCAGCTAAATCCAGATAAATCTAATAGCTATACGGATTCTAGATTCTAGCCGTAATTATTTTATATTTGTTGCTGTAACTACTATTTCTTGTGATGTTTATTCCTCCCAGCAATGAATCAATGCAAATGTCCATGCTACTAAAAAGTTCCTCTTAATTATTTTTTCTCCTCTGATTCGATTGAAACAGTGAAAGTGTTAATTAACTATAAAAATTTATGTTTTTTCTAATATTGGTTCCAATGTTCAGTTAAATAAATGTGTGTTCAGGATATCAGAAATATTAAGAATTTTATATTTCTTTTCCAACCCAAAAATTTTAGCAAACACAATTAACAATAATAGGTACAGCACTTCCCCAAACATAACATAGAAACACATTTCTGGAACATAGAAACACGTTCTCTCCCATACATTAAGTGCTATTTTAAAAAGAGCCCTTTCGTAATCTTTCATTATTCCTTTTTAAACGTGATAAAAATATGAAATCTGTTTTGAAAACATCAATCTAGAATCCAGATCTAGACTATCTATTTCTACACTTCTCCAAGATTTCAGTTTGTGAGCTTGTAATTTTGCCATCAAATTTATGCTGATTAAACTGGGAATTTCTCTATTTTATTGTTCAATATTTAAAATTATGTATATTATTATTCCTAACTGTGTGTAGCTACACTCAAAATTATCTATTGCATGCCAAACGAGCATATAATACAGGGTGTCCAAAAAAAACTGACACATTTTAAAATTCAACAAAAATAACTCGAAAACTAAAAATGATAAAAATACGCCGTTTGTTGCATCCTACACCTTCCCAGGAGTAGGAAGTAACAAACCACGTATTTTATCTTTTTTAATTTTTGATTTATTCGTTGTTGAATTTTAAAATGTGTCAGTCTTTTTTGGGACACCCTGTATAAGGAGACCATACAGTTTTTTTCTTCGTTCAGAAAAATAAAATCTTATAAAATATATACAGTATCTAATTTAAAAAAAAAATTAAGTGTACCTATTCATTTTTAGTAAACAAGATTAGCTTGAGAGTAGAAAAATGATGGAGTCAAACTAGATTTTTATTTGAAACGTATTTTTAACAGTTCATAAAAAACTTTCTCAGTATTTCTAGGACCATTTCTATTGAGTCAATGGTTATGATTTTATGAAATTTTACAAAAAATAAATTAGCTGTTATGAAGATAATGAGCAGTAGAAACAAATTATAGCCTAGAGGCATCATTAAAGTAAAAAAAGTTCGGGTAACTAAATAGGTATTACGTAAGAATCGGGAATCATTGATGTCATACCATTTTCAAGGCATTGTTTTCGATGTAAATATACATTTTATGTGGTTCAGTTTTACATAATAAAGAAATATCTCCAACTCTTACCCATAATTTTAAAGTAATGAAACCACTTATTTTAAAAAAATTTTTTAGTGTAAGGGAACTTACTTACAAAGTTCTTCTCTTCAGTTGATACCTTAAATTCCATAAAAAGAAAAACATTACTGTAGAATTTTAAATAACCTGAAACGATTGCTGGCAATCTCAGAAATGTAAACACATAAATCATTGATTTAAAAAAATAATACAAAACATAGAAAAGAAAAATGAATCCTCTGATCTCATAGCAGACTGCATGCTTTACATCTATTGAAAAGACATTTGATGAACATGCAAATTAGAAAAGACAAGCAGAAGCTTTGAACAACAATGAAGAATTCTTTTGACTGATATCTTTCAGAAGGACTGAATATTTAAAAAAAAGAACGGAAAATTCATCGCATAGGAACGTAGTTATCCTTGTATTCCGTATAAATTATTGTCATGAGGGTTACGGTTTTAAATAGATGATATCGGGCATGTTTTCGTCTGGATAGGAATGAAGAGAGACTAGGGGATTGAAAACGCGGAATTGGTATTCACGGGAATATTTGATTGTGTTCCGATTGTTGTTGTGATTGATAGACTTTGGGTAGTTCTAGGACAGTTGTGGGATTTAAGATTTTCACCATCAAGACTGGTTTTGTCGATGATTACGGAGTACCTACTTATTTTGCAACAAAAAAAATTTCGTTTAATTACAACATCGCTAATGAACTCACTGAAAGATAAAAATATATTTAAAACCCTCATAAAATATAATAGCAGCAATTAGCAATGTTTTAATAAATTAAAATTAGAGCTATATCCCACTATTCGATCTTATTAAATCAATAAAATCTGGATAATCATTTTAATTCACAACATTCAAAAATATTCTTATCTTTTGTTGAATTATAATTACATCACAATTTGTGTAACTCGATGATGAAAAGGTATTTAAAAGATTTTAAGGAATAAAATTTTAAAAATGTATATATATCGTGGTTTCAAAAACCACGTAGTAAATACTGAAATATGAATAATGTTGGTTTACAAAACATCCATTTCCATTAAAAGAAACCATGTAGTAAAAATAATATAAAGGAGTAACAGTATGGTGTCCTGAGTAACTAATTTTCTAATAAAGCATTAGAGAAAGGTAATTACTTTAATTATGATGTAGTTAAAAATATGTGTTTCTCATCGAATTGTAGGCATTAAATAAAAGATAAAGGTTTTAAGATGGATCTGTGTTGTGTCTGATTAACCTCTTGAGTTCACAATGAAACAACCCCTCTACGAATTCATAGAATAGTTTTTCTCCAACTTTATTCCGATTATCAAGACTTTAAAAAACCCACAATGAAAACTTTAAAACCGAAAAAAAAACCACCTAGTAAATTCTACGAAAATATATCAAGACCATACTCTCTTTTCAAATTCTTTCAGACACACACACATCTAGGGTGGTCCTAAGTATAATGGTAAAAAAAATTTCGGAATTTTTGAAGTCGCACCCCCTAAATTTTTTACTTATGGGGTAGTTAATAACTTGTAAAAATTTTATCCGAATCGGTAAATATTAACACGTGCCGCAAAAGGGATGAAAATCTGAAAAACATCAAAAATCATAAAATTCATTTAAACTATATTATTCGATTTATTTCAATACTTTTTTGACAGAAAATGCTTAAACATAAAGAATATTTGACTTTTTAGTTTAGCCTTTGATAATTTTTTAAAGGTGTTGTATTTGCTCCTCATATGCGCTAAATATCGTTTTACTCCTCAATGAGCTCGATTCCCCTTTCTGCAGTATCATTTACAACCGTCTATTACTGACGACTTTAAATCCTTCCTGATAATTTCATCACAAGTTTTACGGTAAAGTGTTTCCAGAAATAAAGTCTAAAGATAACTTAAAACCTTCGAAAAAAGTTTTCGGTTTATTTTGCCACAAAATTGACTAGATTTATCTCAGAGAGTTCTGCCAGTTCTTCAAAACTAAATTGCGACCACTCTGATACATGGGTGGATTCTTTCTCTTTAAACTCTTTGGCAGCTCATTGTTGTGTGGGGACAATCGCATCAAAAAAGCTAAGGCAACTGTCTCCTCCATCAAGAAACCCTCCATGATTAATAATTTTCCAATGCTGCTATAGATATATATTTTCATTAACTCCTCTGTAGAAAAACAGGCCCCCGTGAATTTCAATTCTTGAAATGTGTCTTTGTGAGCTATTTACACATCAAACCAGACCCAACAACTCCAATACTCGTACCTAGTTCTCGATTATCAAAACTAACCTCCGTTTCTAAAATTAAACATCTTTAAGCAATAAATTCCTTTAGTCATCCATCTAGCATGATGTAAAGCACCGACGTTGTCTAAATTAATAATCATTTTTGCTTCTTGATATTATAAAAGTGCTACTGTCAAATGCAGAAACTCTTTATAGCCATCCCTCGGTTGGTGTTCAAGAGCACTCAAAGTTCAAACTTAAGAATTTCTTCTTTGTCTCTTCCGATTGTGTTTTTTACAGCTTATTCATCTTTAATGCCTGATGGGTACTTTTATTTATCGATAGCATCCCAAGTTTTTGAAAACGTTAAAATAAAAGTACATAAGGTCCGAGGTATACTGTTACACAATCTTCAAAAGCCTTTTTTAACACAAATTCATAAATTAACACTATTTTCAGAAAATTAAAATGTATTATATGAACTTAAGTTTATAAAATTAAGAGTAAATTTCTATGATCAACTTTTAATTATAATGTATTACATTCAAAGTCTAATTTTCATTGCTTTGAACATAATACTTAAGTTTTGTTTTGTGTCCCAACCCTCGTTGGGAAACCCTCCACTTTACCTTAAATCATCCATTGGAATTTACATATAATAATGAATTACACCATAAATTATATGCAAGAACCATTGTGTAGGAGATTTTCAAGTTTATCACAGAATATAATATGAAGATACCGCTTTGAGAGTGCTTTTTTGAGAACGCCCGCCAGCGTCTACTGTCATGCGGTAGAAAATGCGCCGGAGCCGGCTTTCCTCCCTATAGTGCCACGGAGTCTCGCGCTTTTATCGTAGTATAACTTCAATCGCTTTGCGGCACGTGTTAATATTAAAATATTTAAAAAATATTTGGTATACTTTCATTTCATACCTTAAGGAAAAAGGTTAGGGGTTGCGACCGAAGAAATTTCGAGTTTAAAAAATTAGGACCACCCTACACACATACACACCTACTTAGTCCCAGTACCCCCTCTCAGCTTTAAAATACCAACACCTCTGCTCCCTCCTCGAAAAAAAAAGGCCCAAGAAGAGTTATTTACCGCATTTCCCAAAGCGGATGGAAAACACCAAATATTTTCGCTGCAACTGAGATCAGGCATTTTCACTCTCGGTAAAGAACATGATTCGCATTCGAGAGTGAGCGAGAGGCGTGCGGCTAATAAAAAAAGTAACCCCAGTAATATTGACGCAGCCGCTCCATACAACTTTCCTTCTCGATTCTACTCTAATCAACATAAGGGGTTTTCCCCTTAATCCTACTACTATTATAATTGTGAATGTTTGTCTGGATGTTTGTTACTCTTTCACGCAAAAACTACTGAATGGATTTTAATGAAATTCTACCATAATGTAGCTGATACATCAGAATAGGACATGGGCTATAATTTATAAAGAGAAAATCAGTCCTTCATTCTTTTTTTCCCGTTTTTCCTGCTTTTTTTCACTTATTTTTCCGTGTTTGAAAACCTGTTTTACCAGTCATACAACGAGTTAAAAATAAAACATTGTTTCAAATGAGACAGATCACTAGACTTTTTCATTTACTAGATCTTTTAGTTTAGTTTTAAACACTGGTTTTAAATTTGTTAATTTGTTCACTAGACTTACTAATTTACCAGACTTTTTACTATGGTTACAAATTGGTTATTTTATAAAGGCACCAAGATATTAAACATTATCAGGAACATCGGGATTGTAAAAAGTGACAAGAACACCGGGATTGGATAATTAGCGAGAACATCGGGATGGAAAAATTACCGGGTTATAAAAATTACCGAGAACACTGGGATAGGAAATTTACCATAAAGACACCCAGAATACCGGAATATAAAAATTACCGTAAACACTGAGATAGGAAAATTACCGGGAACGCCGGGATTAGAAAAATTACCGTGACCACCGGGATAAGATTACCGGGAACACACTGGGATAGGAAAGAGGCGCCTGGGATACCGGGATGATTTGTAATATTGCTAATTTACAAAATTATAAATGTATTTTAAGAAATATTTTAAAAAATTAATTTATTCACCCCACCCGTGCAAGGCCGGGTATAACAGCTAGTAGCTTTATAAATTTATCGACACATAAATGAGATCTTATGAGGGATTTCGACATTTTAGTATTTAGGCAGCATTATGTGGCGAAGACGTTACTTCAATTTTTAATTTTATGTCATTTTAGATGGCGCGAAAGCATTTTAACTTTTATTTGAACTCTAAGCCTTAAATTAACTGTTCCTTTACTAAAAAGCTGTTCTGCCTTTTGCTTTTTTGTCGACTTTTTAGAGTAGGTGAATGAAGCAGGTTGAATTTTAGTAAATCGGGATTATTTCTGCGTCTTTACAATTATTTTTAGGATATTTTACGCCTCTTATTTGTCTCTGACTCTAATATTTTGTTCTGAGTCAAAGGATTTTTACACAACTTCTGAATATACAGTAGCATAGGAGAAATGGAATTTCATGTTTTTTGAAAGAGAAAATTATAAGGGAAATCATATAATCACCTTTTTTTTCTAATTTAAAAAAGAAATGAGGAACACGTAGGTTTAAACTGAAGTTAAAACATTCAAAATTCTGGGTTAATCGGAAAAATAAATGAATGTTTTTCCTAGGATAACACTTCTTGAATTTGCTTATTATGAGTTTTATTTTGGGTCAAAACAATTTTTCTGAATTTAAAAAGCAAAGTTTTAATTCAACCGAAAGTCTGATTTCTACATTTTAAAAATGCTTTCTTAAAGAACTGAAACAAAAACAGTGAAGTTTGTTATTCGAACTGTACACACTATTCAAATATTATACCACCATTATGCGACGCAATTTTATAGAAATATGAAACTAAAATGTTACGAGAATAAAACCCCATTTACAGGACTTTAAAAAATCTAAAATTAATAGAAACATCCAGTATTACATGAAATTACTTAAACATTATTATTATCATCATCATCATCCAAGCGCCTTTGTGTAACAATCATGCTATCTTTAAAAAAAAGGACGAAAAAGGGATTTAAAAGGATTTAAAACTCTTCTAAGAGCTTATCCCAAATGGTCTATATCTCATTGAAACTTGCGACACTCTGGATTAGGGAAAAGTGAATGCTCGGTTTTCTTTAAATAATTTTCGAAACACTTTCTATCAAATGGTGCATACATTATTTATAGGGGATAGCTTTATTTTATGTCTGAAACGTTAAGGATGCTGGCTTCTAAGACGAGGATATCAAACTTTATGATAGTCGATTTACTCTTAGTTACGATAATATCTATTGAAACTAGAAAGCGGGTTGATATTTTGGTAGTTTGGAATATGTTGCTAGGTTTTTTTTAAATATCGATGTTTATATGGATATTATTTTATTTATCTTATTTTTTCT
Source organism: Tetragnatha versicolor (assembly GCA_024610705.1). Classification (NCBI taxonomy): domain Eukaryota; kingdom Metazoa; phylum Arthropoda; class Arachnida; order Araneae; family Tetragnathidae; genus Tetragnatha; species Tetragnatha versicolor. The sequence continues at coordinate 16,696,191 of JANDEH010000011.1, read as the reverse complement.
TACTAAAGAAGCTAATGTACAAGGAATTTACGAGTTTACTTTTAGCAAAATATCTGAGCTTTATCATGCAAAAAACCCGTCAAGTTTTAATAAGTGAAAGAGATATTTATGGGGGACAACACGTTTTACAAATTTTTCCCTTGAAATTTAAGCAAAGTGAAGGATAACTTGTCAGTCTTCTTATCTTATCTTATATATTTTATTTATTTATTTATTCGAGATACTGCAGCCTACCTATATAGCTTATAGTACCTAATATAAACACAAACACTCTAAATATAAGAAAATGTTGTAATTGTTGTTATTTTAAGTTCTGGAATATTTTTTAATTCTAAAAAAGAAGCTACTTAATAAATATTACTTTTATTATTAATTTAATAATAAATTTTAAAATGAAATTTATATTTTAAAATAAAAAAAGTGATTTCTAATACTTGCAGGGTTAATTTTTATTTAATTACTAGAGCCAGGCACTTGAATGTTAGCAAATTTTATCTACTTCTCTTATAAAATGCAATCCAATGTCTTTATTGTGCTAAAAGTACGCTCCGAGATTTCATCGATAATCTTTAAATGTGCCTTGAACTTATAAAGATTGAAAAAAAAATTGCATTTAGTTTTATGACGCTTTATTCGCATTTTAATTGATTACTTATTCTTCCAAACTGAACGTCAAATTCAAGCTTTTAAAACTAATATTTAAACTTATAATGATAAAACATTGCTATGTTTCTCTATTTAGGAGAGGTAAGTTTGCTTTAAGAAGTTGTAACTTTTTAGAAGGAACCCGTTTTGAACGCAACTTATTTTATACCACTTAAAAATGAAAGGCGAATGCAAAAGATAGAAAAGAGAAATAAACCTTATTCAATGCAATACTGAAAACAAAAGATTTTATGGATCACTTATATTACGTGAAACGAAATTTTTAAGCAATTCCTTTCAAATAAAACCGTGTCAAAATATAAAGGATTTTATTTACAAGGAAGAAAATGTGAATATGTATGGTTTTTATAGAAACTTATATTCTAAATGACTAATCATAAAATGTGCTGTTTGTTGGAAAAAGAAACAGGTTACTTTACCATAATTCATCACATTTAATTAAGATGCGTGAATGTTTAATTAAGATTGTTTCATAATAGTGTGTTCACAACACGCATAACAATAAACATACTAGTTTACGCAGATTCAATATTCCCTGATATTTTATCCTCATAGAGAGAAAATCTATTTATTACGTTAGACTAAATAAAGGGGTGTCTGAATATAGTAGAATCTCATGCATTCAAATACCCCAAAAACAAACGTTAAACGATGTGAGTCATAGGAATTCTTACCCAGTGTCTGTTTATTTGAAATATATTATATTTTTCTCTAAAGAGCTATAAAAAGGTTTGTTTTGAAAGACGCCTTTTTAATTCATCGCTATACAATTCAGTGTACTGTTTTTTATAAATGAATTTAGATGGGTATGTATTCTTATGTATAAGGTACTTCTTGTTGAAAGGCAATATTTTTTACTTTACAATTAAAAATGTAGAAGTTTACGTAATAATTCTTCAGAACGTAATCAAACCTGAAACTTTTCTTTTAAGGTTTCAAGAATTCAGACGTTTCCGTTTAGTACGTCTACCTTTGTATCTAGGTTTCAATTTTGCATAATTTTTTTCATGTAAATAAAATTTTCGGTTCTGATTTTTACAGGATGTCAATTTTTTTTCATAATAGTGCGTATAAAAAGCTACCTAATTTTTGCAGGTATCATGCAATAATATAAGAACTTAATTATGTACTGTTGATAGATTCTACCTAATTTTTTTCATGAATTAAGAGACTGGAATAATTACAGGAACTATGGTTCAGATTCAGAATGATTCCTTTACTCCTCCATAGTGAAATCATACAATTTGTAGATGTCCCCGGATACTAATGAATCGTATATTTAGAACTTTACCCTAAGAAAGACTTCAAATATCTCATTTATCTCTACTGTCGTACATTCATGTGACCTGATGGATATAATTATGTTCGAAAACATCTATTTAAACTTTCTCAAACGCCTTTTGTCTTATATCGCAGTTTATTGAAGCTTTCAAAACGTTACCATCCTCAATAATTTCCAACGCAATCAACTTAATTCTTATTGGGTTTTTAATCTTTCACTCATGTCATTTGATGGCTTCCTTATTAATAGTAACAACTATCGATATCGTAAAAGTTTTACAGCTCCTTTTATGTCGAGTCAGATGATTCGATAACAGGTTCTTTATATATAGCTTTGTAAACTATCTGTACCTGAAACCTATGGTTTATTTTTAGTCTCTGAATTAAAAACAAAATTATATTCGTTTAAATGCAAATACCTTCAGTCTTTCGCAAAGTTTTTACAATGGAAAAAATATTATAATACAACAGTCATCAAAGTATATTGATACAGGAAGTAAACAAAATATTTCATAGATCTCTTATCAGAAATCGTTGAGGAACTCTTTGACTGTGTTATCATTCTCTTTAAGTTGTTTTAAGTGTTAACAAAATACATATATTTTATTAAAATGTCAAGTAAAATACCAACCGTTCTTAACCAAAAAAATGTAGAGATGCTTTATAGAGTTTGTTTTTTCGGACCTTAGTACTAATACATAATTATTAAGTAGAATAAAATTATTTATCTTCCAGTTTTTCATTTATTTTTTAATTTATTAATATTTTCAAACATTTTCATAATATAAATTATTAGCTTTTCTTATCAGTTTCATTCTTAGGAAGTAATATTTACCATTGATCATTGCATTTGAATTTTAAAAATTATGACATTAATTTCATTTTTTGTTACAGATATTTCCAGATTCAAGTTCAGCAATATTATTTCAAATAAGTTGAGTTTTATAATCTACAGATGATTAAACATTCACAAAAGAGTATGTAAACAAAACACAGAATAAATAAAAATTCTAAACATTTAATTTTTATGTAAGTAGGGGTTTTGTCAAAGTTACAGACAGTTACGAACAGAATTATGAAAGGGAATGTGGAAAACTAAAAGTAAGTGTGAAACATGTTATTTTCAATAAAGAAAGATCCAGATAAAAACAAATGAATTGCGACAAAAGACGAAACAATTTTAAAATTAGTTTCCAGAACCGTATATCAGGAGGAACAACTCCTCGAACTAAAGTGCAATTAAGTTGGTCCAATACATTGAAACAGCCTTGTTTCCCAAGTATCAGTTTTTCTGTCTTTTCCAATAAGCAGAAGTCAAGTTTTCTTTCTTCCTTTCTCGGAGAAAAAAAGAGAGAAAGAAATCTGTCTCTTTTTCTCACTCCTGAATATAAATCCTGGAATCTGGGACTAAAAAGCAAGATTTTCCTGACTTTAAGTTGTATTGATTTGGGGGAAATGTGATGTTACTGCAAGGTGACAACTTTTAGCTCAATAAATCTGAACAGCGACAAGAACTGAATGAAAGGAAAGATGAGCTTCGGTTTTCGAAAATGTTTCTATGAATGAAAAATTGAACTTGTAACGATAAATAATATATGCTAGGAGCTTCAAACAATAAAATCATAGCAGTTCGTTTCGTTGAGGAAAAATTTTTGATACCTACTCGTATAGGTTATATGTTCAGCTCTGTGTATGGTTTTAGACTGTAGTAGAGTAAATAATGGACAAATTGAACAACTTTGGTTGGATTTATTCATAAAAGTATTTATAGTAATTAAAATAAATATTCTGTGTTGTAAAGATTTTAGTCTCTTTTTAAGGGGTGTCGGAACCCTTTTCACGGCGATGTGGTATGCTACATATTAAATGTACCTTTTCTCAGGATCTAAATGTACCTTTTCTCAGGTACCTTTTCTCTATTTATAGATACCAGCTTGAAATTTTTAAAATACCTTAGTTACATCTATTTCATTATACTGAAGTGAAAGTTTGGCAAAAAAATTATTTTTTTATTTTAAAATTTTTTTACACTTTTTCAAAAACCATAAAAGACCGTTTTTTCGATGTACCTTTTCTCAGAATTTACTGTACCTATTAATCTAATTTTTTAATGGTAGTTCATTATGTTCCCTAGTTTATACTGAGGTTAAAAATTTTCTAAAAAAAACCATATTTTTTTAATTTAAATATTTTGTGGGGAAAATGCACAAAATTTGAAATTTTTTACGGAATTAACTGAAAATTTTTAAAAAATAACAAATTTTACAAATGGTTAACTTCAGTATAATATCACATCTATAATTAACTTATATTTAAACTTTCAAATCTGTATGCGTTACGGATTCTGAGAAAAGGAACATCGAAAAAACGGTCTTTTATAAAGTGTAAAAAAATTTAAAATAAAAAAAAATAATGATTTTTTTGCCAAACTTTCACTTCAGTATAATGAAATAGATGTAACTAAGGTATGTTAAAAATTTCAAGCTGGTATCTATAATAGATCCTAAGAAAAGGTACATTTAATATGTAGCATGCCACTTTGCCGTGACAAGGGTTCCAACACCCCTCAAAAACAGTAAAAGATCATAAAAATATATGATTAAAAATTTTATTAAGTTTTATATGAATTTTTAAAATAATGTGCAAGGTTTCGAAAGTATGGACTCCACACAAGAAGCTATTAATTTAATTATAAATTTTTCTATTTGTCTTTTTGTTGAGAAAATGTTCATAATTACTCGCTTTGTTGCATAAAAGAGTTTTTAGTATCTAAAAAAGAGCAAATAATATTTGAAATAAATAAATTCATTGATTACAATACCTAAGGAGATTGTTTTGAGTACATTAAAAATGGATACTTTGATTGAATGAATGACACTATTTGCTAAATTTGCTTTTCATACTACAGAAAAGAGAAAATAGGTTAAATGTGATAAGTATGAGAGGGATAAAAAGAAAAAAGTTTCTAGATAATCAAATTTTTTACGCTCCAAGAAACTATTATTTTTCTTAAATTAATAATGGGTTCGTTTGATGGATGAGAAAATTTTGGTGTGTTCTTTTATAGAGCAACAAATAAAAAGTAAGATAAGGTATATCTAACGTTGAAAGCGGTTTTTAAGAATAAAAATCAACATGGTTTGGGATTTGAGGCCATGTTAGTTCCATATTATAGTAGGAAATTCTAACAAATGTAATACATCGAAGTTAAAACGGGAATAAAGATATTTTGTTGTAACCCCTTTTAATGATTTTGTAATGAAAATGCGAATGATTATATTTATTTTAACTGGTTATTTAAAATGGGTAACTTTTTTTATCAAGTCGTGTAGTGTTTTGAAATAAAACTTTTGTCAATATTTATTCGGAAATAAAAACATTCAAAATATCTGTATATGAAGCCTATAAAGTTAACTGAAGCCGTATCATTACAATCAAACATAATTGTGCATTGTGGGAAACCAATGAGAATATAATAAATAGATCGGATAGTTTTGGTAAAATTTTCGTTGATTGTCTTTGTCTATGTACCACCTGCTATTAGATACACATTCTCGTATGCCGGCTGAGCTATTACAGCTTTTCAATGCGTTAATACCATGGTGAGGACAGTTTTTTTCAAATCGATAACTTATTCTTTTTCAGTTCAGGCTAAATTAAATACCCTATAATTGGAGGATAAAAATTGAAGCTTCATAAAAAAAATCTTTACTTGAAACCGATCGTTATTTTGGTGAAAATGGATAACAGAAAAATAGGGAACGGAGATTAGAAAAATTAAGTAAATCATGAATCGTATAAATAGGATAGGTGGGGGCAAAGCCATGCAGTTTTCAGTATTTTTAACATTGTGGTCGAAAGGGGGTAGATAATCCCGAAATTTGAATTATCAATCCAAGTTTAAACTCTTATCGATGGTATTTTAAGAGAAATTTACAATTTAGTAGGAAAGAAAATCGCGGGGCTTTGCCTCGCAAAATGGGGCAAAGACCCGCACTTGCGAATTTTGTGCCCGATTGAAATAAACATGGATAAACCGAAATTTTTATTGTAAAAACACTAGAAATAATCCTCTTAATATTGTTCTAATATTTCTAAGTCAACCAACAATATTAAACATAAATATAATCAGTTTTAATGAAAATTGTCATTCTGTTGTAGCAATTCATTTCAAATTGCCCAATATCTTTCAAAAGGGAGAAAGGATGGTTTCAGGTCGAAGTTTGACATCTCGGAAACCTTTATTCAACTTTTTAGGGATCCTGTATGTTCTAATTTCCTTTTGGGGCGAATTACTAAAGTTTTAGGCTGCGTGTATTTGCCCCAAAACACCTGCGGGTACTTGCCCCGTTTCACTTTACTTTAAAAAACAAGCCTATTTATTTTTAGAGACATGTTGAGGCAATTATTTCAAAACAAAACTGAAGTTTAAGTGCTCTAATACATTGGGTTATTTGTTGGTATTTCTCCTCAAGCCCTATTTTATGTAGTGTTAAAGTAAAAGATCAGAAAATTTACATCTAAATGATGAAAACAAACTTACAGCATTTTTAAACTTATGAGTGACTTAGGGGTACGAACTTTCATTTAACATTGGGTCACAATAAGACAAACCAACCACCTGGAAATCAACTTTTGAATCGATTATTAACAATTAAAAATCGCGGTGAGAACTTATTGAGTTTTTTTGCAATGTGTGCTCATATTGAGAAGTTTCACCTTTTCATTAACTTTTAATAGTAGAACAACAGAATGAAGAGTTCCTATACAAGCTCCAACTTAAGTCAGTTTTTCTAATTAATGGCATAACGTCAATTTAAAGAGTCATGCTACAGTGCATCTCATTGATTGTTTATTTAACTTTAAATCAATAGGCAAACATACGAAAAAATCAATCACTTATCACACGAAAGATCCCTTTCCCAAACTCGGCTCTAAGGAAATCAGATATCTTCATTCGTTTCAACGATTAGAGTTCTTGAACGGTAAAGTAACAGAAGCGGAATTGTGTTCCATGTGAACGGTCTGTTGTCTGGATGATTAATAGACTTTCGAACAAAATTACTGTTCCACAAGTGCCTCGCTGGTCGCTGAGAGAGGCACCCAAGTGGATTCCGTTGCCAGGCTAATTTACATGTTTATTGTTTTTAAAATGGATTCAGTTTCTCACTGAGGGCTTTGTGTTTAAATAAAACGGAATCTGTTTATTTTGTTATTTTTCTGATTCGTGTCTAGTCATCTTGAGGGAAATGTTTTTTTTGGCGCAATTAAAAAGGACGTGATATAGTTTGAAGTTAAATTCTTTAAAAAAGCCAGAGGGGCTGAAATTTGTTGTTTAATTATTTTTTAAATTCGGAGTTCATTAAAAGTTACCAGCTTAATTTAGTTTTTCATATATAGTTCAAATAAGTAATGCAAATTTTATTTTAAAAAAAATTTTGCATATTAATCTAGAATCAAATATAAGGTTCTTCTCTAGATTTAACGATACAATACGGGGTAAATTTTGATTTAGATTTAAATAATTTCGTACATTAATTTTTGTCTTGTTCCCAATCGATTTGCAAAGTTTTATAAGGTTATGTAACTTCAAATTATTTTCATTTATACTACTTAAATATAATGATAAACTTATAATCCAAGAGCATATATTATATTGAGTTAGAGAAATTTAAAGAAGTTTCAAATATAGAAGATCTATTTAGAATTTAAGGAAGGTTAATGCACTTTTAATCAAATTTAAAAGATTTATTTCGCTACTAAAGTAATTAACTTTACATGATTTTACATCTCGTGTGAATACATTTAGCTAACTCATTCCTCTTCGAGGTAAATTGCTGGAAACTATGTTTTAATTTCCAGCAATTTGCATTATTTACTCAATTTCTAAAGTGCAGATTAAGCCAGTCTCCTAGAAACGAGGGAAAGCAATTACATTAACTACCAAAGGGAAAAGATAAAAGAACGAATGACTATGCAATATCATCTAACTTCAATGCTTACTTATTTTCGGAAACATTTACCATAATTTTTAGTTTCATCAACAGTTGCATGTTTTTTTACTTTCAAATTTTTTTTGCACAATTTGCTCCTCTAATATAATGCATCGAATCCATAGTGTCTATCAAACTTATAGTAACAGTGCAAACGAGTATTTATGACGTTTTAAATATGACTAAAATGAAATATGTTATATTTAATATAATAAATAAAATTTTCTTTTAATTTTGAGTTCGTTCGGAAACCATTAAATTTTTTTTGTTCTTACGTATTATGCCGTCGACCGTGACGCTGAATCCGAAAACGTTTCAAATTCCATTGACTGTTCTATAGCTGTACCGCTGAATTTAACGGCTGCTGAACGGTCGACGGTATAATAAGTAAGTACCTTTTTTATTAAAATTTCAAAAAAAATTATGTTAGTGGAAACTATAATATTCCACAAAATTCAAAATTAAGCAATTTAAGGTCCATGCAGTTTTTTTCTTTAGTTACAGAGGCTCACAAAAATTTTCAATTCTTTTTGGCTTATTGAATAATACAATAATAAATTTATCAAATTATTATCTTGGAAATGCTGAGTTTGATGAATGTATTATTATTTTTCCAACCACAGAAAAGAAAACTCAAAATAGATGGCCAAACTGAGATTACCTTAACCATCTTATCATCGGAGGTGAAAAGACGTCGAACTCGAGTTCATCGTTCACCGAAACTTTCAAATTAGGCCCTATTGACCCTCGAAGAATAGTAATTATGAAAAACTTCCGAATGAATGACATCGCTAATGCAATATGTGCCTCCCCCCACATCCAGCGCCACCTACATCCATTTCCCGTAATGGATGTGTACAACAAGGCGAATAAATAAATGAATTCAATTTCTGTCTGCCGTCCGAAGCGTAATCATTATTAATTACCACACCGGTAATCCCCGGCTCAAAACTAGGATCCAGTTGAGTAAATAACGAACCACATGAATAATTGCACAGTAAAACGCAAATAAACTCGCTAAAATAACGACGAAACAAGTTTACCTGCATTTTCTCCCTCTCTCTGGAAATCTAATTAGGCCTAAGTGCTCTCACTGTCCATTGTTCTCTTTCAGCTTATGAAAATATTTCCCTCTGCTGAACTAAAAAAAAAAGACGAGAAAGGAACGAGTTAAGTTGAGAGATCGTAAAGATGAGAGGGGAAAATTAATACTTTTTGCGTTAAAAGTCATTTTAATATGGCGTTTTATAAAAGCGAATGGCTTCTTGGGTAAGGTTTCTGATTGGTTGCCGATGTTATCGGTCGATAGCGTCTGAGATAATTTGTTTATTTAAACTTTAATAAGGCGAGGGCTTTGCGATGGCATCGTGTTATTATCGTTTGAGTTTTGCATCCGGGTTTTTTTATTTGTTGATTATGCTGATCTCACACAAACTTTTGATGAGATCATTGTGTTATTTAACAAGTTAAACTGAAAATTATAATCCTCGGGATCTTTCTTTTAATCTTGTGGTGTTTTTTTTCTAAAAAAAAAGGGGTGTCAAGGTTTTTGATATCCATTTTCCACTTCAGTGAATAAATCATTTCTTTGATTAACAAGACGAGGAAAAATCGATGTAATGTAGACAGTAATGACTTGGTGCAAAATGATTAGGATAGAGGATGTATTCGTAATTTTTTCAGTTTTCATACTTAATAAAAATGTTCGAGAACAAAATTGTAATTTAGTCTAGCTATTAAATCTGAATTGTCTAATTGTTATACTATATTACACCTTAAATATGTATTTTCAAAAGAGATTTGTATAATTGATCGTAAATTTTGATAAAAAATGAGTTAACTTAAACTCTTATTTATGGCTAGTTTCCCCTAACATTTGATGTTTAATTTACAGTATTCTATGACTGTTTTAAGAGTTTTGTTTTAATTTTAAAAGAATTCATGACCCCTGAGAAAAGCTATTAAAAATAACAGAACAGTCTTATAAAACTGCACTTTCAACTATGTTTATATTGTAGCTTATGTTTCAATTATCATAACGTTTTACAGAAGAAATATTATCTAAGAAACAGATTCTTATCACTTCTTACTTTTCTGTTTAAGGCTTTTATGTATCTGTGTAACCACTTTTCAGAGTTTCAAATTAGAACGCAATTAATGTTTGTAAAATAAACACGAATGCACTTGATTGCCGGGATTTTGATCGGATCCCCACTATAGCATAATAAAGATTTAGTAAAGGCAAAATAATTTCATTATCATTTTACATTTAAGTTTCTTTGAATGTTCATAGGAAGAATAAAAAGTACATTTAACCGAACTTATCCTTTAAGGATAAAAAAATCGTCCCCCTTTAATTTCCTTCGAGCATTAAAATAGTTCCTGAAGAAATAAAATATTCATGAAGCTGATGAGATTCGCTTTCAATTGGAATTTATTCCCGTTCTCTTTTCAATCAAGACATTTTTGTGTTCAATCGTTTCTTAAAAACTTTTATATTGTAATTAACTGCCTTTGGTATATTTGTATATTTAGTCGAATTAAAAATAGTATCGCACTGATTATGAGAAAATAATTTCGAATATTTATTTTCAGTCGGCGAATTAGATTGATGTTTTAAACCAGACTTCGAGTCCTTTATAATTTGTACAGAAATGTAATAAAGTAGAAAAATAGAACGAAAATTGCTTCTTAAAGCTAAATAAAAACATTAAATAATTTAAGAAGTGAAAACAAGTTCTTTATTTAAACTTATTTAGAAAAAAATTAAACTATAAATACCTGCCTTTAAAAACCGGTTTACACGTAAAAGTTTGAAGGCAAACACAATTTTCTACGATAAGTATGAATTTTTGATGTTACTTTTTGTTAACTTTTATAGAGGTGTTATTATGTGTTTTAAATAATAATTTTAAAATTAAGTTGGAATTTAAAATTATAAAAAATATTCTCGTTTACAACTAACTATTTAGGATTATAACACAGATGCAATTTTTTTCGTGACTAAAGTTTAAATTTTACAAAGGATAAAAATAAAAATTATGCAATCTAATTTAATAGAATACCCCAATAATTTTTTTCATATCTAAATTAAAAGAAGCAATTATGCAATTAAAATATTCTGATATCTAAAAGTAAGAATTTAATACAGATCTGTTATCAGAAAGTGGTATAGGCACAGAGTATCTTACACATAAGTGGTAAAAGTGATAAAGTAAATTACCTTCAGAATTACAGTAATAGATAACATTGAAAATGTCTTTTTACATAGTCGGGCGTAGCTTGGAAAGAGATTATTATCGTAATTCTCGTTACTTAGTGACATAAGGATGATGTAACAAGTTTCACTAACGGCTTGATATGCGCACAAAATCTTAGGAATTTCGGCATTTCCTCGTTCTTTAGTTTTTCTTTACGTTGATTCTGCCCATCTAACAGTTACAGTTAAGCAGGATTTATAAGAAGATAAAATCTAACGTCTACTAGGAAAGTCTTATAAGCATTTCAATCCTTATATTAATAAGATTATTTCCTTATTATGAAATTATCTCTAAAAATGTGGTCACCTAGAGAGTCCTTTTAATAATAATTCATAACATTAAATGGGTGCGGGTTCGAGTTTTTTAAATTCGCTTTCGTTTGATTTCACCAGCAAAAATTGTTAGATAAAATAAAATTGTTTGAAAATTATATTTTTCTAGGTAAATTGACCTATTCTCGTAGTAAATGGATGCGTTAATTATAAAAATATTACCGGCTTTTGAAACTCCTGTCTCTTATAAGATGCAATTTTCAGTACAATTGCACTCGTCAGTACAGTGAAATTTTCTACATCAATTTCTAAAAGATATGACAGAGAGTAATTAATTGGATTAAAAAGTTTTTAGTTTATTCACTGAAAAATGTTATACATAAATTCTATATATCTATATTTAAATTAAAGCCTTCCAATACCCAATAAAAAGTTATCTAATGAGTTTTTAAAGGGCAAAATGTTTAACACCAGAATTCCCCGCAGAGCAAAATAAGATTTCCATGCCCTTTAACGTAGTTTGGAGAGCATCTATAAAATTAATTCAGCCCGGCGTAATTGCTTCGCATTCGTAACACGTATGGGCAAAGTTTTAATACATTTGCATAACATTAATAACTTTTATGTAACTCGAAGCTTATACGTTAATATACCAGAAAGTCTAGAAGCTTTAATCCTCCGAATAAACCCGAGAAAATGAATACGAAACCAATTTAAACGCCCACTTTATGAAAACTCTCCAGGGTGAAAGCATTAATTTATAATTCGCTATCATGGAATCACTGATTCTTTTAGTTTTTATCATGCGCCATGATTATGTTTTAAATTTATAGGAGCTATTGTTATATCGTTGCTATATATTGAATGCATATTTTTGAAATTTACGGTAATTTCATTGCTTTATATGAATAAGCAATTTATTCTCAATAAATTTTTGAGTCTGGTCTGGTGCGTGTATAATCATCATATGCTATTGCAATAAATTAATTGGAAGTTTGTGGATGTAATATTATGTTTACCTTTTAGAAAGTATGCATAACCTGGGGGGAGAGTTGTTATTACTTCTTAATTATTTAATTTTTTAATAATTCTTAAGTTTTAATTTATAAAATTTCGAGGAGAGTAAAAATTTCTTTAATCTATATAGTGAAGGATTCTTAACATCCGCGCGATACTAGTTATTTAGTAATTTTGTGTACAGTTTGTCCAAACAAAACATTGAGGGTTATTAGTTTGTTAATGATCAAAATTCCCTTAGCCAAAATTTCTGATAGTTCAATTACACGGAAAACAAAAACTAAATGCACGCACCAAATTAGATGTCGAGATAAATTCAAATTAACCGTTCCCTACCAGTTCATTATTCTTTTCCTTATCGTTACTCGTTCATATTAATGATCTTCAACCTTTTTCTTCTTGTGTGAACCCTTGTTAAATTCCGAAATAATTTGAAAAGGAGTTAGAAAAGAATTGGTGATCTCCTTGTGTGGTTGGGAGACAAAAGTTCTTTTATATTTCGGTATTCATATTAACACTCTAGTAGAGATGGAAAATTTCCGGAAATTTTGGGAAGGCGGAAAAAAACAGGAAAAAAACCGTTTTTTTCCGGAAAAATTGGAAAAGTCGGAAAAATTGACCTTTTTGCATAGAAAAGGGCGGTTTTTGAATACATATTTTTTTAGAAGCTAAATAATCATTCGTTGTATAAAAAAATAATTAGTCATTATATATTATAAATTATTAAATCATTAAAAATAATTCTTCCGAAATAAAAATATGCAGCATTTTACGAGCAACTTTAAAACAAAAAAAAAACTAGTTTTTATAACTATAAAATAATATATGCAATATAAATATAAAGCATTTGAGTGTAATAAATATAAATAACATTAATTTAATATTTATTTATTAAACATAAAGTACTTTTGATTAATTAATTTTGTATACAACATGATCCAATAACAAATAACAGAAGTTTGCTATAATATTTAACATCAATGTACATAATTGATCCTAACCTTTTAATCGTTGCAATTATGTTTTCTTAGAAAGGTTGAGAAGTTTGAATTACATTCTGACAATTTTTTAAAAAAATATTGAAGTCATTATATAAAAAAATTAAAAAATTCATTGTTTTGTTTAAATATCTTTGGAACTTATTTTTTTATTATTTAATTTTCATGATATTAATGTGTTCAGTGTTCAATAAATACGCATACACCATAAATATTTTTTTAAGTAACCCCGTAAAAAGCTTCCAATAATCCCAAAGTTTGAAATCTGATCTAATTTTTTTTTAAAATTCAGATAAAGCAGAGAAACTTGAAGAAGTATTAGTAAGTCATTTCATATGCTTATGATTGTTAGACAATCTGATTTAATGGTTAAAATATTTTTAAAGTGCTGCATTTTATAATTAATATGTAAGAATACCATATATAAATTTCTTCTAATCCTAATTGGTATTATTGATATTAATTTGCATTGCATAATTATTTTTGTTTTTATAGAGTAAAATAAATAACACTTGGAGGTTAAAATAATTTATCTTGCAGCTTACTTTTTCCAAATTTGGGTTTTCCTGTGAAATATTGAGTATAAAAAATATCAAATGAGAAAACATTAGAATGTGAATGTAGAAAATTTTTAAATGCATACAAACTTAAAAAATTTCAATTTTTCCCAAATGAAATCCAACTTTTTTTGGGGAAAAATGCTTATTATATGGTTAAAACTTAATTCTTAAGTACTTTATTGAATAAGATTATCATCTAAATTTTCTAAATAATCTTTTAATTGATATTAGTTATAAAATATATAAAAATCGGTTATAAAATATAATCTAAATAAAGTATTTTAAAAATTAACGTTTTCATTTTTTCCGGAAAGAAATAAACCCTTCGGAAAAAAACTGGGAAAAAACCGGTTTTTTTCCCAAAGTTTCCGGTTTTTTTCGACCATTCCCATCTCTACACTCTAGTAAATGGGGTATTTTATGATATTTGTTACATCTTGCAGAGCCCGTAACAATTTTTGTCTATTGATGTAATATAAATTACTGTAAATTACTGTACTGTTGATGTAATATAAGTTAAAGATACAAATTTAATGGTTGTGAAATTTTGCGTGCAGGATCAAAAATAAAAAAGCATATAATCTAGGGCTCGACCGATGGCACTTTTTTGGCCGATGGGCCGATGCCGATTGTTCGAAAATTTCCATCGGCGAGCCGATGGCCGATGGGTCTTTACGAGGCCGATTGCCGATGCCGATGGCCGATGCTAAAGGCCGATGGTACAAATTGCATTAAACTAATTTAGTCCAGTAAATCTAACGAAAAAAAAAAGGAAAAAGGGGTAAGGGGTCATCCATAAATTACGTGAGGCCAAAAAGGGGGGGAGCGGTTTGGAAAAATCTCACCAAATCTCACCAAGGGGGGAGGGGGGGTCGATTGAAATCTCACGTCAACTTTTTAGGTTAGAAATTATACGATTTTCTTTCTTTTTTAAGTATGAGAAAGGAATATATAAGAAGGAAGGAGAAAAATTATTTTTAAATAATCTCACGTGGGGGGAGGGGGGGGGGGGTCCAGCAAAATCTCACTAAATATCACCAAGGGGGGAGGGGGGGTCCAGAATTTGGAAAAAACACCTCACGTAATTTATGGATGACCCCTAAAACCAGTAAAAATTTCAACATTTAGTTTTTAACGGTTTTCACTTGAGAATAATGTTTATAGACTATTTTTCACTGCTGCTGATACGAATATTCTATTTAAATTTTTTAAGATTGAAATATCAATTCAAACTTATTTCAAAAATTTGATAGCCATCGGCCAAACATCGGCATTTAGATGTTTTTTTAGGCCGATGGGCCGATTTTTTCAAATTTTAGCATCGGCTGCCGATGTCAATGCCGATGGCTATTTTTTCAAACAATCGGCGCCGATACATCGGCCAAGCCGATGCATCGGTCGAGCCCTAATATAATCAATCATCATTGAAATAATCAATCAATATTAAAAACTTTGAAAACTTTTTCAAATTTAAATTAAATATTGTAGAAAAAGGTATTGTAGTGGCAGAATTATTGTGAATAATTCTGCCAAAAACGATAAAAGTTTAAAAACTTTCATTTTATTTCTTATTAAAGGTGATTATGAAACAATAAGGTTAAATCATTCCTTCTAAAACATTTAAAAAATGGCAGTATTAATGAAATCCCAATAGCCTTTTCTAATGTGTAATAAGCTGCATTAATGAACGTAATCTAGATTAAATATATTGATACAAAATAAATTTCATGTGTAATTTATAAACCTTAATTTTTTTCCAGCATAATTAATAACTATAAGAGAATGTATAGCTGTTTCCAAACCATGTGTACTTATTATGTTATTCCTAATAATGCTGAAACACTGTTGTTATTCTCTGTCGTCAGTGACCACCAACCAACATCAAACAACAGCCACAGGTTAAATTAACAAGAAAGTGACCTAGTCCAGGTCACTCATGACCTCCCACACCTTTCGGTTGTTTCCTCTGAGAACAAAGGACAAACTATTCCAATGTCGAAAGAGCGTTACGTCATTGCTGCTGCGAACGAAATTAATCGTCTTTTAAGAATCGCAATTTGGAGTCTCGAATGTCAAGAACAGTTTGTCCATTTGTCAACCGCCGTGACTTAGAGGAGCGATCGCAATTACCTTGATGAGTAACTTCGCCGCGCGGATGAATTAACCTATCCAAGGACGCCTGCCTTAATTGGTTTCGACTCTCAAACAACGAGGAGGAAGATCTATCGTTTATTGAGGGGAAGCGTGCATGTTTCTTTGGATAATATATGTGGAGGGAATGTTTTGCTTGTTTTGCAGGGAATATATTAGAGGTGATGAAGAGAGTGGGGAACACAGGTCGATAGATGTCGATTCATTAAAGCTATGAATTTTGGAAGATTTAATTGCATACAATATGTGTATGATGAGTTTATTTAGGGACTTTATTACTGAAAGGAATTGGGCTTAAGCAGTACAATATCACTTTTATAAATACAATAATTTTATACTCGTAATGAATTGAACATTTAAAATTAAACCAATAAAAAAAGGGAAAGTACCAACCTTTGAATCTTTTTAGGGGTATTCATTTATTGTGTAATCTAAAATTTGGGAGAACTTTTTCTCTTTATTGAACCGACTTTTTTAATATTCGGCTTAAATTTTTTAATGTGTTTGAAATAAAAGACTTAAAATAGGCGGAAAATTGTGTCAAAATACTATTACCAGATAAATAAATACCTTCGAAGTATAATACAATTGATCTGTGCAGAGCGCAAACATAATATCCCAGGTAATGTGGTTTAATGAGATTCAGTTTAGAAAATATTTATCGCCTTTAGAATCTAAGTATTAAATCGGAACATTTTTTTTTTTAATAATAATAATAATTTTATTGGACAAACAAAAGAACAGAACAGAAAAAATACAAACGCAGTTGATCGAATACATACATTTCCCAAAGGAGCTACCGCTCGTCCATGGGGTCATGGAATATCTTTGTTAAAGGTAAGATCAAAAATAAAAAATCGATTTGGTTTATGGTGGAAGAAGTTGTTTTTTTAACACTAGACACTTAAAAATTAATTGTAAATACAAGAACAAAAAAATAAAAAAGGAAAACAAAAAGGCTTGGCTGGCAATTTCTATGTTTATAGAGAAAAAATGAATAAATGATGATATTTAAACCTGACAAAATTAGAATAAGGACTCAATGCTATTTAGACTCAAAATATATGCAATGCACAATTTCTTAAAGTATTTAATGTTAGTTTGAGATTGAATTTCGCTTGGAAGTTTATTAAAAAAAGTGACAGAAAGATATTGGAAGTGTTTTTTGTATATTTCTTTGTGAGGAATAGGTATATTATAGTAGTTATGATTTCGAAGGTTATAGGAAAAATTTTGGTTTATCGTGGCATAGCCAGGATATTTCTTCAGAAAAATAAGGCAATTGAGAACATATAACTGACGTGCATTTAAAAGATTATTAAGAGGAAAGTAACTTAAAAATTTCTTTTGTATAGTAAGCAAAGGCTTGATATTTGAATAAAAGTCACCACCCCAAATCAAAATTCCATATTGTATACGAGATTGAACCCAAGCAAAATATATTCTCAAAAGTAAATCAGAGTTAATATATTTTTTTAGGTGATAAAACCTGAACAAAATGTATCTTAACTTACTACCTATTGAATTTATATGATCTTTGAATTTCCAGTTTTTATTAAACAAAATACCCAAATATTTTATTGTTGGAGTGTATTTGATAAAATGATTTTCACACTGTTTATTTTCACAATCGCAAAAGTATAATTTAAGATCTTCATGAAAAGTGGACTGTAAGGAAAATATTATGTAACTAGTTTTGTTCACATTTATTTTTAGTTCATTACTTGCGAACCAATTGTAAATTATTAATAGATCCTGATTAATTAAATTTTCTAGTTGGTCATACGATCTAGCAGAATATAAAATAATTGTGTCATCTGCGAAAGTTAAGATTTTACCCAGTAGATTTAGCTTACAAAAATCGTTGATATATATATTAAATAACAGAGGACCTAGCCGTGAACCTTGAGGAACACCTTTCTTTGAGGCAATAAACGGACTAAAAATGTTGTTAACATTAACTCTTTGTTTCCGGTTTAATATGAATGAACGAAACCAACTCAAACAGTTACCTCGGATACCAGCACTATTTAATTTATAAAGAAGAATCTCATAATTGACACTATCAAAAGCCTTGCTTATATCCAAAGAAATAGCCGCGGTTTTTAAGTTGTTGTTAAGGTTATTAGTAATAGAGGTCGAAAATTCTACTAAGGCATTTGTGGTACTTAAATTATCTCGAAAGCCAAACTGGTTGTTAGAAAAGAAATTGCTATTGGTCAAAAACTTTTTTACTCTTGTAGATACCACCTCTTCCACTATCTTTGAAAACACAGGTAACAAAGAAATTGGGCGGTAATTAGTGAAAACATCGGGATTTCCATTCTTTAAAATAGGTACGATAGTAGAGTATTTAAGAGCTTCAAAGAATTTGCCTTCTTTAATTGATTGATTCAAAAGAGATTGGATAAAATTGCAGTGATATTTACTGACTATTTTAAAAACTTTAGAATTTATGTTATCGTAACCACATGAGCTGGTATTTTTTAGATTTAGTATGATACCCCGAGTTTCAGATTCTGAAACGTCGTCTAAAAATGCCATAGAGTTAACACAAGGAGTAACGAAATCCCGGTATTTATCACTCTGTTTCACAATGTTGCAACCAATATTTGAGAAAAAGTCATTAAAAGAATTTACATCCGCCTGTGAGAAAGTTTTTTTGGTGCTTTTCGTTTTACATCCCAATATATTATTTACAATATTCCATTCCTTTTTTGAATTACCAGAACAATTTTCAAACTCTTTTTTGTAAAAGTTGGAGCGAGCTTCTTTCAATAGTTTTTTTACTAATCTGTGTGATTTAGAGTAGTTAAAGCAAGCTGTTTTATCATTAGGATTTCTTTTTTTTATTTTGTACAATTTTTCTTTTTTATTGATTTCTTTTAGAATTTCTGAAGATATCCATTTATTTTTTGATTTGTGATTCTTTTTCTCAATTTTTTTGGTGCAAGATTGTACACATATTTGAAGTTTTTTAATAAAATTGTTGTAGGTAACATCTAAATTTCCATTATCTCTTTCAAATACAGTAGATTTGATAACTCGATCCAGTTTATCAAAATTAATTACCTCAAAAACAGGGGCATCATTATAAATAGGGATTCTTTTCAATTGAAAACAATATGAAACAGCAAGGAAAATTGGATAGTGATCAGTTATGTAGCTGAGACATCTACAACAATCAAAAGAAAATTTACCTGAAAATTTTAAATTAAAGTGATCAATACATGTGGATGAATTTTCTGTTTCTCGAGTAGGAATGTTAATTATACTTTCATAGCCATTTGAGTACAATAGGTCTAGATAGTCGTTACAGGCAATATGATCTAATAAATTTATATTTAAGTCACCACCTATAATTGAGTTATTGGTAAACATTGGTAATAACGTACTAAACTCACTCAGAAAAAAATCAATCGTAAAAGAATGAAAGCGATAAATACCGATTATGTTCAGTTTAATATCTGGGTTGTACAAAGCAATTATATTAGCTGAATTTAACCTAGGAATTGATATGGGAACGAAATTAAGGTTTTCTTTAATAAATATTATAACACCACCTGATCTATTAGATACATTGCACTGTGAAAAACTTTTAAAACCAGGGATATTATAAAATTGAATTTCATTTTCGTAGATCCAAATTTCACTTAATATTATACAGTCTAGAACGGGAAGAAAGTCATTTACCTGAGCCAAAAATTCATCATAATTAGATCTTAAACTTCTAATATTAAAATGCAGAACAGATAACATATTATAATTTGCGGGAATGTTCAAACTAGAAATAAAAGCAGGTAAGTTATTTAGATTGTCAATAGTTTGGCACTGAGAAGTAGCTGCTGGGAAATAGGACTTACTGTGGCACATCAGGGAAATCGGACATTTTTCTTATTCTGATTGCTTTAGAGTTATCTTCCTGCCGCAGGAAAATCTTTGCATCCCTGACCCAGCAAAAACGGTAGTTGTGTTTTTTTTTAAATTGGCGTGCCTCAAAGTAAATTTTCTTCAGTGCAGGACAGAGATGTTCGTTGATGTAAATTGGTGTATTGGGGAAATTTATCTCTACATCCTGGGCTGAGAGCTTCTTCGACTTGGCGGCTTTGATGACCATATCTCGCTCATATTTCGTCTGAAACTGGACAATGATAGGTTTCTGTTTGTTTACATTTTTAGTTGGAATTCTATGAGCTGCCGAAATCTTTACTTCTTCGTTTAGATCTAATGCTTTAATCACTTTTTTAACAATTTCTTCTGTGTTTTCACTAGATTCTGGAATTTCAGCTATTTCTATATTAGTCCTTCTAGAATATTGTTGAAGGTCGATCACTTCATGAGTAAGATCTTCAATCTGAGATTTCAATTGTTGATTTTCAATGAGTGTTGATTTTAGGGATTTGTTTAGAGCTGATATTTCTTTTTCAAGTTTGGTGTTTTTATCTGAGAGTTCCTTGATGGAACCGGAATTGAATTCTATGGTTTGCTTCAGATCCGAAATTTCATTTTTGATGTATCTCTTAAGGTCGTCAAACTTTTCACTTATTATATCCTCAATAAGACTAGTTAGAAATTCCTTACTTGCCTCATTTTGATCTTGAGGAACAGATAGGTCTGGTTGAAGACTCGGCGCTTTGGGTTTCAGATCAGGGGGATTAGACCGGCACTTTCCACACTTCCATGATTGTTTTTGCGCTGGTTGCATTTTTCGAGCTTTTCAGCTTTGATTTGCTGTTTTTAAGTTTTTCAAGCATGCAAGAAAGGAACATTTCTACCAAAATTAGATAGGCAAGACAAATTAAGAAACATATAAAATTTTAGAACCATTAGAAATTATCTACAAACACATTGCATCGATATCCTGAGTTCAATAAAAAGAAAACGACACAAAGCACTCACACAATCCAGAAGAGTCCTTTTCTCAAATTAAACTCCACAATGAAAACCCCAGTATCTCATTAGAACTTCCCTTCCCTTTCCCTCTTCCCCCGAAAATAAAACCCATCCAAAAAATTACCAGTATCCCTTTTCCGATAAGAGCAAACCGCGCTCAAAAGAACTTAACTGCGACCGAAACCGACATGATTGATTGCCCCGAATTATAAATAACTCCGATACACCCCACAAATACTAAGTCCCTCAATAGCATTAAAGGCGAGGTTAGTTTCAAATGTCATCTCCGAATGGGCGGAAGCATAACCATAAAGGCCCTTCGCGTTGCTAGGCGACCGCCTTGGAAGAAAATTCTCCCTTCCTTTTGCACAATATATCATCTCCCCTTTTAGAGTTCGCTCTTCCCGCTCTTGTCATTATTTATTTGAAGTATGGATGTTTATGGTACGAAGCAGTTAAATGCTGCCTATTTTGCGTCAGGGGCACATGTAAAATATTTATCTGGTCGAATGCCTACTGCAGTTGAGAGAGGCTTTTCGCCGAGGATGGAGTGGGGAAATATTGGAGTTGGGATTCGGCTAAAAGTGCTTCCGTAGGGGACAAGCGGAAAAGAATCACTCGTGTTGCCTTTAAAGCAGAGGAGCTTTAACTTTTTAAAGGAATTTTTCGGTGTATTCTTTGGAACGGCAAAATACTCTTGTGTATATATTTGCATAGTTGGTATTAAATATCGTACTAGATGGTATTTAAAAGTAATTAAAAACATGAAAATTGTTAATTAATTAACGTATGCATACTACTTTTGTAACCATGCATAAAAATATACATAAAATAGATTCTAAAAGCTTATTTATTCCCTTGAATAATTACCACTTAATGTTTATACTTAAAAAGCGATATTTTATAAATAAATATGCATTTTTTGTTCTTCTACTTAAAAGGTATCTTCAATAATGAAATTCAAAGAAAACTATTTAAATAATTTAAAAATTCAGAAAAGTTCTGAAACAAAAAACCACAGTCCAGACACAATTACAGCATTTATTTTTAAACCACTTTACTTTTTAAAATGATTGTATGCTTTTTAACGCAATATTCAAATTATAATTGCTAACAATTTTTAATTGGTATTCAATGCTCTGTTTTAAAAGCTCCAAGAATTCTTTGTTTTGATTGATTTGTTGGTAATTAATGTTTCCTTTATGTGGTACAAAAAAGGAAAAAAAATTTCTTTGTAATATAATAGAGAAGGAGAAGTAAAATAATTAACTGTGCTGATGTTACACAAGTTAATAATTGCTAATCAAAGAACATATAATTAAGTAGGACTTTTCATTTATAACTCCCCTTTCTTTATAACTTTAAAATTCAAAATTAAAAAATAAAAATTCCCGCACAAAAATTTTCAAAATAACAGAAATCGATAATGAGATAGATCGTTATTAATTTTTTAATAAAACTACTCTGTTTTGGAAACACAATGAGAAAATTCACAGTAGATCCCAAGAATAGGTCAAATACAAAACTCTCGGAAGAAGTAGACAAATAATTTTAATTTAAAGCCTTTGAAAAAGTAGAGTTTAAATAACTCCTTTGAATAAATGAATATATCGAACTTAAACAAAAAAAATCATCACCTATGAAGAAACCAAATTACAATTCATCAAACAAAATACATAAAGAGAAAAGATAAATATCAGTTAATATCAACCAGGTCTTCATACAAAAAAATACTCCCAACATCCAAGCATAAAAATTTAACCACCATATTCAAAGGCACACAAAACTTTTAAAAGCTTTAAGTAGAAAATTAATATTCTCAGAATATAAATGAATACATCCTGGTGATTACATATTCTTGTTTAACGCAAGTAAGCATACTCAGTATTTTTTACTAATACACTTTTTTGTCAACCTTTTAACAATTTTTTGCAGTCTTGAATGGGTCCCGGGAAGATTAAAGGAACTGATTGGTTCATCACTTCTAATTAATCTTTTTTGCTCTACGAGATTTTTTTTTCTGTCGGTGGTGTAAAAAAACTTGAGTTTGTTTTGGAGAAAAGTACCATTTTTTTATTTTTAATATCCCAATAGGAATTTACATTTTCACCAGGCTTTCAACGAAATTAATCTGTTTTGTATTTAAATGGGAGTTTTTGCTCTTCAGGAATGAATTTGAGGAAAAACACGGAATAAACTGTTTATCATCTGATGTTTTTTGTCGATAAGAAGTGAAAATAGATGGGGAGATGATTTGTTCCAGATTAGTATTTTAGTCAAGAGATAACGGAAGGAAAATCATCAGCAGATTGCCTGAATGTATAATAGAGTGGTTTTTAATTTTTAACTAAAGTTAATTATACTGAGTTGACAGAGATACATAAAAGATACATAAAAGACACATAAAATACTTTAGGATTAAGCCTGGAGTTGGCGAATGAGTGAAAAATAAGACCATATAAAATAGTTTTTGATAATCCTTTTTCCTTTTTATGAGAATATATTATTTAAATTATTTTCCCATTTTCTTTGATCGTGTTATTATACAATTCATAGATATTATCTGTTATTGTTCATGAAGACATGATAGAACAGATTTAGAAAGAGATAGTTAACATTTAAAAAGTAGTCTTTAAGGAAGATAAAAAAATTGCACCCAACAGATATTTTGGGTACCAAATAACAGAAATATCGCCAGTTTGTATATAATTATTATCAATATAACGGTATTTTAATACATTAGTTCAAAAATTTTACCTATATATCAGTTATTCATGGTGCTTATAAAAGTTTAACGCTTTTTAACAGGACAAATAACAGAATTGCACCAAACTTTTTTCTATTTCAGAAATTAATTTATTAAACCTGTGAAAAGTCAAGTGAAACTTTATGACAGTTGTGTAAGCAAATTATGATCTAAGCGTACTACAAATACTAAATATAAAAAAATCTTATAAGCATGCAAAACAATAAATAAACACAAATAATAAAATTAAACATGCTTTCTTTTTGCATAAACGCAAAAGGAGAGCACAGTTTTTGGTCCAGTCGTCAGCAGCACTTTTCCATCCCCTATTTTCATTCCTTACAACGATCATGTTCTTCAGAATCACAAAACGGCTGTGTGATTCAGGTTCGCATTTCATGATTTATTTATCGAAAAAAAAGGCAAGAGGAAGAAACAAAAGGCAAAACGCCATTGTGCCCCTTCGGTTGTTTTAGCTTTCGAGAATTGTTATTGTGCTTTGGACAATGTCTAACTGCTCTGTTAAACGCAATAAAGACGAAGCACATTGTTTCAAGTTTGGAAGCTATCCTTTTTGTTCTAGGGTTGTCTGCGGAGAAACGGGATCACGGTCCCTGTTCGAATGTCAGACGTAATTTAGAACGGTGGGTGGGTTCGGAGTCGAAATTTATTTAAAAGGGACACTCAATCCTCATTGTGTGAAACTGAGGATGATGAGAGAGTGTGTGTTTCGTGACATTCACTTTGTAAAAGAATGGGTTGAATGGAAGTTTCCTGATTAGGGTAGGGAGAGAATATTGGATTATGTGATTGTATGTGCGAGAAAAAGAATTAGTATCTAATGAAACTTGAAAATCTGGGAAGTTTAATGATAAAAAAACGCAAAAAATAGGTTGAAAGATTTTGTTGGAAGTTGAATATATTTTGTCATGTGTTTTGTTTTTACTTGTACTTTATCCAAGGATTTAATTAGTTTCTAACGGAACTTGAGAATCTGTGAGGTTTAATGATAAAAAATGTAAAAATAAATGGGTTGAAAGAATTTATTGGATGTTGAATATATTTTGTCATCTTTGAATGATAGAAGTTGTAATTAACCTCCTTAGAATTTTCGACGAATTTTAGAACTTTTAGAAGTCTACGTATATTTTCTGCTTTAAAGGAATCTTATTATTTAATGAAGATTTTGTTTTTTTAGCAAAAGTTTAAAGTTTAAGTTTAGAGCTAGCCCTTTAAAAAAAAACTTTTATCCGAATGTTTTTTTCAAAATAGACTTTTAAGATTTGATTTGAACACGTTTAAATTAATTTGGGTATATAATAATATAGGGTCATTCCATGTGAAATCAACCAAAAAATGGCAAAATTCAACCTGACCCCCTCGGATTTTAATGAAACTTTCAGGGATTGTTTTTTTCTCTTATACAAACGGGGAAATGACCTTGATTAATCATTTTATCTGTAATTTTTTTATAAAATTATTTTGAAATTAAAAAAATTAATTTGTGTTTCTTTAACTTTAAAAAACTCCCGTTCTATTAAGAGCACAAAAATCTATAACCCCTTGTTTTAAAGAAGACTTTATGAGGTTTAATTTTCTGTAAAATTTTTTCATATTGAAAAAAATAATTTTAATTTTTTTTTGAAAAACTGAAAAAAAAGATGTTCGTATCCTTCAAATTTTTTAAAAAAAATATATGGTTTTGACAATGATATAAGACAAAAATTCTGAAATTTTTAGAGTCGGACCGCCACGGGATCAGGAGTTATAGCAAAAAGACAAAGATAGTTGTTTTTAATCACTTTTACTCACCACTTTTTAAGTTTAAGTGGCCAAATACTGGGTTCTGCGCCATGTTTGGTCACTCTAACCTCCGAAACAGTACTTCAAAACAACTCTTTTTGCTATAACTCCTGATCCCATGGCGGTCCCTCTCTGTAAATTTCAGATATCATAATTTATAACGTTGCTAAATACAGGGTGTTTCAAAATTGCGTTGCACGGCTTTTATTCGGAACCAACGCCTCCTAGGGTCATGGAAGTAAGGTCTACCCCTAGGTAATAGAGCCTGGATAATCCATTGAGATGACTTACAGCGCCCCTAGCGGCGAAATTAAAAAGTTAAAAAATTAATTTAAAAACTAAAGTAGATAGAGCAAAAACTAATAGTAAAGTAGATAGAGCTAACTAAGCTAATGAAGCTAAGATAATTGTTTCCAACGTTATGAAGAACTCACTGAAAAAGAATCATGAAAATATCTTGAATATTCGCGGAGATACTATTAGCATGTGAAAATAGCACTTTTTCAGGGGTCAAAAAAGAAAAAGTTCACATATTTGCAAAATTTTCAGTGTTATTGTGTAGTTTTATGTTTTTTTAGTTAAATGAACACAAGATTTAATCAAAAAATAAAAAAAAATTGCAAATATGCGAACTTTTTCTTTTTTGACCCCTGAAAAAGTGCAATTTTCACATGCTAATACCTCGGCGAATATTCAAGATATTTTCATGATTTTTTTCAGTGAGTTCTTCATGACGTTGGAAAGAATACCCTTACTGGGGTTTTTGCTCTCTCCTTTAGTTTTTAAATTAATTTTTTAAACTTTTTAATTTTGCCGCTAGGGGCGCTGGAAGTCATCTAAATGGATTCTTCAGGCTCACTTACCTAGGGGTGGACCTTACTTCCATGACCCTTGAAGGCGTTGGTTCCGAATAAAAGCCGTGCAACGCAATTTTGAAGCACCCTGTATGTATAGTTGTATACGTATAATTTTCAAAGAAATTAAAAGATACCAACATTGTTATTTAAAAGCTTTTTTATTTAAAATATCATGAAAGTAAATTTTTTTCATGGACATAGTCAAACTTTATATCAAATTAAAGCTTGCAAAATTATCTGTAAAACGAGAGGTTATAGATTTTTCTCGGACAAATATAACTGGAGTTATAATACATTAAAGTGCGAAAAATTGCATTTTCTTCCTTTTTTCAAAAATTTTTAGCAAAAACAAATTTCTGATAAAGTTAAATAATAAAATTTTCTCATAACATCATAGAAGGGAACAATTCCTGAAAGTTTCATTAAAATCTGAGAGGGTCAGGCTGAGTGCCGTGTTGATTTCACATGGAATGACCCTATACTGCTTTCTTTTGGATAATTTAAAAATAAAATCTATACTGGAATAGCTTCTGTTGCATTTGGAGTTTAAAAGCTAATTTAGTGGACTAGGAATTCAGTTTACTTTGAAAGTAGACTAACTTTGGATTTAAAGTTTAGTTTAGTAAATAAATTTTCGCTCTGAAGATAAACAAATTGTGCTTTAAACTATTATCTAACTTTTATTTAAGTATCAGCTGTCAGGTTTTAATTAAGAGATTATGTATTTTGATAGATTACGTATTTTGATTAAGTTGATTGAGACAGTAAGTTAAAATTTTATTAATACAAATACAAATACAAATACAAATTAAGTCGACCAACTACAGGCGTAAGCCCAGCAAGGTTGGTCCAGTCTTTTTAACCCAAACTACCAGAATCCCAGTATCTGTCAATTTTCCCCTTGAACTCGTTTACCCCACTTGAATTTACGATTGTTTCAGGCAACGCATTCCATCTATCCACTACCCTATTAAAGAAATAATGCTTTCTACAATCCGTCTTAAATTTTACTTTATTCAATTTGAAATTGTGACCCCTTGTTCTATTACCCGTATTGAAATCTAGTCCCTCTGTGTCCCCTTGCTTTACCATTTTAAATAGTTGAATCAAATCCCCTCTAATCCTTCTTCTCTCTAGAGTGAACATATTTAGCTTCTTTAATCTTCCCTCATAACTTAAACTGGATATACCCTTGACCATTTTAGTAGCCCTATGCTGAACCCTTTCTATTGCATCAATATCTTTTTTTAAGTATGGAGACCAAAACTGAACAGCATACTCTAGATGAGGTCTCACCAAGCCTCTGTATAGTGGCAAAATAATATCCTCGGACCTTGAAGAAACAGTTTTTTTAATGTATTCCAATATCCTATTAGCCTTTTTACTAGCAGACTCATGTTTGCATTTTGATTTCAAACTTCACCTTCAATAATAACCAGAAATTGTTCTAACCTTACTGAAAACATCTAATTAAATCTCATTTCCTTTATTTCCTCATTTTCCCCATGTTACTGACATATTTCTCTATCAGTGTTTGGTTTTTATTCAATCAATACTTTGATTAAATGTGAAACAACCCAAATGCTTTTAAAAATTTTTTATACTTCAAACTTATTAATAAATAACTACATTTACGTTTTTGATAGGAAACTTTTTACTTTCAATTAATTAGATAGTATTTAAAGATTGAATCTTTGAAAAGCACTATCTCCAACACGATTTCAATTTAAAATATTGTTTTTCAATTCCAGAAAAACAGTTTGTTCAAGGATAGCTATTTTTAATACTTTTCAAATCAAATAAAATCTTTATTAAAACAACAACAACAACACAAAACAACTATAACAAGCATACACACAGAAAAGAAAAAAAACCCAGAGAAAAATAATTATGTGGCACCAAAGGAATAAAGCTCGTCTTTGGTACCAAAAAAAATTATTTCACAATATGGCAACAAAGGGCCGACACTATTGTAATATTTTAATCCTGCCTTTATCCGGCTTTTTATTTTATTTTAATAAGGTGTATTTATACTTTGAGATTTATTTAAATAAAAAATCTAAATTACATTGAAAAAAAAGAGCTATAAAACTTATCATCTTTTTCTTAAACATAAAATATTATTCCAAACAAATAAGTAACAGCACAAGAACAACAGTTGCAGTTAAAAATTGTTTTCTTTTCACTAAAAGAAAATAATTTAACTAGAGATTTACAGCAACTAATATTCCTTTTCACCACCTTCAACATGGAATTGCTAAGTTTGTCTTTCCCAGACAACTAAACAAAAGTATAAGCAATAACCGTCTCTGCAAGTTTGCTTAATAGCAATAATATTTCCCCAATCTTTTGATTAGGCTTTAAAAACTAATTCACGTCTCTACTCTCGACTAAATAGCTAGAATTAGTCACACATAAATTCCTTCCTTCCAACGAAATATTTAATGTTTTCTCCTAAGAACAAATTTATGCCTTCGTTTACCCCCTACAAACTCATTACACAAAACATACCAGATGCCGGAGAGCGCAAACGATATTTGCAGAGGTATCTGGCAACGACGAACGACTCTTCTGAAAAGATAAATAATAAATATTTAAAGTGAGAGAAGAAAAGAAGTTTGAATATATACGACGTTTCTTAAAGAACACGAGTTTAGAGGAGGAGGAAATAAAAAAAAGCGGTGGAGGACGAGCCTGCAAAACACTTTTGAAGAAAAAAATTTAATCATATCGGTTTTATCTTTTTGGAATTTCTTTTTTATTATTTCGTACGTCAGCGTGAAAGAAAAGAGAGGTGTTCTGAAAATATTTTTGCCCCGGGCGTTTTCAGAAAAGAAATAGGATTATGTCGTCCCGAGTTGGAACTTCTTAACGCCACTACACTTTCTTTTCTCGGAGAAACGAGATAGATTTAAAACGTCTGAGAGCATTTGTTGCGTGAAAAAAGCTTTTAAATCTCTAACTTTCGCTCGGTGATGATGTTTCTTTAGTTTTGTTGCTAATTATTCACCAAAAACCCGAGAGAAACTCCCCTTTTCTAAAGTTCTTATAAATACGATTTTTCTAACATCCGGTTGCCGTTAAAATTCATGAGTTTTGGGTCCCGTTCCTTTTATCTCTTTGCATACGATCGGGCTCGGAAGAAAAACATTTTTATGCTCGGTTTTCTTTATTCTAATGCTCTGATGAATTCCGCCATTTTGTATCGCCGTTCAGAAAAATTATAAGAAAACATCCGTTTGTTTTTCTTTGTTCTCCTTGAAATCCGAGATGTAGTTTTTTTTTCGTTTGGATTTTATGTAAATCGACAGATTTATTTTTGGTTGTATATTTAAATGGACTGAGTATACATTTCGAGGATTATACATAAACTAGGATTTCAATTTACTGTAAACTCTTCTTATAGACTTGTAAGATAAAACATTTTTATGAAACATCAATTACTTTTTACGCTATCTTCATTCCTAATTTAAAAATACAAAGGAAAACAGCTTAAAAATAAAGTGATTTTTTAAAGTGATAAAGTGAAAAATTTTCATGACGTTAATGTTTTCTTATTTTATTTTCTGAATGCATTGAATTCCAAACAATAATGCATAATGCAGATTTTGAGAGGAAAAAGGAAAATAATGAGAAATTACGGTATTATGATTTATTTAATAGACAAAACTGCTCTTTAAATGAAAAATCCCTTAAAATGAAAAATAAACGGGATGAAATTCGAAAATCTCGATGTTGATATTTTTTTAATTTTGAAAAGCAGTGAGTAGATTTCATGCTGTGAAGAAATAAATGCACAATAATTAGAAGAGCAAATATCTATGTTTAAAGAAAATAATCTTCTTTCACTCTACAGACGAGTTCAACTCTTTGAAGTCGCAAAATTAACGAAGACTTCCACTTATGTAAAATTTCAAACCAGAAATACGATTTATCTTCAATGTTGCGGAATGACGGGCGGTGACAACTTCCGATCAAAGTAAAATGCTGTGTCGCTTGAACTCCTCTATAAGAATCCAGACTTCTATAGTGATAATCTTCAAGCGAAGTGATAACTATAAATATTTTAAATTAAGCTAACAGTATGTTTTAGAAAAAGAATTTTAATATAGTTTTCTTGGATAGTTATAATCTCTAAATCAAACTTCATCAATAAAGTTGCGTCATAACTAACACGGTAACTACTGAAACAGAGACCAACTCACAAGTTTGGCTGATATTGATAATAATAAAGGTGCTTTAATAGTGATTTGATTTGATTAATAAATTTATTTCCCACACTTTTACATTTTCCAAGCTTATAAGTTTTTTGGAGGGCCCTATGAAATGGGAGCTCTGGGCAAATGCCCCCAATGCCCTACCAGAAATCAGGTCTACTGAAATATCACAACAATAAGAAGTCTAAACACAATTAATCCAAAGTTTGAACGCTCGCTACGATGTATAGACGATCACCCAACAGTCAACTCTCCCTCGGGTGGGTATAACATAGGGCTCGATTCATAGCATCGCTCAGAGGCACGCTCTCAATCAATATGCAGCGGAGGCACTAATTTCTGCAACTTGAGTCCAATTCAGAGCGATCCGGTTTATTCGAGTCCAGATATTCGAAGACACAGCCCCCCGTCAAACAGTGCATTGAGATTCGGAATTAATTGTCGTTATGAGTAACTGGATCTTGATTGATTCTTATTCGGAAGTTTTGGAAACTTCCGAGTTTGATTGTGGGATGATAAGGTTAAACAAATGGAGCTTTTTGAATATCTATTCAAAAGGACTTTTTAATCGATGGTATAACTTCATCATATGTATTTTATAAGTTTTGTTATTTTTTGTGGGTGGTAGAGAGTTTATTGTTAAGGAAAATAACTTATTGGTTATGAATAGGTACAACAAAAATTTAAAATTTGGTTAACTATGTTTCACGTTCAAAAGCGGGTATGTTACCAACCCAAAATTTGATTATTTTAAAGAAAATAATCTAATTATATGTGTTGGATTGGTTAGTTACAAGGATGGTAGTGTTTAGTGACTTTTGTCCTGATAATCATAAGTTGGCTTAAGAGACTGAATAAAGTGAAGAGAGGTGTCATATTACACTAATCATATTACACTAATTTTTTTGCTACCTTATGCTAGCTGCACTCCCACCTATATTAAATGTATGTTTATTTTTTCTTACATCGTACTTTTTTTCTTATGGATAGTTTATTTATTGTTAAATTGACAGTTATTTAAGAATCTTAGATGTTTGCATTCAACTATTTTATCTTATTCATAGTGACAGGCAAACCAATAACTTTTCGAGTAATTTTAAGTATTCAAAAGAACGGGATGTAAAAACTACACTTTTGAAATTATCACGATATTGGTATGTTTGTTCATGATGAATACAGTCAGATGATACTAAAAGTGGCATCGTCGACATCATTTTATAGATCCTGTTTTTTTTCAAACCACAATCCCGAAATTCAAACTCCATCTTAACCCACTTTTCTTGTAAATTAATTCACAACTGAAAACCTCTTTCAAGTATCAAAACTTAACCACAAAGCATGAAAACAGTCCTCTTTTCCACCATCATTTCCCCAAAACATCCCTTCCCCATAAAAAAAGCTTACAAAAACACACCAGCACTGGAAATCATCGACCCAAAGTGGCATAATTGGTTTCTCTTACAGTTTTGCTGACCTCAAGAGACAAAAGCGAAGTCGTCACCAGTGTTGTTCTCATCTGAGAGTGGATTGAATGACTGTTCGGCCAGCCGAGTGTCATTCAATTGTCTCGGCGCGTGAAACAGTGGGACACGCGTTGCGCTTAACTTAATAAGGAGTGGGAGGACTGCCCTGACCCTGCCTGGATGATTCAGTTTGGTTTACGGTTTTAATTAGTGATCCTTTTTTGTTGGGAGGAGTGTTGAGAGATTGATACCGTTTAAAAGGAGATGTCAGAAGTGTTTTGAGTATAAATATTTGCTTTGTGATAGTTTGTAACTGCATACAGGAAATTCTTTTACTTTAAAACATGGATAGAAATAAAATTCTATACACATACAGCTTTGATTTGGAATGAATTCGTACAAGAGACAAAGTCATTTTTCGATCTTTTCGTTTCAATAAATGAGATAAATGCAAATAAATATAAATGCAAATGGCAAAAAATACCTAAAGGAGGTTTGGTCACCAACTTTAGTGGCCAACTTGGGTGGTGTAGCCGTGGATGTTTTAGACTCCAAATAATTAGAAGAATTGGATAACAGTAAATTTATTCAAACATAATGTAAATATTTTAAAAACCAAAATAAGTTAGCTAGCAAACAAAGACTACGTAAAGAGTCTGGTGAGCAGAAAAAAGGGGAGAAGAATCTTGATCGGTGGCTGCCTTTTATTCGTACAGTACAGGAGGAAGTACGTCGGCAAGCAAACAGGCGCAGCGCCACCGGAAGGAGAAATCGAACACTCAAGGCGATGTTTTGGAATAGGGGCGCCACAGGACTCCCCCACCGATGGACGAGGAACTTTAGTCCCCTTTAAAGGTCACCCTTCTTCCCGAACGGAGATTCATCTCAGCTGAAGGTGGTTGGTCCTCGGACGTGTTTTCCAAATAGGCGGGTTTCAGTCGGTCTATGGACACTGTCGTTTCCTTTCCGTTGAGGCGGATGACGAAAAACTTGGTCTTTCGCTTCAAAACCTGGAAGGGACCATCATACGGAAACTGCAGCGATGACCGGACGGAGTCACGTCTCACAAACACGTGAGTGCAGGTGGCAAGGTCGCTGTGGACGAATACGGACTTTTGGCAATGTTGAGAAGCAGGCGTTGGCCGAAGACGGGACATCACTCGCTGAAGGTCATCAACAAAAGCGCTGGTTGGGCCTTGAACAGTAGTGGTCTCAAAGAACTCCCCAGGCAATCTGAGGGTGGTTCCGTAGACCAACTGGGCTGAGCTTACACCGATGTCTTCCTTAACGGCAGCTCGTATTCCCAGGAGGACGAATGGGAGAGATGCTACCCAGTTGTCTGTTTCATGGCAACGGATGGACGCTTTCAGATGACGATGGTGTCGCTCTATCATACCATTCGATTGGGGATGGTAAGAGGTGGTTCTGATGCGCTCCACGCCCAGCAGTTTGGCCAAAGATGCAAACAGTCTGCTCTCAAATTGTCTGCCTCTGTCGGAGGTGAGGTGAGTGGGGACTCCATACCTGGCAATCCATCCGGAGAGTAGGGCACGTGCGACGGTCTCTGCTTCCATGTCAGGTAGAGGCAAGGCTTCAGGCCATCGGGAGAAGCGGTCAATAATCGTTAGACAATATCGGAAACCTTGAGAAGAGGGCATAGGTCCGATGAGGTCGACGTTGATGTGAGAAAATCGGTCTCCAGGCACCGGGAAGTCTCCACAGCCACTGACGGTGTGCCGTTGCACCTTAGATTTCTGACAGGGTACACAGCTTTTGCACCACTGTGCGCAGTCTTTCCGGAGCGAAAGCCAGATGAACCTCTCCCTAACCAGTCTAATGGTAGCACGTGTTCCTGGGTGTGAAAGTCCATGGAGTGCTAGAAAAACTTCCTTACGAAAAGTTAGGGGAACATATGGTCTAATTCGACCTGAAGAAATGTCACAAAAAATTTTAATTTCTGAATTAGGTAAACAAAGTTCCTGAATTTTAAGGCTAGACTTTTCAACCAATTTCGACAATTCGCCGCATTCCCGCTGTGCCCGGGCAAGTTTAGAGTAATCAATAACACTAGGAAAATTTACAGTTTCAATACGTGATAGAGCATCCGCGACAATGTTTTTCAAGCCTGAAACATGCTTGATCTCAGTAGTGAACTGACTAATGAAATCAAGCTGGTTCGCTTGACGACTAGAACATTTTTCCAATTTCTGTTTAAAGGCGTGGACTAGAGGTTTATGATCCGTCAAAATCACAAAATTTCTACCTTCTAACATATGGCGAAAATGCCTGACTGCAGAGAAAGCAGAAAGAAGCTCCCTGTCATAACAGCTATATTTTCTTTCCGTTGGGGTTAATTTACGGGAGAAAAAACCCAACGGCTGCCAATGGCCGTCTACCAACTGATTTAAAGCCGCTCCCAAAGCGACGTTTGAAGCGTCTACATTGAGAGTGAGGGGGGCCGAGGGAACAGGGTGAGCTAAAAGTGCTGCCTCTGCAATTTCAGACTTGCACCTTTCAAAAGCTTCAGAAGCTTGATCAGTCCACGTAATTGGGATTTTACTACCTTTTTTAACACCTTTTAGATATTCGTTCAAAATTGCTTGTGATGAAGCCGCCTGAGGTAAGAATCTTCGATAGAAGTTAAGAGTGGCTAGGAAACGCCTTAACTCCAGGACAGTAGTGGGTTTTGGAAAGCTTTTGATAGCTTCAACTTTCGCAGGAAGAGGCTTAATGCCATCAGCACTGACCAAGTAACCCAAAAACTTAACCTCAGGTTTACCAAAACAGCATTTGTTAGGGTTTATCACAATACCATTTTCACTTAACCTTTGGAAAAGAATTTTAAGATGCTCCACATGTTGATTTTCGTCAACTGAAGAAACTAGAATATCATCGATATAGCTATGGCAGAAATCCAGTCCCCGCAACACCTGATGCATGAATCTTTGAAATGTTTGACCTGCGTTCCTTAAGCCGAATGTCATGGCAGTGAATTCGAACAAGCCAAATGGCGTAATAATCGCGGTTTTAGGAATGTCATCAGGGTTGACAGGGACCTGGTTGTAAGCCCTAACCAGATCGATGGTAGAAAAGCACTTTTTACCATAGAGGTCATATGTGAAATCTTGAATGTGGGGCACCGGATATCTATCGGGCAAGGTAACTTTGTTCAACAGCCGATAGTCCGCACAAGGTCTCCAGTCATTGTTTGGCTTGGGAACCATATGGAGGGGGCTCGCCCAAGGACTTT
This sequence comes from Tetragnatha versicolor, assembly GCA_024610705.1. Taxonomy (NCBI): domain Eukaryota; kingdom Metazoa; phylum Arthropoda; class Arachnida; order Araneae; family Tetragnathidae; genus Tetragnatha; species Tetragnatha versicolor. The sequence goes on along the minus strand of JANDEH010000011.1, from coordinate 16,660,764 downwards.
TGGAGGGGCGGCATATACCTTCTGCAATCATGAACTCAAATTGCTTTTGAGCAATTTTTAATTTTTCGGGAGGTAAGCGCCTTGGTTTTGAATAAACTGGGGGTCCTTGAGTTTCGATGTGATGAACTACATCATGCGAAACCTTTTTCAAGGAAAGGGAGGGTCTTATAATGTCTGGAAACAGGGTTAGTAAACCCTTAAAGTCCGTTTTGTCTGAAACTGTAGTGATCCCACTTGATGGACCAACAGAAATTTTACCATTAATGGAACAAGTAGTCACTTTGTCGATCAAACGACCACCTTTAACATCAACCAAAAGACCAAACTTTTGCAAAAAATCTGCACCTAGGATCGCCTGCGAAACTTGGGCTAAAACAAAAGGCCAAGAAAATTTTCGTCGCAAACCTATGTCGACGGTGATTAGTTTAGTGCCGAACGTAGGAATTTCAGTGCTGTTTGCAGCAAAAAGCCTAAAAGGATTTGGTTTTTGGTGAGTTCGTGGTCTGAACGGCAAAACTGAAACCACTGCACCGGTATCAACCAAAAAGGTATTGCCAGAAATTCTATCCCTAACAAATAGGCGACTAGTATTAGGCCAAGTGTCGCTTGTCGCCACCAGAGACGGGCCAGTTAGTTTTCCTTACGCGAGGGCAAATTCTGACCTTGATCTGATTTTGAATATTCACAGGGGTTGACACACTTTGTAGCCAAGGCTCCATATTTACGATGGTACCAACAAACTCTGTTACGTGAAGGGGATCGATTGTTTCGAAACCCAGGTCGAAAGGACTGCCTACCTGCAGATCGGCCCCTGGGCCCAGATTGAGAACGCTGTAGCTTTTTAACAGCTAGTTCTAATTCCGCGATCTTAGCCCTTAAGCCTGACACAGTCTCATCACCAGAAGTAGACACACTTGCACATGAGAAAGGGGTAACTTCATTGATCCTGTCAGCCATTAAAGCCAGTTTTGTTAACCCCTCATCACTAACAGATATAATTTGTTGCATTGAAGCTGGAAGCCTTTGGAGCCAAAGGTTTTTCAAAATGTCACCACCTAGATCACCCCCCGCCAAACTTTGCATTTCTTTAAGCAATACTGACGGTTTCCTATCACCCAGATCAACATCCTGAAACAGACGACGCAGTCGCTGTGATTCAGAATCAGAAAACTGGGAAATAATGCGTTTTTTTAATGTCTCGTACATATCCTTCTGAGGAGGATTTTCAAGGATGTCCGACACGTGAGCCAAGAACTCATTTTCCAATACGGAAACTACGCAGTGAAATTTTGTTGAATCATCCGAGATTCTAGAAATTTTGAAAGATGATTCTAGTCTAAGGAAATACAGCGAAGGATTTGATTTCCAGAATGGAGGAGGTCTAAAAGAGATTAGAGCCAAATCGGAATCTTTCTGCAACACATCTGATTGCACTGAAACTTCAGGCAGTTCAGAAGTGCTGTCTTTTGCAGGGCTTTCAGTTTCGGACATTCTCAAAATAGTTTACCCAACACAACAAAACAATTGCATTCACTGAAAATACACAGAAATCATACAGAAAACCGGCAGAGCACAGCGGGGAGAAACGAAAGCCGAGATTGATGAATTCAAAACTCACCCTTACTTAGTTACTTTTAGACTACCGTCATATCTACGATTTCCACGGTATTACGAGCACACATCTCTTAGAAGTTTTCCCAGGAATCCTGGTTTCTTGAAAACGTGAACTTCAACTATGGGTCACCAACTTTGGTCACCAACTTTAGTGGCCAACTTGGGTGGTGTAGCCGTGGATGTTTTAGACTCCAAATAATTAGAAGAATTGGATAACAGTAAATTTATTCAAACATAATGTAAATATTTTAAAAACCAAAATAAGTTAGCTAGCAAACAAAGACTACGTAAAGAGTCTGGTGAGCAGAAAAAAGGGGAGAAGAATCTTGATCGGTGGCTGCCTTTTATTCGTACAGTACAGGAGGAAGTACGTCGGCAAGCAAACGGGCGCAGCGCCACCGGAAGGAGAAATCGAACACTCAAGGCGATGTTTTGGAATAGGGGCGCCACAGAGGTATCAATACCATTAGAGTTATTTGTATTTTAATGGTTACGATTATTAACAGTACTTTAAAAATACTTCTAAATATGGACTCGATTTCTAAGGATCTACGATATTACACTTACAATATAGAATATCTCCCGTGAATACCATTCCATAACTTCTATTAAATTGTAATATATATATAGAAAAAAAATCATGCAAATTTACTTTTTTGAAGAATAGAAGTAAATTAATACGTACTTGGAGAAGCATTGTATGTTACGTCATTCTGTCGTGACAAAATAAATAGGCACTCAAGCAAATTGCATTGCATTTCCAATAGACAATGAACTTTTAATCGATGTGTTTTGTAGTGGTCATTCAAGCTTTTATGCTCCATTAAAAGGTTACATTGTATATATTGATAGCTAAAAAGAAATTCCCTTATCGCTATAATTTTACGTTTAATCAGAAGAAATTGATGAAAAATAAGGGAGCATTGATTTTAGTTTGTACTTAAATTTAACAATTTTATTTATCAAAAATTAAATTTTTAAATCAGGTCCCTAGATGCTTACACGAGGATTGTTTTTTAAGATAATTTCAACGCATTGCTAGAAATTTTTTCTTTAAATGACCATTAAGAAAATACAGAAGTCGTTCTACATTTTAAAAATATTGTTAATAAATATGAAATCAAACTTGACTTGATAGGTAAAAATATTTAATATGTAACTTATATTGAATCGAAGGTTAAGTTCAACTATAATAAGTTTTAGCGAAAAGAATCTTGTGCAAATGTTAACATCAATTGAAAAACAACGTTTATTTTTACACAATTTATAAAAATTTTTAAAACTGTAGACAATTGTTTCGGGGATCAATGGATCCCCTTCTTCAGTACAAACAGGCGAAAAAAAAAGTGTAAAAATAAACGTTGTTTTTCAATTGATATAATAAGTTTTGATCATCCGAATGGCTTTCAATCGAAGTAATTGGTTAAAAATATCAAATACGCAATTCTATCTCAAGAAAAAATAATATCCGCACTATACATTTCCCTCACTAAAAATTCTAGTTCGTTCGTTATTTATGAGTATGACTAAATGATTATATTGAGAACCTAGTTTATATTTTAATATTATCTCAAGATCGCAAATGTAACTTAAATGTCACATTAATATCATTCATCAAGATGATGGATCGTGTCTAACAGTCCAACATAACGTCCGTTCAATAGCATGAAATTTCTGTAGAAACTTTATACAAATGCATATTTTCTTGGGAATATTTTTCATGACATGGGATGATGAAAAAAAAACTTCAATTTTCCCTTTTTCATAGGCAATGAATGATGTGATTTTGCGCTTTTAAATTCAAGATTTATGTCACAAATTTCCGTTATTATTCTGACGGTTTAGAGCCGATTATAAATCATAAAACCTGAACGTTGATTGTCCGCAAGAAGTTTTTTTTCAAATGTTAACATTGCACAATTTGTTTGCTAGATTAGAATTACCTTAAAGGAGACTTATCAATTGAAAGGCGAACCAGTAACCATGATTGTAAAAGTAATAAGAATTTTTGAAGAATATGATATTAAAATAAATTTGTTTGGGTACTAAATGTTTTATAGAGTAAGTTAAAAGAAGATAATATTTTGAGTACCCTTATAAAACTTGTAAGAAATACCGTGCAAAAAACAAATAAAAGTGAAACAAAAGTCATTATAAATATAAACTACCCCATTTAAATTTTGTTTAGTGTATTTAGGTGACCTATAAACTTTTATGACTTAATTGAATTTGTTGAGTTTACAATTAAGTTTGTGTTAATCATGCAACATAATTTTTAATGAAACATCACGTTACGTTGATCAGTTATTTTTTACTTTAAAAAATACCTGTTAAATTAGCTTCAAAAATAAGCTTATTTCAAATATTCTTCATGAAAAAAGAAACACTTTAAAATTTGATTCTCAAAGAAACTGCTTACTTTCTTTAAACGCTTTGAAAAGTTAATTTCGCCTTTCTTCCCTATTAAGTCAAAAAACAAAACTCAGGGGAGTAAACACTCTTCACGATTCATTTATCTAGCCTGAAAAGCGTTTATCACACTTTAAAGACAAATCTTGTTTCAAAGTCTCTCGAAAAAGTCAACGCATTAAGGAAATAATTTTCAGGAGGGCGTTTTTAGTGACGCATCAGATAATGATATGTTATAGTAGTAGCCTGCAACCATGGATAAAAATCTAAAGAAAGTGAAAAACTGAAAAAAAAGTACCTCACGTCTATTTAATCTTCCGAACTATGGAGTAAATCTCATTAATCAGTCTTGGAAGCGGAGAGAAAAATTCCTCATTTTATAAACATTGATTGTAACCTAAGTGTGACACGAAATGTTTTTAATCTAATCTTGTTTTGAGAGTTAACCCTTCACTGCACGATTTTTTTGTTTCTTTTGAAAAAGATAATTTAATATCTTCTAACAGCCACGAATACAGGAAAAATATTAAAAAAATTCCAGACTTAATTTTTCATTAAGATATATGGTTTTTTTATGGTATGGCACAAACCTAAAAACATGATTTACAGCTGGTGTAATAAATGTTTTTACGAAAAATCAATTTAAATAAGAAGTATATGTTGTGTATATAAATGTCATTTAATTTACCAAGCGATATTTTCAAGATTTACTGGTAAAAAAAGATCAATCAAAATCTTTGATTGCATACAAAATGGATGCAACTGTTTTGGAGACATAAAAATCTAATAATCAGTGAGAAGATGCCATCCAGATACACACTGAGTAGTTAATATTATATATACGTATGTTCTAGATGTGGCACAAAACTCAGATAACTTACATTTAACACATGTGGGAAAATTGAGAGGTTTAATTGGTATGTGCCGAATTCGGCACACCGTGCAGTGAAGGGTTAAAACAGTTTGGGATGTAAATGGCCAACGAATCGAAAGGTTATTGTGCAAGAGTTATCTTGAAAATATTTACTTTTTTTTATTCGAACTTGGAAAGATTTTTTTATCAAAATATAAGGCTTCACAAACAGTCAAACACGATAGTGTACTTAATGGAAGTATATTATCCACTTTTTTTCGTTTCTGGAAAACTTATGAAGGATACTGTGTTTTGTTTATCAATAAAAAGCAGGAAAATTCATCAATAACAGCTCAACTTAATAAAATATTATTATTACAAAACTATCTTTATAATATTGAGATAATAACATGCGATTTAAATCATAAACTAGGATTTATCTAATTCACTTTTCATGCTTCATGTATTCATAATTAAACTTTTGACCAATTTAATTTATCAACAACTGACTTATTGACAAAACTATATTTTTTACGTGAACAAAGCAAGTTTTATAACAAGACTGAAATAATAAAATGTTGTTCACATTGTTCTAGAAAGTAAATTAATACTAATAAGAATTTGATTTTCAAATTTAATTTAGAAACTGGCTTTCTTAAATGTGTGTGTGTTTCCCTTCTTCTTTACGTTTCGGTTTTAAACCCTTGAAGTATTTTTGAGACGTACTCTGCTTATAAGAACGAATTACTTTTTCAGTAAATGGCTCGCAGCCAAAAGATTGCTTTTCTTACAACAGCGTTTCGCATGTGTTGACTTCGTTTCTTTGGGCCATAACTTAAATCGAACAAATTCCATTTTCCTAAAAATATTTTCCAGTCATTTCTCAAGTAACTATAAAAGCCTTAGAAGTTACACGGTGTTTAATATGTTCAAGTGATTTTAGAATTTATTTAGTCTAGAGCCGTGAATTTGAAGCCATTATAAAGTACTTAATTTTGTGTTTTCTAAAAACAAGATTATTTTCTTTTCTAAATCTTTAGATATTTACAGCTAATAAACTTTCTTCGTCTTTTATATTGATCTTAATAAATCAATGAACTTTTTTTTCAAGAATCAGTTTTGTGGTTTAAACATAAACAGGTAGAAAAACATATAGCAAAGTAAATATTTCAATCCTATCCATTTCATAAAATTCAACCTATTGTGTATATTAATATGTAGTTACAAAAACTAAGGTTTGGTTGACGCATTTACTTTTTAAAATGTATGTATAAAAATAGAATATTCTAGATAAAAGTAATTGATGTTAACGATCAATATATAATAGCAAATTTAAAGTGGGACAACATAAACAACTGAAATGAGTCGATATAAATTTATAGGACATCCAATTATTCTATTTCAATGTTAACTGTTAAAAAATAAAACTACTGAATAAAATAATATCTCTATGAACTAATGGAATGTGTTAGTTGAGGAAAATATAAGTTCGGGTTTTAAGTCATTTAGTTAGAACAATGCTTTATTACGATTTAACTTAAAAACCCCAAAGAAACTTCAGAAATCAATACGTACTTTTTGAGAAAGTATATTAAATAAATAAAAAAATAAAATTAAAGATTCTCCTGTTCTCGTAACTACTACTCATTTTATGAAATTTCTCTCCTTAAGCTTTCATTTATAAAATTGATTTACTATTATCAAATTTAGGTTTTAGAAAACTATAGATGTAGTTTTAGGGGCCACATTCATTAATTACGTAAGGCTCCCGAAGGAGAGGGGGGCTTGGAAAAATCTCTACATACCCTTACTTGGGGGGTGTGGGGGTCAAACCCATTCTTACGTAAGATTTTTCAAGTTAATGTAAACAATTTCCAATCATTCTAATCAAATTACTATTGAATAACCCCAGAAAAACTTAAAAATGCTGACGATCTCGGTATATTATCGAAGCTTTATTTTTTTAAATGAAGGTATTTCAGATGTATCTTTTTTATTGGAGTAGCATTAAGTTAGATAAAAAATAAAACTGTTGAATCCATTTTCCAGTTGTCAAAAGTCAAAACAAAATTATTATTATTATTTTGAAAAACGAAATGGAATCTTACGTAAGAATAGGGGGGAGAGGTTTGAAAAATCTTACGTACCCTTACATGGGGGTAGGGGGGGTCAAAAATTGCCAAAATCATCCTTACGTAATTAATGAATGGCCCCTTATTTAAAACTGAGAATATGTTTTTTTATAAACATTAACTTTTAATTTACTTTAATCGAAGGAAATAAAAAAAATCAGAAATTGATCTAAAAATAACAGCTGATTCAAGAAACTAATTCAAAAGTAAGAGTTTCTTTAAAGTAATGTGAATAACTACTTTAAATAGGTGCAATATTCATAAAACTTTGCTTATGTATTTAAAATGTACATCGGGATTTGATGAGAGTCTTATCTTTTTTTTCTTTTTAGAGAAACAAATATGGAAAACATTTATCACTCTTAATTTAGTGAGCATATCCTTTTTTAGTGAGCATATCTAACACCAATAATAATATAAAGAACAAAATTAAACAGTCAAAAAATTTTTCCATTTTTGGTCAATTTTTCTGAAATAAATGTCACTGTTAAGGGGTTAAACCACGATGAAATTAATATTACAAATAAATTAATATGTACACATGATTGACGTACTTTTTAAAAAAGTATAGCAAGATTAAGTACACAGTTTTAATTTTATTTAAAACTCTTAATCTTGAAGCCTCACATGCGATTCACATTTTTAAAGATGTTGATGAAAATGCATCACGCTATGGAAAATAAAGTAATTGATATCAAAAATATAAAAGGGATGAATTAGTTAGCCTCTAAAAAAATTTCTCTTTGAGTAAGCAGCATTATTATCATGCATTAAAAGTGGAATACTAAGAATATGTGCATAAAAACTATCTGAATAATCAAAGGACTTTCAGGAATTACTAAATATGCGTACATATAATACTTCCAAGAATTTTAATTCAGTCAAGCAAATAAACAATCCTGTTCTAGCGAAAGACAAATGATATTTTGGTTTCCAAGCAACGTTTGGGAATAAGGAACACACATACTTGTAAATAAACTTAAAAGAAATATCGAAAGTATGCTTTATTTATTTGTAACAACAATCAATTTTTAAAGACCTGTCGCAGTAGAGGTTGCTAAGCAAGTACCAAAATGTGAAAATATGTCATTCTTCTGTTTTCTAATATTGTACTAAAAGTTTATTTTTTAAATGATAAGATAAGTTCCAATTCAAGTCTTTTTCAAAGTAAAAAATGAAATTGGGGAAAATAATGCGAAAGTTAAAGAAGGACTTAATTCTTCGAACTAAAAGTCTTCGGGCTAATTTGCGAAAATGCAAATGCAAATATTCTATTGTTTATAAAAAAGTAAAGTAACGCATGTATTTTTCGTTACTTAATTGGAACTCTACCAAATTTCTTTAATATATTAAGGTAACGCAAAATATTTATCCAGAGTGTAAAATATGTAACTGATTTTTAGAGCTAAAATTTTTACACAACATATTCTTCACTCACATAAAAGGTGAAATGCTTTACAAACTTTACTGAAATGTTTTCAAAATATAACTCATGCCTCCAATCTTAAAATTATAGAAAAAATTTAGAATTCTCTAGCACTCATTTTAACTTTTTATATCTAACTAGACTGCCTTTCTTTAGAAAGTAATTTTCCCTTCCCTTTGAACATTCACTATTACTTGACATCCCTATTTAGTCTATAAGCATATCTGAAAAGGGTATTTCAATTGAAGTTGACTTTACTCACGAGAACTTTATAAAAATACTGCCTTTTATTTTTCGCGATATTTCTTTCCTATCAAAACACGTAGGTTCACAATTTACTTTCTGAACATTTACATGGTATGCATAATTCATGGAAAATACATAATCATGGTGATATGGATATGAGCATACATGCGTTGCGTGCTATAGCAGGAGCAATACGCTCTAAGTAAATTACTACTTGTTCAATTTTGCCTCTGAATATGTTTCGCTTTTTAGAAAGAGTTTCTTGCATGGAACAGAGAAGGATATGTAAGATCCCTTTTTGAATATTTTAAAAGATAAAACTACACACTGCCAGTAAAGGGTTTCATGATTTGATATTTTGCATGTACTCAATTTTATATGATCACCAAAACTAAATTTTTTTTCAATATATTTTTATTTTAAAATTTCACACATTTTTATTTTAATTTAGATCGGCATAAAAATTTTTATGCTGCTTGTCCCAATCTGGTTTGACCGAAACATCAAACCAGATCAATGAAAGCATGAGCTAAAATTATAAACATGTAACGAAAGTAAATAATTTAAAAATCATTAAAATATTTGTTATTCTTTCAAAAATAAAAGTGTGTATCACTAGAAATAAAATAATAGGTTCTGGTCCATAAAATAATAACTAAATATTGTGGTTTCGTCTATTTTCTTTATGTACTCGGGTTTTTTTGCACTTTGATTATAGACACATAATGACTCATAATTCAGTTTATTTTGCATCAATGTGCCGATATTACTCAATGGGGAAATAGCTTTAACAGACACTTTAGGGTTTATAATTAAAAAATCTAAGTTTTTTTGCAATTTCTTGAACTCTTATGATTATTAAATATTTCACTTAATTCAAAACAAAATTAAAAATTGAATAAATTTGTCCCATATGAAACCACTCCCTAAAATATTTTTGCAAGACAAAAATCTCAATCTCACATCGCTTCAAAGAAAATGATTTTATACTTCCTCATTCTTTACAAATATACTCTGAAGTATTATATTTGATATACCAAAATATACGTTTCAAAGAAAATGACGCTTAAATTTCTTTCAGAAGCATGTTCGGTCGATATTCTTTTAAAGCCCTGGGTTATCGAGTAGAGATTTCCGCCATGACAGTGTATCGCTGTCTTTTCCCCTCCTCTTCGCACTATAAATCACTCTTACCATTACGGGCATCCAACAGAGGCAAGCGACGCGTAAGAAAAATAATTAATTTTGATTAAGTTTTAAAAGTTGCCGGTGCCAAGTCGCTTTATTTCCCATCATTTGGGACATATTATCCGCTTCTCGTAGCCTGGTTTTCACCATCAGGGGCGAATTATTTATCAATATGGGGTTTGGGTAGCTGTAATGAAGTGTTAGATACGCTGTTTATAGCTAGGGTGTATTTTGGAAAATTGCCTGGTTGAGAATAATTGATAGTGGAATTGGAACATGGATACGGGATTATTATTTCAGCTTGGGAAGGAAATGTTGAAATCTTTATTGATTAAGTGAGGTGAGAATTTATGATTTTATATTTATAAAAACTTGTGCCATCACAATGTGTAAGAAGACATGACGTCACAATATGGTAAAGAGATTAGTGGCGGTGTATGAGGAGTTAGAAACTCAAATACTGAGTTTGAACGAGATGACTGCGTTTTAAGGCAGATATATCTGAAGTATCATTTATTGGGATCACCTTTTTTAGAAATATTTAATGGCACCATAAGGCACAGGGTATACTATTGGGCTTGACACACAGGTATGTAATATCATTTTTGATGATGTCTACTCACTTGCTTATTAAAATTTCTAGTATTTTAGGAAGAAAAATTTATTTTCAGTGTGATCTCGGAAACTCAAACTAGTTCATGCATTGGTTAACTGGTAAATTGAAATAATAGACATAATATTAAAAATGAAGGACTTAAGGTTTCCAAAGTTCCTACGAGAATACTTTACACTTACCATATTAAGTCACGTAGTTTGGCAAAAATTATGCTTAAAACATTGGTAAACAAATACAGTTTTTCTTCATTAGACTGCACAATACTGAGATTCCCATAGATCTTTTAATGCAATCTATAAATACGCCTCAAAAATATGCATCGTTCTCTATGTAGTATTCTGTATGTAGTATTCTGTATGTAGTAAAGTCTTTGATTTTCAAAAATTTTATTCGCATGTAAAACCGGGTAAAATTTCTTATGTGTTATAGCAAAAAACACAAAAGTTGTGAGGAACTGGCGTGCTTTTTAAACATCTTAAAGAATGACTGGATCACACAAAGGGTAAAGGTTCCTTTTTGGAATAAACATATTTCTTCCCACTTTGAAATTTTATCTAGCCTCTTAACTCTCATCTCGCTTTTCAATTCTGTGTCTATTCAGTTTTCGTAGGTTTTGGTTCTGCAGAAGCAAGTGGAAATGATAGCGAAGAAATGGTTTTATTAGACTTTCCTTCGGGAATACGGAACCTTACAGATTTTATGTTTAGAATGTTTTTGCACGCGTATATCCGTGTGTAAAAAGAGAGTGTCCGTTCTTTTTACACAATTCAAGTCTGGAAAGTAACTTTATGTCTGATGGAAAGTAGTACATTTCGAAAATGTCAAAAACGAAGTTTTGTTTGTGGAAATAGTTTCCACGTTTACTACACTGATAAAACATTCAGATAAAATACTCTTGTAAAGGTGCTGTATATTTTAAATGGTTATTTGGTATTTTGAACTTGTCTGTATTTAAATTAATAAATAATGCAATTAATTTTAAATCGCACTTTTTATACGAAATCTGTTTTGATAATTCTGAATAATATGTTTCCCATTATACCATGAATATAAATATTACTTGATGTTAAACAGTTAAACTTTAAATCCTCAAGGCTGATAATTTAACTTGAAAATGTTGGCATTAAAAGAAAATAAGCGCTATAATCAAAATATGTTGAATTTAAATTTTTCTAAACTAACTGAGATCAGAAACAAAATTGGTGAAATTAACTCCATTAGTATTTCAAACGTTTTTGGTACACATTACAAGTGCTTATCACACATGAAATGTTGGTGTCGTGTTGAGCGGTTAACCCAAAACTGCAAAAACTGATATTTAAAAGTAATGAAATAAAAAATTTTAAAATTAAATGGAATAGTTAATAGACTTTTCTCTTGAAAAAATTGAATAATTTATTAAATACTTAGAAAGTAATTTTGAAAGAGAACAAATTTTATAAACGATAAAAAAACTCTTGCTGTTAGGTAATATATTACTATTTCTTTTACACCTGTTTCCTTCAAAAGGGTTTCATAGCCCTACATAAAATATTAAAAAGTCCTTGCTTAAGGACATATATGAAAACTATTCGATTTTAACTATCGGTAAAGTGTAAGTGTATAAGGAAACAATGCAGTTTCAAAGCTACCTCAAAATCAAAGAGGGAACAAATGTCTCTATAAGGACAAATATCTCACATATTTTATTACCTAATAAAATTAAAAATTCTCACATGATTTTTCAAGAAATAAATTTCAATATAGGGTTTTAAAACTTAAAGGCTATAGAGTAAATTACCTCCAATTTACCAAGTTAAAATTTTTAAGCTGCTTCAGAACGTAGACAAATAGAAGTTGTAGGGTATTTGAGATGATATTTTAATCAACTCATTACGGTTTCTTTACCACACATTTATTTCTCGATATAGGCTTTATTTCAAAGTTATGAATAATACTAAAAAATCTACCCCGATAGAAGAAAGTAAACGTAGAAATGCGTCCATAGAGAAAAAGGAAAGCTATCTCAAAAAATAAAGTTTGAATTTTTGTTCAAGTAAGTTCTCATACATAAAAGTCAACTTCCAAAGTAATATATCTTTTCAAATATTCTTCCTTATTCGAAAAAGTAACGCGGAAACAAGCTGAATACTTGGAAATCTTCGAAGACAACAAGTATGGAAGAAATCGTATTTCTCTAAAATAAAATGCCTTCCAGCTATTACGGCTTAAATATAAATGTAAAAAATGTTCTAACGTAGTATTCCGCTTGCGAGAGTTTCTTTGAAAATCTTCTTGAATTGCTTCTCGAATTATACCGTTAGAAAAGATATTCAGATGAAGGTATTGCATAAATATGCAAGAGGTAATTCAAAGAATTACTGTACCTTAAAAGCTGTAAACATCTCTTTTAGCTTCAGGAATAGAAATGTCAACTGATGCTTTAATGTTTTCATCTTTTCAAATGCACTTAAGTAAATAGGAATTTCATTTGGTAGAAATTGGACGATTTAATACAAAATCAGTAACCATGAAAATGAAATTTTAAGATTCAGTTTTGTGAAATTAGGGTTGCTTCTTTATAAAATAAAGATTTACAAAGAAATCCAATTAACACGGTACAAAAATATATTTTGCTTTTAGGGTTATTGATTGGAGGGATTAAACGTTTACAGGAAGTGATGAATATTTATTAACTAATTAACTTGAATGAGGAGAAAACTATCAGTGTTTAGATGACTAACAGAGCGTATTACGTACACGGGGTGTTTCAAAAGTCCGTTTCACGTTTTTTATTTGAAACCAACGTCTCCTAGGGTCATGGAAGTAAGGTGCTAGGTAAGTGACACAGGAGAGTTCTTTGAAATGACTTACAGGGCAATTCCACCGTAACTCACGCTACATTTTTTTCAAAATTGCAATTTCAAATAATTTTTAAATATAGAAATAACTATTATTTTCTTTCTAAAAAATTCATACATATTGAAATTTATGTTAATAATTTAAAATAAGTATTGCGAATCTCTTAAGAATTTTAGTTTTTTAAATATTAATTAAAATAGAGTCGTAACTCACGCTACAAGAAAAAGACATGGATTTATGAGTATAAAATTCAAATTTGTTTTTCTGCTTAAATAGTGTTTCAATAATTCTATATGCTTGTCAGGTGTTCGAATATACTTCCTTTATTCTAAAATAGTAAACAGTTTTACTGGGAATGCTTTAGAAAATCAGAAATAAAATAAAATATAGAGAGCTGTTCGTAACTCACGCTACAGTACTTCGTAACTCACGCTACATGTGTATAAGCGTTCAGTTATTCATGAATATAAATGTAATTAAATTGATTTAAACACTTTATTTCATTTTTACTATAAAGTTTATGAGTACATTTAACAAAAAAGTTGTAAAAACTAATTAATTTATTTTTAATTTTCTAAATAAACTATACATTTTTCATTAACAAATTAACCTTTAAAACAAATATTTCTAAATATTGACTTTAAATGCTGACATTCCGATAAAAATAATTTTACACAAAATTTAAGCAATGCAAAGCACAATTAGATCAATACTGCATAATTATTCCCTAAAATAATTAGAAAAATTTATTATTTTATTTTTTCATTTTTCTTGATCATGTCCCTGTTCATATGGAATAGCCCTACAGCGTCTCTAGCGGCGAAATTAAAAAGTTAAAATAATTAATTACAAAACTAAAGGAGATAGAGCAAAAACCTCAGTGAAAATATTGTTGCCAATGTTATAATTAACTCTATGAAAAAAATTCATGAAAATATCGTGAATATTCACGGAGATATAAGCATGCGAAAATAGCACTTTTTCAGGACTCAAAAAAGAAAAAGTTTAATTTTTTAGTTGTGTTATTTAGTTTTATGTTTTTTTAGTTAAATAAAGACAAAATATAATCAAACATTTAAAAAAACTTGCACATTTACGAACTTTTTCTTTTTTGATGCCTGAAAAGTGCTATTTTCTTGAGATTTTTTTAGATTAGTTACAGGAGGCGGTCTTTATTAATTTTAATATTATTATAAAAAATTTCATAACCCCGAATGACATTTTGACGTCACCGGCAAACATTATATTACACATACTTTAAAGAAGATTGGTCTCCTGTGCTCGTGTCACAATAAGATGAAATTTTGACTTGAACATATTTGTTTTTAAAACTTATTTTTTAGTGGTTATTTTATTAAATCTGAATTATCTTTGTGGAAAATTTCACGGAAAAGGCACGTTTTCCAGGCCACAGAAAATTTTCTTCAAAAACAATTGAAAATTTAGTGTAAACAAGAGGATTTCTTTTACACTGTGTAATGAAAAGCATTTACTGAAATTTGAGGCAAAATTATTTTTTCAAAATTATGTTAATAATTAAGTCCCTTAAAGTTAATCAATAACTAATAGAATCAGTCACCATACTACGTGTGCATTAAATAAAATAACCACACAGCTCTGAAATATCACAAATTACCTATTTCATTCATAATTAATCAGACAACTATCAAATTAGCTATAACCTAAACATACTACTGATGTAAGAGAATCCAAGGAGAAAATCCCAAATATGATCTGCATTGTTTTACGAAACTAAAAGATTTCCTTCTCCGTTGCCAGGAATAGCAAATTCTTTACCCCTTCTTTCTCCCTGAACCCTGCAATACTTTTGGCCATAAACATATTCCTTATCTAAAAGACCTTTTCCCTCTCCCTCCGAGTCTTATTGATTTACCTTTTAGAAGTCGAAAGCCACTGAGATGGAAAAGGAAGAAACAAATAAAAGGGTAGAATCGACACGATGCGTCACTTTCTCTTTCACTATCCCCCTTTAGATGGAAATGAATTTGGCTTATGCATCACCCTTATGGGTTTTCCCATTCTCAAAAGCGCTTAATGCACAAAGTTTCAATGTACCGCATTTAAGGTTCAAATAGCCATAAAAGACGAGAGGTTGGGGAGGAACCTCAATTTTTGGACAATTAAAGCCGCATAGTAAATTAAATTAACACAGTTCTATAAAAAAATTAAATAACATGGCAGATAAACTGTGTAAATGCAATTACATATTGTCTGTGTATAAGTTGCAAACTTAATTAATAGTTATAAATATCAAAACTTTTTAAATTTGATTTTTAATTTAATTTTATTTTTATAACATTTCAGTTTTGACAAAGAACATTCAACATTTGAAAATTTACTTTCACTTAAAGACCACAAAACTTAAGAAAGGGGCCAACAAATGTATAAAAAAGTACTCCGCAAGAGAATTAAACTCCAAAACATATGGATAAATATTAAATTAAATTGAAGAATTGATTTGTTTTAAAAATTAAAGTTATTGAAATAATTTTTCAATTCATTAGGTCATGAAGAAATAAATATTTAAGAAATGAAATGGAAGGATACTTAAAAAATTAAAGGTAGGAATATTTCACATTCTTACTCCAAATTTTTTTCACTGGACAAGTTTCACAATTTTTTGAAATTAATATGAGAGAGATTCTTTCCAACTCTGATGAACAAATCTTCTAAAACAAACTCACATAATTTTTATACAATGTTACACCCCCCCCTAAGTAAATTCAATTGTGCTCAGTATTTTCTCGATATAACTGAATAGAGAGCCTCATATGATAGCAGTAATAATCTTCCCAGATAAAGCCCAAAAGTATCCGATTCCGATTTAATGACGCTTTTGTCACGGAACTGGTAATGAATGGATTAATCCCTCTGAATCGATACTGATCACGGCTCAGCTCTCTCGTGCGATTAATATCTCATTTAATTTCACAGATGGGTCTGCAGTGTGTGTAAATTGGGAGACATTATGTGGAAAGACTGGGTGAAGCCGGTCCGTATCTTCCCACCACTCTTTTATTATTGCGTGTGTTGAAGACTGATTAATTCGTTTGTAGCTGTTCGTGATTGGAGTGCTTATTGGGTTGAAGGTTTGTGGTAGTTGAAATTGATTAGGGAGTTTATGAGGTTGTTTAAGGGGGCTGCTACGAGGAGAGGGGAGTAGATGTTCCCCCTCATCTGTTTTCTTAACGTTCTATGAACTTTCACATTTTGTAGTTGGGAAGGAAAAGAAACACTACGAAGTTATTACTTCTAAGAGCAATAAATAGCGAGTCGAGTAGTAGTGCAAGATATGGTTCAAGGCTTTCATTTAAGCAACTCAATGTTTGTGTTGTTTTAAATCCCTTTGTTTTTATTACTTTAATTTTAAGTGTTGTGTAGTGAATTAGGGGTTATAAATTGTTTATGTTTTGTAGATGGAGCTTGGATATTCCCCAAGTGGCATAAGAAACAACCACAAATTGTATATAAAGGGTGTAAATTTGATTGCATTGGAGAGATGAGTGATTAAAGATTGCAGATTGTGCGAGGTGTGTTGATATTTTAAATGAGTTTGTTGTCTCGAATAAAGAGGTTTAATTTTGACAACTGCTTCGTCATTATTTTAAAGAGGTAAAAATGCATATACACAATATTAACGGATACTAAGTTCAGAACAGAATTTAAGATAATATCGGTAGGGTTTTAAGTTTTTCATTGATATACCAATTAGGTGGAGAACGATAAATAAAATCTTCCAGTTGGGAATGGAAAAAAATGACTCGGAATGGGATAAAACATGCACCTGTTTATGTAAGGTTTTAATCATAGTGGAGATATAACTCCTCTATGGATATATCTCCTTTATGGTTTTAATATTCTACTACTTTTTATACTACTTAAATTGAGGTAATTGCTAATTGCAGCAACAACGAGCTAGCTCAAACAGTTCTCAACAGTCAAACATTGGAGTTAGCTTATTGTTGCCACAAACATCTCAATTAACTTGTCTTTTGTTAAATGATAAAAATTTAATTTAATTAGTAGGGGAAATTTACAACAGCTAACTTCACGGTTTCAATTAAAAAAATTGCCTCAGCCTTACTTATAATCTCAGAATGGATTATAGAAAATCAAATTCTTCAACAAAGAAAATATATAGTTCATATTACAATACATAGAAGAAAATATATAGTCCATGCTACAAATAGTAGTTCATATGACAGATACCTTTGTGCTTTAATTTGCAAATGATAATATAGCCTTTTATCTCTAATCATTAGTTATTTATTTACCACTCATAAAGAGCGTTGACAAGCATTCCCCCAAATTCACAATCCATATGGGAAATGTTACTTTCGATTGAGTGAATTTAATCTAATAGAAAGAAATGAGTTTGTGCCGCAATAATTACGACATGTTTCCTAGAGTAATTCAATTATATTTCCAGCTTTCAGAGTAAGATAACGATTTCTGTATCACGTAGAATACGGCTAGGTTCATGAATTAATATTAAGCATTAGATAAATGTGATACAGAAAATGGCAACGGTAAAGAAGTTGGGAATTGGGATAGAAATTCTGTCTTTAATCTTTGCTGAGTTTCCTAACCAAAATTGTTTTCTCCCTCACTCTTTTTTCAGGTGATAAGCTATGATATGGGCTTAAAATAAACTACATTTTGTTGATACTAATGATGTCCATTACATTAATTCTTATTTCCATTACAGGTTTTTAAACACATTTCTGTATGGTGTAAAACTGTTATTTCATAGAAAATACTAAATAAGAAAATACTCCAAAAGATTTAACAACTTTTTAGTACTATTTCTAATTGTGTTACCATGAATAAAAAACACAAAGTACCCTTAGTTTCAAAATGAATATTTATATACTTTTTAAGATAAAAAAATTAAAAGAAACTATTATGTATACTTTATGTGATTTCACCTTATTCTATATCTTTATCCTATTTGGATTTTAAATTTTGACGAACTTTACTAGTGATTTTTTAACTTCCTTTTATGCAGAAAATAGGATAATGTCTAAATATGAAAGGCTAACTCAAACTCAAAATAATAACAATAAAAATTTTGTGGAAGAACTCATCTAAAAGAAACTCATAAAAACTCATCTTAAAAAAAGTGTTTTTGACCCGATGTCAAAATGTCCACCATTTCATATTCACACATTCTCTTATAAAAAAGGACTTACCTGTTAAAATATAATTTCATGACGGTGACCTAAATTAGAAGTTTTAAATACTGTTTGTGGACACACTTTCTAAAATTATTTTAATTAGTTTATCTTCGGTGGCTTCAACTGTCTAAATAAAAAAAGAAAAAACCTATTAAATACTTGTAAGAATCGTGAGACACGTCTAAGTAAAATTGCAAAAATTTATTCCACACATCAAAGAACGAATCTCCTTTCGCGTTGCCAACCTCAGCGGAATATTATTTAAAATGCAAAAAAGCGCAAACTTTTCCATGGATCGCATATAATTATTCCATTTAATCTTCATACCGAAAATCGATCGAAAGTTAAAATAACTGCAGACTTTCCGGGGCAGAAACAGAACGGACTTATTTTGAAAGACTAGACGAATAAGAAAAATCGTCTGCTAAATTTAACTGTAACCGAGACTCTGAATTAAAATGAATCTTTCTCCTGTATCTGCAGAATCCTAACGAGTACGTGTAGGGAAAGAGAATATAGGAAGTGAAACATGGGGAGGGGGATTGCGATAAGAATTGTTTGGAATAAACTTATTTGGACGCTATCGGGGGATCAGAGCTTATACATTTCTTGAGGAAGATTGATTAAGTGTGGGATGAAGTTACTCGTATTATCCTTTTACGAAACTGTTCTTACAGGGCGAACGTAATCTAATGAACAAAGAATATTAAATTGACTAGAAAAGGATTTCATTTTGGGGAGTAACATTTTATGATTTGAAGGTGTTTTTTCTTTTATTTTCATGAGCATGTTTATACTTTTTTGTATACCACTGAGAACAGTATTAGAGGATAAAATATGCAATTTGATAGTTGTAATCTGAACTCAGATTAAGTGTAAAGAAAACAAGATATTATTACTATGATTTTTTAAAAATTAAATGCTTTAAAGTTTTTGGTATTTGATTTGATTTAAAATGATAGTGGTTTTAATTAGTGATAGTAATTTTAAATGAGATAGGGTAAACGCACCAGTACCCGACCAGTTAAGGAAATTTTTACCTTCAATTTGATAGAGCTCCTCGGAAAAAATATCAAATGTCTGACTACTGGAACTTTTAAATACCTAAAATTATCCTTAAGAAAACGCATGTTTTCAAAATCTTTTAAATACAAGCAAAAAGTATCACTTCATACATTTTATTAATTACTATCAATTTTATTGATTATTATTAATTAATTTTAAAAAAAATTAATCAAAAATAAAAATTTACAATTTGTATCAAATCATATTCAAACGATATATTACTTTATTTTTTTCAAATTTTGCTGGTTTTTTCTTCAAAATAATTTTGTTTTCTGTACCATCAGCTAATATCGCAGACCATTGACTAATTAAAGTTTTAACAACCTTTTAGTATTTCTAATTGTGTTACCATGAATAAAACAATACAAAGTACCCTTAGTTTCAAAATGAATATTTCTATACTTTTTAAGATAAAAAATTAAAAGAAACTTTTATGTTATGTGTTTTTCACCTTACTCTAAATCTTTATCTGAATTTTAAATTTTGACGAACTTTACTAATGATTTTTAACTTCATTTCATTCAGAAAATAGGATGATGTCTAAATATGAAAGGCAAACTCAAACTCAAAATAATGACAAAAAAAGTTTTGTGGAAAAATTCATCAATATGATTTCTCTGCAGATAAAAAAAAGTGATTTTGACCCGATGTCAAAATGCTCTCTGACCATTCATATTCACTCATTCTCTTATAAAAAAGAAGCAAAAAAACCTTACCTGTTAAAATATAATTTCGTGACGTTGACCTGGATTAGAAGTTTTAAATACTGTTTGCGGACACACTTTCTAAAATTATTTTAATTAGTTTATCTTCGGTGGCTTAACAGCTGCCTAAATAAAGAAAAGATTATTTCAGATTAAGAAAGAAGATTTAAAAGAAAGAAGATTTAAAAGAAAGAAGATAAAAGAAAGATGCATTCTTTCTTTTTTCATTTTCTCTCTTCTTCGTTTCTTTTTCCTTAATTTCGGCTTCTCTTCGTTTCCAATATAGTCTTTCCATAAACCAGCCCCGACAGCTGATGGAAATTTTATTCGTTTCCTATTACACTTTTTTTATTGGTGATGGGCCAGGCCAAATGGTAAAATTTCCTTAACTGGTCGGGTACTGGTGCGTTTACCCTACAATACCTAATAAAAAATTAATTAAGATTTTTTAGCTTGGTAAACAAAACAAGCCATTCATACTTTTTAAGTAAAATTGCTAAATATATCAAATAAAAGTAGTGAAATTGAATTAATTATCGTTTGATATTTGTTATATTTAATGCTGAATATTTTTTAAAAATTTCTAGTTCTTTATGAGTATTTATTTTGGTTAATTATTCCTTGTTTTATTACTTTTAAGTAATGGTCGGATATTGGATCTAAGCAAAAAATACACTGCTCCATTTCTGACCACTCTGGTCGGATATTGGTACAGATTCGTAAAACAACGTTCCAATACCCGACCACACTAAAATTATTGTTAAAAAATTATTTGTTCAAAAGTGTTTGTTTACTTATTTTGTTTGGATAGTAAACAATGTGGTTATGCAAAAATTAAATCTCAAATAGCGTTTTCAAAGGAATTATTTAAGTTTTTAAAAACATACGGCCATATTGGCGTAGTTGCGAGCCACTAAAAAGTAAGCAAATTTTTAGGTGTGTTCACATTTTCGTTTTCTTTACCATTGATACAAATTTTAGGAGATTTTTCGGATAGCTATATTTTTATACATAATTTTATTGAATTTTTAGCGTTGAGAAAAAGTTTTAAGTCTTTTTATTTTCTTATTCTAATTAAATAAAGTAAGTCGCTTTGGACGGAAACTGGTGACTGGTCGGCTACTGGTGCACTTACCCTATAAATTTTAGCAAAAGAGAAAATTCTGGAAATTTATTACCGATAAAATTTTTTAAAATTCCTTATTGTTTTTAACAGATATTTTGTATCAAATAAAGTCAAAATAAAGTTGATCATTTGATAAGACTGCAAAGTGAAAAAACAAAATACAAAAAACCCTGAATTATTGTCCCAAAAAAACAAAAATTGATTGGAACAAAAATGAAATCATTATGCCAAGAATAATGTTGTTACGTAATACTACTATGTAAAACTATTTTTAAATGTTTTTTTTTCTTTTTTGTGAAAAATTAGTGAGGTATCTTTTTGAATGAAAGAAATGAACAGAAAAGTTTTTTAAGAAAAGATGTATTAAAGATGTTTTTAATGTAAATCGAATAAAAAACAAATGTACTCTTGTACACCAGAATAAAAACTTTCTTTCGAGTTAAAATGAAATATTTAGGCAAATTAAAAACATTTATAATAAACAAAAGTATGATTATATTCCCTTTATAAAGTCAGGTTTATTGCTTTATCAAATCAAATCAATTTCAAATCAAATCAATTTTATTATTATACAGGGTGTCCCACGAGAAGTGGCCCAACCCCTTTAACTTTTGAACCCCTACAGATATAGTCATGAAAGTGGGGTCTAGGTATAGTAAGTGACCATGCCCTATCCAATGACACAACTTCTAACGTCCTCTAGCGGAAAATTTAGGAGTTATAATTTTTATTTTAAAAACTAGTTGAGGTATGTGATTCAGTAGGAAAAGACACCTTAATGAGAAAAATATCTTGAATAAAACCCCTAAAACGCACGCTCAATCGGGTTGAATTTACGTAGATTTTACGTCTTAACCCTACAATGCATGATTTTTTAAATTTGCCTGAAAAAAAATATTTGATTTCTGTTATGATGTAAATTAGTAAAAAAATATTAAAAAAAATACCTTCATATTTTTCTATGTATTATTGACAGAAAACTAACCTGTGCCAATTGGCTACACCATGCGGCAATACACCCAGAATGAAATAATACTTAGTTCAAGATTATAATAATTTTAAATTGATTTTTAGATGCTTAAATATTTTGTTCATTATTTTTTTATTTTTAAATGATTAGCTAAGAAAAACCATTATAATAGAAAAAATATAACAAGGCATTACTTTTAAAAATATATTTTTTATTAGAATGAAGAGAAAAATAACTTTCATCTTGAATTAGAACAGAGAACTTTATTACATACTGTGCTTCAGTAATTTTTTTATACTAGACAATTTGAGTTTTTTTTTACTGTGCAACTTGGATAACTTGATAGCATATTTTTGAAGATTGAAGAAGAAAACTTGTAATTTAGATATAGTTTACTTTTAAATTTAAAGTCTTGATTCCTTATGGTATTCTCTAAAGCTTCAAGTTATCCAAGTTGCACAGAAATAAAAGAAAATGCAATTTATTTCAAATGGTAATTTTTAAAGCAATTATTGTTCTTATTCAGACATAGAGGAACATCCCATTTGCTGCATTGCACTCTAGTGTAGCCTTTGCAACCTGGCATTTTGCAACGTTTAATAGACGGGAGCCATAGCAAAGACCACATGGGAAAATCACGATCGGCTAGAACTACACGTTCGTTACTGACGTCAGAGACAATTCGCTTAACTGCGCAAGCTCCGGAACTTCGTCTCACGGAGCTTGAAGGAACGTGAACTGGAGCAAGTTGTTAATGTTGACAAATAAACAAGAAAATTCTGATTTTCTTACTATTGATAATCGTAATAAATCATTTGGTTTTGAAGGAAAAGGTAAGTTAAAAATCACTATGTTCCCTGAGGTTTCCTAAATAAAAAAATTCATTGATTGAAATGCAATTTTTTCTGAAGTAGCCTAAATAAAGCTTTCATTGACTGAAATGCAATTTTTTTCAGATTGATGTGCCACAAAAATGGAATCCATAATATTTGAGAATTGTGGAAAGAGTTTCAAAGCCAAGTACTCTGCTGAAATTCACAAATTAAATTGTTTGGATGTATCAGAAAGTCTCTTCACATGTGAGTGTGGTAAAAAGTTTGCCAGCAAGACTCACTGTTAATTACGCTCACAAATGAGTGTGCCAGGATCACATCAAAAATTATTTGGAGCAGATAAATGATGTTTTACAGTATGATTGCCTAGAAGACTGTTTCTTCAAAACAACAACACAGAAAGAATCAGTTGTATAGTATAAATGAAATTAGGGTTCACGTTCATTAAACTGACTCAATAAATAGGTATTTTCTTACTCATTAAATAATTTTTTTTCTCAAAACATTTGGTTCAATTCCGTTAAAGGTCCCATTAATACAGCCATGCTCTTTTGGTCATCCAAAAGTAGAAATATTGCTAAATAATTTCAAACTAATAGATAAATATGTTTAGTTAGATCAATAACTATCAATAAAAATCAGAAAAATTTGTCGATATTTGAATATATGGAGCTCATAAAAACTTGGTGATATTTAGCGCGGGACCTTTAACTGAATTGAACCAACATTTTCTATGTTTGCAAATGGGTCGCTGTCTTAATGCTCAGTTAGTACCTGCAAGAATTTACAGTAGAAAGAGTGTGATAAGACTTGCTCAAAATGAAAAACAAATTAGAGATGTAAGTCCTGATAATTTTTACTCTTGGAAAAATCTGAATTTAAGGTTTTTTAGCCAGTATTGTAATAATTGCCTTGTTATTCTTACTGAATTATGTGGGATTTCAGAAAGAACACATAAAACTGGGTGAGGTTTGTTTTTGAATGATTCTTTGGAACATCCAATAACAAACTTTTCTCGGTTAAGTCATTGTTGCTGATTGTGTCATCATTAGAAGAGTGCCCAACTGAAACATCATTGTGTTAATGTTTGGCAATACACTCAAACCTGTTTTTGTGCAAACCTTTTATGTATGTTTGTATTTTTATGTCAAACCGGTATATTAAACCAGGCTTATGCCTGTAGTTGGTCGACTTAATTTGTATTTGTATGGTTTAGTTGAATAGAACTCTGTCAGACCACGTTGCACTGGTATGCATGTAATCGGGAATATCCACTTTGTTTATCAGAGGACAGATATATTGTGCAATACACCAGTTGCTTCAAAACCTTCAAGGTTGAAAGATGTCCATCCTCTAAGTAAAACTGAATAACCTCACAATAGTACAGTTTTATTATTATTTTAAGTATCACATGCGAAAACTTTAAAGCGCTCTAGTGAAAAATATTCATTTTGCATATATGGCAGTTTGATTTCACAGCGACGACAAGTCTTAAATTTCTGTGAGGTTAATAACCTGTAGGTATTTATTTTGTATGTTATTATAACTAATAATTAATTAATGTTCATTAATAATTTGCCTATTAAGAATTTGCTCCATGAAATATTTTTCAAATAGTCTGATTGTCAGTCTTAAACTTAAAGACAGGATAATGTTTTTTCATGTGTATGCTTTAGTACTTATTTAAAGTATTTGAAGATATTTTAAGGCAAAAATTCGTTGGGTAATTAAATTATGTATATATTGTAAATAATATTCTTTTCACTCTAACTTGACGTATTTGTATATAGTAGTTTTTTCATTGATACACTGTATACAGGGTGTTTTGAAACACCATGGAAAACTTTGAGGTGTGGTAGAGGGGGTTTCGAATAGGAATGGGGGGGTCGTAGATACACCTATTTTTAAATATGCTTGTCTAGGTCCCCTCTACCACCCCTCAAAGTTTTCCACAGTGTTTCCGAACACCCTGTGTAATATTATGTTCATCTGTATATAAGTATGTAGTAATACTTCGTAATTAGAGCGAATGTTATTCCGAGTTCATGGTGGACAAAGCATTTAAGGGGCCATTCATTAATTACGTAAGGATGATTTTGGCAGTTTTTGACCCCCCTACCCCCATGTGAGGGTACGTAAAATTTTTGAAATCCCTCCCCCTATTCTTACGTAAGATTCCATTTTGTTTTTCAAAATAATAAAATGTTAGAAAAGCATCAACACTAAAACTCTCTGTTTGACGCAAAAAATAAAGTTGAAACCAAAAAAATTAAAGCTTCGATAATATACCGAGATCGTCAGTATTTATAAGTTTTTCTGGGGGATTAGAATAATTGGAATTTCTTTACATTAACTTGGAAAATCTTACATAAGAATGAGTTTAACCCCCCCCCACTCCCGAAGTAAGGGTATGTAGAGATTTTTCCAACCCCCCCTCCCCCTCGGGACCCTTACGTAATTAATGAATGACTCCTAAACTGATTGGATAGTATTGGTGAATTTCAATGTACACACATAATGTATATTAATTTCCTCGCTCATTTGCATATAAATTTTTCCATCAATGTAATTTGCTTTCCTTTCAAAATTTGTGTTAATTCAAGTTGCTCTATAAGTGCATTCAAACAATAAATTTTATTTTTGTGCTTTTTCTTGATTTTTATTGCATTAGTTTTTGTTTTTTGACTTCACTAAATACTGATTAATTAATTTATTTAAAGGATTTTTAAATAAAATAAAGGATAATGAAATAAAAACAACTTTTTAGTAAACCACGGAAGCATAAATTGCGCATTTCATGTTAGAATAGTATAGAAAGTGAAAACAATGTCTGATGAGAGTGCAGCTGGTTTCCTTTTTTTTCTTTTTACTGTCAAAAGGTTATAAAATATTCAATATTTGTTATTTTGCGAGTTTTTGTTTTGAGTACTCTTTTTTTTTAATTTTAAATCATAACGTTTTTGAAACAATTTTAAAATAAAAATTTAGGAATACAATTGAAAAATAAAATTGTGTTTAAATTACATCAAACTAGATAAAGAAATTATTTGTGAAGTATTTTTAAAATTAAAACATTAATTACTCATTATTTATAGAAGAGAAATTAGTACATTTAAAGAGAAATAGAGTGGGTTTTTATGGAGGTAGTTGGATACTTTAAAATAAAATTTTGCAAAACCTGTGTGCATTTAAAATAAGTTTTTTTAACTCAACAATAAAATTCAATCATGCATTGAAAATAAGTTTGATGATTTTTCTGTATATTATATATTATCTCTATAATATATTATCTATATAATATATTATCTTCAAAAATCGGATCGTGTTCTTTCAAGCTACGTGAGACCAAGTTCCGGAGCTTGCGCAGTTAAGCGAATTGTCTCTGACGTCAACGACGAACGTGTAGTTCTAGCCGATCGTGGAAAATCAACACGAACACTGATTACATTTGGTTGTTACTGCATAGTGTTGCCAAATGGCTACCAATGAACTTTCTCCACTGTGTAATTAACTGAAAATTGAAATGAAATCAAATGCTCCAAAAATTAATGAAGACAATTTTATTTTTCAATACCTATTTTTTTCAACCCGAAAAAAATTACATTTTTTAGTGATATTGTGACTTTATTTTGACGTTTTCTGTGTCTCTTTCAAAGTAAAACATATGCTGCCATATATTGGTGTTTTAAGGAGCTAATCCTACGTATTGGTATCTTTCTTATATTTACTGAATGGTTTTACCATTTGGAAACATTAGTAGGAGGGGGAAATGGGGGGAAAATTACATGTTGCCAAATGGCAACAGTATGCACTGTAGGGTTAAAACGCTCCTCACGAGGCGAAAATGAGATTTTTTCAATTTAATGAACTAAGAATACTCTTATTCATTTACGTAAGAAGTATAAAAATGAAATTTCTCCTTTTCGCCTTGTTAGGAGCGTTTTAAGAGGTAAAAACTATGTAAATTCAACCTAATTGAGCTTGCGTTTTAGGGGTTTTATTCAAGATATTTTTCTCATTAAGGTGTCTTTTCCTACTGAATCGATGCTGCTCTACAACTTTGTCACTGACTTTTTTCACATACCTCAAATAGTTTTTTAAATAAAAATTATAACTCCTAAGTTTTCCTCTAGAGGGCGTTAGAAGTTGTCTCATTAGATAGGGCATGGTCCTTTTATTATACCTAGACCCCACTTTCATGACTATATCTATAGGGGTTCAAAAGTTAAAGGGGTTGGGCCACTTCTCGTGGGACACCCTGTATACAGGGTGATTCTGAAATGGACCGCCAAACTTTGAGGGGTGATAGTACTCATCAAGACGAACAAGAATTGATGCGGAAAGGGGGGTCGCAGTTTCACCGTTAAAGAGCTAGGTCCTAATGTAGTGCGAGCGCGTTTTAAAAGGCCGTTTTTAGAAGGCCCGTGTGACGAAACAAAACATAATAAAATGAAAACCATTATTGCATGAGGTACAGGAGTATCCATACTACTTAAATCCTCAATGTGATAGAAATTGGACCACTTTCTAAACCGTGGGGTGAGTTTTAAAACGTGCTCTTAGTCAAACAATGGAGTTCCATTAATGGTATTTAGAAAAATGATGATCGGGGAAGGAATTTTCAATGATCATACATTGATCATTGAAACTGTATGATCATTGAAAATTCCTTCCCCGATCATCATTTTTCTAAATAACATTACACTAATGTAAAGGAACTCCATTCTTCGGCTAAAAGATTAATATTTTATGTTTTAAAACTCACTCTACAGTTTAGTAAGTGGTCCAATTTCTATCAAATTTATGATGTAAGTAGTACGGATACTGCTATACTTCATGCAATAAATTTTTTCATTTCATTATGTTTTTTTTCGTTAAACGGGCCTTGGCAAAACGTCCTTTTGTAACGCTCTCGCACTACATTAGGACCTAGCTCTTTAACGGTGTAACTGCAACCCCCCTTTCCGCATCAATTCTTGTTCGTCTTGATGAGTACTATCACCCCTCAAAGTTTGGCGGTCCATTTCAGAATCACCCTGTATTACACAAAGAATGAGCAAAACAAATTATGATTCGCCTGAAGGAAACAAAGAAAAATTTTAAAACGTATTATGTTTAGGAAAGCTAATAAGTGTAAAAAATACCCTCTATAAAATTTCAATACTAAATCCTTGGTGTTAGGAATACATTTAGAGATGGTAAAAAGAGTAAGTGAACAAAATTCAAATGAACAGAAATTGAATAGCTAAGCGTTTGATCGGCTTCACTCTCGTCACCATGACAACCAATTTCAAAGTATAACGGAGATGACATAAGTGTGGGGGTTGCTTCCACCCACCAAGGGACTATAGAAAATTTATTGTTCGCAAACGAGTATTCAACTGCAACTGTGTTTGCACATCACTTCTTTTCGATCACTTACTGGGGAGACAAAAAACTCGTATGGAAAAAATATTTACATCGACGATTCATTTGCGTTTTTAACGACGCATAAGATATTCGGTAACATTTTACTTTATTGTTACTATTAAATATTTTATTACTTATATTTGGGAAAAATATTTTCCTAAACCCACACTTTCTCAGGTTTGTTATTCGGATTGATTTATTTGTTCTACCCATTTATTCTTTCGATTTCGTGAAAAAGAATGTTTATCTTTGACTGAAAATTCCGAGAAAAGTTTAGTTTAAAATTTAGTGATATCCGCACACACTCACAGACAGAAAAAAGGAAGATACCTTGAAGTACAAATCGAATCTACGGAACTATGCAAATAAAGAGAGTTCGTTCTTTTCTTTTGGAACTTTTGGGAGAGGCGAAAGAATAGAATCGAATGAAAGATGAGGCTGGCAAAATTCCAACTTTAAAGTCGGTAATCTCAACAATATTTTTCAGTTTTTATTGCTTTTTTAGAAATGTGGAAAAATCTCTTAAGCAAGCATTCGTTGATAAAAACAAATAACAAGAATATATGCATTTAAAACAACACCAGTTTGTAACCACTGTTATATACGACATCGGTAAAAATGTAATGAGGAAGTTGCATGATTTTTTTATATTTTTTTAATCGATTCTTCTTGCAAAAATAAGGAACTACCCAAAATTTGAGGCCGATCGAGAAATTTTTTGATTGCCAAAAAAATTAACAAAAATCCCCTTTTTAAAAGCGCGCGAAAACGCCAAGAGTTTGGATGTGACGTCACATCTTATATTAAACATTGTTGTAAAGCAATGGAGTTGATGGTACTATTGTTGACGTCATCTTATAGTTTAAACAATAAGCGTTTTCAGTCACGTGTTTTTTTCTCGACTTTTAAATTAAAATATTTAATTACCTGTACATTTTTTTTGAAAAACTGACTAGATATCTCATTTTACCATACAAAAAACCATACGGAACACTTGTTTGTTTTTGAAAATCTGACACATGCAACTTCCTTATTGTATATTGATGGATTCAGTCACTGCCACTTATAAAACAGTCCTTTGTTTTTAAAAATGTGGTATTCTTACCTTAGTAAAAAAAAGAAATCATATTTTACGATTTAACACTTTTTTCCCTAAAAATAGTTAACCTTTCGGAGCTTCTCATTTATTTTTAAGTATAAGTAAATCTTTTATCTCGATTTTGTTTGTCTTATTTTCTTCTTATTTGATTTATCAGTTAATTGGATGTGGGATTCTAAAATAGTTTTTAAAAACCATTTTATAATTAAAGAAAATACCTAGATTTATAAATTTTTATGAACCTTAGGAAAAAAATAAAATAAAGCATCATGAACTTTTTAGGTTAAAAGGTCATTATTTCATTTTCACCTGAATTTAAAATTTTATTCAAATTTCATGCGATTAGTTTTAGAGGAATTCGTTATAGCTTAGATAGCTATAGCTCAGGTATACAATATTTAATTATAGTTTAGGTGTGAAATTTGTCAAGTGAAATACTATAAAAGTAGAAAAACTTCATTACAGAAAAAAATTGCACTTATATTTAAATTTTAAGTTAGCAAAATTAATTTTTAGGATTAAATATTATATATTTTTCTTAATTAAGTAGTTTTTTCTGGGAAATAAAGCCAAGTTTTAATTCAAAGAAGACTTGAGCAACTCAAACATTTACAGAACCTGAATCTGATATACCAAAGATATGTTTTCCTCAAAGTGAGAATTTTATCCAAAACACTACACCTATATATTTTCAAATAAATGCAATATACGCTTCAACTAACAACAATCTATCCACAACAAAAACCTTCAACAAAGCAAACTAAAATAAAAACGCAGACTACATGGAAAAGGAAACGCACCAAAATGCTTCTTCCAAATCCCAACCCCCAAAAGCACCAAAGGCACGGAAGCGATTCAGGTACAAATAAACCCTCTCCTTACTAGAAGGGTTTCATAATGTCCATCTATCACAAGCTTCACTCGAAGCCCCAACTGTTATCTCAAAGGATCAATACGGTAACATGAGCTCCCGCCGAAATTCCCCAAGATTCACTTAACTCGAGGAGCCATTGTAGCAGCTCTTTATAACTCTTTGTCAAGAGCTCAGCTCTGCGCAGCCAGTGACTCACCGCATTGGATTATTTAGTTGGGTGATGAAAGTTCTGTCTTTTTTTGAGAAAGCTGGTTGGTCTTCAAGGTTGAAAGCGTCGTTGACCTGGAGGAGGTAGAAGGGAAATTATTCTAATGGAGAACGGATTTATTCCTGAGAGGTGTTGTCTGTTTTCGTTGTGGTTTGGTGCGACTTTGGTGTTGCTTTGTTTGATCAGCTGCCTGGAGAAATGTGGTTTAAAAAAGCCTGTGTTTGTTAGAGGAGCTTTGTTACGTTTAACAGTCATTAATTATATTCATATAGACATTTTTGGTCAATTTAAGGAGATAAACTAGATAACACCTAGCAACTAGATAACATCTGTTTACATTCAAAATCCACAAATTCAAATTTATATTTTTTTCCGAAAAAAGTATCTTCTATTGTTCTTTACCTAAGTGAAATTTATTTACATAATATCTTATAAAGTTTAATATATCATTAAGTAAATTTATTCTAAAATGAACACATTCAAATATTATTTCATATTAATATCTTTATCACCAAGTGTTAAATAAGAAAATTCATCTCCTAATTCATTGACAAACGCTTATAGCAGAGTTCATTTCAAAGAAGATGCATTCAATTTAAAATGAAGAATTTTTAAAAGTATTTTAACAATTCAATATTTGATAAGGACAACTAATTTGTTACTCGTATTTTTATGACAATAATTTTGATTGCAAATAAAAAGAATGGGAACATTTTCCATGATTTAAAAAAAACGTTTTCCAAATTTAATAAATGATTTTCTGATAAATCCAAATTTAAAAAGGATAAAAACATCTGTAGAAATTCGTTTTTTTATTCCAAAATAGCTTTTGAATAAATGAATGAATTCGCATTTAATAAAAAAGCTCTTGAATATAAACCCTATAAACGTTGCACGTTTATTTTTGCAAATTTTTTTTAATTTTGAATTAAAATAAAGTTTATGAAATAGATCAAATTCAAACAAACAATATAAAATTTTCAAACACATAAATTTCTCAAATTCAAAAATTTCAAAAAACACTTATTTTCTCAATTTCAAAAATTTTGAGAAACTTACGTGTTTAAAAAATTTTCACAGAGGGAATAAATCAATCCCTCTGTAATTGATTTATTCCATTTCAAATAATTGTGCTAAAAACCAAATAACAACGAAACAATTATAAAGTAAAAGTTGATAGGGAAGCAAATAAATTTCAATCGACTATCTTTCATTTATTTACCATCAGCATCCTTACAAATATTAAAAAGGGATTTAAGAACAGTTGCCACTTTTCGTCCACTAATTCACAAGCAAAAATGAATTATTGAAGCAAATCATTCATCCAAATTAACATTCCCTTCCCGTAGCAATGCTAATCTAACATTCAAAGGCACGAAAACCAATCATCAAACTTCAACCAAAAATAAAATATAACCCAAACCCATTTTCTTTCTACTACAGAGGGAGTAGTTCGAATGTATGGACTGTGACAGATGCCCGTTTGGTTCGAAAGGGCGGATATGGTTATTCTATTCCATCCTCGTTCGGGGTCGGTTGCCACACAGCTTCTTCGAAATCTGTCATGATAAATCGGGGGCCCCCTCTGGAGTAAGAGTAGCAGGTAATACGGGAAGGGGCAGGTGTGCACTCAATTTGCAGTCGGTCCTGGGGCACAAAGGAATTGTGATTCTGCTTTGTTTTAGTGGTTTCGATAATTTTCCACCTTACTGTTTCCTAGGAAAAATGAAGCATCCTTTGTGTTGTGTAGTTCATACTTTAGTTCTTTCCTATTTGGAAGGAGATATTTTTCGAGTTATAATCCGATTTTCAGTCTGTAGTAATGTAAATGGATTTGATCAATTATATTTTATATCTGTTTTGATGAATGAGCAACAGTAAATAGTAAAACGTAAGGTAAGACGTAAGCTAATGATGTGCAAACTATATAATACTAACACTTTCCCCTAAAAATCTTAGAAAACTATCAACCAATGTCTTTCCCACTTTTACTTAAGTTAAAAAAAGACTAAATATGTGGTTGACTCTAGTTGGAAAAAGCACCAGACAGTTAAAAATTCAAGATAAATATAGACGCTTAGATTTTTTTACTCGTTTCTTTTCCAGTTTATTCTTTAAAAAATGTTTGCTTTCAACCAGTAAATAACTTTAAAGCTTCAAATCTAACTGATTGAAAAGCTCCAAGGAGAAAATAATTTTTCTACTTAAAACTATTAAAACTCAAAACATTGAACACATGAATTTGTTCTTTAAAAGATTCATACAATCATTTAGTTTACTCAACTCATACTTATTCGACTTCCTAATTCCGACGAACGGAACTGCTATTGAGACATTCTTAATAAGTTTGAGATACATTTTAATTAAATGAGGAAATAAAATGGGAACTGGTATTTATTAAAGAAAAAGCAACACAGGGTTTCGTAGCCATGCGAAGAGTAATTAGAAAGGTATCCAGATATAAATTTGAAGCTCGTTGCTTTCTTATGAGTTTGTTTGAATCTACTAGCGTCATCTAATCACGTTTATTACTTTTCTTCAAATTAAATGAAACAGTTCTCGAAGTTCCTAGAAAATTATAATTAAGTACTGGAGTACGTTATTAGTTTTATTTTGAATTTAAGTGGGGCTTTGTGAAATCTGGTTAATGAATTCAAATCACTGAAAAAAATGCTTTTTCAAAGCATAAGTTATTAAGTTAAAAACTTTTATCGTCATCAGTGACGTAGCAAGAAAATAATGAGTATAAATAAAGGATGCTTGCATTTCTGGAGGGGGATGTGTATATAGATGTTACTTGTTCACTATTATTAATAAAAGAAAAAATTCAGTTTCATAAAAGGTATAAATCCAGAAATCCCCCATTGGCTACCCCCTGGTTTTCATGATAAAAACTACATAAAATAAAAGTTATCATTATCCTTGGAAATACATACCTAATTAATTGTTTTTATTTACAAATTATTATTTGGTTATGTTAAAGCAATTATACCAATTCGGATTTCTCAGTCTTTTAATCCATTGATTTATTTTATTGGACTTTCATAAATTTATTCAAAATTATTATTATGGATCTGATACTATTTTTTATAACGAGGAGGTTACTTGGCATGTAATCTTCATTCATAAAGAAGTAATTTCGAGTATTCCTACCCATTCACATCATAGAGAAGCGCCTGAGAAATATTTTCGAAGAAGAGTTAAATAAAACCGCTTTTAAATGTTCTACTTAATCCAAGTTTTCCCCATTCTAGGCAGTACAACAATAGCTTGGCGAATAGAAAAATATCAAGTGGATTTTCTTCTTTTTTAATCTGTTACTACCATTTCGTTTTAGAGATCGGGCTTTGTCAGCTTGCTACTGCTGCCATCATAAAAAAAAACTAACTCCGACCCGAAAAGATCTCTTCCAAGTTCGAAACCTCGCAACGCTTAGATTTCGAGGTCACTGAATAATAATTGGTGGTGAACTCAGCTGCTCACGAGAATTGTGCGCCTCTTTAGCTTTAAGAGTTTTCAGTTTTTTTCTTTCGATTGTGTCTCTTTAGGGAACTTATAGTTTTGTAGTATTATTCTTAGTTTAGTTTCTTAATACGAGTTTAACATGCGGTTATATATTTTGACAATATAAAACTAAATATTTTGATTTTATTTAAACTTTTAGCATCAATGAATCTTATGGTCAAGCTTAAATTAATTCTTGTGTATCTTTTCTTTTTTTTAATATGGAAAAGAAAATTTCTGAATAGATTTAATTCAATACAAAAGTATAAGGAGTTTGAATAAAGACTTTATAAGATTACTATCTCTTGCTTTCTTCATTACTTAAAAATTTTAAATTCATTCCTTTAAAAAAATAAAAACCCTGCTTTTTTAAAACAAAAATTTTGTTCAATTAATTACCAGCAAGAGTACCATACTGCACAACTTAAAAATGTTGTCCGAAAGATAATTTAATTAAAGTAATTTTTTACTTTATTTTATATTTGAGCTATCTTAAACCTGTATAAGCTATTAAAAACCATTCCAACTATACATTGTTGGGCATACCAGCTTTGTCCCATTCTAAAAAGAATCATAATTCAAGATGAAGAGTGAAAACTTAATATTCCCGTTATTCCTATTTTACATGATAAAAGAAGAGTAATGACCAAATATGGGGTCTTTCAAAGGTGCACTGCAACTTTTAACCGAGATTTTTAGAAATGTTAAAAATTTCGGGAACTTAAATCCCCTCTTTCAGATTTTCTAAACTACGTCAATAAATGTCTCTAAAATTTCCGAGAACTTTTTGTTTTGTAACCCATTCTCTTAGAATGATTTACTTATTTTTGCATTTATTTTCAGTTTTTTAAAAATGGTTTTTCCTTTTTCAAATTCCATATTTTGGAAGAACGAGTTATTCTTCTTATTATAAAACACCTACGTGTTTTCAAATCAAGAATGACTTTCTGACTTTGTTCATAATTAATGTATTGCAAAGTTTGTACGTTCCAACTTGTTATTGAAGGATTTTCGAGTGATATGCGTACTTTGCATTTGGTTAATAAGGATTCATAGAATTTTTTCTGAAGAAATTGATTTCTATATATAGGAATTAAGGAGTAGTAGTATGTCCTGATTTTTTTAAACCATTTTAGGAAATATTAAATAATTAATTTTTTTGTTTGTCTCACATTGACGTCATTGAATAAAAAATTTGAAAGACAGAGTATAAACGTATAATCCAGTAAAGTGGATGATACCTACTATTTTGAATGTAAATATTTCTTCATAATTTATGTTTCTGTTCTGATATAAAGTACGTTAAAGAAATACTGAATATTATTTTCTAATGTAATTACAAACAACTTATGTAGATGGTTGCAAGAAAAATGACAATAGTACCTATAACAAGTGATACTACGAGTATGTTAAAATATATGGTTTCTTTACCGAGAGAAAAAGAAAAAAATCAATTGATTCAGATCTTTCATCATATGTTAGTTGTTTCAGTGATTTTAGATCTAAAAAACTCATTTAAAGTATATTGAATATAAAGATGAAAAAATTAATTTATTCTTATTTTATTATTTAATTTAATTAATATCATTTTATTATTTAATAACTCATATACACAATCATCTTCATGGCATTTATTAAGTAGTTCAAAATTTTGATGTTATTCATATACATAAACATAACGTTGACGAAAGTTCATGTGCCCATTTCCCAACCATCCACAAAAAAACATACCCATAATTTACAGTTTGAATTAATTGCCATGAACTTCACCTCTGAAACTTCCCATACATCACCTTCAGTGTGACAGCATGACACCCATTCTTGATACCCGACCCTAAATCAACATCCAATCCCAACAAATTGGAACTCAATAAAACCGTCCCCAAGCACATAACCACTTCAGAATGTCACGCTAGTCGTCATTGTCACGACTCTCCCTGAAAGCCAGCACTCCTCAACATGTGTTTTATGGTTCCACTTTCAAGACGACCCCCAACCCATGCCCTCACATTCCTTGTCGCATTGCTCGTTTCATAAATCTCCCCCCCAGATGTTTGAGAGAAGCCACCCCCCGTGGGTTTGATTGATCTGGGATGTCTGCAATGTACTGCCCTAGATAGAATTTGTTGTGCCATTTAAAAAGGAAAAGTTGTCATTGATTTTTTGTGTCAGGATGGATTTCTTTAATATTTTTGT
Organism: Tetragnatha versicolor; assembly: GCA_024610705.1. NCBI lineage: Eukaryota > Metazoa > Arthropoda > Arachnida > Araneae > Tetragnathidae > Tetragnatha > Tetragnatha versicolor. Next base: position 16,624,253 of record JANDEH010000011.1, on the reverse strand, counting down.
TTTGTAAAAAAACTGTTTTTCTTAATTAAATAGCTACAGTGAGGTGTAGTAAGAGGTTTTTACAGAGAGTGTACATTAAATATCTATCTTCAAATAAAATTAGTATAAGTGAAATCCCGTTCCAATGAAAATATCCCGTTATTACTAAAGTCCCCAACCGTTTTTATTTGAATTAGCGATAGCACGGTTACAGCGAAATTTCCGTTACAACGAAGAAATTTTACGGTCCCGTGAAGTTCGTTATAACATGTTTTTACTGCATAAGCATTTTAAATTATGATCATATCTAATTAACATTTCTATTGAACAAAAATACTGATTAAAAATAATCCATTTAACTCTAAGATAATGTATTAATTACAATACTTTTCAATAATTTTCCAGAATTATGTATTTCAAAGCCATATCCTCATTTAAAATTACCCTTACTTTATTACAAACTCGAAAATATGTGTAAGGGCATTATTCTCCAACTTTTACACTCTCAAACTTAGATGGAGAATTGGGTTCCATCATCAACAAAAAAGCTTTAAAATATTAAATTAAATAATCAAATTAATTGTTTTTGAACAGGCTTCGTGACTATCAGTACCAGCAATGTTGCCAGTCAAATAATCCTTAACTCCATTTTATTTCCTTGCTAACTAACCCAATTCCTGCAGAACAGAAATTCAGTTCTATCCTTCTTAGTAGCCAGATTATAGGCTCTCGAATGATGCCATTTCGCAGGTCATAAATGTCGGGGATCGTTTCGACCCTCTCTGTCCCTTTAACGTCCGTCTGTTACAGGAATCAATTTCGCTAACGTGCTTAAAGCCTAGGATGGATTAGTAGCTCTTTAGCAAACGCTTTCGATGAGGACAGCCTACTACACTAGTCCTCTTTAGAAGAGAGTAGACCAACTTAAAATGAAGTTAACGGGAGTTGCTGATTTGTTTTGTAGTAAACATGGTCATATAAAGTCAATAAATCGATTGTAGATCTAGTTAAGCTGGATAGAATGTTGAGCAATGTTCTATGATTAAGTTTGCGTGCTAAAGGGGGTAATCTAACTGCCTGAAGATCTATTATTATGTTTTACTGAATAATTATATGTATGAGAGTAAAAAAAAATAAGTAACTTATGATGATGGAATTGGCGACATGAACTGGATAATAACATATGAATGACAAAAACAACAGTCGAAATTCTGGAAATTTGAATGATGTTTTGAAATGAAAATTTTTAAAAGCCTTGCGTTACGATGTTATACTTTTTTTGTTCCTTAAAAGCCGTTAAGACACTTGACATTACAGTTTGAAAAGTTTTATAATTAAGGATAAAAGCATAGACATATTTATTTAGTTTTTTTATGAATGAATCTTAATTTAATTGATTTATTAATCATAAGCCTTTTACTGTTTAGCCATGGGAGGCTGGGGGAGCTAGAGATTTTTTTAGGTGGGGGATGCTATCCCTGATTTCATTAGAAACACCTTTTACCATTAAAAAATAGAATATCCTGAAGAAATTGGTTAGGGCATTTCTCTTCCATACCCTCCCTTAATATTGTTGGAGAAAATTACAGAGATGTTTGTTTGGTTTATTTAAAAAATTTCTCCGTTAATCTTTAATTAATAATTTAATTTGCTACTTGAATATAATTTTGAAATGAAAGCAATATATTAATTTTACTTCAAAATGCATTTACTTTTTCATTACTAGCTACTATGTTTGTATTGTAAAAATAATTATCGTAACTTTTCTTCATAATTTTGAGTCTACTGACAAATAAAAAAATATTCGTAAAACAGAAAAGGAAGTCCTTAACCACAGCATTCAAATGCTAGTTAAATCCTCCTACTAATTCCCAAAAGAACCATTTTTGTTCCGAATTAGTTATAAATATTTTCTAAATGCTTAATTAATTGGGTTCCGTTTGTTAAAAGCTCTTGAAATTCCCTCTCAAACTACCAGCCTAACTACCGATCGTGCCCGATAGCTACCCAATCAAGTCAAAAGTAGACAATTTATCATGTTCCTGATAAGCAGAATTACTTATCATTGATGGGAAACTAAACCTATTAATACATTATTAACTTTAAACCGATAGCTTTTCAAAATTATCTTTTGTAAGCAAACTACTTTTTTCTTTGCGATTCTTAGATATCCTTAAGATAGTTTTGTTTTTATCTAAAAGCTACATATTTACTACCATCATTCAAAACCTTTTCTCTAGACCATGCTTATTAATGCATAAAATATGGTAACTAATGAATAGTAAAAGTTCACTAACTCAATTTTATCGGTGCAAGATTAAGCCATTCTTTTCTTCTTGAAAATTAAAGCTCATTGTTCGTAATATTTAGGTCTCGCTGGAGGAATAAACTTCTTTATGGATATTGATAAAACCTTTGAAGTAGCCCATTGTATTTTTAATGGGGAGTAAAAATAAAAGAATCTTCTGGTGGCAAAAATAACTCCAAATCCGACAAAATTAATTTATCACGGTAAATCACGGAATGCAATTATCTCGGGCAGAAAAGTATCGTTTAATTTTTTTGTAGTTAATTCTTCGCAAGCTTTGACGAGATTCAAATTAATTCACTGGTCAAAGATATACTTTATTCGGAGTAAGGATGTCTTTAAAAAGATTTTATAGTTTTAGTTAGTGTTTTTCTTTTGTATTTTGCGAATATGCTAATAGTTTAATACTGGATTTCGCTGTTTCTCTTAGATCAAATCTTTTCTGAAGAAAGATATTTAAGATACTTATTTCTCTTCCATTGGCGAGAGATATTCAACATTACTATTCACATTCTTTGCCATTTAACATACATGGTTCAATTTAATTTTAACTTGATTTTGAAACAAATATTAATGCTTATAGAGGTATAACTACCACAAACTAATTATTAACTACGCGTTGTTCATTAGCTGATACTTAATTTTCTCAAGACTGATAACCAAGAATTTAGTTAGATCATCGAATTTTTAGTTTTAATCCATAAAAAGTATTATATTACATAAAAGTACTTAAGTTAGATTCTAATTATTAAAACGAAGGTTCCTTTTCCATTCGAAGTGAAGGGTTTCCGTATAGAGATTGTTAAGTAATTTTACTGAAGCAATTTTTGTTAAATAAGACCAATACAAAAGGTCTCTCCTGGAAAGGTTCATTCTGTTAATTAGTTGGTTACAACCTAGAGTGATTTAATTATAATCCCCATTGTTGTCGATTTTATATTTAAAGGAGAGTAAAGGAACAGTTAATTTTAATAATATAATTAATAATTGAAAATTAAATAAGGATATAATAATAGAAACAAAATAAATAACTTTTTGGTGGGGGATGTGGGTTTCTTAACTATTTATTTTAGCCATATTTATTGCTAATAAAAGGAGCATTTTGAGTCATGTGTGTAAGAGTTTTTAATTTAAATTTAATAACTTGAAGCCAAGCATTTGAACACGGAATTTTAGATTCACTTAGCTAGATGCTTGCGGGTACCGATTGTTATCATATTTCCTTTTTTCAAAGAAAAACAGTGGAAGTCATTTCAAATAATATTCTTTAATATTATTAATATTCTAATCATCTTTATTGCTACTAAAAAGAATATTTTGGGTTATGAAATAGTTTTGTAACTTAAATTTAATAACTTGAATTGGTGTATTTGAACAAGGGTATTCATTTTAGATTTGCTTAGATTGATGCCTTTAGTTATCATCTTTCCCTTTTTCGATGAAAAACAGTGCAAGTCAATTCAAATAACACAGAGCTAACTGACGTGGGCGTTACAAACTATTCCTCAACCCGTCATGTTATAAATAGACTATCCAATTGGCCGAAAAGCTAATTCATTTTTCAAAACTAATCCCCAAGTAAACCGACGACATAACTACTCGTTAAAAATATCTTTCGCTAAGATGTGGCAATTCCGTTCAATACTCAACATCCCAAAAAGTCGTCAGGGGACAAAAAAAAGCGCGTTTTCCTCTCTCTCTTCAAGGGCAATTAATTCCTTCGAACACATGTCACGTCGGCGTTGACAAACTTGCTATTTCGTGTCAATTATCCAAGTTATGCAACCGTAAATGCTGGTTCTTTTTAGGAACATATTTTTTTCTGATGACACTATTTACTCAATGTATTTATCGGAATCGTTTTTGGGCGTGGGTTGAATTTATAAACGTATATAAAAACGCGGGTTCTTTTAAAATTACGACAAGGAACCTGAAAGATTTTATGCCGCTGCTTGATTGTGTAAAAAATTTTACTTTGATGTTTATTTTGGGGGTTTTATAGCTTTTTTGGATGCTGGTGAGGTATGAAAAAGAAGAAATTTGCTGAAGTAAATTTTAATTTTTCCATCACAGCCCTCAATTTTGATAAGTACTCTTTTTCTAGTTGACATCTTGTTTTTTTTACTGAATGACATATATATGTCGACGTTATTATCCATTTAGCTTCAAACAAAAATTTGTATCTGTTTGATGTTATCGTTTAAGTTTAATTTTTCTATTCATGTTATCATTGATTACTTGAGTAATTACTATGTTTAAAAAGGTTTTCCCAAGCTTAAGATTGAAAAAGTTAATTTTCTGATTAACTTATGTTGAAACCAAAAATGGTAGTTTTTTAAAGCCTACTAGGGTTTAACACCAAACAGGTCCTGCTATTAAAAAGAAACAAATGCTTTTTATTAAAGGTATAGTTAACTATGCTATTCTTTATTAAAATAATATTATTATGTTGAAAAGGAATAAAAATATTTGACCGAGAAATATTGTATTTTACTTTTCTTGAAATAATAGCTGCTTATACAATCAATACATGTCACGTGTTTGGATTGAGGCAGATAAGCAGGAATTTAAAATTATTTTTGTGAAAAATAAAGAACCCGGGAACATCTTAAAGAAGGGAAATAAGAAAGGGTTGAAACAATTTTTTTCTAATTAACTTATGTTGAACATTGAAAGGTATCAAATGGATAAATTCATAACATTTTGATGTACCTATTCTTTCTTATGAGAATAGTATATTATGTTGAAAAGTTGGAATAAAGATGTGACCAAGACTTATTGTATTTTACTTTTCTTAAAATTATAGCTGCTTAAACGTGTATTACTGTGCACGTTTTGGGGTAGAGGCATATAATCAGGAACCCGATAATATAAGGAAGAAGTAAGAAAGGGATGAACGTACTCAGTTCATAAAAGCTTATCTTCATTATCCAATAAATCACCCTTTTCAACTAGATTATCAAAAAATAATGAATAAGATTTCAAAGTTTTCCAGAAACTCAAGACATATAATTCCAAAGCCAATTACCGTAGCATTGTACTTTTTTTACTCCCTAACAAATGCGTTTTTTTAATGAAAATTACCTGTTCATGGAATTATGGAGCTTTGAAAATATCCCTAACACATTTGAATCGTTCATTTGAATCAGTTTGAAAAAGGGATTGAAGAACAAAAATGGCAAACTGACTTTTGGGGTTCTAAAATTAACTCAAAGCTTCTCTTACCAAATTAATTTAACAAGGAAATTCATTTAACTAAAGTTTATTGGAGATATTGCCTCTGGAAGTTTGCGATGAATAACACTTTTTCCCCACACGTTTCTTATAGTTTTACTGGTGAAAATTTTAGCTCAATTTGTTTTTATGTTTTGATTTAGTCTTTTCAGGTTTTACACTTTAACCATAAAAAGAGAGAAAATATAATAGTTTTTAATTTAAATAGATCTATTGATGAACATTATTGAATTAATTTAAATATGCTCCTCCCTTATGCCATGATTAAAATGACTTAATAATATTTTATTAATTAAAAAGATTTGGTTTCATTTTATTCATTCTATCTCATTTTCATTGATTTTATTTTCCAATCAATTTTTCATCCTTATGCTTTGATAAAATTTTAATTTAAAAGTTTTTCCATTTTTACTTGGTCTAAATTTTTATAAGCTCGAAAAAGAAAATAAATCCATCAAATTTTCTCACTCTCTACATAATGTTTTGCAAATTCCGTATTAATTTTTTTCATACTCTAAAAATGGTTCTAGGTTTCGAGTAAAAATATGATGGTTTTATGTCCCCAAAACTAAATTTTTGAGTTCAATCTTTTTTTTTACCACACTGACGATTTATTAATATCCAATCAAACTCATTTTGCAAAATGGAATATTCGAGGAATTCTCATAGCTAAACTGGAGACTACTTGCGGTGAAAACTAGTATCAACTAATCTGTAAATTGCTCAAGATGGAGAATAGAAATATATTCGAAATTCAAGACCGGGAAAAACCAGCAACTTTTCTAAAGCCGAACGATTTGGCGGGCTTCCAGCGGCCGTGAATAAATGTTTCATGTCAAGTGCAGAACACCGCCATTTATCTTGATATCGTTATCAAATGCTTTTAATAACCATTTTCCGATTCTTTTCCGAACATTATTGTGTATGTGTGTGTTCACCCTCATCAAGTTTACTTTGTGTATCAAGTTCGATATCGAGTGAGAGTGTTGCTTCGACTATCTTCTTGTTTCGATCGAGAGAAGGAAACAAAACAACAAAGATGGACTGGACACTGACCCGATAACGTGAGGGAAAAAATGTCTTAACTTTTATTTTTTTCGTGTTCTAGTGTCAGTTTTTATAATTGAATTACTTTTACCTTCGATATGATATCTCTCTATTCTAATCTTGAAATCACACATACGAAAGCTTTGGCAATATGCCAATGGTGTCAACTCTCGAATCCTCAGGATCTGTTTAGGTAGATACTCGAGTAAATTATTATTAGAAAATACATTCTTTATAATAACTTTAAGGAAGCGTGCTTTTTGTTTTAATGTGGTTGCAATGAATGTCTATAAAATAAATGCAGGCAATACGTTTAAATGACTATCATCTTATTTTAAAAACACTAATTAAGGATACAGAAGTCAATCAGATTAAAAGTAAATATAAACTCAATTTTTTAAATTTTTCTCCAGTTAATCAAATAGTAGATATATTCACGGAATGTCTATAATAATATCTCTTTCTTGCTCCATCATTAACTCTACTGGACTACTTTTAATGTTTGTTATAAAACACAATATAGCCTCTGAAACTCGTTTTCCATCTATGCTATAGGGGAAAGTCGGCCAAAATCGGAATTCATTTGTTGAATATTCACTTTATGTGCGATACCCCACATCCCGGTTTTGTTCCGATCGTGCCATTTTGAAGAAATTTTATTCCAGCTTTGATCAAACAACTCCAAGGCACTAACTAAAACTTTAAAATAATAAGTTAATAATGAGGTATTTATACGCTGTACTTACCTAAATTAAATTTGAAGGATTTTAGGATCAGTGGAGCAATGTGTTAGATGCTTAAATTATAAGATTTTGTGGTGAAATTTCTTAATGCTTCCCTCAGCGAGACGGGTTTGTAAATATACTTTCTTTGCACTTGACATTGTTAGGGCGCATGCCTGGAAGTAGTTCTTGAAGTTTCAGCCAAATATCACCAATAATCAAGGAATAAAGCTCGATTCCCTGTTTTGTCCGACCTTTTTTAATTGAGTGAAAGTATTAAAATTCACCCAGTTCTCAAGAATTATAATTTTAGAATGATTTCCTCATTTACCACATGAAAAAATTTTCTAAAAATTATTTAAAATTGCTTGTTTAAGTAACTTGATTAATCGTACATTCAGGAATGAACGTTTTCGGTGAAATTATTCAATAATTGAAGCATATTTCATTTTGCAATTTAAGAAAAAAAATCTTGTTGAATGGGCTTTAAAATTTTCAATAGTTTTTGCTTGTTTAACCAGGTCAGATTCCTTAAAAACTAAACACCTTATGATTTTACAACGTCATTTCATGGAGACTATTTTAACAACAATGATGTTCCATGAAACTTTTAATATAAAAATTAGAAAAACTCTCAAATAAAAATATTACTTAAAACTTATATATTTCACTGAAATATATTTTAAAATTATTAATATAATTTTTAAATAGACATGAATCAGGTGTTTCTTTTAAAAACTTGTTGTTTAGCATTAAGTTTTCTTTGTATTAATGGAGTGAGTAGATCTCTTCTTGAGGAGAAATAAAGCTATTTCAGCAAAAGGACCATAAAGAGGGTCAAGGGGTCATAGCCTATGTTTTTCTTGAATTTTTTTACGTAGGTATACCAAGTTTGGTGCAGATCGGAAGAAAACTGTGGATTTGTATATAAGACAAACACATATAGTACAAGTACACGCATATTGTTTTATTATAGTATTAGATGCTTATTTAAGCAAAATATTCTCCAAGATATTTTCATTATCTTATTTACAACAAAATTATTATTTAACTTTATTAAAATACATAATCACAAACTTTCATGTTTTATATAAAAAATAGCAAAAAGAGGAAAATTAAATTGCATAGCCTTTTATAAGAAAAACTTTCACAAGAGAAATTCATTATGAAAAATTAGTTGGTACTTGTTATTTAAATAAAAGTAATCAAATTTTAAGGATATGTTATGGTAAAACGCTTTAGTTCATGCGCATTTTTTTAACTGGTGGTTGACCAAATTTTGTTGCATTTATACTCCCTCCTTCAGAAACTAAATTTCTTTCAGCCCTATCTATTTCATCAATAGCAAATCCGTACTTTAAATATTCAACTATTTCAATTTTATCTTGTTCTTCTGCAAGTTCAAGCGCTGTGTCACCATCATCATTCTCAGTATCTACAGCAGCGCCATTTTGTAACAAAACTTTGACTGCTTCCAAACACCCATTCCTCGCTGCTCCATGAAGAGGGGTATTTCCAGCATCATTTTTAGCATTTAAATCGGCACCTTTGCTGATTAACAGCTTAAGTAATTCGATTTGATCGCATATGGCTGCGATGTGAAGTGGTGTTACACCACCCTTTGCACGCACATTTACAGAAGAACCACTTTCTACTAACACTTTTATAATATCTAAAGATGCATTCTGGACATCCATATACATCGGAGTGAAGCCCTTAGATCCTTTGAGGTTGACATACATGCCTTTGCTAATGAATAGCTTAAATATATCACTTAGATTGAGGATTGCGGCATCGTGAAATTCTGTATTACCACACTTATTCACAGCAGCACCAATTTCTGTTAAAATTTTGACTGCTTCCAAATATCCATCCCTCACTGCGTCATGAAGAGGGGTATTTCCAGTATCATTTTTAGCATTTAAATCGGCACCTTTGCTGATTAGGAGCTCAAATATATCAAATTGATTGCCAGTAGCGGAATAGTGAAGTGCTGTATTGCCAACAGAATCCTTAGCATGTACATCAGCACCGATTTCTAATAAAATTTTGACTCCTTTCAAATTTCCATCCCTCACTGCTTCATGAAGAGGGGTATTTCCAGTATCATTTTTAGCATTTAAATCGGCACCTTTGCTGATTAGGAGCTCAAATATACCAAATTGATTGCCAGTAGCGCAATCGTGAAGTGCTGTATTGCCAACAGAATCCTTAGCATCTACATCAGCACCACTTTCTAATAAAATTTTGACTGCTTCCAAACGCCCAAAACTCGCTGCTAAATGAAGTGGGGTACTTTCAATATCACTTTCAGCACCTAAATCGGCACCTTTGCTGATTAGGAGCTCAAGTATATCAATTTGATTGTCAGTAGCGGAATCGTGAAGTGCTGTATTGCCATCAATATCCTTAGCCTCTACATCAACACCAATTTCTAATAAAACTTTTACTGCTTCCAAACACCCATTCTCCACTGATGCATGAAGAGGTGTCCTTCCCCAACGACTTATAGCATTCACATCTGCACCTTTGCTGATTAGGAGCTCGAGTATATCAATTCGATTGTGCCTAGCGGCATTGTGAAGTGGTGTTTCACGACTAACATCCAGAGCATCTACAAAAGCACCATATTCTACTAACACTTTTACTATTTCCAAACTATCTTCTTCATCAAGAGCGGTTTGGGCGTTTTTAGCATTTGGAAATTCACTTTCCAAATAATCTCCAGCAGCTGCTAAATGCAAGGCAGTTCCTTCCCTTCTTTCCCCACATGTGGCATTAACATTGACGGTTGGTAGGCACGACAGCAGCATCTTGACCATGAAGGAGTTTCGTTTCATAACTGCCAGATGAAGAGCGGTAAATCCACCTTCGTTCCTTGCGTTCACCGCAGCACTAGGGAACGACCGAAGTGCGTATCGAATGAAGCTTTCACTGCTAGAGTCACTTGGCTTGCCACAATTGTCGATCACCAACTGATGAATCAGGTAGTTTCCATTGGGAAGCTTCACGTCACAAACTAGGAATCGGAGTGACTTGGGTTCCGGTAGTTGGTCACAAGATGTAGAAGCCATACCTGCAAAGTAAAGCAGAAAATTTTTCACTTAACTACAATAATATTGTACTTGACTCATGATCAAAACTCGAAATTTGTATTAAATAATTGTTATTAATTTGGTTCAATTTCGTTAACGTTCCCGCTAAATATCGACATGATCTTTTGGACACTAAAAAGGAGAAAAATTGCTAAATAATTTCACACTCATAGATTAAAATGTTTTGTTAGACCATAAGTTCAGTTTATCAATAGAATTCAGAAAAAATTGTCGGTATTTGCATATATTATGGCGTTCAAAACAGCTTGGTGATATTTAGAAGGAACGTTAACGGAATTGAACCAATAATTTAAACAATATTTTTAAAGTATATTTTTTACTAATATTTTGTACTAAGACTTATTTCGAGTAGACTAATTTTTTTTGCTGAAAAAATTCGAATTTTTAAATAATATTGTGTTTAAAACTTTTGAGAAATTTTTTCCAAGGTTATTTCCCCACGAATATTTTAGTTAAATAGTTTTAAGACAAAAAAATATAGCTGATTGTGGAATCATTATTTAATTACAATAAATTAAAAATTGAAAAACCGGGAAAACATTTCAAACAAGTTGAAAAGTTAATACTTCAACTTCATAAGGAATTTGGTAATGAATAATCTTAAAACTAATTTAATTTTAAAAGATAAATCTTCAAAAACAATATTTTAAAAAGTTGAAATTTTTTCTTTTAGGCTTGTGATGGATTGGATTAGGGTGGTCCTTATTTGTATGGTAAAATTTTTTTTGAATTACATTGGTGACGCCTTCTAGTTTTGTGTCACTCTTTATAAATAAAATTATAATGTATGCAAAATTTAAGCTCAATCGGATAATAATAACACGTGCCGCAAAAGCCTTGAAGTTTCAAAAAAATACAGATTTTTTTACAAAACATAAACAAAACCAAAGATTGAACCCTCACATTTTGTTCTTGATTTTTTTATGAGGAACTAAATAGATATAATGTTCCTAGTTCTATTCTTCTATCATCCATCTTTCTGTAGTAATCTTTTTTAATGTCAAAAAAACTTCTGGAAAGTTGTTTTTTTTTGCATTTTTAAACAGCTTATAACTCAAGAACTATACAACTTGAAAACCTGAAATTAGTCCCATTTTGTTCGTAATTTTATTCTCTTTGATTTGGTGTGCAACATAACTACCCTTCTTTAAAAAATTTTAAGTAAAAAAAGGGGAAATTAAATAGCAAAAATATTTTTTAAAAACTGGCTTGACGGTGTTCATATGACTTAAAACACACAAAAAAATTTCACATAAATTTCAGAAAATACGACCATAAACAGATTCAGTACAAAATCTTACAGAGCTAGTTCCCAACTTAATGTTAATTCAATGTGCATGCATTTCTCCTGAAAATTCCTAAGAATTATGTTTATATCTAATTGTTTTTACTTTTAACAAGTCAAATCAAGTTTTAGAAAATAAGAGAAAAATTAGATATAAACATATTTCTAAGGAATATTCAGGTGAATTGCATGCAAATTGAGTTAGTTGGGAACTAGTTCTTTAAGATTTTGCACCAAATCTGTTAATGGTCATATTTTCTGAAATTTATGTGACATTTTTTATATGTTTTAAGTCATATGAACACCCCCAAGCCAGTTTATGAATTTTCCATGAGTGCATCGCTTTCGCTCTTGTTCCTATCTTAATTTCGGAAATTTTTATTTTTTCCACATGATTAAATTTGATAGAAATGTTTATTATAGGAGTTAGAAAGCTTTAAGGGGTCAGTTAAGTCTTAAATCATAGAACTGGTACATGTATGCTCGAATGATCCCTACATCTTCTAAATTGAGGTATTAACACAGTTTTTTGTGAGTGTGAAGTAAAATGCATGTAAACTCTTGGAATAAGGAGGAAGTTGCATATTTTTAAAAATTTTCGATTTTGGGGTATATTAGTTCAATATAAGTTCTGAAAAATTTAAATCTGCAATCTAAATTTACCCACAAAATTTATTTACTTAGATATTAAAGAAATAAAAGTTGAAAAAAGTCGTCAACCAAATGATGCAATCGAAAAATGTCAAACAAAAACCAATACACAACCAATAACAATCGAAGACTACAACAATAGGAAGAAATCCTTTTGCAGTCTGGTGAACCGTGAGAACCACAAACTTTGAGTCGCAATAAAAAAAATAAATGACCATAATTAAAAAATATCTCGGTTTTAGGGGTTTCTCGAAAGGCTGAATAGATAGCTGGATAGAACTACCTCATTCAGCATGTAGTCAAACAAATTTTAAAGTTTTTATACATAAATTCCTTAAAAACTTAGAATTTTTCATTAAATACCATATTTTGTGTGCAGGATTACGAGCTAAATAACAAAGAAATTTTTAAACAATCTTATATATTAAAATAATGAGGAAGTTGCATGATTTTTTTTTATTTTTTAATCGATTCCTCTTGCAAAAATAAGCAACTACCCAAAATTTGAGGCCGATCGAGAAATTTTTTGATTGTCAAAAAAATTAACAAAAATCCCCTTTTTAAAAGCGCGCGAAAACGCCAAGAGTTTGGATGTGACGTCATCTTATACTAAACATTGTTGTAAAGCAATGGAGTTGATGGTATTATTGTTGACGTCATCTTATAGTTTAAACAATAAACGTTTTCAGTCACGTGTTTTTTTCTCGACTTTAAAATTAAAATATTTAATTACCTGTACATTTTTTTGAAAAACTGACTAGATATTTCATTTTACCATACAAAAAACTATACGGAACACTTGTTTGTTTTTGAAAATCTGACACATGCAACTTCCTTATTGGGTTTTTCTTTCCGCCGGCCGCCACGCCGAACCCCTGAACCGATTTGGACAAACTCGGTCTCTATAGAAAGCTTTCCACCCTTAGATGAGCCAATAATTTTACACGTTCCTCCAAAACCTTCCATTTTAAAATTATGCGTTCTTTTCGTTTTGCTCCATATTAACTCTATGGGGAGGTTCCGTTCCGCCGGCCGCCAGGCCGAACCCCTGAACCGATTTAGACAAACTCGGTCTTGATCGAAAGTTTTCCACCCCTAGATGAGCCACTTACTCAAATATTAAACTGTCATTTCCCTCAGTTAGCCCAGTAAAAATAGACGAAAAAAGGGCTAAAATGCGGAAAAATTCGCATAAAGCTGAAAATTGGTACATACCTAGAAGACATCATTGTAAGTCATATGCCAAAAGTCCTCATCGATCCGATGTGAGCTAATTAGTTTATAGAGGTTTTAATTACGCCCCATTTTCGCTTCGTATTCGTACCTTCATACGGGGAAACCGGCTGCGACTGTGGCGCCGCGCGCTTTCTCTATCGTAGGATGACGGAGCGCCGAAGACCTGGAGATGGTAAATAACAGTTCTTTTTTATGATATTTGCTCAGGGATTTTAACAGAAGTTACAAAACTTTAGAAAGAGCGTTTTTGAGATTTTAGGAAAATGTTAGAACAATGTAAAGGGAAAAATTTAAGCTTTGCCGAGTTTTTTTTATTATTTATCCTAGTAATTTTAATTCATTAAGTGTTAATAAGCAATATGACGTTCTCTAAAAATGCTATAGTAGTGTCCATAATCGAAAATTCTAAAGTGTCTAACATTTCATTCACAAACCAAAAGGGCTTGTAAAATTTTTTCAAGGCAACAAATGAAAAACGAGTATATTTTATTAACGAATTTTGAATTTTCCCCTTTAGGATTTTTATAAATTAATTCATTTAGTGTGGACAAAGGAAAAATTATGAACATGCAAACTTTAGTTTCCTTATAGAGCAGGGGTTCCCAACCTTTTTGCACCTGCGTACCACTTGACTTTTTGAGAAATTTTGGCGTACCACCAGGCCTAAATATTTTAATAAACGTATAATATTTACTCTTCTAAAAGTGTTCAAAGGCTTTTTGAATCAAATTCCTGAGAAAACTTCATATTTAATGGTTAGATATTTGTTTATTTATTTATAACTTGCTTGTAATAAAGGAGGAAAAGATGAAAATGATATTTTTTACAGTTTTATTTATTACTAGCTGATATGCCCGGCCTTGCACGGGTGAAGAGTATAAATTTATTATTTATGGCGTTTGCTATCAAAACCAGCACATTCCTTATTTTTTTGAAATCCCCTTTTTTCATGTTTTGAAAATTTAGGGGGTCCTTCATAACCTGGCGAAGGGATATAGCTCAAATCCAGCTCATTCCAACCCAAAATTAGATTAAAGGGTGAAAACTATGATCTCTAATGTGAAATTTCGGATCATTTGAAAAAGTTAAGTGAATGTCATTTATTTAAACTCGTAAAGACACAAATATTAACTGGTAAATTGTAAAAAACCAATTTCACACAACTTAATTGAACAAAAAAACTGAAAAAAAGCATGAAAAATCATGTTTTTAAAATCAGCTCATTCCAACCTAATTAGTGTAATTACGGCCAAGGTAATGTAACTGGAATGAAAATGAAAAACTAATCAAATTCTAGGTGGTTGTACCTACAATTAAAAATTTAAAAAACAAATTTAGCTTTAGAACTGTGGACGTGAGAAATTTTTTGTCTCTCCTGTAAAATTTCCAAAAATGGAATAAGCTGGTTTTGATAGCAAACGCCTCATTTTTAAGTTTTCCCAAATACATTTCTAATTTTATACAGGGTGTATCTGAAATGGTGCAACAAACTTTCAGGGATGATAGTACTCATCAAGACGAACAAGAATTGGTATAGAAAGGGGGTCGCAAATGAGTTTTAAGGGGTGAAACCCCGGGGTGAAATCTGCCAAAAAACTTGCATATTTGTGCAGGAAGAGACACAATGGTTCGATTCCGGTAGTGATTTTGTAAAACAACTTCAAATATTACTAAGCTAGTTTTCCCACCAGTAACACTTTTGCAGTCGACAGGAAAAAAAACTTCGCCTATCCGTGATCGCCAAACACTTTTTTTGTGATTCTTACGGAAACTCAAATTTCTATGTAGTATTACTATTGACGATTAAATGATAGCTTGGTTGGTAGCGTAACAGTCTTGCAATCGTAAGACTGCGAGTTCTGTCCTACTGTATGAAGTTATTCGTTCTTAAATTCATATAATTTTTTTTTTCAAAGATATAGTTTGAAAGACATTGCAACATGTTTTAAAGTATTGAGATTTCATTTGGTCCCTTTTAAATAAAATTTTTTTAGCTATACACAAAATAAGTGTTTTTTAAATAGAAACATATTGATTAATTAATATCGTACTTTTAGAAGTAAAATACTAACACAAAATGTAGAATTAGAGATCCCTGTATTTTTAATTCATTATTAGTACTACTTATGAAATTATTATGCACAGCTTTTAAAGACAACAACGTCCTTTAATCCTTAGTCTGTGTAAGAAGCACTCCCTTCTCAGCTGTGCAATTGCTCGCAGTTTCGCACACAATGGTCTGGTCAATTAAAACCCTGGATAGAACAAGCGTAGCACTCGCACAAACCGTAGGAGAGTTGTGGCTTACTCCATTAAGCAATGCATGAGTACTGCTATCGAGATAGCTGCTGTGACACCGTAAGGATTCATAGCGATAATAAACAAGAGAAAATTATTTTAAAAGTGGTAGATTGCCGCTGAGCCATCCAGCTGGCTCGTTTTTTAACGTGAAGAAATTCAGCATTTTGAAGATAATGCCTACAGTCTCAATAAGAATTGAATAAAGAAATTGATTTGTACAAGAAATTTGGAGAAGTGGGGAAAGATTATCAGACTGATGGCCAAGCGAAATCGAATAATTTTGATTGAATAATTTAGGAAATGATAGAGCGATTGGAAAAGCCATGGTTTGTTAGGTAGGAGGAAGAAGGAATTATGCCAAAAACTGATAGCTGAAGTTTTAAAGGAAAAATAAATTTAAACACAAAAATTGGAGGAGGGGGTGAAACATCACTAAAATAGTATTAATTTTACTAGAAACTAGTTTTAATTAAGTCACCACTCAGTTAATTAATTTTAAATGACTTTGTCTGTGTACTGAGAATGTGTTGTACAATCCGCTACTAGGGTGTCGGCGCGTTTGAGCTCATAGGTTAAAACAGCATGTCTGTCCTCGAAGGCGGATAACGTAAACCCCTTATGGAAAGTGTCCGTACTACGTAACCCATTTATTACTATTTTTGAACCCCTACCTCTCTTTGGTGTCCACCCGTAGTACATGCCGAGAACCTCCCATCCCCTTCTAGTTTTCACTTTGTAATTCATAAATGCGGTTTTCAATTATTTTTTACAAACAGAAAATTTTAAAATTAATTCGGCTTAATTTGTCTAATCCTAATAATTAATTTGGCTAATTTTAATAATTAATTTCAATTTGGCTTAATTTTGTCGTATTGACAAGAGGAAATTGACTACGAGACTACCCTCCCCTCCATCAACACAGGAATACTAAAGTGGCCGAGCTCCCACCCCATCTCGACCGTGTATTGCTCGAACTTGTAATTTTTTTTAGTTTTGTCTTGTCATGAGAATAGTAGTTATAATTATGTAGTCACATCTAGAATAAGATAATTTAAGTATAAAACTGTTAAAAATGCTTAGGTTTTTAAACTCTTTTTTTATTAACACATATGTTTCATACAAAATTTAAGTCATCATTACATTTTCTTAACGGATGTTTCACAAAGAGCTCCCTAGTTTTAAAAACTAATAACAAATAGACAAAACAAGATAAAAATACCCCGTGATCTGTAATGTCTTCTTTTAGACCAAAGAAATTCTTAACACAATTTTTTTAAATTGGTCGATCAAAAAAATTAGTACATGCCAGAACGAGATTTTGTGAAACGAATGAAAAGCAGTCCTTGAAATCCTTATACATTGTAGGGAAATAAAATTTACGGAAGAAACGATTTCCGAATAAAATGAGAATAAAATACTTTGTAATCTAATTGATCGTTGATTTAAAAATAGGGATTTCAAGGATTGCTTTTCCTTCATTTCATCAAATTTTTTGTTGCCAAATTTTTTTAAACTATCAATTTTTATAAATTCGTGTAAAAAATTTTAAACACCTGTCAAAGTTTTGCGTTGAGACAAAATGCGATTTAAAGCATTGTAATTACCTGAAAAAAAATTACCGTAAAGAAAAAGACTACAATTTAGAAAAATCAATAAAAATTCTCAAAATACTGTTACACATCCTTTATTTTTGTCCGATTTTTGGACCTCAACCCATAAAACCCCAACCCACATCCTTTAATAGTACTCTTTCCGTGTATTGCCCAAAAATTATTGACATGACAGAATCCACAATCTTACGATTGCGAGTTAAAAGATTCCGGCTCATTACTCTATAACAAGTTGAGCTACCGTTTTAAAGATAAAATAGGAAACGAAAAAATTGCTCCAAATGGCTAATAAGTTGCCAAATTTGGTTGAACATGCATTAAAAAAGAGACTGATCGAATAAATCTTTCGCTACTAAAAGATAACTTCCTGAAAAGTTACAGTTAAAATTTCTTTTTGCAAGTACGGGTTCTATTTTTTTGGTGTTAAAAATTACGGAATCGAACAATTGTGTCTCTTCCTGCACAAATATGCAAGTTTTTTTGCTGATTTTCACCCCGGGGTTTCACCCCTTAAAACTCATTTGCGACCCCCCTTTCTATACCAATTCTTGTTCGTCTTGATGAGTACTATCATCCCTGAAAGTTTGTTGCACCATTTCAGATACACCCTGTATAATCAGCATTTACCAATCATCCCGGTATCCCAGGCGTCTTTTTCATATTCCGGTGTTCCCGGTAACTTTTCCTATCCCGGTGGTCCTAGTAATTTTTCTTATCCCGGTGTTCCCAGGTTGATTAAAATTCCTTCAGTTCTCAAGCAATGTAATTTTTGAATGACTAGGGGGCTCTGCCCCCTGCTCGCTATCGCTCACCAACCCCCGGAACTGCTTCGCAGTTCTTTGAAGATCGCTTCGCGATCTTAGCGAGCAAAGCTCGCTTGTTTCGTCTTAACTATCCCGTACAACCTGGAACTTGTCTGCTTATAGTCTGTTCATTTAGAATAGGCGCCTGAAACAGGATCAAAAACGCTCAATAATGCTTAATAACGCTCATCAGACAACTTCAGTGACCGATTTTTTTACAGTATTTTAAACTTCTGCTTAGGCAGCCTTGTCATTGCAGAAGAACATTTTTTCGACGATAATTAGAATGATAACTCTTCTAATACATTACGTCTAGGCGCTAATTCTAAATAAGCAGAGTATAGTTAGTTAATGATCATTTAATATCGAAACTTTTCATCCCTCAAACTTTTGAATTGAAAAATTGAATTCGGATCATTACCACGAAAATATCAAAATAAAACTATTGCTGAAATATTCATTTTTAAATTAACAATAATCAATAATTTAACGGATAGGGGGCTACCGCCCCCCCTGCTCGCTTACGCTCACCAACCCCCGTAACTGCTATGCAGCTTCCCAAAAATCCTCTTCCTTTCATCGGCACAAATAACACTCTAAATAGTTAAATTATTTATTTCTCTAGTATTTCAAAAAATATCGAAGTATCTTTAAAAGATTGCGAAACAAGTCTATACTATATCGCTTGCAAACTTAGAGCAAAAATGTGCACTTTAAAACTTTAAATTGAAATATCCGTGCTCGCGACAATCTAGTGAACAGGCAAATATAAAATATAAAAAAATTAAACACGTCTGATAAAGACCTACTAAAACTATGAAAAAAATGAAACTTTGATGTTTAATAATTCCAAAACTAATTAGAATTTTTTAAGGAATTAAACGCCAATCTCTTTCTAAAAAATAAGAATATAAGTGTTTAAAAAATCATATTGATACCGTGATTAGTTTTCATTTTAGATAGAAAAAAACGAAAAAGTGTCAAAAATTTCGAAAATTAAAAAATTGATTACTCTAAACCAAATTCGAAATTCGAAAAAAGGGCAACGTAGTGCACATCTTCATACTTCAGAGTATTAGGCTGCAAAAAATCATAGTTCTGCTGCTAATAGATTTTGCTGAACTGGATTACGCGGCGAAAAAAGAAAAACTTCAACTTTGACCTTAAAAATACCCCAGTTCTAATTAACACATCAGTTAGCTTTTTGTTCGAGAATGTGCCCCAAATATTCCTCTACAAACCTTTCAAATTTCATAAATTTCTATCGAGTAGTTTTCTCGGTATGAGAGTTCAAAGAGTTGAAAAATTAAATTTTCTGAAACAGCGGCGGCAGCGGCGGCGGCAGCGGTGACAGTAACTTTTTTTTTAATATAGAGAGATTTCCACATGGAAAAAGTATCTCTCTATATTAAAAAAAAGTTACCGTCACCGCGGCCGCCGCTGTTTCAGAAAATTTTATTTTTCAACTCTTTGAACTCTCATAACACAAAAACTACTTGATAGAAATTTATGAAATTTGAAACGTTTGCAGAAGAATATTTGGGGCACATTCTCGAACAAAAAGCTAACAGATGTGATAGTTAGTTCTGGGGTATTTTTAAGGTCAAAGTTGAAGTTTTTCTTTTTTCGCCGCGTAATCCAGTTCAGCGAAATCTATTAGCAGCAGAACTATGATTTTTTGCAGCCTAATACTCTGAAGTATGAAGATGTGCACTACGTCGCCCTTTTTTTGAATTTCGAATTTGGTTTAGAGTAATTAATTTTTTAATTTTCGAAATTTTTGACACTTTTTCGTTTTTTTCTATCTAAAATAAAAACTAATCACGGTATCAATATGGTTTTTTAAACACTTATATTCTTATTTTTTAGAAAGAGATTGGCGTTTAATTCTTTAAAAAATTCTAATTAGTTTTGGAATTATTAAGCATCAAAGTTTCATTTTTTTCATAGTTTTAGTAGGTCTTTATCAGACGTGTTTAATGTTTTTAAATTTTATATTTGCCTGTTCACTAGATTGTCGCGAGCACAGATATTTAAATTGAAAGTTTTGAGGTGCATATTTTTGCTCTAAGTTTGCTAGCGATATAGTATAGACTTGTTTATTAATCTTTTAAAGATACTTCGATATTTTTTGAAATACTAGAGAAATAAATAATTTAGCTTTTTTGAGTGTTATTTGTGCCGATGAAAGGAAGAGGATTTTCGAGAAGTTTGTTTTACTCTGCTAAAGATCGATTGCAGAAACTATAGATCGCGAAGCGATCTGTAAAGAGCTGCATAGCAGTTACCGGGGTTGGTGATCGTAAGCGAGCAGGGGGCGGTAGCCCCCTATCCATTAAATTATTGATAATTTAAAAGGAATATTTCAGTAATAGTTTTATTTTGATATTTTCGTGGTAATGATCCGAATTAAGTTATAGAAAAGTTTGAGAGATAAGAAGTTTCGATATTAAGTGATCATCAACTACACTGTTCATTTAGAATTAGCGCCTGAGACGTAATGTATTAGAAGCATTTATTATTCTAATTATCGTCGAAAAAATTTTCTTCTGCAATGACAAGTCAGCCTAAGCAGAAGTAGTTAAAATACTATAGAAACAATCGGTCACTGAAGTTGTCTGATGAGCGTTATTAAGCATTGTCGAGCGTTTTTGATCCTTTTTAAGGCGCCTATTCTAAATAAACAGACTATAAGCAGACAGGTTCCAGGTTGTACTGGATAGTTGAGATGAAACAAGCGAGCTCTGCTCGCTAAGATCGCGAAGCGATCTTCAAAGAACTGCGAAGCAGTTCCGGGGGTTGGTGAGCGATAGCGAGCAGGGGGCAGAGCCCCCTAGTTCTTAAAATTATTTAAAATTGCTTAGATCCCTTGATTAATCATATCTTCAGGAATTAACGTTTTCAGTGAAATTATTCAATAATTAAAGCTTATTCCATTTTCAAATTTAAGAAAAAAATCAATCTTTTCTAGTTTAAAGGGAGTTTTAATAGCTTTTGGTTTGTTAACCAACTTTCTTAAAAGCTAAAATATTATCACTTTTTGATTTTACATCCTCGTTTCCATGGAGACTATTTTAACAACACGATAATCCATAAAGCTTTTTAAAATATAAAAATTAGATAAACTCTCAAATAAAAATATGTTAAACTTACAGTTAAAACTTTTAAATTTAATTGAAATAGATTTATAAATTATTAATATAATTTTTAAATAGACTTGTACCTAGTGTTTCTATTAAAAACTTGTTGTTAAGCATTAATTTTTCTTTGTAACAATGGAGTAAGCAGATCTCTTCTTGTGGAGAAATAAAGCTAATTCAGCAAAATGACCATAAAAAGGGTCAAAAGAGGGTCAAGGGGTCAATTAAAGTTTTCGAAACATAGCCTATGTTTTTTTCTAAGTTTTTTTACGTTTGTATACCAAGTTTGGTGCAGATCGGAAGAAAACTGTGGATTTGTATAAAAGACAAACATATATATATATATATATATATATATATATATATATATATATACAGGGTGTATCTGAAATGGTGCAACAAACTTTCAGGGATGATAGTACTCATCAAGACGAACAAGAATTGGTATAGAAAGGGGGGTCGCAAATGAGTTTTAAGGGGTGAAACCCCGGGGTAAAAATCAGCCAAAAAACTTGCATATTTGTGCAGGAAGAGACACAATTGTTCGATTCCGCAATTTTTTACACCAAAAAAATAGAACTCGTACTTGCAAAAAAAAATTTTAACTGTAACTTTTCAGGAAGTTATCTTTTCGTAGCGAAAGATTTATTCGATCAGTCTCTTTTTAAATGCATGTTCAACCAAATTTGGCAACTTATTAGCCATTTAGCGCAATTTTTTTCGTTTCTTATTTTATCGTTAAAACGGTAGCTCAGTTTGTAGAGTAAGGAGCCGGAATCTTCTAACTCGCAATCGTAAGTTTGTGGATTCTGTTATGTCAATAATTTTTGGGCAATACATGGAAAGAGTACTATTAAAGGATGTGGGTTTGGGTTTTATGGCATGAGGTCCAAAAATCGGACAAAATTAAAGGATGTGTAATAGTATTTTGAGAATTTTTATGGATTTTTCTAAATTGTAGTGTTTTTCTTTTTTCTTTACGGTAATTTTTTTGTAATTACAACAATGCTTTAAATCGCATTTTGTCTCAACGCAAAACTTTGACGCGTATTTAAAATTTTTTTACACAAATTTTTGAAAATTGATAGTTCAAAAAAATTTGGCTGCACAAAATTTTGTGAAATGAAGGAAAAGCAATCCTTGAAATCCCTATTTTTAAATCAATGATCAAATAAATTACAAAGTATTTGATTCTCATTCGATTCAGAAATCGTTTCTTCGGTAAATTTTATTTCCCTACAATGTATGATAAGGATTTCAAGGACTGCTTTTCCTTCGTTTCTCAAAAATCTTGTGCTGCCATAAATTAATTTTTTTTGATCGACCGATTTAAAAAAAATTGTGTTAAGAATTTCTTTGGTCTAAAAGAAGTACATTACAGATCACGGGGTATTTTTTATCTTGTTTTGTCTATTTTTTATTAGTTTTAAAACTAGGAGCTCTTTGTGAAACAACCTTTAAGAAAATGTAATGATGACTTTAATTTTGTATGAAACATTTGTGTTAATAAAAAAGAGTTTAAAAACCAAAGCATTTTAAACAGTTTTATAATTAAATTCTGTTTTTCTAGAAGTGACTACATAATTATAACTGTTATTCATATGACAATTAAGAAAATTACAAGTTCGAGAAATACACGGTCGAGATGGGGTGCGAGCTCGGCTATTTTAGTGTTCCTGTGTTGAAGGAGGGGTGGGTAGTTTATGAAGCTTAGGGTTTCGTCTCGTAGTCAATACGTCAAAATTAAGCCAAATTAGTTATTGAAATTAGCCAAATTAATTATTAAGATTAGACAAATTAAGTCGAATTAATTTTTTAACTTTAATCGAGGGTATCATTAGTCGAGGGAAAAATTTAATCGACGATTTAAACGATATAATTAGTCGAATTTAACTTTAAAACTGAATTTAATTAATTTCTGTTTGCAAAAAATAATTGAAAACCGTATTTATGAATTACTACGTGTAAACTAGGAAGGTTCTTGGCGTGTACTACTTACGGGTGGCCTCCAAAGGGAGGGAGGGGGTCAAAAATAGTAATAAATGGGTTACGTAGTATGGACACTTTCCTTAAGGGTTTTACGTTATCTGCTTTCTAGGACAGGCAAAGTGTTTTAACCTATGAGCTTCAAACGCCCCGACACCCTTGGAACGGATTGTACAGCCCATTCTCCTTACACAGACAAAGTAAATTAAAATTGATTAACAGAGTGGTGACTTATCTAAAACTAGTTTCAAGTAAAATTAATACTATTTTAGTGATGTTTCACCCCTACCTCAATTTTTGTGTTTAAATTTATTTTTCCTTTCAAATTTCAGCTATCAGTTTTTGGCATAATTCCTTCTTCCTCCTACCTAACAAACCATGGCTTTTCCAATCACACTATCATGTCATAAATTATTCAATCAAAATAATTCGATTTCGCTTGGACGTCAGTCTGTTAATCTTTCCCCACTTCTCCAAATTTCTTGTACAAATCAATTTCTTTAATCAATTCTTATTTAGTCTGTAGGCATTATCTTCAAAATGTTGAATTTCTTCATGTTAAAAAACGAGCCAGCTGGATGGCTCAGCGGCAATCTACCACTTTTAAAATAATTTTCTCTTGTTTATTATCGCAATGAATCCTTACTGTGTCACAGCAGCTAGCCCGATAGCAGTACTCATGCATTGCTTCTTGGAGTTGGCTACAAATCCCGTAAGATTTGTGCGAGTGCTACGCGTGTACCATCCACGGCTTTAAATTACCACTGGGTGTGAAACTGCGGGCAATAGCACAGCTGATATGGGAGTGCATCTAACATCGACTAAGGCTTAAAAGGCATTTTTATCTTTAAAAGCTGTGCATTGTCCTGAATTGCATAAAATTACTAATGTATTAAAAATGCGGGGATCTTTAATTAATTCTACATTTTGTGTTAGTATTTTACTTTTAAAGGTACGATATTAATTAATCAATATGTTTCTATTTAAAAAACACTTATTTTGTATAGCTAAAAAAATTTTATTTAAATGACACCAAATGAAATCTTAATACTTTATATTCCAATGTCTCAAAATATTTCTTTTTAAAAAATTTATAATGAATTTAAAAATGAACAACTTCACACAGTAGGACAGAACTCGCAATCTTACGATTGCAAGACTGTTACGCTACCAACTAAGCAATCATTTAATCATTAATAGTACTACTACATAGAAATTTGAGTTTCCGTAAAAATCGTAAAAAGGATTTGGCGATCACGGATTGGCGAAGTTTTTTTTCCTGTCGAATGCAAAAGTGTTACTGGTGGGAAAGCTAGCTTAGTAATATTTGAAGTTGTTTTACAAAATAACTACCGGAATCGAACCATTGTGTCTCTTCCTGCACAAATATGCAAGTTTTTTGGCTGATTTTTACCCCGGGGTTTCACCCCTTAAAACTCATTTGCGACCCCCTTTCTATACCAATTCTTGTTCGTCTTGATGAGTACTATCATCCCTGAAAGTTTGTTGCACCATTTCAGATACACCCTGTATATATATATATATATATATATATATATATATATATATATATATATATATATAATAGTAAAATGAAATAAGATAAGAATGGGAAACTCATCAGTGGCAGCCCCAAAGAAACAGAAAATACAGGGGTGTTTCGTTTTTCTTCTTGTTCTTGTTTTTTATTGTCTTATTAAGATTGCTATCATATATATATATATATATATATACACACACATTCAATTTTATTATATTAGATACCCATAGGTCTAAAAAAACCTACAATTAAAAAGTTAGTACAAACCCCCCTCAGCAAAATATACTTTTGTAGTCTTTAATGCGAATTTTGTTGTTGTTTGCCTGTGATTAAAATATCAACGTTAGGAGTAATGGAACTTATCTTCACTCTTAAGTCCTCATTAACACTTACTCTACTTTTATGTTTATTTTTTATGTACAAGAGTTCAGAAAATTCACTCTCACACAAGTAACTCGTAACAAATGGCATCAAAAATAGCAGAGCTTGCCGGAAGATCAAAGGGTAGTCGGTTTTTACATCCGATCCAGAAGTTAATTTTAAGATTTCTCTTTAAAATATCTTTCATGGAACTATCTTCTGTAAAATCGAAAAAACTTTCTTTTAGTGCTTTGACTCACGCGTACCACCTGAAACGTTCCCGCGTACCACCAGTGGTACGCGTACCACCGGTTGGGAACCCCTGAGAGAAATATACAACTCCGGAATATCGGTGGTGTTGAAAACTTTCGTTCTAGACCTTAATGGAATGTCTTAACTGTCACTGGACATGGGCGCCGCCAGGAATTCTTTTAGGGGGGTGCATCCATCTGTGTTTACAAATTATTCAACTAATAAGTAAAACAGGATTTATAAATCTGCGTATTTATTTTCCTTTAATATAGAAAGTTGTTTGGGGAAGGGCCCAAATTTTTTTCTTCCCGCTTCTCATGAGTGTTTAATGGACCCAATGTACACTGCAAAAAATTTCACAGTAAATTTACAGCAAAAATCACTGGCAATATGGGTGCCAACCCTTTTTGCAGTGATTTTACAGCAATTTTGTAACTTATGACTTTAACAGCAATTTTGTAAATCTAACACAGCAATTCTGCATTTTTACAGCAATTTTGTAATTTTACAGAATTTTGTGTTAACATTACAGCGATACTGTAATTATTCCACAGAAAAACTAGAAAGCAATGTGCATCTCAGATATGTTTTGTTCTTTCATGTTCCTACAAGTATTCAATATGTGCAGCGTTCGAAATTGTACTGGATTGCTGGTCCGGGACAACCAAAAAACGGCTCGGACCAGTGGAATCAGAAAATCACTGGTCCGCTGGACCAGTGGTGAAAAAATATCCCACCCTCCAGTTTTAGCCTACAATTTCTCTTTGCTTGAAATCGGGAGAAAGGCAAAAAAATTAATTTCATTAAATAAACCAGATTACAACCAGTTTGTCAACTAACAATGTAAAACTAATTCTAAGTTATGTATTAATTTGTGAGCAATATAATTTATTCAAGAATAGTTAGAGAAATGTTATTTAATCAAGAAGATTATTTTATTTGTATGTCAGTTAGTGAAATATTATTTAATCAAGAAAGGTATTTAATTAATAAGATATTTTTAAAGTAATTGATTTTTTGAAGCTATTGCTTATTTCTCATAAATTTATTTTATTAGTACTTACTTTATATAAATTTCATATTTACAGTTGGCAACTTATAATTGAATATGTATTAATTTTTAGCATTACTATTTGGTACTCGGATTCTGTGCAATGGTTACTTTATAATATTTAAATTGGTCCTTTTTAATTTGTCGGACCAGTAATTTTTGTTGCGGACCAGTAAGATTGGTAAAGCACTGGTCCGCAGGACCAGTGGATTTTTTTCCCAATTTCTAACGCTGAATATGTGGCATATTATGAACCACGGTAGATACCATCACAATCTACGAAGGTTATACTTCCTAGTTTTAGAATAATCAGTTGGTTCTTACACCTCATCTAAATAATTTGACTCTTTTAGTGGTGAACGTGAAATCAAAAACAAATTGGTTTCCTGTCCACAAGGATTCAGAAACGTTTCAGAAATGAAAACAAGAATTTTCCAGGAAAGTGTTAAACTGCTGTAAAAACTCATAAAAAGCAGGAACGTTACTCATTTAAAAGCATTCAATAAACAAGAATTTCATTTTCTTTTAATATATTACAAGGAAAACTACCAGGAAAATTTCTATGTATATTTAATTTAAACTAATGTAGGTGGCGCTTCAAATTTACAGCTAAAAAGGCAGTTTTTCGGGATTACAGCAAATGCGTAAAATATTAACAGCAGTTTTTGCTGTTAAATTTTCCGTTTTTTTTTCAGTGTAGCTTTTAATAAATTTTTAGGTAGAATTTGTGTCTTAAAAAACTTATCACAGGAGAAATTTCGCGAATATAATAAAGTTCCAACAACTATGAAAATTTTTGGAAACTTCACTCTAAAAAACAAGTTTTAACTAGTTTTGGTTCACCTATAGTACGAATTTTCGATTTACATTTTTAGGTAAGATTTGCATTTGAAGAACTTACTCTATTCATCTAGAATTGGCGCTTGAGAAATAGTGCTTCCCCCCCCACTAGAAGCGTAACAATAGTTACGATCGTCGAGCAGCCAATAGACATAGACATAGACAAGACTTTATTGTAATGGGCTCGTGCCCGTTTACAAAGTAGCAACAAGTACAAGGAACAAAAAAGGCAAATAAGTAAATAAATTAACACTTAATTATCATTGAACAATAAAACTATGAAAAATAAACGTAAATATACACAAATATATATTAAAGGTTGTTGGAACATTGGGCTAACTCGATTTATCTAATAAATTTTTACGGACTTTTAAAATAGAAATTGTAAAATAAAAAATTCTTACGTATTGACTTTGAGTTAATATTAACGGAAAAGGTTTTAAACCGGTTAAGTATTTGTTTCTGTATTGGTTATAAAGAGGAAAAGTGTTGAATATATGGTTCCAAGTCTCATTTTCTTCATAATTACAGAAAGTGCAAGGGTTAGAAGGAAAAATTTCAAAAATTTCGTTTTTGTATAAAATTCGGCTTTGATTAAGACGTAGTTGAAAGATTAATCTCTTAATGGTTATATTTAAGGGTGATTCAATATATGTTTCAGGGGAGGCGCTGTATAAGATTTTATAATGGGGAAAGTTAGTACTATTTTCCATTCGAGACAGGTCATTCTGATCTCGGAAAGATTGTAAAACCAGGGGAAGAAAATAAGAGGCAATATAAGGGTCCTGCGAGAAAAAATGAAACTATAACCTAGATTATCAAGGATTTTTTTTATAGATAAAACCCAGTTAAATTCTGTATTGTTAGAGAATTGTGCGTTTAGAAGTAGTTTGTTATAGCAAATTTTTATATATCTGTCATCTGATAATTTAAGAATTTTGATCCAAAATTTCAAAATTATTTTGACTACAGTAACTGAGATTGGGGGTTGTCCTAACTCTAATCTTAGAATGTAACCAGGAGTATATCTGGAAAGTAAAAATAGTTTTTTAACAAAAATACAAAATACTTTTTCCAAGTCGCAGATATAGTTTATGGACCAGATCGGAGAACCATATATGAACACAGACTGAATTAATGACTCAAATAGTTGAAACCATGCTTTGGTCGAGTTAGCCCGTGATCCCGTAAATATTGACCAAGATGCATTGATTGCCGCCAATGCCTTGGAAGTGAAATAACTTCTAGCACTATTAAATCTACCTGTAGAAGAAAAAGGAATTCCCAAATATACGTATTCTTTAACAATTTCGAGTTTTGTGTTCTGATAAAAAAATACATCTGACCTAGCCAGCTTTCCCCCTTTCCAGAAAATCATAATTTTCGTTTTGCTTATGTTAACTGTCAAAAGAAAATCAGCGCAAAAATTTTCCAGGATATTTAATTTTTTCTGAAGATTAATAGGAGAGTCGGCTAGGATAACTGCATCGTCAGCATAAAGTAAAATGTGAAGAAAGTTTGTTGAGGATATGTATATACCAGGAATTTTAGAATAATTTAATCGGTCAATCAAATTGTTTAAAAATAAATAAAATAAAATTGGGGAAAGAATTTCTCCCTGTAACACTCCTGTTTCTATGTTAAAGATTTCAGACGATCCTCTTGCTGTACCTTTGTTATACATATCTTTCAAAATGCTTACATATTTTGAACTGAGTGAAAGTTTCCGAAGAATGTGCCATAAAAGGGAGTGGTTTATGCTATCAAAAGCGGATTTAAGGTCAATAAAGGCAGCGTAAAGTTTACATCGCTTTTTTCGTAGTTTATCCTGAATGATTGAGTTTAAAATAAAAGCCTGGTCTAAGCAGCTATAACCCTTTCTAAAACCCGCCTGTTCTTCATGCAGTAAATTCCTATTTTTCAACCATTCATTAAGTCTATTGTTTAAAATCGAGGTAAATATCTTACTGATGACGGGAATTAAAGATATAGGTCTGTAATTAGCTGGATTGTTGGGGTCACCTTTCTTATAGATAGGCTGAATGAGAATTTCGATCCAGTTTGCGGGATAGCGTTCAGTTAGTAATATGTTATTGAAAGCATCAGTGAGGAATTGGACTGCAGTTGGATTTAAATATTTGAAAAATTCTGGTTTGAGGTTATCATAGCCCGGACTTTTATTATTTTTAAGTTTATGTAACACATTGTTTACCTCAGACAGAGAAATAATTGCATCTAGAAATGGGTCAAAACTTTCATTAATTGATAAGTTTATTAAGGGGTCGGAGTAATTATTCAGTCGTTGGTCCCTAAACAATTCTGAGTAGTGGTCTAACCAAATATTGTTAGATTTATTTGATGCCGAGCAGCCAATAGTAAGCCTTCTTCATCACTTTGACGTGGATAGTTGCTATGGTTACCGATCGTTGGTGGGGGAAGGAAATATTTTCAAGCGCCAGTTCAAAATGAACAGGGGCGGATTCAGTATTTGTTTTTTTTGGGGGGGCTAAGAATTTGCATAATCCAATTTAATCTTCTTGATGATCTTAATATGTAAAAGGTAGTGAATTATCCTGCTCGAACTACTAAAAGGGGGGTCTGGGGGTCCCCCCTCCAGAAAATTTTTTGAAATTTAATTAAAAAAACCATTTTTTCAATTCGTTTTGGTACACCTCATTTCCGATATGAGGCGTTTCCGTACGCCTCATTTCCGATATAGATTTTATGGTAGAATTTTTACGTTTTCACAACTTAATATAAAATAAAGTTGTAATAATAGAGTTACAAGTACCAAGGGGGTCTGGGGTCCTCCCTCAGAAAATTTTTGAAAATTTGACCTTAAAATATATATAACAGGGTTTTAACTCATTTGGTGCATAAAATGCCATATTATATAGTGTAAAACTTTTCATTTTTTGGGAGGAGCTAAAGCCCTCTAGCCCCCCTGGATCTGCTAGTGGAACTTAATATAAAAAATAGAGTTCCAAGTACAATAGGGGATCTGGGGGTTATCACCCACAAATTTTTTTGGAAATTTAACCAAAAAAAACCAAGTTGAAACCCTTTCTATGTGGTTTGGGTACACTTAGTCCGATTTTTGCCAGGGGGGTGCAAGTGCACCCCCCTCCCGGCGCCCATGTCACTGGAGGAAACTTCGTTAAAATATATTTATTTATTTCAAACTTTTCATTCAGAATGAGCTAATCACCAAATATTTACTTATTTTTTCACAAAGGTTTGGTACCCTGCTGCAGAAGAATCTATAGCCGAATATGTTAACAACGTTAAATCCGTAAAACAACGTTATATCCGCAGATGCACCCATAAATCCCCTACAAAATGTTTTTCCAGATTACTTTTCGAGTATAGAAAATAATCCTTTTTTATGAACAAAATTATTGATTTTTAATTTTTCGAAATTAATGTCTTAAACTTTAAAACCATTGTTCAAAAAAATTGCGACATTAATTTCTGGAGAATATTATAACCTAGACTACATATTTCAGTTTAGTGTAAGATGTGTTAAAAAAAGCACATAAATGAGGTCTGGAATGAAAACTGTTAACACCATTATTTCTCTATAAAAAAAACTAAAGTTTGCATGCCCATCTTTTTTTGTCTTCAGTGAAGGAATTAATTAAAAAAATCTTGAAGGAATTCGAAATACCGTTAATAAAATACTCGTTCCATAATCCTTTCCGTCCAGATACTTTAGCATTTTCGTTTATGTACACTACTATAGCATTTTTAAAGAACGTCAAATTGCTTATTAACACTTAATGAATTTAAACTACTTGGATAAATAATAAAAAAACTCGGCAAAGCTTAAATTTTGCCCTTTGCAAAGTTCTAACATTTTCCTAAAATCTCAAAAAATTTTTGTAACTTCTGTTAAAATCCCTGAGCAAATATCATAATAAAGAACTGTTTTTTACCATCTCCAGGTCTTCGGCGCTCCGTCATCCTACGGGAGAGAAGCGCGCGGCGCCACTGTCGCAGCCGGTTTCCCCGTAGGAATACGAAGTGAAAATGAGGAGTAATTAAAACCTCTATAAAATAATTAGCTCACATCGGATCGATGAGGACTTTTGGCATTTGACTTACAATGATGTCTTCTAGGTATGTACCAATTTTCAGCTTCATGCGAATTTTGCATGAAGCTGAAAATTGGACAAAATTGAATTGCATGTAACTAAACCATCGGCGCAACAGCCCTAGTGGGCCAAGGCCTACGATGCCCATCTTCGTTTTCGTGACCGTGGGGCCTGGGGTGCTAGGCAAATGTCCCAGTTAGGTGGTCAGTCTAACGTGAGGAATTGCATGTAGAGACTGAAAAGTGTCAATAAGCAAATGTTGGTGGTCACTTACCTCCGACGACGATGCAGCAAATTTACTGAAAGACGAGAGACCACTGATATATTACTTTAATTTATGTTATATTAGTATGTACAAATTTACACTACAATTCTCGTAACTTCCACGCTTACTCCAAAACCGAGCACAAAGAAAACACGTGCATTAAGCCTATCCTCGCTCCGCGAAAAATTGCACACGCCACTCCACAGACCAACAACAACTGAACGTGAACACTGACCTCAGCCAGCGCGAGGGGTGCGGGGCGAAACCTGTCTCCCCAGACCGTAAGAATGTCTGGGACCTTATGCGCATGCGTCTATCCCCCCGTCTGATATCCAACCCTTCTGCAATTGCAATAACATGTTTGCCAGTGTTAAAGCTTGATTCAAACTAATTAATCAACAAAATTTTGATCCACTGTAATAAAATAATTAGTAACGCTCGTTTATTTTAAAGTTAAATGGAATATTTATACTTCTATTGCACAACTTGTTCTTTTCTTAATAGGTACTTAGAAATATTTTTGTACTTATTTATAAAGATAACTGGTAACTTAATAAAATTGTTTTATAAGGGGGCACATGAACATTTTTTAAAAAGATTTTTTACTACTTTTTTACATTTTTTCTGAGAAGCTAAAACAAAAACTGGTTCATAAGTGAACTTTTACTTTTCATGAAATATTATTAGTATACAACTTTTAGATCATTTTAAAAATGGGTTCATCTCATTTGAACGAACTTGTTTTTAACCCTTCACTGCACGGTGTGCCGAATTCGGCACATACCAATAAAACTCCTAAATTTTCCCACATGTGTTAAATTTAAGTTATCTGAGTTTTGTGCCCCATCTAGAACATACATATATATAATATTAACTACTCAGTGTGGATCTATATGGCAGCTTCTCACTGATTATTAGGTTTTTATGTCTCCATAACAGTTGCATCCATTTTGTATGGAATCAAAGATTTTGATTGATCTTTTTTTTACCAGTAAATCTTGAAGATATCGCTTGGTAAATTAGGTGACATTTATATACACAACATATACTTCTTATTTAAATTGATTTTTCGTAAATACAATTATTACACCAGCTGTAAATCATGTTTTTAGGTTTGTGCCATACCATAAAAAAACCATATATCTTAATGAAAAATTAAGTCTGGAATTTTTTAAATATTTTTCCTGTATTCGTGGCTGTTAGAAGATATTAAATTATTTTTTTCAAAAGAAACAAAAAAATCGTGCAGTGAAGGGTTAAAATACAAGGCAATTTTTACATTAAGAAAAACCCAAAAAAAATTTATGAAAAACCTAAAAAAATTTTTTTTGCTGATTAAATTTTTGATGAAAATGTAACTAAAAATCATTCCTTTGTTTAAATTATCCTGTGTTAAAATTATGTTTTTCAGTGCGTTATAACGGCAAACTATTCTTCGGAAAATAAAATTCCCTTGAGTTGAAGGTAATGAGAATGCAGGCAGGACGTTTAGTACATAGTGTACCTTCATTAAAAATTAATGCTAGCGAAAATTACTATATCCGCCTATAATTCAGTCGCTTCGGAGTGGCATCGTTCATCCTGCATCCGATAAACAGATAATAACATCAAACCGAACGTGAAAGCAGCTACAACCGGAAACCCCGCGACATCTCGGCTATTTGTTTTAATAGGTGACGGTAACCGTTTGTCAATCACGTGAGGGGCACAATGCAATAGCGTTTCCCGCCATTTGTTAAATCGGCTTATCGTTTGCAGCCAAATTCTGCCTCTGGCGATCTCACGTTTCTCTTTTCCTCTGACCCATTGAAGTAACTCTTTCCTCCCTCCCTTTCTGTGTTCTTCCAGAGTCATCAGAAAAAGCGCGGGAAAAACGTGCGTCGAATGATTCCGTTCGCGGCTCTTCTTCATTGTTTGGTAATAGGGACGGAATTCAACTCTCGTGCTGTGTTGGTGTTATTAAGGTAAAAATAAATTTTTCGGTATATGTCAATGTTATTTTCATGTGCCGTGAAGTGTCAACTTTTGTCTATGAGTATCTTAAATTTAAAGGGGTTATTGGGCCTTCTTTTTAACTTAAAAGAAGCACGATGCAAAAAAAGACACTTTATTTATGTGACAATTAAACTAACACCCATTGTTTTAAATGTTTGTAGTTTAGTAACCATACCAAGTAATTTAGAACCATGTAATTTAGTAACCATAGAGTAGATATAACTTTTTAACTCATTAATTATTTAAAACGAGATCTTTATTTATTAACTTCCCAGAATTTTCCGACTGTAAAAATGTTAGAAAATACATTACGAAATATTAAAAAACTTTAAAAAAAATAAAAAATTTGGAATTATATCTAATAACAAATTACCTATAATGTTTAGAAAAAAATGCCAAATCGACTTTTGATGCTAAAAAATCTCCAAGGTTCGCTTTACACTGGAGTAGAGAGAGGGAAAAATAACTGCTCCTTATAACCTTATAAGCAGATATAGGACTTTGAATTTGGAAAAATCGATGACCATTCAATGTATTTTTTATTTAATTGATAATTTAAGTACTAAGTTTTTAGATTTTTCAACTTTTAAGAAAAATTTTTTAAACTGTTCAATATTTTTGAATATTGCATTTTTTTCGATGATTGTTTTGTATTTTAAATAGGACCCTGGATTTCCAGTAAAAATTTTCTAGTTATACATTGACAATTCCATTACTTATACAGTTTTTTTAATTTCTAAAAACTTGGTTTAAACCTTCTTCAAACTGAAAATTCTTTTGTCAACTCTTTTGAGTAAAAATTATTTCTTAACTGGAACTTTTGTTTGATTTATCGCATATAATACTTCCTATGAATAACAAAGCCTGGCAAAATCAAATTTAATTTACCTCACTTGGAATTTCCTACCATACAAATACCGTCATTTCAGCCACACTATAACTTCCTTTCTCTGTCTTCCAGTCCTAAATAGCTGCTATAATAAAAAATAGGATGATGCTTTTGGAATCTTGCTCCGAGTTAATACAGTCATCTCCTGTTCCCTTCCATTTATTTCAATTTATGCCCAGACGGCAATTTGGGCATAATCAAGCAGTCCATGTTTCTGCAATCCATTGCAACGGATCACAATAATCCCAGAATAGTAATGATTTATTCCCATTTTGTGGCAGCAGTTGCTGAGACCAGGCATTTTCCGCGGTATCGATTGGTTCTTGTTCCTGAATGGGTAAAAAGATTTTTGGAACATCGCAGAATAGAATTTATTATGATATTGGCTTTCTGTTTTTGGTCGTATCCAATTTCGAACCTCAGTTTTTGTTCTTTGAGGAATGAGATTGATTGTAAGTCAAGTGAATGGGGGAGTGTTGGCTTTTTAAATTTGAAACTATTTTAAAGCAGTAGTTAAATTAAATTAACTGTCAATACAATTATTTAAACTAATTAATAATGAATTAACAAATTAATAGTTTGATCAATTAAATTTTTGCAAGTCTATTGAAGTTAGTAAAAATATTAGTCTTTGTTTCTGAAAACCTGTTCCTTTTTTAAAATTTCTAAGAAATATAAGTAATATTTTAGTTTGTATAGGTGCGTTTTTGTGCCAGTGCGTTTTGTGTAGGTATAGATGAAAAGGCGATTAAGAGATTTCTACATTTCAATATTTCCGCCAAAAAATTAGGGTTAAAACATATTTGTTGGTGACTTTGTAGAACACTGAACGAAATCCCAGCAAAAATATTTTAAGAACACTGAGTTAAAACGGTTAAAGCAATACCTAGATTGGTTTATTTTTAACGCGAGTGTAAATATTTGTTTTAATTTCTCCAGCGTATATTGACTTCCTTATTCTTGGAAAAGGAAGTTAGAATATTCATGAAATTATCCTTTTTGTAAATAATTTCAGTGCACCGTAAAAGCGCATATTTTACTTCTTTCCACAGTACAAAAAAGTGCTTATTTATAGGACATATTTTTTAAAACACGTTATGCTACTAAAATGTAAATTTTCATAATTAAATCAAAAACATAAGTAATTAAAAACATCACATTTAACTAACATTTTATGAACCCTTAAAATTGTTTGTGTACCTTGCACATCTGATGACCCAACTCTATTTAATCTATTCTTAGGCATGGAATAATTGGAGAGTATCGTTCGGTTCTCCGCTTCGTACTCTGTTGTAAGTTGTAAGAGGACACTTTTTGTGTTTACACTCGTGCGTTCTTACGTCTCTCTTCTCCTAGTAAAAACATCGTCTGCCTATAAGTGTGCCTGCGATTTTTTTCGCTTCTTGTTCTGTTCGAAGTGCACCTCACTCTATATCCCCAAAGGCAATTTATTCCACTATACCGGATGCCCGTTATCTCTGTTGACCCCTCTTTCTTTCCATTGATTTTCTTTCCCTCTGTTGTTCTTTTTTAAGCTCAACCCGTAATGCCTGATTTCATATTGAAATAATTTTCCTTTAGCCATTTACAAGCAGGAATAGACCGAAAAATCAGCAAATATTGGTAAAAATCACATCCTGTTAAAATTAAATTTTTGTTACACGACTAAAAAGAAGATTTTGTTATACGTCTTTCAGGGGACGTCCATAAATTACGGGAGGTCAAAAAGGGTGGGAGGGGTTTGGAAAAATCTCACCAAGGGGGGAGGGGGGTTGATTTACATATCACGTCAACTTTTTAAGTTAGAAATTATACAGTTTTCTTTTTTTAAATAGGAGAAAGGAATACACATAGATTAGATACTGCGGTGATGTTTCACACCACCCCATATTTTTGTGTGTTTAAACTCTGTCTTTATTTCGAAATTCCTGCGATCAGTTTTAGGCTTAATTCCTTCTTTCTCACAGTTTGAGCGAACCGTTGGCTTTTTCCATCATCTCATCTCTTTTACATATCGTCGCTGTGCCTGTGAAATCAAACCGGCATATCTGCAAAAATTGAGTTTTTGAGTTATTGGTGTAAAAAAATTCCTTTTTCGCTGCTAAGTTGAATAAAATTCCGTCAGATCGCGTTGGACCGATGCATGTAATCGGGAATAGCCTTTTTGTTTATCAGAAGAAAGATCTATTGCTCAATACACCAGTTGCTTCAAAACCTTCAAGGTGGAAAAATGTCCATCATCTAAGTAAAACTGAACTGTCTCACAATATTGCATTTTTATTATTATTTTAAGTATCAGATGCGAAAACTTTAAAGCGCTCTAGTGAAAAATGCGCATTTTGCAGATATGCCGGTTTGATTTCCCATTGCGACGATATATAACAAATTCTCTCCATCAAAATTATGCGGTTTTGCGCGGCCGTTTGCCTATATTCATTTTTCGACACTCCCACGCTCGTGGCCTTCCTTTCTTTTGTACTTTTCGATTCCTCCTGTTGCCTGGCCAGTCATAACTTTTCCGTCCAACTTAATCTTTAAATCGCCAATATTTTAAATTAATTGTGGTGATAAGCACATGAATGTCCATGGAATGAGTAAAGAAGATGTAACAGCTAGATATTGTATAAATGGTTTTATGTGATTTTTATAATAAAGAAAACCTGATGGATAACATAATGTCATCCCCCCAATCATTAATAACGTTAAGGTTAAGGGCTATGAAGCACAAAATGCAAAATAATAGTACAGAAAATTATTTTTAAAAAGTTGTAGGTAAATCTCACGTGGGTGGGAGGGCGGTCCAGCAAAATATCACTAAATCTCACCAAGGAGGGAGGGGGGGTCCAGATTTTGGAAAAAACACCTCACGTAAATTATGGATGTCCCCATAAAAATAACTTTTGAAAGTAAGATAAAATAAGATTATAACAGTAAAATAATTTTTCCTTTGTAAAATTCAGTGTTGAACGGTAATTCTCTCCGGATGTTAAAATTTTAAAACTTGTGGAAGATAATCATTGATTTCTCTTGGAAATCATTAGCAGAACTTATTATTTTATTAGTTCATTTTAGTTAAAAATATTTCATTATCCTCCTAAATTTTATTGGACATAAAATTATAAAATTACATTGGTCATATTTAATTTGAGACTATAATGAACAAAATCCATCTGTGAGTAAGTTTTATAATTTACCCACACATAGTACAATGCGAATATCCTGATAAGTATCTTAAAACTTTATTAAAAAAGTAAGGAATTACAAATTTAATTTGTTAAGATATTAGGAGGGTAACTACCATTCCAAAGTGCATTACTTGAAAAATATAAAAATCTAATAAAAGGAAAATATTCTTATTAACATCATATGAAGAATTTCGTTTAATATATTTAACTACACAAAAAATGGTTGAGGATAATACAGTTCCAATCCAAATAACGATAAAAAAAATTAGTTACTTTGACAAAATGATTTAAATTTTGTTCGCTATCGTTTTAACATATTTTTCCCACTTTTTTACTTGCTTTATGATTTTATTCATGTTTGAATTACCATCCCACAAAATTGTTTTAAATTTAAATAATAGGTGGTACTTATACGTTTATCAATTAAAATTACAGAATTAACAATTATGAAAAGTACTGGAACAAAAATATAAAACACTGAAAAAAATTGATTCTCGTATCCATACATTATTCCCTTAAGTCAAATTTTTTAAATGATTTATTGTCTTAGCTGTTATAAAATTATTTTACGCATGCTTTTTCTAAATTTTCCAAAAGAATAACCGAATCCCAATTCAATATAAGATGATTTCTTTACATAGCAGCTTTTTTATCTGTTGCTTGAGTTAAATGACATTTGTTTAAAAATCTAAAGAAAAAATATCAGACTAAACGAGACTAAACAAAAGAAATAATTGCTTTGCATTATTTAAATTTGAGATTTTATTCCTATTCTTTCTCTTCGCCGTCTCTGTTTTCCGGACAAAAAGTTTTTCATTTGTATGGTAATTAACTTTTGATTAGAATTCTTTTATTTTTCAAAGTCGTGCCATTTTGATTTATTAATTTTTTTCTATGTAGTAAATAAGAAGCTATACATAAAGTCTGTTGAAATCCAATCTTTTTTTCTTTTTAGAAGTAACTGACTTGCATAAATAAGGTCCCCCGTAAAATAATTCTTTTTTAACTAGGGAGCTACCGCCCCCTGCTGGCTGTCGCTCACCAACCCCCGTTAGCTGCTGACGCAGGCCCTTTAAAATTGCTTCGCAATTCCCACAAATTCCAACTCGCTGAACTTTACACTTTATAAAACAACTAAACAATTTACAGAAAAAACATCAACCAACTTTCCAAAAATACGTCAACAAATCCCCTCCATGAATAAATCTCCCTTAAAATTTTTAATATATTAACTCGAACTTATCAAAAATTTAAACGAAATGTTTTTAAAAATATTCATCTTAATTATTTTTAATCTATGATTATAAAAATAATTAATTCTAATTGTTTTTCAATATTCGGACAAAACAAAAACCATTATTTTAAGTAACTCGTTAGTATAATATGCCTAGTGTTTATCATTCATATTTTTGTTTAAACCCAGACTTTTGTCAAACAATACCGTTTAAGCAATTGAAAATAATAAGAGACGAAACATCACTCTATGTTTACAATTAATTTCGATAAAATCAGACTAAAAATTATAAATATTGGACAAAAAGTGTGAAATTTTAGTATAAAATGGCGTACATGTAAGTTTTTAGAATATTTTTATCAGTCTTTGAGTGATATTTCATCAAGAAAGTACTTTTTTAAATGGTGAAGAAACATGGTTCATCTTAAAATATAGCGTCAATCAATCGGTCGTTGTGATTGGATGCATAATAGTTTGATTGACACTACTTGCTTTGTAACTGCGACCTTATCCGCTATCTAAATAAATGGAAATATTTTAAAATTGAGATTTTTTTTGAAAAATCGAAGGGCCTATACTTGGAAATCCGGAAAGAATCCGAACATTTTGATACCAAATATGTGTCATTTGGTTAAGTAATTAAAAAGCGTTTCTCTGGAAACCGTTCACCAAAAACTTTTTTTAGAATAGAGAGATTCTATGGATGTTACCTTTACTCTTTACTTAAGCTTTTTTAAAACTAGATTTTTAATGTTACAAACTTTCGAAAATCACAATAGTTACAATGGAGTCCAAAAGTGACAAATTTAATACGTAGGGTAGGTGGGGGCAAAGCCACGCAATTTTTAGTGTTTTTAACATTGGCGTCGAAAGGGGGTAGATAATCCCGAAATTTCAATTGGAGGTGTAAGATTGAGATCCTACCTACAAAACCAATCAATGTTTAAAC
This sequence comes from Tetragnatha versicolor, assembly GCA_024610705.1. Classification (NCBI taxonomy): domain Eukaryota; kingdom Metazoa; phylum Arthropoda; class Arachnida; order Araneae; family Tetragnathidae; genus Tetragnatha; species Tetragnatha versicolor. Next base: position 16,584,181 of record JANDEH010000011.1, on the reverse strand, counting down.
TCTTATCAATGGTATTTTAGGAGAAATTTAAAATTTAGTAGAAAAAAAAATCGCGGGGCTTTGCCTCGCAAAATGGGGCAAAGACCCGCACTTGCAAATCTTGGTGCCCAAGTGAAATAAACATGGATAACCAGAATTTTTCATTATAAAAACACTAGAAATAATCCTCATAATGTTGTTTTAATATTTCTAAGCCAATCAACAACATTAAATATAAATATAATCAGTTTTAATGAAAATTGTCAACCTGTTGTAGCAATTCATTTCAGATTGCCCAGATATCTTTCAAAACGGAGAAAGGACGGTTTCAGGTAGAGGGTTGGCATCTCGGACACCTTTATTAACCTCTTTAGAGATCAAGTAGTCCCATTTTCCTTTTTTGGGACGAATTTTTGAGCTTTTTAAGCTGCGTGGATTTGCCCCAAAACACCTGCGTGGATTTGCCCCGTTTTTACTTTATTTTGAAAAACAAGCCTTATTATTTTTAGAGACATGTTGGGGCAATTCTTTCAAAATGAAACTGAAGTTGAATTGCTATCTTATCATTGGGCTATTTGTTTGTATTTCTCCTCAAGCCCTATTTTATGTAATGTTTAAGTCAGAAAAATTACATCTAAATGATGAAAAACAAACTTTCAGCATTTTTTAAACTCAGGAGCGACTTAGGGGTAAGAACTTTCGTAGAACAATAGGTTACAATAAGACCAAACAACCACCTGGTTTTCAACTTTTGAATCTATCATTAACAATTAAAACTCGCGGTGCGTGGTTTTGCCCCGTGCGGGTTTTTACCCCCACCTACCCTATAAAAAATAAAAATAGGCGTACATTGACTACACGACATAATACTTTGACAATCAGCATTGTAATTTCATAAAATCAGCGCATCTATAAAACTATGAAGATAGTATCTTAAAATCTCATAGTTGATTTTTAATTGTTTTAATTAGATTAATTGATGGCTTTTCAAATGTGCTAAAAATGCATTAAAAAAGTTTTTCCTCTGTAATGTATTACACACTCGGACTCCCACAGCTAATCAGTCAGTAAAGAATTTTATATTAAATAAGGCCAACCAAATAATATTAGGAAAAATTATTTTTCGATCCATTTAGGACTGGAGGTGTCACTCAAATCTTTAATTCCTCATATTCTATAATTTGTTTCATGTATTTACATTTACAGCAAATTGTATGGCATGAATGAATTTTAAAAATTTCTACCCTGAAGAAAATTTGAAGTAGTATTATTAGGTACACTGGATGCTTAAGTATTTCTCTTTTCAAATACGGCGTTATTTTTAAAAATTCTAGTTGATCAATCAATATCAATCATAAAATGAGGTATTTGCATGAGTGAGGGATTTGCTTGATTTTATACTTTTTTGATACATTATGGTTTAAAACTCCTAAATTTCTGATTTTTAAGTTCATAAATGTGTTTTAAATAATTTAAAATTCAATTTTATTTTTTTCCAAAACGTCAGAAAAGTCACGTTATCAGAAAACGGGCTCCTATTGGATGTGACATCACAGCGCATGATTTTTGTAATTCGAGAGTGTTTTCGCGCCCAAACGAAAAACGAAATTTCAAAAATTTATATCTCAGAAACTGGGCTACGAAAATACTTGATGTAAACGTCATTCTTCATGGTTTTTTACCTACTATTTTAATAAAATTTAATCTCAAAACGTGAGAATACCTCATTATAAGATCTGCAGAAACAGAAAGAAAAACAAGCGTCCGTTTGGCAACCACAAATATAAGATAAAATCGCTTTTTCGGCAACCTAGTCGGAATGTTGACTTTCCCGCTCGTTTCACCAGTTTCGCGGGTTTCGTCATCAAATTAGAGCAACCCTACATCGTCGGCCATGTGCTTCCAGCTTCCAGTCAGTCGTCTATTTCTGAAAATTTCGTCAACTTTAGCTTGTTAAATTTATAATTTAGTTTACGTTTTTAACTTTCCTAGTCTAAATGGTTGAAGTAGACACCATTGACATTATTTGGTCAGGGCTCTTCTTTATTGGCCAGTGTTTCCTCATATTGTTTTTGATAGTCGGAGATGTTTCTCTGATAGGGGAAGTGATAAAAATATTTTAGGTAAGCTTGTTTTTGAATCTAAAACTGACTTCTACCATCTATCAAGTTCATATTTTGTTAAAAATGTCAATAAACTGGTTATCATTTGATAAAATGTCTAGCATTTTGGGTTAAATACTCAATAGGATCTTTCTTTAATTTAATACCACTTTCTTAGATTGTTTACAAAATTTGCCCTTCGTGTACTTATATTGAAGATATTTTCACACCTATAGTTCTCAATTTTCATGTTGAAAGAAAATATGCTTGTTTTACTTCAGTCTATTGATTGTTTCAAGTGGGTTATTGTTGCTATTCAGGTTTGTTTACACTCAATCCAATGTTTTGTAAGTCATAATCTGAATTTATGCTTTAAAAATTATTTCAACTATTTATTTTAGTCTTAATATTCTCTGATATATCTGGTGTTGATCTTTTAGCGTCTTTTTTAATAAATATCTTGATTGCAGGTTTTTTCGGTTCATTCACATTTTGGGTTAGTTCAAAACATTTTATTAAACCTTAGATTCTTTTTAAAAATTAATTTGATGGTTATCACAGTATAAAAAATTGTCCATGTTGTCACATCTATTCGAAATAGTGTGAAAGCTGGAGTGTAAGAGTTACTATAAATAAGTAAGAGTCAAAGAGCCTCTTGGACACAAAAGGTATGAGTAAGTAAGTGCAACTATTATTAAGTAAACAATCAATGTAAAGTAAAGGTAAAAAGTATTCAGACCTGCAAGAATACTGTGGTGTGGTTATAGAAATCTGTATGTTTTGTTGAAAACTGTGTTGTACATCATCAGCCGCTGATTGATTGAGAACTGTTGATTGATTACGATTGGTTAACCTTTGATTTTTTGTTTAGCAATCGGCAGAGAGCACAAATCCAGGTCTTTTGGATTTTGTCATCTTTGGAGTTGACCATGCCCTCTTCCACTACATAATTTTTACAACTAGATCACAGTATTCTTGCCTGAAACCTTTTTATCTTCATTTGTCCAACTGTAAAAGCCTTCACATTCAATGTAACGTAGTTTGATCTGAATTAAAAAACCTATTTTCGATTTGACAAAATTTCTTTTTATGGCCCTAGGTGTAATTGTTGCATGCATTTTTTATGGGTATCATGCCTGTCAGTGAATTATTCATTGAACTTCTTAAAATGGATACTTACGTAGCCCATAAACAGTGCCGCTGTATCTGAAAATGTTGCCTAACCTTGTTGACCGTGCCCTGAATCTTGCTGAACAGTCAGCGGTTTCATATTTGATTACCCAAAATATGTAGTCACTAAACAGTAGTATAATCAATATGAATGCCAGGGACCAACTAAGGGGATAATGAGTCTTTAAAGTGAAAAAACAAGTCTAAAACTTTAAGAGAGACATGTTAAAAAACGGTACTTACGTATTATCCTGTCGACCATTCCGTGACTGTCAAATTCAGCAGCACATCCATTGAAAAGTCAATGGGTTGTTGACCATTTTCGGATTCAGTTTTTTTTGCTTGCTTTTGGTAGGGTTATTTCTTTTTTATATTTTGGGTCCTTGCAAGGACATCATTATTCATTTTTACTTTGCTACACATTAGAACAAAGTATTTCCCTCTATAAATTCCAACCATGAAAATTCCATTTCGTATTTTGGCAGGTAATTTCTTTGTTTTATCATAATTTAATTAACGAATTAGTATGCCAAGAACAAATGACACACAATGTTTTCTATAGAAAATTTCTTGCAAAACTGAAAAGTTTCCAGACACCAGAGCAAGAAGGACTTGGTTAGGTTATGGTTACGACTAGTGTTGGGCAAAATCGATATTTTAGGTATAGAATACTTAAGTATTTGGTATTGATACCTATCCATCACTAGTTATGACTCTTCATCACAAGAATTTGGAGATAAGAAAATGGAAGAGCCGGACCTGGAAAAAGTGCCCGAACTTACGAACCTGGTTCGGGGGAAGCCCCTGCCATCTCCATAGGAGCAATACATAAGGTTTGGGGAAATTCTTTTAGGTTCGGGGGAAGTTTACAACTTTTTCCAGGTCCGGGAAGAGCTGATTAAAACGTTCCTCTCCTTAAGGTCTCTCCCTTTCTTCTTTTTGGGTCTACCAATATCAGTAGTTTTGTTTAGCTAAATTTGTGTTTGTCCAAAAAATTTTTTGTCTTTTCCTTTGAAATTTTTTTGGTCATGTGGGCCCAGAGTTATGCAGAAGTTGTGTCCCACTCTTTGAAATTTTTGCAAAATACCTTCTATCTATACAGCTTGTAAACGTGAATACTGTAGCTTGTTTATTCTTGGAATGTGATTGAGTATTGCAGGATTTTGTATTGCGGGAGGCACATTTTAGGGTTACTCTACCTTTCAAAGAAGATAAGCTATAGAGTATCTTTAAATTTAAGGTCATATTATCCGGTCAACTGTGCTGCTAAATCTGATGATTGTTGAAAGGTAAAAAAAAACAATAACTCTGTAACTTTTAAATAATGTATTTCTTTAATACCTTCTTGGCACGTTTTGTTGTCTTCTCAGAATACTGCTTAACACACACACACATTGTAAAAGTTTTGATTGAAATCAGTGTTGAAATGTTACCTGCTCATACTTTTAATAAGGAAGTTGCATGTGTCAGATTTTCAAAAACGAACAAGTGTTCCGTATGGTTTCTTGTATGGTAAAATGAAATATCTAGTCAATTTTTCAAAAAAATGTACAGGTAATTAAATATTTTAATTTAAAAGTCGAGAAAAAACACGTGACTGAAAACGCTTATTGTTTAAAGATGTCAACAATAGAGATGGAAAATTTCCGGAAATTTTGGGAAGGCGGAAAAAAACAGGAAAAAAACCGGTTTTTTTCCGGAAAAATTGGAAAAGTCGGAAAAATTGACCTTTTTGCTTAGAAAAGAGCGGTTTTTTAATACATATTTTTTAGAAGCTAAATAATCATTCGTTGTATAAAAAATCATTAGTCATTAATTATATATTATAAGTTATTAAATCATTAAAAATTAATTAAAAATAATTCTTCCGAAATAAAAATATGCAGCATTTTACGAGTAATTTTAAAACTTAAAAAAACTACAGTTTTTAGTACTATAAAATAATATATGCAATATAAACATAAAGCATGTGATTGTAATAAATAACAATAATGTAATATTTATCTATTAAACATAAAGTACTTTGATGAATTAATTTGTATACATGATCCAATAACAAATAACAGATGTTTGCTATAATATCTAACATCAATATATACATAATTATTGATTCTAACCTTTTGCACATAATCATTGCAATCATGTTTTCTTAGAAAGATATTAAGAAGTTTTAATTGCATTCTGTCAATTTTAAAAAAATGTTGAAGTCATTATATAAAAAAATTTAAAAATCGTTCACTGTTTTGTTTAAATATTTTTGTAACTTATTTTTTTAAATTTAATTTTCATGATATTAATGTGTTCATTGTTCAATAAAGACTCATACACCATAAATATTTTTTAAGCAACCCCGTAAAAACCTCCAATAATCTCAAACTTTGAAATCTGATCTAAATTTTTTTTTAAATTCAGATGAAGCAGAGAAACTTGAAGAAGTATTAGTAAGTCATTTCATATGCGCTTATGATTGTTAGACAATCTGATTTAATGGTTAAAATATTTTTAAAGTGCTGCATTTTATAATTAATATATAAGAATACCAAATTTAAATTTCTTCTATTCCTAATTGGTATTATTGATATTAATTTGCATTGCATAATTATTTTTGTTTTTAGATAGTAAAATAAATAACACTTGGAGGTTAAAATAATTTATCTTGCAGCTTACTTTTTCCAAATTTGTGTTTTCATGTGAAATATTGAGTATAAAAAATATCAAATGAGAAAAAATTAGAATGTGAATGTAGAAAATTTTTAAATGCATACAAACTTAAAAATTTTCAATTTTTCCCGAGTGGAATCCAACTTTTTTGGGAAAAAAATGCTTATTATATGGTTCAAACTTAATTCTTTATTGTATAAGATTATCATCTAAATAATCTTTTAATTGATATTGGTTATAAAATATATAAAAATCGGTTATAAAATATATACTAAATAAAGTATTTTAAATTAACATTTTCAATTTTTCCCTGAAAGAAATAAACCCTTCGGAAAAAAACTGGAAAAAAACCGTTTTTTTCCCAAAGTTTCCGGTTTTTTTCCGGCCGTTCCCATCTCTAGTCAACAATCATACCATCAACTCCATTGCTTTACAACAATGTTTGTCATATAATGACGTCAACCTACGATAATCCCAGACTCTTGGCGTTTTCGCACGCTTTTAAAAAGTGGAATTTTGTTAATTTTTTTGCAATCAAAAAATTTCTCGATCGGCCTCAAATTTTGGGTAGTTGCTTATTTTTGCAAGAAGAATCGCTTAAAAAAATTTAAAAAATCATGCAACTTCCTCATTATCACAATTATGGTCAATGATTCACTGTTTTGTGACTAATGTGTACATTTTTCAAACTTGTGCTCTGCTCTAAAACATAAGAAATTCGGATGGTCTCTAAACTAAAAGTCCTGAAGATCCTTAAAGGTGGGTGAGGTTTGCTGAACCCCCCTTACGTAATTTGAATTTGTGGATGTCACCTAATGACCTTCTTATACAGGAGTATTATTATTTGAAAATTTTATTAACCCTTACGTGCAGCCATGGGCGCCCATACATAAGGGCAGAGGGGGGCCCGGGCCCCCCCCTGGAATCCGAAAAATTTACATAAAATCTTCATTTAACCATAATACATAATTTTTATTCAACATTCTATTTTATATTTTCTGCTATATCAATACTTTATTATGATTTTAAGCTAATTCAAAAGCAATATGAAAATTTTTCTAACATTTCAGACACTGAAACATTGCCATATCCGCCACCCCAGTAACAAAATATAGGAATCCTGAATTCTACTCATATCATGAAAAATCATGGGTAACAATTCTATTAGGTTGCTGCCCAAAAGTGTTCCAAATAAGTTAAATCTCTACTCTTAAAAGTATAATTTCAAAAATTTTCAAGGGGAGGACCCCCAGACCCCCTCTTTTTAGTATCGACTAGGTATATTGTGAACGAGTAGATTTCTACATTAAGTGTAAAAATATTAAAAACTATAATTAGAAGGTGTTAAAAAATACTACGCACAATACATGAGTGAAACAAACTTCTATAACTTTGAACCAAACCCTCCTCCCCTCGAAACAAAAAAAATGTCTGACTGAAAACCTAAAATTTTTCTTGGGCCCCCCCTTGAGTTTTAACATATGGGCGCCCCTGCGTGCAGCTGTTTAAAAACCCAATTTATTGATTCAGTATAGTACGGAAAGATTAGAGTTAGAGTACTAAAATTCATTATTATTTAATTATTTATGGTTAAGTTCATCTATCTCTGCTAATAGATCAAACGAATTCTGTGGTTGCATGCATCAAAGATCATGAATGGTTCCCAACTTATCTATATTTCAAAATCGTTTAATTGAGGCGCTTGCAATAACTACGAGCTAACTCTGGTAGCTTGACGTCATATTTAACTTGTTGCTGGAAATGCCTCAATTATAGCCTGCATGTTTATAAAATAGTTCCCATGAATTTTTTTTAACAAATTTACCTAAACTTAAAATACAAACATTGAGGTAATCATATCCGTGTTTTTAGGGGGCTCCTCATATTTATTTATAGAAACTTAAAGATAACTTTTAATAGTATTTTTTACAATGAATTGTGGGTATAATTTGAAACTAGTTTGGTTGGAATCATCCTATTTGGCCACTGCCAGGTTTTTTCTGACTAGGATCCTGCTCTACGTTTTTGATAACTGAAGTGTAATTTGCTTCAGCATTAGTATTTTCTGTAAATATTCTTTCAACATTGCACACAAGTAGTCATCAGTTTATTTTGAGTTTCTTTATGGCGTAAATAGTTGCCTCAGACCTTTTTGTAGAAAAGCTTTTCAAAATTGTGTTGTAGTAAACTGTATAATTTCTCAAATATTGTAATTTTTTATAAATTTTTTTTTAAATTCAAGGACTTATTTATCAATTTTCCTGTAGTATTTGAATTCCTCAGTCTCTGCGTCTTTTTCATTTATTATATTTTTTAATAGGTGGATCTCTTAGTTTTTCTGGAAGAGTCTTACTGAATTCATTATGGATGAAGAAACTAAGAAAGTCTTACGGAGACAAATTGACAATGCTCTAAGTCGACAGCTGTGTCCTTATGGATATGATGGTCACTTGCTCGAGTTCCTTGAACCTAAAAGAAAGCATTTGGAAGACATCGTCAAGCGTACTGCTGTGATGGGAGAAAGCAACTCTGTGTTAATCATGGGCCCTCCTGGGAGTGGTAAATCAGCCCTTCTAGACTGTGTCATTCAAGACCTTCTCAAGATTAGTACAGTGAGTGAAAACATGTCTTGTGTCTTTCTAAATGGTTTGATTCACACCAATGACAATTTGGCTTTTGACGATATCACCAAGCAGTTGGATTTGAGACCAGATGCGGACAGGACGTTTGGAAATGCATCGGAAAAATTGAGGACCATACTAACGACCTTTAAGACCAAGGGCAGGGAGAGTCGCTCTGTGCTATTCATCTTGGACAAGTTTGAGCTGTTCTGCACCCACAAGAACCAGAACCTGCTTTATAACCTTTTCAACTGTGTCCAGATGCGTGAAGTGCCCCTCTGCATCATCGGTCTCACCAGCCATCCCGATCAGCTGCAAGCGCTGGAGAACCGTGTCTGCTCTCGGTTCTCCCACCAGAAGATCAGCCTCTTCAACGACCTCTCGTTCGAGGCTTACTGCGACGCTGCCAGGCAGTTCCTCAAGCTGGAAGGCCTGGCGGATCCGCAGTTCCAGAAGCGTTGGAATGCATTCGCCAAACACATCCCCACGCAGCACAAGGCTTTTTTCAGAAGGCAATACACGACCTCCACCTGCTTGCGCAGCCTGAAGCGATTCCTAGTCCAGTGTGTTTGGAAAGTCGGAGACCCTGTCCAGATTGTCGACGCTTTCGAGATGGAAGCGGCCTACTACAGGTTCAACCCCAGGGATGCCACGGCGGCTCTCATCCGGGGCTTGTCCGTCTTGGAGGTGTCGATCCTGTTGGCCCTGGTTCACCTCACCGAGATCTACGACGGCGATCCGGTCAATTTTGAGATCATCTTCAACGAGGTGGCGCGCTTTTTCGACAAGCGGCTTAAGAGGATCGTGGAGAAGCGCGTTGTGATGAAGGCTTTCGAGCACCTGCTGGCATTGGAGCTGGTGAGGAAAATGGCTGGGGACAGTTCCGATTGCATCAGGAGATACATGCCTGTCAGGCTCTTGGTTCCTACTGACGAAGTGCGGGAAGCTGTGAAGAGTTATGTCAAGCTGCCTGCTCCGCTTAGGAACTGGGCCGAGTCCTCCCTCGATGGCTAACTTCTTTTGGAGCAACTGCCTTGTGAAACTTGTTGCCAGTATTCCTTTAACTTCTTATAATTGTGTTATACTATTTTTAAAAAAAATCAAGATCTCAAACTAAAAAACCCTGCGATTTAAACTGTTTATTTAACTCTCAAGTTGAAAAATGTTGCAGAAGTAGCTTTTCGCTATAAATGGATTTTGATGATAGAAGGCAGAATAGTACCAATGCTTACCAATTCTCATATCTTTAATTGTTTGTATTAATATGGGACCTTGTTTTTTTTATTGAAAAATCAACTATGATTATAATAAGTTGTAGAAAATAACCCAGATTTAAATTTTAGTGACTTAAAAATAAGGAATGAAACATATTACTTGATCTGGGGTCTATTGGTCCTTAACTCATTATGTATTTGAAAATTTGAATTTATGTTGGATTCAAAGTAAAAAGTAATAAAGTAATTATGGGTATGCAATTTTATACCAGAAATTTTTTTTATCATAATGAACAGAGCAAATCTTCATACTTATGAAAAAAGTTCTAATTTTTCTGATTGACTTTGGTTTTAGTTCATATAAATGAGGTTGTCTTGTAACTCCGGAAACAACTTTTAGTATTCACTTGAGAAAATTTTTTTAATTATTCTCTATTGCAAAAGATTTTCAAAATTCTGGTTTCTCTTACGAGTCAAACCTAATTCTGCCCAGGGATGCAGAAAACGTTTTTACCTTCAAGATTTCCCCCAATCCATACAAAAATTTCCCCAAAATTTTAAAAAATGATAAAGACCTTCAAAAATTCTGAATTATCATCGGTATCAAAAATCTGTTAAAAGTATAATGACTCAAATCGCCACGCAAATTTTTATTTCTGTACTGAAATTCAATAGTATACTTTTCCACAAAATTTCCCCAAATGGCTAAAATTTCCCCGATCCTAGATCGCCGGATCGGACATATTCTGCATCCCTGTTTTGACTATAATTGCGCTTTTCTGAAGACCTCAACTAGGGTAAACTGAAATTATCCTTTCATAAGAATGTAAACAAAAATCGTGCATGTTCCTCATTGCGATTGAGTATTTAACTTTTCAAATTAATATAGATTGTTGAAACATCATTGTTGCTGATGATGCAATGTAATGTATTACTCTGGTCTTTTTGAGTTATGCATTAATCTTAATCCAAATTTGATGTGATCAACTGAAATGGTTTTACAGAAAACCTCTTCTAAACAGTTATTGCCACTACTTAGTCATATCTGGCTCAACTACTCTGAGGTATTGCCTAATCGGGCAGTACTTAATTGCCTTCTTTTGCGAAAAGAAATTTTATTCACACATCTATTGCTTTTCAGTTTGGAGAACACACTCATTCGGTGTTCTACCGCAAGGGTTTCCAACTTCCAAGTAAACTCGAGGGGCGCTATTGAAAGCAGAAGCCAAGTGGCGGGTCGCAAAATAATGTGGCTCCTTTTTATCCATGATAATTTTTTCATGGGGAGAGTCTTTAATATGGAACTTTTCCGGTGAGAGAGGGACCAAGGTTATATATATATACTCCATTTGTCATCCTCGTGACATGATAAAGGTTAACCTAAGCCTTCATAACCCCTTACTACGCTCAGGGGAATTTTAGGATATACAACCTTCCTCTCAAACTCTGAAATTTTTTTCACCATAAAAACGACGAAACCTACTCCATAATCAAATAGGTAAATAGAAATGTTCGAGGTCCTCCCTTGAAAAATTTGCTAAAAAGTGTTCTGAAGCTACTTTTTGGTGGGCTTCGAAGGCCGCCAGTTGGAAACCCTTGTTCTACCGCTTTCGAACGATTCTCCAAAATTGACTTAGTGCCTTTCTCTTGTAAGCCAACAATGTTATATACTTTCCAAAAACGCCACTTTGTTATAATCCTGCCCCTGTCTGCCCATATTTTTGGTTGTGTTTTTTAAATTTCATTTTTAAATTCTTATAAACTTCTGTTAAGTTACAAATATCATGATGTGAACAAATATATACTAGGGGATAGTAAAAAAAGTTTTTGTGTACAATTACTTTTTTGCATTTTTTTAGAAACCTTGCCTTTCAAATGGTGCTCTTATAATGATCCATGACAGTGGTTGTATGTGTGTCCCAATAATAAGTGAATTCATGTTAATATGATTTTTTAAAAATTAACAGCCACTGCATGATGTGATAAAAAATGCCTAGTGTTGGAAAACATTCCTGTTTTTGTAGCTCTCAAATCTTTTATACTTTTATGCCAAAAATTTAAACTTGCCTTTTTGATACTTTCTGATAGTCATTTGGTAAAGTTTCTACATTTGTGTCTTGTTGTTTATTTAGACTAAATTTATGCGAGTCCTTTTAGTTTCTTGATTGTCAAAGCTGACTCTTGTGCCATTTAAAATAGTCAGTGGCGGCTCGAAGCTAAAATTATAAGGGGTGCTGCTCCGGCGGTACCAAGTTGGCAACGTATTTTAAGCGTATAATGCCAAATAAATCAAGTGTTTGGAAAGTGTTTAAGTATAGCCTTAATCAGATTTGAGTACAAAGTATTAATAAATCTGATTCTGTCTTTAAATTTTAAAATTCAGTGAAAGAATACTAACAAGAAAATAAAAAGATCATAGAGCAAACTCATACATTTACTCAATTCATATTTTTACACTAAAATATCACTATATTAATTTAAAATTGAAATCAGACAAGTAAATAGCATTATGGTAGAAAAACAAAATCACATTTACAAAACAAAAACGTCGAAAAAAAAATCAAATAGAAAAGATGGGAACAATATAAAATTTCAATTTCACACTTAAATAATATTCTAAAACCTGTTATTAATTACCTATAATTAGCTGTTAGCTGATCATTACATCTTGCAAAGATTAAGTTGATTTCATTATAGTACTATCTCCTAGAAAATGTAACTAATATCTACATTGCGAATTTAAATTGTTCGGTATAAAAAGAAATAAAAACGTGACTACAAAAAAGTAAACAAAAATCTTTAAGCCCAAACAGGCAGAAAGATTATGTGTCTCTCTGTTGAAAAGAAAATAGCGATAAATTAAAAATTATAACTGTGGTGAAAAGCTTAAAAGCCAATGTGATTTATTAGTAGTAGAAATCATTTATTTTTCTTCTTCCTCACAGCTCTCTCAATAGAAAAAGCTATCATTATTTTGGTCGGGGCTGCTGAAAAGCAGCCCCTTATCTCCTAACAGATTCGCATGCTAAATTCTTGATATTTTGATTTGATATGATAGAGCTAGGGTTTTAAACCACGATTGGTATATCTGCGGGGGCTGATCGACCCGGAAATAAATCTGTTGGCGAGAGACGGCATAGCAGAGAATTATTAATTGAAAAAAGGATTATAAAGGACAAAGATTAAAGGGGTAAATAGATAATTTTTTAAATATTGTAAAGCAAATCAAAATTGGAATTTCGAGAAATTTTGGTTGGGGGTGCTGCAGCCTTGCAGCCCCTATGGACGAGCCGCCACTGAAAATAGTACTAACCTCTCAACCCAGTGTTTAAATAAATTTTTTTATTTCTTGCTCATGGGTCTTGGAAATTTATGCTTAGGGCACTTTTTATTGTGTAAATATTGGCTGGCATCAAAATTTTGGTATGTAAAAATACTTTTTTTTTAGATTTAATAGTTAATTTTTATTTGCCGTGTTCTCTTGAAACATTGTAATAATTTTTTTAGAAAAGTATTTTAAAAAAAGTGTGTACATATACATGTTAAAAAGGCCTCTCATCTACATAGTGACCTTTTAGTAAAATGCTACGTATAAACACTTGCGTTACTACATATTAACAGCTTTGGCAATTTAAATTATTGATGCTCATAGTGATGAAACTTGGTGAAAAAAATTGTTTTTTAATAAAAATGCCAACTATTTTTCTACACCTACCTTCAGCTATTTTACTACCATACTTATTCCATCTAAACTTTATATTTCTGGTTAAAACAAATAATTTGTACAGTTACTAATTTATATTTTAACTTCTAACTGTGATATTTCCTGTTATGTGATAGTTACTATTTAGATCTGTGATGTCCTTGTTAAATGATCTTACATTTTAATTAATTCTCCTTTAGGTTTTTTAATTGTTAACTTGTATTTAAGCGTGTAAAGTTTTCTCCTCAGTAACATGTATAGTGATTAATGTAAAAACATTTAAAATTTAATATTTTTTGTTCTTCAGTATTATTGATAATGAGTCATTCATGTTAAGAGGTAAAGAAGATTCTGAGTGTTGAACAAGGTTTAAAATTGGGTTTCAAGAAGATGAACCTTTTGAAACCAACAGAGCGACTAGAATAGACTATAGAACAAAGAGGGGTGGATTTCAAACTATAAAGTTACACTTTCTTAAATTTCACTTCACTTTCTGTGATTTGTTATTTTCTATTTTCTGTTAATACTGTTAATCCAAAATTTGGGGTCTTTACAGATAATATTTGTTAATTTAATTTATGGTAAGCTATGGTTCCTAATTGCACCAATAATTTCTAAACCTGAAATTTATTGTCCTTAATAAAAAATTAGCTATCATTATTTCTTCTCTAGCTATCATAAAGTCACTATGTTAACATGTTCTGCCAGTACTTTGTGTATTTTATGTGGTTATCTGTGGTGGTTTGTTAGTTTCTTCTAAACTAATATTTATATTGCGAAAAATTCTTGTGCAAATATTGATAACATCAATTAAAAAACGTTTATTTTACACAAAATTTATTAATTGTGTAAAATAAACGTTGTTTTTTAATTGATAATATTTATGTTTAGAAATCACATATAATGCCATAAAAATATTATTTGTATAAGTTTGAAAAAGTATGTGAAACATTATTGTGAAGAACCATGGGGCCCTTGTTTTTGTTTGATTCTCATTATATCCGAATAGTTTTTTCTTGTGTCTCTGTAATCTTTGATTTCGTAATGAATTTAAACCAGAATAAAAAGGATGTGGAGTGAATTAGTATTTATCTTACTTCAAAATCTATATATTTTAAGAATTTTTAGTTAAAGGGGTTTTGGAAAAATTTAAAACTTTTTCCAGTTCCAGCTAATAATTTTGAAAGACATATCTAATTTGATTTTAGCTAACTATCCAACACACTGCTTATTGTTATCATTAATTTAATTTTAATTTAACAATGTAGTATACAAGTATTATAATAAACACCCTTTTAAAATATTATTTAATATTTTAATAATAAATTCTTTAAAGAATTTAAAGTGGCTGTCTTATGCTTGTATTTTGGATTGGTGTGGCTGTGGAGATAAAAATATATCATAAAAAGTATAAAAAAATTATAAATTTTAAAAAATGTGAATTTAATAAATTATTAATAGCTTATTTTATTTCTCATGTTAATCCTTAGTTAAATTCAGAAAACAAGTTATTAAGCACTTATTTATTACTATAGTTTAAAATAGAAACCATATCTAAGTAATTTCTAAAGATAAATAAAGATTTAAGTATTGTCGTTTTAAAATTATTTTAGAAAGTAAAATATTCATTAAAAGCAGTTATACAGCACTTCTAAAAGTTAGAGATCAAACATAAGAAGTTATAGAAACTATCGTTGACCTGCTTGGTTAAAATTTGCGTTTTCACGGAAAAGGGGCTGTTAAACGAATTAAGAATCTAACTAATGAGATTCCTAACAGCAACAACGAGCTAAATCCAATGGTTTTTAGAGTTCCAGATACATTTTATAGATTTTAATAATACATCTAATTTTCATTTCACAAAAAATGAGATGGAGGTATATAGCATTTTACTTTAATGAATAAACTTTACCAAAAGATATACAAAATGCAAGAGTGAAATTTCTTAAATAAATTAAGATTACCTTTTCCCCAATTAGTTTTAGCTCTTTAAGATGTCCGTCTATCAAATAAAACAACTTTAATTTAATGTTCAAATTTTTTCTTATCCTTTTCGAATGTTTACACGTATTGAGTGTGATTTTTCTAAATTAAGTCTTTAAATATAGGGGAGAGTGAGGCACCTTGGGACACTTTTTATTAAAATATTTTTCTAATTTTTTTAAGCAATGGTATTTAATCAAACACAGCTAATATAGTAGGTAAATATAGTCCTTTGCGCATGCAATAAAACAATTCCCAACCAAATATATCTCTAGGAATTCATAATTAATTTAAAAAGCCTCATTTAATGTCCCAAGGTGCCCCACCAACCTAGGGACACTTTCAATAATAGCACAAAAATTATTTTTTTAATTTGAAAAATACAAAAATATAAATAATGAAAAATATATGTTTAATAATCATAAATTAGACATTTAACTTATTTATGATTCCGAATTTTCTCAGATTTCATCATTTTTGCCATGGCATAAATCGCAGATTTTTTTGCTTACTTCTATAAAATTTTTTGCGTTAATTTCTAAATTACAAACTTTTTTATTCTTAAATTGTTTAATTTTTTAATAAAAGCAATTTTTTATCACCTCTTTACCAAGAGGTTTGGGGTATCTTTTAACATGTCCCAAGGTGACCCACCTTGACGCTTTGGAATTTTCTTTTTCTTTTCAAAATATTAATGGATGCACTTACTTCACTCTGAATAAAATTGTAATGACATAAACATATCTATTTTATTTTAAAAATGCTTTTGAAACTACGAGTGATTGTAACTCTGCACCACAAAAAGCAAGAAAGGTTAAACAAATAATTATCTAAGTGCACCAAAAATTCCAAAACGCGTTGAGGAGTAGATTTTAGTCAAATTTATTAGTACCTACAAGCACGAGTTCATATCTATAAAATTGCGTCTGAAAAATCGAGTGTCCCCAAGGTGCCCCCCTATATATATTTCTCCATTTTATAACTGCAACAGTATTAAAAAATTTCATACTGATATATTCATATACTAATTTAAAAAGTATATGAGTATTCATATACTAATTTAAAAAGTGATTAATTGGGCATTATTAATAATGCCCGGGCATTGTGATAAATACAACGAAATTTATGAATGAAATTTATCACTTTGCCCGCTTCCACTCTGGGCATTATTAATAATGCCCAATTAATCACTTTGCCCGTAACATATATACTCATTTACTCTTATATACTCATTAAAAAAATTGGAAGTTTATCTGAAAAAGAAAGATTCATCTCAAAACATTACTTTATATTAGCCTATTTCGGTTGATTTATAATACGCTTGGCAGTTTTTATTGTAGATAAATGGAATTATACCTCCATCTGCTACTTTTAGAGCTTTCTTTTAATTTCTCAATAAGTTACTCAAGTTAATTTTCTTTTAGTTGATATTTTGTTTTTCAGTAATTTGATGGAAATACTTCTATTTAATACTGTCTCAGAATCTTTTTCACTACTATTCATTTTTTGAAGGTTTCGGCTGTTTAAAAAATAAATTCCTAGAATTATTTTTGTAATTTCTAATATAAGTGAAAACCATTGAAAAAAACTTTAATGGCAGTTTTTCTTAGGTTAAAAGTTACTTTATACTAGTAGACTCTTGCGTACCAAATCAAGACCCTCTATATAGAGGGTCTTGACCAAATACTGTTGATGTGTTAATCTGCGGAAACGTCTTAAGCCCAGGCAACGAAAAGGTAGAGGGAAATTCTAGGGTCACAATTTTTGACTTCAAAACTTTGTTTGGACTACTTAGGAGGTGAACATATCAAAAGTCCCCGCCCCTAGCCCTTAAGCCGGAGGGAGGAGGGGTGTTCGAAAGTCTCATTTTTCAGTTTTTGGCTTATTACTCTTACAAAGTGCATCCCCACGAAAAAGTTTCAATTATCTCTTTTAAAGAAGATAAAATTTGCAAAAATTTAAGACCATTCCCAGGTTTATACGTCCATTTGATCCCGAGTTATATCTCCTCGAAAATGGGGGAAAATTCGAACATTTGAGTTAAAGTCGTCTTTAAAGCAATTTATTGGCTATATTACCCATCTAAGAGGAAAGAAAAGGCTTTAAACTTATAATGCACTTATTTAGCTTTCATTTATGCCCTGAACCAAGTCTGTGAGATCAATAGTTCTCACGCTATCTTGAAAAAACAAACATTCGGAAAATGAGATTTTCCCAGTATAGTCCAGACAAATTGTATTTATTTTGGTCAAAATTTGGGGTGGAAGATAATTTTCGCTTTCTGTATGTTTTTGGGGGTGCTGAATCCGAATCTGAGGTTTCCAAACAAAATTTCGTGACGGAACATGGTGAAAATTCGAAAAAACGACAAAATTCACCCTTTTTATTCGCTTTCTGCCCGTAGAACATAACCCTTACGATTCTAAGTAAAACAGATAGTATAAAAATAAATAAAAAACAAGCAACATAAAAGTCAATTACAACTTTTCTCTCAGATGAAGGGTTCAGACGCTAGAGAACGCTGAATATTGGGACGTTTTTGTTCGAATAGCGGAAAAACCAAAAAACGTTACTCCTATCACAGAAAAGCGGTCTGTTTTGGAACAGGATACTATAAGACCTTCTTTAATTATATGCTAAGTACATGAAATCAAACTTCTGCATACTTAAATTACATAAAATTAAATTTTATGTACCAATTTTTATTATTCATGTGTACATATTATTGATGAGCATATGCTATAACAATGGCATACTGCAAAAATATTTGAATTTCGTTATTGCTTGTATTTTATTGTTAAGCTTAATTAATTAATTAATTTACATATAAGAATGCAGAAGTTTCATTTCATGTACCTAACATATAAGTAAATCAGTTCTGTTCCATCCTGTCCAAAACAGACCTTTTTTCGGTGATAGGAGTGACGTTTTTTGGTTTTTCCGCTATTCGAACAAAAACGTCCCAATATTCAGCGTTCTCTAGCGTCTGAACCCTTCATCTGAGAGAAAAGTTGTAATTGACTTTTTTGTTGCTTGTTTTTTCTTCTTTATTTTTATACTATCTGTTTTACTTAGAATCGTAAGGGTTATGTTCTACGGGCAGAAAGCGAATAAAAAGGGTGAATTTTGTCGTTTTTTCGAATTTTCACCATGTTCCGTCACTAAATTTTGTTCGGAAACCTCAGATTCGGATTCAGCACCCCCAAAAACATACAGAAAGCGAAAATTATCTTCCACCCAAAATTTTGACCAAAATAAATACAATTTGTCTGGACTATACTGGGAAAATCTCATTTTCCGAATGTTTGTTTTATCAAGATAGCGTGAGAACTATTGATCTCACAGACTTGGTTCAGGGCATAAATGAAAGCTAAATAAGTGCATTATAAGTTTAAAGCCTTTTCTTTCCTCTTAGATGGGTAATATAGCCAATAAATTGCTTTAAAGACGACTTTAACTCAAATGTTCGAATTTTCCCCCATTTTTGAGGAGATATAACTCGGGATCAAATGGACGTATAAACCTGGGAATGGTCTTAAATTTTTGCAAATTTTATCTTCTTTAAAAGAGATAGTTGAAACTTTTTCGTGGGGATGCATTTTGTAAGAGTTAACTAGTCCAAACAAAGTTATGAAGTCAAAAATTGTGACCCTAGAATTTCCCTCTATACCTTTTTTTGAGCATTCGTTGCCTGGACTACTTATAACAAAATTTTTTTATAAAGCAAAAATGTATAATAATTTTCATATAATTAATATGGTTTTTAGGATTTCAATAATAAATATGATATAGTTAATGTAATTTTATTTATTTATTACACATATAAGGTTACATAGAAATATAAAAGACAAAGATATCAATCGGCCGCCATTGTGGGGAGAACTCACTACTAGTGACGATAAGCAAGACTATCCAGACTAGTAGTGAGTTCTCCCCACAATGGCGGCCGATTGAGCGTGTTGTCGCTACTTAAGGTAGAGGATCCAGGGCTTTAAAATAAACAACTCATAAAAAATAAATACAATCAGGTGTGGCAAGCAGGGTGTCTTTTAAAATATATAACAATTTCAGTACATCAAATATATAAATAAATAAATGAATAATAAACAATATGGTGATAAGATGCTGTAGAGATTTTAAATACTGCTAAAGAAAAAACTGTTCCACTGTATCGATTGAAAATAAATATTCTTTAAGTTTCTTTTTAAATATGTATTGAGACTGGCAGTTTGAAGTTCATATGGCAAGGAATTATATAATTTCGGTGCTAAAAATGAAAAGCTTTTATAGAAGATAGATTTTTTTGGCATTGGGATGTTATAAATTTCGTTGATTCTTCTTGGGTTGATGTTGTGACGTTTTTTACATAGATTTGGATTGCAGTATAAATTAAGACATATTTTATAAAAGAAAAGATGGCGAATAGGGAGAATATTTAATAACTGAAAATGAGGTAGGTGAACTGTATGCTGGTAGTTTAATATTAGTTTTATAAATCTTTTCTGAAGTTTATCAATTCTTTTTAGAGTAACGTAATAGTCTCCTCCCCATACAATCAAGCCATAGTTTATTTGTGAATGGATCCAAGAGTAGTATATATTAATTAAGAATTTACTGCTTACTTTTTGTTTTAAATAATAGAAATTTAGCATTATGAATCTTAACTTATCTGAAATTGATTTAGTATGACTTTTCCATTTCAAGTCAGAGTCGATATGTGAATACCTAAATATTTAATTGAAGAAACTTTTTCAATAGTTTTACAGCTACATGTATGATGGTTACAATTTTTATCATGATACACTAAAGATAGATTATCTGATGAATTTTGCTTTAGGTTAAAAATCATGTACTTTGTCTTATCAATATTTAAATCTAAACAATTATCGGCAAACCAATTTCGAATCCTCTCAAGATCTTCAAGCATCTTTAAGTTTAATTCATTAACTGAATCTCCGGAATACAGTAGCACAGTATCATCAGCGAAGCTTATCAATCTACCATGTAAATTCAAGGTAGACAGGTCATTTATAAAGATTAGAAACAATAAGGGACCTAATTTAAAATTAAATATGATAAATTAAGTTATTAACTTTTAGAGAAGTATTTTTATTCCTCTTTTATATAATTAAAGGATCACTCCTTTATGAATTTGAGGAAAAAATGTACATATAACTTATTTAAATATGTTCGTTTCTATAGGCTTGAAGGATCATCACTACTCAATTTTTTATTAGATGTATTTATTTTAAAATGAGCATATAATTAAACGGGCTACTTTCTATTACTTCCTAAAATATTCTTTGAAGTACTAATCTAATCACACTTTATAAGACTCACAAGGTTTCTAAGCCCCTCGATTCAATCAGAACCTAAATTAGGTTGAGTAATTTAAGAATAAAAAATATCACACGAGCGTTTTATCTCGCTCGAAATTACCCTTTTAAACCCCATTTTTAACCGTGGCATAATTCATTACCGAAGTTATATGTTTAATTCACTTCGCCTCAAGTATTCCTAACTCTCGCCCGTTCGCTGGAGCAAACGATCCGCAAAAGGTCGGTTTCAGTTTTCTACACATCCTCCAACGCATTTGTCGTTTGCTAAATGGTTAATCGTCGAAATGTGTCTCCCCTCCCCCTTTCCACTAATGCAGTTGAGGGGGTTCGCGAAACACGGAACCTTCTTCATTAAAACCAACTACTAGTTGTTCCACTCAATCCGATATTTGAAATGTGATCACATCCGTTGCTATGACAACGGAACGGGACGAAAAACAGGAGAGCAGAAAATATCCAAGAGGGGGATAAAAGTAGTCGCAAAGGATAGGCTGGCATCATTCGGTTTATCTTTCTTATACTTGTATGTATCGAATAAAAACCTGGGCAAAGAAGTATTGATTTTTAGATTTCTCTTTGCAAAATATTTTTTGAGAAGACTCCAGCTATTCAATTCCGCTTCAATACGTTTTATTCATGTCATTTTTGTTGTTGTCTTTATCCGAAAGAGAGCCAATAAAATAATGGTCATCGGAAGGATTTATTGGACGGTAAAAAGAGCTTGTTTTATTCTTTTTGTAATTAATTTCTTCTGAGGTATATTGTTTCTAACTTATTTTTTTATTCAGGGGTTGTTTTTTCTTCTCAAGAGTCAGGTAGAACAAAAGATGTTTTGTCTCATTGTCTTTTTTTTTATAATTTTTCTGAATTCTGATTGGAAAACTTTTAACGAGACTGAAATGATGATTAAATTTAAACAAGGAAGCCCTTAGGTTTTACTAGAATTAATGAGACGTTATTTTTCATCTGATGAAATTAAGTGTAAAATTTTAATATACACTGTATTTGATAAAAGTATGCTCATTAAAAAGTTTTGACATAATATTATCTGACTGCACTACGTTTAAAATTCTAATATTTTGATTTATAAAACTTGAAATAATGTTCATTAAAATGTTTATTTTAAACTTGGTGGTAGGTTTTACTGTAACTTGCTTCATTAAAAACATTTGATGTAAGTATTTATGTTAAGAGGCAGATTTTATAAGGAGCGGGCAGGTCACTATAGTGACCATTTTTGATTTTGATGAAATTTTTATGATGGATACTTCTAATGATTTTAGAATACCCCTATTTTTTCTTTTTTCCGAAAAAAAAATTTTTCGGCCTACAAAAATTCTCAAAGTTGGTCGCGACCCGGTATTTTTTTCGAATCGACATATCTTTGTACAACATTTTCTCAGTGCATTGAGGGTCAACCAAAGTAATTCTTGCGGTAACAACATGTCCTTAGATAGCTTAATCAAATTCTTTTGTGAATTTCATGGTTCACCTTCCCTGCAAACTGGAAGGGTTCGCCAAACTTTGTCGAAAAAAATGAAAAAATGCCAAATTCGAGCCTTTATTGACCCCAGCATTGAGGGTCAATCACAGTTTTGAGGGTTAAAGTGTGTAGTACTGCTCAGTATTAACTTAATCCGCCCATTGGTTGTATGGTTAACCCTCATGGCAGCAGAAAAATGGCTACTTTCGTAGCTATCAAAACAAAAAGAGGTCCTTTTGGTGACCCCGTATTTCAGAGCATTGAGGGTCAATCAATAATTCGAAATATACGTTTCTTAGTACAATACCTCTACTTTAAGAATCAGTTGACAAACCTATGGCGTCTCGATCTGTGATCACGTGAGATTGATTTTTGTAACTTAAAAAATGGAAAAAGGTCATTTTGGGGACCCTGTATTTCAGAGCATTGAGGGTCAATGACGAACTGGAAATATGCATTTCGTAGTATGAGACCTACCCTTTAAGAAACAATTGACAGAATTATGGAGTCTTGACCTGCGATCACGTGAGATTTATTTTTGTGACTACAAAAACGGAAAAAAGGTAATTTTTGGGACCCTGTATTTCAGAGCATTGAGGGTCAATGACGAACTGGAAATATGCATTTCGTAGTATGAGACCTACCCTTTAAGAAACAATTGACAGAATTATGGAGTCTTGACCTACGACCACGTGAGATTTATTTTTGTGACTACAAAAACGGAAAAAAGGTAATTTTTGGGATCCTGTATTTCAGAAATACTGAATTCATTACCGAAATACTGAAATAAAATAAAAATATAAATGAACCTTAGATTTGCAGATGATAAAAGAAAAAGTTACAGTAGAGCAATGGTTCCCAACCTTTTTCCGTCTGTGGCCCAGCTAAGCCTTATTATATTAGCAGTATTTCGGTATTGGAGCTGTTGGGGAAATCAAAAAGATAATTTCAAAGATTAAAGAAGATGAAATACCTTGGGAGAAATAACCTTTTTTGTGATTATATTTGTTAAAACTTATTCTTTGAAATATTTTACTGTTTTATATGTTCAAGGCTAATGTTTTTCAAATTGTCTTAAATCACTGCTCAAATAAAAATTTAATCTCATTATATGGTTTATTTTTTAGGGGTCTTTCCTTTGGAAGACCAAATGTAATTTGAAAATAATTTTTGAAAATAACCTACAAAGCTGTTCGCTATGTAGCAAAGTAAGTCTTAGGCGTGCCAGCTGGGCAAAATACCAAAGTTCTGTCAATTGTCTCTTAAAAGGGTAGGTCTCATACTACGAAATGCATATTTCCAGTTCGTCATTGACCCTCAATGCTCTGAAATACAGGGTCCCAAAAATTACCTTTTTTCCGTTTTTGTAGTCACAAAAATAAATCTCACGTGATCGCAGGTCAAGACTCCATAATTCTGTCAATTGTTTCTTAAAGGGTAGGTCTCATACTACGAAATGCATATTTCCAGTTCTTCATTGACCCTCAATGCTCTGAAATACAGGGTCCCCAAAATGACCTTTTTTCCATTTTTTAAGTTACAAAAATCAATCTCACGTGATCACAGATCGAGACGCCATAGGTTTGTCAACTGATTCTTAAAGTAGAGGTATTGTAATAAGAAACGTATATTTCGAATTATTGATTGACCCTCAATGCTCTGAAATACGGGGTCACCAACATGACCTCTTTTTGTTTTGATAGCTACGAAAGTAGCCATTTTTCTGCTGCCATGAGGGTTAACCATACAACCAATGGGCTGATTAAGTTAATACTGAGCAGTACTACACACTTTAACCCTCAAAACTGTGATTGACCCTCAATGCTGGGGTCAATAAAGGCTCGAATTTGGCATTTTTTCATTTTTTTCGACAAAGTTTGGCGAACCCTTCCAGTTTGCAGGGAAGGTGAACCATGAAATTCACAAAAGAATTTGATTAAGCTATCTAAGGACATGTTGTTACCGCAAGAATTACTTTGGTTGACCCTCAATGCACTGAGAAAATGTTGTACAAAGATATGTCGATTCCAAAAAAATACCGGGTCGCGACCAACTTTGGGAATTTTTGTAGGCCGAAAAAATTTTTTTTCGGGAAAAAGAAAAAATAGGGGTATTCTAAAATCATTAGAAGTATCCATCATAAAAATTTCATCAAAATCAAAAATGGTCACAATAATGACCCCCGCATTTCTGCCCGCTCCTTATAAAATCTGCCTCTTAATAATATTTATAGTCATTGTTTTTTAATGTTAATTTAATGGTAGAATAAGATAAATGTTTGCTGTTAAAGCGTTTAAAACCTTTTTCAGTTTGAATTAGTCACATTATAATTAAAGCAAAATATATAAATCTTTTGAATTGAAAGTATCCTAATCATTTTTGGAAGCTTTTAATAAAGATAAATAAACTGTTTTCATTATGCATATTTATAATGATATTTATTGTTATGGGTTGTAAGAAATTAGTTCATAACTTTTTTGTAAATGTATTTTATGGGGAAAATACCACATATTTTAAGTTTCGTAAAGAATATACTGATTCTATATTGAAGGTCTCAATTGAACCCCCCTGGGTTTTATCAGCTGAACAATAAAGATTTTTCATTTTAAATTTATTATATTTCCCCCGACAATTTTTATAATAGAATAAGATGGAAAAATAATTTTAACAATTTTAAAACTTTTTACGCATTTTAAAACAAATAATCAGCAAGCTAATAAAGTAACAAACATAATGTTTAATTTTCATACCGCTGCCACACCAAAATATATAACTTCCTCCACCGCATTTCCCTTTTTCGCACCACCGCGGGTGTTCGTGACCTGAAACGCAATCCGTCATTTTCCCAAAACTTTCCCCGAAAATAAAAGAAAAGACCCGACTTACTGCAAAGAGAGGGGGGAGCGAAGTTTTCCACCCGGACGAGTAATTAAATATTCAACTCGTATCCGATTTTTAACGCATCTCCCCTTCCTCTCCCCACAAAGCCGAATAAAATAATTTTGGAATGATCGACGCGCAGTGTTTTAATACGATTATCTTTAATTATGTGAGGCCAGCTTAGCTCTTTGCTACTTAGACAGAATATAATTAGTCCGTCGGAGAATGCATAATGCTCCCTTGATTATCGATTTAATACCGCGGTACTACTCAACTCTTCTCTGCTGTGTTTATTGCGCGTCATCGTTTGCGCCCAGCGGCAGACAGTTTTCAAAAGTTGGTCGGGGTTAAATTAAACCCGAGAGTTTCGTGTGTTTACTTTTTGAGCTCGAGCGCAGATGGAGGGGAGAAGGTTCTTTTCATTCGGGCGTGCGAATCCGAGCACAAATATTGACTTTAATATTTATCCTGATGAAATTAAGGATCTCTGTGTTCATTATGTGAACTCGTATTGAATATTCGTTCGTACACGGGAGTTTCCTTTCATTAAGCACTAATTTTAAAGCCAATTAGCGTCTGGTGATATTCATCAACATTTGCCAATCATTAGAATTTCGGAGGGGTGTTTTAGGATCTGGTTAGAATACACTAATTTTGAACTTTGTGTAATAAATCATTTAAGATAGTGTCTTGTTGGTTTTAGTTTTGTGTCAGTAGGATAGGAAATTAATTTTACGAGAAGAGAATTAGCTTAGTTTTGAACTTCGCGCAAGTTTTCTGTTTCGTACCAGGATAGCAGATAGCAGGGGTATCGTATTTTGGGATATTGTTATCTTTGTCATCTTATATTCATCTTTGGGATCTTATCTTAAAAGAAGATTTAGTTTATAATTTGACTTTAAATATGGTATACAATTTTTTTGCAGCTTTTAACCAATTGGGAACCTTTATGAAAATCCCTGATTATTTCCACTCCACTAACCCACCTAATAACATTGTTGGATTTGTGCCATAGTTTATGTTATAAAATTACAAGAATATGTAGTTCACGTCAAACCAATCCTCATCTCACTTTTCATTAGTAGAACGAAATAATTTAATGACTCGCTTTCTTTACTTTTAGAGTTTTAACCAATCACTGTAGGAATGAGGAATGAATCAACGAAGACTACAGTAACTTTTCATAGAATTACCTTTTTCACCTTAACATTTATATGAGTGTGATAATACCATTGTAGTAAATGAGGAAAATCCTTGTAATTTTAAATAGTTTTAAGGGTTAATACAAAAAAAACTTGAATGAAATAATTTGCAAACCCATAAAAATGAACAAAGAGCACCATATAAGGCTTAACTGCTCGCTTCCATCAAATATTCGATACCACGTATGTAACGAGTGGACAGATTCTCTATCCATCCAAATTGCCAGGATAAGAATGTGTAAGCGTGATATTTTATTGCCTCCAAGCAAGGGTGGGCAAGCAATCAATTTATTTGGCCGTGGAAGCTCCATCAGATTATGGAGCTGAAGTATTTATGGTGGATATATCCAGCCATAGGTTATCGGCACTTTCTCTACCAAACGGGGGAGAAAGTATTGTTTTTCTTGGGGAGGAACATTCTAGAAGGTCCACTCTTTCGTCTGGCTCACTTGTAGCTTGTTTATTCCTTTTGTTTTGTATCCGAGGTAATTTGCTATCCAATTCTTGAGAGAGATGCCAAAACATAAAGAACATGTAAGACGTTCGTTACATAAAAGGTCGAATCATATAGTGCACGAAAAAGATAATCATACAACATGTTTAATTATCTACGTCCTATTTAAGTGCAATATTAAGAAATGCATAAATTATCTGATGTTTTCTTCTACTTTGTCTTTTGGCAGCTCTACTATGGTAATAATATTAAAAATTGATAAAAAGAATTCGTCATGGTTCATAATAACTTTTGCTTTCTAAAAATACAAAATGGAAACTTTTGGTAATTAGTAGGTAGTTTTATATTAATTAAATTAATTAATATTATTGAAAAAATGGATAAAATCATTTCCTCAATCATCCCGTTTTAATATACTCCATACAACAAAACAAACTTTTCATGCTTAAAGTTTTTTTGAATAAATTCCTACAATCAATCAAAACATGAAATTTGATATTCAAAATTGTAAAACTATAGGTAGAAATTTAATTTAGTTTAAGTTAAGGAATATAAAAACACTTCCTTCATTACTCGTAAAACAATTACTAAAATCTGCGAATCTTAAAATCTTAATCTAGTTTAAATAATTGCTACAACTATGCACTCTGAATTAATTTAAATACTAAGGGATAGATAAAATCATTTTGCTTTTGTGGAATATTTCGATACATTCTTTTTCATCAAACACTCTGTGAAACATACTATTTTAAAATTTTTTAGTCAAAGCTATATGGAACCGGTACTTTAAAGTTCATGCTTATCTGGTTGACTACCAATGCATGAAACTGAGATATAACAACAAAAATAATAATTTAATAATAATAATTAAAAATAATAGAGCTGCCGCTAGATCTAAAAGACCTAGGAAACAACAATAAAATAATTTGTAATTCAAAACTAATTTTCCAAGAACAATACTGAGTTTATTGCTTTTAACTCAATGATTAAAAAACGTTTTAGTTTTGGAAAAAGTTTGTTGTGGTATGGAAAACAGTTCTAATGTAAAATGAAAAACCAGTTTTCCAAAATGTTTATAACACGTCATTTATAACTTTGCTAGTAAACCAGTAATTAAAATAATCTAAACCGAGTTTATTTCGTTACTTAATGACAAGAATAATGCGCCTTAAATCTACTTTTTGACAACTTCCATTATAAAAAATTCCTTAATGATTTCCTTCTTTTATCATGTCACCCCAAACCAACTTTTTACTACGAATTTAGAATAAATTGCTTTTCAATGGGAAAATGTTTTTTTTCTCCGATTCCCAAACCTACAATTAAATGAAGCTTATGTGTTTGTAGTCGATACTAATTTATATCCACAGAGCAGACGACTTTTCATTATACGTGAGAAATAATTCTTTTGTCGCAGAATGGCAACGTAATTATATGGTTTCAGAGCTCAAATCGCCTACATACGCACCAACAGAGTTCAATTATTCAAAATGACCTCGGAGAGGAAGTATTGCTGTCTTTTAAAACTTTGAATGACGGTCTTTTCACAGCGATGTGCAATTACAACACAAAAGATACAATGGCGCCGCTTCAAAACTAATTTTCGAGAAATAAAAAATGCCGTTTATTGCTTTTAACCTGGGAGTACTCCGCTAAAGTCATTGTGTTTGATTCGATCCTATTCAGTGTGCCCGCTTATTTTATTTAGATGGTAGACTTTATTGCGTTTTGGACTAAATTCATCTCGTCAATAAATGTTTTTCAAACGAAAATGGTTTTTTGTAGAATGTCTGATTTAATTAAGTTTGTTTCTTTTGTAATTGTATTTTTGAACATTAGTTATAAGCATATTATACTTTTAGAAGTAAATATGTTAAAGGAGAAATATCGTGAAAATAGATTAACTGTATCTTTCTTATTCGATTTTTAATTCTGTCGCTAATTTTTCCTCTTACTAAAAATGATAAAAAACTTCAACAAAATTAATACACTTAAAAAAAGTAAACAACAGTTTTTAAGCGATTTTTTTGGATTGAAAACTGAAAAAATATTATCCTATTAAGTATTCAATTTTAAAAAAATTGAATAATTGGTACCATGTCTGTTATTACTTTTTGATTAAAATTTTCCCCACGTAATTATTTTTTTGAATGAAAACATATATTTAAATACGAGAGAAAACTATCTAAGCTTTTTCTGTGAATTTGATTGCTGAAACCCTAAAAAAAACCCTGAAATTATGTAAAGTATACCAATGGTTAAATTTTTATAACACTAGGGAGCTACCGCCCCCTGCTCGCTATCGCTCGCCAACCCCCGTTAACTGCTGACGCAGACACGTTTGAACCGCTTCGCAATTCCTCACAAAACCCTGCTCACTCCTCTTACTCACTTTATAAAACATTCTTGAAACAGGGTTAGTACTTCTCCGGGATATTCTTTCGAAAATGGTGGATATACATTCAGTAGCGGAAATTTAACAGTTCCTTTATGGTAACATTAATTGGCGGGTCGCCTTATAATTCCAAGAAAATTAACAACAGAGCAATGTAACATTCCTTTAATGTTTTTTTCACAGATCCATTAAGAAGCACTGAAACATCTCAGGAATAAATTTAACGTTCTTAAAATTTGTAACTATTTTCATCGATTGTCTGTGAAAAATGTAGTAATTACCGTAAACATCACAAAAATTTAGAATTTTATCTTCATGAGGACAAACAAACGTCGAAGTTGTGTCAGTTTCATAGCAATGACACGAATGTTTAGACTTCAAACATTTTCGATTTTTATCTTAATTTCTAAAACAGTCCCCCGTGTTATCTAGTTGTTTGCGTTTTGGCATTATGAAATAAGGTGTCACATTTTACTACCTTAAAAAACATACTTGCAAAAGAATACAAAAATAATAATAATTGTAAAAAATAAATGCAAAAGTTCAAAATTTCCGAAAGCGAGTTTATATTTTGTTGTAAATATGGTAATGATTAGGTTGCCACAACGACAAAGATAAATGTAAAAATATTAATTTGTTATTAAAAAAATAAAAGATAAATTATTTATACATAAGTTTTAAATATAATTAAAACCGTTTAAACAACAGAAATATAAATATTGTTAAATATAACCCAAAATATATTTTTTAAATTCGTGTTATAAATAGAAAGATGATTATTTAATTTATTTGAATATTAAAAACCAGTGAAATATGTTTTCAATTTTTTTTTGAAATTCATAGTTTCTTGCTTTATAACTGCAACCTTATCCGTAATCTAAAAAAATGGAAATATTTTAAAATTGAGATTTTTTTTAGAAATTCTAAAGGCACTTTGCACATCCTCAAAAGAATCCGGACAGTTTGATACCAAATATGTGTTATACGGATCAGTAATTAAAAAGCCTTTCCCTGGAAACTGTTCACCAAAAACTTTTTTTTTAGAATAGAGAGATTTTTTTTCACCTTTTCCCTCTAAAGTCACTAAACGTTTAAAAGGTGATTTAATATGTATTAGGAAATAAAAGTAAGATAAAAAACATAAATTCAATTTTAAATATACCTTTTCATTGATTTGGAATTCTCTGTGCATTTCTGCTACATGCATTTAATTTTATGAAAATGCAATGCAATTTAAACAGTTAACGAAAAAATGTTTGAAAAATTATAAAGGATTGGTTTGATTTGAACGGAATATTATAATTTGATTTTTAAATGATAGTGTCCATCCCTTTTAGTTAAATTTTGAAGAAGTTGAAATTTACCTTATTATAAGGAAAATACTCAAGAAATATGTTTCTCTTAAAAGTTTTTTTCTTATTATCCTTTTATTTAAAACTAGACTTAACCTTTCTTTTCTTCTCGGAAACAGAACGTTTTAACATTCATGAAACCAGGTCTTTATATAAAGTCACCAGTCTTTATTTGACGTGACGAGCCATAAGAGAAAAAGTTAAGAGAATCGGATATGCGTTTTTACTGCCACTTCTTCAAGTGATAAAGAAGGCAAGGAAAACAAAAGGTGAAAAAAAAACACCCAGCGTCCTTGATAAAGAGTATTTCTTCTTCAGGTACTTACTTTGCTTATTTTATTAGGCATTAAATCGTGTCGGAGGGTGAATTATAAAAACTCTTTTTGAAACTAAGCGGCGTTAAAGGATTCTTGGCGAGCAAGCGCGAATTTTTAGTCTTTTGGGGTTTGGTTTAATAAGATTCTTGTCTAGGCAACGAAATTTTATCTGTAAATGTTTTTTAAAGCTGTGATGTTAGCCTGAATTTAAAATTTTTAAAAACATTTTATTTGAGTTCAACTAAACTCGTTTGAAACTTTAAAACGTGTCGGTGGTTTTACGGTGTGGTTATAAATATACATTCACAAATCTCTATCAGCCGATTCGATTAATTCAGCAATGTCTATAGGTACAGATTTTATTTTTCCTATAACAAAATCTTGTACACAACTTTTAAAGCATGTTAAGCTTTCAATTTAAGTGTATTCTGTATATTTAATATATTTTTTTGAATATAGTAGATTAATTTAAGTATTTGAAAATAAAACTGTTTTGTTTTATAAAAAAGGGAAAATAACTGTTTACAAAGAGAAGTAAACTTTTTTGAATGTGAAATCCTTAGTTGACATAACAGGAAATAAACTATTTCAAAGAAAACTATTGTATTAGTTATTTCTGATTTTTTTATTTATCTTTTTGATTCTTCACTTCAATTGTAGATATTTTTCTGAGCTGCTTATTTTTTTAACCAAATCCTTAATTTTGTGATCAAATAAAAAGCGCATCATTGAAAACGCCTACAGGTTTAAATTATTTTGAAAATTTTTTTACCTTTGTCTTTCAAATCTTAACAGTTCTTTTACTTATTTTTATTTAATTTTTTTTTCTTTTTACAATTCAAGTAATTTATTTGTCTTTAATACAAAATCTCTACTTTTTTATAAAAAAATATTGCAGTTCCATTTATTTCCTCACATCATGACACACTCAAATATAATTTTCAACCATCTTGTCATTCGTTTGAATTTACTGTATAAGCTCTGCAGATTATGCATCAGTGACCGCTGAGTTCAACACAATAAAATTATGTAAACTAATTTAACATTTACTGTGTATCTCAACATATATTTACTCTTTAAATCTGTAAAGATAACAAACTGCCAAAAAAAGGGCAAACGAAACACAACAGTAAAAAATCATCTCAGCCATTTTCCTTCAGCTTGTTACAGTTTATATGAAACGCATGTTCTGAATAAACAACGTCTAATTTGAAAGCCAACCCTATGCTTGTAGATGGGTAACCAATCAATAACGCTCTGAATTCATGTAGCGGCGCATTAGCGAAGAATTCCCTGCTCCGTTTGGATAAAGGAAGCTGAGTGATTATGGTTATTCGGTCCTTAAACTAATTTATATTACAGCAAAACCCTTTTGGGTATCTTAGTGTAATTGTCTGTTTAGTGGAAATTGTTGCATGGAAAATGCATAAAATATTATGGTAGCGGCCTGTTGTTTAAAGATGTTGTTATCTGTTCACTGCAAAGTATATGTAAATGATGTGTTTATTTATATCACTTTATATAGGTTTTGGAGTGATTCTTGTTTATGTATAAAAATATATGTATTCAAATGAGTAAAAACTTGTTTGGTCTATTTCGGTTTAACAAAAAGTAATAATTTTGTTGCTACACCTGGTTATGCAATGCTGAATAAATAGTAAAATTAAGACCAAATAAATTACCATAGTGGAGAAGAGTACTAAAATATATTTTAATCTTTTTCAATTGAATGATTTGTCATATTTGGATATCCTAAAGAAAGTTTTTAAAATTTGAAAGTTTTAAAGTTTATACTTCTGAAAGGATTAAAAGTTGGTTATTACCTTTTGTAGATTATTTTTAATTTGTATTTGGGGCAAATAATGAACTTAAATTTTTTTTTCGATACTTTATTTTTTATAATTTTAAAAATATTTTTAGTCTTGTGTAAATTGAGCGTATTTACAAAAGAGTTATTATTTCAAAAAGGATTGTTGTAGTTTAAAATTTTTAATCAGCTTGGAAAAATTTTGAAGAGCTAAATTAAATTATGCAAATAAAATAAAAGAACGAATGAAGATTATTATTTTTGTTCCGTACATTATTTTTGGTAATTTTTATAATTAAATATTTATGGCAAACTGTTTTTTTCTTATCTGTTATTTTCCCCCTACATGTTTTATAGTTTTCTCAGCACGCGTGCCTTAAGGATCTTGATATTTTATTTTAATAACCATACAGTTTGTTACGTATAGTAGTAAATATTGAATATTACACCAGCAAAAAAACCTCTGCGAAAGCCATTCATTAAAGAATCTATTCAGTCATTAATAGATATTTCATTACCCCAGCGATTATAATGTCAGTTTTTCACCAAAGGCTTTGAAGCTCTATTTAAAGCACTTTATTATCTACGAAATAAAACGTCACTAACTCATACACCCGACTTGCACCACTGCTGTAGCCAGTTTTGCGACAGAATCAATATTTCCCCAGTTCCAATAGATAATCAGTCTTTCAACACGCCAACAGTCATTAGTTTTAATAAAGTAGCCGATCCTTACATAACAGACATGATTAAAGACAAAACTATTGTCGCAGAGCGAATTTGCGCATGCGGAAAATTGAGATAGAAGAGTTTTGCAGGTACTTTTGTTGTATATGAGAGAAAGTTGGAAATCGGTTATATTTATTTAAAAGAGACTATTTCAGAACAGTACATTACAGAATTCGCTGAAAGTTAATGAATTTTATTAAAAATTATTAAAACCGTGTACAAGTACATCTAGTACACGTTTGTGTACTAGTATAGTGTTTAGTGTACTTGTATAGTAACACGTATGGTGTTTGAAAGACTTTTTTTATGAAATCAATACTGCTATATTAATTAAGAAAGAATAGTCTATGACTTGTAATTTTTAAAAAATACGCAACGTCACAAAAGACATAGAATTTCAAGAAATTTCGGTGCGTCAGGTATCCCTATTTAATTTTTCTTTGTAGGTAAATATCCAAGAATGTTTATTTCAATTAAACCAATCACACACATTAAATATTACTCTTATCTCCTATTTATAAATTCGGTGATAAAAATACTCTAGCTGATTACTGGGCAGTATCTGTTTTGCCCTTGTTCTTAAAATCCATTAAAACGATTATTGTTAAAAAAAATGCACCTCCAAATTATTTCCTTTAAATCAGTATGTGTTCATAAGATAGTATTGATAATAGTAAAAATTACTGTGTCAATTTTTCTAGATATAAAAATTATTATAAAAAGATATAATAAGTTATAAAAATGTATAATAAGATAAATAAGATATAAAAGGGCATTAATTATTCATTATTAATATACCAAAAAGATAAAGATAGTTTTAGAGGAAGAAGTTTATTATTTCTTTTCTTTTTTTCTATCAATCTTTTTTCTTTTCTATGTAATATTTCTTTCATTATTTTTCGTATTAAAACTACTTAAAGACTTGGGGAGACGAGGCCGGAAAAATTATTTCGATTTCTCCGAAACAAAATACTACTGTCTTGATAGGTTAAATGTCATATTAGAATATAAATTAAGTGACAAATATTATGGTCTTGATCATAAAGTTACTGTCTTAATAGGTTATATACTTTTTACTGTAGTAAAAATTCATAGGATTTACTAACGAGAATCAACTATGAGAAATGAAAAAAGTGTCGAAATCTATCGGAAAGAAAACTAATTCAAAAAATAGATAAGAAATACTCTGAAACATCAAATTTGACAAGTGTTTTGAACTAAATAGAAACATTTTAATAGTATCAGTCTTATCAGTTATGCAACTATTTTTGAGCGCGTTACTTGTTTTCTTATCTAAAAAAGGAACTTATCTCGTTTGGTAAATGTCACGAACTGCAAATGTCAAGGACTGAATTTCTAATTAATTTTCGTAATCTTGTGACGTCCTTTAACATTTTAAAAAATTATTTATTCTAGTTTTTTGTACTAACAAGGAGATTCAAATATTAAAAGTGAAATGTGAGAAAGTACTAATAATAAAAACACAAAGCAATCACATTCAAATAAGAAATATCAAACAAATATGATTGAAAATGTAGATAAATAGATTTGTTCTCATTATATTTCAAGAAATCCTTGAAACAGTCTTATATAAGATGCTAAAATTAAATACGATTGATTCGAGTTATTTTTAGGCATCCTCATTTTATCTTCCCAAAATACTTTTTGTAATTGGTTTCAGTTTTTAGAAACTCATCTCAATTGCAATTAATTTCCGATAAGAATTTCTTGGTAAAAAGGAAGGAACCTTTAAACATTTCTGAAAAGGATATTTTACATTAGAAAAGTAATAAGTAGCATTTAATTAAAATTATTATAATTAATAGCAAAAAGTAATTCCTGGTAAAAATGCCATCTTTGCTAACTGGAAATATTTTATCAGATCATTTCTAAATGTAGTCTTATAATAGACAAATATTTACGTTTGTTTATATGAGAAAGTTTTATTTTCATAAAAATGTTATGTTTTCTTTTAGTTCATAAAGGCACTTAACAATAATTTGGATACTTTTTTATGTAGATAAAGTAATCAGTAATCATTTAAAAATGTAGATTTATGTTTTCTTTTATTTCATAAAGGTATTTAACATTAATTTGGATACTTTTTTATTTATCTAAAGTAATTTTCTTTAATTAGTTCAAAGAATACACGTTAAAAAATTTATTACATTTATTACTATAGCTTTAATTTAGGATGTTTTATGTTGTAGATTTTGGAAGTAATGTTACTCAAATAAACTTAATTTAGATTTTGTTGAAACATTAAATAACTTTGATATTTAACATTGAAAAAAGAAAGATTAATTACTTAAAAGTTAAATTTATATAAAAAATGTAACACTCTTGTGTATACATTCTTTTTAATGTCTGACTAAAATTATTCCTATAAATTACATTTATATATAAAAATTAATTTATTAATTAAAAGAGTTCTTAGCTAATTTTTTAGTGTATTGATGTCTCTAGTCTGAGGTACATTATTAATTTAAATATATCTTCTAGGTTATACTCAAATTTTAATTACTATTTTTTACTTACTATAGGTAAATGGTAAATGTATTGTTGATGTTTACTTTAAAAAGGATTATTATTGAAAGATTTAAAAAAAAATAATCTTCTGTTTTAAGAATTATTGAAAACTAATATAAAATGAGGTATGAATTAGTAAATTTAAAGCATTTAATACTTTTAATATATTTGCCGAAATATTTTTATGTAAAATAAAAAATAATGGATTTATGAACCCCATGTAATAGATCCTTAAGGCATTTGTTGAAAATTATTTAAAATGCATCATTATTGGGTGCTATTTCCCCCCGATATTTTTATTTCTGAAAAAGCTGTTAGGAAGCAAATGTGAACTAAATACATTAAATTACGACCAATGTAATATACATATCATGTAAATAACCTAATTAATGCTTTCATTACGCTTAATTTCAAACACTCCATATAAATAAAAATTCAGAAAAATCTAGAGCAATAAATACATTCCAGTTCTTTCTACATTTAATTGTTTTTCCCTATTCCTCCAGGAAAAAATGAGCCCTTCTTTCTAAAAAATTACAAAAAAGAACTAACTCGATAGAGTTCTCCTTGTCTTCTACTGTTACATTTGCAAACACGAATCAATTTTCGTAATTGGTGTTTACTGTGGTCTATAAATTCATTATCTGCTTGGCTTAGTTTTGGCGATATCTTTCTATGGCAACCATGTTCGTTTTGTGAAAGTCACTCGCCCAGTGAACCAACCAATCACTGGATTACTGAGAAGAGGGGAACAGACGATAAAAAAAGAACGAGCGTTTTCCTAGATAATTCGTTCTGCATTTTTTTTTATTTTCATTGTTCTTTCTTCCGATTTTGAATGACGTCCGAAAATTAATTCATTTTTCGTTCTCAGCTTTTTTATCGTCCCGTTGAAACTAAAAGATTTTATCTCTCTCCCCCACACTCTTCGCTAAGTACTGAAGTGAATTGAGAAGAGTTTATTAAAATAATGGAACTCTTACTTTTACGTGCATTGTGTTTCGTAGCGCAGTTTGAAATGGCTCTTTCGAAGAAACATTTTCTGAACTTTTCTCGATTGTGAGTTTCATTGTTCTAATTTTCATCTCAATGCCATTTCTTGATTTAATATTTCTGAGTGTTTTCTTTCAATTTTTGAAGGGAAAGTTTTCCTTGAATTTAATCTCTTGAGCTTGTCAGATTTCATCCCCTCAATTTTTCATGCACAACAATCAATACTATAATTGAAAAACTCAATATTTTAAAATTGAAGAACGAAAAGTTTCTTCATATTAAAAAATTATTTTTACATTTCTTGAAGTAATTAAAAATTAGAAATAAAAATAACATTTTAAACCGTAATTATTAAACTAATCGTGTTAAAAGGTTTTAAAATTTAGGGTAAAAGTATTTTGTATGTGAATTAACTTATAAAAGTTAACCCAGTGCTTAAAAAACAAATGGACATAATGCTTGGGTTTTGATGTAAATAAATTTAATTTTTTATTAATTTCAATAGGATTCGTTTTGGAAAGATAGATAGTATCTTTACACTTGAAGTATTACTTTTACTTAAAAGTGATACTTGATTATTAAAAATGTCCAAAGCATAAAAAAATTAAAATACAAAATTTTTAATTAAAGCTGTAGAAATATTTGGATGT
The DNA here is from genome assembly GCA_024610705.1 of Tetragnatha versicolor. NCBI lineage: Eukaryota > Metazoa > Arthropoda > Arachnida > Araneae > Tetragnathidae > Tetragnatha > Tetragnatha versicolor. The sequence goes on along the minus strand of JANDEH010000011.1, from coordinate 16,546,618 downwards.
ATCATAATCCTGATTAAAAAGTTAACAAAATACATGTAAAATATGGAAAGAAATTTTTTTGAAAACATCACATTTTTAAAGATAAAAAAACTTTTTCATCTTTTATGAAATCAGTGAAGCTAGAATGGGCTCTTCTTCGTTCTTAACTTTTGTTGTATTAAATCAATTTAAATTTAGCCCGTATTACCTTATTAAAGTAGCTTAACTTAGTTACACAAGGGTACATTAAGTTAAGTTATAACTTGCTTCAAAAAATTAGTTCCGCCTTTTATTGAAAAATACGACGCACATCCGTTAAATTTGCATATATATAAAAAGGAAATTACTCGGCTTAAGAAAGATCCAACTCCCTGTCCAGATTTGTTATTTATACCCCATTATCGTACTTGTGATGCACGAAACACTTTCCCTAATAATTAAAGCTCATGTAACTCCCCCACTCACAAGCCACGAGAGACATTGATCGTACCTCGAGCGTTTTAATTAGCTTTTCCGAGAGAAGCCATTTTAATTCGCGAAAGATGCTCATTACGGTTCACCCTCCAACTTCACTTCACTTCTAATTAAATAATCCACCTCTTCTTCCCGATTAAATAAAAAAAATCTGGATATTTTTCTACCGGGTCAGTTTTTTTTACAGCCGCAGATTAAAGAGTGCGAATCGTTTGCTTTGTGGGGTGGGGAGGGTGGCGAAAGCGTTCTAATCCCGGAATGTTCGAACGGGGTGATTGGGGCGTCAAAAGATTTTGGAGGGGGTCCGTGATCTGGTTATTGTGCTGTCGTTTGAAAGTGAAAGTGTCTGGGTTCAGCAGGAAATAGGAGATGAAGGGATTACTTGCGGGTGCTCTCCCTCCAACGATGGGATGGTATTGTAGTAGGGGAGAATGGTAACAATGAGACAAACATATTATTTTAGTTTTTAGATTCGACACTATAATAGCTAAAATTTTTCTAAAAATATTTTTAGATGAACATGTTGTTATACTATTTAAAGATGTACAGTTTATAAAAATACTACTTTTATTTTGATCTATAAAAATATATTTCCACATACATTAAATTTGTCTCATTGTACCCCATATATGGGGTACAATGAGACGATAGGTAAGAGGTATATATATAGAGAGAGATACGAGGTAGTAGAGGTATACGATAGGAGTATAGGTATGAGACTCAATGAGACTACTTATACACGTATACACGTAGTTTAGTATTTTTTGTCACAAAATTAAATATATTACCGTTCCAGTGGGTTAATAGAAAATATTGTAATTTGTAAAACATCCAATAATTGACTTATGTAAGAAAATTATCTGTTGAGGGGACGCAGTACCATGTTTTGACAAAATTACGAAAAAAACTTTTTTCTTTTAAACTAATGTAAATGCATTTGTCTATCAGATCACCCTACGAATTTTCAAAACTTTTCATAGAAAAGTATTCAAGTTATGGCTGATTTCATAAGTGAAAGTATTAAGGTTCCTATGGCTAATGGAAACTTCAAAGTCCTTTTACTCAGAATCAATGTTTCATTGTTTAAAATTCTAAAAGGCTTTTTATCTATTGGACCAAATACCTTGAAATTTTTTTCTGACTATTGTTGGAAGTATGTATAAAAAAAGTTGGCATTTGTTTTTTCAATGAGCATTGTAGATTATTTTTAAAAAATTACTGAATTAAGAATTTTACCATTATAGTGCTTTTTTAGCCAGTGATTCAAGAAAAACAAATATGTTTAGAATTCAAAGCACTTTAAACCTTAAATCGATGTCAACTTTTGTTACATATAGTTTGATGTATTTGAAAACCAAATTTCAAGAATGTATGTCGATTATCGTAGGAGGAGTAGCATTTTAAAATCACCTCTAAAATTTTAAGATTTTTAAAAATAAACTCATAAAATTTGAATTTTAAGATACTTTGAGTTTGGAATCTGTTTTACATAAAGCAAATACATATAATAACAGAAAGAAGTATTAAATAACAATGATTTTAAAGATTTTGGTAAAGATGGTACTGCGCCCCCTGAAAGACTTGTGTAATCTAAAGTAAAGTGAATATGGCTGTATGATTTCCTCCTCAACATTTCAATTTTTCATACAACTTTGATATTTTAAAGCCACACTTTCGTCTTATAACAAAATCTATTGCGTTGGTAATAGTGTTTTCTTCTTGTTTATATACACAATTTATTCAATATTTACTACTTAAATCATTGAAATAGTTAAGTACAATAATAAAGTTCATAATAATATTCTAATTAATTGTCTTTAAAAATTTGAATTACATGACATACAAAAGTTAAAAAAATTTCGCTTTATTTTAAAAATCCAAATGAGAAAGCAAGTTTACATAAACAAATGGATTAATTTCAACTGATCCAAGTTGTTTGATAAATTAAAATTATTTTTATTAGTTACTTAAGAATATTGTACTCAAATTAAATATTTTAAGACATTAATTACGTTTTAAATTAAAGTATTTACAAAAAATAAAAAAATACTCATCGCAATGAAAAAGCATATCATGACTGTCATGTCATTTTAACTTTTTAAATAAACTATATGTCATCCCATAATTAATATGATTAATTTTAGTCAACTGAAAGAAAAGTAAATAACATTTAAAAATCCTCACCACAAAGTTCATTAATTAATTAGAAACACAACCCTTGACATATTCAGCTTCTATGATATTTATCATTGAGATATCATTTATTTTAAAAGATAAAAGTTTGAATTTTAACTAGCTACTTAGCTGATAAATTTTTTGTCCCTTAATTTGTTTGGGGACTATTTTTTCTTTTACTTATGTAGGAATATAGAAATTACCTTTGCTATTGAATATGCTAATGACATGTTTTTGACATTATAAGAGGACTAAAAAACGTTTTTGATTTCAATTGAATCCAAATCTGGTTTTATATTAAATAAAATTGCACTCTAATATTTTTATATTCATTAAAAACGAACTTTGATTTTAATTAAGAAGTCTTTCGAGTTTCTTTTTTCTCTCATTAACATTAACATAAGTATTAGTTTTTAAAAAATTTTATTGAAACGTTTTATTAAAATGTAACATTAAATGTTGAAATAAGATAAATCCCTTAAGAAACATACAATGAGTAAAACTGGTTTTAAAATTTTAATAACTATCAGTTCTTTCCTTTTTTTCTATTTCCATTATTTAAAGTTAAATGGACCGAAAAAATATGTCCTTCAATATTATCATTTGAAAAAAAATTCTTTTTTTAAGACATCGCTTTTCAAAAGCCATTAGTAATAATTAGTCTCGGTTACTGTTTCCGCTTATTTATCTGTCAATTAAAACCGGAAAATTCAAAGTTCATGTCCAATTCTTAAAAATCTTTCCAATGAAAGTACATTAAAATTGGGTCACGGACAAGGAGGTACAAAGGGTAAGTTAAAATGGAGGTCAAATGAAGAATGCACGGATTTCTTTTTATAATTGTTACTCTCCCATCTTATTTAACGAGGTTAGCTTACAAGGTTATTATTGACTGTGCTTACGAGATTTTATTTCCTGTACCGTGCCAAATGTATTCTTTTCGTGATGACTTAATGATGAAGATTGAATTTCCCCGTTATTTTTAAACATTTGAATCGCTGTGAGATACTATTATAAAACCTCTTTTTGTTGGATCTCTTATATCTGTTTCAACACAGAAAGGTTTAGATAGTTGTGTTTTTGAAAATAATATATGTGGTGCTTCAGGAGTTTAATAGTAATTTTGCAGTCATGTCGAGTTAGTCTTCAATCAGTTTATTTTTACATTTAAATTATGTACAAGATATTTTACAACGCACTGGAGTGCGAAAAGGTACAACTACCTTCATCAAAATTAGCATAGCTTCTGCCTAAAGTCATCGGTTCAACAGGCGACGCTGTGAACGATGGTTTTTTTGGGGGAGCTCAGACCAATCAGGGACCCGGGAGGGTAGCACCCTCACTCTTAAACCTTAGGAATGTGTTTTTTAGAACACTTCTCAGAAAACCGTCTGGTGGGGTGAAGAACACGAAATAGAGCGTTGAACCCAAAGACGGCTCCATGAGAAGTTGTTCCCTTATAATTAAATTTGAGGTTTTATATCCTCACATATCCCCCCTCTCAAAAAGAGGTCAACCATGAGTTGGCCAGTCTCATAATCAACTCTTTCTGAGAAAATTAAAATTCTATTGAAATTGTTAATATAATGTTATTATCTTGGTCTGACCCCCCATTATTGAAAAATAAATTTCAATTTTTATCATTAATTCATAAATGTACTCATAATAAAATACATAATAAAACACAATCAGCACAATTACAAATAAACAATCACAAATCATATCTAAATAGGAATAATTTCAACAGAACATAATATTTAATTGACTAATTCGCCAATTAGAAGAAAAGCACCTTTTAAAACACAATATCTAAATTCGAGTATATGAACACGTTGAAAAAGTTTAAGGGGTAGCACATAATTCGGATACCCATCATAAACACACAATTTCATTACAAACAATATAAGAGTAATAAAAATAAAAATTCCAGTTTCTCATATTAAAAGTTTTGAAAAAACAAATGATGCAACTTATTTTCAAAACTATTTTCACATACCTTTTCATGTTTTGTTTTTCATCAGAAAAGGAAATGAAAAGTTCGTTTTATAAGACTTCACAAAATAATCATCAAGATTTTTAACATAAAATCTTTTTATACCTTCTCTTAAACAATTCATTATCAATTCGATAATCTTCATATCCTCTTTCGTGAGGTCTGTGTAACTTAACTGTCTCTTATTTTTCACCTTCAAATTCTAAATAATTTTCAATTTCGCATGTGACTTCATGTTCACATTTGACTTCATTGTCATAGAATTACCAATCAACTATCAATAATATTTTTAAATTCTTCAAATACCTCTTATTCAATACATGCCTTCAAATTCACTACTAATACAATACCTTCATATTCGATACCAATAAAATACCTTCTAACTCACTAATAATGCAATACCTTCTCATTTAATAACAATACCTTCAAATTCAATAATAACAAAATACCTTCAAATTCGATACCAACAAAATACCTTATAACTCACTAATAATACAATACCTTCTCATTTAATAACAATACCTTCAAATTCAATAATAATAAAATACCTTCAAATTCTCAGTGATTACCATGTTCAATCATCATAGTCACTTATACCTCTGTGACTTCTTTTTGTCACGCAATTAATACCATTATTTTAGTTCACAAGTAATTCAAAATAATACATTCAACTTCAATAATTTCAAACATATTACATCAAAAATATCTTCAAAACGACAAAACCTCTTTTTAAGATGAAATTATACAACAGTGGGTTGAAAAATTCCCATTGTGTATTTTTCAATCAATGTTTACGTTTGAGAAATACTATTACTCTTTTGGCTTAATCGGAACTCATCTTGGGGGTAACAATATCTTAATTTAGAATGACAATTTTAATCAAATGTTTATTTTATTGGATTAGGATACTTAAATTTATAGTTTTTACTTGTGCCTTAATTTTTAGTCTTCAAGAGGACATTAATAAGGTTGAAAAGAAATAAGAAGTTCAGAAGTTATGACGTGATCTTCTGAGACCCTACTCTAATATTACAACTAACATCTCTGTCCTTACTGAAAACACAAGAATATTTTTAATAGAAGGGTAACCTATCATCTATCTGAGCCTGTGGTAAATTAATCTCCACAGATGCAGATGACTAGGGTTTAATGTGCCCGTTGTTGTTGGGCGAAGATTACACCTTAATTCACACTGAGGCACAAATTTGTTGAATGTACCGTGTTAAAATTACATTGTAAAATCTGATTATTTTGTACTAACGTTCTCTCATCAAAATCAATTCTTACATTAAAAAGGTACATGTCAGGTAATGATAGCAAGCAATAATCTAAATTAGTATTCAAACAGTACATATTAATTGACTTTTCCAGATCCCCAATTTTAACATTCATTTTTATCACTTCAAATTCAGTTATAGTGCCGTGAGTTTGCTGCAATGGTACTTTTTCTACATCCTTAAGTACTTCGTACTGAATTCCTTTCAAAAATCTTTTCGGAATAATTGAAACACTGCTTCCTGTGTCACAAAGAGCAGGAACAGTTTTAACGCATCCATCAACACCTGACATTTCTAGACCACAAAACATTAATTTTTCGGAACAATTATTTTTTTCATTCGAATTAATTTTGGAAGCATTTGGTTTGGGAGACTCTTTTAAAGACGATTTTTTTGGAATATCTCCATGAGGGTCCTTTACCCAATTTTTACTAACCCCTTCAGTTGGCTTGGCTTTTCTATCCTTGTATATGCCATGTTAGTTGTTCTGTAAGGATATTTGACTCTTTTACCCTCATAGTTTGAATCATAATTTTGATATTTATAGGAGTTCCTAAGTTCAAATGGTTTAGAGTTGTAATATGTTTGCCTTTGAAAAGGTTTAGAGAAATCATATTTTTTATTTAAGCCAACTGCTCCGTAGGGGTGTTTAATAATTCTACCTATATAGTATGAGTCATAATTTTGATATTTATAGGGATTTTGATTTTTAAAAGGCCTAAAGATATGATGTGTTTGCCCTTGAAAAGGTTTAGAATTCCCGGAACTCTTATCAAGGTTAACTGTCCTGTAGTCAACATTTTTACTACTAGAATTGGGATTATAATTTTGATTATCATAAGATTTTTGGTATTGAAAGGGTTTAGAGTAATAAGGTTCCTGAGGTTGGAAGAACTTAGAGTTATAGGGTTCTTTTCCCTGAATTGGATTTGAAGAACCTGCCCTTTTATCTAAGCTAACCCGAAGAGATTCAAATTCATCTAGCTTTTCCGCTAGATCTAGTGGATTGTTCATTTTTATCCAATTATCAATGAAATGCTCTTTGGTTTTTAAAGGGACTCTGTATTTTATTTGGTTTGTAATTATTAGGTCTCGTAGCTTTTCAAAAGTGTCAACCTCTAACTCTCTTAACCAGTCATCAAAGAAGGAAGATATCTCAAGGGAGAAATTCCTCCAAGAATCCTGAGGTTTTTTAAGAGAGCTAAAGAATTGAGCTTTTAACTGCTCTGGATTTAGTTTATATGTTTTCAAAAGTAAATCTTTTACATGATCATAGTTAGTGATGATCTCTTCGGGCTCTCTTGTAACTTTTTTTGCTAATTCTGCCGGCAAAACTCCTAGCAGATAGGCCGTCCATTCCTCTCTTGGAACTTTGGCAAGACTGGCTTTTATTTCAAAATTTTTTAAAAATAGAACAATTTCATCTTCTTTTGGATTAAATTTTTCCATAATCCCAATTAAATTAATTTTAGAAGAATTATTTCCGTTTTTATTTTTGTTTTCATTATTCAACTTAATTTTTTCTAGTTCTCTCATATGTGCCAAATTTGCATTCTCGGCTTCTACCCTTTCTCTTTTTTCTTCCAATAAACGATCTGCTATTTCTTTTATTTCGCTTTCCTCACCCTTAAGTATTTCTTTCTTAATATCTTTTACTGTCATCTCTTCATTCACGGTAACATCTAATTCGTCAGCTAAAGCCAATAATTCAGCTTTGTTTAAACGTCCCAAACCTGCCATTTTTATCAATCTACCAATCTACTATATTACAAATCAGGTTCACAAACAAATAATCCAACTAAAACTCTTAAAACACTTCTTAACCACAAAAATGCACAGATATAGTAAATTTCATATCAAATGGGAAAACTATAATATTCTAAATCTACATCAATGAATACAATAAATTATTTAAAATTGTAAATCTATCATTTTTGACACATCATTATCATTTCACTTATATCAACTTTTAAGAACATACTTAGAATTACTTCCAAAACCAATAGATGTACTCACACTTTTCGCAGAATTCCGTTGAAGATGAACTTGAAAACGGTGAATGGCACAAAATAAATGGAACACAAATAAATTCGGCGAAGGCCGAAAAACGCGCACTGAACACTAGGAAGCACAATCACAGGAAACCGCGATGTAGATAGCTTCATGCCGTGAAAAACTGGTGAAAACGGATCGCGCACAGGAGCAGAGGGCAAACGACATCGGAGACGGAACAAGCCAGGCACGAGGGTATTGGATGGAAGAACACAAAACACACCGATGGGGACTCCCTGATGTGGTTGTAGATGAAATTCCCCTCTAATTTGAAAGGGGCAAGGGCACGATCTCGTCTCGGTCTCGCTCCAAAATCATCAGAAGCGGCTGGGGGTGCGATTCCGTTCCCAGCATTCGCACTCCGTCTTCACGGCAAATTACCCAGCGAAGGTAATCCTACCGACTTGATGTGGTGCTTCAGGAGTTTAATAGTAATTTTGCAGTCATGTCGAGTTAGTCTTCAATCAGTTTATTTTTACATTTAAATTATGTACAAGATATTTTACAACGCACTGGAGTGCGAAAAGGTACAACTACCTTCATCAAAATTAGCATAGCTTCTGCCTAAAGTCATCGGTTCAACAGGCGACGCTGTGAACGATGGTTTTTTTGGGGGAGCTCAGACCAATCAGGGACCCGGGAGGGCAGCACCCTCACTCTTAAACCTTAGGAATGTGTTTTTTAGAACACTTCTCAGAAAACCGTCTGGTGGGGTGAAGAACACGAAATAGAGCGTTGAACCCAAAGACGGCTCCATGAGAAGTTGTTCCCTTATAATTAAATTTGAGGTTTTATATCCTCACATATATATATGCGTAATAAAGTAATAATAATCTTTATTTAAAAATGGAGAAACAAAACGAATGCCAATAAATAAACATATGATACGCCAAGGCGAAACAAAATTCCCTTTCTGGCGTAATAGAAATTAATATATTATATTATAAATTCAATGGAAAATAACAGTGATAAAAGAAAAAACACTGCATAAAACACACACACATAAAAAAAGAATAGCATTTTTGGAACTACATACTCTAGAACAGTGTTCCCCAACCTTTTTACCACCACGGACCTACCAACTTTTGATAATTTTACTTCGGCCCGCTGGGGGGGGCGTAGGTTGCTAACATTCTAGATTATTTTAATTTATTAATCTTAATTTAAATGTATTTAAGCATGCTTTTTAAATAAAATACAGTTACACCCAAAAATAAATATAAAGTGATTGAATTTGGAGAATAAACATATGAATTTAAATTCATTTTCAATGAAATAGTCGGCCCGCGGCCCGGTACCATTTTATCCACGGACCGGCACCGGTCCGCGGACCGGGGGTTGGAGACCACTGCTCTAGAAAGCCTGCGCAAATCACGCCGAGCAGATTTTTTGGCGACAGCTGCTCACACATGACCTTCCGAAACAGAAACAAGGGTTATTACAAGCGGTTACATCATTATTGGCGACTTTATCGCTTGCGCCGGGATTCTGGAGTAGTACCGCATTTTTTAATGCAACAAATTATTCTGATGAGTTTTAAATTGAATTTAAAAATGAAATAAAAACACTATCAATAAAGTGAGCTTTTTGCATCCATGTTATTATTTCTTTAGTTATTTTGAGTTAGGATATTAATTTATTTTCTAGAAGTAACTATTTTTTATATATGATGCCAAAATCTAAAATAATAATTATGTTATAATTTTTGAACTTATGATTTATAAGGGTTTACTCCTTTATGTTTGATAATACTTCCTAAAGTCAGTTTATGCAAATAAATCAATAACCAGTTACGTGCTTTTTTTTCAGAATTTAATAAAGATCAAAGACTCAAATGAAATATATATGATCCTCACTTCAATGTAATGTAAAAGTATTTCCTTTGATGATTGATTCAAAAGAATCTATGCTCACAAATTTACTACTTCCAAGGTGAAACTTATTTGAATTTATTAAATTCAGTTCGTTAAATCCACCTTTTGATTAAAATGTTTAAGCTACAGCTTTCAGAGAAAACAAGTTTTTGTTACATATTTCTCTTAGTTAATCCAGTGATATTTATTAACTTACTCTATTTAGTAATTAGTCTTTCTTTATATTGAAAAATGGAATATTATAGCAAACAAAATGGATATGTTAATTCAGTTATAAAGGGGATAGTAAAATAAATTACCGTAATGTGAAATCAGTAATATGCACATTATTCCAGTTACACGTCTGTTACTTTTGTGTTATGTATTCAATATATTTGTTTGTATTATTTATTTTTGGAGATTATACGAAAAAATTTCTATTTGTAAAGAATGAGAGAAAAATTATGTTTTCGATTCAATAAAAGGTATATACATTTTATTAAGGAATAGTAGGTATATTTAATTTAGGGAATGTACTTAACGAGAATATATTTTTAATACATCGTTTTATCTTATGATAAAAATACAAAAAGATGATGAACTCATTAAAATGGCAAATCATCAATGATTTCCCTTTCGAAATAAAATCTCCTTTTCAAAAAATTAATAGGCTGATTCATGCATACAAGTTCCGTCTTTCAAAGAATACCCAAATCACTCAAGCACGCAAAACGAAAATTAACTTTCCCCTCTCGGCCTCAGATGCTCACGAGTTAATGATAGTTGTGGTTACCGCCCATCATGTGATGACGATGATTCAATAGTTTCTTTTTTTGAGGAAGGATTTGTGTGTCGCGCGTTGGCAACAGCTTCTGGAAATTCTACTCGGGGAATGATAATGGCGGTTAAACAACACAAAAAAAACGAATTAGCAAATGATTCAAAGAGAGAAAGTCCAAAATGTTTACCAGGCGATACCGGATATGCAAGTTTGCTTGTGCTGTACGTATGTTGTTTATTGCACACCGTCGTACTTCAATGCACTTTAATAGCGATAGAAGAAAATCTGACAACGAATTGCATACTTAAAAGAAACAAAAAGGAAGGAAAAGATTATTCCCTAACGAGAGGATGAAAAAGGGTGAAACAAATTATTTCTTTGTTTCTAATAGGAGGCATTGGGGACGGTTTACAAAGATAGCTTTTTTTCACTAAGACCTTTCTTTGGCATTGTTGTGTTAAGAACTAATATTTCATTCCTTTTTTAAATTAATATGTTTTCTTTCGAAAGAAATGTTGAAAAACAAGTAAAATAAAATATTTTTTGAAATTAGGATTCTTTGAAACATTTTCTGAAACGAATTTCACAACATTTGTTAATTTGAAGTTCATTTTAGAACAAAGGTGAAAACGTTTTATGTAATTTTTAATGTAATTTAAAAATATTATTCATGCATTATTTTCTAATCTTATAAGAATATAAAAGGATAATACCACTTTCAAAGTCCAATCAAATGTGCTACTAGTTATTCAAACAAAGATTTAAGAATATGTTAAATAACATCAAGTTTCAGTTAAGTATTTTAAAATTATTAAAATAAAGACATCATGTTTACATATTAATTTTAGATCAAGCTAAATTTCTATTGATATTAATTTTCCCTGTTATTTCCAATGACGGAGTTCTTTTTCTTGTTATTCATTATTTCCTTATTTTCTTTCATCCTATTACGAAATTCACTTTCAGTTAACTTTACAGCTACCTCTATTTTTAGTCTCATTATAAATATTTTTCATTCGAGAAAAATATTACCTTATCAACTCGTATTTTCTCCATTCAACTAAGATTTATTTTTGTTGACGGATTGTTTACCGAAGAAATAATAATCAGTTACTCAAATCCCATTTTAGATAACACCCTATTCTATTTAAAAACTTATAACACCAGTTTCATTTTATTGTCTCTTATTCTTTTAAAGCTTCAAAAGCAAAATTTTTTAAGCATCCAACTCTTGTTAGATGTTCCAACTTCCTTTTGGAAAGTAATAACAATAATTCTTTTATTATCACGTCTTTAAGACCTTTCCTAATAACGAGAAAAGCAATTCTTTCGAAGGAGAATTCTAAATGGCGCAGCCATTGATTTTCTCCCTCGTCTTTCCATGTGCAACATTAATCTTAACAACCTAAAATAGCCGACATTTAGTATTTTATTTCGGTTCCTTGTCAAGCAAGTAGTCAAACTTCAACACGCAAGTAAATGATTGCGTATTCAGACACTCGAGTTAAAGTTATAATAGAGATAAAAATAAACACAAATTAATGAGATTTATTTTTCCCTCTTTGTTTTTACTATTAAGGTAAAAAAGTATGAACACGTCGAAATCCCCCATTTGAGAATAAGGTGTTTCAGTTATTAGTATTTCATTGTTGAACATGTTTTGATTGGTGCCGTGTTGTGAGCGGACATATAAAAATCGTGTTGTGAGCGGACATTGATAAAAAATCGAGATTGAGATTGGGTTAGAGATTTTATATGCTATTTTCAACATCTAAAGAACTGTAAAAAGTTTATGGTGGTTGGGGGGCTGCCGCCCCCCCAAACCCCCCTGCCCTAACTATAATCAAACTCTATTTGGGTGTAATCAGTGGCAGTGACGATTTAGTACAAAGGGGGCTCCGTACTCTTTAATGTCACACAAAACAAGCAAATACCACTAAAAACATTAAAATAGCCATTATGAATACAAATAGCATAACTTATCGATTCTATCTCGATTTTCGATCTCGATTTTTTTTATCAATGTCCGCTCACAACGCGATTTTTAGGTGTCCGCTCACAACACGACACCGTTTTGATTTGATCACTATTTGATTATTTTTGACGCAATTCAAGATTCTTTATATTTATATTTCGTTTGGAAAATAGGTTTATGTATTACTAATTCCTAGCATCAACATTGTAAATCTCTATCAATTTTATGGACCAAATATATTTTGTATCCGATTTCAGCTTTTTTAATTAAGCACGTAAAATGTTGAATGCAGTTGTAAAATCAGTTTTTAGGTGTATACAAATTAACACACTAGTTTCATACAAGAACTTTTTTGAATTTTTGAATAAATACGAAGCAGAAAAAATAAACCATCGCACTATATTAATAGTTATTGATAACACTTTATGTAATGGTTTAAGTTCAGAGATAATGAAATCTTTTTTCATTAATTTTAAAACTACTTTTTTCTTTCACTAACACTTTAAAAAAATTTTAATGTGGTCATCATTATCTTAAGTTTTCATGAATACATACATAATATGAAATATTAAATCGAGATTTTTAAAAAATTTCTAAATACTATATATCTTTTAGTAACATTAGATTTATCTCTAGTTCTAGGTTTTAATTGAAAAATTGACTTTTCTTTACACTTGTTATGTTTATCAGTGTTCTGATGTTTTTGTTCTGAATTGTAATTTATAGGATAAAGTTTTTTGAATTGCAATTATAAATGTAGCATAGTATGTATATACGATCTATATGACAACTTTAAGATAGGAGTGAAGAAAATTCATTTGATACAGCTCTAGCCCATTTGATCATAAAGTGCTAGCCCATAACAAAAGCCAGTATACATGCAACCTTTTTCTGAAAATATTAAACTTCTTCATTGTTTCTCATTATCCAAAAGAGGTCCCAAAAAATCTAGGTCAACTCCCTAACCGCCATTTATTATTGAAAAACTAACTAATACTCTTTAATACACACATATAGGTCAAAAGGCGATGAAGTATATTCTGAGAAAACTGGAAGAGAAGAAAGGAAATTTGACGCTAAAGCCTTTTGAAGTAAGATTTACACCACCTATATTTCTTTCCGTTGAAAAATTTATTTCCCGGTGCTTTGAAACTACAAAATGCTATTTACTGACCTTTTATAGATTTTCTCTAGGTATATAAACTATTTTCCAATTCTCGTACCTAAACTTGTAAATATGTTTCGAGCTTATAGAGAGTGCTTGTGCATTAAAGTATATTTAGCAAAACGAGTTGGAAAACGATATTTTCATATTCTTAAAAATACATGCAAAAGTGTTTGAATCCAATTTTATTTATATCGGTGTATTATGTTCGATTGTTTCACTTTGGAAAGTTTTTCGTTTTGTCATTTTGAAAAATGTTGTCTGGTTCATCATGAAAAGGGGTTTATCCTGTGTTTGGAAAGGTTAAATAATGATCCTTATATTAGTTTCATCGAATGGAAAGATGACAAAGATATTTCTGTTAGAATCATTTATCTTTCAAAAGTAATTTATTGACACGTAACTACATAGTATGAATAATTGGCTAGTATGTCAGATATTGTGTTTATTTCTTTGTCTTATTAGTTTATCAAGTTTAGAATGTAAAGAATGCAAAGTTTATTTAAAAAATCACAAAAAATAACAAGGAGATTTATTTTAAAGAAAGAAATGCAACGTGTTTTAAAATAGTTGGTCATAAATAGTGTTCTGGAATTAGTACCGAGAGAAAAGCTTACAAATTTCAAAATAAAATATTTAAAAATTGAAATAAAAACTAAACAATAATGAGGAAGTTGCATGATTTTTTTTATTTTTTTAATCGATTCCTCTTGCAAAAATAAGCAACAACCCAAAATTTGAGGCCGATCGAGAAATTTTTTGATTGCCAAAAAAATTAATAAAAATCCCCTTTTTAAAAGCGCGCGAAAACGCCAAGAGTTTGGATGTGACGTCATCTTATACTAAACATTGTTGTAAAGCAATGGAGTTGATGGTATTATTGTTGACGTCATCTTATAGTTTAAACAATAAACGTTTTCAGTCACGTGTTTTTTTCTCGACTTTTAAATTAAAATATTTAAGAACCTGTACATTTTTTTGAAAAACTGACTAGATATTTCATTTTACTATACAAAAAACCATACGGAACACTTGTTTGTTGTTGAAAATCTGACACATGCAACTTCCTTATTTAAAAAACAATATTAAATAAGGTTATGTCTTAAACACATCACATATGGTAACTATGTTTTAAACACATCACAAATAAAAAAATGAAGATATTTAACCTTGGGAAAAATACGATAAGGATGATTTTTTCCTTTCAATACAGCCTCAGTTCAATTTTCAATTATTTTTATTATGTGTTTTGGTTTTTATTTGGCCTTTTTAGAGGCATTTTAAACCATGCAAAACATTAGTTTATTAACAGAGGGAGGGGAGGAAACTTTATAAATTTATTCTGAAAAACCAAAGAGGGAATAAATATAAATAGATACATATTGGTACCGTTTTGTTGTAATAATTTATTATAAACTATGGTTTGCCTTGTTTAATGCTATCCTTGATCTTTTGATAAAAATATATCAGCATAAATTTTAAAAAGAGGAACTGTTTATTTTTATGAGTACTCTTAATTAGGAAATAAAAACATATTTAACTACCTTATTTTTTAAATTTTACTTTCTATAAGCTCTTTTACGAAGTTAAAATTTGATTATATGTTTTGATGCAAATTTAAACTTTTAATTCTTTTTTGTACTGCACCTTTAATATTCAGTAAGAGTTAAGATACGTTTAATTAATATCGGATATTATTTCCCTAGTTTCAAGCACCCTGTTTCCTGTTAAAAGACTTTCATCTCCCGTATTCAAATCAAGTTCGAATAATCTCAAAGTGAAAGTCTAATCATTTCATCTCATCCATTCCTTCCCTATTCAAATTCCGCACGCGAATGTTTCCCCAACTGCTTCCGCTCACTTCATTTCGCAAGCTGATTAGCCGATGCCATCGTCTCCTCCCCAAAGTTCTTTAAATATTTAAAACGGGGGAGCACATGGACCATCGCGTCGAGTATTAAAACGCAACTCATCGCTCTCCGCCGGTCCTCATCCAATCCAATCAGAGGGAAGGACCAATGTTTACGTCCCTCCATTGCCATCTCTTCTGATCTATTTATAACCGTTCCAGAGAACGGATAAGTTGCGTTAGCGATGGACGGTCAACACTAGAGCAATTAGATACGGGTCTCTCCCCCGATGTTCTGATTTCGAGATGGAATGAAGGATTCTCTCTTTTGCGATGCCGGAAATTGACATGCCGCCATTTTTTGGCGGTCTTTTCCTTTTAGGGTTGCCGAGTTAATTTTGTTTCGGATTGGCGATGTGTGTTTTTATTGGAGTTGTTGCGTGTTGCGCTTCTTTGTCGTTTGTTTGGTTTTATCAGGTTCTCTTCCGCTCTGGATTTGCATAAGTAATGCAAAATTGTTTCGGGAGGGGGTGAATTTATGTAATGTAATTTAGTTTACCGACGGGTAATTGAATGTTTGAGATAAGCAATTAAAACGAGTCCTTTCCTATTTATTAGTTTCGAAGAAAACTTATTTACGTTTTAAAATTATTATTATGAAGTATAAGTGTTGATAAAGCGTAATAATGTAATGAAGTATATTCATCAGATTTTCAAGGAAAGTTTTTAAAACTAATTACAAAATATATACAAGTAAAAGTTTCTTTTCCTAATCTTAATGATCATTAGTGGGGAAAATGAGTGCAAAACTTATCAGATGTTTGAAAATTTGTTTGGAATTATATGTATGGTGAAAGGTAATTTGTATATTTTTACATAATAAGAATAGAAAAATTGTCATTAATAATAATAATGATGTTCATTTAAGCATTACTCAATATCATGTGAATGGTTACAAGTTATTATTAAAACGTTATTATTTATTCATTAATTAGAGAGGAACTTATTTTTAAATTTATGTAGGTAAAATCCATCTGAAATTATATTAAATTCTAATAATATAACTACTTAAATACTATTTGGATGAGTCACAAAAAACATTCTGAAAAACATTCTTCGCTTAACATTTAAAAAAGAACTGATTTTTAAATATTATTATTATTATTATTGTTATTGTTATTGTTATTATTGTTATTGTTATTGTTATTACGTATATTATTATTGTTATTATTATTATTATTATTATTATTATTATTATTATTATTATTATTATTATTATTATTATTATTATTATTATTGTTATTGTTATTGTTATTGTTATTGTTATTACTATTACTATTACTATTACTATTACTATTACTATTACTATTATTATTATTATTATTATTATTATTATTATTATTATTATTATTATTATTATTATTATTATTATTATTATTATTATTATTATTATTATTATATTTTATCAAGTTTCCCCTCAAAGCATTAATAATGCAGCCTAAAAAATTCGTGTTCAACAGTATTTCTTATTACTATAAAACAAGCTTTTTATAATTACTTACCGAGAAAAAATATTGGATGATGAAATATTTTCCCTTTATGTATAACTTGTTTCTGGAATATATCCAGCAAACGTGTTTGACCGCATTTTTACAACGAAAACATTTTCAATACTTGTTTTAAAAATGCAAGTAGAAATGTGTTTTTTAACATCACGTTTTGAGAAAATAATTTTTTTTATGTCATTATTTTATTTGATGATAAAAAACGTATTATATTCTTAAAGTATCCCCTCTCAAAAAATAATTTGAATACTTTCATGTAACATTTCATTTTAAGTTTTATTTAAATAACAAAGTATTGAATGAAATTTAGAAAAGTAATGGGATGGTATTATTTTTTATCGATGTATTTTTTAATCAAAATTAAGGTTTTGATGAAATTAAGTGAAAAGAATTGTATTCGAAAATACTAATTTGTTTTAATACTTTTCATAGTTTTAATGTTTGAGTTATTATCTTTGTATTGATTTTTCTCGAAAGGTAAAACAAAATATTAAATTTATTTTTTATCTTATCCTCAAATACATTCAAAGGATACAGATACATTTTACTTAAAACACAAACAAAATGATTTGAGAAATTTTCTATTTTAATTTGATATTTTCAAAAGTATAAAAATAAAAAGGAAAGTTGTTTGCTTTTTGAACAAAATAAGTTTGTATTTATTAAATAAGAAAATATTATAATTTTAGAATGATATTTAAATAAAAAACTAATACTGTTAACTAAAAATAAGACATGTTGATGCATTAAAATAACTTAAAAGTAAATAACCTTATAAAAAAGAATTTTCCTTAGTGCAGAACGCATTTTTAAGAAAATTTTATTTAGCATAACATGATTGTGTAAGGATAAACTATTTAATCGGATAATATTTTTTAAATCTTGATTTTTAAAAAAACCTAAGAAATAGGAAAAAGAGATTTCGACACTCAATGAAACCTTGAACGATTTCTCATTTTAAAGGGAGGAAATGAAACTCCCCATTGAATTAGCATACAAGTATAATCTAAACCCAAAACACTCTTCTAATTCCCCAAGAACGAAAAGAGGAAAACCCACAACAACATCCTTCCAAAGATAACCCTTTCAAGTGCGATTTTTATTTTTTATCAAGATCAAGATGATACGATACCACCACCACAACACAAGCGCACTCAATAATCTGATTTTACTCTCCAAAACCCTCCATTCATTCCCCTCATCACACGATACCTAATCGCAAACGATAACGCTTCGAAAACGAAAACAGCGCACGAGCATTGAACTCTCCCTCCGTTCTTGAAACAAATGCAAATAAATATTCCGGTAGCCCCTCCACTACTACAACTCAACCCGAAACAGAATGTTCCAGCACTACTATTCTTGCAAAGTAAGCATCCTCCGTATTACGCTGCGGAGAACATCTGCATAACTGGCGTCGAGCCAAAATTATACCGATTTCTCGGGGATAGCGAAATCTAAATAAGTTTATCTTTTAAAGGTAAGTTAGGGAGCACAAGGCCAACAAGCTCTGGGGCTCCAACAGCTACGTGTTTATTGGAACTCATTTTAAAGGAGGCGTTTATTAAAGGCTAGAGTTGGCGCGCGAAGTTTTCGGAACTCGTGTAGTTGGATGGGGGGGAATAACTGTTGTGTAATTTTGTCCGTACGTGAGAAGTGCCGATTGCCGTGCTTTATTAAAATTTTTGGTGTGATGTTGGGTGTGTTTTAGCTCGATTTTGGTTGAAACTAGGGCACTAGAAATAACTAGTTCAGGTACGAAACAATTGCTTAAAGAATGCATTTAGTAAAACCTTGAGGAGAATACAACTCATTATTTAAGCACCATACAAAAATTTTGTATTTGAAGAACTGGATTGTAATTTTTTGTGAGGATTTTTGAAAGTTCTCAATTCGTTAACCTAATAAGGAACTTGTATGTGTCAGATTTTCATAAACTTTCAAGTGTTCCGTATGGTTTTTGTAAAATAAAATGAAATATTTTTTCAATTTTTCAAAAAAGTGTACAAGTAATTAAATATTTTAATTTAAAATTAGAGAAAAAAAACACGTGACTGAAAACACGAAGTGTGTTTGCATGCACAGTGACGTAGAATTCCATCGGGCAAAATTGCAATCAAAATTGAATTTCTATGTTTTAGTTGATGATTTCTTTTTTCTGAAGTGTCCGATATGAGTGTTTTAATAAATATTTACATTCTAGACACTTCTGGTGACGATCAGAAATCCAAGGCAAACATTTTAGGCAAAGTCAATATATTGTGACGTCACTGTGCATTAGGGCGTATCACGAAAAACTTTTTTTCGAAATTCATAAAGGCATGCTGAAAAAAGTTGCCTTAGGGGTCACATATTCACCATGAAAAATTTCAGCCCTGTCAAAAAATGTTTAGGTCCCCCGGAATTGGGCCAAAGTTTTGGAAATTACCTCATTTTTCAATAAATTGACCGAAACCTCCAAGATAAAATTTTTATATAAAGTTCATAATTTTTCTAGGATAATTTACTATTCTACCAAATAGTTGAAAGTTGGTTTCATATTTTTACTACTCTTCGTTTAGGAGCAATAATTTTTTTTAACATGACAAGTTATTAGTAAAGTGGTTTTTCCTGCATTACTAAAGTTACCATAAATCAAGTTCTATCTACCCTAGAAAGTTGTAGTTTGTGTCATTTTGATTAGAATTCTATTTTCTAACATATTTTATGTCCTATACAATTTATTTTGGTTTTGTTTTACCTGAAACTCCGTGTATAATTATAAAAATAGTACTAATTTTGTCGTTTACAGTAATATTTTTAAAACTCCTATGATATGATTTCGCTAAAAGAAATGTATCCATAAAAATGCACATAAACTCAGATAACAGTATATAATAATTTAACTTTCATATATTTACTAATAATTCTAGCTATTCTAATTAAATGGAAAGTATTCGATTTATCCTTTTTTAAGACTAATTCTAACTACAAATAAAACTAACAAAAAAGCCAATATTACAAATTACAAGTAAAATAAGATTTATAAGAAATAATATAATCACTAAGTATTACAGTAGGTATAAAGGAATACACACACTTATACACATAGTACATGCAAACATTTTTATTCCTTTGTTTCTGAAGAAGCATCTAAGAAATCCTGTTTTGTTTTGAACTTGGAAAGGAATTTCCTGTCCAATAACCTGGATTTAATTAACACATCACAATTTTTGAACCCACAAATACGAAGGGAAGCTTCAGTGACTTCTTTCACAATACTTTCAACTGTTTGGGTGTGCGAAGGAATTCTGTCACTCATTCCAGTTTCAACGATTAGTTCGATTTTTTTCTTTATTTAAATTATTTAGAAGTGGTGGTTCAGTTACAGTCAAAAAGACTGCCAGTTTATGATGTCTACTATATCATCCGCCTTGAAATTTACTTGAGGTAATAAACTTGAGGTATAAGTGTATGTGGTTTGAAAACCCTTTTTCCTAGAGAATCAGCATAAGGTACTTAGACAATGATCTAAAGGATGTGGTTAAATCTACCATACAAAGGTATGCCTTTAGGGTGAACCCAGATCAACTTCTTTTGAGAAATGTTATTTGATCCTCGAAAAAACATTAGAGCTATGGCAAATAATAAAATACTGGAAGCTCGCAAGCTCCCTCAAGTATATTTTGAGGTGGATGATATCGTTGACCTCTTAAACTGGGAGTCAATGATTGTAGCTGAACCACCACTTCTAAATAATTTAAATAAAGAAAAAATCGAACTAATCGTTGAAACTGGAATGAGTGACAGAATTCCTTCGCACACCCAAACAGTTGAAAGTATTGTGAAAGAAGTCACTGAAGCTTCCCTTCGTATTTGTGGGTTCAAAAATTTTGATGTGTTAATTAAATCCAGGTTATTGGACAGGAAATTCCTTTCCAAGTTCAAAACTAAACGGGATTTCTTAGATGCTTCTTCAGAAACAAAGAAATAAAAATGTTTGCATGTACTATGTGTATAAGTGTTTGTATTCCTTTATACCTACTGTAATACTTAGTGATTATATTATTTCTTATAAATCTTATTTTACTTGTAATTTGTAATATTGGCTTTTTTGTTAGTTTTATTTGTAGTTAGAATTTTTACTCTTTCATTTGTCTTAAAAAAGGATAAATCGAATACTTTCCATTTAATTTGAATAGCTAGAATTATTAGTAAATATATGAAAGTTAAATTATTATATACTGTTATCTGAGTTTATGTGCATTTTTATGGATAAATTTCTTTTAGCGAATTCATATCATAGGAGTTTTAAAAATATTACTGTAAACGACAAAATAGTACTATTTTTATAATTATACACGGAGTTTCAGGTAAAACAAAACCAAAATAAATTGTATAGGACATAAAATATGTTAGAAAATAGAATTCTAATCAAAATGACACAAACTACAACTTTCTAGGGTAGATAGAACTAGATTTATGGTAACTTTAGTAATGCAGGAAAAACAACTTTACTAATAACTTGTCATGTTAAAAAAAATTATTGCTCCTAAACGAAGAGTAGTAAAAAAAATAAGTAAAAAAATGATTTTTTAAAAACGCTTTTATTGAAGTGTTCTAAAATGTCAAAAATAATTTTTTCGGTTTGACAAATAACACAGGTCTGCAATGAAAAAGCTGTTTGAATAATTTTAGCGATTTCCTATGTATTTTGGTGTGCTGATAACGAAAAAAATATTGAAAAAAATCCTATACGTCAGGATTTTTCACAAATTGCAAAATTATATTCGAATTTGCCCATTTTTCATAGTTTTTGTGCATTTCTAGCTCCTTTAGTTTTAAAAATTAGGAGCTGTGAATGGTGCATATAGTAAACTATCTCATCAGGACATTATAGAGATGGAAAGAAAATATTAGGGAAGATTTAATCAGGGAATAATGAAGGATTTTTGTTGTATAGTTAAAAGAAACGTTCTTTTTGCTACTCACAAGGGTAAAGGTACCAAAGGGAGTTTCATGAGGAGGAAAAATTGGCTTTAGATTATGTAAATAAGTTTATTTTAGTTATATAATGATTTTCATGAAGAATATGTAACAATAATTTTATTTTATGAACCTATTTTCATGAAAATTGAAATAATGACTTTTTTTACAATTTTACCTAAATTCTCTGGAAACATGACATTCTATGACAAAACAGAGACCATTTTTGAACTCAGGGCACAAAAAAACCTTAAAACTAACAACCTTAAAAATAAATTTGGATTAAAAAATCTACTTCTTAAGTATACTTACATTTTATGTGAAATGTTGCTATACTTGCTCAATTTGTTACAAAATGTGGTGTCTTAAAAATCAAAAGAGGTATTTTTTGGATTCAGCTCACCAAAAATAATAAAAAATTGTTTTCAAATAAAGTTTGAGTCGAAAAATAATTTTTTTAAATATTTACTTTTATTTTCTTAAAAAATTGACATATTTACTCAAATTGTGAAAAAAGGTGAAGTTCTATGACAAAACGGAGGTCAGTTTTAGATTCAGCACATCAAAAAACATAAAAAAAGATTTGGTGTAAAAAATTTGAATAAAAAACTTAGTATAAAAAGTTAATTTAACAAAATTTTAAGGCATTTCCCAATAAAACCTAAAAATCTGAATTTTCAAAAAACGTGACGTCCCAGGACAAAATGGAGGTCATTTTTGGATTCAGCGCACCAAAAACAACAAAGTTCAGGTGAAATATCCAAAACAGCTCGAAAAAAGTTTTTTTTTGCAGACCTGTGTAATTTATTGGGAAGTAGAAAATAACTTTTTGGTAAGTAAAAAAAACTGATTTTCTAATCACTAAAAATAAAAGCGTGGGAGCTAGTAATTTTTTAAATTTAAATTTTTTTACAGGACAGTAACAGTAACATCCCTGACGAACGGGGATTCAATCCCCAGACGTATGGCTTTGCAGTTAGATGCTCTTACCACTAGGCCATTACGTCGGCATTTATGTATAACTTTATATAAATAAAAATACCTAATAGAGAATTTAAAGTGAATCAATCCCACTCAATTATTTTAATTTAATACTATACGAAATAAA
This sequence comes from Tetragnatha versicolor, assembly GCA_024610705.1. Lineage (NCBI taxonomy): Eukaryota > Metazoa > Arthropoda > Arachnida > Araneae > Tetragnathidae > Tetragnatha > Tetragnatha versicolor. The sequence continues at coordinate 16,523,407 of JANDEH010000011.1, read as the reverse complement.
GCAAGCAACCATTAGTAAATATTTAGATTACATTAAAAACAAATTTAAACTACATTTTTCTTATTTAAATTCCATTTTTATTTATTTGAATTGTAATTTAAAAAAAATTCGAGTTTTTGAATAATTTATTAGATAAACCGTGGCTTGTTTGAACCTCATTAAAAAACAAACTAAAAAAATTTTTTTTTTTAATTTTAATTTTTTATGCAGGCATCCAAATATTCAAGTTTTTTGGGATGATATGAAGATAAGAAATAAAAACTTTTTAAGAAAATTTTTATTTTATAGGTATAATTTTAAAATGGTTTTGCAAACATCAATACTATTCAGCCGATTTTCATTTTAATAGATAAGAAAGAAATATTTTTATATTCCTGAAAAGTATTCAAAAATATTTTAACGAAATCAAAACACAGCACGAGTTTTTTAAAGTTAAAAATCTTTCATCAAAGAAATGTAAATATTTTCCGATTCAATAACTACTGAGTCATCAGTAAATTATTCGACGAGGAATTTGAATTGTTTCTGAATATAAAACGTGGAGAACAAAAAAATTGGAAAAGCTAATGTGCTTTATCACCAAACGAAAAGCAAAGAGAAGGACAAAAAACATTCGAACTCGATGCATATTTTTTCCTAGCTAATGCATAATTTGCAAGAAATACTGCTCATTATCTGCGAACGCCGTTTTCATAATCGTTGTCAATATGCTCTAAAGATTCCTCTCCTTTTATATATTATTTATTTTCCCCCTTTTCCACTCCAGATAAAATATCCATGAATAAATTTGTTAACTAAAGTAGAAAAAGAAGGAACGAAAAAAGTAAGTTTGAGTGCAACAAAATAAAAGCTAAGCTGCATTAAGATGTTATTACTTTCTCGGAGCAGGATAGAAAAAGGCATTAAAAAATATACTTTGCTTCCAGATAGACAGATCGGCAAACACGGCGGCGAGCAAATGAGGTCGAACGTCATTGTAGGAACCGGCCAATCAGGAAGCGAGTTTCGTTTCCATGGTAACCTGTCGCTGTGTTCCCCTACTAAATTTAATCACATATTTTGGGGCAATAAACATTGACGGATATGCATATTTAGAGAGATATTTAGATAAATGCTCTTTATATATATGTATGGATCGACAAGGCATACTGCAATCTTCAATAAAACAGGAGAAACAGTTTTAATTCCGAAAGGGGAGGAGATTGCTTTTCCAACAAACCTTCGAATGTTCGCAGAAATGTTTTAATTTTGGAAAAGGATCGGGGGAGAAGCTTGTTTCTGTCTCCAGACACTATTAATAACATTTTCGGATGGAATCAGAGGTGAACTCCATTATCGAAGTAAAGGGATGTCGGATCGCAAGGGTTATATTAACTGCAACTTTAACTGTTTTGATAAATTTAACTAAAGTAAACATTGCGACTTAAATATAAGGTGAGAAGCGTAATAAAACATTCAGTTAAAAGAATAAGTGTGATCATAATTTAATTTAGTAGTGAGATAAATTTTATAACTAACTTTTATTTTGATAAAACATATATAGTGGTGTCCTTTAAAAAAACCCACTCCAAATTGTACCCTAAAAAAACCCATCGAGATATCCTACTACTATTATAATTGTGAATGTTTGTCTGGATGTTTGTTACTCTTTCACGCAAAAACTACTGAATGGATTTTAATGAAACTTTACCATAATGTAGCTTATACATCAGAATAGGACATGGGCTATAATTTATAAAGAGAAAATCAGTCCTTCATTCTTTTTTTCCCCATTTTTCATGCTTTTTTTCACTTATTTTTCCATGTTTGGAAACCTGTTTTACCAGTCATACAACAAATTAAAAATAAAACATTGTTTCAAATGAGACAGATCACTAGACTTTTTCATTTACTAGATCTTTTATTTTAGTTTTAAACACTGGTCTTAAATTTGTTAATTTGTTCACTAGACTTATTAGACTTTTTACTATGGATTCAAATTTGTTATTTTATAAAGGCACCAAGATATTAAACATTATCAGGAACATCGGGATTGTAAAAAGTGACAAGAACACCGGGATTGGAAAATTAGCGAGAACATCGGGATGGAAAAATTACCGGATAATAAAAATTACCGAGAACATTGGGATAGGAAATTTACCATAAAGACACCGGGAATACCGGAATATAAAAATTACCGTAAACCCTGAGATAGGAAAATTACCGGGACCGCCGGGATTAGAAAAATTACCGTGACCACCGGGATAAGATTACCGGGAACACTGGGATAGGAAAGAGGTGCCTGGGATACTGGGATGATTTGTAATATTGCTAATTTACAAAATTATAAATGTGTTTTAAGAAATATTTAAAAAAATAAATTTATAAACCCCCCGTGCAAGGCCGGGTATAACAGCTAGTTTTAAATAAATAATTAAAATAATTTTAAGTTCTCATGTACCCTGTCTTTCTAAGCCATTTAGAGTGGCAGGGAACTTGAAAGCCTGTCAAAGAACCGTTTATTTACTTATTTATTTGAATAAATAGAAAATGTTGATTTTGGGGTAAAAATATGATTTAGTTATGCAGATTTTGATGCTGTTAAAATATATGTTATAAACATTTTAAAGCATTCTTCACGTGGTTTTGTGTTATCCCGTTATTATGAGAATAAAATACTAAAATTTCAGCTCAGTCCGACAATTAGGGACCTTACGGCAGTATTTGAAATGAGGGGTGAAAAAAACCCGTTGGGTGCCTAAAAAAACCCCACTTTTCCTTTTGTGATAAATGATAAAATAAATAAAAAATTATGCAAAATTTTTAATATTATTCATGATATACAGCTAATTACTCAAATGGAATAGTTGTTTCAGTAATTCTCTATGTTTTTTTCAGTATTTTTGATAAAAATTCAATGACACCAAAAACAGCCATTTTCCGTGAAAATATAGCATTTTACCGAGTTTTACTCGAAAATGGGTTTAGATAGTTGATAGTTGGGGGTTTGTAATAAAATATCAGTTCCAATTACCTTTTTTAAGCTTTTTTATGAAAATTGTATTAAGTATTTGTATTTAATAGGTCGTTTTCATCAAAATACAACAATAAAAACGCTATTGTCGTATTTTGAAGGCAAAATTCTTGAGTAGAAAAACTTTTCACAATTTTAATTTTAGAAATAATTTGTAATGAATTTGGTTTTTATTATCTTAATTATTCTCTTTTCTATCAAAATAAACCTTTCAATCATATTTTTTCTTAAATTTTTGAGTATTTTCAAGCGTGGGTTTTTTTTAGGGTACATGGGTTTTTTTTAGGAAAATTGGGTTTTTTTTGGATTCTTACTTAATTGTCTGCCAATTTGTAACGGAGTGTTGGAATTAAAAATACTAAGCACTAAAATGTAGGGGAGGGTGAGCCGTTACAACACCATTTTGTTCGATTTAATTATCATATTTTTTAAGCTTTTAATGAAGGAAAAGTGAAAAAGTGGGTTTTTTAAAGGACACCACTATATTTACTTTTTATTTATCAATAACCTATTATTACTTTTACACTCTTTATTGTTTCACGGAAGATTTATTTTTCAACCTCCGAATGTGTTTAGATTCATTCAGAGTTCTTGAGGAGGTTGTTAAAGTAATGTTTTCGTGGTAATAACACTGGCTCTCGTATTCACATTAAATACTAATTTATTTCCTTTTATGAAAAGGGATTTCTATTGAATATTTTAAACAATGAAAGACATCTCATCAGGATCGCAAATATTTCTAGAAAGCTTTGAATTATTCATGCACGCTTTGAATAAATCAATATTTCGTATGTAAGATATCTAATCTTATAGCAAATTATAGCAAATAATGATCGATTATTGTGCTGAAACTCTAATACAAGAACAACGTAAAGAAGTATTTACAGCATATGATTTTTTCAATTCCAAGAAATGTATAGTAGTTGTCGTTATAAGTTGTTTTAAGTTGGGTAATTGCGATTTTCAATGGACGACGTCTATTTTATGCCAATAAACGTTTTGCCAAAATTAATATTCATGTTACTAAATATAATTTGTTATTTTAAGCGTCTTCCGGAATTACCTAAATATAATTTAAATTTTAATGTAAATATTTTTTATATAAAACAACGATATAATCAATCAAGAAAGAAAGATAATTTACTTAAATTCATGTTGATGCACTTCTTTTCCTTCCTTGATTTCCCAAAATGTAATAAATATTTATTTGAACTAGCCATAACTTTAATCATTCGTACTAAAAAGATTAAAAAAAGTTAAAGTTGAAAACTATAAGTGGTTAAATTAATGTTTAAAAAAAACTTTAAAAATCTAACGATACTTTTTTACGTATGAGTGAAATAAATTTAACCAAACAATTACCTTACTTTTTAATAAGGACTATTGATGAATAATAGAATTTCCTTAAATTGTTAATTAGCTATAAATTAAACCAAGATAAAATAAAACCATGTTTATACTTCTAATTATAACATATAATTACATAACATACAAACATATTTATTAATTCCTCAAACTTTAACTTTGATAATATATTCAATGGACTGTGTTGATATAATTTATGATTGAAGGAAACAGTGCGTTGAATTTAATTACGGAAAAAATATTATATGTAATAGCCGATAAAAGTTTGAATACTTAAGCATTACGACGAATACTGAGTATGGCGTAGTAACTAATTATTATTATTACCTTTGAAGAATGTGGGATAGTAGGTGATTTCTCAATACCGTCCTATCTATTAACTGAAAATGTAATTGTCACCTTTAATATATTTATTAAAAGCTTGTTTCACAAGTCTCAGTTAAATTAATAACAGTGAAATTAATGAATCTTCGTTTTTTAAACATTTGTTTCATCGGTCCCAATAAAACGCTACTTTCCCTGAAGGTATAATTAATTCTATAGAATATAATTAAGGCACGACAGAAAAAATATAAAACTTTCTAGTGAAGTTTAAAATTCAGTTAGAAGGTTTATTATTTTAGTTTTATTACAATCAAAATCGTACATTTTTCTGAAGTATTTTTTACATGTTTTTATTAAAAATGCTGTAATGTTTTATTAGAACTTTATTTTTAAAGTACAGTACTACCTCTTTATGTGTTTTGATTAAGGTAATAGTTTATAATGATAATTATAAACATGGGTAAATTTGCAGCGGGCATAAGGGCGATTATGCTATTTTAGTGTATTTCTCGTTTTTAGTGTATTTAGTGTATCTATTATAGTGCTATTTTAGTGTCACATTGGAAACTATTGAAGTTCACAAATTGTATCTTCTAAATACCCTTATGATTACAAATTAAAAATATAGTAGAATTTTTTTTCGTAAAGACGACTTATTTTGTATTTTAAATGGGTTGTAGGTTACTCTGAAATTGTGTTGGTAATACTAATTTAAAGGGAAGGTGTATAATTTTAAAAATTCTAAATTTGACAACGCTAAAAACCTTTCTTCGTTAATGTGAGCATTATTTCTGAGATAATTTTTTCTTTAAAATCAGAGTGAATTTTAAAAACAAGAAAATTTAGTTACCCTAAAATATTTAATTTTAAAATACTAAAAAGAAAATATTAAACATTTTTAACAGTTAACGCTTCAAGATTTATTTTGATATTCTTATACTTAAATTTTAAAGAAAAATTATATAAATTCTTAAGCATTTTCTTTATTATTATCAATGATAGATTTAGCATTGAATGATTTTTCATTCATGTAACGAAAACGGAATGATATTTTAAGCAAACTATCATATCATATTTTTAATGTTAACTAAAAAATTAAGCTCTTCCACAAAACCCTTCATTCTGAAAAGGGACCTTGCCAAAACTTTCATAATCTTTAAATTTTATTAACCGTAATGAAAAACAATAAGTTTAAAAAACTAAAAACGTGCTGTTGCACAAAATTCAGTTTTTCTTCAACTTGAGGTTGCTTATTAAACTAATTCGTAACAAATCATGTGCACGGTAATTACCCTTCTAAACATATGTTTCAGCTTAAAATTAAGTTTCAGCACTTCGCTTTATTTCCAGCAGTAGCAAATAGATAGATTAAGCTAAGGTAGTATTTTCCTATTATTAAAACCACTTGGTTTTCGGTCACAGTGATACACCATAAACAATCTGAAACAGATCTCAGCAACTCTTTTCACCCTCCACAACAACTACCGAAGAAGAAAACTAGCTCATCCCAAGCTTCCCTTGCAAAACTTATCCAGAGCTTCCTCACTCCTTTACTCGCTAACCGATTCCAGCAACATCGCCTCGCTATTTGCAGCAGCGGCTTTCCGTTCTTGTGATCATCAATCATGCATGGCCGTGTAGCCTCTGCTCTGGAGATATGGCGGAAAAATTGAGCCGGGAAGAACGCTTTTGTGCGAAAAGATATCCACGGCCAACTGGAGGGAAAGTGTTTTCTCTTTCCCGTTATTCCTCCTCGGTTCGTGTAACGTAACGCCGCTTAAAGGTGGGATGTTTAGGAATGTTCTTATGGTATTGAAGTTCAGGATGATATATTTTCGTTTTGTGTAAGAATTTAGATAATTGAGTGGGATTTTATTTGAACTTAAAGTAGTTTGGTTGTGTGAAAGTGTGATTTAAATGTTTATGTGGGGTTCATGAAGTGTCAGGCAAGGGAAGCAATATTTTCAGATAAATATTCAATCCACTGTTGGGCTAATTGCAAAACAGTTATAGTTATCTCAACTTATTGTGTATTTTCTTACATTCTAAATTTTGATTTGGGTACCATTGCTGATGGTTGGGATTGGAATTCCCTTTTAACCCTTTATCTACCGACGGTACTTTTGAGTACCGTTAGATTTAAAAGCAAATAGAATCCGCTGGATGAATCCAATTCCTTCGGTACTCGCACGTATCTACTCTACATAGTATCCCTTTTACTCAAGAGAAGGCGTTAGGGGGTCCGCAAAGTAGCTAGAAAGGTCCTTTTATAGCCTGACACGTGCTTTCAAGTGCTATTTGTCGCTGACGTCTCATGTGTTAGAACTAATTCCTGCAGTACCTTGTGATTTGATGATAAGTGTCCAAAACATTTTTTTATCGATAAATATGACTTTTATAATGATAATGCTTTGTTTGAAATTTGATATTTCCATTTATAAAAAATTTACGACTGTTTTTATGCAGCGGTACTTACAAGTACCGTTGGTTCTTACCAGTGTGAATTTCAAGTGATGACTACTTTGTTTTTTTCTATAAAATTTTCACTTATATCTTGCAAGTCAATTTAAAATTGCGTACTTCAACTATAATTACCTTAATTTATCAATTTAGATTTGCTTTTTTAACAAGTGAATTTATTTTCGGTTTTAAGATTTTTTTGTACGTAAAATTTAGTATCGGTGTAATCCCTAATATCGGGGTAGTTAGGATCGGGGAAATTGGTATCCCCTCGTACGCAAATATTAGTAAAAAATGAATGTAATAAAAATAAATTTCATTCTGTGAAATTTTCAAGTCCTTATTTTTTTAAAACCTGTTAGTGCCAACGGTACTTACAAGTACCATCTCACTTAATCCTCATTAAATATTTTAATACTGTAATAATAATTACTATGATGGCATTTATCTTTAAGTTAACGCATAATCAGTTATAAAAAATACTTTATATGTATTTTATGATAAATTCATAATGTGGTAAATAAAGGGTTAAAAGTATTTCATACTTCAGAAGCTTAGACATATAGTTTTAAATTAGGAAAGATGATTCGAAATTTAATTCATCTATTTTTTTATTATGAGATTTCTTAGAAAGGTTTGCGAATTCGTTTAAAATTTGAAAGATTCAGTAAAGGTTATAATAAAAAACCAAATAAATAATGTATCTTTGCAAGAAAAATAATTTAAAATATATTCTATTACCCTATATATTCACCAGTTTTTTTCCTTATGAAGTTTCTAAGAAAATATTCTGAAAATTTAGCCTAAAACTGAAAGACTCAAGGAAAATTTTGCAATAAAAACAACAAGAAATGAGGTTTTAGTACGTATTTATATCAGGTGATTGTTTTAAAAAATTGAAACCGTAGTTTTTAATGAAGCATAAATTTATTTCACAACTTTTATCGGAAATAAAAAACAATGCATTGCTTGAACTCTATGCTTATGTAACTATTCAAATTAATGCCTATAAAAGAAAAATATAATTTTTATGTTTTTAATTTCTTATATTTTCTATTTATGAAATACCTCGATATAGAACTTACTGATTATATAAATTAGATTTGCCAAACATCTTAAAGGATATCAATTACAAGCTCATCACCTATTAAATAAAATATTTCGGGCATAGTTTTAATTTCATGCCTTCCATTCGACATAGAATTAAACAGTAAAAAATTCCGACTACTATTATATTTAAGCAATGGTGGCGGCACATTTACAATTTCAGATCTCTTGGGTGGTCCTCGCAAGAGGCGAGAACAAGAGAAAAGAATATTCTCAGAACTCTTCACGAACTACTCCCGCCTGTCGTTCCTTTTTCCACTGCTACGCCTTCTTGTTTTTCCCGCCTTGTTTTCTCCGACCCCGAGAGAGCTTGCAAACGATAAAAAACAATGCCACAGCTGAAAGAGAATTACGTAGCATTTTAAATGCGATTAAGTGATCTGTCTCTTAACAGGAATACTGATGGTGATCTGAAAAGGAAATCGTTTGCACGTTCGTTTTTTATTGTTATTTTTTGCTTCGTTGGCATCGGTGTTGGGTTAACCTTGGATGTAACCCTGACCGTGTCGGAGAGTTAGTTTTGAAGGATGCAGAATGAAAACACTTTTGTGAAACTTTGCGAATCAAAATATGGTGTGAATATCTTTTTTTTCGCCACAATTTGTTTTTGATTAAAATAATAAGATTGTATTCATGGTCACTGTCCATAATGTGTCAGCGTTTGAAAAGGAGTAATAAGTATAAAAGGTTTGGGTTTAGATAAAAACGTTATATAGCCAGTTATCTTTTTTATGCTTGATGATTATGATTTCATTAGAATGTCGTCGCTTAAGGCGCAACATGACATCTCTGACATTTCGATTCGAGTTACACATCAATATTTATGTAAATTTCGACTCCAGATCACCTGGCACAGATGGTTTTGCGAAAAAACGACTCAAATAGCAGCAATCGTCAATTTTGTCATTTTAGCATAACTGCAATCGTAAGGCAAAATGACATAATTGCAGGCCTATCATTGACGTCGATAGGTGAAGCATTTCCTCTCTAACCCCGATCAAAAAGACTTAAAATAAAGGCATACAAACTATTATGCGCACATGCTTTTTATTAAGAGAGAAAGTTTTTTTCGTCTCCTGCAAAGTTGGGAAAATGCAGTTATGTCATGTTGCGCCTTAAGCGACGATGCATAACTGTAATTTTTGCCCACATTCCCAGCAAAATATTACCTATTGTAAAATTCTGTATTATTTTTATTTGTAAAATATATTTTCAAATTTAACTTTGGGGGGATTCGATATAGAATTATTTTCGGGAAACATCAACGTTTCTTTCATTTGACTTTTGAAGATACATTTCCAGAAATTTTTGTCAAGCTTGTTGAAAAAAATGTGGGGATGCACTAATTATTATCAAATAATCATTATTTAATACTTATTTATATTTGGGAATAACTAAATATGGACTTTCAAGTATTTGAGAAAATAAAGTTGATGTTTGAGTAATTTAGGTATACGTAAAAATACAACTGAAAAAAAAACATTACTTTGATATACACGTGACATTACATTTACTCAGTTGCACTACATTATGCGTAAATTTAAATAATTACATAAAAACGTTAAATTAAGTTAAATTGCTTGAAATCCTGTTTAAAATCCTTATATTTAGGTTCCAATGCAAAATGATGCAGAAAATAAATTCAAAATTAAAGAGAAAAATAATTATGTCTTAATTTCATAATATGCGTAATTTATTAAATATCTACAGCTAAAGCAAGTATAAACGCCATAATGAACTTCTACTCTAGTACACACTTGAGAATAACCATAATCGTGACGACAGAAACATAAAAACGATTTCTCCGAGAATACACCCAAGTCAATTAGGACAACGTAAAGATGGAACATTTTATTGCGCAGGTGGCAATGATTCAGATCGTGGAATAGCGATAATGACATTCCTTTTTTCCTCCCTCGTGTCACAGATCGCGTTGTCAGGAGTTGTTCAACTCAAATAAAAACGTCGAGACAAAGAGATGTCGTCGAGATGCTGTTTATGCAGCAAAGCAGACATGACACGGTAGTAAAAGTTTTCTTTCTTACGGGGAGAAAAGCCCTTTGAGGTCTCCCTTCAGAGTTTTAAAAAGAAAACAATGGCCTTTTTGAATTTGATTAAAGAGTAGTTGCTTGTTGAGAAATTGTGTTTTAAGATAAATATTGATATTGCTTTAAGGAGGGTAAATTATAATGTTATACTCTTTCTCTACTGTTAGTTTTCATTCGGGAAAAGAATCATTAATCAGTTTAAACTTGACGGTTTTGTAATTTGGAAAATTGTAAAAGTGGTTTACTGATTAACATCAAAGAAAAATATTTGTTTTTAAGAATATATTACTGCACAGAAGTTACCTTCCACGTTTGAAGAAGAAAGTTATGAAGTTCCTACCTGAGCTCTTAAAATGGATTTCTAAAAGACTGATTGGTAAATGTGTGAACTGCTACTATGTAATGGATTATCATTATTATTATCATCATTTGAGGAAAATTGGATTACATTAAATATTTGAATAAAATATTATGTAAAAAATATACCTATTAATATACAAAAAATTAAAATGCTTGTTTTAGTGCAAACATTGAAATGCTTTGTAGCAAAAAAGAGACGATTTTATACAATTTGGCGTGACTCCAGTTGTTTGGGATACAGAGGTCAATATATAATTCATTCTAAAGGAGGTCGTAAAATTATGTTTATATGTGTTGCTTAAATATGAAATGTTGTATGGTAAATATATTTTTTGCAGTATCATACATTTAAATTTTAACTAAAACCATTCGCGAGGAAGAGTTTTCACAAATTCATTGTATGAATTTGTAAAGAAAATGAAAATAATAGGGAATTGTGTTGATTTTTTTTTTATTATAGATAGGTTTTCATTCAGGAAAAGAACCATAAGTCAGTTTTAACAGAGTCTTTGTAATTTAAAAAGTTGTAAGCAATTTCAATTCTTAAATGCTGTGGAACTAATACTTTTTAGCCTTTAATGTAAAAACAGATTACAGAAACGATGTTGAAACAGTTTAATCATATTTACTGCGCTAAAATAAAGTTTGATAATATTACTTTAACTACATACAACTAAGAAAAGAATAAAAAAGCCCATTTACACTTTTTTTGTGTTAGATTCAAATGCATGTTTAATAAAACCACTTTCGAGGGACTCAAAATATGTTTTGCCTCGTTTGAATAGACAGAGACGAAACATTAAAAAAAGAACTTTAAAACATTCTTTTCCCCGTCCTCAGATGAGATGAGACAGCTTCCTAAATGAAGGAAGAACGTTGAAAAGAAGTAATTAAAACAATTTTTCCCCTTTAAAAATAAAGCTCTTCACTGGCAAAGTATAATTTTAGGAGAGTCCACACGCAAGGTGATCTTGAAAGTTCTCTCTTAAAGAGGGCATAAATCATTTAGAGTTAAATTATGAAACTCCCTTTTCCGCTCTTGGTTCCAAACGGTTTTGTTCTAAGAGAAATTAAAGTTTGTACATAAGTTGCTGAATGGTGTCGGAAGTTTTCATCATTAAATTAATGTTTGTGCCGAGTAAATGCGCTACGTTTTAAAATTGAAGCAAAGAGTAAAAACATCATGAAGGATTTTAGTGATGAATTTAAGAGAAAATGAACGTGATATAATGTTACCTTGAATCTAGTGGATGTAAAAATTTATTTTGAAAGCGTAGTATATTCTGGTAAAATACAGTTATAAACTTCGAAGACTACAGCTAAAAATGTAAAATAAAGTTAAGACTTCAAGCATTGAATTGATTACTTTTCTCCCCAATTAAGATTTCAAGTATAATACTATTTCCACGTTTTAAAAATAAATTATATCCCTGACTGAAAAGATTTTAAGCTATTATTATCATCTGTTTTTTAGTTTTCATAAGCAGTGGTATACGCACTATAAAAAGACTTTACATTATTTTCAACATGAAAATATGTCGAAAATAAAAAATGATAATGATAGATCCTGTATATTTTTACTCACTCACAGACAACTTAAAAAATCAACTTGAGCAAAATTGCTAACTAGTGCTTTAGTTTCTTAACTAACCGTGATTCAGAAATTCAAAACTGTTGAAAATAGTTCTTTAAAACCTCCCGGTATTTTGGCATGACTTTCATTTAAAATTGTTCTTCTCAGATCCTTCGTTATTTTCCACCCCCCCAAAAAAAGATTCTTTCAAATTAAATAATCGAACATTTCCTAAATTAAACGTTTTGTCGTTGAGTATCGCAGATTCCAATTTTAGCTGGGAAAAATCCATTGATTTCAAATGGCACGGAATAAAACGAAACGAAATGAGGATTTCATCAAAAGCAGTGAGCCGAAATGTTGAACTGGGAGTTATTTTTATCCTTGAATGAAATGATAGACAAAACCGTTATAAAAAGGAATTCGGAAATTTAGTTAGTTCTGCTCGAATTTCTAAGCCTATTTTAAAAGCAGTTGTATCTTTAAAGATGTTTTAAGTTAGAAGTGATAAAGACTTTAAAATTAGATGAAGAAAATTTATTTTCGGATACTCTTGCTGAAGTTATTGATGGCTGATTCATGTTATAAAAAGGTTTGAAAACATAATTTTATAGGATGTTGATGAAGATGATTTAAAATGATTATAAATTAATGTTATTAAAAGATTAAGGAACTGGTATTAAAATTCTAAAATATTCTTTAAAATTAATCTTAGTGAGTTTTTTTCAAAAGCTAACATGTCCTTAAAAAAATTATAAATAACTAGCTGTTATACCCGGCCTTGCACGGGTGGGGTGAATAAATTAATTTTTTAAATATTTCTTAAAATACATTTATAATTTTGTAAATTAACAATATTACAAATCATCCCGGTATCCCAGGCGCCTCTTTCCTATCCCAGTGTGTTCCCGGTAATCTTATCCCGGTGGTCACGGTAATTTTTCTAATCCCGGCGTTCCCGGTAATTTTCCTATCTCAGTGTTTACGGTAATTTTTATATTCCGGTATTCTGGGTGTCTTTATGGTAAATTTCCTATCCCAGTGTTCTCGGTAATTTTTATAACCCGGTAATTTTTCCATCCCGATGTTCTCGCTAATTTTCCAATCCCGGTGTTCTTGTCACTTTTTACAATCCCGATGTTCCTGATAATGTTTAATATCTTGGTGCCTTTATAAAATAACCAATTTGTAACCATAGTAAAAAGTCTCGTAAACCGTGAATGAAAAACCGTGAACTCGTAGTGAACAAATTAACAAATTTAAAACCAGTGTTTAAAACTAAACTAAAAGATCTAGTAAATGAAAAAGTCTAGTGATCTGTCTCATTTGAAACAATGTTTTATTTTTAACTCGTTGTATGACTGGTAAAACAGGTTTTCAAACACGGAAAAATAAGTGAAAAAAAGCAGGAAAAACGGGAAAAAAAGAATGAAGGACTGATTTTCTCTTTATAAATTATAGCCCATGTCCTATTCTGATGTATCAGCTACATTATGGTAGAATTTCATTAAAATCCATTCAGTAGTTTTTGCGTGAAAGAGTAACAAACATCCAGACAAACATTCACAATTATAATACTAGTAGTAGGATCTGTTAACTTTACTTTTTTTAACAATGAAGAGAAGAAAAACACTTTTTGCTACGAGCAAGGAAGAAAGTTCACCAGTTTCTCTTGCAAAAATAACTGTCCTGATATTATCATGAGAAAATAATGAAACTAATTAGATTATCTTCATTAATATAATTAGCATTAAAATGCTAATGACTAATATTAGGCATTGAAAAATAACTAGCCATATACGTACAGTTAGACGCACATAATAATTGATGCTTTAAGTATTATAAATGTGTGATATAAATATAATTAATTGGTTTTCAAAATTCTAAAACATTATTAACATTATTCTAAAACATTATTAAACATTAAATTTCATATGTGGTTAATTTATCTTTAAAATGTTAAAAAATTGGTAAACTTTCTGTTTTTACAATGAAGATAAAAATATTTCTTACACTATGTAAGAGAAAATTAAAACTTTCTTAGTTTTTTCATGACTTTTGGTGTTCATCATGAGAAAATATCAAAGATAATGCTGATTGGTTAATAATCATTGAAAGATAATTATAACAGTAAGACTCTCAATGGTGAATTTTTAACTTTTCAATTGAACTGGAAAGTTGGGTTGAATTAAACCTTCGATAGAAGTCATTAGGACCACCAAACGGAAAACCAAGCAATTATAATTTTCACACTCGACTAAACAGGACGCAAATCATCGACAGCACAGCACTCCAATTTATTCGAGAAGCAACGTCGTTAACTACCGCAACCTATCGAAGAGCTTCGAGAAAAGTTAAATTAACCGAATATGAACATCACGAGGATGGATCCAAAGAGAGATACTTTAGCCCTCTTTCGGAAACTGCAATTAATGTCAACTACTAACTCCAACAGAGAAAAAAAACACTCGCTTTTAAAATCAGCATTCTTAATTACGGAGGGGAAAGATTCCCCGCTCTTTGAATTTGGGATAAACACTCGGGTGAAAAATCAGGAAAAGGTACCCCAGACAACATTCTTCGAATAAATCCATCCACCCGACGACGATAGAACGCCAGCAACAACAACCGCCATTATTGACTTTCGGAGAACATTTAGCGTGTAAAGTCTTTCAGCCAATTAGAATATCCTTTCTTTTAATTTAGGAGAGGCATCGCGGATGATTTTTAAGCTTCTAATTTTTTCTCTCTATATACCTTTATATTTATTCTGCCCGCCGACGCTCTTTCAAAATTGAAAGCGAAGTTTGTTTAGCAAACCAAATTGAGATTCAGTCATTAGCATAATTCTCGTTTTATTATCATTCTTCAGAATCGTCTGCGCGTAGAGCTGTTGCCAAAGGAGGGGAAGGAAATAAAGTAAAAACGTGGATAAGAGGTGGCCAACTGAGAAATTGAAGGGAGAAAAAAGTGACACTTGTTTGTTGGGGGTTTAAATGCCAAATCTTGGAACTCTTTCTGGAGCTTAGATTGGAGATTCTGTACTACCACTACCACAGTTTGTTGGGGGTTTAAATACCAAATCTTGGAACTCTTTCTGGAGCTTAGATTGGAGATTCTGTACTACCACTTAACTTTACCGGTTTTAAACAAAAATCATAAAGGTGTTTGATGTAGGAATGGGGAACAGTACAATGGTGTAATTATCTCAAATTTAGTTATGTTTTAGTTCTTTATCTCTTTCTAAGGTTTGGTTGGGTTCCATTTTTACAGATTGAAATTAGTAAAAATTACATTCAGAATAAAAAAAGAGACGCCTGGTGTTTACCATTCCGCCGGTCTGAATATTTCTTTATTATTAAATTTATTAAAAGTAATATTATTATTATAACAACGAAAAATTCTATACAAGTAGTGACTTGAGTTACCACATTAGACTTATAGTAATTAAATTTAATACACCCCTTTTTTAGTTTTAACTTTGTTTTTTATTTTAAAGTTGTAAAAATGAAATGGTCGAGAATGTGACACTTTTTTTATTCCATATAAGTTTTCTTATTGTACTTCTTTATGTTGATTAAATTTATTTTATTTTTCTATGTTCAATAACAAATTTGTAACCCCATGGAAGAGCCTTTTTGTCTCCTTTGGGATATTAAAAAAATCTTTCAGTGTTTTTTTTTCCATTATCATTTTTTTCCTGTTGTGTACTGTCGTGTTATGTGTTGTTGTTGAATAAATTTGAATTTCTCTATTTACTAAAAAAACATCTTATTAACCCTTTTAGTCCTAGCCCAAAACTTCCCAAATTTACTATAGGATTTAATGGCAATCTTGGGTGGTTTAGGACTGTAATACTACGTTCACACATAAAAAGTTAATCTAGTTTAAGTAAATTATGTGTGGATGAACTCTTACAGATTAAAATTAGTTTAGCGAAGAATAACTGTCTTAACTTTAAGATAGTTCCCCAAACTATCTGAAGTCTTGTTAGCGCCATCTACTAAAATGAAAACTCTACTACCAACCTTTTTGTTATTTGATATATTACATTGGCGCAGCCGTTAATAAATTAAATACATCTCGATAAACAAATTGGACAACACAAGAAGAAAAATTGGTATATTCTGTAAGTACTAGTCCAAAGTAAAAAAGGTTTAAGTGGAGTGTTTAGGCTTAGAGACGAGCTCTTAGACGGCTGCCATTTTTTACTCGTAGCGCCATCTGGGTTGAGATAGTTGTAGTGTAAGCAGGTAAAAATAAGACAGTTTAAGTTAAGATATCTTAACTTTTCTCTCAAGTTAAACTAGTTCAACTTTTTAGGTGTGACAAAGCAATTACAACAATATAAACTTAGAAATTACTTAATATTCCAAAGAAACACCGTAAAAAATAAACTTAAAATGCATTCGAGCATAGCGCACTCGCATAAGAACATAAGCAAACGGCGCCCAAATTAGAGAAAAAAAACCTCCATTATTTGAGGTAAACTAAGAAGCCCTTTCTTGGAGTAGGGGGGACGAAGAAACAAAAGAAAATGGAATCGAGCGAAAGAGAGAGCGAGCGAACTGCTTCTATCGGGGAATCAATCACCAGCTTCCACTCTTGTTACTACTCTTAAGACAAAAAGAAAGAGCAAGAAAACACTCCCGATTAACGCTGACATGATTTATTCCTCTTGTTTGCTCTTCCTCTTCTTCCCTGTTTGCCTTATCTGTGCGCGCGTAGTTTCTTCACCGAGCGTTTACATGTCGCGAGCGAGACGGATATATGCGGTGTTTACGGCGTTGCCAGATGCTTTTTTGCGGTTTTTATCTCTTTCGTAAATAATTTGATGGTTCCCA
Source organism: Tetragnatha versicolor (assembly GCA_024610705.1). Classification (NCBI taxonomy): domain Eukaryota; kingdom Metazoa; phylum Arthropoda; class Arachnida; order Araneae; family Tetragnathidae; genus Tetragnatha; species Tetragnatha versicolor. Next base: position 16,506,313 of record JANDEH010000011.1, on the reverse strand, counting down.
GACTGCTTGGACTTGCCAGTGTCAGCTAGCCTGTGGTTCTTTTCTCTCGGGAGGCTTGTGGTCTTTGGGGTGTCTTTTTTTTGTTATAGATTTTTTTATCTGGCGTGTTTTTTCCTTGAATATATGAGAGCTTTTAGTTCCTAACGACATTGGAGAATCTCTTACGCACCAATAATTATTTTGACTGTATTATAAATTATACATATGATCCTAATTTTGACGAATATTGAACCCAGAAAATGGAAATCCGAAATATTTTTGAGACACGGAACTTATAGTAGACATCATGTTTGGATAATCTTTCTCCGAATTTAATAAGATGTGTGTGTAATCCAGTACTTTTTTATGTATATATGTAAGAATAATTAATACACTTGTAATTGCTTTTAAATTTTGATTTTTTTACAAAAAATTATTTTCTAAAATTAATAATAATATAAAGAACAATATTAAACAGTCAAAAAAATTTTCCATTTTTGGTCAATTTTTCTGAAATATATGTCTTTGTTAAGGGGTTAAAATCGAACTTTCAAAATTTGCATGGGGCACCCTCTTATTTTGTTCTATGTATAAAAAAGCAATTCCACCAAAATTTCAGAATTTTTGAAAAAGATTTAGGGGTCGTTACCAAAGTTCAAAAAAATTAAAAATTGAGAAATTTCATACATTTTGTGATTTAATTATAAATTTTTGCACAGGAATACATAATCATCGCTAAAATAAGTCATATAATTAAATAAGTCATTTTTTGTGATTTCTTAACAGGCCTAAGTAATACCGAAAAGTTAGCTTATTTAATTGAAAAATGTGCCAAAATCAAATTAAAATGTGTAAAATTATGATAATAATAAATATTAACATTGTATTTCGTTAATTAATTGAATGGTTACGTAAAAAAACTTATTTCCTAATTTACATAAATGAAAATTTATGTATTAGTAATATTGATTTTTTTGTTCAGAATTAAATTTTTTTCACCAAAAAGGCAATATTTATTCCATAATAGAAGTCAATTATAAACTCTTCTTTGGACAACCTTTTTTTTGTGACGGAAGTTATTGTTAAATCACTTGGGGTTTCAAGTGGACCAGACATACTTCGTGGATTTCTATCGATCGTGGAATAGCCAATTCTATCAAAGTTGTTAATGATGTAGCAAAAAGTGGAGGGAATGGACAGTGGAGGGAAAGTCTATACACAATAGACTTCATACAGCAGATGAAGAACAAAAACACTACCTATTATTGTTAGTCAAGCAATTTAGAAGCAAATATCCACCAAAAAATATAACATTAATGTCTTAAGATGATGTTAAAATTAAGGTAAGGATATTGAATCATGATATTTTTCTTCTTAAATGCATATTAAAATGTGGTTTCCGTATAGAGCAGGCATGGCCAACCCGCGGGCCGCATGCGGCCCTCCGGGTCATTTTGTGCGACCCGCGAAGCTCTCTGAACACTCTCCGAAAAGTAGCTTCAAAACCATTTTTAGCACACTAAAATTCAAAGTTTTTTCGGGGGAGAACTCCCAACCCCCTCAAGCGAGTTTATGAATTTTCCGTGAGTGAATCGCTCTTACTGTATAATTTTAGAAATAGTTTAGGGACTTGCCTAAACTTCGAATATTTTTATTTTTTTAATTTTTTTAATTTTGAAAAAAAAACTTTTTTAAATGATGATCATGGTGTACATACAAAATGGGACTGATGTCAGGTTTATAAGTTGTATAGTTCTAGAGTTATAAGCTTTTTAAAAAGGCAGGAAAAAAACTTTACAATAGTTCTTTTGATATTAAAAAAATATTAGTACCGAAAGAGGGGTGATAGAAGAATTGAACCTAGGCCATTATATCTATAACTGGGCAATTCCACGGGTAACTGACTGACATTTTTCAAGAAAAACTGTTAGTATTTTGTAATTTTCTTCCCAAAAATAAATGATAAAAAATACTTTCCACCCAGTTTATTGCTTTCTTGTTAGCTTAATCTAATGGCACAATTAAATTTTCAAAATAAATTTTTATTGATTTTTTAAAAATTTTAAACGACATGGTAACTGACTGACATTTGTGAAACATTTATGTCAGTCAGTTACCATGTCGTTTAAAATTTTTTAAAAATCAATAAAAACAAATTTTGAAAATTTAATTGTGCCATTAGATTAAGCTAACAAGAAAGCAATAAACTGGGTGGAAAGTATTTTTTTATCATTTATTTTTGGGAAGAAAATTACAAAATACTAAGCGTTTTTCTTGAAAAATGTCAGTCAGTTACCCGTGGAATTGCCCAACTATATCAGCTTCTCATTAAAAAAATCATGAACAAGATGTGAGGGTTTAATCTTTAGTTTTATTTTTGTTTTCCCTATTTTACATGAATAAGTTAAAACTTTAAAGTGCGGTAGCGACCCCTAAAAACATGCTAAAAAATCTGAAAAAATTACCAAAATTATTTTTAAAGGAGTAGATCAAAATGACAGGGTGCCCTGGTGAAAATTCCCCAAACAAATTTTTAGCCCTCTTTAAGAACCACCCTAATGTAGATATTTAAAAATTAGAAGCAGATTCCGTTAAGCTTTTTGACCTTTGATAAATAATTTGAAAAATTTAAATATATTTATACAGGTCTGGTAGATTATGTTGGAATTTAATTTTTCTTCTTAAAGAGTAAAATATGGACAAATATTGATATTGTGTTTGCAATAATTCTTTGATTTTTATAAATTAAAATTTAAATCAGCCTTTATATAACAACAACTTTAAACCACATTTTACTTATATTTGAGAGTAATAATATACACCTATCTCATACATTTTTTATAAAAGAAGAAATTCACCAAAAGATAAGAGTTAAACACAACATTACTGAGAAATTGATTTTAATCTCCGTTATATTACAAACTTAGAGAAGTTTAATATTAAACTTTCAATATTAAATCTACTCTTTTATGATTCCTTCTTACTTATTGAAAAATACTTTACTCCTTAGCAACTCATATTTCTCCGAAAACACATTCGATATTGAAAAACGATTGAAACCCATAAAGAGACCCAGCTCGAAGAAAAGAACATGATTAAAAATGTCGATTGCCTCATTACAACTTGCCGTGAACAATTAAATTTCACGATTTTCCAGAAAATATTCTCGAAGTTCACCGTTAATTATTCTATTTTCATCTCACGTGATTAATGAGACAGACGATTTTTAGTGCACGTTAATTTCGAGAGTTTTTTTAACGTTCGAATGTTAACTTTTATGCGGCGGAAAACGGAGGGAGATAAATTGTTTAAAATAAAGCTTCCCTTGTTTGGCAACAGTTTTGTACTTAGCATTTAATCAAGTAGCGAGGAATCCTCTTGAAATGAGCCCGTTAATTTATGTTGTATTCCTTTGGGGGGTTTCAGAATGGCGAGTTTTGTTTTCTTTATTCTGGCACTCAGATTCTTAGGAAGATAATTATTGTAATTAATGCAAGGCTTGAGCTTATTATGTGAAAGAATAGAAAGGTATTTGTGTTTTAAATTTTACGGTGGTTTAAAAATGTACTACTATAATATTTGGTATTGATGTATTATTATTGCTTGAACAAAATTTATCTTTTTTTATTTATTTAAGTATTTAATGTTCTCTTCGTTTCAAGTTTTACTTTTTCAATCATACCCTTAACAGATTTACTTATTAACGATTAATTTTTTCTAGTTTAATATATTTTTTGCATTGAATTTATTCATTATCTACAAATTATAAGTAAAAAATATTTCAAGAATAGGGTATCAATACGTTAACCCTAAACATATGCTATTGTGTAATATTAGTGATTATTTAAGGACTTGGGTACATATCTAAATACTTAATTATAAAAATCAATGTTTGTATGTATGTATACGTCCTTTATATTTTTAAACTTCACAAGCTCACATTAACTTTTAAACTATACCACGTAGCCTTGGGAAGGTTTCTGAAGAAAAAAATTTAAATCTAAGCAATCTAACAACTTTATAGGTCTATTTTCTTCTTAAAAATCCAAATTTCCTGCCTAACATCCTGACATCATGGCAAAACCATCACTTATTGTAAATATAATAAAAAATAATAAAACCAATTACACCGAAAGAACCCTTACTTTATGTAAGGCAAATAAATATGAAGCTAAGAATCCTTAACGTATTTGTTGCAATCGAGCGGAAACCTTTTCCAACAAGATATCTTCCTTACGACGAGCTCACACACGAATCTCCATCCACAACATCTGCTCCATGAATTTCCAAACTTAATTTCAAAACACCCCTTCCTCCAGCACGCCTCGAATAAAGAACCTAACATTAATTTCAAAATCACTTTCACAAAGAAGAAGACGCCGAGCTGCTTTCGAGAAAGAAAAACAACAAGATTGAATTAAGCACAAGCAGTGGAGAAAGCATAACCATCACTTCCATCAGGTATTAGTATTCCTTTAGAAAGCCTTAATCCGTTTAACACAAAAAAGTTACAACAGAAGAGATGTTAGGCAATTTATAGGAATTAAATCCAACAATCCGAATTGCTCCTTCACTGCATTAGATATAATACCCTACATCATCACCGTAACTTATTAAAAAGTGCCCTTTTCGCGGAGTTTTCTTCCTTGTTTGTTTTGTAACGCTGTGTCGCTCCTGTTGACATCTCGTTTATCTTATGGAGTTGAGAGATTTTTGAGTCGGTTGGGCTTTAATATACGTCGAGAAGAGGGGGTTTGGTTTAGTGGGTTTTTAAATCAGGGGCAAAGTGAGTGATAAATTTTGGTGGGGGAATTTTATGGCTGGTTTATGAACCTTAAAGGGTTTTGTTGGAAGAAAATAGCTTCGCTTTTTTTTCTTTCTTTCGTTTGAAGCGCCGCGCCGTTGGGTAATTGATGATGGTTTGAAAATTAGGTTGAATGTATAAAGAAGCTATGTGATAGAAAAATTATACCCAGGATACTTTCGAATGCTTAAAACTTACGAAGGGGAACAAATTTAGAAAAGACATTTTCAATGAGATTCCTTGTTTGGGCATATGTTTGGATAATAATATTTCTTATGTATGTAAACAAATTCTTTTGAAAAAAAGGACTTAAATTTTTATATTTAAGAAAAATATGTATTTAACCTTTTATTCATAAAAAATATAAATGTTACGTATGAAAAGGATTCTTTAATAGCTTCAGGTTTTTATATGGTTATTTTAAAACTAGTTAAAATACAAAAAAAAAACCCTAAGTTGAGCAATTTTTGTTCGTAATTTAATTTTTAGAATTGTCGATAAAACTTAAATTGAGGTTTTTAAAATTAAAAGTTATCTTGAAAGAACTCTTTTAGTTTTCGCATCTGTAATTTCCAAACTTACAGAGATTCTGATTTATTGTTAAATGAGGTATTTGCATGAGTGAGGGATTTGCTTGATTTTATACTTTTTTGATACATTATGGTCTAAAACTCCCAAATTTCTGATTTCTAAGTTCAAAAATGTGTTTTAAATAATTTAAATTCAATTTTATTTTTTCCAAAACGTCAGAAAAGTCACGTTATCAGAAAACGGGCTTCAATGGGCTTCGGGATGAGAAAGACTTCAAATTTCTCTTTGATGTATTTCTCTTTTTAGTATATAAGAATTATTTTTAAATATTTGGATACAAACATAAATTGCAATATAAAAACATGCAATAAAAGAAATAAACTAAATTCTACCGAGCTCGTTTCGTAAATAGATATTCAGTGACAAATATTCAACCAATCTAATATATAAATCTCACTGCAACAGTTTCCGAGACAAAAAAATTTCGAACATTCCCCTCGCTCTCATCTCTTTAAACTTTAAACATTCCAAAACACGCGAAAATTTCTCAAATTTTTTCCGAAACCACATCCCCACTAGAAACGATTAAAGCTGAGCAGGAACGAAAGTAACTTTTTCATCGCGTTAATAATTCATGAATTTCGCCAAAGCCAAGATGTGCGTATATGCAAATACGCAGTAACAGCGACTATTGAGCGCTCCGGAAGACTCGATTTGTTTGTTTATGTTTTCGTTCGAACGAATGAATGTGTTCGGAAAAGGCGCGTAATGTGATTCTGTGGAGAGAGCTGCTGGGAGAGTTTTTCTCTTGTCAAAAACACCTGAGGTGGTGGTTGTAATTACTTTCGTTGTTGTTTATGGCAGAAGATGGTTTCGTCGAATTATTATCATAAAAAAGGTTTTGGAAGTTAATTAGTTGCTTTATGGATGTTGTTGAATTTCGTTGGGGTTTGAAGTTTGGTTGTCTGTTGGTGTTGTTTTTGTGCTTATGGGGATAAGTGGGGGGAAAGTTCGGTTTTGGTTGGTTTGAGTTTGAATTTTCTGTTTCATGCTCGAAGTTTTAAGGTGAATAACGAATCGAGAAACAGGGTTTAAAATATTTCATACAAATATGCAAGACTACCTGTGAGTCTGGCTATCTTTATAAAACTTAAAGAGTTAGAAACTATGTACATAAAAATATGTTAGTAAATTTAATTTTATAAAGCCGAGGTTCTACATTTTCTTTGTCTTTAAATACGACGTATATAACCATTTCATTATTTAAATTTTTTTAGGATATCGTTTTTTATTTTGATGAAATCGTTATCGTATATGAATCGTTAGTTGAAAGAAGGGAATAAGTTCAAAAAAATGACAAATTGACTTTTTGTGTTTAAAACAATCTCCCAGCTTTGCTCTACACATGGGTGAAAAGAGGGGGAAATAACTAACCCCTATAGGGAGATATCACCCCTTGAAGTTGTGAAATCGATGTCCATTCATTGTATTTTTAAGTTAATTTGGAATTAAAGTTTTATTTTGTCTTTCTTTTCATATTCTTTGTGTTGTAAACTAAGTTAAAATAAAATTTTCTCTTAATTTAAATTTTTTTTTAACTTTTTTTTATGCAGGGAATGTTTGACTCCATTTATATTCCCTCACTCCATTGATACTGCTTTAATAACTCAGTTTCACCATAATTTTGAATTTTATTTGTCTTATTCTTTTTATTTCACCCTTTTGTGGTGTAAACTAAGGAGAATTATAATTTAAATGTGAGTTTAAGTGTTTTTAAAGATATTTTCATCAGAAAAATTTCATAAGGTGGAAGAAGGGAATATGTCCATCAACTTATTTTGACTGTAAAATATTTTTGAATATACTTATATTTAATTTGATGATGGCTCTGTTTTCTAAATAGGGTTCTGAACTTCCAGTAAAAATTAAGTGATTATACAATGAAAATTCCATAACTTATATACAGTTTTTTTCGATTTTCTCAAAACTTGGTGTTTGGACTTATTCCCTTCTTCTAACTGACGATTCATTCATTCTATCGATAATTTTTTAAATCTGTATTTGTTTGGATTAGTAGGAGAAATGATATGAGATATATTCGGGTCATGCTTAAAGAGAAGCTGCTTCGTTCTCTTGTTCCATGGAGTAATGTAAAGTTGTAGTTTAAGTTTCTACAAGGTGTTGTAGAAAGTCTGTTACATTTTTATCTAGTTTTTCTGTTGTTTCAAAGTGTTCATTAAGGATAGGAAGTTTAGAAATTGGACTTAAATTTCGGATTAGCAGTATTTGACAACCTTTTTTAAGTAAGATTGGTTTTTACTTTAAGATAATTTTATTGTTTAATTAAAAATTATAATATTTATTATTTTATCACTTCTGATATTATGGATGCATAAATAGTTTTTCTATTTACAAAGACTAATGCTTAAAGATATTAAGATAAGAATCAAGAATTATTAAGATAAGAATCAAGAATCATCAGTTTTCATGAAATATTGGGTTGTCCCATAAGTTCTGTTACTTTTTACGAAGTTTTGTCTTTTAAATTTTTTATGAAAAACTGGTAATAAGTGGAGATTTCAAACAAAGATGATTTTGATATATGTATATTTATGAACATAATGTGTGATTTTGATAGTTCTCGTGATACTATTTTTTTTCAAAATGGCGGTTTGAAAAAAAGACCAAAAACGACGACTTTCACGTAATTTTTTTCTTTTGTTTAAAAAACTAGGAAGGACGCATAATTCATGGCTGAAAAAAGTTTTGTTTTTTAAATGTTTAGTTTAAGATGTCATAGTTTTAAGATGATTCGATAAGTTTAAGGTAGGAAATTTTGGCTTTAAAATTTCGTATATTGGTAATTTCACGTGTTTTTTTAAAGCACACCTATTGTTTTTCTAAGCAGCTGGTATGAAGCAAATTAAAGGCAGATGTTTTTTGAACCATAATGCTTGTTTTAACGGTTTAAACATTGAAAGCCTCTTTTCATAATATAGTTGAATTGATTTATTTCTAAATTACAAGGAGTTGTTTTTATTGTTGTGTTTTCGTATGAAGCAAATAATTGCTTTGTTCGCTTAGCATAAGTTCAGAGCGAGTGTAATTCTGATAAGCTAAAACGTTACGCGCTTGAATTGTGCGCACTACTTTCTGAACTTAAGTTGAGATATAATTTAATATATTGCATATTTTGAATACTTGGGTCTTTCCTAAGCTTTTTTTATTGATTTTGATGCTTTTTTCGTGAAAATTTCTTTGAAATGACTAACATTACTGAGGTAAGTTTTTTGCAATAGATGTTATGCTTGAGATCGAAATTTCCTAAGTTAAACTTATCGAATTATCTTGAAACTATGACATCTTAAACTAAACATTTAAAAAAAACAAAAAAAACTTTTTTCAGCCATGAATTATGCGTCCTTCCTAGTTTTTTAAACAAAATAAAAACAAATTACGCGAAAGTCGTCGTTTTTGGTCTTTTTTTCAAACCGCCATTTTTAAAAGAAATAGTATCACGAGAACTACCAAAATCACACATTATGTTCATAAATATACATATATCAAAATCATCTTTGTTTGAAATCTTCACCTGTTACCAGTTTTTCATAAAAAATTTTCAAACACGAAACTTTGTAAAAAGCAACAGAATTTATGGGACAACCCAATAGGTAAAATTACTTTGCTAAATTCATTTTAAACTTTTCTTATGCAGCCTTTCTGATTTAAATAGATACTTTCAATATTTAAATTTTTTCTCCCTTTTCTATAGTAATTTACTAATAGTTTTAACAAGAAATTAATGCACTAAAAATTTAAAAAACAAAAAGCGTTTTAATTTTGTATACATTTTATTAGTTTTTGTTTAAGAAGTAAGCTTTATTAACATCAAAATAATTATACGGTGACTTAATTAGGATTTTTCCATTAATAAAATAGAACCATTATTCAAATTTGAGACTTAAACTCTCTAAGCCGGGTAATTTAGCTAAATAAATCCAACCATACAAAATGAATTAACGAAAAAAAAACCTACTGAAAAATGCAAAGTCAATTAATAATAATGCTAATTACTTTGAGCTGATCATTTTTTCCTTCCCTTAAAGTATCAAAACACGTTAAAATATTTTCACGACCAGCTATGCATAAATAATGAGTAAAATTTAAGACAAGCATTAAAAAAAGGAGCTAAAATTGAAACTTGATAGCATAGACAGGAGCCCTAGCGTTTAAGGAAATCGAACAATTCTGAAGATGAAAAATATATAGAAAAAAAAGAACACAAAAATTTAAAAAAGCAAAAAGAGGATAAAAAATCGCTTGCATTTCATCGCTTTATCGTCATCGATCGATACATCCTTCCATTTTATGGATTTTTTTTTCAGAAGACGACTACTTTTTAGCGTTGCCAGTCGCTCAATAACAAATTTTTCATTTTCACCGAGCTCCTCTCTCCTTTATCTTTCTATTTATAAACTACTTTTTAAAAACTTTTTCCGAAGAGGAGGAAGTTTCGAAAAAGCTTGCTAATATGTTTTAGGGCTGCGATTTCTCGTGGTTTTTTTCTTCTTTTTCTATCGCCGTCTGAGTTTAGACATGTTTAGTTTATTCGCTTTTATGTCGGAATTGAAGTTATTTTGGTTGTGAAGGGGATATTTTTCGGGCGTCATAAAAACGTCCTGATTCCACATGAAAGGGGGGATTGTGAAGGGTGGAATGACAAAAGGTTTTTTCAGTCTCCATCGCATTCATGGTCTCAACTATGTAAAGTATGAGGGCTTTGTAAATGTATGGTTCCTCTCTCTCTCTTTGAATGAGGTGGTTTCAATCTAAAAAATGAGCTACATTCTGGATTTATGTCTAGAGTAACATAATTATGCAATCTTTAAAAAATTGCAAACTATTTTATATATACAGTATAATACCTGAATGGAATAAAGAAACTTTCGAAAGTATGTTAAAACACCAATTTCTCTTTTATCTACTATACAAATTTTTAAGAGTTTATATAAATCTTGGTTTCCTTTTTTTTTCTTTTTCCAAATTGATAGATTTTTAATGATTACTAGTAATAGATAATGTTAATGATAGATTTTGTTTGAAAGTTTTTCCTAAAGTGAAGACCTGGTAAATATCTTATTTGTAAAAAATAAAATCATTAAATTTTTAACTTACACTATTAAAATGTTTATAAAAAGAAATAATTTATGAAAAATTAAAAGGAGAAAAATAATTTATGAAAGATAATATAGAAAAATTAAAATAATTTTAATCTCATATATGAGTAAATTAATTTTTTAATGATTGAACTTATAAAAATGTGGAATAAATAGTGTGTATTTGTTTCTAAACTATATTATACTTTAAACTATTGAATATTTATTGAATTGTGTACAAAACTACAAGCATTTTATGAGTAATTTCTGGATAAAAGACATAAGTAGAAAAGTTAGCGGCTTTCGATTCGTTAAATGAAATTTTCAGAAGTAATACTATAGCTTAAATAAAAAAATTGATCATTAGATAAATTATACAAACCAAGAATAAAGGCTTTTGAACAGATGTAAATAATTAATGACTCTTACATATCCAAACATCAAATGCTGTTTGTTTATACAGTCAAAATAAGTTCGAGTCATTTTAAAGAAGAATTGAAATATCCTAACAATTTAAACTGTTGGGTAAATGAGGTTTAATCAAGCATAGAGTATAAAATTAAAATACTTAACAAACATGAAAAGGAAGAATTCTGCTATTTTCTCTTGTGATCAGGATATTAGTTTGTTTAACTTGCTACAAGTGCAAATAATCACTTCAAAATATTTTTATTGCTTCGTTACTTTAAAATCACAAATTGAACAAAGGATAATTCAAATTTATTTTAGAGAAAGTTGTTTCTCTTTTAGTTTGAAAGCGTCATTATCAACATGCATTGAAATGAGTATCTTTTGATGGAGTTTAAAACTGACATTCAAACTGGAATTTCTCGGATTTCCGGAACAAACAAAATGGTAATCAGTGCTAGTGTTTTGGTTCTTGAATGAAAAAAGTGTTTAACTTGGAATGAGGGATTATACACATAAAATACGAAAAAGAGAACATTATTCCAGTTTGATCTATTTCATTTAAACATGGAATAGGTAATCATCTTAACTAAAAAAAAAAGGGAAGGTCCGAAAAAATATCTTTAGGCATTATTTTTCTTTTAAAAGCCTGTAGAATGAGCTGCTTATAATATTGCTTCAAAGGAAAAGGAACTTGAATAAAGAAAGAAGCATTTAACGATGCAGTGAGGAGCTGGGAACGCTTTGATAGATGAAAAGAAGTCTGAAAAGGTGATTTGGGATCAAATAAACTTGTAGTTACTGAAAAATTTAGTTTTATTCTGAGTACATGCATCTCTAACACATTATTCTAGTTTATATTCCGGAATCAAACATTGAAAATATTTTTATAAGTTGCCTTTACATGATATTATTGTATTGTAATAATAATATTTTGCTATTCTTGGTTCTATTAAAACCATTTATGAAATATTACTTAATTTCAATTCTAAAGCTCACACGGTTGATAAGAAAAATAATCCACCAAAGCAAATTTAAACTATGATTTATACTCATTTTTATCAAACTTTATTCTTTAAAATTTTGATATTAAAACATGTTATGTGAATTCAATAAACTAAATACTTCCTTTCATCCATCAAACGCCACCATGAAATAAAAACCATCATTGTGGACTAGATAATGAATAGAATTTACATTTGAAATTAACGATAAAATCGATTCGCATTAATCAAAATTATTCCGAGTTACTTTCCTACTACGATGCGTTCCTTGACGGATGGTCCCAACAACATTCTTGCGTGTACAAGAGTGATTCTAGAGGTGGCACACAACGACAAGAGTAATGCCTTTTCAATAATTTTAATTTCGATAACGCTCGTTTGGCATCACTTGCGTTCAAACGATTTTTGAGTAGGCTTTTCTGCTGCCTGGCGGGTTACCACTCGATATATGCGCGTTCTTTATTTTCTTGGAAGTCTTAGTTAATGGAATATTCACTAATGGGATGAATTCTTTATTATAGGAAAGTAAATTCTCTTAGACGGATGAATGTGAGTGTTGGAGGTAATGAGTATTAGGTAAGGAATTTAATACTATCGATTTGTTTCATTTAATTTAATTTATTGCTGATTAGATATGGGATATGAAATTGATAGCTAAGTTTGGTATGGTAAGCTTCATTTTCAAATACTTTTCTGTATTATCGGTTTGTAAGGCGTTATGTTTAACATTATTTTAACTCAGTTACATCAAACCATCAAAAGTGTAAATATAATAGTACGGGAGCTGGCGTTAAAATGAAAAATTCATCTGCTCGTACACGATTTTAATATGACAGGATAGTGTTAGTGGTGCTGATCACGAGATCGAGCGTCAGCTGGTCAGGTAGCGGTGGGTTGAGCGTAGGGAGGGGGTCAAAGTTGCAAAAAAAGTAAAAAATAAATTCATCTGCTCGTGTATGAAACTTAGTGGAGAAGGTAGTTTAGGCCTTCCTGATTACAAAAATGACCGTCAGCTTACTGGGTGGCCGTGGAATGACCGTCAGCTGGTCACGTGAACTTGCAAACAAAAAATTTATCTGACAATGCATGGAACTTGGTAGGGTTGTCAATACCTATTACATGAAGTAATAACGAGTTACTAGTCTTCAACTTACACTAGCAACTCATGAATTAAAGTCTGTTGTACTAGTAACTCGTTAATATTTATGTAACAAAGATTGATTTCCTACCAAGTTTCTTGCTTTGTCAGATAAATTTTTTGTTTGCAAGTTCACGTGACCAGCTGACGGTCATTCCACCGCTACTCAGCCAGCTGACGGACATTTTTGTAATCAGGAAGGTCTAAACTACCATTTCCACCAAGTTTCATACACGAGCAGATGAATTTATTTTTCTTTTTTTGTACCTTTGACCCCCTCCCCACGCTCAACCCACCGCTACCTGACCAGCTGACGCTCGATTCCATGATCATCACCACTAACACTATCCTGTAAAATTAAAATCGTGTACGAGCAGATGAATTCTTGAAATTTAACGCCAGCTCCCGTACTATAAGCATTGTTTAGAAATTATGCTAGTTTGCAAACTAAAGCTTTTAGTGAAATTAAATTTCCAATCTCTATCAATTATATACTTGAATATGTTTTATCCATCCAGATAATATTGGAAGTTTGATTTTATCAAATGAGATGAGGGAATGAAGGAAGGTGGGGTTTGAACATCATGTAAAAAAGATTTCTACCTCTGATTGCTATACCCTAATTATAAGCATATTGTAAATAAATATTTCATATTTGTTCTTAGAAATTTTATATCTTGGTACTCAAACATTTAAAGAAATCTTCATTAGTTAATGAATATTTAATTTTTATTACTATTTTATGGTCGAGGAAACCCAAAAACTCTCTATTAAAAACTGTTATTGAAAACATACTTTTACCCTGATATAAAAATAAGAATTAAATGATTAAAGCCAGAGAAGGACCAAGAAGACAAAGAAATACAACACTCCACTCAGGTCTCTTCATCAGGGGGACAGGACCCGAGCGGAGGGGGTGTTTCTGAAAAGCAGAGAACCAGAAGTTCTAAACTTCCTCTGTCCCCAACAAGCAAAGAAAATAGAAATACAAATGTACAAACAAAAAACAAACATATATCTAGGCAGAGTGGAAATTGAAGTGGTAGTTAATATCAGTAAAAAATGAAATATAGAATTTGAAAACAATTAATCTCACCAGCAGAGAAAAGACCCTATTCAAGAGAGACTAGCTAATAGCAAATCAATAGATCTAACAACCCCAGAGGGGAAACAGTTTTCTTCCAAAACACTTCTAAAATGCAAAAAAGCAGTTTTCTTGTCATCAAGATTATTACAAATATCTGAAATTATGTTCTTCTGTGAATAAAATATATTATTGAAGATCTTAGTTTGAAGATTACTGTGAAAATGTGATAGGAATTTAACACGAAGCCTAAAACATTTTCTTGTCATAAAGACCAATATGCGTATTATCTATAATTTTGATATCCAATCCAGATAGTTAGCATTATGCATGACAGAATTAGTCTTTTTTAAAATTAACTCTTTAGGATAAATATCAAAAATAAAATTATGAAATGTAAATAAATATAAGATATAAAAACTTATTTTTATATCCATTCGCATATCTTCTATCAGTTTGCAGCTTTTAGCGCAACTGTTGAATTTGTGTTATGAACCTAAACAACAGTCTAATTTATAAATTATTTTCCATTTGATACTTTTACACTGTTTATAATAACAAACTCTTTCTGCATAATAAAATCTGTTTATAATGTAGTATTGGCATTACTTAAGATTGAAGGAAAGGTTTGATAGGGAAAAAGTGATAGTTACCCATAATTATAAAATCTTCTTAACCACTGGTTTAAATGTAAAACTTCGATTCAGCCTGAAATTATAGAGGAAATGATGCATCCCTTTTAGGATATAAAGCATTTGAGTTTAATTTGCGAGCTGTACGAGGAAATCATTTTAAAACTGACAAAATGAAAAAATTTCCTACACTCCTTATGGTATATTCTTCTTTTCGGTACAGTATCCACCGTCGATAACATATAGCCCGGACAAACGACTTTACTTCAGTACGGGGTTAAACCCAGTGCAAACGACATCACTCGACACTAGCCCCCACCCACCCTAGCATCTCTATTTTCGTCTGCGCTTTCACAACATTCGAAAAGATTATTACCAGAACCCACAACTTGACAACGTGGCTAGTTCCCCCTCCATAGAGTTCCTGTTTATTCTGTGGAAGCCATTTCTTTTTTATCCTATCGTTTGGTCGGTGTGTTTTCGTTCGCACCTCCTGTTGGCGAGGGACAGAAAAACAGAGTGATAGACAGTTTGTTAAATGCGCCACGCCCCCTGCGATTGACATATTTTTTTTCTTGGGTGGAGGGGTTGGGTTGGGATACCGTGATAACAGCTATGGTGGTGAAAGTTGGGATTTTTCAGTGAATGACGTTATAAGGAAAGATGTTTTAAATAAACCTTGGTACTGATTGAGGTATTTTTATTTGCTGCTTTTCACGTAGATGTTTTTAAGGTAAAAATGGAGTTTAAAAAGTTATGACCAAAAGTATAAGTAAGAGTAAGATGAAAGTCTTCTTAAAGAAGAATATTTTACAGGACTTAATTTTCAGTAAAAGAAAATAAATTCCTTAATAGGTAACAAAATCTTTTTAATAACACCGCTATTTATAATGGCGAAGTTTCCAAATACGTTATCAAACAAAATCATTAAGTATCTGTAAGCCATTAAGTATCGTTAAAGCTTTTTAAGCAATCATTGCTTCTGTACACAAGGAGTAATATATTTTATTTTAATTAAGTTATTTATTTTTTTGAAACAGTGTTATTTTTGAAACAGTGTTATTTTTTAAACAGTTATTTATTTTTTAAAACAGTGTAACAGTGTTATTTATTTTTTAAACGTGTACGACCTATCTTATTTAACGTCATAGATATTTTGTGAAATATTGAATAATTAAATGTATCTCGAAATAAAAGAGCCTGAAGATTAGGAGAGATGGTTTTAAATGCTAAGTTGAACTAATTACTATTCACTCATATTCTATGTAATTTCAAGTTAAACTGATTCAAACTAATGCAACAAAACACATTATTTAATCCCTCTACTTGAAGTATTTCGAATTGATTATTTCATTCCAAACCAATATCAAGGATGCCGCATTCAAAACATTTCCTAAACAAAACTTATTCTCCTCCGAGGAACCCAACCACTTTCAACCAAAACAACCAAAACTCAAATGCGATTCCCTCTCCCTTCCCCATCACTTCGAAATTCTCCCCTCCTGAAATCCCCATCCCCTTAATTATACCTGAAACCCTAAACCCGAATTATTCTCTCAAATAAATAAACAACCACTCATCCTCCATCCATAATACTACGCGAATTTCCAAGGCAACTAACTCGGTTTCGTCCAAAACCTTTCCAAAGGAATGAATAAGCCCCTTTTGGATGGCGATTCTCCGGGGTAATACAAACGACAGTTTCATCCGGACCGCGGGGTCGTAAATCAAGGCAGTGATGAGTTTTCCCTCCCTCCTTCCCGCGTGTGGAATAATGAGTCGTCTGCGGATATTGACGAGATTCGATCCCGCTCGGTGGCAACACTTTTTTTTGCAAGATGTGGTGTATGAATTTTCAATCCGGCTTGTTGTGAAAAGGCGTTTTGTCAGTGCCAGCTTGATCGTAAAGCTAAGTGCTGTCCGTTGAAAGTAAATGATGTAAAATAGATGTTTTCGCATCGAAACGGAATTAATTTGAATGATAATATTTCTTCTGCGTTTTGGTAAATAAATATAAAGTTTAAAAATATTGAAAACGTTCTGATACTAAAAATATGGATATTATTTTGCATTCGTGTTCAAATTTGCATGATTCTTAGGGTTATATTAGGAATATGAAATGCAATATATTATATGAAATGAAATATTTTATATTATTTTAAATAAAAATTTTTCGATTTTTTTTATTTTTAAAGGTAATGAATTAAATATCTTTTAATTAACAACTGAAAAACTTTACTGAGTCAAGCAAAAGAAGTAAATATCTATTGTATCTTTTTTTGCATATTCGAATTAAGGAAATATGTTTATATGTTATTTTTAAATCACTATGAGATAAATGATGAAATGGTCTCTAATGCTTATTAGTCACATGAAAATTTAACAACCTTTTGGTTCTGAGTTGGAGTAATTTTTACTTTATTTATAGTTTAAAAATAATTACATCTTAAAATAAAACAAACTAGACATTCTTTCCCGTACTATCATGTCTAATAACAAAACAAAAGGAAATATACAAGTGTATTTTTTATTTTCCTATGGAAAAAATAGTCATCTTTGAAAGAAAATCAAACTATGGAGTTCTCTTATCTGCAGTAAAGTTATTCAAATGTCAAAAAAATTCTTTATCTTTCTAAGAACTAGGTTCGCTTTGAAATGCATTAATTCCCCTTAACTATATCGTGAAATTATTTTATTATTTTCCAGAAGAAAAAATTTTACTTTTCGACTCTTTTTTTTATAGTTTTTCGAAATATGTAAGAATGCTATTAAGATCTCCAAGGATCTTCTTTGACAAAAAAAATCTCGTTTCATCTTTTTTTCTTCCTGAAGATGAAGCCTGTTTCCTAAATAAAATAATAGCCTTAGGAATTAAGTTTACTTACCTTTCTCGTGTAAGTTAAAATAAAGCAATTTGATTGTTTTTCGTATCAACTAAAGTTTAAAATTAACATAAGTTCAAGAGTATTTTTTTCTTTAGTCTAATTATTCTTCTAAGTATATAAGTAAAGTTGAAGCGATTATAATCTGAAAAACATTATTCAACAAATTTAACCTTTAAAAATGTTTCAGATCCTTTTATTATTCCTTTTATTTTGTAATCAAATAGTTTAAAAATTGTTATTAGGTGTGGAACATTTTACTTATACTATTACATGTTTGACAATTCCAATTAATTTATTACTCTTTGTTATATTCCTTAAAGTATTTTTTTTGCTTTTTAAAAATTACATCACAGAATAATTCTCAAATTATTTGGGAACATTGTATTAAGTCTTTTGCGACCTTTTAATTTATGACTAATTATTAATTATCTTTTTTATACTATTTTGTATCTTTTGAAGAACATATTTTTTTCTCTCTTCATTTCAAGTCTCATAATTTCTTCATTGTCTGGTCTTATATAATTGTATATTTATTATTTCAATATCTTCCTGTGAATAACTTTTTTTAAATGGAGGAAGTTTAAGTTATACATTTTATTTTATAACTATGACTATTATATTTCAACAGAATTAAGTTAGCGAATGTTTTAAAAAGCTTATATAGGAGTACGTTTAATAAACAAAATGTTCTCTTTTAAAGCAAAAGAAGAAATAATTTTATGTGTATATAAATTTTATATAACTTTTTTTAGTGTGTTCACGGAAAAAAGACAACTCATATAACTAGCTTAGTATTTTTGTTTTAGGAATTTTTAGCATTTATCAAACGTTTATCTGAATTTTATATTTAAAAATTTATTATTTGAGAGGTATCTTTTTTTATTTTTCAAGCTAATTAAAAACGAGCATGATGAGTCAATGAAATAATTTATAAAATTTATCAAACACGTTTAGTTTATACAGGGTGTTTCAAAATTGCGTTGCACGGCTTTTAATCGGAACCAACGCCTCCTAGGGTCATGGAAATAAGGTCTACCCCTAGGTAAGTGAGCCTGGAGAACGCACTGAAATGACTTTCAGCACCCCTAGCGGTGAAATTAAAAAGTTAAAAAAATTAATTTAAAAACTAAAAGAGATAGAGCAAAAACCTCAGTGATAGTATTGTTGCCAACAGGGGTCAAAAAAGAAAAAGTTCTCATATTTGCAAATTTTTTGATTTTTTTATTAAATTTTGTGTTCTTTATACTAAAAAAACACAACACTACAAAATAACACTGAAAAATTTGCAAATATGCGAACTTTTTCTTTTTTTACTACTCTTACTGAGGTTTTTGATCTATCTCCTTTAGTTTTTAAATTATTTTTTTTAACTTTTTAATTTCGCCGCTAGGGGTGCTGTAAGTCCCCTCAATAGATTCTCCAGGCTCACTTACCTAGGGGTAGACCTTACTTCCATGACCCTAGGAGGCGTTGGTTCCGAATAAAAGCCATGCAACGCATTTTGCAAATAATTTTGATTCCCTCTCAAAATATATTTCTATATATATGCCACTGAGACCGGGGGGGCATGGAAAATTTAGAAAGGCTTTGGTGGGGCATGGACCGAAAAAGGTTGGGAAACACTGGTATATACTTATAATTTTTTTCTATACAATTGAAAACTATAGGTAGAACTTCAACGTTTTTACTCAGTTTTGAACATAATTCCCCATCTATAAGACCTGTAGTGAACTTGCACTACATAAACTATATCACCAAAAATACATTAATAATTACAAAAATAACACAACGCGAAAATTCTAAGTTTTAAACTGCTTCTAAAAGAATTGGTTAATTTCAGATCTCAGCAATGGTTGCTACCGAGATTTAATCGTCATGAAGGGAGATTTTGGGGGAAACAGGGGACATTTTCTCCCTCTCTTTTCCCCTCATGATAAGTCAAGCAGCTGTTCATATCTGGCAGCATGCCATGTATTAATATTGCTTCTCTGCTAGTAAAAAAAAACGTTCTTTGGAAGAGATTCGAGAATTGTTGGTTTTTTCGTGGAGTGTTAGTGCATTAATAGTTCCGATTTTTATGTCACGAGCCTAGAGATTAATTATTACCCACTTTTTTGGGTGATGAATTGTTTTGAGCCGTGGCTTGTATTTTTAGAGCATTTAGTATGGTTTGGTGTTATGTTTCATTTCTGTTTGTTTGCTTTACTGATGAGTTTGCGGCGAATTTCATAAAACTACTTTCCTACTTTTTTTTAATAAATATTAAAGCTGTAAATGTATGCTTTTTTGAAAAATTTAGTTTTCACTTCTATGTATGCATTTCGGACTTTTAAAATTTTGTTAAGAATAATTTCTGACATCTTAAATAAATGATTTTACAGTAAAAGAAAATTTTGTGCTTCTGAAATACAATTTTCTGTGGAAAATTCGTTCAAAGCAGTAAAATGTACACAAAATAGGTTTTAAAGTGTATAAATCCTGTAATACCTTAAAATTAAAACTGATTTTAAGTAAGTTAGAATTTTTGACTTAAATCAAAATTTTTGAATAATGTAAGTAACTCTAACACAAATTTTAATAAATCATGTCATAAATTAATGAAGTCTGAAAAAATATTATTCATTTTTTTATCATTGAACAGATCCTTAGCAAGAGAACATTAAAAAAGGGTGTAATTCTTGGGACGAAAAAATTAGCTCATTGTAAAAATGTTGAAATAACCTCTTATCTTTAAAAGTATTAAAAATTTAGTGGATGGAGAGATCAACACACGAAATCCATACATGCTTTTCCTTTTCCCAGTGTTCCTTCTTGTGAAGTGCATAGTTTTTTTTTCATTTGGTAATAGGTTACATAAAAAATGATTAGTTTATAAAACTATTACATTGAAATAAAATTAACAACCACGAAAATAACATGGCGAGGAAGCGGTAGATTTTTGATAACGAAATCGGGCAACAAGCCGAACCCAAACGCAAAATAAAATCCCCCCTCTCAAACTTTGCAAACTTTTATCCACTTTAAATCACACAGCAGCGATTTAATGGGTTTTTATTGTAACGATACTCGGTAATCCCTCGGGCAAAAGCCGGCGGACATACTTGTAATTAAGATCCAAATTATGTGACGCAGATAGCTTTGTTAAGTAATTACGTCGTGGAAGAGTGTAACGTTGCCATATCTGCAAAACAAATCTTTTAAAACGAAGAAGTGTTTTCCCCCTGGAGAGATAACCGGCAAATGTTTAATCAATTTGATCCACATAATTTTCCCGCCAAATGAACCATCATTTGAGAGAAGGGATCAATCATTTTAACGGAATTATCCGCCACGTTAGAAACTGGCGATCGATGTTTGAAGCCGCCATTAGACGAGCTTTCGCGACCCTGGAGGAATTAAGTCATCAGGACGCGGCTGCTTTGCGATAACCGATCTGAGGTCTCCCCGAAGAATTTTTATTGGCTCTCTCTGTTCTTTTAGCAGTTTAGGGCTTGTTTTGTGGCAGCGGTTCAGTTTTAATGTTTTAGAAGTGCCAAAGTGAGGAAGGAATTGGTTTCGATTTTTATTCTTAGTTCTAAAATATTAAGGATGAAAACTAACGGTACATGTGAAATACTTTGTTTTTCCTTATACAGTAGAGCCCCGATTATCCGCGAGCGGATGATCCGCGGTGCGGATTATCCGCGAGTGCCACGAAATAAAAATTTAATGATAGAAGCAAATTTTAGATGAAATTAGAGAGATTTTAGATCTAAAGCAAAGGTTTCTGCTGTTCTGTACATATTTAAAAGTTTTTCATATCATGTTTTTTGTACAATAAAACATAGTTTTTATGCTGAAATATTTTTTTCGTGTTTTTTCCTCATTTTTAGTCTGTTTTCGGGTTATCCGCGATTTTTGCTATCCGCGGTACCCTTGCCACCCAATTCCGCGGATAATCGGGGCTCTACTGTAGTTATATTATATATTTTCCCTTGAGAAATTTTAATCCCTTCTTAAGTATTTTATTGATATATTAAAGCTTTACCTTATACAGACTCTTTTAATCTCATTTGTAACAAATTCATCAGTGTGTTTACTTATTTTTTAATCCTATTTAAATACATACTTTTAATCACAGAGAAAAATCCTAACAGATGGTCCAAAACGATATATTCAAAAGTTGGATGGATATGAGGGCGCCACGAGGAACTATAAATGATTGACAGAGAGATCGGCAATACATTTTGGTGACCAAACCTGTGATTGGCTGTCACTCAATCTTCTATTTTCCAAGGAGAAGGAAAAAGTTTTTCTCAACCAATCGGGCTTTTTTTCCCCGCCTCTCGTGACGTAGATGCGATCGCAGCGCCAAAATTGCCCCATATCCATCCAACTTTTCGATTTCCATTAGCGCCTATGGCGACGGACTCTCTGTTTTAGTACTCTGTGCTTTTAATGTTCCAAAACATTTGATTAATAATTTTTATTAGTAACTCGTAAAATTTTGAAAAATTTTTCAATTACAATTTTTAACTCTCTTTTTTACAAACTCTAATACTATACACTTTTACGTTATTATCAAATGTTTCTGTACAAAATTAAAAATTTGATATTTTGGGTTTATTTTAAATTCTGCTAAGTTATATTTTTAATCTAGTCTGTAACAAAGATTAGGTACTTACAATTCCCTAGATACCAGGTAAGTTGTCAACAGCCAATACTACCCTTGATATACTTGGTGGGTTTTGAATGTATTTAATATAAACATTACAATATTACAACACTTGTAAACGTACTTTCAGAAAAAAACCAAGATGACAAACAAATAATTGCGAAGTATATTGCCTGCATTAGAGTTTCATTAATTAATTAACCTTTATTCAACCTTAAACAACAAAAATGTTATGTTTATGAATAAAAACTACAATAATATTTGAAACATGAAATATTCATGTCGGAAAATAAAGCTGAAATTCATTAAACTATTATGTTTGAATGAATTATTAGGAGCATAAATTTTCACAGAATTCTATTGAAAGAGCTGAATCTTAATGACTAATGTAATATTGGTTTTCAAAATATATTTTTCACCTTCATTTCATTTGCGCAAGCAAGCCTCCTCAGGATTTATCTTAACTGTTTTCCTTTCTCTCTCTATGAAGCTTTATTATAACCGTTAAAAATTTCCTTACATTAAGGGAATGTCTTGAATCTTATTCATTGATATAAATTGCCCTATCATTTTTAATTTGAGTCTCGTACCACTCAGTGCTCAATATAAGGACTAGAAGCTCATGATTCTAAATCAGTTGCCACAAACGAGAACAGAAATGCTCCACTGGATCAATAAATTCTCCACTTAGTCCCTCGCGGAAAACGATTCTTTCGAACAAAAAGGAAAGAACGAAAACTTTCGTGGAAAATACAAGTGATTAATGGAAGCTCAACAATCTTAACGATACGCCGAGAGACGCCATTTTGAATTTGAATTCCAAATAGAATCAAATAACGCTGCAATTATAATAGGTTTTAAATGCAAATAGTTCACTTTGGGGAAATGAAATGCATATTTTTAACGTTTGACTATAGAATTACATTTGGAGTATGACTTAATTTTCCAGTGTCAAGTTAAGATGGATGTCTTAAAAATATCATTTAGGCATTGAAAATGAATTTATGAGAACAATTATATCTTAGAAATCCGTATTGTTATTAAAAAAATTTTAAGAATATTTTATTCTTTGATTTATATTGGTTCAGATATCATCTTTGCTCTTAACAATATTAATTTTACATTTTGTTCATTATTAACTTCAACAAATGAGATACTATAGAAATAATTTTAATGATGAAGAATTTTTTTTCTTTTGAACTTAAACTTAACACTTATTCAGAATTCAAATATTTACCCAGGAATCGTGTAACTAAAATAAATTATTATTTGCTAAAGATTTTTATGTAATGGAAGTTGTAGAGGATATAGCTGAAGTCCCCTTTTAAAGGATAGTTAATACCTAAACCTAAATATTTTATACTTTATAACTCCTATTTATTTTAAAATTACATAGATTTCACAAAGATTAATGTTATTGATTAAAGTTAAAAAAATTTTTTATTTAA
Organism: Tetragnatha versicolor; assembly: GCA_024610705.1. NCBI lineage: Eukaryota > Metazoa > Arthropoda > Arachnida > Araneae > Tetragnathidae > Tetragnatha > Tetragnatha versicolor. Next base: position 16,482,590 of record JANDEH010000011.1, on the reverse strand, counting down.
AAAAAGAGTTTTATATTTATTGAACATTTAAGAAATAATAATGTAATATTTTTTCATATATTTTCTTTTTACCCTTGAAAATTTACAATTTAAATTTTAAATTTACACAAAAACAACTGATTTTACTGTTTTAAATATACTTAAATGTACCTTAATTTTCTCCTTTTATAGTTATAAGTTCATTTAAGGTTTAACTCAAAAATAAAGTTAACTTTTAAAATTGAACGACAATTAGAAAGTTATTAATATCAATATTTTCCCACATCTGTTTTATGTATAACATCTTCTCATTAAATAGGATTGTTAAAAAGGGTAAATCTCATTTCCGAAATAATAAATTAATTCATCGTTTTCCTTTCTTAGTAATATTTGAAGTTGAAATATATGGATTTAATTTTTTTTAAAAGCTTAACTTCTACGTTTATTTTTTTGCTTTTACACAGCATAAAACTGCGATGTATGTATATCTTGCTCCTTAATAAAAACTTATAAACTTAAAAGAATTCATACTAAACATTATAACAGCTATGAGTTTCAGTTGGTTAGAGACAAGAATACAAATGCCCAAATTCTTACGATACTAATAATAATGATTTTAATTTTTACATTTAAATCCTTTCAAATCGTGCCAAATCCTTATTATATATTTTGAATCTTTTAATTTGAATGCTGCCATACTCCGCAAAAACCCAAATTATTACCCCCATACCCTTTCCGATTCAACTCACATTCATTGCAGCCATAATAGTTTCACTCGGCGGTAAATCTATCACGGAAACAATTCAGCTGCCGAAAATCGTTTGCACAAGCAACACCGCCATCTGCCCTTCGAACGCCATTGTTCTCTCTCTCAGAACGACACGACCATGCTCTGACTTTCTAATCGAAGCGTTCGTCACTTAATGAGAAAATGAGGGTCCACGCTCGGAGAGGCGAAAAATAGGAGAAAAGAGTTAATAGCCCTTCTGTGCAGTAGCAACAAATTTCTAAGACATGGAGGAAGCTAGCTTTGATTACTCTGTGCGCTCCACTGGCCTCAACTATCCCGAATAGCGGGCTTAACTGTAACCTGCCGCCGCTCGTACTTGAGTTAACGTACTTGATTGTGCCTGTTATGTTGTCCTTTACGAGTGTCGTAACTAAGATATTGTTTTTCATTTTGGAGGGTTTTTTATTTGCTGGAATGATTGATTTGTATTAGTTAACGATGACCGGAGATGGTGGTTATGTGGTTTTGTTTTTTAATTAAGTTTATTGAATATTTTTTGTGAATGCTCTTTTAAAATGAAGCTTTTGGGTTGAATAATTATTATTTTTCTTTTTTAAAACATTTTTTAAAAAAGTTGTATTAGTGATAAAATGTCAAAACACTTTTCATCTACCACACGACAAAATATTTAAACACAATTAAATATTGACTATATTTACTTATATTATATACTAACGCTTTTATTTGTGTCTAAAATTATTTTAAAAGTGTAAATACTTTGTAATGTTTACTTCATTTCTAATTTGGAGTAAAAAATTATTATGAAGTAGAAAACCATTAACTGAAAATTATTCTTCACCATGGGTAAGGACGATTGTTCTTCCGTTTTCTACCTTGAAGGTCATTACTTTTAAATCTACTTATCAAAATTTGGAATTTAATGTTTCCAATACATTTCCATCTTTGATAAACCATAAATGATATCTATTTTTCTTAAATAAAATTGGTCACTCATGATATCATTTTTAATAAACTGAATATCATCTGTCAAGAACAACTTTTTAAGTTTATAAAAAGTTGCGTTTTTTTCTTTTAAAACATTTATAAGTAAATTATTAAATTTTATTAAATTAAATTTTTCCCCCGCATACTCATAACTATAAAATTTATTACTTAACCTTTCCTCAAGCGCAACGTTGTTTTAATCTATTTAGTTTCTAAAACCTTCCATTACAAAAGAAAGCTTTCGTGACGCTTATATTCACGGAAATCCAAGCGAAGCCCGTGACCGTACCTGACTGCAAGCGTGACTTGTGCAGCCTTGACATTTTCTTCATTAAACCCCTCTTTAAGAATGTATTTATTAATCAGCTTCAGAGATTACATCCCTGTTCCATCTTAAGAGCATTATCACATTTCCTTTGTACTATTTTAAAATAATGATTGAAGAAAACGATTATATTCACACTTTCATGAAGCGAAGAAACGTTAATGAGCAAACAAACACTGGAGAAAAAACTCCAAGTCAAAAATACACATTTGGATCGTAAGCCGCTTACAAGATATCAAATAAGGATTTAAGGACACTGTTAAAAAAAGCAGCTTTATGTTCCCTGTGAAGACGTTTTGAGTATATTTTGCAAAATGTATTATTTTATTTTTATTTCTAAAAGGAAGCAAGACCTTTCAACCGTGCATTTATTGTATTCTTTGTAAATTTCCCCGTTGAAATTTTTCAAATAAAAAGATTGGAATGAAGTTAGGGAAGGTTTGATTATGTAGAATGCAGATAGGAATTTGTTTAAGTTTGCTTTGTCTGCATAATGGCTTCGAAATTAAATGAAGGCTAATTGCTAAGTACACTCTTTAGCAATTTTACAAATGACGTTCTGTTTTTTTGGCTTCCTTCCGAGTTAAGCGTTAAAAAAATGAGAAATTCTAGGAAAAATCCACCCTGATAATTGAAGCAATGTATTCATTCATTGGTGTTAGAATAGGCATTAGCGAAGTTTTAAATTATTTCAGTACATTCAATTTGCTATTGAGAAAGTTATGCGGATTTCTTGGTGTTGTTTCTTGTCTTTCAAAGAACAATTAATGCATTTGAATTTTTAGTTTTAGTTTTTTTTGCTTACATTTACAAAAACATCACAAAATCTCGAAATCAAAAACTTGTTAATTATTAGTAAAAAATTATTTTAATTTGCTTAAAATCACGAAACCGTTAGTCATTTTGATCAATATTAGATTAGGTTCATCGCTACAAATTATGTTACAATATCTAAATGAATATAAAAGTGATGAATTTAAATACACTGCATAAACTGGTATATGGAAATGGTTTACAAGCCATTTTCACCATTACATACATTTAAAATTAAAATTATGATGAATGATTAATAATTTTTTGATGAAATATGTAAAATCCCCCTATAACTATTCATTTTATATGTTAAGAATACGGAGAAATAATTGCCATAATAATTCTACTTTACTAGTAGCCTCTAAGATCGTTACCATGAAAAATCAAAGTAAATATTATATATTTTTAAAGTTTATTTTTATTTACCTACTTTTAAATATGAAATATTAATAACTTCTATCAAAAGAAGTAAAGTATCTTAAAATTTCTTGATGTATTTATAAGATTTACTGTGGTTTCATTATTTTTTACAACTATAACAAAAATAATATGATTATTTGGAGATTAAAATGTTATAAAAATGTTATGTGTATATCTACCTACTTAAATTTTAATGTGTAAGGTATAAATTATGGCATACATATGTTTATAATTTTTTTACCAGTAGAATTTAGCTATTTTAAATTCCCTCTATTTTAAATTTTTAAACATCAAGTTTGGGTAAATTAGTTTTAAAATAAGACATTTATGCCTTATGTTTTGAAAAACGATATTATTATCCGTTTAAAAACCCTTTTCGAATGTCACAAACATATTTCATTTCCATGACTTTCTATTCTATTTACTTAAAAAAAGCTTAACTAACGACTCCAAACTCAACAAGGCTTAACTATCTACCGAAACATTAAACTCTTTTTACGAATATTAAAAACAACCACACTTTTGAAATATTGTTTGCGAACAGCAGTTACAGTTAGAGAGCCTAATAAATTTCGGGCCGTCTCCAAAGAGTTGTGCTGAATAATTGTTCCGAGTCCAAATCCGGCGAAAAGAACATTAAACACCACCACACGCCTGGGTTGTTCTCTCATCTGCACACGCATTTGCCTATGAATGAAGGGCGGGAAGGAAACTGGCTCTAGTGTTCTGGGAAAAGAGAGACTCGATTAAAATCTTCCTCTGCTGGGTTGTCGAGATTGTTAAAGTCGAGTGGCATTAAATTTGAATGAGCCGCTGTTTGGAGTTCAGTTGTGTCGTGTGTGGGTAATAATAATTGCATCATTGAAATGGCTGAATTCGTTGAGCGGGCTTATAGGGATGTTGCTGGATGAAAGAGTGTGAATAATTTATGTGGTTTTAAATACTGTTTAGGTTGGGTGTGGGCTACGTGATGTGGGTATCGTTAAGATTGGCGCCAGCTTTTATTGTAATGCGATGTGTAAAAGGATATTGGATTGAGATATTCTTTGGTAGGTTTTTAAAATTTCGAGCATGATGTTTTTATTGATTTATTTGAACGTGAAACTAAATATTTTCAGTAGGAAATTTTTTGGTACTATTCCATCATATTATTTATCCAAAATAAACAACTTAATCAAACATCGACACAATTTTACTATTTTCATCAATATGACTGTATATTTTAATCAATTTGTTTTTAGGGCAGTTCCTTAGGGGTTCAAAACAGCTTGATGATTTTAGCAGGATAGATGGTGGAAAAGTACCAATTAAACGTAAAGGTGGTTGCCTACCTATGGAGGCTTTTTTAATAATTAAAATATTGGCCTAATTTGTGATTTATACAATAAAATGCATCTAAAAACTATGAATAATATAAAAAATAATTAAATTTTAATTTAAATTTTTATATTATTGAAGAATTTATGCATAAAAATCACAACAAACAGCCTTTCCGCAAAACATCATTACTCAAATTAATATGAAGATATTTTTGTTTTGTGAGCTTTATTATCCTCGTAAACACATATTTTAGAAGGCCCACTATTTTTATGTCTGAATCATTTTAATATCAAAAGTTATAGCACTAAACTTGAAAAATTAAAAAAACACACCTAAGTTCAGTAAAGTTTGAAGTTATACTATTCATAAAATAAAAAATATTACACCCACAGCCAAAAAATAGTAGGACTCCTAAATCATATTATGTCAAGTACTGTGCCCAAGTTTTATAGAAATTCACTCATAATATTTTGAGTATTGCTGTTTTGCGAAGAAGGAAAATAGCAAAAATGTAATTCTGAGAAAAACGCGAATTTCTTTATTTTTTCCTTAATAAAATGCCTATTTAGTTTTAAGTAAAATTTCTGTAACTTTGGTTCTAGGGAAGATAAAGACAAAATTTAAACTGATTTGGAAAGCTAAAGGTGTGTTTTTTGAAATAAGATAATAAATTTTTTTTTGGAATTTTTGGTCCAAAACGGCATTTTTAGGTTGGCAGGCACTTTAAACAAAACAACAAAAGTAGTTTTGAACAGTAAAATCATTTCGCTTCAGTTTATCATATCAACCTTTTCGGTACCAACAAAAATGGTATAATTCGATTGGGAAGTTGTGTACTAAAGTTTTTTGGTCAGTTTCATTAAAAATACAAAAAGGGTAATGTGTAAACAAACAATTGATCCTTGAAATGCAATTTACATTTTGTGGATATTTGTAGGAGTGCATTAAAAATTAGCACTTTTAAAAAATGCAACATAATTTAATTTTTAGAGACATTTTTTAACTATTCTTGACATCTTTATAACTACAAAGTTGATCCTAATATTTATTTAATAAACTGTTTTGTAAGCAACATATACTTAGATCAATGATCGAATTCAAAAGAAATCTATAAAACTATGTTTGGCATTATTGTTATGACATTAATGTTTTCTGAATTAAGGGGTTATCAAAACATTCATAACTTGGCATTCTTTTGTTAATTATTATTCACACGCTTTTTTTAATCAAATGTAATGTATTGTTTCTGATATTTTCCAAGAGTTACATATATTTACAATGGAGAAGCGCGCTTTCTTAACTACCTATTTAAAATAAATCAGGCTCATGTCAGAGTTAATTCATATCCATTTCGACCTTCAGTTTCAACAGTATTTATGATACAGCCGTGAAATTTCGAATATTGTATGAGACTCATTGTAACATGACATGCTGTAAATTAATCATCTGCCTATTTTACTTAAGTGGCCTTGTGATTATATAATAATGGGCGCAGAACATGCAAATACCAATAATAAATCGATGGCTCAATATGTCCACCGAAATGCCCCATCAAAATTCCACTGCTGTAGCGAAGCTAAAACAAACGTTCTTTCGAGGTCACCATAAATACCAACACTCAGGGGTGGTCCGGAGCACGCTAAGCACCACCGATCTTTTCAAAACAGACATTTATTCCCCGAAAATGCAAAATAAACCGGACTTCGCTTCGAAAGACAAAACTAAACAAAAAATACGAGTGCCCCATTTTCTTCCCAAATTTCCTTCCCGAAAGTGAATAAATTTCGGTTTTCTGAACGCAGCCCACCTTCCGAAAAAGTTTTGAATTAATAAATTTAGCCTCTCGGCTAATTTATTTGACGAGCTCTACTCCTTTTTGAACATTAAATCCACCTTCTTTGTGGAGGAAGAACGGTTCTGGCGCAAACGATTTATTGGGGCTATTTGTGTCCGCGGCCATGTGCTCGCGAATCCAAACAAAGAGGAGCTTCCTTTTTTTTGTTGCTGGTTTATTTTGTTTTTGTTTTTTCTCTCGGTTCTTTGGCAACGAACGCTCTTTCTCCGCGAGCGTGATATCATACTCCGCTAGGGAGAAACTGCCAAAATAGTAATCCTTTTCGGAATATGAAATTGTTTCTTGGAAAGAGAGTGCTGGGGATCGCTGATATTTCGAATCTCGGATTTAATAGTTGTATCTGTTCGGGAAGAAACTGGTTTTGGGTTGATTTGTGGGTAGTATTTTTTTAGTGACAAAGCTAAAAACTGTTTAAAATGTACAGATAAATTTTTCCAAGGCGAAAGATTTTTTATATGAAATGAAAATTACAAAGTTCATTTTTCTTTGCTTTTGATACAATTTTTAAAAACATTATTTAAAGGCTAGGAATTTTAAGAATTTTGAAATTAAGAAAGTAAAAAAATTAAATGTCATCAATTCTGAAAATTTATTTTTACCATAATATTCTTTGTTGTAAAATTATTTAAATTTCCTTTGAATGAAGTTTTCCTCTTTGAAAATTAATGACTTATAAAACACTGTAAAGAGAATAAAAAAAGGATTAATTAAATATTTATTTAAAGATACTAAGAGAAAGCGTTTAAAATATAAATATTAGGGTGGTCCTTATTTATGGTAAATTTTTTTTCGGGAATTCCGTTGGTGACGCCCCCTAGTTTTGTGTCACTATAGAAAATAATAATGTATGCAAAATTTAAGCTCATTCGGATAATAATAACACGTGCCGCAAAAGCCTTGAAATTTTATAAAAATATTGATTTTTTCACAAAGCATAAAAAAACAAAGATTAAACACTCCCATCTTCTTCTTGATTTTTTATGAGAATCTAATATAGTTATAGTTATAATTTTTCAGATTTCATTCTTCTATCGCCCCTCTTTCGGTAGTAAAAACAGCTAATAACTCTTAAAACAGCTAATAACTCTAGAACTATTAAACTCTAGAAAACCTGAAATTAGTACCATTTTGTTTGTAATTTTATTATCTTTGTTTTGATGAGCAACATAACTGCCTTTCTTAAATTTTTTTTTCAAAACTAGGGAGCTACCGCCCCCTGCTCGCTATCGCTCGCCAACCCCCGTTAACTGCTGACGCAGACACTTTTGGACCGCTTCGCAATTCCTCACAAAACCCAGCTCACTGCACTTACTCACTTTATAAAACATTCTTAACACAGGGGTAGTACTTCTCCGTGGTATTCTTTCAAAAATGGCGAATATTTATTCAGTGGTGGAATTTTATCATTTCCTTTATGGTAACATGAATTGGCGGATCGCTTTATAATTCCAAGAAAGGTTCATATATAGTTCCCGCTAAATATGAACCTTCCCTTAATGTTTCAGTGCTTCCCTTAATGTATCTGTGAAAAACACATTACCTTAGGGAAATGAGTAAAAAAATGTTTACATTGCTCTGTTGTTAATTTTCTTGGGGTTGAATTCCGTTATAGTTCCCGCTAAATATCACTAATCTCTTTTGGACACTATAAAGTATAAATATTGCTAAATTGTTTCAAATTCATAGATTAAAGTGTTTAATTAGATCTATAACTATTCAGTTTATCATTAAAAATTAGAAAAATTGGTTTACATTTGAATATTGAGCGTTCGAAAGAGATTGGCGATATTTAGCGGGAACTATAACGGAATTGAACCCCAAGAAAATTAACAACAAAAAGCAATGTAAACATTCTTTTACCCATTTCCCTAAGGTAATGTTTTTTTACAGATACATTAAGGGAAGCATTGAAATATCTTAGGAATAAATTTAACTTTGTTAAAATTTGTAATGATTGACTATTAAAAATGAAGTAATTATCTTAAACATCGCGAAAATTTAGAATTTTATCTTCATGAGAAACATACTTCGAAGTTGTGTCATTTTCATAGCAACGACACCGAATGTCAAGACTTCCAACATTTTCATCCTTATATCTAAAACATTCACCCGTGTTATTTAGTTGTTTGCGTTTTGTCATTATGAAATAAAGAGTTTCATTTTACTACCTTAAAAAACATACTTGCAAAAGGATATAAAAATAAATGCAAAATTCAAAATTTCCGAAAGCGAGTGTATATTTTATTGTAAATATAGTAATGATTAGGTTGCCACCACTACAAAGATAAATATAAAAATACTAATTTGTTATTTAAAAAATAAAAAATAAATTAATTATATATAAGTTTAAAATATAATGAAAACCGTTTGAACAACAATTAAACCCTTTGAACAACAAAAATATAAATATTGTTAAAAATAACACAAAATATATTTTTTAAATTCGTGTTATAAATAGAAAGATGATTATTTAATCTATTTGAATATTAAAAAACCCAGTGAAATATGTTTTAAATTGTTTTAAAATTCATAGTTTCTTGCTTTGTAACTGCGACCTTATCCGAAATCTAAAAAAATGGAAATATTTTAAAATTGAGATTTTTTTTAGAAATTCTAAAGGCACTTTGCACATCCTTAAAAGAATCCGGACAGTTTGATACCAAATATGTGTTATACGGATCAGTAATTAAAAAGCCTTTCTCTGGAAACGCTTTTTAAAAACTTTTTTTTAGAATAGAGAGATAAAAAAAAAGTGAAAAAAAATTAAATAAAAAAAATTCTGAAAAAAATTTTATTAAGTAAATTTTAAGTTTTTCAACCCCCAAAATAAACATTTCTGCCAAATTTCAAGTCAAAAATAAAATTTTATCATGTAGAAAAAAATAAAAATCTTCGAAATTTTGGCAAGTCCCTAAATATTCCATGTAATTTAACAAAAAAAAGTGATTCGCTCATGGGGAATTCAAAAACTCCCTTGAGGGTGTTTATACGATTTGTACCATGCAAAAAAATTCACTTAAATTTCAGAAAATACAACTATTAGCCGATTCGGTACAAAATCTTACAGAGCTAGTTTCCAACTTAATTCACTGTGCCTAACTTCCCCTTTTTTCACTTCCAACATGTCAAATAAAAGGAAATTTATAGTGTTTGAAGATGAAAGAATAAAATAAAATCATAAATTACGTAAAAACTTAATTCTAAGGAAAATTCAGGTGAAATTAGGCCCAGTGAATTAAGTTGGAAACTAGATCTGTAAGATTTTGTACCGAATCGGCTAAAAGTTGTATTTTCTGAAATTTAAGTGAATTTTTTTGCATGGTACATATCGTATGAACACCATCAAGGGAGTTTTTGAATTCCCCATGAGTGAATCACTTTTTTTGTTAAATTACATGGAATGTTTAGGGACTTGCCAAAATTTCGAAAATTTTATTTTTTTCTACATGATAAAATTTTATTTTTGACTTGAAATTTGGCAGAAATGTTTATTTTGGGGGTTGAAAAACTTAAAATTTACTTAATAAAATTTTTTTCAGAATTTTTTTTAATTTTGAAAAAAAAATTAAGAAAGGCACATCAAAATGTTGCACATCAAAACAAAGGTAATAAAATTACAAACAAAATGGCACTAATTTCAGGTTTTTAAGTTGTATAGTTCTAGAGTTATTAGCTGTTTTAAAATGCAGGAAAAACAACTTTATAAGAGTTATTTTTACTTTAAAAAATTTTTACTACCGAAAGAGGGGCGATAGAAGAATGAAATCTGGAACATTATAACTATAACTACATTAGATTCTCATAAAAAAATTAAGAAGAAGATGGGAGTGTTTAATCTTTAGTTTTTTTGATGTTTTGTAAAAAAATCAGTATTTTTTTGAAACTTTAAGGCTTTTGCGGCACGGGTTAAAATTTTTTGATTGAATTAAAATTTTGCAAAAATCATTTATTTGTATGATGGAACAATTTGGGGGAGTGTTGCATAAAGATTTCCAAACTTTAAAAATAAGGACCACCCTAATAAATATTTGTTACACATTTTAATACAAGAATTTTTTAATCGTCGTAAAATATAATTTGAAGTTCAAGTTACTAAGCATTAGATCTATTTTTATTCAATTTCATATAAGTTGCATTTGGTATGCTTTGTTATTTATTTTCTTTGTGAAATATCTATTGTATTATATACATTATATATAATTCATAGAAATTCATAGAAATGTTAAAAATCTTAATTATTTTGGAATTGCAATTTTATCAAAGTGGAGTTAAAAATAGTACGTGATAGGTAAATTAAACATTTATAATTCAAACATTTCTTTTTACGTTTACCAAACAATATGTTTGTGCTGTTTTCATTAACAGAGGCAAAAAGGGAAGAAAAATGTGTAGTTCCTATTATTTTTCAGGATGAGAGAAGAAAACAGGATTACTATGGTTAATTAAATTCATACATTATATAAATATATATAATATTTTTTGTACACCTTGAATTTTCAAAATTTCCATAGAAGATTTTTATAAATGAAGAAAAAAGATGTATAAAGCTTGAAAGGAAACATTTTCTGAATGTAAACACAAGCTGAGAAATATGAGCTGTAGATTGAAACTATGTATATAAAAACTTTCCTTTTGAAAGAAAACCTGAAAAGCTTTTGTGTTTGGTGTAGTATTTTAACATTTCTCTCTTCGAAATAGGATAACTCAAAAAGAAATATTCTAAGTTCTGAAAAATAAAATATTTTTAAAGGAAAAAGAAATCTTATCATGTAGAATGCATTTATTACTTTGTGTGTTTACAGAAAATATTGTCTCATAGGATTGAAAAGCTCAAAATAACACTAATTTCACATATCCATGACATTCTGAATATTCTTTAAAATAGGATTACATGTCATTCAATAATGCGTTTTCGGAAAATTGTGAATGCGATATAAAAAATTTAAATAATTTAATAATAGAAATAAGTGTGATGTTTTCAGGAAACATCTTTTGAAGAAAACAACACGTACTGAAATAACATTTCCGCATAAAATCTTCCAGAATAATGCAGAAATGAAACCCTGATGTAGAAAACACTGCGACAAAAAAATAACACTGAAAAATATGTACAAAACAAAACAGGCGAGGTGTAATGCATACTATTTTATCATTTCGCAACTAATGCCGCAGTCTTTTTTATATTCTTACTTGCCTATCAAAATGTCTTCCAGAAATTCGATAAACAACCGAAGCGCCATCTGGGAGTAGGGAAAATCATTTTATCCTTCCTTCGAACGCCATAAAACCTGGCAACAAAGAGGAGGGAAATGGGGGAAAGGACTATTTTATGCTCTGCTTTGTTTTGTGTTCTATCCTTTTCATTTAATGTCCAGAATAAAAGGATAAAAGCAGTTTCGTATCTGGGCGAAGGAAAGAGCTTATCGGTGAAATAACTAAAAGCTATCGAGTGGCAGAGGATGTCATTTTCATCCGTTGCACATAAAATAGACTCTTAATGTTGATTTGCGTTCACTGCGAATTAGAATAGCTGTCCTTATAAAATCGCTTGATGCTCGATGAGTGGTATGTTTACCGCAGCAGCAGATTTATTTCGTATCGATTTCGCGTACGGGGATATCTTCATCGGGTGCGATATTAAAAATCGATTGTTTTCGATGTATCGGTATTAAATTTGAGGTTGAAATGGAATACTGAGTCAGAGAGGGCCTCATTAAATGTGCATAAAGTAATGAATGCGGCGTAGTTGGTCGGGTGTAATAACCTCGGATCAATGTGAATAATCTTATCAATATGGAGGAGATTTATATAAGGGGTATATAATTTGAAGGGGAGGATATTGGAGTTGTTTCAAAAAATACGAAATGCGAAACCGACGGTGATACATCAAGATCCGAGAAATGGTAATTTAGGGTCATTATTCAAATGTATGATTTATTTGAATGCGGTGTGGAAATTCGTGTGGATGGATCAAGTGGAAATTTATCTCGACTAACATCTTATTTTTTCCACAGAAACTAAACTGGGGAATTATTCTAGTTTTCAAATTTATTTTTCATTTCTGAATTAATGAGGTATGAAAAGGTAAGCGTACTGTTCCCCCATAATACCTTTTTAAATCGGGCACTTAAATACTTTATCCAAGGTACGAAAGTTTAACTTTATCGAATGAAAATTAGAGAAACATCACGTTCATATCTTAAAGTTTATTACGTTTAACATTATCATTAATTCTTGTTTAAAGATATTTATTAATTAAGAAACTAATTACATTAAGCTGATTGAATTAAGTTGCATTTTTAAGTTTGTTATAAGATAATAAAAAATAAATAAAATAATTTAGAAAAATTAAATATAAAATTTAAAAAATTAAACAAATATATTAAAATAACTTTAAATTGAAAATAATTTAATAATTTGTTGATAAATTTGTTATTTGAAATAATGATTCGCTAAAAACACTATCTTTCATGTAATGGTTAAAAAGCAGTAAATTTTAATTCAATTTTAATAACAAGATTATTAAAATTTAATTCAGTTGATGTTTTTATAGTTGAAGGGTATTTTTCATTGCTAAAAAATAAGTACCTATTATTTAGCAGCAGCTTTAAATTAAATTTAAAAATGCAAGTACTACTGCACTTTGTAAAATCATCAATTAGAATACACAATCACTGATTCAAATTACATAAAATCTACACTTTTAATTAATCCCAAACTTCTGCTCTAAACGAAACCCTTCACTCAACTGACCCATTATTTAATTTCAATAATTAAAAACCAAATCATTTCATTCTCCACTCAACTTCCACAGCAAGAATCGAAAATCCTTTTCAAAACTCTATTTTTCATTTCAACTTGAATCGGATTGTTTCAGAAACCAATCCAAGATTAAACATAAAATTCCTCACAATGCGCCATTGTGATGCCTTGTTTAGCCTACCCAAGAGAAAGCCCTGACTCAATTTAATGCCCGCTAAAGGCTTTGTAATTGTCTCTAGAACATTGTTATCTAGGAAAATGCTGGGAGGTAGTATCATTGTTTGAAGTTATTAATACTTCTGCCACGTCATTATGTATTCCAAGCCTTCATTTCAGGTGCTCTTTGTTCCGAATTCCGGTATATTGATTTTCTAATTCATTCTAATTATTAACTTTAATGGATATATCTCAGAATGTGAGTTGAGGTTTAGAATCCAGTTGGAAGAATTAGTATTTGTGTTTGTATGATCAGAGAATGTCGCGTCTGTTGCCAAGGGCTGCTTGAAGTTTTGATGATTTAATTAATAATTAATGACCGGTAGAATATCTTGATATAAATTTATTTGAAACGGTGATAACTGTTGAAATAAATGGGAGGTGATTTCTTATACGTGTATTAGGAGCGTATTTATGTCCAAAAGATTTTTCAAAGATACATTTAAGATTTTAAGAAAATGAAATAATTGTCACATCTGGAAAAATACTGGCAATTTAATTAAATAAGCGTGGTATACCTGAAAAAGGTTGTTACGTTTCACACTTACCAATTATGTAGTATTTATAATTTCTGATTATTTCTTTCATATCTAAATTTTAAGTCATCTATTTATCCTTTTATTTAAACTATAAACTATAACAAAGCCAAAGTTTTAAAGATTCTAATTAATCGAAATTTTAAATTCGAAAAATTTTTTTTTCTTTGTGAAAAAAGTGTGGTGTTATTATTTAAAGAAGATTAGTAATTGAATGAAATTTTTTACATCATGGTATTTAAATAATTACTTTCAAAAATTGTGGAAATCAAGACTTTGAAGTAGTTTTTATGAAAAGGAATAATTTTAAAAAAATAAATTATCAGTAAATAAAAATATCTGAATAAACTCGCACAAAAGTATGTTGTGACTCCCCCTCCATTATTATTTAAATAGTGCCCTTAACTTTCAGACTTTTAAGCAGACGTTAAAGTAATTATTTCGATAACGTGAAATGCGTGAGTTCTGACCACTGCTTTCTCAACTCCAATTTAACATTTCTCTCCCTGAGGCTAAACACATCCACACAACGGCGTTTTCGACTCTCTTTTCGTGTTGGGAAGTGAAGCAATGACTGGCTTTACAATGATCTTATCAAGCTGTATTTGCTTTTTTTGCTTCTGTTGTTGGCAGCACATCGTTTTTCCTCCCCGCGCGCGCAAAGTGGAACCACCATATAACCGCGGAGTTTCGGATAGTGTGCAGTTTTTCTTACTCGATGACGCCATTTTGGACCACTGGACAAGATACGAGTGTACTAAGGAAAAAATGGTAGTAATGTGTTAAAATCTCTTTTTTTAATAAAAACGGCATACTTTTGTTTCTTTTTTTAACCCTTTACGCCCCAAATTATTTTCCTCATCCAAAATATGTCAAGTTTACGTAACTGCAACTATAAGTAAACTAAATTTGGTCGTACATGAAGAAAATTGGACGAATTTGGAACATTGGGAAGATGACTTACAAGTCCCGTTGGGACATAAAGGGTCTTGAATTACATAATTCCATTCCTTGAAGTGTATATTACATTGATAAAGCATTTTAGTTTTCTCTAAGCCATAATGGACATTTTCAAATAGTTTCAATGTGTTTTTATTGAATGAATTAATCTTGCAAAATGACTTCGAGGAGCAATATCAAGGATGATATAAAGTATAAAGTGATGAACTCGTAATTATTGAAATATCCGATATATTCAAAAAAGGTAAAATCGTATTTTTTATCACAAGTTAAAAGTAAAAAACAATGTAAAATGTATCCAATTTCTTATGAGTGCTTTTAACACGATTTTAAAAATGTATAAAAGTTTACTTTACAATACTTTTGAAAACTATATATGAATATAAAGTTGATAAATGTTTATTTAATATGTAATTCAGTTAATAAGTCAAAATCTAAGCAAAAATGTGATTTAAAATTTTGGTGTTTTTTTAATTTTTAGAAAGTACAGGGTGTCCCAAAAAAGACTGACACATTTTGAAAATCAGTAACTAATAACTCGAAAATTAAAATAGGTAAAAATACGCGGTTTGTTCTACGCCAGGGAGTCTTAAGTGTAGGATGCAACAAATCGAGTATTTTTATCTTTTTTTAGTTTTCGAGTAATTAGTTATTGATTTTTAAAATGTGTCAGTATTTTTGGGATACCCTTTATATCGACTCAAGCATAATTTTCCTTCTATAAAATTAACATTAATTTACTTTAGAAATTTAAAAACGCGTGCATATAAACAACAGTTTAATCTTTTGAAAACATCTCTAACCATTCCAAACATTATTTTTCGAGAAATGCCATTGAAGCAAGGACACACAGAGAGAGAATAACACACAAAGAAAACTTTTCGTTCTTTATCTTAAGATTTTTCCCTTCTTTCTCCAAAAAAGCTCTGAAATAAAAAAACGCACCTTCTCTGTGAGTGAATGACAGGAAGAAAGTTAGAAAATATCAAATCCTCTTTTTTTTCCGCCATTAAGACTCTTGTACTACTTCGAACTGTGGGTGCTTGCTTTTTGCGCGGTTTGCGATAACCCTGCGTGGACTATTTTTAGCCCCATTCAGAATGACGAGCAGTTTTATAAAATGTTACTCCCTACTGCCCTTTTGAAATTCTGACGTGCCTTCAGCTTTGATTAAAAAGATATTTTCGTTATCTTTAATTTACTTTCTTGCGAAAGGGAAAAGGTTTGGCTAAATATAGAATGCGGTGTAAAAAATGCTTCTAAGCTTTTTTTCATGAAGTGAATGCATTATAATCGTGTTACTTTTTATGTGTTTTCCTTTACAAAATTTATGCAGTAATAAAATATCTGATGAATTTTCGTTCTTTTGTAAGAAGGGTCTCTGGAGATAATGCGTGTAATCAGTTTCTGCAAAAATTCGGAGGTTCTATTTTTATGAAGAGTATAAATTCTTATTATATAGGTATTTTTTATAAAATGAAAATTGTAATAGTTTAAACAGCTTTGTGTTAGGAGAATTAAAATTCAACTTATTTGTCTTTTCTTTAATGAAAATAAAATACTCATATAATAATGAAATAATATAAGAAGAATAAAGTAAAGGATTTTTTACGAGTAAAACCAGTACTTCAGAAAAATATTTGATGGGGAGAAAAGGATGATTTTCTGAAAGTCTATTAAAATATTGTCTAACAGAAAATTAAATAGATTGTTAAAAATTAACCAGATTCTCTCTTAAAAGTTACATAACATACAAAACATAACAAAATGCCATTAATATAACTAAAATATAATAATATTACAAATAAAATATAGGTATAAAATTGTAAGAATATTAATCTCTTTATTTCTAATTTACTTAAATAAACTTAAAAATTTTATTTCTATATTTTTTTTATCTCCCGTCAATTTCTATTAATATGAACGCAATATTTAAATTTTAAAAAATACATTATGCTTATTAAAACGTTGCATTAATTTTGTTTCAAACACCATGACGATAAATTCTCGAAGTACCGTTTACCTTATCAACAATAACTCTAGCTTTAAATCAAAGCTATCAACACTTAAGCAACGACGCTCCCATGGTAACAGCGGTCGCAACTTTCTGAGCGATCGCAGCGCCAATTTTCCTCCTGGCGAACGTGCGAGGAGTTAGCCGGTGACGGAGGGCTGCCCGCGCATGCGTGGTTATACCTTCCTTAGCATTGATTGCCATTCCTTAAAATTTATTTTGTTTAGTCTTGTTGAAGAAATAAAATAAATTGGGGTTCCCATAAATTTGATCATTTTTATTAACGTATCATTGCTGATTATAAATTATAATAAATATTGAAACATATATGAAAAAACCTTTTAATTTGAAACCATTTTTTTAATTTCATCACATTAAATCATTAAAAACAATAAAATCTAGCCTTTAAGTTAAGACATAAAATGTTAATTTTTTTAATTAAAAAAAACTAAAACTGCAATAGTATATGGTTTTGTTTAGCAACTTTATTCTGTTTTCACAGAATACATAAAATCGTTAATGATATTTAAAATTAAAAAATTAGGATTATTGTACATTTTTATGTATCCAAATATTCTTAATAGGATATTTCATTGGTGCAGGAACATAATTGTTTCCTCCAAAAGAAGATTTTATTGTAAAATAATACCAAGTTGATTCAGTTACTGAAATTCTTTAAGTTTCATTTTTTTTTCACATAATTCATGGATAAAAATTTTAATAAAATTATACCCTATTTAATCTTCCTTTCGTACTTAAAGCTTATCTTTTAAGTGGACATTTTCTTCAATTATCAATTAGATATAGGTATTTTTTCTCGAATTTAGCTAGCTTTAAGCAAGATTGATAGTGTTGCATTTGCAAATTTTTGGTTGGTTGACAATATCAAAATATTCCATCTCTTACTTCTAATAGAAATAATTCTATAATCAAAACCTAAATCCTTGCAAAGAAATTTAAAATGTCCCTTTAAAGAAAACTGGAAAGTTATTTACAATATGTAAGGTGATGGGGCAGATTTTACAAACACATTCTTAATACTCCAGTTTGGAAATAAGAAAAAAGTGAGTCTGTCTAGGATTTTTTTAAAACTACATATTTTGGGAAAATTTAAATCAACTTGGAAAAAAATTAAAATGATAGTGTATAAATTAACATGCACATAATATACATAACCTTCAAAAGATCAAAAAAATAATAAGAATTTTGTTTAGAATGACTAATTAATTTTAAATATAGGATAAAACAGCTTATATCAGAGAACTTTCCTATAGAAATTTATTTTGTGAAGGTACCAATAAAATGTAGTAAATTATCCTTAAACAGACACCTGGAGTAACTTGTAAAACTTTAAAATTATATAAACTAAATCTTGGAAAAAAATATCTTCTAATTACAAGAAGGTTCTGAACTGTAAGAATGTTAGCACAACAATTTATCAATTATTCAATGTTTATTCAATGACTTAAATATAGTTGAATTGTCACTATTTGATGGTCACAATTCTAAGGAAAAATATTTTTTAAAATTACTAAATACAGTGATCTGTTTTTCACTATCAGAATGGTTATTGTCATCAAAAGATAACTCAGAAATGAAGAGAATTTATCAAAAGGAAAAATGTTTATTTGACTGCATTAATTGACACTAATTCTTGAAATACATGACATTTTATTAAGTTACATCATTTTTAAATTCTTCACAATCTGCCCTTTTCAATATTCGTTTCATGGATTTACAAAGAACAGCATTTTATATGAAATTAAAAAAACAATTATTATAGCAAGCGATTACAACATCGAAATAGTAATTACAGGAAAAAATTTAACATTATACTAATTTACTGATTGCTATATTAAATGACTCATTGAAGTATGAAAGGTTTACTTATTTGCATTCAATGATATTTATTTTATCTTGGTGTAAATTTCTAAATTTAATCTCCTGAAGATAAAAACTTTCATGCGAAAGATACAGAAAGATGCGAAAGAAAGATACAGTACTTCTAGTTGAACAAAAAACAAGGGAATAAGAATTCTTAAAATATGGGATTTCCTAATTCTAGAAAAATGCGTAATTTAGCTAAATAAGAACGAGAAAAACAGTCAAAATGATAAATATTTTTATCCCTGTTTCAATTAAGAATTACAAGTAATACGTAATTTATAACTATGGCAAAAAATATCTTACACAAAATTTAAAAGAAACGATCTCTTATTTTTTTTACAACTGAAAAAACAATAAAAAGCTCCATTTAAAACAAAGTAAACAACAGCTGCTAATAAATATATAATTTGTCGAGTAAGATAACTTTCACTGGGATCTAAAAAATATTAAATATTCAAAATATTTACCTTCGTAATTCCAATCTTGAATTGGCTGAGCTAGTCTATAATTTTTTATGTTGATCTGAAACTAATGATTAATCAAAACAATACTCGCCTCTTTCGATTCAATTGAGTGACGACATGGGAAAAAAATGGCGGCAAATTTTGAGCTCTGAGATTTCTGTAACTCCTCGCACGCTCGCTAGAGGACGCCACTAGAAAAAAAGCGACTGGTCGTCCCATTGAATTGTCTTCGCTTAACTATATAACGCTTTGCTTTAAATAAACTTTACTTCGAAATAAACATCTCAACTTGTTAGAAAAACACGGTTACAGTGAAGCCATAGTGAGAAAAAATATCTTTCAAATCCAGCTTGTTGAAGCGTTGAGAAACTCCGTGGCCCAGATCTTATAACAGGGTCAGAGGTGCTCGCTTCTTGGCAATAGAAAATATCCTTACTTCACTCAACGTTTTTTGTGAGAAATGAACAGTTTCTTTAAAAATGGAACAAATAAATTACACTTGAATAGTGTCAAGCATTACGAAGAATCTGATTCATTAACATTTTTTACTTAGTTTTCTTGTCTCTTAGTGTCTTTTGTTATGTTTTCTTTGTAACTTCTAGTTGGAGTAAATAATGATTTTGATGTATTTACACTTTTTGCTGACATTAAGCTTTAAAAAAAACTTCCCTAAATAATATGAAAAGAACATGTTTTGAAAGCAAAAAACGAGATAAGGTCTTTTTTATTCGGTATTTTTCTTTGTAAAATATTATCCCTAAATTGTCACAAAGGTTTTTTTTGTATTTTAAAAATTTACTACAAATGTATTTCTTTAATTATATCTAGACATACGAAAACATATTTTTTAAATATTTATTTAAAAATTAATTCTGGATAGAGTCTTACAAAAACTGAATTGATATAAAAATAAAATATTGTAACTAAATACAATACAGTCTTTAGTTTCTCTATTCATGAAGTATCACAAATGGGATTAAATATAGAATTTCTAAGTAATGTTAAATTCTATTGTAATATGATACTGTGTTTGGTTGTTTATATTATTCAAATAGAAACAATAAAATATCAAATATTGGTTGAAAAATATCAAGATAAAGGTTTTAAAGGAATATTCATTTTAAAATCCCCTTTAGTTGCATAGATACATTGAACATATAAATTTTATTTTTTACTTAAATAAATACGTGGCCAAAGGGGTAAAAACTTTGAAATGTTAGAAATTAAAAGTTTTCTTTTTCCTCTTCATGCATCTTCTTCATAAAATCCTTTTACATTACCTTTTTACTTTTTCATTTAAAGTAAGTATGAATTTAAATAAACTATTTATTTCCAAGTTTGAAATTTTACATCAATGATGAGTGTTAATCCCCCGGAAACTTTGAGAATTTCTTATAATAGTATTGGTGATAATATAGTAACTTTTATCTTTGATGTTCAAAATTGATATTCTGTAAATATATTTATAATTTATTTCATATTCATGATTAAAATTATAAAAATATCCATCAAAAATATCTTGGGGATAAATTTATTCAAAGGAACACTATGTTCCATGTATGTGCAATTTAATATAGGGTGTCCCAAAAAAGACTGACACATTTAAAAAATCAATGACTAATAACTCGAAAACTGAAAATATAAAAATACGTGGTTTCTTACATCCTATTTCTGGGAGTCTTAGGTGTAGGATGCAACAAACCGCGTATTTTTTAAAATCCTTTTTAGTTTTCGAGTTATTAGTTATTGATTTTCAAAAATGTGTCAGTCTTTTTTGGGACACCCTGTATATCTACATTCCTACGACTCCTGCAGATCTGTATAACTGATGCTATTTAAAATAAAAACGCGATGAAAGTTAAAAATAATGTAATGGGCAATCCCATTCAAAATGCCTTTCCTTGTGACCAAACATGGCTAACCGTATACCTAAAACCGGTATGAGTTTTCTTCCTATCTTTGTATCACCCACCTGCCCTTTTTATTCCTAAAACCGTTGTTATTCATTCTATCTATCGGTTTCCGCGACATAACACTATTAGCATCACTATCAAGTTTTCATTTTTTATCATTATTATATTTTTGAGACCTTTCTTCCATTTTTTTATCTCTCGCTTAATCCTTCGAAAACCGGTCTGGCTTCCTCTTAGCTGGATGGGTAATTGCCAATAGCGAACTCCCTTGCCCGTGAAAAACTACCAGGAAAAAAAGAACAACTCTGTGTGCCGGGGAATGATTAAATAAATAAAAATCGCAGAAGAGAGATAGGTGCAACCCGTTATTTTGCCTGCTGTTTACGCGGAATATATTTTTCAACGGAAGGATTTCTTTATTTAATTCTTTGTGTTCACTTGAGCGGTTATGGCAACGAGAAATAATACCGGTGGGGTGGTGGTATCTGAAAGGAAATTCTCGGGAATATGGAATGGAATCCAACCTTTTGCTATTCCCGCTGTTTTATTTTTCTGGGAATCTTTTCTCGCATCGGAAGGTAATTTTCGCGTCTTGGCAATCAGGAAATAATATTGAGTTTTTCGCGGAATGGAATTTACAGAGTTTGCGAAAGTATGATACTGATATATGTATGCGTGAGTGTTTCTTTCCTTTTGGAAATGCAGAAATACTCTTTTCAAAGGAAAGTTTGATTGAATACAATATTTCCGATTTCTCTTAACGCAAAAATAGGAATTGGAGGTAGGGATTTTTTTTCGAAATAAAAGTTATTTTAAAGTCAAGATAATTGTATTTGTAACCGCTTGTAAAAGTGTTCTTTATTACTTAACTCAAAATTTGGGACCAATCACATTTTTGTATTTGCAATTTTATTTTTAAAAACATACAATTTAACATTAATAATACTTTTCATACTTTAAAGAAATATATCGAAGTTAAAACTTAACCCATTACTGCCTGACGTCCCTTTTTAGGGACGTTTTTTAAAAATCCTCCTATTTCTACAAAAATTATTCCTTTGAATCAAAATTTGCACTGATGTATCTCTGATCTTCATAGAACATAAAGAACACAAGAAGAAAGCAGAATCTAAAAAAATTTTAACTTTTTTTAAAGTTGGAAGATAGAATTTTTCAGAAAAGTGCTTTTTTAAAAATTTTAAAAGAAAAAGCTTAAAAATCCTACTTGTTATTTAAAAAAAACTTCAATGCCGATATATATTACTGTTTATACATTAAATCAGTTGGGGTGTTTTTTTATTTTTCCAAAATATTTTATCTTGACCTTATTTTGGACCCTCGAAAAGCGTCCCTAAAAAGGGACGTCAGGCACGAATGCCCCCGTGGTTTTCCCCATAGTGAAATGCTAGAGTTTCCTTATTTTTTTTCATAAAAACGCGTTCGATTCTCATGAAATGAATTAAATAAGTGATATTTATAAAGTTACTTTAATTTTAGCTAATAAATTTATTATTTTTGTTTATTTTTTTTTGGAAAATACTGTTATTTCTGCTAAATTAATGGAATAAAAAGTCTTAAATTATAAGGAATTAATTAATTTGTATTAATTAAAAGGAATAAATTAATTATTTTACTATATTTATTACTTATGCAAATATATTCCAGCTATATTTCAATTAAAAGTTTAATAATTATTAGTTACTAGCTGGTATGCCCGGCCTTGCACGGGTGCAGAGTATAAATTTATTATTTTTAAGTTTTCCCAAATACATTTCTAATTTTGTATAATCAGCATTTACCAATCATCCCGGTATCCCAGGCGTTTTTTTTTCATATTCCGGTGTTCCCGGTAACTTTTCCTATACCGGTGTTTCTAATCATTTTTCTTATCCCGGTGTTCCCGGGTGGATTAAAATTCCTTCAGTTCTTAAGCAATATAATTTTTGAATGGTTTCCACATTTACATGGAAAAAGTATTCTAAAAATTATTTAAAATTGCTTAGATCCCTTGATTAATCATATCCGTTAACGTTTTCGAACTAACGCTTTAGGTGAAATTATTCAATAATTAAAGCTTTTCAAAATCAATCTTTTCTTGTTGAAAGGTAGTTTTAACAGTTTTTTGCTTGTTAACCAACTTTCTTAAAAGGTAAAATATTATCCCCTTTTGATTTTACATCCTCGTTTCCATGGAGACTATCTAAACAACAATGACATTCCATAAAGTTTTTTAAAATATAAAAATTAGATAAACTCTCAAATAAAAATATGTTAAACTGTACTTAAAATTTTTTAATTTCATTGAAATAGATTTTTAAATTATTAATATAATTTTTAAATAGACTTGTACGTACCTAGTGTTTCTATTAAAATTTTGTTGTTTAGCATTAAATTTTCTTTGTGACAATGGAGTAAGCAGATCTCTTGTTGAGGAGAAAAAAAGCTATTTCAGCAAAATGGCCATAAAAAGGGTCAAAAGAGGGTCAAGGGGTCAATTAAAGTTTTCGAAACATAGCCTATGTTTTTTTCTGAGTTTTTTTACGTAGGTATACCAAGTTTGGTGCAGATCGGAAGTAAACTGTGGATTTGTATAAAAGACAAACACACACACATATATATAGCCACACTTAATTTTATTATATTAGATAACTAGCTGATATGCCCGGCCCTGCACGGGTGAAGAGCATAATTTTATTATTTGAGGATTTTGCTATCAAAACCAGCTCATTCCATATTTTTCTGAAATCCACTTTTTTGCATATTTTGAAAGTTTAGAGGGTCCTTCATAACCTGGCGAAGGGATATAGCTCAAACCCAGCTCATTCCAACCAAATAAACTGGAAAAAAACACTTCACAACTTAATTGAACAAAAAAAAACTGAAAAAAGTATGAAAAATCGTGTTTTTGCATCAAAGTCAGCTCATTCTAACCTAATTAGCGTAATTACGCCCAAGGTAATGCAACTGAAAGGAAAATGAAAAACTAATCGAATTCTATCTACAGTTAAAAATTTAAAAAACATATTTAGCTTTAGAACTGTGGACGTGAGAAGTTTTTTGTCTCCTGTAAAATTTCCAAAAATGGAATAAGCTGGTTTTGATAGTAAACGCCTCATTTTTAAGTTTTCCCAAATACATTACTAATTTTAGATAATCAGCATTTACCAATAATCCCGGTATCCCAGGCGTCTTTTTCATATTCCGGTGTTCCCGGTAACTTTTCCTATCCTGGTGTTCCTAGTAATTTTTCTTATCTCAGTATTCCCAGATGGATTAAAATTTCTTCAATTCTCAAGCAATATAATTTGTGAATGTGATTTCCATATTTACCACATGGAAAAAATATTCTAAAAATTATTTAAAATTTCTAAGATTCCTCAATTAATCATTTCTTTAAGAATAAACGTTTTCGGTGAAATTATTCCATAATTAAAGCTTATTCCGTTTTGAAATTTAATTATTTTCTAGTTGAAAGGGAGTTTTAATGGTTTTTGGTTTGTTAACCAACTTTCTTAAAAGCTAAAATATTATCACCTTTTGATTTTACATCCTCGTTTCCATAGAGACTATTTTAACAATGATATTCCATAAATCTTTTTAAAATATAAAAATTAGATAAACTCTCAAATAAAAATATATTAATCTGTACTTAAAATTTTTAAATTTCATTGAAATAGATTTTCAAATTATTAATATAATTTTTAAATATACTTGTACCTAGTGTTTCTATTAAAAACTTGTTGTTTAGCATTAAATTTTCTTTGTAACAATGGAGTAAGCAGATCTCTTGTTGAGGAGAAATAAAGCTATTTCAGCAAAATGACCATAAAAAGGGTCAAAAGAGGGTCAAGGGGTCAATTAAAGTTTTCGAAACATAGCCTATGTTTTTATCAGAAGTAAACTGTGGATTTGTATAAAAGACAAACATATATATATACACACATTCAATTTTATTATATTAGATGACTTTTTTTCATTAAATTTGTAAAAAAAGTCGCTTTTGTGATAAATTTTCGGCTTTTTTTCTAATTAGATGTCGTTAATCATTGTGTTCTATACTGCAGATCAATCTATATCATCTGGCTTGCTAATGCACATCCCACTAATGCTTTATTTTTGGGGAGAAATTTGTGTTCCGCACAATAAAATTAAATAAAATGAAAAAAGTATGGGCATTTGAAAGACTTAAACTTCACAAATTGAGATATTCTGATGGATTTGAGGTGTGTAAAAGTAATTATTACTTAATATTAGGTAACACACAAACAAAGAATGCCTTTTTCAATTAAAAATCTTAATTAATTTACAATTAACATAGATTTGGGAGGGAAAAACGTGTTTTAGAGCATAAAAAATGCTCAAATTACGTTAATTAAGGTTAATTTTACAGTTAATTGGATAAATAATTAATAATTTTTGTTCATATTCATGTTGCAGTATGGTTCCGGTCAACTCTGCTGCACTTAAAAAGGTAGAAGATGTTTATGAGGCTTTAAAACGGTTTTCTACCATGCGTTTACTATAGGGAAAAAACACGGGGGCATTCGTGCCTGACGCCCCTTTTTAGGGACGTTTTTTAATTTTGGTGTAGAAATTAAAATTTTAACCTGGAATTTTTTTCACTATTTTTCCAGTTATTTTGGGGCTTACTATGTTTTTACCAAATATTTAAGAAAAATAAAAAGTTGGGCATTAATGGGTTAAAAACATCAAAGCTAAATTTATTAGTATTATCTTGTCTTGCATTATCCCATCTTAAGAATTACTTTAAAAGTTATTAATTTATATTTATAATACTAGGGGGCTCTGCCCCCTGCTCGCTATCGCTCACCAACCCCCGGAACTGCTTCGCAGTTCTATGAAGATCACTTCGCGATCTTAGCGAGCAGAGCTCGCTTGTTTCATCTCAACTATCCAGTAAAATCTGGAACTTGTCTGCTTAGTTAATGATCATTTAAAATCGAAACCTTTTATCTCTCTAACTTACCAATAACTTAATGCGGACCATAACTGCAAAAATATCAAAATAAAACTGTTACTGAAATATTCCTTTTTAGTTTACCAATAATTTAACCGAAATGTTTTCAAAAATATCCAGCAAGTCTACTAATTATCATCAACCATCTTAGAGAAAAAAAACATGCCATTAAAAAACTTTTAAATTTATAAAATGCACGTGTGTATCTAGTGAATCATCGGGAATAAGAAATCAGACTCATAAAAATAATCGCCTGTTTCTCTAGTGAACGACCAGAAAGAGAAGAAAAAATTGAAACTTGGTATCTTAATAATTCTAAAACTTATTCGAATTTTTAAAAAAAATGAAACGCCAATCTTTCTATAAAAAATAATTGTATGCGTGTTTAAAATATCATAGTTCTACCGTGATTAGTTTTTCTATTATAACGAAAAAACCGAAAAAGGGTAAAAAATTTCGAAACTTTAGAATTTAATTACTCCCAAAATAATTCGAAATTCGAAAAAAGGGCAACGAGGTGCACAACTTCATACCTAAGAGTATGTGTCTGCAAAAAAATCATGTTTCTGCTGTAAATAGATTTTGCTGGGGGCGAACTCGCAGCCGAAAAAAATAATTTTCGACTTTGACATTAAATAACTCCAGAACTAATTATCTAATTAATTAGGTTTGGAAACTGAAATGACCCTCATACATTTGTCTATCAATGGTCAAAATTTCATAATATTCCTTCAAATAGTTTTTGCGTAGTGATAATTCAAAGTGTTCAAAAATATTTTCTGAAACAGCGGCGGCGGCGGTGACTGTTACTTTTTTTTAATATAGAGAGATTCCAATTACAGCGGCCAATATTTCGATATTAAATTACATCTTATTAATAACGTAATATACACATAGAATTATGTTAACGTAATATTCGTATGAATATATGTTTTTAGATAACATTTTAAGATATACAATGTATATCTTAAAATGTTATTTAGTAGGTATGTATATTATACATACCTACTAAATAAACAATTTATTAATTTATGTTAAATTATTTAAATTTTTAAACTTGTATGTTCAACAATTGTATTTACTTATCTAAATTTAGTAAATTTTATATCCTATTATTTTAAATTATTTGAATACTTTTATCATAACATCAAATACATAACAATTGTTTGAAATTATTACTTTATATTTTCGTGCAGTTTAAGCAGTGATTTTTAATGAAAATTTTTGGAGAGAAAAATTCAAAGATAATTGAATTAAGACCATTTAGAATCAACTGTTATTCAATATTTAAGTACTAATTCTTCAAGTAAATTCTAATTAAGTCGATTTAAGGATTACATATAACGCAATACAATTAATTCATTTCTAACTGCGGTTAAATCTTTCCTCAAATAATCTTAGAAGCTATTATTCATGAATACTTAATTCTATCCAACACTAAGTTATCCAAAAATGTTTTTAAAATAATTACTTTAGTCACTTTGACTCGGTTCCTTTATGCAAAGCAAAATTTAATATCCTTTCGCTCAAGAAAAAAGATAACTTCAAAGCTTTGAAAATATTCAGTGCGTCATATTTTAAGTAATAATGTGCCATATTTTATACTTTCACGAAAATGTAATAGTAGCAGCTTTTATTATCATACACTTATTTTCCATCCAGAAAAATTCTTTTGGATAAAATCTCATCTTTCAATTTTCAACCTAGCGTGTGGAGAAAATATGAAATAACCCCTTTTAATTTTCCTAACTGCATTCTTTCTTTCCGAGTATTAACGAGATGTATCTTCCATTTAGTTCCGATATGCATACCTGCATTCATTTACAATGGAATAGGTGTACTTAGCGCCATCTGGAGGGTAAAACCGACACTCGGTTTCGATCGTCTTCTTCGAAATATGATTTTCGTCTTTGGGAAAACATTGTCTGACTCTTATTTCGAAAATGTTTACAGAGGCTTAATATATATTTAGAAAGAATCCTTTTGCGTTCCATTAAGTGTTGGGTTTTCGTTTTGCAAGCGATTTTCTTAGGTTTCCGAAAAGTTTGGTTCTTTCTTTTTATTTCTCGATTTATTATTCGCTCGGATTTTGTTATAATTTATTTTCTAGATCGGAGATTGGATGGGCTATTTTGAAAATTGTTGAAAGATCGTTTTATCAAAATAACTGGAGTATTATTCAGTACACATGCATCCTTTCTAAATTCATTGCTGGTATTTGAACACAAGAACATTTACATGGCTTCATATCTTTTAACTAAAATTAGAATTACTTCCTTTTTGTATGGGATTAAAAAAACAATTGTTTTAACAGTTTTTAAATAAATAGATACTTTTTCCTTTACCTAAATTAAATTTATTCCTGTCGTTCAAAAATCAAAACCCAATTATATTGAAAACTAAAAGGAAATTTTAAATACGATGTAGAGAAATTAAAAGATATATTAAATAAAATGAGTAAAACACATACATATTTGATACTCAAATTCTAAAAGTGTACAAATATCGGTGTTTTCATTAATTTTATACTCATTTAAAAAATATACGCGTTAAATCACAAATGGAATAATAAATTCCTTCACTTACATAATTCAATCTAAGAAAGTTCACTTTGCTATTTAAAGAACTGAGATAATGAAAGTAAAAAATGTTATCTTAAACTCAAGATAACAGAATAAAAGATTACCCTGAGTGGAAACGGTTGGAATTGGAACGTTCAAAAAATCGATTTTTATCTCCGTAGAAGTGGGGATTAAATAATGTCGCTTTAACGTGTTGTATCCATTTGGAAGAAACGTGAATATAACGTTTTAGAGTTTGACTTCACTGTTTGTTTCATTTTTGAATATGTGTAGGCGCTTTAGGTTTTTTTATTACCATAGTGTAATTGTTGAATAAATAAAGGTTAGAAACTAAAAGAAATAAAGGTTGTTCTGTTCATCTTTTTAATAGTCTTCTAAGGAAATATTTATTTCATGCCTTTTGAAAAGTAATTTTAAAGAGAAAAGTTCAATTATTTGTGTGTATTAGTTTTAATAATCTATTTTAGTCTGAAATTATTAAAAAAAGGATTGAGTAACTTAAATTCCTTACCATGATCTTTTAAAAAGTAATAAATTATCAACATTAAGGATAATTTTCCTGAAATGCTGAAAAAAGTAAATTCCTTTTAAGTTTCAAGTTATAGAATTACTTTGACTTATTTCAGGGAAAGCAATGATATCTTTTTGATCTTATTAATTCGATAAATCTAAAAAAGTATATAAAAATAACATTACCTATTCATTCTATAAATAGTACTTTTACTCTAGAAAAAAAGCATTGTTAAATTTAAATTTTTCTTTGATAAAATTTATAAATCCATATAAATTTTACTATTATGCACATACTTATTATGCAAAAATTGTTAACATTATTTTATTTTTTTATTCCTGAAACAAAAAGGGTCTACAAACTTATTTATTTCAGGTTTTATTTTTACCATA
This sequence comes from Tetragnatha versicolor, assembly GCA_024610705.1. Classification (NCBI taxonomy): domain Eukaryota; kingdom Metazoa; phylum Arthropoda; class Arachnida; order Araneae; family Tetragnathidae; genus Tetragnatha; species Tetragnatha versicolor. The sequence goes on along the minus strand of JANDEH010000011.1, from coordinate 16,452,928 downwards.
AAAGCATGAATACGTTTTTGTATCATCTAAAAATAAATTTGTAACATCTATAAAATATCGAAATTTCTCCTCATCGTGTGAAAAACTAAAACAAATTAAAAAATGTTAACTTTTTAAACTAAATTAATTTAAACTGAATCTCTTTTGTATCACTTCAAAAACCAAATCCCACATCAAAACTTAAAAATCGATAAATAAAAACGTCAAACAACAAAATTTCTTTAATTAATTTCATTCCTGCACAGTCATTCATTTTTAAAAGACAAAGACGCGATAAATAAAAACCTTTTGCAGTTGTTGCGAAAGATAAAGTCATCCACGCCACACGAGCAACAATTACCACGAAATACGTGACCTTATAAATACAAAATTAATAAGCTGGAAGTTAAGTGACCCTGCTCTTTCCTCATCATCTTAAGAACAAAGGTTGTATTATTATCTATCAGCACGATGGGACAAACCCTACTGGAAACTTTTTTTTCTCTCTCTAGTTCCGAGCATGGAATAGAATGTCAAAGTCACGAAGGGGGATTCAATATGGATCTGTCCGGGGTCCCCTTCCTCCCCCTTTTCTAAAGGTGAAGGGGGAAGGAGTTTTACTTTTTTTTGTAGTTCTGTTCAGGGAGGGTATTGTGTAAATTGATGCTTGATGAGTTTCGTATTTTGATGGGTGGGAATGAAATTAGCTGATGGTTTTTATAGGGGGAGTGTTTAACCTATAATTCTTTTAAAGAGTTTTATTGAAGTAAAAGCTTACGTGTTACAAGCATAAGCTCTTTCTATCTAAATAAGCATACTAGAAGAAATCGGTTTTGATTTTGTATCCCACATAATAAAGTACTTTTCCCCTTTACAGTATTTTTTCATGCTAGTTAAATTAACCTACTAATAAATATTTCAACGTAATTAAATAACGATCTAAATAATTTTAATTAGGTTTAAATATTTTTTTAAATATAATTTAGTTGTTTTTATTTATTGTAATGGTAATATGTTTGTGTTTCTTTTTTATAACGCATGTTGTAAAATATGTAAAAGTTCAACACTTTTTTTATGTTTTAGTTGAAGAATTTGGAAAGTATATTGCAGTGAAAATTTATGTGATATAAGAATAAAATTAATGTAAGGTAAACCATTTGAATAGTTTGAAAGAGTAAAATTTTTATTACAAATTGTCAAGTTAATATTACAACTTACTTTACTTAATGCTACTAATAAATACCATTTCTATCATTAACTAAAAATATTTAAAAAAGTCCTAATTTTTCACTTTCTAATTATTTCATTACACTTTATTAATACTTCTAATTACATTTTTGTTATTGCTGTTATTATTGGCTGAAACTGATTAGAATTTATATTTTGTCGTAGACTTAACTTAATCTAACTAAATCAACCCACATTGGATTTTATTGACACCATCAAATTGACAAACCAAGCTTTAATTTCAAACAGTTAACGTGATAAACGCATACGAGATAGTAGTAAAAATATTTTAATTACTTTAAGTACGTACTAATGAATAAAACAAATTTACTTTATAAAGAAGGAGGATCTCATAAAAACAACAACAATCCCCCCACGTCCAGATTTTATAAAGCACAGCAGCAAACGACAGCAACTTAAACAATCCCACTTAATTTCCCTCTCCCCTTCGAGATCGTTCTTCTGTGAATAAAGACGCCATCGCAGCCTTAAGAAGAAATCCTAATCAGAAAATAGCATCGCGAAGATAGGGCCCTAATGAAGTTTGGAAGACGAACTAACAAGTTGTAACTGGTCCCATTTTCATTTCAGAACGAACTGGCCTTTTTACGCTCAATTCTTTTGCAGGAATCACGCTATAAATGTTCTTCTCTTTCCCTTCTCTGGGCCCCTTGATAGGCCTCTTGCAGGCGAAGAGTGACCCAGTTCACTTCATTTCATGACTTCCGCGCTGGATGATCGTTGTGACGATTTTTTCTTATATTTTTTTTCGTGTATTTATATTTTATTTATTAGTATTTTTGTAAGATTTTTTTTCTTCTTTCGGTTCGGTCATCATCGTCTGGCTCGAGTTGAGAGGTGTATAAGTAAGGATTTTTTTATTGTTCGAAACGAGAGGGGTTAGGGTTCAGGAATGTGGAGATTTTACGATGAATTGTGTGCATCCGGATTCTAAGATACTACATGGAATGTTTTAGTTTATATAGAATATGCGATCATGGTTCATACATGGATTTTACTAAAATCATTTTTATTTTAATTTTTTTACCATTGAAACGCATTAACATTTTGAAGGAATAAGTGTAAAAACACAATAAATGAAGTTAAAAATCAAAATGAGCTAAACTGATACTCGGGTATTTATATTAAAGGTTCTTAGGTATTGATTTGATTTTTGACAAAAAAGTTTTGTGAAAGACATCTTATTTATTGAGTACTAGCTGATATGCCCGGCCTTGCACGGGTGGAGTTAAAGCTTTAGGATTTCTTTTTAAAAATTTTCAATATATTTTATACCTTATTTTAGCAGGTGAAAGGTATTAAAATTCATCCAGTTGTCAAGCATTTTAACATTTGAAGAATTTCTACATTTAACCTCATGATCCCCATAAAAAAATCAGAAACAAATCTCCCAAAATTACTTAAAATATATGCCCATTTAGAACCCTTGATTAATCATACAGGGTGATCGTTTTTTATTTACATTTTCGTTTCCATGGAGACTATTTTAACTACAATGCTATTCCATGAAACTTTTTATTTAAAAGCTAGATCAACTTTCTAATAAAAGTATTTTAAAATATAGTTAATTACCAGTTTTAAAATTTTAAATTTCATTTAATTATATTTTTAGATTAGTGTTATAATTTTTAAATAGACTTTTATCTAGTTATTCTTTTAAAAACTTGTTATTTTGCATTATGTTTTTTTGTAACAATGAGGTAAACAGATCTCTTGTGGAGGAGAAATAAAGCTATTTCAGCAAAATAACCATAAAAAGGGTCAAAAGAGGGTCAAGGGGTCAATTAAAGTTTTCGAAACATAGCCTATGTTGTTTCTTGAGTTTTTTAAGTAGGTATACCAAGTTTGGTGCAGATCGGAAGTAAACTGTGGATTTGTATAGAAGACAAATATACACACATTGACTTTTATTATATTAAATTAAACTATCTCAAAACTGTTATCGTTATTGTCAGTTATTAATCCTACTATTTATCGACTCAAATAAATTTTAATAGTTACTTCCTTTTTTTCTAATTTTGATATAATTTAAAACAGAAGACAATTCTATTTTAGTTAGTATTTTTATTAACTATGGATATATTAACATATTTTATGTTTTTAGTGATACTTACTATGAATCTTTATGCTACATTTTCTATGTTTAACATTTTGAGTTTATATTTTAGTTCTTTTGCACTAATATAATATAAATATATATCAGGAAAAAATGTTTAATCATTTTTACTATCCCACAGCCCATAGCTTTGATTCTTGTTTAATTTGTTTTAATTGATTTGCTTGTTTTATTTTGTCAAATTTATCATAATCTAAGACTATATATTTTACAAATTAATAAACTTACACTTTAGATTTGATAATTCTTATGATTAATTTGTGTTATAGATAAACTATTGCGCAAAGATAATGTTTTATTTCATCATAACTCTCACAAACAACCATATAATAAAAATATAGAATTAATTAATAAATAATCTAATTAATGATATTATTAGTTTATATTATATGAAGTGATGTTATAGATATTATGATATTAATGTGTGATTTATTATAGATATTAATGATATTATTATTGTAATTAGTATTATTATTATTTCTATGAAGTTGTAAAAGATGTTCCGTTGATCACTTGAATTATTACTCAAATATTATGGAAGCAATCTGTGTTTCATATATTTTCAAGTTTTATGGTATCTAAATCTTAAAATATACAATGAAAAAATAATATTTATACATTGGTGATTTATTCATAGGTATCATAAAACTATTAACCATTATTTTTAATTTAATTAAGTTATACAAAGTGGAGCTCACATAATAAAAAAAACAATATAATAAAAAGAAGTTAATTTAGTGAAGAAAATTTATGGATGCATTCCCTTCTATACTTTTTATAGCATTCTACTAATATTTTCATTTAGATGGTTTATACTGGATGCCTTGCTCTTAATGAAAGCAATTCAGTAAATCTTAACTGTAACCCAACTTGAAACAGAGACACACACTGTTCTTAAAATAAACATAACTAATCAATCCTGCGCTGTCAATAAACGCAAAACAAAAATCATTCTCAAAGGGTGGGTTTGAAATTCCAACCCCCTTATAAATTCATTACATGGAACAACGCTTCACTTAAAACATTTCCAAACTTTAAAATCGCGCGAAAAGAACATTGCCATTCTTCATAGAATATCTTCATAGAACGAGAGCGCACCCCCGAAATATCGTTTGAAATCCAAAACCAAGTTCGATTGGCGCTCTCCTAGAAGTTTTGCACGTTCTTGGAAAAATCCTTGAGCACTCGCCATCGGTTTATCTTTATTTATTGCAAAGAAGTGACTTTAGAATAAAATGCTGCGACAAGAATTGTTCGAAATTCGCTTCTTTCCTTTATCTTTATTTATTTATTTAAAAGTAAAGAACGCGAAGACTTCAATTTTTTTATTTGGAAGGACGCATATAGAGAGGATGACTGCATTATTTCCTTTCTTTATTCTCCGTGATATTTTGAGATTTATTGCAGTCGTTATTCGTTCTTTTAACTCTTCTTAGGAAGGCTCATTCTCTTTTAAAGAATCGAGTTATTCTAAAAAGTATATCAGTTGTAATGATGGTGTTTCTTTAGGGGAATATGAAAACCTGCATACTTGGGATCAAGGTTTTGATTTGTTTAGGATCATATGTTTTGTACATAGCAAGTAGATGTGGCGTATTTATTATATCTGAAAACAGATTCAAGAATATGTTAAGATCCATAAAAGTTGTTTCTCTCTATATTAAAAAAAAGTAACAGTCGCCGCCGCCGCTGTTTCAGAAAATGTTATTTTTGAACACTTTGAACTATCACTACGCAGAAACTATTTGAAGGAATCTCTCTATATTAAAAAAAGTAACAGTCGCCGCCGCCGCCGCCGCTGCCGCCGCTGTTTCAGAAAATGTTATTTTTGAACACTTTGAACTATCACTACGCAGAAACTATTTGAAGGAATATTATGAAATTTTGACCATTGGAGTACCAATTTGACCATTGGAATGTATGAGGGTCATTTTGGTTCCAAAACCTAATTAATTAGATAATTAGTTCTAGAGTTATTTATTGTCAAAATCGGAAATTATTTTTTTCTGCTGCGAGTTCGCCCCCAGCCAAATCTATTTACAGCAGAAGTATGATTTTTTGCAGACACATACTCTTAGGTATGAAGTTGTGCACCTCGTCGCCCTTTTTTCGAATTTCGAATTATTTTTGGAGTAATTAAATTCTAAAGTTTCGAAATTTTTTACCCTTTTTCTGTTTTTTCGTTATAACAGAAAAACTAATCACAGTAAAACTATGATATTTTAAACGCACATACAATTATTTTTTATAAAAAGATTGGCGTTTTGTTTTTTAAAAAATTCGAATTATTTTTAGAATTATTAAGATTCAAAGTTTCAATTTTTTCATCTCTTTCTGGTCGTTCACTAGAGAAACAGCCAATTTTTATGAGTCTGATTTCTTGATTTCTTTTACTTCCGACGATTCACTAGATACACGTGCATTTTATAAATTTAAAAGATTTTAATGGCATGCTTTTTTTCTCTAAGATGGTTGATGATAATTAGTAGACTTGCTGGATATTTTTTAAAAACATTTCGATTAAATTATTGACAAGTTAAACAAGGATTATTGACAAGGATATTTCAGTTGCAGTTTTATTTTGATATTTTTGTAGTAATGGTCCGAATTAAGTTATTGATAAGTTAGAGGGATAAAAAGTTTCGACATTAAATGATGATTAACTAAGCAGCCAAGTTCCAGGTTTTACCGGATAGTTAAGATGAAACAAGCGAGCTCTGCTCGCTAAGATCGCGAAGCGATCTTCAAAGAACTGCGAAGCAGTTCCGGGGGTTGGTGAGCGATAGCGAGCAGGGGGCAGAGCCCCCTAGTCCTGTAAATAATCTTAATAAAGATATTATTTAAGTTGATTTATTAACACAAATTTCAACCTAACATTTTTCAAATAAAAAATCTTAGTTAATTAAAAAAATACTTTTGTTTGCCAATAGTTTTTTCTTCGGGTTTTCTATTGTTCAATATTTGTTTCCCTAAATTTTATTAGTATACATTATAACACTTTTTAGAAAAAATCTCAACTAAAATTTAGGAAACAAATTTCAATTACAAATCTTTTTTTCTTCAATTATATTGTTTTTTTTTCTAAAATTTGTTTTCATTTATTATTATCATTATTGATTCATATGTTTTGATACCTTTATACAAAAATATTAAAGCTGTAAATCTCAAAAGGGTAAATGTTTTTATAACATTGCATGATCCAATACAAAAACTTTCATGATTTTTAACGAAATCTTTACTAAGCAATTTTAAATCCCTTTTTCTAAAACTTATTTATCAAAAAAGAGACAAATTATGTTAAAATTATTGGAACATAGGGAAATAACAACCTTACATTTTTTGAGAATTCATACTTGAAACGAATAAGTAGAGTTATTCTTAGGATTTTTTTTGGAGGAGTAAAAATACTCCTTGACTTTTTTAGGAGGCGTGAAATTCATTTATGAGGAGTGAAATACCGGAAATTGCATAAACTATATATATAAAGACACAAATCTTTTATAAAAACGCCTTTTTATTGGACAAACTGAAATAGAAAAAATGAGGATGCTATTTTGGTTTTTAACAATTATAGCATCTGGTAATAAAAGTAGAAAGTATTGAACATTATAAATAAAATAATTTATTTTACATTAAACATTAAAAATGAAATATTTATTTATTACAAATTTGAGTAGAAAAATTTTTTGATTTCAGTGGGGTGCCATGCATTTTTTAAGCAAAACGTTTATTAAAAATTCAAAGCGTGAAAATACGCCTGAATAGTTTTTAAAAGCGTATTTCCCATTTTCAAAGCGTGAAATACGCTCTCAGAGGCGTTAAAAATATCACTGCGAATAAGTTATAACCATCTATATTCTATGTCAAACGATCTAATCTTGCACATGAATGGAAATAAGGATGCTTGCGTAATCCAACCATAACACAATATGGGAGAAAACCCTTCGAGAATAACATGATTTTGATGACAAAATTCGAATGATACAAGGTGAATTTCATCTCCAATTCAATTACCATGTTATTTGAAGCGAAATGTTGGGCAATAGATGGTATTCTGTTCTTTCTCTTCGTATCCTTTTTTCCTTGACTAAATGTTATCATGTATTTTTTTCACGTTCCTTTTAGTTTAAATGGTAAAAAATTAAATTGATTTAAAATTAAGAAATACAGGTAGGATGTTTGACTTATGTAATGTGAGGAGAATTTAATTCGAAGTATCGGAAATATTTGGACGTTTATGTAACGACTTTTATTTGAATTATGCAAATGATACGACTTCAATAAAGATTAAAAGTTGTGCATGCATCCTTAAGGGTCATTCAGGAAAATTGTGCATTTTTTTATTCTTTGTGGTCGTAATATTAGAATTAGAGTGAGCTACCTGTTTTAATTATTTTTTAATCCTTCTATGTAAATCCTCTATTCCTCTTTATTACTTTAATCGGGCTTGATTTGTAATAATTTTTTAAATAGTCGGATTTTAATTATTTTTAATTAAAGTAAAAATTAATCAATTAATTTAACGGTGTCGTGTTGTGAGCGGACACTTAAAAATCGTGTTGTGAGCGGACATTGATAAAAAAATCGAGATTGAATCGATGAGTTTTGCTATTTGTATTCAAATTGGCTATTTTAATGCCCTCTTTGTGTGATTTGCGTGTTTTGTGTGACATTAAAGAGTACCGAGCCTCCTTTTTACTGAATCGTCTCTGTCACTGATTACACCAAAAACGAGTTTGATTATAATTAGGGCAGGGGGGTTTGGGGGAGCGGCAGCCCCCCCCAACCACCATAAACATTTTACAGTTCTTTTGATTTGAAAATAGCATAGTGTTGCACAGTTGAGTTGAAAATAGCATTCATGAGTTGAAAATAGCATGTAAAATCGCTAACAGATTTGATCTCGATTTTTTATCCTCTCACAACACGATTTTTATATGTCCCCTCACAACATGTCCGCTCACAACACGGCACCAATTTAGCATCCCCATACTTTAACAATTTAATCATTTAAAAACTAAACAATTTAATGACAGTGTAAAATATTACTAAACTATTTTAAAAAAATACCGGAAGACATAAAAGAATGATGTATAAATATAATACTTCTCAACTTTAATTCTAAATTCAAAGAATACTATATTATGCTACAATCTAAATATGCCACAATGTATTCAAACTATGCTGCAATGATAAGTAAAATTATTCATATGGCATTCTTTTTCAATCATTTAAAGGTATTTTAATTTAAACGTTCGAAAAGGTCAAAAAATATATATTTTTATATTATCCAACCTATTATATCATCAAGGTAAAAAGAAGTTGATAAAATATTTTTAAAGTTATATCGAAAAAGTCAAAAGATTGAAGGATAATGGTAAATAAAAAACATCCATGGGAATTTTTTATGCCTTAAGTCATCAACGTCATTGTTATTTTATAGAGATAGAAGGTTAAATTTAACTTTTTTCATAATTAAGGTTAATGGGATGTTTAAATTGATAACAATAAATAATATAATTGGAAAAATTTTGCAGGATTTGTTTTTTTATTTATATACATTACGTCTTAGAAGGAAAGTCTATTACAAGTATATGTACTTTATTTCTCCATTAATTTCTTTATTTTGCATAAAATTAACTTTAAATGTTTCTTATAGATTATTATCATCACATTCACTTATTTAAAAAAAACTATTATGCATGTTTAATCTCATTTAAACATAAGGTTTAAAATCTAGAGAAAAAAATATTTTTGCTTCAAATAATAATATAGGTTTGACACTTGTGTTGGTACTACTCTTAGTAATGATATTATACAACTCTTATTTGAGCAATTTTGTCACTTTTGTATCACATTTCTAAATTTTTTATTTCACTTTTCTGCATGATTGTCGAAACATATAACAGAATGAACTGTTTTCCCCCATCAGATTGAAAACTCTAATTTCAATGTCTACTGATCAGCCAACGATAGTAAAAGGGTCACGTGATTTTTTAAGACTTTGCACGGCCGATAGTTAGGTAACCGGTGATGGTTGGGGTCTAGCTTCTATATACAAGCACATATCTCTTCCTCTTTCAAACAACTGCCCCTCAACTTCCACCTGTCTCCCCTCCAAAATACTAGTTCCAGCGTTGTCAAAATCACGTGACCCTTTTACTATCGTTGGTTTAACAGTAACTTTTACTAGTATTTGCTTTAGAAAAAAACGTCCAATTTTTTAAAAAAAAGTCCATCATAAAAGAATAAGAAACCATCTTTGTCTAAGAAATCATTCACCTCATTTTTGACAGAATTGTTTACAGACTGTTCTTTTTTTACTTGCATCAATCTGTTAAGTTTCAGCTTCACGATTCGAGAATCAAGGATTGACTAAGTGGAACAGCTTTACCAAATCTGTCGTCGAACAGCCACCAACTGTTATTTATTATGACTGTCGTCCTTCCGTTAATTTCCCCGAGTTTTTATGAAAGGTCGGTTGTTCTCGGTGATCTGAATTATTATGACACAGGATAGGATTTGTGCTCTGGAAATGGACGTTTTTTTCTCTTTTACTTCTGTTTCTAAGTTGTTGACGCTTTGGGTTGTTTCTTTCTTTTAATTTATGATTTTAAGCATAAGTAATGATTTAAGTTATGAGTGACATGAATGGTCATGTGCTGGCCTTTATTGTCGCCAAGATTGGCATAAATTAATTTAATAAATTTTTTAGTATGACTTCTTGAGAAGGTTTTCTCTGATTAAATATTTGATCTTCTATTAGATATTTCACTAGCCATTTAATCTTCAAACTCGTTCTGATTGTACTGAAATCGTAAATATAATGGATATTACAAAGCATTTTACGAAAGAAGGTTAGTTATTACATTATTATTTGATACATACTACACAGAATTTTTTTCTATATTTCTAATCACATTCTAAACTCATTCCAAAACTTAACTATTTTCTGTTTTCTTTTCGCTATAAAATATGAACAGCATGAATGAAAATTAAAAAACGTAATTTATAAACTGACTTTTCTATTTGATGTACTAATTTATGAATTATGCTTTTGCCTTTTATCCATATTTAATTTAAATGAATGCATTTAGTGAAAAATCACTATGCCGAAGCGAGTTATTCAGATAAAATCCCTCATAAAGTGAAAGAAAAATAACAAAATGGAGAGGAAAATACGTTTATAATAATAAAAAAGAAAGGTTTTATTTTTAAACATTGTAAAACTAATATAATTCCTTATAAAACCTCATTTATTTCCATTTATGGAAATTATGTTGTGATAGAAAATTAACAATACATATTTGCTTATAATTTCACTCTTCAAGACAATTTTATAAAAGCAAAATTTCCTTTTCTTCTAAAATTACAAAAACTTTCTTTCTTCCCTCAAGGTAAATGCTTAAAACTGACTCTTAGATAAACTCGCCAAATAAGGATATCCTAATCGATTCTATTCTGCAAACAAATTAAAAAAATATGACTGGAACATTCCATTAATTCATTCTTAAAAACAAAGAAAACACCATTAAACCCCTCTCCATAACTCCAGACTCATCAAAAATCATTTATCTGCATTTTCATAACGAATCAAGCGCAATCTCCTCCGTTACCGAGAAAGTTAATTTCAACCGAATGAGAAGCCATGTTATATTCTGGAGGCTTTTCAAAACTGCTTTTCTCAGGCAAAAACATTTCAAACCCCTCTTTTAACGATATATAATACGTGACCCCCGGACGGCCGTGAATCTCGTATCGCTCATGAATTATGAAAGTTCTTCTCTGATGTGTTGTATTTCGCTGAAATGTGCTTTTTTCCCCTGTGGTTTTAAAGTGGAGGGAAAACTGTGAAATGATATTGTATGGGGGAGTTATTAAAAATGAGTTTCATGGGAGGAAGTCATTTTGAGGGGATAAGAGGATAGGTTGGTATGCACTGTAAAAAAATTCTGGAACGTTACTTAAAAAACTGAAATATTCCGCAGGAAAACCAGAAAGCTACGTGTATCTCAGATATGTCTTGTTCTTTCATGTTTCTACAAGTATTCAAAATGTGGCATATTATGAACCACGGGAGGTACCGATCTACGAAGGTTATAGGGTAGGTGGGGGTAAAAACCCCCACGGCGCAAAACCACGCACCGCGATTTTTAATTGTTAATGATCGATTCAAAAAATAAAAACCAGGTGGTTGGTTTGTCTTATTGTAACCTATTGTTCTACGAAAGTTCGTACCTCTAAGTCACTCATGAGTTTAAAAAATGCTGTAAGTTTGTTTTTCATCATTTAGATGTAATTTTTCTGATCTTTTGCTTAAACATTACATAAAATAGGGCTTGAGGAGAAATACAAAAAAATAGCCCAATGATAAGATAGCAATTCAACTTCACTTTCATTTTGAAAGAATCGCCTCAACATGTCTCTAAAAATAATAAGGCTTGTTTTTCAAAATAAAGTAAAACTTGGCAAATCCACGCAGGTGTTTTGGGGCAAATCCACGAAGCTTTAAAAGCTCAGGAATTGGTACCAAAAGGAAAATCAGACTACTTGATCTCTAAAGAGGTTAATAAAGGTGTCCGAGATGCCAACCCTCTTCCTGAAACCCTCCTTTCTCCCTTTTGAAAGATATCTGGGTAATCTGAAATGATTTGCTACAACAGGTTGACAATTTTCATTAAAACTGATCATATTTATATTTAATATTGGGGGTTGGCTTAGAAATATTAAAACAACATTAAGAAGATTATTTCTAGTGTTTTTATAATGAAAAATTCTGTTTATCCATGTTTATTTCACGTGGGCACCAAGATTTGCAAGTGCGGGTCTTTGCCCCATTTTGAGAGGCAAAGCCTCGCGATTCTTTTTTCTACTAAATTGTAAATTTCTCCAAAAATACCATCGATAAGAGTTTAAACTTGGATTGGTTTTGTAGGTAGAATCTCAATCTAACACCTCCAATTGAAATGTTAAAAATACTGAAAATCGCGTGGCTTTGCCCCACCTACCCTACTTCCTAGTTTTAGAATCATCAGTCGGTTCTTACACCTCATCTAAATAATTTGACTCTTTTAGTGGTGAGGGGAGTGACTTCCCGACCGTCGGGTAACCGTTGTGCGCATGCTCGGGTTAAAGGCGTGGTTTTAAAGTATTTAGGATTGTGGTAAGCATGGCCCCGATGGGGGAGAGGTAGCGCGTCTGCCTGGCGTGCGGAAGGTCGTGGGTTCGAGCCCGGTTATTGTTTTTCAGTAAATTTAATTTAAATTTTTATAAATTCCATTAAAAATTGCAAGAATTAATTGCTCTTGTTTAACAGTCATTCCTTATTTAATTAAATTCATTGTGGTTTTTTAAATGTTTTACTTAGTCTAATTTTTTAAAAAAATAATTTAAATTATTAATTTATTGAAAATAATATTATTTCGCTAAAATATTTTATAGAAACAGCAAGAATCAGGTCCACATGGATGCGCATTGCTAATAAAGTATAAAAATCTTGCAGGGATTGTGAAATACAGTACGAAACAATACGTCGGTCGCCATGGCCGTGGGACTTGCCGTCCGTCGTACGACGGTCGGCTAGCAACAGCCAGTGGTGAGCGTGAAAACGAAAACAAACAATGGTTGACTGTCCGCAAGGATTCGGAAACGTTTCAGAAATGAAAACCAGAATTTTCCAGGAAAGTGTTAAACTGCTGTAAAAACTCATAAAAAGCAGGAACGTTACTGGAATTTATGCGGAACGTTACTAATATTTTTACAGTGTGTCTCTCTTCAGATGGAATATTCAAAGATTATCAGTATCCACGAAAAATAATCTATAAAATTTTAAAACTTTCTAAAATTTTACTTTTTTTTATGTTATTTATATTTAGTTTTGTAAAAAATCAGAATTACAGTCAAGGAAAATCGCAGTTTTTTCTAATAACCTAGTGTGATCTTTATACCCGCATACACTGATATTGATTGGCTTTGACTTATTCAAAACTAAACATTGTCAATAGGGTTTACCGTGTTTGCTATCTAAGTAAATAATTGATGATCGTCGATAAATATCGGTTTTCCTTTTGATTATGTTACATTGTTTCATTTAATTGTATTAAATACTTTATGTGATCCTAATATTTTCGTTGAAGGTTTCAATTATTATGTTTTATTAACTGATCATTTAAGAATAAGATGCAATTTCATAAAATCTATCCTAAATCTAAGTAAAAAAGAATGATTTTAAGTATAATGTTTGTGACTTTATAACATTGTAAAAGCAATTTTAATGAAGTTAAGTTATTAAATGAGGAAAATCAAATGATGTCTAGATGAAAAAGTTGATTTATAAATGCATTTAATAAAATTAAATAAAAAAATATTAGGTTGGAAAGAAAACTTTTAAAAGAATAATCATAAACAAGAAGATATTAAAAGTTCATATTTTATCCAAAGATTGTGACGATCCTGCGAGAAGAAGAGGATGGCTGCGCCTCAGAGAAGAAGAAGATCACGTTGACTACGTCATCCTTCCTGGAAGGAATATAAGGCCCGGGAGTTGTTGTTGGGCGCCGATCCTTTGTTTTCCCCTCTGTCTGTGTGTTGGCTACGTTGGGTTTTTAGCTGGTCTTAACATGTTCGTTTTAGGTTTTAATAAATAACTGTTCTTTTAGTGGTGTAGGTTTTTATTGTGTTGGATCATTTTGGATTTGTTACGTCACATGTGACTTTTGGCGAGCCAGCCAGGATGCGATGCTGATTGGAATTTTATGACTTTTGGGTTTAGCCACCTTTTGCTGCTATGATGTTCGAGTTGGTTGTTTGTGGGTTGCTTGGTGGTATTTTGTCACTTTTGGTCGTTTTGTCAACGCTTCGGAAGGATGAGCCCGGGAGTCCCCATCGTCTTGCTAGCCCCGATCGCCCCTTGCGGCATAAATCCCCTTTGACTTTTACCGGTACTCCGAGGGAGTCCGTGGACGAATTTGTTCGAAAGGTGAACGTAGAGGCTTCTCTCTCAAACTTGAGTGATAGGGCTACGGTGCAGCTGGCCGTCGAGAGTTTGGGTGGAAATGCGGCTAGATGGTACGAATTTATGGCTTTTGCTCCAGCGGAACTTACATGGCCTACGTTCAGGCGGTGGTTGCGGGAACACTACCGTTGTTCGGGTTCACCATTGAGTGGGGCAGAGCGCCTTCTCCGGGAACGATTCAAAATTGGAGATGATTTTGAGGCATTCGCTTGGAGATTCAGGGATATGTATGTGGAATGGAGGCCTGATGCCTCGGAGGCTGAGGTGGCTGAGGCACTAGTCGAGCGGTTGGCAGACGCTCAGCGCCTTCCACTGAGCCTGATAAATTTTCGGTCTGTGCGGGAAGTTATGATTCATGTAAAGCGGTTCTTTCCCCCCCCTCCTGAGCATAGTGGCGAGACTCCGGTGGATTCTGGGGCTTTACCACCCCGGCAGGATCCTGAGAGGCAGCGGACACTCGGCGAGCGGTCAGCTGAACATCGCTTCGGTAGAGCTGGAGTGCGGTGCTATCGGTGTGGCGGATTGGGTCATATTGCCAGATTTTGTGATCCGGAAAACAACAGCCTGAGGCCAGAGTAGGGGAGATGGTCCTCGGGGGCATTGCTTCCCCTTTCCTTGACTTTCTGATGCCTTGCGTTAAATTTGGGGGTCGGTCGCTGGGGGCCCGATTGGATACTGGGGCTGACCGCTCTTTGATTGGCCAATCTTGGGCCCTCCAATTGAGGAGGTCGGGAGTGGTGAGCTATAGAGCTGAGCGTCGGGAGCTTTGGAACATTAATGGGGAGTCTACTTCTGCTGAGGGCGTGGTAAGCGGCGTTTTAGAGTGGAAGGGTATAAAAAGGGAGCAGGAGTTTCTGGTGGTTCGAGGTTTGCCTGTTCCTATATTACTGGGTGTCGATGCACTGGTCGCTTGGGAGGTGAGGATAGATTTTGGAAGAAGAGAAATCTCCGCTTGCACTCCGGTTAGGCAGGGAGATATTGATGAGGAGAAGATGGTGGATCTAGCTACAAGGGCCGGGGACCATGGTGAGCGTCTTCTAAAGGTGTTTAGAGAATTTCCCGAGCTATTTTGTACGTGCCCTGGGATGGTTGCGGAAACGGAGCACCGGATTGAGACGGGTGATGCTCCTCCTGTGTATCGGCATCCTTACCCGTTGTCACGGGACAAAGCAGAGATAGTGCGTAAACAGGTGCACGAAATGTTAGAGGCGGGCATCATTGAGCCGTCGGATTCTCCTTGGGCTTCACCAGTGGTCTTGGTGCCAAAGAGGGATGGGACCTCGCGGTTTTGCGTGGACTACCGACTATTGAACAATGTTACCCGTGAAGATCGGTACCCCTTACCATTGATTCCTGTGGTTTTGCGCAATGTTGGTCGCGCCAAAGTTTGGTCTTCCCTCGACCTGCAGTCGGGCTACTGGCAGGTGAGGATCGCCCCGGAGCACAGGCCCAAGACAGCTTTCATTACTCCTGAGGGATTGTACCAGTTCCGGGTGATGCCCTTCGGGTTGAGAAATGCACCCGGCACGTTTCAGAGGATGATCCATCGTATTTTGCGTCCGGTTCTGGGGAAGACTTGTGAATGTTACCTAGACGACATCGTAATTTACTCATCTAGTATTGAGGAGCATCACGAAGATGTTCGCCAAGTTCTGGAACTGCTACATGGGGCGGGATTGACTCTGAAACCCGAAAAATGTCACTTCTTTCGGACGGAGCTGGACTTCCTCGGCTACCACCTTTCGGGGGAGGGAGTGCAGCCGCAGATTGACAAGGTTAGGGCTGTTTTGGACTTTCGGATTCCACAAAAAGTCCGTCAGGTCAGGCAGTTCTTGGGATTGTGCTCTTGGCACAAGGCTTTTATCCCTCACTACACAGACATAGCTGGCCCGCTGTATGCCCTCACCAAGAAAAGGCAGCGTTGGCATTGGGGTGTGGAGGAGCAGGCTGCTTTTGATCGGCTAAAGGAATTGCTGACCCGGGCTCCCGTGCTCGGATTGCCGGACGAGACTTCGTCGCTGGAATTGTACACAGATGCATCAGATACGGGTTTGGGAGCGGAATTGGGGCAAAGGAAGTCGGATGGTACTTATGAGGTCTTGGCTTATGCCAGCCGTACCCTCAGACCACCGGAGCGGAATTATTCTGTAACAGAGAAAGAGGGTCTTGCCTTAGTATGGGCTTGTGAACGGCTTCGGATATACCTTTCCCGCCCGTTTCAAGTTTTACCGATCACGCTGCGTTGGCTTGGCTTCAAACAAAGAGAGAATTGAAGGGTAGACTGGCTAGGTGGGCCATCCAATTGCAAGAGTTCAGCTTTAATATAATACCACGGAAGGGAACGCAGATGGTTACCGCCGATGCTCTATCACGGAATCCTGTTGGGCCTCCCGAGCAGACTGAGGGTCCGGACGCCATGGTGCTGGTGGCTCAGTGCGTCAGTTTGGAGGAGATTGCTGAGAACCAGAAACTAGACCAGTGTTACCAAGAGATCATATCCTATCTGACGGATGGTGACCTTCCCGTGGACCCTGCTCGGGCTTCTATGATTATTGGTCGTTCCGGGCATTATAGACTACGCGGGGAAGTATTAGAGTTCCAGAGTCGAAAAGTGGATGTTTGGAGAACAGCCATTCCGAAGAGTTTAACACCTGGGGTTATGACGGAATTTCACGATCCTCCAGTGGCGGGGCATCTCGGTTTTAAAAATACTTATAGGAAGTGTCGGGAGAGGACCTACTGGCCAGGTCAGAAGCAAGATATACGGAGGTTTGTTGCGTCCTGCCGAATATGTCAGAGTCTTAAATTTAGTCAAAAGAGGAAACACGGGTTGCTTAAGTCCACGGAGGTGACCGCGCCGGGCGAGATGATGGGGGTTGATTTGATGGGGCCCTTGCCTGTTTCCCAGAGAGGTAATGTCTTCTGTCTGGTATTGGTGGATTATTATTCGAAATGGGTGGAATTGTTTCCACTTCGCCGTGCTACGGCTCCAGCTATTGCTAGGTGCTTAATGAGGGATGTATTTTCTAGGTTTGGCTGTCCCAAGTCATTGTTGTCGGATAATGGACCTCAGTTTGTTGGAGAAATTTATGAGGAGGTTTGCCGGTTATTTGGTATTCGTAGGAAATTTACCAGTCCATACCATCCCCAAACTAATCTGACAGAGAGGGTAAATAGAACCTTGGGCAGAATGATTGCAAGTTACGTAGGCCAGCGGCATGGCACATGGGACACCCACTTGGAGGCTCTGGCATTCGCCTTGAGGACAACGGCTTCAGAGACCACTGGGCAGACCCCGGCCCGCCTGTTCCTGGGTCGTGAGATAGCCCTCCCCTGGGATGCCATGTGTGGAGCTGATGTCTGGACTCGGGCTGACGAATATGGGGTTTTGACAGATTTGGTGAATTCAAAGGTGAAACTGGCACAGACGCGTCAAAAGCGTAACTATGATAAACACAGGGATAACCGGGAGTTTGAGGTGGGAGATTTGGTTTGGTTGCGTTTGAGGCCAATATCGAGTGCAGATCACCATTTAATAGCAAAGTTTATGCCTCGATGGCGGGGTCCCTGTCGGATTATAGTTAAGTTTTCTCCCTTGGTCTATGAATTGCAGGAGGTAGAGGGTGGAGCTATGCTTGGTTCTCATAATATTGTTGATTTGAAAACTTTTTCAGAACGGGGCCCTGCTGATGATGAGAACTTAATTTCACCGGAGGAAGCCGATCTGCGGGACTCGCCTGATTCTGCGAATGCTCCATTGGAGCTCTCCGTTGATCCACAGTCAACGGACTTGGATGTTCTTTCTCTGGGGGAGGGCCCCTTCGAGGTCGAGTCAGTGGAGGAGGACGGGGAACCGGAGGCAAGTTTACACCCGAGGGAGCGTGGTACTACAGATGAGGATCCATCGACGTCCCGCGGTCAGAGTCCTGGACCTAGAAGATCCCAGCGAGTGAGGCCACGCGTGGACTATAGAAAGCTGGCTGGTTTGCGTCCTGCTTTGGTACGGTAGTTTGGTTTTTGAGGTATGGGATTTGTGTTTTGTTCGCGGGGGGGAGACTTGGAGTTTTAGGCTTTGTGGTTTTGGTAAGTCTTTGTATTTTACGAGTTTTAGCTTATGGTATATAAGTAGTTTGTGTGGTGTTGTCTTGTGATCGCCTAGTGGTTGTGTTGTTGTAGTTAGTTTTAGGTGGTCGGGGAATAGGGTCAGGTCTAGAGTGTACATTTTCTTTTGTTTTCGTTTGGTGTAATAGGTTCAGGTCTAGTGTGTAACTTCCTTTTGTTTTCGTTTGGCGTTTGTTGGAGATACTAATTTTGGATTTGGCTTTCTCTTTTAGAGTCCGATGCGACCATTGGTGAGATTGGCCCTTCTGGTCCTCTTGAGCAGTTCTACGCAAAAAAGGAAAAGGTGTTTTCTTTTTTTTGAATGCAGGGGGAGTATGTGACGATCCTGCGAGAAGAAGAGGATGGCTGCGCCTCAGAGAAGAAGAAGATCACGTTGACTACGTCATCCTTCCTGGAAGGAATATAAGGCCCGGGAGTTGTTGTTGGGCGCCGATCCTTTGTTTTCCCCTCTGTCTGTGTGTTGGCTACGTTGGGTTTTTAGCTGGTCTTAACATGTTCGTTTTAGGTTTTAATAAATAACTGTTCTTTTAGTGGTGTAGGTTTTTATTGTGTTGGATCATTTTGGATTTGTTACGTCACAAGATTAGAAATCCCACGAAATTTAATATTGTAAAATATTTTTTTTTATTGTTTCCATATAGAAGTAAAAAAGAGATAACAAGTATTAGTAGCCAATTTCTGATTAACAAAAATAATTGTTATCTGAAGATCGCAAATAAGTATTTTAATTGTAAATCAATTTAAATAAGACATTTCCTTAAAGATCAAAAGATTAAGTCTGAACAAGTGTAATTAAGCTCTAAAACTTAATTATGGAACTGATTTTATTCTTTCTTTCATTTAATTTGGTCTCTTATAAGATAAGTATAAAACTCGTCTTTCAAAATAATTTATAAACATTATAACTACCTTTAACTATTCTCCTTAAAATATTAAAAATAACTGAGTTACCATACCATTTAATGAAATCTTTTTGCAAAGTTTCAAAAAAAACTTAAATACCTTTCGTTCTTTGCTTAAGAGTAAGAAGTGTCTCTTTGTGTAGCTAAAAGCAATTTTATTCATGGATAAACTTTCAAAGCTTTAAACCAGCAATGCATAAAATTCACGAAGAATTCCAAGAATATGTTATTCAAAGAAAAAATGAGTAGTTTTTTCTCTTGTGATATATTTTAATTTATTTCTTTATGTTCTCTTTCTCTTATTTCTGGCTTTTCAGAATCCTTTTATATACCTTTCATAGTGATCAAAAGAATATTTTATCTAATTTTTGATGATTTAGCTAGTACAACACGTTTGTATTCAAGGGAAAAGGCGTCTGTGGTTCCCCCATTTGAATTTTTGACTATTAATTATTTACCTGCTTTTCCCTTGAAATTTCTTTGGCATATAAATTGTATAAAAAGCTTTAATATTTTATTAATTTATTTATAAATAAGCTTTAATTAAATATATTTAAATAAATAAGCTAATTATAATAAGCTTAGTTTTAAATATTAAATTAAAGTATGAATATTTAGGCTATATAAATGAAGTAAATACCTGCTTATTCATTTTTACTTATCAGTTGATATCACACTGCGATCTCTCAACACAAAAATAAATGCATTTAAGAACACTTTATTGTCCCCATATTAACAACACTATAGCTGTATTGTTTAAAGTCCTGGATGAAGCTACGTTACGAAGATGGAAGCTTTGCTATCCAGGGCTTTAGTATTGTTAAGTCGAACACTTAACGCCTTATTATGTTTTTTTGTGATACTGTTTTAAATATCTTTGAAAAGTGTTATAGATGTGTATTCTAAAAATAGTTATGTGTAAAATATGTTAATGATCAGAAAGTTTTCTTAAACTTTGATCGGAACTCTATAAAAACACATTTTTTGTCTGTAATTTTTCAGCAAAATTTTTACAATACTTTTTTTTTCTCACGCAACCCAATCGCAAACCAATCATAATGATTTTGATTGGAAATGCTCATAATTGTGTTTGCTTAGCGTTGCAAAAGTGTTTAACGCATTTGCAGTGTATATTCAGGTTATACTTTATGTGTATGTTTGAAATTTACGAATTATAAGGGTTTTTTTTCTCGAAAACTTGAAAAAAAAGTTACCCTTGTAACCAATCTTTGGCAGAGATCCTTATTTATTATATCATGATATTGTATTTCATATAGTATTCGAATTGCTACAACCTACAAATTTTTTATTTTTGAAAAAAAAATTTGTGTAACTTATACACTAGCGGAAATAAAAATCCCAACACCAAGAAGGAAAGGAGATATCAAAGTAAAATTTATTTCTATGATTGCACATAGTGTTAATGTGAATTGATTAAAAAATCAGCCTTTCTGGATGTTAGGGGGCCGAGAAAATCGGTGAGGAGTGTTGTCTCCATAGGTGTCCATTACCGCCGTCACACGTCATGATATTGAGTGACAGGGGATCTAAATGACTTTTGAGGGATTGGAGGACCGTGTTGCCTCCTCAGGTAGTCCATATTCATATGGTGCACCAGTGGACGGTGCATACCGGGATAGGTGATTTCTCCTCATTGATCGGACTTGTTTTGTGGGTGTTGGTTCTAGAGAACGGGAAAGACGGGGTAAAAAGGCAAACTAGGGGGTTAAGAAGAAAGCTTGAACATTGCATACAACATGTGGTTGTGCATGTTTCTCTTGAAATTTGTCCCCAGGACAGGTCTGAAGGTAAGGACGGTCTACCGGTTGCAAAATCTCAATGACGCAGCTCTGGTTGGAAAAATTACTGGTGAATCATACTCAGGAGTTGCAGAAATGGAATCCAATGCATCCCCACTCCGTTACCCTTCATCAACACTCCGTGGAACGATTAGAAAATCATCAGCTGAGTGCGCTCTCTCCATTGTGTCTTCAAACTCATACCCAACCGTCGTGGTGCTCCAAACCGAATCAGGATTCTCTCATAAACACAATATCATGAAATTGGGATTTTCATTTCCTTATTTCGTGCACTATTGGAAACAGAAATGCCCATTTTCAGCCCCTTGTTTATAGACAAAGATGTAAGAAGCTATGCGGACCGAACGGACGATCCGCAGTACTGCAAACGACATCCATCCCACTGCCGCTTGTCCTCAGTATGATCTACCGGTATTTTGGCCAACCAAAGCTGCTTCATTGAGGTTTTTTAGCCGGTTGTCCGTCCTTACCTTCAGACCTGTCCTGGGGACAAATTTCAAGAGAAAAATGCACAAACACATGTTTCATGTACTGTCCAAGCTTTTTTCTTAACCCCCTATGTTGCATTTTTACCCTGGCCTATCCGTTCTTAAGAACCAACACTCACAAAACATGTCCGGAGAAAGAGGAGAAATCACCTAGCCCGGTATGCAACGTCCGCTGATGCACCATATGAATTTGGACTACCTTGAGATGGCAACATGGTCCTCCAATCCCTCAAAAGTCATTTAGAGCCCCTGTCACTCAATACCATGACGTGTGACGGCGGTAATGGACACCTATGGAGACAACACTTCTCACCGATTTTCTCGGCCCCCTAACATCCAGGAAGGCTGATTTTTCAACCAATTCACATTGATACTATGTGAAATTATAGAAATAAATTTGACTTTGATATCTCCTTTCCTTCTTGGTGTTGGGATTTTTATTTCCGCTAGTGTACAATAATATTGAACAAATAGGAAAATGGTAATGCTATTAGATTTTCACACAAAACATTATAAAGGTGTATTAAAAGTGGTGCGTTTACTATGAGGAAAAAATACGCACCATTTGTGCCTTTTTAAGGACGTTTTTAAATTTTGGTGTAAAAATTAAAATTTTAACTGAAATTTTTTGACTATTTCCCCATTACTTTCGAGGCCTTTTAATATGTTTGTACTGAATATTAAAGTCAAATTCAAATTAAGGAAATCAATGGGTTAAACAAATATTCAAATGTAACTACTAGGTTTTTTAAGAGTTTTTGTACCGACTAATATCACTTATCCTGATTTATTGGTTAGGTGTGTTTTAATGCTTATTTATTTCAAACAAGCACTCATTGATGTTTCGGTATTTCATCATAAAAAACAAAAAAGGAATTAAAAAATCCAACGAAAAATAAAAGCTTATACGGGGTGTAAGCAAAACCAACAAATGATGCGTAACGAAATGGCTCACGTATTCCTCGCAAGGCTACTCTCTCCCTTGCAATTCCGTTGTTCAAACATTCCAGAAAATTCGAAAGAGACCAAATACTAGTAAAACGTAATAATGCAATTAAATGAACACGCATGCAAAAGCTCAAAGCAAGACAAAAATTCCCAAAGAATCTTTTCTCTTTTCCAGTTTTTATCATCATATCAGCTAGGAAAAGCACCTTCAATCTCTTTTTCCCTACTACTACTACTTTGTCCCGGAGAATAGTTTCACGGAGAAATTTTACTTCTTCAAGATCCGTTCGCTTTCAAAGTAAACATCATTTTCTTCTTTCTCCAAGCCTGAGCTGAAAGTAGAACCGTTTTAGACAGGCCGTATGTAATAGTGTCTTCTACTCTTAAGAGAGAGAGAAAAGGACCTGGAAGGAATTCACGGATATATTTTCTTTCCTTTTTATTCAATTCCTTTTAAGTATTATTCCGGAATTTCTTTTTTATTTTTCGAGAAATGGCAGCAGCTTATTTATTTGCTCGAAAATAACAAGATGGGACAAGAGCAACGAAGTTTTTGTTTCTCGGTGCATTATTTCAGAAGTCAGTTGAGGGTATATTAATCACTGATCTTGAAAAAAAAGAAAACGTATTTTATAAAGAAAAGACAATGTGATAATCTTATGAGAAATCTGTAGAACAATCAAAGCGTTGAAAAATTGATTTATGAAATATTGCCAAAAAATTTGGAATATCATGTTAATTTAAAAAAATTTAACACGTAATTATACAATGTTGAAAAGAAATAAAATATACATGAAGAATCTTCGCTAAATTATTTTGAAAACTAAATAACTTAAAACTAATAGACTTCATATTTTCAATAATCGAATTTTAAGGGCGTGGAAATTATTTCTGAAATTGAATCACTAATTTCTGAAACATGTCAAAAGGCCAATTTTCTTGTTTTTAGTTAAACGAGAAAAACTGTGTAGAAGATCACTACATTTTATGAGGATGTTTAGTAATTTTTTTCTTAAAGTAGGCCTCATTTAGATATTTTACAGACAATAAGCATTTTTAATGTTTTTATTCTTTTTAAAAAATTTAAATATTTGCATTTGACAGGTTTCTGCAATAAACAGAGCATTCAGGCCTATTTTCATAGCTTAACTCTAATTTATTTAAGGATTTGTTAATAAAAGTGGGAATATTAGTTGAAAATAACATTTCCTTAAAATATTAATACATAAAAATTAGTATGGAATTATTTTTCTCTTTTGGTTAGTAGATGTATAAATACCTTTTTTTATAAATGATTTCAACTCTAGACTCAAAAATAGTGGCCAGCCAGTTCAAAATGTTAGTATAGACATTTTCGAAGTCAATTAGTTATTTAGACGTAACTTTATGACAGTAAAACGATTTTGCTTCAAAAGCCTACAAATTCACTTCAATATTATGATCTGGGGATTCAATATTATGCTGAATTTGGATGACTCCTTTTAATAAAGTGATTCATAGATCCAAAATCTCAATGACATGGAGGTAATAAAGGGCCACAAGCATGGAAATTTTAAATATATAAGCTACCAAACGTCCTTAGTCTTGAGATTCGTACTTTTAGTCTTGAGATGGACCTAACCTCTTACGAATGACTTTTCGAATCGCATATAATGTTTGTATGCGATTAAATAAAAAACAGCAGTCCCAAACAAGCTATAGATACAAGCTACAGAAACCAGTCAAGCAACAACGTTTGGCTTGTTTCTGCACTAAAGCTAAAATTTAACATGCTGAAAAACTATTTTAAAATCACGTTATTTTTATTATTATTACACCAAAATGTGCGTTTACCCCTACAGAATCCCATGACACACCAATAACTCATTTTTGAAAAAAGTGGCTTTTGACACGTTTCAGAAATAAGTGATTCAATCAAACTCTCCTAACAATTCTCACCAGTAAAATATTATATCTGCAAAAAGCAAAGCTTGAATATCAATTTCCTAGATTAGATTTCATGATTTAGCCATTAGTAATAGAGATTCTTATGGATAACAGAAAAGAATGAAGTTTTTTTAAATGTTTAATCTCTGGGTTTGAAATTGATAATTGTGGAGATAATAGTCCAAGAAAGATAGGGTTTGAAGTGGAACAAATTGTAAAAGAAAGTTTGATGGGTGATTCTTATAGGAAGTTTTCCGTAGAAAACGATGGTGAAACGTATACCAAAATTAACCATGTCCTTTAGCCAATATGGCGGATTTTTCAAAATGGCGGACAATCGTGTTTTCCTTTTTTGCTAAAAATTGTTAATAAAATAAAACTTTTGCAGTAAATTATTTGAATTCAGTTGCAAAAACAATGGAGAACTGTTTTTTTCTCTTACGATAAGTCATTTATCCAATATGGCGGATTTTCCAAAATGGCGTCCACTAATGTTTATAATAAGTAAAATTATGATGATAAATTCGTAATTTTTTCAGGATATGGTAAGAATTAAGTCATAATAATATTCATATCAGTTTCCTCTCCTCAATGTATCAAATATGGCGGATTTTTCAAAATGGCGGACAATCGTGTTTTCCTTTTTTGCTAAAAATTGTTAATAAAATAAAACTTTTGCAGTAAATTATTAGAATTCAGTTGCAAAAATAATGTGGAACTGTTTTTTTCTCTTACGATAAGTCATTTATCCAATATGGCGGATTTTACA
Source organism: Tetragnatha versicolor (assembly GCA_024610705.1). NCBI lineage: Eukaryota > Metazoa > Arthropoda > Arachnida > Araneae > Tetragnathidae > Tetragnatha > Tetragnatha versicolor. The sequence continues at coordinate 16,427,596 of JANDEH010000011.1, read as the reverse complement.
AAATGGCGTCCACCTAATGTTTAAAATACATAAATTATGATAATAAATTCGTAATTTGTACAGGATACGGTTAGAATTACGAATGGTTAGAAGTCACAATAATATTGATAAAAGTTTCCTCCCCCTCAATGTATCAAATATGGCGGATTTTTCAAAATGGCGGCCACTTATTTAGATCCTTTCTATTTTTAAATTTTTTTCTTAATAATTAGAAATATTAAATGTTATTAGGTAAAATATAAGCAGAATACTTATATTTTACTAAAATTTACTGGTAAATAATGTTAAAGGTAGGTAGAAATTCAAAAATTACCATTTACCACTAAGTTTGAAATATGGGGCCGCCTTTTTGGAAATTATTTCTATGTATCGCAAAATCTTGGTTAATATACTATTTTATAGGTAATTTAATATATAAATATTTATGTTATGCCAAAATAAAATTTATTTATATGTAAAAACGTTAAAAATAAAAAGGATCTAAATATGTGGCCGCCATTTTGGAAAATCCGCAATATTTGATACATTGAGGGGGAGGAAACTTTTATCAATATTATTGTGACTTAATTCTAACCGTATCCTGTACAAATTACGAATTTATTATCATAATTTATGTATTTTAAACATTAGTTGGACGCCATTTTGGAAAATCCACCATATTGGATAAATGACTTATCGTAAGAGAAAAAAACAGTTCCCCATTGTTTTTGCTACTAAATTTTAATCATTTACTGCAAAATTTATAATTTTATTAAAAATTTTTAGGAACTAATAAGTTAAAAACGATTGACCGCCATTTTGGAAAATCCGCCATATTGGCTAAAGGACACGGTTAATTTTGGTATACGTTTCACCATCGTTTTCTACGGAAAATTTTCTATAAGAATCACCCATCAAACTTTCTTTTACAATTTGTTCCACTTGAACCCCTTTTTTGAGCTAACTTTCTTATATTTTTATCCGAAAACACGGATCGTCGTTTGGCGACCAGAAAAAAACACCTTTTAATTATTACTGGTGATTGTAATTTTTAGGTTACTTGAAATTGTTATTCTTGTTCGAAAATATAAAAATCATTTTCGTCACGTGTAAGACCACCAATTCGCCAACTGAGAGATTAGACCTTGATTATTCTGAAAAATACTGAAGAGAACTCCTCAAAATGAGATTGGCGATTTTGACGAGGTATGAATAATATGTCTGGACGCTGTTTGAATTTAATTTTTTGATTGAAAAATTTTCATAATAAGTTAATCATTTTTATCGGAGTATAACCACAGAGTATATAGCTTAACCCATTAACGCCCAAATTATTTTCGATTAAAGAAGAAAACTCGAACTTTAGCCCATCCCTATTACAAAATAAATGAAGCAAACGCAAAAAACACAGGGTATTAGGATTGAGGGATGTTCTCTTGCCATGTGTGCAGTTTCGTTACTGTTGGGTGAATTTAAGGTAATTTAAGAGAGCATTTATGACTTTATATTTAGCGATCTAGAAATAGATTACTGGGGGGGGCGCTAATGGGTTAACAGAGTGTTCATCTCCATAGACGCTAATGGCAACTTTTTTAACAGGGCTTTTCCCATAGACAAACCTCGATCCAAACGATCCGCCTCTTTTAAAACCATATCATTCCTGCTAATTCTGTCATTCACCCACTGAAGCTGTCACTCAAATCCAAATCGCCTATAATCAGAGTAAAAATCAAATCAAATACATTTCGCGTTCTCTGATTGACTGCTAGTGAACTGAATTATAATCTGCGAGCTGAATTAAATTGATTACCTTAAGAGGAAAACGGCCGTTTGGCATTTCTTTATACTCTGTGAGTATAACCAAATTATATCGCTCAGAAGTAATAATGTTTTTTTGTTGTATTGAAACCAATAAAACTCAAAATCCAATCACTAGTTTTATAAACCAGGCCCGATTTTTAAGATAACGTACTATTAAAATTTAATCATTAAAGCAGGCTTTGGTGAGCATGATCATCAAACTCAAACCCTGGTTTTAATATTACGCAAGTTTTAAAATTGATAATGATAGAGACGGAAAAACCGAAATCGGATCAAAATTATTATTTCCTCTTTTAAAATTCATGCAGTGTTTTTTAATCAAAAACGGATCCTTGTTTGACGATCAGGAAATGGAAAATCGCGTTTTAATTATCACTGGTAAACATAATTTCAATGATTGTCTGTGATAATTATATTCTAAATTATTTTGCACCAAAAAATCAAAAATAATTTTTGTCACGTGAAACCTGTCAGTTTTTTTAAAATTTCGTGTTAAAATATTGTTGGGTAATTTTTTTCTTACCATTTAAAACTATGTATTTATTATGTTAGTTTCAAATAGTTTGCCCAATGAGGAAGTTTCATATTCCTTAAACTTTCGGTTTTAAGGTAAAATAATATAAGTTGTGACAAATTGAAATCTGCAATCCAAATTTTCCTCAAATATTTATTTACTGAGACATAGAAGAAATAAAAGTTGAAAAAAGTCGTAAACAAACGATGCAATCGCAAACGCTTAACAATCAAATTTGACGTCACAAGATCCTTCGCGAAATGCATGTGTATTCATTATTATAATAAAGGTGCAGTGTTGTGAGCGGACATTATAAAAAATGAAGATCGAATCGGTTAGCGATTTTATATGATATTTTCAACCTCAAAAGAACTGTAAAAAGTTTATCGTAGTTGGGGGGGCTGCCACCCCCCAAAACCACCCTACCCTAACTATAACCAAACTCGTTTTGGGTGTAATCAGTGACAGTGACGATTCAGCAAAAAGGGGGCTCGGTACTCTTTAATGTCATACAAAAAGAGCATTAAAATAGCCATTAGGATATTAGGAATGTAAATAGCATAACGTATCGATTCGATCTCGATTTTTTATCAATGTCCGCTCACAACACGACACCGTCTTTTCTAATGTTTCACTGTTTTCTATGTGTCACAGCCACGCAAATCACACAAAAAGAGCATTAAAATAGCCAATATGAATACAAATAGCATAACTTAACTTTACTTACGACTTTGAGAAAAGGAAAAATTTGGAAGTATAAATTGCTTAATTTGTGTAACAAAGATTAGCAAATAAATGTAAATACATAATCGGCAACTTAAAAAACAAGAAAACTCAATACAATAAGCACTAAACTAGGTATTAAAATTTCGAATCCCAACATCAAAAGAACTGTAAAAGGTTTATGGTAGTTGGGGGGCCTTAACTATAACCGAATTCGTTTTGGGTGTAATGAGTCACTACAGTCACGATGACGATTCAGAAAAATGGGGGCTCGGTTCTCTTTAATGTCATACAAAAAGAGCATTAAAATAGCCATTAGGAATGTAAATAGCATAACTTATCGATTCGATCTCGATTTTTATCAATGTCCGCTCACAACACGGTTTTTAGGTGTCCGCTCACAACACGACACCGTCTTTTCTAATGTTTCACTGTTTTCTAATGTGACACAGCCTCTTTGCTATCAACTGCTTTGTCAAGGAAGATATAAAATACTGTTCCGTCCTTATAATCACATACTGGTAAATATAGCTTCAGATAATAATTTTTGAATTTAACATTAGTCACCAACAAGAAAATTAGGAAAAATATTTTAAGATAAGCCTCCTTCCTTTCAGTTCTGAGAAAAAACCTATGTGTTCCATCCTTCCATCTTGATAGGTTTTCACGTATTTGTGTGGAAGCTTAAATTAATTTCTTTAAATCAATAGACATTAACAGCACCTTCCGTGAGGATCTGAATAAACAAAAAGGTATTATGATTCACCTCCAGATAGGTGTGATTTGGGGCGCCATTTTAAAATTCGTTTTCTCTCGAATTCTCCAAAGTAGAGAAAAATAAGTATTGCAATGAAAAAATCTTAAAAGTATATGCCTAGTTTCTTTTTTAACGTTGAAAGTTCAAAAGTGGTCAGATTCGCCCCATTTTACGGTAATCTTAAATCGAAATTGTATTTAGATACTAATTAATATCACTGACGAGCATGGAGCATGGGGTTCCGCTTAGAGACGGGCGTAAGACTAGACCTTTTTTAATGAAAAAAAAAGCTTCGGAACAAGAATTTTTTTTAAATCTGTTAAGTGCTCCAGATTTTTTTTGGACAGAACTTAACCGAAAACAAAAAGGGTCTAGAACTCCTCCCTCGAACATTTTTTTCTAATTTGATCTTAAAAGACTAGTGCTTTGAATTATTTTCGGACATAAGATCCTTTATGCGACATTCTTTTATAGGCAAAAACAGTAAGAAAATAGTCATAAAAATTTAAGAAAGAGGTTGAACTCCCTCACTCATTCTTGGATACGTCCCTTGCTGGAGCTCTCATTTCAAATTTTGTATCCTCCTTTACGTTGAACCGAGTTCAAAATTTCCTTTTTTGAAAATTAGTTAAAATAAAAGTTAAAGAAATTACCTTTGATTTAGGAGGGGGCAGATGCCCCTCCCTGGCTACGCCCTTGTTGACAGTGTAATAGATTAAAACTTTTTTATATTTTTATAGTCACCATTAAAAGTATTAGGGGAAAGGTTATAAGTTCAGTATCCTTCACACTCTTCAAACGGTAATAATTCTGAGGATGAATTTGTCTAATAATTCGAATAATGTCTCGAATGTTTATCTGTAGAATGAACTGAAATGGGGGCGGTTTTTAAGCAATTGCAAATTGCCTCAAATGATTATGAAAACAATTTTAAGTAATGCGTTAAGATCACAGGTTCCCAAATTTTTTGAGACCACCCTTTTCAAAATTTTAGCCCGAAATTTGCTTTAATATGGTACAATTTCACCAAATGTTATATCAACAAGGGTAGTGACTTTTAATGTTTAAAAATCAGAATAAATGTCAGGATATAGTCGAATTTCTATTTTATTAACGAAATAGTAAAATTCTGTAGTCTATAATCGGTTTTCTCAGTGCTTTATCACACAATTAGCTTGAAAAATTTAAATTCATTTAAGAAGAAAATTAACGGTTCGAGAGTAGATTTTTAGTGAAGGATTTCCCGAGGACGGGAAAAAAATTAAAAAAAAAAACGTTAAAGCATTCCTTGAATTAAACTGGAGCTAAATTTATACTTTCCGAGCAGTACACATGTCCAAGTATATACAGGGTGATTCAGATAAGTGTTTCATAACTTTTAGGGGAGGTAGAGGGTACATCAAGACGAACAAGAATTGGTCGGAAAGGGGGGTCGCAAATTATTTTTAAGGGGAGAAACCCCGGGGTAAAAATCAGGCAAAAAACTTGCATATTTGTGCAGGAAGAGACACAATTGTTCGATTCCGTCCTCTAAATTTTAACTACTAAAATTTACTGTTCCAATCAGTAAGCCCTTTGCATTCGATTGGGAAAAAAGTCGCTAATCCGTGATCGCCAAATGCATTTTTTTGGTTGGTTGGTTGGCTGATTAGTTGGTGTGTTATGGCGTATGGCGAAATACTTTTTTATGATTCTTAAGGCAACTCAAATTTCTATGTATTTGTTTTAGGTATTATTAATGTTTTAAGGAGAATCGTAGTGGCCAAACTTAGAAATGAGACCATTGTTCATTTCACAGAAAACATTTGTACTCTCATCCCTCTAATAATTATCAGCATTCATTTTATGTTATATGTGTAATAATATGTGTAATTTATTGACTTCTGTATTACTTGTTCTGTGTCTTTTTTATGTTGTTCAATATAATGAAAGATGTTCAAGACAAGATTATTAAAAGAATAGAACTAATGCATGTTTTTTTTCAGAATATCATGGTCACCGCTTAAAGAATCAGGAAAAATATTTTAAGTCAAGCATCTTTCCATTTCATCTACGGTACCTGTCGTTCAGTCACCACTCAAAAAATTAGGATAAAAATTTAAAGTTAAATGAAATCGCCAGGGTAGGGGGTTGGGGTTTGCGGATGGAAGACTCCAAATGTCTTTATATCTAAGACTCTTAAATGGAAGTCACAGTTTCCGTCGAAGACAGAAGGGATAGAGACTTGGATTATGCAAAATAAAATAAAAAAATATTGTAAAATAGTAATATTTTTGAAGAATTATACTGAGACGGTTACAGTTAACTTTCAGAAAAAAGAAACGTTATGACCCCCTTGTGTATAGGCAGGAACTAAATTTATAAATGCCAATCAGCATTTATTTCCGAGTGCTATACCCGCTGAGAAGGCTCAGACTCGAACGGATTCGATCTGAGGGCCTTTGGGATGGGATACTGGCGCACAAACGCACCAAGCCATCCGTTCCTGCAACAAGTCAACTTCTATATATAGTTTGAAGCTGATACTTCACTATGTAAAAAAATAAATGCAAAACAATTTTCCTATACTCAAGGAGAGACTAAGTTTCGATCTGAGGTCCTTAAGGACGTGATACTGGCGCACTAACACACCAAGCCATCCGTTCCTGCTCCAAGTCAATTCTTCTAATTACTTTAAATTTGATACTTCAATATGTAAAAAATAAAATAAATGCATATTACTTTTGGTGTGATCACTTTCGAACGAGGCGCCAGGTGCAATTACCAACTATACTAGTTGTTCCTGCAACCATTCGGTTTACCTCATTAATTCCAAATTAATAAATATATTCCAATTAAATTTTAAGTAAATTACAAGACAAAAAATACCAATAAAATAACTACACAGCAGTAGACGGGATTCGATCCTAAATCCTTTCGCCACGAAACAATATACGCTCTACCTTACTAGGCCATCGGGGCGCACTCTGTTATGAATTTTAAGAACTATTGGAGACTTGGAATACAGAAACCTAATAGATTGAAATCGAGGACCGTACTACTTTTCCAGTTATTCTATCTTTTATATCCTTTCCAGAGTATATACTACGGGCATCGAGCACTCCGACCCGAAATCATGCACATTACCCGAAATACCTCTACTTTATAACTACAGAATAAAGTATCAAAATTTAGAATTAATTATATTTTTTTTGCTGTAGGTCAAACAGTCTGTTGCTAGGTGCGGTGGTATCTGTTGCTGTCATGTGATTGCAAATGCTCCAATAGAAGCATTTCATGACCAGTTATTTTCTTTTAACTGTTAACTGCTGTAGGTCAAACAATCTGTTGCTGAGGCCGTAGCTAGGTCCGAGTCATGTGATTGAAAATGCTCTATAGGCATACAACCCAAACTGCCAGTTATAGCCGAGTCTTCTCTGATTGGTTGGTTGAAATTTCTCTTGGTAAATCTAAGTTTTTTTGATAATATAAAAACCGAAGATAGAACCCATGAACTGCCGCATGCCAATTAAACACCCTACCACTACTTCAGGTGAGATTCAATAACCTTAAAAACATTCCTTATTGGGTTAACTTTTGACGCAATGTTACGGATTGCAAAAACCGAGTCTAAGAATACGAGCTTATACAGCCATACGCTGAGTGTTACCAACTGAGTCATCACGAGACAAATCTCATTTTTATACAAATAATGTTTAACTCCATTGATATTGATATTCACTTACTCCATTGATACTTCCTTGATGACTCCGTTTCATAGTACGTAGTTTTTAAATTTATTTGCCTTATTAGTTATAGTCTTCCTATTTTCCCATTTTATACCGTTAACCAAGCAGATATATTTAATTGCCGATTAAAGATGGTTCTGAGATTTTTTTTCAGCTAAAATTTCAGAAGTTCGAATAAGTCTATCAACTTTTTCAACTATGTATAAAATATTTTAGGAGGATATACAGGGTGTATCTGAAATGGTGCAACAAACTTTCAGGGATGATAGTACTCATCAAGACGAACAAGAATCGGTATAGAAAGGGGGGTCCCAGACCAAATCCCAGGGAGTTTAAAATGGAGCCACACCCTAAAAAATCATTGAAAAATTCAATTTGTAGAAGAACCACTATTGGTAAAAACTTAATTATGGTCTCAAAAGTTGTAGTTTAATATGATCTTTAAAATTACCTCAAAAGTCTTCACTTTAAAATTTGTTTTATTATGAAAAAAGTTAAAAAAAAATGTGAAAACTCTGCCAAAACTTTATTTTGTATTTCGAAATCCTTTCTTTTGATTTGATAATCTGAAAGATCATAGTTGAAAACCCTTAAGTCCAAAGTTTCACGTAAATACAATCAATATTAAATGCTTGAGATTCTGTTAAAGTTTGTTTTTTGGGTGCGCAAGCTGTTTTCTAGAGCTGTTTCCAAAACAGCTGTTAGCGCACACAAAAAACAAACTCTAACAGGATCTCAAGCGTTTAATATTGATTGTATTTACGTGAAACTTTGGACTTAAGGGTTTTCAACTCTGATCTTTCAGATTATCAAATCAAAAGAAAGGATTTCGAAGTATAAAATAAGGTTTTGGCAGATTTTTCACATTTTTTTATGTTTTTTAACTTTTTTCCTAATAAAACAAATTTTAAAGCGAAGACTTTTGAGGTAATTTTAAAGATCATATTAAACCATAATTTTTGAGACCAAAATTAGGTTTTTACCGATAGTAGTTCTTCTACAAATTGAATTTTTCAATGATTTTTTTGGAGTGTCGCTCCATTTTCAACTCCCTGGGATTTGGTCTGGGACCCCCCTTTCTATACCGATTCTTGTTCGTCTTGATGAGTACTTTCATCCCTGAAACATTTTAATCTATGAGTTTGAAATTTTTTAGCAATATTTCTACTTTTTGTTGACCAAAAGAGCATGGTGGTATTTAGCGGGACCTTTAACTGAATTGAACCTGTATTTTAAATACAGTTCTCAAATTCCAAGCAAAAATTTGATGGGTATACAACAAAAATTCCATCATTACTAAGCAATTTTTTTCTGATTTTCTCTTAACTTGGTTTTTGGACTTATTCCCTTTTTCAAACAGATGATTCAATAGCGCTCTTAAAATATTGCCTCGTCCTCCTGCTTTGCAGATTGATGCAGCCTCACATGATGATCACAATGGTGAAATTCGACAGCTTAACGATTCGAGAACCCAATAATTTGAACGGGGAAGTTCAAGTAGAGTTCAAGGCTGCTTGTTTCACCTGTGCGCCGCACCCTTTTTATTATGTGGATCACACCAGAGTTTGCGAAACAGGAAGGGCACAGGGGTAAATTAACTGCAGGGATCAGCTGATCAATGGAAGAATCGGGTCAATCCAGTTCTTTGGGAGATCTTAAATTTATATTTGGAATATATAGAGTAAAAAACGATCGCAAAGAGTTTTATGTGTATGAAAACGAACTTCTTCTAAAAAATAACTTGCTTTTATCTATAAATTTTTAAATGCCATTTTATAAATCAAGGGAGTTTGAATAAATATTTGTTTGTTTTTTGCAGAGGGAAAAAAGGTGCAGTTTTAAAAGGTAGCGATTTTCAGTATCGATAATTTTAGGTACTTATTACTTATGGTATAAATTAATCGCTTTTACCTAATTTTCTTAATCAAATACTTTTAGAGGTATCAAATATTTATGGAACCTAAATTTAATAAATGTTGGATATTTTAATACCTATTAGGGTACCCTAAGTTTCACTAAATTGTACAGCAAAACAGAAGGATATTTAGCACAAATTTCCCGATACATTTATTGGAAAAATTCTAATTAGAAATTAAGATTTGAAATTGAACGTAAGAGAATCATAAGTAATAAGTTCTATTTAAATTAAAAATGTATAATACTCAAATTAAAATTATCTCTGCAAAAAACCCTGTTAAAAGCAAGTGACCTACTTCTGCAAAGCATCATTTTTTTCTATTCAGAGTTGCTCAGGACTCCAAGTTTTATTACCATTAAACTTTTCATACACTTCCGAACATGATCGATTAAAAATGCCTTAATTTTTTACCAGTCATGTTGAATCAAACTTAATATCTTCCCAACATTCCTTTTATCACATGAAACTTTCTGGGTTTACGCATATTTTCACTATTTTTTGTAGGCATGAGCACAAAAATGCACTGTTTAAAGACTTAAAAATCGGAAAAATTATGAATTTATTTTAAAACTATGAAAATTTTTATAAAGTTTTCCTGATAGTTATAGTGCTAAAATGATCTCTGATATTCTATTAATAACTCTGTGTTTTTAAGGTTTTTCAGGTCTATATCCACCCTGAATTTAAATTGATCAGTATTCAGTATTATTAAAAAGGCTGAGAAAACAAGCTTAAAGCATGGTTCATACTCTATCATACATAAAAAAAAATTCATGAGTCTTTTAGGAGTTCTTAAGCAGTTATATAAAAAAACCAGGAGGTAACCTGAATGTGAATAACTATCTTAACAAGTAGAATGAGTTATCACTTATCAAAGTGAAGTAAAACAGTAAATTGCAGAAGAGGTTGGAATAAATTTCACGTTTCAACAGAATTTTATCTCCTTAAAAAACAATTAGTTCCATCAAATCGATGATAAAACTTCGTTTTACTTTTGGACAGATGCTCTTCAGGAGTTGAGGGAAAAGTCAGGAGAAAAAACATAACTTTCAGGAGTTTTAAGGGCCCTTAGAAAAATAAAGCAAATTTCAGGAGTTTTTCAGGAGGCATACAGAACTTGTTGTGGCCGCTGTAGTGTAGTGGTCAGCGTGCCTGGCTCCGAGCATTACAGACCCAGGTTCGATGCCTTACGGCTTCTCCTTGGGTTCATGGGTCAACTCAAACCAAGAGGCTAGCCACTCGGCCTGGACACACACTAGTAATTAGCACCCCAGGCCCAAAGGCTACAGAAATGGAGATGGGCACCGCCTGATGGGCCACTAGGCCCGGGCAGACTTTGATTTGATACACACCTTGTTAAAGAGTAATAGATTATCTCTAATGCCTCCAAAATAAGAAAACTTATATTGTAGGGAACTTAGAAAGAGATAAAAAGGTCTAGACTAAAATGGTTTATTTACATCTTAGTAATATATCACTCAACATACATATCTATGCTCTTTCAAGCATAACTTACATTCTTCATTACATCTTGGGTTAATTTACCACTCTGATTTTCAATCCTAACACAAAAATAAAAATACTTCTTAAGGTTAAATTTGTATTACACAATTTTTCACCACTTATTAAATTATAGAAGGTTTTAAAATCAATGAATGATTTTAAAACGTTTAGTCAAAATGCTACTCTAATTTATTAATACACATCCTATTATTGGGTTATGCAACAAACACAATAGCATAATGATATCAATAATTAAATATTAGAACACAAAGGTTTTTAAATATAACTACACAGATGTGAAAAGAAAAACAATATTGTTTCAGTGTACTGCATTTTACCTGTTCAGATAATCAAAATTACTTTACCTATTAAATTACGTTGAAAAGCTAAAAATAAAACAAAATATATTTCAATTAGATTCTAGAACAGTTTCCAGATTATTCAAGAAAACTGATTTTTTATTTGACAAAAATTTCTTATAATAGAAAGTCTAATCAAACTTTTGCTTGAATATTTTATCAACCTGGAATTTTTTATAACACTATTAACAATTTTTTTTCATTTAATTTAAATTAAAGCATAAGAGGTAGAGTAATGAAGAGATTGATATTAATAATTCAATGTTGTACAGAAAACCTAACTTTATACAAATACAAATAAGGTCGACCAACTGCAGGCGTAAGCCCAGCAAGATTGGTCCAGTCTTTTTAACGTCTTTTATAAATACATATTTAAATGTTTACGACATCAAGTGTAAGAAAATTATCTCGGTTACATTACAAGAATAAGCATTTTATGCAAATGTTGTGCGTATGTAAATATGAGTAAACAATATAATGCTGATGGAGTTTTGTAGAAAAATTATTCTGTTAAGAAAACATTATTTATCACTAAAAAAGTATATATTTTTCCCCTTATAAAATAAACACATACATATTTTACAAGAGTAACAATGTCAGGAACTTTAAAAAGGAAATCTCAAAATGAAACTTCTAGAATGAAGATGTATAAATAATACAGTTAGTTCAAAATGTCTACAAAAGGATGGTAGAACCTTATAATCCAAATAAATCATAGGCATAAAAAACTCCATCAACATTATTCATATTTAAAATACTTAATTATATATTTTATTTCAGATTTTTACAAAAGAATAAATTTAATAAAACGAGTTAAACCTCACACTGAGATGATTTTTTTATTTGATCTGTAGTATATTTAAGTACCTTTTTGTAGAATAGTAGTTTAGAAGCCTCACATCAAAATCACAATGAAAAAAATGTGAGATAATTCCCAAAAAATAATTATAAATATAAAGAATATCATATCAACTGTGTTAGATTTTTATTTAGTTTTAACTCTGATAAATATATATCTAAAGACTGCTCTTAGTTATGATGTGCAATTTAGCACATAACAACAGGAGATATCATCCAATAACACATATGCTGATGCATATTATTAAGATAGGGAACAAAGTAAATATTTACACATCAATAATACTGACATTTCACAAAAGCAAGGGAAAAATGTGAGAGAACCTTTTAACTAAAATATTAAATAATGAGCAAAAGTTAAACAAAAAACACTTATGTTATTAGTGAGAGACTTTTCAAAAATAGAAAAGTTATATTATTTATAAAAAATGAAGGTAATTTTGGTAGATTGGTATGCTATTATGGCCATGGGAATTCTAGATTGTTATATATGAGCATAACACATTAATCTATTGTGGGTTCACTATTTTCAGTGAATAACTAGAACCCAATAATTGTTTATGTACAAAAACTATGTTAGAACTAAACAAAACAAAAAGTGAACTATTAACCAGTGTTGAACAAACTCAAAAACTATTGTACCTCACAATCTTCAACATCAAGGGCAGCATGAATTCCGATGCCATGAGAACTATGAATCTTCTCATACAATTAATTTTTTCTTAGAAATATTAAAAAACTCCATAAAGCTACAATAAAAGTTAACAATAAAATCAAACAATTCAATAGTTTTAATATAATTTTTGATAACATAGTGCCACAGTTACTGAAATTGGAAACTAAAATGTTGAAAAAACCCATCCTTAAACTTATAACCTGTACATTTTTAACAATATTCTTGCATCAGCAAAATGTATTATGGTGGAAAAACGGAGATGTCATTCAAGAAGGAACTATCAGTCTTGGAAATAAATTAGCTGTGGTTTAAACTTTTAGAAGGGCATTTCGTAATTTAAGGGTAACTAACTGCATATTTTAAAAAGTCTATATTGCACAGTATTTCAGAAAAGAATAAGTATGGTTAAATGCTATTTTCTTAATAATAGGGCCATCTTTAAATAAACTTCTATATGCAGCCCAGTTAAGCAGTAAAAAGATATTTTGAACACAAAAAGGAGCTAGAAAAGGAATTGCATCTACATAAAAAACCCATACAAAGAATGCAGAACTTCTTCCTGAGTCTTGCACATTTCCCAAGAAATTATACTACAGTAGACCCTCTTCTTAAAATCCCACAATATAGCAACCCCTTGATTTTAAATAACTGGTAATAAAAGTATTTGTGGTTTTATTACAGCAACAGTAATTAATATTTTTTAAATTTACTAAAGATCCCTTCAAAATAAGTACTGCTATTTGTTGTATGTGTTCACAAAGGGGTTACTACATTGAGGTTCTACTGTATTTTTTAAAATCATTACCAAACATTTCATTAAAAGTTACAGAACTAATGTAAAATCTGTCATAATAACTTTCAATCCAACAGGAAGGAGATACATCTATTAAATGGTCTTTAAAAGCCAGTACTTGACACCAAATATAAAAATGACTTCTATGAGAAACTTCAATGTTATTGTTTTGTTGAACGCTAGACGAGTGAAGTGTGAGTTTTTTTAAAAGCACATTTTATTATAAGCAGGAGATGAGAAATTGAAGGTAGAGCTATTTGAGGTACAGAAAATGAAAACAGTTTTTGAAAGGTACATAAAAGTCTTGCTATTCTTTGAGAATAATGAAATACAATACTTAAAAGTGTATCAGCTTAGCATCTGATGGGTTCTGCTCCAAAGGACAATAGGGACATTTTAACCTGATGAGGAAAAAAATCATTACAATTGACACTTTACAACTTAGTTATGTGTATTATTAGTAAAGCCAGAATAAAAATATACTACGAGTTTTAGTAATCAACTTGTCTTGTGTTTTAATTCTACTTCTTTTACACAAAATTAAATTAACTAAAAAGAATAACCCTAGTTTTTTTAAAGCTCTTTGCTTGTCTCTATTCAAAATTGAATAAAAATGGTATTCAAGTGAACAATTTTTTGTTTTAAAGCAGTGGTTCCCAACTCAGAGATGTCCGCGGACCACTAGGTCTAAATTTGGAACCTTCACGGACCACCCTTTGTAGATTAAGTTCCTTATCATCACTAAATTGCAAGATGAAAGTTTATTACCAGCATGGAAATTTATATAATGCACTGAAATATAACTATTTTAAGAACAAATTAATTACATTTCACGATATTTAGTAATTTTTATTGTGATATATAAGTAAATTTTCGGAACCCACAAAATTGTGGCCGAATGGTTTTTTAGAACTTCATTTCTTTTTAAATATTTAAATTAGAAGAAAGTATTGTAAACAATTTGGTAGTGACTGCACATGCACACAAACTACACAGACGAAAGCCTCTTTTATTGCGCAATTTATTCAAATTTCTATTACTTATTGGAAATATTTTTGTGTTCTTCTGGGTCCTTCCACGGACCACTTCCAAGACTCTCATGGACCACCAACGGTCCGCGGACCACCGGTTGGGAACCACTGTTTTAAAGGATGAAAACTTAAACAGCCAAAATCATGTTGTCTGAGAGCCAAGAAGCCTGTTTTGTTTGTTAACAAAAATTGCATTTTCTTTTCATATTTTCATAATAAATTTATACGACAGCATATCATATCAATCTGATCATAACAGTTGTGCTCAAAACTAATTAATACCCAGTAAAAAAGTTCTATTAAATTTTTTCTAAACAAATTAGGATTTTATCTAATTTCTAAACACCAGATTTAGAGTTAATTGAACATTTTAAGCAAACAATTGATAAGAAACAATTTAAAGTATCTCTTACTTGCTGCCATTAGCTAATTTATGAAGAGCATCTCTGGATATCACATGTCCGCACACCAGGCGCATCGGAGGGTTGTTTTCTGAACTCTGCTGTCTTAGAATTGGACAGGCAAAGATGGAATGGAAATGACATTTGCGACCCAGGTCGATTTCAATCTAAAAATCAATTGCCATTTCAAAAAACTAATTAAAGATTTCATGTTAAAAAAAATTTTTCTAACTATAATGTTTTATTTTAAAATGCTAGAAACTATAAGTAAGATCATAGTAAAGAAATCGGGTAAATAAAGTAAGTAATCATATTAAAGAAATCAGGAGTAAGATCATAGTAAAGAACAAAGGTAAATAAATCCAGGTACAGTCAAACCTGTTTTTGTGCGAGGAATAGGGACCGCATAAAAAATCTCATTAAACTTCACTAGTAGCTATAAAATATAGTATTTGCAACATAATTTAAAAATCCTTTTTTAAGCAGTGAATAGGGACTGCATAAAAAAGTTCTCGTGTAAAAAATATTCCAAAACCTTACAAAATGACAAGGAATTGCTTTTTTAAATGAAATCAAGACAAATGGGAACATTTTAAAATATCTTTATTTTCATATGTACAGTTGGGGAAATAAAAAACGACTCAGTTGCGATTTCTGGCTAACCATTTGGGTTAGGAAGACAAATGAGGTGTCATTTTTCATTGTTTAAAGTATTCTTTAACCAAAAAAAATTTCGAGTCCTTAGGGGGTCGTCTTCATATTAAACGAAACACTAACTTTTTTTTCAATGGGGACCCCCAATTATTATGGGATTTTCTGAAAGGCCATCCTTCAAAACCCTTAAATACCCAGTTTCATTAAGATTGATTCACAATTTAAAAAAAATAAAAAAAATTAATTTTTAAAATCGTGAAATATTTTTACGGTAATCGATTCAGGTAGTAATTTTATGAAGAAGGCCAAAATTTCAATCGATTTCACCGAATAGTTTTTGATAAAAACTAATCTTAAAGGGCGGTATACCGTTGCCGAATCCATACCGCGAAATATTATTTCTCGTTTGTTTTTATCAAAAACTATTCGGTGAAATCAATTAAAATTTTGGCCTTCTTCATAAAATTACTACCTGAATCGATTACCATAAAAATATTTCACGATTTTAAAAATTAATTTTTTTTTATTTTTTAAAATATTTTTTAATTGTGAATCAATCTTGATGAAACTGTGTATTTAAGGGTTTTGAGGGATGGCCTTTCAGAAAATCTCATAATAATTGGGGGTCCCCATTGAAAAAAAAGTTAGTGTTTCGTATAATATGAAGACGACCCCCTAAGGACTCGAAAATTTTTTTGGTTAAAGAATCTCTCTATATTAAAAAAAAGTAACAGTGACCGCCGCCGCCGTCACCGCCGCTGATTTTGAAAATTTTATTTTTGAACACTTTGAACTATAACTACGCAGAAACTATTTGAAGGAATATTATGAAATTTTGACCATTGGTAGACAAATGTATGAGGGTCCTTTTGGTTCCAAAACCTAATTAATTAGATAATTAGTTCTGGAGTTATTTATTGTCAAAGTCGAAAATAATTTTTTTCTGCTGCGAGTTCGCCCCCAGCCAAATCTATTTACAGCAGAAGCATGATTTTTTGCAGACACATACTCTTAGGTATGAAGTTTTGCACCTCGTCGCCCTTTTTTCAAATTTCGAATTATTTTTGGAGTAATTAAATTCTAAAGTTTCGAAATTTTTCACACTTTTTCAGTATTTTCGTTATAAAAGAAAAACTAATCACAAAGGAACTATGATATTTTAAACACGCATGCAATTATTTTTTATAGAAAGATTGGCGTTTCGTTTTTCAAAAAATTCGAATTAGTTTTAGAATTATTAAGATACAAAGTTTCAATTTTTTCTTCTCTTTCTGGTCGTTCACTAGAGAAATAGCCGCTGATTTTTATGAGTCTGATTTCGTATTCCCGATGATTCACTAGATACACACGTGCATTTTATAAATTTAAAAGTTTTTTAATGGCATTTTTTTTCTCTAAGATGGTTGATGATAATTAGTAGACTTGCTGGATATTTTTTAAAACATTTCGATTAAATTATTGGTAAGCTAAAAAGGAATATTTTAGTAAGAGTTTTATTTTGATATTTTCGTAGTGATGGTCCGCATTAAGTTATTGATAAGTTAGAGAGATAAAACATTTAGATTTTAAATGATCATTAACTAAGCAGACAAGTTCCAGGTTTTACTGGATACTTGAGATGAAACAAGCGAGCTCTGCTCGCTAAGATCGCGAAGCGATCTTCAAAGAACTGCGAAGCAGTTCCGGGGGTTGGTGAGCGATAGCGAGCAGGGGGCAGAGCCCCCTAGTACTTTAAACAATGAAAAATGATACCTCATTTGTCTTTCTAACCCAAGTGGTTCGCCAGAAATCGCAACTGAGTCGTTTTTTATTTCCTCAACTGTACTTATTTTACACGTAAAGGTATGAATGACAATCATGATTCCGTCTGATAATACGCGAATTTTCTTTCGATATTTTCATAACAATTTTAACAATAGATCCTAATAAAAGTTGGTCTATTTCCCAACACAGAGATTTAACAAGACACGCGATCAGCGTTTCAGAAAAACCAGAACTAACACTTGTTGATACAGATAGAAACTTGCGCTTACCAGAACAAAAAAGCAGCTATGTCTTCTTCATTTCAAACTAAATGGCCCATCAAACCTACTGCGAGTCATCAACTATGTTTCAGTTTGTTAAAAATTTTCATATATCGCAAAAAAATGTTTGGTTTGAGCAAAAAAAAACAGGTTTGAGTGTACAATATTTATTTATGCCATAAAAAAGCATATAACGCTTTAAAAATAGCTTAATAAGTTTGCATAATAATGCAAATAATATTTTAAAACAGTTTAAGCTTTTTATGGCAGGCTAAAATTAGGATTTTTGAAAATATGTAAACCAACTCAAAGCCCACACTAACACTTTTTTGAGTCAATAATATCATTGCAAAATGAATAAAATAAATCATGGAACAAGTGATCCCTGGTGACTAGAAGCGTTGTTTCTTTGTCTTTCTCCTGTTTCTATGTAACTTTATATGTGTAATAAATAAATAAAAAATAATAATAAAATAAAAAAAATTAACCGTGAAAAAAAAATTATAAGCACAATTTTAAGTGAGCAAGAAGTTTTTTTTGCAAATAAAAAAATACATCTTGTTACTGCCAAAAACTGAGCTTTTTAAAAGTAAAAATTGCTAACCCAAATTTCTTTGGGCAAACAACTGTTGTCTAATAACTATTTTATACAAAATCAGCTTCTTTTATAAAGGTTAAGGCATAAGATCATATTTTTTTAGCAATTCTTTTATATTGGAAAATATCCATATTTCATAAAAGGAAAAGGTATGTTTCCCCATGATGGGTGGGAAGCACAAAACAATAACTATCAAGTGACAGTTTCAAAAAATAACTAAACAAATAAAAAAATAAGTAAAAAAATTCTCCAAAGAAATTTTTTAAAAGCCAAACTTTGGTAGCAAAATTTAGATTTAGCTGTGCCGAACATGAAATTTTTAAAACATGTTGGTTTCTAAAAATAT
Source organism: Tetragnatha versicolor (assembly GCA_024610705.1). NCBI lineage: Eukaryota > Metazoa > Arthropoda > Arachnida > Araneae > Tetragnathidae > Tetragnatha > Tetragnatha versicolor. The sequence continues at coordinate 16,408,913 of JANDEH010000011.1, read as the reverse complement.
GGATTTTTAAAATTGCTATGAATATAGTAATCCATAGAATAAGGACTTACAGGTAGTTCATCCCTAGTGTTCCATACTCCAGTTACTAATCTCTGTTGCATTACTTGCTTGATATTCAATAAAGCAGGTAAGGCTATGCAGCCAGCATTAGTACTGTAAAAAGAACTCAGTTTATTAAAACATTAAACTTTAAGAATAAAATAAGCAATAAATACATAGAAAGTAAGATTACATCTGTATAAGATTTTACCAACTCAGTCAATTAGAATTCAACTTTAATTTTTGCAATAATGAAAGCCAGTTATTTCTAAATCCCCCCTCTGAGAAATATGACCATGCAATATTATTACTATATTAACTTTACAATTAATTATTCATTACATTTTATCCTATTAAAAAAAACCTTAAATTTTAAACCTAAAAATTAAATAAATGTCAATTACTACTTCAAAAGTGGACTAAATTAAGATTGAACACATCTGAAAATGACAAATTGACTTGCACACAATTTTCATGGGATTTTCATGCCTCCCTTGCTTCACACCTTAAATTGTCACATTTCAGTGACTGCCCTTTGATGTCACACTTTTAAAATTTAACAATTCAATCTAATTGCTTTTGTAACTTGAAATCAGTATTTAACATTTCATAACTACTTAATCACCACTTAATGAATCACCCTGTACTTAATCACCACTAGCCATTAAATAAATACCTGCTTTAGCATTTTTTGTCAATTGTAAAAAGTTTTTAGTGATGCCACAAATAATTAAACTTTCTACTCCATAATGAAACAAAAACACAGGGGCGGGGAAAAACAGAAATTGATTTTTGGAGCAGTTTTGGAGCAAGGCTTATTACACTTTTTTTATCACCTTTCAGTGTTCTTGTATCAGGGAGTGCTGTTTTAGGTGATTTTTTGTATCAAGAAACATGCATTTGAGATTGGAGCAAGGAATCAATTTTGGCACAGTTTGAGCAGATTTTCCACTCATGTTAAGGTCCTCTCCCATAATTAGCTAAAAATGTCAGGTTATTCGAAAAAAAAACTGGCCAGTAAAATCCAGACAATAAAACCATATTTATTGGGTAAAGCTATAATTTTTTGACTGGATTTTACTGACCGATTTTTACATTGACCTTTTTTTGCAACATCACATGGCAACACAACGAAGTTACACTTTGAAAAAGACCATAGAGAAAATTCAAATTCCGCACAAAATGAAGTTGCACAACATGCACGTATATTCAAGGATTAAAGGAAATAAAGGTTCAATTCAAACATGAAATCCACAAATTTTGGTCATAAATAAGATATTGAAAATGTGTACACTATGTGAAAGTACTTTTTATTGGTTTTTTACACAATCACCTCATTCATTTAACAGTACATTAATGCTAAACTATTGGTTTTGAAAGTAGTTTTAATAATAAATTTTAAAATTACATTTTTGACAGGGGAATAAAATAGCATAATCTTCTAAAATTTTTTCAAAGTAAGCTTGTTTGGTAAAGTATATATTTCTTTATGGCTATTTCAAAGTGTAACTTTGGGAAAATGGAATAGCCTGGTATAGCTGCATAAAAGGAGATTCAAAAGTAGATGTAAAGTAGGGGAAATAAGGGCACATATTTTTTTGAAAAGTAATTTCTCTATTTTAAAGAAGTTGTGACTTATTTTAGAGCTTAAGATTGACAAATTGCTTATGGGCAGGTTAGAAATTAACAAAAGTTTCAGCTCTTCTTTTGGTTGAATGTAATAAATGCCAGAATCAAACTATTTTGCTGGTTTTTATTTGATTTTTAAGGGTTTAATGTTAAATTCCACTCATGATTATTCACCCTCCTATGCAGCCTTAAAAACCCTAGGTTGTTAGGGGTACGTTTCCTAAAATCAATTCCTATGCGATTCCTAGTCGCCAAGGTGTCCCCTCTTACAACCTCTAGAATTATGTACCTCTAGTTTTGAATAGTCACCCTGTATAGCCATCCCACAATTTTAACATGTTTCAAACCCACACTTACCAAACAGTCAGAGGACTTTCTACGGACAAACCAAGAAGAGCACATGCATCTCGAGTGAAGATATCACAGATTTCAGACCAATGTATTGGATCCAATAGGTACTGATAAGGAGAATTTTGAACACCTTGCTTTAAGTATAACAGGCTTCCCATAAGAACTTGAATATCTATAATGAAAAAATGTCAATAATATATAAACTGAAAATAAATTAAGTTATTAGCACTTTATGTAGGGGTTTAAAGAAACATTAGTAATAGTTAAGTGTTTTGGGAAAAAAGTCATAATTACAAACAAATTAACCAAAAAATAATAACCTTTTTCAACTGCAAAAGGTTGAAGCACATTCATTTTACAGCAAAAAGATTTTAGAAAAAATACCTAGTTACTGCTTTATTTGTTAGTTAAAGATCTTGTTGATGATGTTACCCATAACATAATTTAATTCAATATATTTTTAACTTAAACCCTTCTTCAACATTTTATTTTTCAATTTCCGACCCCAAAAATTTAAATTTTCGTATTGCCTAAAATTAAAATGTGTAGTATTTTGATACTGAAAAGTGTAAAAATTTTTATCCCCAGGCCATTTTTGGCCATTTTACAAGTGTTAAAACATTTGGTAATTCGCTCAATGATCTCCAGTTTTTCCTGCAATGCACCTTCCTAATCATTGCATCCTTGTTGTTTCCTTTATTAAAATGTTATGAATTTATATCAAATAATGTTTTTGACTCTCTGAGGGATGTTAAAGATAATTATCAGTCCTAAAAAGAAAATTTAAATATATCCTCGGATTACAGGCGAAAGGCACTAAGTCACTTTTTGCTGAAATACTCTGTACGAGGTTATGCCAATTAGGGCTATCATTTTATCGTTACCATTCTAGTCATAGTGTAGAAGAAAAATTTAAAATAAATTAAATTTTTTAATTTTAGATAGTATATTTTAAAAGCTGGTGGATGGAATTGAATTTGGTGACGTATATTCCTTGCCTTGTGGGCTTGATCTATCAAGTAATACAGACATAAAGATAATTTTTACTACCACAGAGAGAAAAATGCATCCAGTGCAAGGACGGGAATTGAACTGTCACAAAGCTACCCCGTCCACAAAGAGAGAGGGTGATTAAATGTTATTCGTTTAAAATGTTTATTCGTTCAAATATAATTAATTTGAAGTGTAAACCGTATTTTACTTACTCATTTAGATGCTCATATTAAATATTTTTAGAGAAAGAGGTATAAGATATAGGGGGATCTTATAGCTTTTTTTTCAGATATCTTATCCTTGTCATGCTGTTTCTTCAAGCTCATCTTGTCAACTTGTTCAAGCTTTTCGTGTGAATCTGGTGCTTCCTCTGAAAAAGCTTTCTAGTTTGACGAGATTTTAGAGATGAGCCAAGACTCCCCTTGTTCGTTGGCGCCATCATGGGCGTAGCCAGGGGGAGGCAGGGAGGGGCAGCTGCCCCCCCCCTAAGTCCTGAGTAATTTACTTTTAGTTAAGTTAAAACCCAGTTTTTTAGGGTCAAATTTTCAAAATTTTTCTGGGGGAGGACCCCCAGGCCCCCCTTTAGTATTAAAACATTTATTATCCACACTTTTTATGATAAGTTCATTAAAATTGAAATTCTACCTAAAAAATGTATACCCAAATTTGTGTTTACATGTTTGAAACCTTTGTTCTAAGGGTTAAATTTCCAAAAACATTTTCTGTGGGTGGAAAGCCAGCCCCCCTTTAGTATTTAAACCTTTATCATTCACACTTTTTTATAAGTTCATTAAAATCAAAATTCTACCTAAAAATGTTAATCCAAATTTGGGTTTACGTGTACTATAAAACAGTTTAAAACCCTATTATTATGGTCAAATTTCCACAAATTTTCTGGGGGAGAACCCCCAGACCCCCCCCTTTGAAACCTGAACCTTTATTACTAAAAACCTTTCTTATATGAATTTTTCTTGGACGCAAATTCTCCCTAAAAAAGTTTTGAAAAAAAACATTAAACCTATTAATATGGATGAAAGAGACCTCATTGTTTCTACACTACCCACATAACCTTTTCATTAAAGGTCAAAAGTACCTCGAAAAACAATACTGGGGCTACGGCCCTCTCTCACGGGGCTTTAAAATTGTTCTCCTTAAACATAAAAAAAAGTCGACCCGGCTTGCCCCCCCTAAGTGGAACCCTGGCTACGCCCATGGGCGCCATTCCACCGCTTTCAAAAGATCTACCAAAAGTGACTTAGTGCCTTTCGCCTGTAATCCCATGATAGATGAGCTTTCTGTTCTGACGTTTTTTTCTGCAATACACCTGCATTAGAAAATCCCCCATGACCTTCATGCTTCGTTGACCTTTCCTCAGACCATTGATCAGACCTTAACTCAGTCTAGAACTCTGTCAACAAAATCTCCAGGAACTCCTAGGGGGCTATTGAGTTTTAGGGGGTCAGCAAACCAAGAAACTGTTGTAAGAACTTTCAATGGAAGGTCTGTGACAGTTTTATGGCTTGTAAATCTCCAAACCAGTGTCCCGCCCCTTAAATTCTTTGTATTTGTTACTGAATAGGAAGGAAGGTAGGAAAGTGCATTGGGACAACTACAAGAATGAAATAATCCGCAGCGCGGAGAGATTTCTGCCTGTAGCATGACATGCCGTTACTAAATGCGCCACTTTGCGTTGGATGTATGACATGCGACAGAAAAGGGTTTAATAAAAAACATTGGATGACAAAATATTATTTCAGAAAAAATGAATGCTGAAGTTTTAGTATAGCTGGCTTAAACAGGATCAGGTCTCCTGGACCCTTTTAACAATTCATTAACCCACAATTATCCTTTTCATTATTGTAGTTCTGGGGGTTTATATGGATCAATTTGGGAATCAACAAGTTATTAAAGTAGTAAAATATTTTTGCTTAATTTTAAAAATTAAGGTTGAATAAGTTTTTAAAGAGCTACTAAAGCCCTTTTTTTTATCATGAAAGAGTTTGTAAAATACCTTTTTCATGCTGAGCAGCTAGATGCTGAAAGTTTTTACGGGCATAAGATATGGCTTCATCTTGTTTGAAGATTCCTTGCTGCAAAAGGTCAATAAAGTGTAACCTGTGAAGACGAAATTCTAAGGAGCTATTTTGTTCAAGGAGCTTTATTCTATTAGCCTGAGCCCACCTGTAAAATTAAATAAAATAAAGTTATACAGTATTTTTGATCCTACAAGGTGTCAAAATTGATAGATTGGTTAGAGGGGACAAGTATATTCCAAATAGAAATAGAGGGCTAAGAATCACCATTGAAGGACTAGGACCTAACATAATACAAGGGTGTTATGTGAATTTCCCCAAGGTCCGTTTAGTTTAAATAAACACAAAACACAAGTAAATGAAAATATTTATTACATAAGGTACAGTAGTATGCCAACTACTAACACCATAAATTTGATCGAAATTGAAACAATTATTGAGCTGTGGGATGAGTTAAAAAGTGTAATATTGAGAAATCAGCCAAAAAATGGAAGTTCCAGAAAAATATCTACTGCTGGGATCTGTTTGATCATCTAGACTTAATTGTCTATCAGTCAGTTAGCGACTTTCACCTGTTCTTTAAACTAAAAATATTCCTGGCTCATCATTGGAATACCATCAGACAAATTGGCCCTATTCTCTGGCCACTCTTGATATCACACTTTTAATAACTTATTCAATGGTTAGCATAGCTGCCAACCTGATGAAGGAAAAAATCGGAGTACTTTCATGGACTTACACATGGAAGCATACCCACCTTTTTTCAGTCACAAAGTACAAATAATTTAGATAAAACCCTAAAACGATGTCTATGAAGAAACAAAAACACCCCCTTAAAGTAGATGAAAACAAAATCATCCATAAGTTACAACCAAAGGCGTCCAAAACGATTAATCATGGATCCTGCTTCATAACCAAATTAGAAATTAATGCTTTTTTTTGGAAAAATAAAGCTTTAAAAAGAAAATGTACTATTTAATTAATATATTTCACTCATCTTACTCTTAAAAACTTCTTACTTACGATTGAAACATAATGAGAATATCGGAGTTTTTAGGGAAAAATCGGATTACCGGAGAAGAAACCAAAAATAGGAGTAACTCCGATAAAATCGGAGTACTTGGCAGCTATGGGTTAGTGTAAAAATAGTTGGCATACTGTTGTACCTTAAGCAATGAATCTTTACACTCAATAATGTTTTGTTTATTTAAATGGGCCTTGAGAAATTCCCTTTTCCTAATGATCTTGTACCAGGGTGGGAAAAAAACCTGGTTTTTTTCAAAAAAACCAAAAAAAACCGGGTTTTTTTGGTTTAAACCAGGTTTTTTTGGTTTTTTTTAAAAACCAGTGATTTTTTTAAACTTTTTTTTCGTACCCGCATAGCTACTTAGTTTTTTCTGTTATAAATCCATTGAATTAATAGTTAATCAATTCAGCTATAAACCAAGTAATTTAATTAATTAACTAATTAAAATTAATTTTTTAAAAAGTTAAATTTATACATAAATCAGGATTTTTTGCTGCATATAAAAACCACTGGTTTTTATTGCATCGGAAAAGTGTTTATATGTGTACATTTCAGTAAGATTTTTATTAATTATAAATAAAAACCAACTGAGGTTTTTATAATGGATTCAAATAAATGGGGTTTATATGATAAAAAACCATATTGGTTTTTATTTTAAAAAAACAATAGTTTCTTTTCAAAGTATAAAAACCAAGTGGTTTTTATAAGACATACTACTTAAATAGCCGGTGCTGAGTGAGTAAAAAAATTGTTTTTTTGGTGCATTAAAATGTCCTTTTCTAAAAAAACCAAGAATTTCTTTTCAAAGCAAAATATCAAGTGGTTTTTATTATTGGTGCTTTGTGAGTTAAAAAATCCATTTGGTTTTTATAGTGCAAGGTACAATAAAATTTCTTGTTCTTAATAAATTAAAAAAACCATACTTGTTTTTTATTGAATAACACCATGGAATTTCTTTTCAAAGCATAAAAAAACAAGTTCTTTTTTTAATATATAAATTATAATAAATATATTTGTATTTATGAAAAAAAACAATATATTAAGAGACAATACTTTAATAAATAAATTACTTTAATAAACCCAAAAGTTTTTCTTTAAAAAATTGCATATTTTCTGGAAAAAAACCAAAAAAACCATTTTGGTGGTTTTTTTGAAAAAAACCATTTGGTTTAAACCAAATGGTTTAAACCATGCCCACCCTGTCTTGTACTATTTTAGGTCTTACCACTTTAACGGTGCATCTCCATCCCCCATTCCTATTTAAAATATGCTAGCATGCGTCCCCTCTATTCATCCTATCGTTTTTGATAGTTTTGTAAAACCCTGTATACATATTTTCAAACAGTTTTAAGTAGAATAAATTATAAAAAATCATACATTAAAGCAGGTTGTAAATCTCTTTTCTTTAGTGCATCTAAAATTCGGTTAAGCTCTGAAAACGGTTCTCGCTTATTTTGCTCCATTTGTAAGCCAGCTTCCTGTGAAAGAAAGAAAATACATTACAAATGTATAAAACAATTTCATATTTAATAAAGCATAGAAAAACTTAAAACATAATTTATAGTTTTGCTGTCTAAATGAATCAAGTGGATTTTATTCTTTATCCTTCCCCTAAGCCAGGAGTCGGCAACCTGCGGCTCGCGAGCCGCATGCGGCTCTTTTGATGTAAAGTCGCAGCTCTCCAGTTCCATACGAAAATATTAATAATTTATTATCAAACCCTTAAAAAATCAGTAATATATATTTTAAGTACCTAATCAAATCAATGATACTCACAACGAGCGGAGTAGCCCAAAGTTCTCAAGATGAGTCAAAACTCTACTTTTAAGGGTACAAATACCAAAATTTAAGGGGAGAACTCCCAAACACTCCTCAAAATTTTGGAATATGTGCTGTTTTTCCTTGAAAATTCTGTGATTTATAAGGATCGATCCTCATTTGGTCATAATAGAAGTTCTAAAAAACGAATTAAAAAACTACTTTTAGGAGAAAATTTCCAAAATTTTTTTGAAGTTCCATCCAGACCCCCTCTCTAAAGTTTGCTGTTCATATTAACTGTACACTATTTTGTTTGAAAATTCTACCACTTAAAAAATGGGAGGTGCTCTTTGGGTGCAATCCAAAAAGGCCTAAAAATGAGCTACAAAGCTATTTTGAAGAAGAAATTTCCACAAAATTTTTTGGGGGAGGACCCCCAGATCCTCCAATTTCTCTAGGAATTTACTTTGTTTGCAAAATTTTGAAATTAATTCACTAAAATTAATTTACAATGTGTATGTAAGTCATTGAAAACTTGATGTAAAAAATTACCTGAACCCAAAAGGAGGTACCTCAGAAAAATGTGTAAAAAAATGCTCCCCTACTAAAATCAAATATAATCAGCATATTAACATTGAGGCAAAACAGTTTAGTGGCTCTTTAAAAACTGGGAAATTTTTTAAATTGTAACTTTTGGCTCTTCCGTTTCAAAAGGTTGCCGACCCCTGCCCTAAGCAATGAATTGACACCTTAATGTGAGACATAAAAGATAACTTAATTTAAACTAAAAACAATATTTTAAATAAAAAGAATGAAAAACCTCTTTCAGAATTTAGATACCTTATTAATGTTGTTGGTTCTTGCAGTGGTTCACTTTCAAGAAAATTTAACTTCCATACAAAAAATGGTACTTACGTAATATTACCGTCGACCGTTAAACAGCCGTTAAATTCAGCAGTACAGCTTTAGAGCAGTCAATGATATTTGATGATGTTTTCAGATTCAGCGGCACGGTCGACGGCATAATACGCAAGAAATAAAAAAAATATGATTTATTTACAATTTTTGTTCAGTTAGAAAATAAGGTGAAATAAGTGAATTTTTAGTTAAAAGCCAAACAAAGTCTAATCCTCATAAATTTTGAATAAAATATATCACATAGGTCTTGTGCCACGCTAGTGGCTGGCTTTACCAGATGCAGGGATCTGTCTAAGTTTTAAGAGCTACCTATTTTGTGAAAATTTTTCAGCAAATTTGTAAAAATTTGAGTTCATAATAACATGTAAATAATGTTTAACATTAACAACAAAAGAAAATTTAGAATAAAATGGCTAAAAGTTTAACTATTAAGAGAACATAGCTTCCTAGAGAACTTTCTTACAAAAATATATTTTGTGAAGGTTCCTTTTACTACTGAATTTGTGAAAGTACCTATTTATCAAATGGTGAAATTCTGAAGGTACCGAAAAATGGTAGTAAAGTTGCCTTGGACAGACCACTGAGATGGGCCTAGATCAGGTTCAAGCAAATGTTATTATAAATATGACAGTGCTTACAATTCAATACAATAACCAGAACACTAAAACTCTCACTGTTTTAAAAATTAAGTCAGAAAATCAGGGATTTATACAGCCAAATTAACACAGGGTAGTTTTGCATGCAGCTCTTTAACAAATATCCTCTTCACAAAAACATCCTTTTTAAAGATTTTTTTAAAAATTCTTATTACCTATGAATCGATATGCTATGGAATTGCATGGCTCAGCCAATAATTTTGGGGGAATGTAATAGATTTTTATTCAGTCCCCTTAAAAGAAATTTATTATAATACAGTAATGTAAAAATTACGATTCTAAGCCCTTAAAAGACGATACATCAAACATCTATGTTGGAATATCAGAATATTGATGTTCAATATGACCCCATATGTGGCCGCTTATGAAAGGATGTAATAGATTTCTATTTAGCCCCCTTAAAAGTCACTTCATAGTATACAGCAGGCTCGGACTGGCCATGCGGGCATTTGGGCAAATGCCCGGTGGGCCGCTACTCATCGAGGGCCGTTTGTGGGCCGCCTACAACCAAAATATTTTACAGTGGTATGAATGAAAAAGATCCTTTAAAAATGAATCAGCACTCCGCAGGATTTTCCAACTAGCGGCCCACAAATTCTTTTTGTGCGGCCACCAAACCATTAATTTACCAGCAATTAAATTCATTAACGATGGCATAAATTACTGAATTCAAAAACATATTATATTATTTAAAATATTTTTATGAAAGAATTTTCCTGGTTTCATCTTCAAAAATTCTACGGCATAACAGGAGCGAACCTTTTCGGATGTCACCGAAAAGTGTCCCAAATGAGTTAAAACAGTACTTTTAAGAGTAAAATTTACAAAGTTTTTCTGGGGGAGGACCCCCAGACCCCCCTTTCTATTTTCAGCTACATCTTCCACAAATTCTTTTAATATTAAGTTCGTCAAGTTGGAAATTCTTTTTACACACTGAATCTACCAACAAAGAATTAAAAGTCTATATTGTGTTTATTACGTATCCAATTAAGGACTTCAAGATTGATTTTAGACTATTTCTTAGGGGTCAATTTTCAAAAGAATTTCTTGGTGGAGGTACCATGATTCCCCCCCCCCGAAATTTTCAATTCTATGAAGTTATATTTTCCATAAAAATTATGCGGTGGGCCGATTCAGACTTAAAATGCCCGGACCGAAATTTCTTCCCAGTCCGGCCCTGGTATACAGTGATGTAAAAAATTTTGATTCCGGGCCCTTAAAAGTCAATATTGTGAAACATAACGATATTCGATATGACCCTATATAACGCCATATGTGGGGATGTAATAGATTTTAATTCAGTCCCCTTAAAAGAAATTTATTATTATATAACGATGTGAAAATTTTTGATTTTCTAGGCCCTTAAAAGACGACACATCAAACATCTATGTTTGAATATCAGAATATCAATGTTCAATATGACCTTCGGTGTCACACCATATGTGGTTGCCGATGTGGGGATGTAATAGATTTTTATTCAGTCCCCTTAAGAGAAATTTACTATAAGTGATGTGAAAAATTTTGATTCCAGGCCCTTCAAAGACGATGCATCAAATATCTATGTTTGAATATCAGAATATCGATGTTCAATATGACCCCATACAGGACCGTATTTAGGCACGTGCAACATGTGCTATAGCACAGGGCGGCAAAATTTTGGGGGGCGGCAGATTACAACAATCTGCCGCCCCCCAAACAAACAAGATCCAAGGGGGGCACTCAGGACAGTGTCCCGTCTTGGACCCAAAAATTTTCTCAAAACGAGTTAAAACCCTACTTTTAAGGGTCAAATTTCAAAATTTCTTCCGGGGGAGGACCCCCATACCCCCCAGTTGTACCACAAGGCGATCTTGCATGATACTCTTTTTAAAAAAAACCCAACATTTTGATACTTTGGTTCAAAAGGTTAAGACCCCACCTTTAAGCTTAAGGTGCTAAGCTTTTAAAAGAAACAAGAGGAGTATTTTCTTGAAACAGGAAATGAAATGGAGGGGGCGGCAATGTATCGATATGCACAGGGCGGCAAAAACCCTAAATACAGGCCTGACCCCATATATTACACCATATGTGGCCGCTTATGAAGGGATGTGAAAGATTGTTATTCAGTCCCCCTAAAAGTCAATTAATATTATACAGTGATGTAAAACATTTTGATTCCGAGCCCTTAAAAGTCAATGTAGTGAAACACATCGATGTTCGAATATCGGAACATCGATATTACATATGACCCTACATATCACACCAACTGTTGCCGCCAATGTGGGGATGTAATAGAATTTTATTTAGTCCCCTTAAAAGAAATTTAATTTTATACAGTGATGTGAAAAATTTTGATTCCGGGCCCTTAAAAGTCAATATATTGAAACATCGAAGTTTGAATATCGATGTTACATATGATCTTCCATGTGACCCCATACATTTCCCATATGTAGCCGCCGAATTTTATTGGAAGATAGATTCTATGCTCTAAAAAATATAACCTGGATCAACCTCTGAAAAATGGATGGATGAAGAAGTTACCAATAACCAAAGGTTTTTGCTTTCTTTACCTTAACTACTATTTTTTTCAATTTTAACCTATTTACTTTTATCTCTACTTTATTTTTACATTATAATGTTTGAAATACCTTAATTATCTCCTCTGCTATTTCCAACATCCCTTGCCTCAGGAAATGTTCACTGATGACTTGATTCAAAAGTTTTACATTTTCTGATCCTTGAAAAACTTCCTCATTACTGGTGGCACCAAAGTCAGCCACAAAGTTCTAAAAAACCGTTCAAATTAAGGCAAAAAATGTTATTTTCAGGAAATGAAAATATTAATATAAAAAATTAAACAAAACTACACTTAGATCAATAGTTTTACTATCATGCCTACCTTATCAATGGCTTTTCCAACCTTAGACACAGTTCCATGGAGGTCCCTGTGTTCAGTAGCCATTGATGCAACAACATCCTTCACTTTTTTTGCACATTGTGTGAGAATCAAGGCTTGAGCTGCAGTGACATCAGTTTCAGGTGGAGCTGCAAAGTAAGCAATATTTTTAAAATCTTATCGGAAAAATCCTAAAAGGAATGGAAATATAAGGCTGTAAAGAGAAATAGGGTATGGATAAATTTAAATTTAATGGGAATTCAAATCTTTTGTGAATAATTCGTCAATTGGATTGTTTATTTAGTACTTACATATTATACCATCGACTGTTCAGAGGCCGTTTAATTCAGCGGCACATCAATAGAAAAATCAATGGGATTTGATGACGTTTCTGATTGAGCGGTACGGTCGACGGGATAATACCTAAGAACTGTTTATTTCTATGCAGCTTTCAAAGATGTCAAATAATGTTCGGAAAGGAGGCCTTTTGCCATGCTTCAAACAATAGATTGGCCATTAAATAGCTTCAGTTTAATTAATTACTATGGGAATTTATCAAGGAAAACTCTTTAAAAGCTGGGACAAAATTAAAAATTAAATCAAGAATTTAAAACATATAACGCATCAAGAAATCAAAGCTAATTCATAATTGAATTTTTAGTAATAAATAACACCAAAAATTAGCGTTAATGCGTATAGAATTAAGACTAATATTAAAATACTTTTGATAAGGGTTACAATGTTAAACACATCTGCAGGAGAATAGGGGGAAGATTCATAACCTTCAGGGGAAAATTCACAATTTGAACAAACCATAGAAATACAAACCATCGACAAATTCTTGCTGTATATTTTGTACATGCTCTATTAATTCCGTAAGGGTCCTCCATACGTGGTCATTAAATGCTCCGAATTTAGTCAAAACCTTTTCTATCTCTTTTTCTACATTTGCACACGAATCCATTTTGCAATGAAGGCTAATTTTTAACACTAAAATTCAATTTATCTAATCATATTTAGTCAAACACGAATCAAAACAGAGAGTTCTACTTTTCTTACTGACGTTTAGCTGGTTATTACAAAAGAAAAATAAACTAACAGAAATAATTTTTTACACAATTGTAAACACACAAAAAAAGTAGAAGTGTTTGTTCGCCTTTGTGAAATAGCTATTTTTTTTTTAAATAAAAAAATAAAATTCATGAATGTAAAAGTTTTCTTCAATTATAAATTTTAATAACTTAGTAATAAATTTTAATAAAGATATATAAAGTGGAAAATTGTCAGGCTTCCTTCTTTTTATGAAATTCTTTATTTTTTACAATAATGGCTTGTAACAAGTTCATTTTGCTAAGATTTTACCTTTATAGATGAGTTAATTCATATCCTACTTAAAAAATTCAAGATATATGAAAAATTAGATTTTATTTTTATTAAAAAAACTACAATTATTTCATGGAACTAGCCTATCAAAACAGTTCTTTGGAATTGGGTAGTATTGTGGTATTGTGCAATGATTTGCTTCTGGCAATATTTACTTTCCTGTTTAACAGCAGACAGTAAATGTTTCTAGCGCAGGATAATCAGAAATTTTCTTTAAATTTGATTATTCTTGTTGCTTGGAATCAAATTTACTTGTTGCTTTTGCTGTTATATTGTTATAATTTCCATTTAGGTCCTTAATCAGCCATATATAACTCTAAAAGAAAGTGAGAATTAGAAATCGAAAGTAGTTCGAGCCCGCCTAAATCGGAAGTAAACAATAGCAATTATCTGATCCTGTGCAACAGGCTGTGTAAACTATAATTTCACTCCATCTATTCCATTGTTAATGGTAAAAAAAGGATTGTATATGTGAAGATTTTTCTATCTTAGCAGCTTCGGCATCTTGTATTCTTAATGATTTTGTTGATTAGTTCTAAAAGTAATTAAATAAGGATGTGGCTCAAGCTATTGCTCCTTACTCTTTATATTCTATTTTTGTTTCTTTTGTCTCGCTTGCTGGATGCTGCTGCACTTTATAATGACACTGGAACTATTCTAACGTCGTTTGTGGCATTGGACCCGATTTCTCTGAGTGTTAAGAAATTGAAAGAATTACTTGACGACAGAGGAGTAAGCTATGTTGGAGCTGTAGAGAAACAGGAGTTGGTGGAACTTGTTCAAGCATCAGGTTTGAGCCCTTTTGTGATTTAAAATTCAATGAAAATTACAATAACTATTGAATTTATACTCAACATTACTTGTGAACTTAAGCAAATTCCGTAGTTGTTTCTTAATTATTAAAGCATAAATATGTTATTTATGAATTAACATAAGTCTGAAATTTGGATACAGTTTGTTTGATAAAGTTAAGTTTAAGAGTTATTACTTTCTGAATAAAAAACAGTGTGAAAAAGTATTTTTAATTTTCAAGGTCATTTTTACAAAAAGTCTTATCTGTGCAAATCATTTAAAATCTTAAAAATATTTGTTCTATTTCAATGGTACAAGGACCATAATGGGTCATTTTATGTCGACAACCAAATACCTATTGAGTTTTCATTGTTGTCATCATTTTAACTATTCTTTATTATTGGTTGGTTTGCAAATTCTAATCTTTTGCTTTTAAGACTGCTTTGTTATTTTTTACATGACAGATAATAGGTTAGTGCCATTTTAAAAATGTCTTTCCAGATCAAAGTACTCTAGATGTGAAACCTAGCATTTTTTATCCTCAATTTTAATTGGGGATAAAAAATTTTACTTTGTACTTTAATCAAAAATAAAATAAGAACAAGAACTCACAAACAATCCATTTGTTCTGATTAAGGTTCACAAAACAAATTGGATAAACACCTATTGCTATTAGCTGCTGGCATGCATGAGATTCTACATCATTAATGTGACCAGGGTTGGCAAAAAACCAGGTTCTTTTAAAAAAACCAAAAAAACCGGGTTTATTTGGTTTTTTTGGTTTAAACCAGGTTTTTTTGGTTTAAACCAAGTTTTTTTAGAATTTTTTTTATCAGAATAAGTTATTTTAGCATTGATGTTTGAAATTGAGTTGTAAATGAGACATTTATTTCAGGGGTTGTTTATAATTGATAAATGATTTGTATATTTCAATTAATTAATTAAAATTAAATTAATTTGTTTTAAAAATAATTTTTGTTTTTAAATATTCCAAATTGAATATCTAATATTATTGTAGTGAATAAAAATCAGTGTTAATTTATCTTGGATAAATGGTTGAAATAATCAAATTATTTATCTTAATTACTATATATGGATTAATTTATGAACTTAAGAAATTTCTTTAGAAAGAGAAAATTTTATTTTTTAAATGAGAAGTAAAAGTGAAATGTAAACAACTAATGTTAATTGAAATTGGATAATTGATAAAGATAATTAATTTGATTAATTATTAAATGGTAAAATAATCAAATTAATTATATGGATTATTTATGAACTTAAGAAATTTCTTTAGAAAGAGAAAATTTAACTTTTTTAATAAATAAAAGGGAAATGTAAGCAACTAATGTTAATTGAAATTGGATAAATGATTGAGATAATTAATCCGATTAAGGAAATTAACGGTTTTTATTAATTTAGTAAAAAAACCCAACTGGTTTTTATCTGTTTATAAACAAACCAACTGGTTTTTAGTTTTTATCATTAAAGAAATCAACTGTTTTTATGAATTTAATAAAAAAACCAACTGGTTTTTATGACTGACAAATAAGACAAATTGGTTTTATTAATTAATTAAAATCCAAGCCATATTTTATCAGTGAAAAACAGATAACTTTTGTGTATGTTTAGTTACTCTTTGAAATAATGCTTCATTTTAAAGGAAATTAATAAATGAACTATCTCTTGCAAAATATAATAAGTTTAACTTTAGCATTTAAGGTTAAGTTTAGAGAGAATTCAATAATTAAAACCATTAAATTAAAAGATTTCTGATTTTTTATCACCTTAAAATGTCAATTTTTTTATAAATCTGACCTTTTAATTTTGTGCAAAAGATTATACTTAATAACACTTTCTTTAAAAAATCCTGAAAATATTTTATAATTTCTAAAAAAACCAAAAAAACCAAGTGGTTTTTTTGGTAAAAAAACCATGGTAAAAAAACCATGGTTTAAACCAATGGTTTAAACCAAATGGTTTAAACCGGCCAACCCTGAATGTGACTATATTAAAGAATAACATTCAATTTCCATATCTATGTGGCATATAATACTGTTAGTTAACCATTATTTCTGAAGTTCATATTTAATTAAGGGGAACACTAACTGTGCTTAGTAAAATAGATTTCTATTATTAAGTTGGTACTTGGAAAAGTTCCTTACCGTTTAAAACCAGGTAGAATAACATCTAGAATAGGTATTGGAATTGACATGCTTTTTTATTTCAAGGTCCACCAACCAGAGAAGAAGTTGTTGAGGACCTTTCTAACACTCAGCTTCCAGCCGAGTCAACTCAGTTCACCTGCGGATCTCATTTCTATGAGGAGGTAGAAGACACAAAAGACAGTGCCTGGCTCGTACAGGTGGTTATAGACAATGAAGACACCCCCGTTCTTTCTGATAAAATTTGGAAAGAAGTTAGATTGAAGGCAGCTAAGTTTGGTATCCGAACAGGTGTTTTCAAGTGTTCTTTAGACAACAGGTAATGGCTATATGCTTTCATTTGTAATAAATAAAAAACAATTTAGTTTTAAATATTTTTTAAAAAATAATGAAAGAATTCAAGTTTACTGCTTTAAAAACTAAAATTTTGTTTTATGAAGGCTTTAATGGTTAAATAAAGTATAACTTTTTACACAGTTTCAAAGAAACTGCACACTTTTGTAATAATTGGTTAGCATTATTATCTATCTTTATCTATTCCAGAGATATTTTTAATGCCTCTGAAAGCTTATTTCACGCATTGAAAATCGGAAATACGCTTTTAAAAACTAGCCAGGCGTATTTTCAAGCTTTGAAATTTTTAACAAAAGGTTTCCTCAAAGAAGTGCGTGGTGCCCCATTGAAATGGAATAATAATTTTTCTACTGAAATTGTTATATTAAATGAATATTTCATTTAGAATGTTAAATGAAACATAAATTGTTTTATTTATAAAATTTTTTTACTAATTTTGAACAGATGCTATATTTTAAAAACCAAAATAGCATCCTCATTTTTTCTATTTCATTTTGTCCTTTGAAATTTGAAAAAAATTTCGTATTTCACTCTTCATAAATGTATTACATGCCTCTTTAAAAAGTCAAGGAGTATTTTTATTCCTCCAAAAAAGTCCTAAGAATAACACTGATCTATTCTATATTTTACTTCGTTCAAAAGGTAAGGATGAAATAATTTTCTTTTGTGTTATGCTTAGAATTTAGCATTTTAAAAATTTATAGATTGCAATCCTAATGACTAACTTATAAGCAGGGTTGGGTTTTAGCCGTCAAAAACTAGTTTTCGACATGACAGAGGTTTAAACCAGGTTTTAACCGGTTAAAACCGTCAAAAACCCCAAAACAATTTAAATACACTAAAAATAAAAAAGAAGGATGTTGATAATAGCAAGATATAGCATTGTTTTTGTTTAATTATAATGTTCCTCCTTAGTTTTAGTATACATTGAATGTGAATTATAATTAAATATTAATTTATATACTTTTCTTTGTTTAAGACTTAATTTTCAATTTTTTACACATATTATTACATAATTATTGTGTAAAAATTTTGAAATTTATACTTTTTATAATTACATCATACATTTTATTACACTTGTTTTCAATAAATTTAATAATCAAATTAATAATAAAAAATAAATGCTGCCAAATGGGATCAATTGGCCTTCCACCACAATTCATTTTTAAATTTGGAAATCAGGGCTTCTAAAACACACACAGCAGACTTTCAACAGCTAGAACAACTGTTCTAGCAGCAGTTATTTTCTACTGTCCAAAAATCATTCATATCTGTGGGGAAACAAATTTTACAAGGATTTACATTACCATGTACAAGACCAATCTATTTAAAACAGGTGTTGTAAAACAACCAATCACTAAGAAGGTGGGAGAAATGGAAGATTGGAGTGGAAAGGAAATATTATAACACAAAAACTTTAAATATTATAGATTAATATCCAGATTGTAAAAATAAAATAAAAACACATTTGAAATCCTTGCAGCAAAATGCATAAATAGACACCAAATACTAAAAGCATTTCGCTAAGAAATAAAAAAGATATTAAAAATGCATCCAATTAAGCAAGGTAATTATTTAAAATTTGAACTAAAACTTAATAAATTTGATGAATTTTTATTTAAAATTTATTGATTAAAGTCTATCCAATTCTGGTTCTGCTAAATCATTTCTTTCATAATTTTTTTACAAATTAGGTTTTTGACACTTTTTGACGTTTTTGACATGACGGTTTTAACCATGGTTAAAACCGTCGCATGTCAAAAACCTGCCAACCCTGCTTATAAGCTAAAATAGGAGAAGGTAACAGAACTTTTGCATTTTTCTCCCAAGATAACATATTATTTCAATCTAGTAGTTTTATTTCAACTTAGTGTCTTACTTCTTTTTGAAAATCTTGATCCAAAAATGGCTTCCAAATGTGTTCCTTCTTGTAGGCTTTGCACTCGTAAAGGTTGGACTTCAGCTCGGGTTGTACTGGCTCTACCAAGAGGAAATAAAGCTAAAGAAGATGTTGTTATGCATACTTACATGTTTCCATCTACATCTGTAGCAGTTGTACAATGGTTAAGAAAACATCTGTCTTCACGAGTTAAAGTTATCAAAACTAGTTCAGATCTGATGCAATGGACAACCTATTCTGATAGCTCAAAGAAAACAGAACTCAGGGTGATACTGTTTTCCCTCTTGAAAACCTGCCCAATGTTTTTATCTGCCCTTGCTATAAAATTCAACGGACGTGTCAAGTTTGGCATGGTAGACACATCTAGTTGTAGCTCCTGTAAAAAACTAGCAAACTCCCAAGACCTGCCAGTATATATGGTGGTTACCCCAGAGAAGACTATTGTTTACGGAAAGCGTAAAGGAGAAAGTTATAACTACAGATCCATGGAGTTATTTCTGAGGACATTAATTCCCGAAATGAACGACGTCTTCCTGTGGTCATTGCTTATAGTCAATGCCCTTGCAGGTTTCGAACTGTTTTTTATGTACAGCTACTTGTGGGTGCATTTTCTCCTGTACGTTGGATGCGTCGTGAAGTACAATTCCATTCTTTTCCTCACATGGCTGATGGTCCTGGGACTGTACCACTTCCCCTTCATGCAGACCTGCACAGACTTCTCCCTGAAATGTCTGCGACTGGTGAGTGGGTCCGACATAGCATCCATCCTGCGGAGCGACTACAAGAGCTTCTACTCCCACACCTTCCTCCTCGTGACGTTCATCATTTTTGCCAGTATCGCTGGGTTCCTGTGGCGCAAACTGAAGCGAGGGGAAGTGGAGGAGACCCCCTTCCTCTCCAACTGGTGGCGGGTCCCAGGCGACACCCTCCTCTCCACGTATTTCTTCCGACCGATGGTTTCCCTCACTCGGCCCGTCGCCTCCCAGGAACTGGATCTTGAAGAGGGAATGGAGCTCCTCATCGAGCGGCTAGCAGTCCCCACCCTCTGGCTGCATCCTGTGATATCAATGGACTATTTGAAGGACCTCCCTGTGTGGAAATATCAAGGCTGGTGTGAGGCAGACGACGCCAGGGTGTTCTCGAGCGACGAAGACCTGCCTCCCCTAACGGAAGTCCTCACCGCCCCCTCGTCTAGTCACCCTGATCACTGTTCAAAAGCCCACTCCAAGGAGGAAGTGGAACCTCTAGTCCCCTTCCAACAGAGGCTGCCTAGTCAGCCGAGGAAACCCGATGCGGATCGGGCTCCGCCAGGCATGCTGGAGTTCCGAGAGTGCTCCATCTGCCTGGAGAACTATTGCTACTCTGAAATTCTGTGTGGGCTTCCCTGTGGTCACAACTTCCACATCAACTGTATCATGTCCTGGTTGACGCGAGACAATCATTGCTGTCCGATTTGCCGCTGGCCTTCCTATAAATCGAAAAACAGTGACCCTCATTTGCACTGTCAATGAGTAGTTATTTTGGTACTCCCTTATATCCGGCCTGTGTTCTTTTAAAGGTGCCATTATTATTACTGATCAGATTTTGAAATATCTCCAATTTTTTTTTCAAATATTCCGGTATGTAAATTTACTTGTGCAGATGATATTAAGTTTTCTCATACTGAGGTTCAGTTACTATGAATTATAACATGACAACTTTGAAGTATTCAGAATGTTATTAATATTTTCATTCATGTAGTTCTTCATTATAGTCGTATAACCCATCTTATTCAGGGGTAGATCCAGGTTTTATATTTTAGGGCCCATTTCATTATTTTTTGTGAAAAATGAAAGTTTTTTTTTGAAAAAAATTGTTTTTGTGAAAAATTGAAGCAGTGATAGTTAGCAGATGAGTGCGTAAGAGTAAAATTGACTCACAAAACAAGAAAATTATTAAAAAATTCTAATATTTTGTGAATGTTTTCTTGCAAATTATCACTAAAGCTAATTTGAATTTCATGAAAAAGGAGTTTTTATGAATTTATTTTTGTGAAGAGGCAGATTTAAAGGGGCGAATTTATGTGAAGGGGCAGCAAAAGGGCCCTAATTTTTGTCTGGATCAACCCCTGCTATTTCTATAAATGTAATCTTTAAAAATACCTTTTTATGGAAAAATTGCATTCATCCTTTTAGCATTAAAACACAATTTGGGGTAAAATATAATGCTTAGAAGTAGGGCTCAACCGATGCATCGGCGCCGATTGTTTGAAAAAATAGCCATCAGCATTGACATCGGCGGCCGATGCTAAAATTTGAAAAAATCGGTCCATCGGCCTAAAAAAACATCTAAATGCCGATGTTTGGCCGATGGTTGTCAAATTTTTGAAATAAATTTGAATTGATATTTCAATCTTAAAAAATTTAATAGAATATTCGTATCAGCAGCAGTGAAAAATAGTCTATAAACATCATTCTCAAGTGAAAACCGTTAAAAACTAATGATGAAATTTTTACTAGTTTTACCCCTTTTTCCTTTTTTTTCGTTAGATTTACTGGACTAAATTAGTTTAATGCAATATTTACCATCGGCCTTTAGCATCGGCCTCGTAAAGACCCATCGGCCATCGGCTTGCCGATGGAAATTTTCGAACAATCGGCATTGGCCCATCGGCCAAAAAAGTGCCATCGGTCGAGCCCTACTTAGAAGTGTTTTAAATACTTTATTTTTGGTTAATTTACTTCAATTCAATATGTTTAAATATTTATTTTCCAACAAAGTTGAACTTAACTCTTACAATACCTGTGGATACAGAAAATATCTAGTACATCCCATAGTCATTGAATATCTTCCCCCTTACTATTACAGTCGGTTAGACAAATCTATGGCCATTATGCTAAGGAAGTACCAAAATACTACATTTAATTGTAAATATATTCTCAGTGCCATTAATAAAAGCTTCAGGAAACCTATTGTTCCATTTTGAGAATTTATTATGGAAAATAGATAAACTAAAGCATCATTTATTAATTAAAATTGGTTTTTACACATTGTTTATTTTAATATATTCTGTTATTTTTCATCCAGAAGGTCCAGCTACATACAAAAATTAAGCTATACCTCTTAGTTATTACCAATTGAAGATTTAACTTCATATAATGTAAATGAGGGACTTAGTTATTTTGGAAATGATTAAATTTAAAAAAAATAGAGGTGAGAGAAATATTTTTATGAATTCAAAATTTATTTGATTGGATTTTGTTTGCAATAATTATTTTTAATTGATAAAATAAAATTGAAGATTTCCAACTTATATGTATTAACCTCATAATAATTTTAGTAGTAAATTCAAGACATTCCAGATTATTAGATCCTGTCCTATTATTCCACATCAACATTTCCTTTCATTTTTATCATGTGATAAAAACATTCCAATTAAAAAATTGATGCCATACACTGTTACTTAAATATTTTGATTTCGATTTAAAGATATTTTGAATTTGAAGGAATTAATATAATTTATGTACTTGGACCTTTCTAATCCAAACTCATAAATATATCATTTTGTACAATTTTAATGTAAAACAATTATATGAAACAGAATATTTAAAATTTAAACCTTCCATAATTAGACTAGAATGTAGCTTTAATAAAAGTCTGTTGTAGAAATTTTACTAATTCTTTGATTTTCTATGGATTTAATCACAGAATAGGTTTCCTTTTTCTTAGTGTTTTTTCTTTCAAGAATAGAGGTTGATAAATTATTTTACTTTGTGACTGTGGAATTAAATTTTTAGATATAGCAGAACTATCTGTTACATTAAGTTGGGACACATCATACCTTTGATAACTCATACTTCAATGATCTTGAACCAAAACTATTCATATAATTTGAAAAAATATTGGGTCACATCATACATACCTTTGATAACTCATACTTCAATGATCTTGATCCAAAACTGTGTTGATATTCAGAACCCTTTTTATGGTTTTAAGAGCTACTGCATAATTGTTCATAGTTAAAATGTTTTTCTCCCCAAAAATCTTAAGAATGCCCCAAAATGTTCTTGAAAATTTTCTTTTCAAATAAAAATTAAATTATTTGTTGAAGAATGATTATTCATTAATTTTATTGGATTTTAAATACTGAGAATATCTTCAATTTTCTGTTTTGAAAAATGTTTATTTTGTCTCATATTTTACATTTTAAAAGCTGTCTAAAGGAATTGTTGTTTATAAGAAATAAACCAATAAAAAAGATCTGCAGCTAAATGTTTATAACAGTATAGTTTTATTTTTCACTGTTTTGCTTCCAACTTAAGCACCTTAGTTTAGAATTTGTAATTCATATTCGAAAAGCTGCATAATTATTATTGGTGAGTATTGTTATCAATATAATAGCTTTGGGATGTTGAAATTATTCAGAGCTTAAAGAAAAAGATAATGTTTAAAAATTTACACAATTTCTGTTAATGTTTGCCAAAGAAATTTGTTATTGTTGTGTTTGAAAGTATTTTATTGTTAGTTTTCACTATATAATCTGGTTCAGAGTTGTTGAAAACAAATTTTTTGTTGTTAAGCTTACTTGTTTCTTGGTAAGTAAGTTTCTTCTTAAAAGTAATTTATCTTCCCTCTATCTTTAATTTGTTAGCATGCAAAACATGTTTGAATTTGATGTTTTGTAGATAACCTTATTATCTACTTTCTATATTATAATCTTGGATAACCACATTAATTTTTATGTAACGATTCAAGCTTTTATTTAGAATATGCAAATTAATGCATTTGTAGCTATCATGAGTTTTTTTCTTATCTTCACCTATAAACTCTTATATTCTCAAATGCTCTTCTATCATGGTTTTAATGCAATATGCTACTCACTAAAATTATTTTTCGAAAATTTTATATCAGGCATTTCTTTTTCTAATTCTTAAAACTTTATTAAAATATTCAATAAGAATTAAACTTTTAAAAAAATTATCTTTCCAATAAAGGTTTATAGGTTAGACACTAATTTTCAAAAATGTCTACACAGATTTACTATAACTAAGATGCCTAATGTAATATTTTTTATATTGTTTTCTCTTATGTTCCATTAGTTTAATTTTTGTTAGTTAAATTTTAAAAATGCAAGGAAATTTAATAGAAAATATTTATTTTTGTTAATCTTTTAAGATTTGTAAAAAATTACCAATAATGAACAGTTTAGTTTAATCACTTACAAATCCAAATAACTTAAAATGAAGCTTACCTGGTTTTAAAAAACCTGCAACTGACATAACTAAAATTTTCTTTGAAATAACTATGCATAAACTTGCAGTATGTTTTGAACATACATAGCATAAGTTGTCTGACCTAATCTCTTATCTAATCATTAATAACTTTTTCATAAACTAGCAATAGAATATATCAATTAATATTTTGTACTTCAAAATCGACCTAGATGGACTTTTTTCGGCTAACAGCAAGTTAAGTTAGCCTGGGCCTGATTTAATATACATGCATCAGAATAACTGTCTTCAATATATTATTTTTATCGGAAATCTCATTGATATGGGTTCCCACATACCCTGTAAATACAATATTATTTCTTTTGTATTAGGGGCTCTCAAAGCCACATTTTCCTTTAGGACCTGAAAAAGGGTCTATTTTAAATAGATCCCTTATAGGTTTTTTCAATATCTCATACTTATTATGAACTGTTTTATGATATCCTCCCCATAAAATCTATACGTTTCTCCCATTTGTTAGCCATGTTTGTACTATTTCTCCTACAATGCCAGGTAGACGCTTCTGGCTGTAATGTAAGGTGCATTTAAAATGCAATGAGGGATAAGCAACTTTAAGGTAAGGGATATCGGTTAAAAGGTGACTTCAATTTATCATGTTATTTTGTATTATGTTAATTTTTACTTGCAGCTCAATTTAAAGCAATTAAATTTTGGCAGCTAAAATTTTAAAAGACATTAATTTCATCCCTTTCTTAAAAAAATTATATTGGAAGTGTGGGTATTTTGTTTATCCAGATGCTATAAAATCGATTGTGGTTAGAAGGTAGTATCAACTACATTGTACAATTTTTTGCATTACCTGGTTAAATATTTACTTTTTTTACTTACAGCTTAAATATTTGAAAAAGTAGATTTTAAAAGAGGCCCCATTTTAAACTTTACACAAGTGTGGGAACCCTGATTGAATAAGAACAAATTTTGACAAACTATTATGTTGTAAAAAGATATATTTAACCAAATAGCGTTTCGTACCTTGTTTTAATAGCTTATAAAATGATAGTACAGATGAGCATTTGGCCAAAATAATCTTTGCATCTACAGTGATATGATAATGAAGTTGTTCATTTATTGTTACCTGGTGTAGATATTTGTATTTATCTCCGTGTATTTACTCTATTTTACGAGTATTAATTTACCTATAGTAGCAACTTTTTGTTTAAACTTGAAACTATTTTTTGCTTTTATATTTTTATCATGTGCCCTAACCTTGAAATATTTTACCTATCATCTCAATTTCACTCCAAGCCTCATGTTATTGTCACTGAAGTGTTTTTAACTGGACCAAAAAATACGAAATCAAAAATCTTATATTAGAATCTTTTTGAATTGTATATGAAAGTGGTTGTTAGATATAATTTTTTGTCAACCAAATTATATATTAAAGTAACTTGCAATTATTTGACTTGACTTGGGTATTCTTTTACATTTGATCCACTGCTTCAAATCAATTATATTATTCAACTTTGACGATATGAAAAAAACATTTGGATTTCCAATTTTTATTTTTGAAGGAAAGATATTAACTAGTTATCGCAATAAAGCAGACAAATCACTCCACCAACTAGAAACGGCCATGCACCAGCAGATGATGCAGGCAGAAGTCGGACTCCTGCCATTTATGGGCCTCACTTTCTCAGGAGCCACACTCCCTTTGCCTTGAATCCCTATGGAGCTTGGGTATTCCAAGTGGCACACGACAACAACAACAACATATCAGCTAGTGGGAGAAACACTATTTTGAAGGATTTTAATAGTTTTTTAATGGGGAACATACAGTATACCAACTTTACCATTTTTGTTGTTTCTCCTATTCATAAAAAATCTCAACAGAACATATAAAAAATGTCATTAATATCTCAAAATGCAATTGTTCATAATATTAATAACCAAGATCCTTATAATCTAAAATTAACACTTTAAAATATGAAAAGGTTGAAAATTATTCTGTTGGCATTAAAAATAGAATAAAATAAAGTGGAATGGTATAAATAATGGTTATTTATATGGCTTATAAATAAATTATCCTGATGAACTTTGGAACCTAACCTGATGAATTTTCTTTAACGATTTCGAGTACTTTAAGAACCCAGTGCTTTTTTTAAAAGTTGTTGACTTTTTTAGCATGAATATATTTTGCTCTATGGAATTTTTAGAACCGGGAAACTGTAAAAACATAAGTTTCTTATTTTTTATCTAACTAATCGTATTTTAAGCGATTATTTTCAAATAAATTTATAACCTAATTTTTAACATTTTTGTGAATTGAAATATGGTGCGTGGTACGAATAGTTAAGGTTTAGAAATTTGCTACACAGACCATTCTAAACGTGGGCAATATTGAAAGAATGATGTAAATTGCATAAGAAAATTTCATCTATAAGATTCAAACATACTTTTGAGTTGAGTTGTGAAGACAGGGGACTTGGTTCATGGACCATGAACCATGTCCACTAAATTTCAGGATTTTTAAGACAATTTCAGGAACCACTAAATTTCAGGATTTTTAAGACAACCATGAATCATGGTTGTCTTAAAAATCCTGAAATTTAGTGGCTACTTCTGGAATTTTATAAAGTAGTTAAAGGATTTCTCTAAAGTGCTAAGTAATTTGACAGCTTTTTATTGGATTTCTGATGCCACTAGATGATATTGCATTTACTAGGCCTATTAATGTACTGTAAAAGTTATTCCATCTCATCGATATAATTTTTTACAAAAAAAATCTAATTTTCATTTAAATTTTTAACCAAAAAAAATTTTATTTATAGGGGAGAGTGTTGTACCTATGGACAAAAATCACGTTTGGATTTTTCTAAGACAGGTAAAATCACATTTTGACCATTTAAAGTGCCCAACCTATAGTCCTAACCTTTGTGAGTAGAGAGATATTTTTTACTAGTCAAAATCTTGAAAATTGGATTTTTAATCATTTATAATAACTTGGAAAAATTTGTGTCCAAAGGTACAACAACCTGTTGTACCTATGGACATACCCAGTTGTACCTGTGGACACCCTTAAAAGGGAAGTTTTACTTGAAAAAAGCTAAGAATGAACATTTTTATTGATGAATTACCTTTTAATAACCTATTTCAAGCCTTTTAAAAATTGAAAATAGATTTTTTAAAGTAATGTAGTTTTAGATCGTAAATGATCATTAAAACGAAGTTGAATGATAAAGTCTTGATTTTTTACCAAAAACACAAAAATCACATGGTATTTTAAGATAAGAATTTATGGTAGTAGTTTCATCAATCATGCTGATTGATCTGACAACTTCACTGATCCAAAAAAACCCAATTCGATCGACACTTAGTTGTGCAATCATTTGGTGGTAATAACAATAATAATTTGATGGTAAATCGTCTTCAGTGGAAATTTGAAGTTTTTTTAATCGTCATACTTAAATGAGATAGGGTGCTTAGGGTTTTACACCATATTTTAAATTAAATTCCAAGTAGAATCATAAATTTAAAAAAGTAGTTTAGATCACAAAATATTTGATTTTTCATCTAAAATTCACTTGAAAAAAATCGCTGACAAATAGATTACCATTTAGAATTAATTTAACATTTATTAAAATGTATTCAGTTAAATGAAACCTGATTCTAAAACGCCGATTAGCTACAGACACCCACAAGAACGTGTCCGTAGGTACAACACTTAAGGTGTCCGAAGGTACAGCATCAGGTGTTTTTGCATTCAAAGTTCTATAAAAGATAAAAGAATTGAGATCTGACGATTTCTAATATCAAAACTAAAAAGTCAAAATCTCGGGGATTCCCCCCATCTATCCCATTTTATCATATCATAATCATAGAGGAAGAAAATAATTAATGTAGTAATGCACTAAAAAAAACTTTGAGCACCTAAAAACAGTATTTTTACTATAGATAATTTAAATAATATTTTAAACAGCTGATTTCACGTTAGCAACTAGATAGCATCTGTTTACATTCAAAATCGACCACAAATTCAAATTTACATTTTTTCCCGAATTTTAAAATGAGGTGGCTGAAGGTACAACCGTCCGTAGGTACAACACTCTCCCCTATGGTAAATTTGTACGTCATTCCTTGGGTACAAGAAGAGGAAAAGCTTTTTGGCTGTAGCATAGAGTAGGCAAAACTGTAAAAAGTATATTTAGACAGGGATAGGACCAGATTTTGGTCGTTAAAAGCGGACTTGCTGCCACATTGTACTTTCATTTAATTATTCGTTTAATTTTAAATTATATTAATCAGACAGGAATTGTGTTCTTTATTTTACTGACGACTAAAAGGTTTGCATCTGAACAAACATTTTACGTTTTGTTTTACAATAGTTTCCATCTAGATCAAGTTGATCATATCTTAATTTTTGTCGTTGCCTTGACGTCCATTCCAAGAACCTACGTATTCTGTACCTTGGTAAATAATTTAATAACTTAAAAAACACACCGTAATCTTTAAAAAAAATGGCACCGTATTATAGCAAGTGTATTTCGTATCTACCCGGAGGATTATGGTAATTCGATAACTCCTTTGAACAAAGATTGGTCTTAGTCCCCAAGAAAATATCTTCGAGCCCCACTCACGTTGCCCGAAGAAGAGTTTCTCAGGCGATAATAGCCCATCCGACACCGTTTTGCGTCATTTGTCTAAGGAAATGCGTCATCTCTTCATTATTTACACCGGATTTAGTCTTCCTACTTGAGTTAATTCACTCTCCGTTATTTTCTGGTTAAGTGCGGCAGATTAGGAAAAGAGGCATATCTTACTCGGGTTCATATGTTTGTGTACGCGGGAGGATTTCCCCCCTCCTTTATAGTGATATTTTATTAGTTAGTTAAAAGAGTATACAGGGTGTCCCATAAATAATGGGTCACACTTCTAGGGGGTATAGTAGACACCTAGACGAGTCAGAATCACATAGGATTTGGGGGTCCCAGACCAAATCCCAGGGAGTTAAAAATGGAGCGACACCCCGAAAAATTCAATTTGTAGAAGAACTACTATTGGTAAAAATTTAATTATGGTCTCAAAAATTGTGGTTTAATATGATCTTTAAAATTATCTCAAAAGTCTTTGCTTTAAAATTTGTTTTATTATGAAAAAAGTTAAAAAACCACAAAAAAATGTGAAAATTCTGCCAAAACCTCATTTTGTATTTCGAAATCCTTTCTTTTGATTTTATAATCTGAAAGATCATAGTTGTAAACCCTTAAGTCCAAAGTTTCACGTAAAAACCATCAATATTAAACGCTTGAGATCCTGTTAAAGTTCGTTTTTTGCGTGCGCAAACTGGTTTCCTATAGCCGTTTCCAAAACGGCACTTTGAGGACGCAAAAAACGGACTTAAGCCATGCTTTATCAGGCTCTCAAGCATTTAATATTGATGGTTTTACGTGACACTTTGGACTTAAGGGTTTTCGACTATGATTTTTCAGATTATTAAATCAAAGGAAATGATTTCGAAATACAAAATAAAGTTTTGGCAGAGTTTTCACATTTTTTTGTGGTTTTTAAACTTTTTTTGTAATAAAAAAAATTTTAACTGAAAACTTTTAAGGTAATTTTAAAGATCATATTAAACCACAATTTTTGAGACCATAATTAAATTTTTACCAATAGTATTCTACAAATTGAATTTTTCAATAATTTTTTGGGGTGTCGCTCCATTTTTAACTCCCTTGGATATGGTCTGGGACCCCCAAATCCTATGTGATTCTGACTCGTCTAGGTGTCTACTATCCCCCCTAGAAGAATGACCCAACATATATGGGACACCCTGTATAGGAAAAAGCCAAAACATCAAATACCGTAAAGTGGTGTTTTTTTTTCACATTAAAAGCAAATATAAGTAGATAATTAAAACAAATTTGACAAATTCAGTGGTTAATATTGTTTTTAACATGTTCAACTGTAATATAAACCCCTTTCAAATGTGAATTTAAGTTTTAAATATTTTTAAAATTTTGGGCCAAAGTTGTCTGAATTGGGATAACCTCAAAAACCCAAAGTTAAGGCTTTGAGTTACTATCTAGAATGTGTTGCTAAGTTACCTATAAATAATAATCTATTCCAAGCTCATTTCAAGTTTAATTTATTAGAAAATCAAGCAATAAAACATGTTTTCTTACACAAAACGGATTTCTTTTTAGAGTTACCATAATAAATTTTTAAAGGAAAGATAGATAAATAATAGAAAGTATTTTAACATCCTAGGTACATATTTTGAGGAATTGGTTGCCTAAATGGTGGAGAAAAATCATAGAGTTAAAAATCCACTTTTGGAACAAAAAACTGATATTTCTTAACACCATCGATTTCACAATAATGATGCCATCTGCACCATACTATATTTGAGGCTTCTATATTATAATTTGAATGTATTTCGTGTTTAGAATTAGTTTATCATCCATATTAGACCCCTGCTTCTTTAAAATAAATATTTTACTTATTTCACCAGACACCATTGGGCCAAAGTTACCCCAACGTAATAAAAGTTCGATAACACTGGGCAACAGTGAAAATGTAAAAATGATAAAAATGTTAAATTCTTAGATATTTCGACATGCTGAACACGAATATGGCAATAAAAATTGGAAATTGGTTCGGGTTTTCTTGTAATGTTGAGATATTGCTCTAAATAATACCTAAAACACATTAAATTGCACTTTGAGTTTTTTCACTGCATAATTTATAAATAAATTAAAATAACAGAATGAAGTACTACCAAATCATGATTGACGAGTTCTCTTTCGGGTGTATTCCATATCTGGATTATCTCTAAAAAGCGTCCAGCAGTAGTCCCAAAGCATAGAGGCAGACCACTTTCCGTTATAACGTAGCTCAATTTCAAACATATCTTAGTGAAAACGTTCACCATGCTCATCTCTGAATTTTCCACAGTTAGAAGGGAAGAAATTAAGGTGAGAATCCAAAAAATGTAGCTTTAAGGACATTCGACAACCGAATTTTTGATATAAGGATAACATGTCCTGAACAAGATCTTTATAATACTCCGATCTTGCGTTTACTAGAAAGTTAACACAAACTTGGCAAAGTGCATCCCACACTTGTTTTTCATCACAGTCCAGAAGGTTTTAAAATTTTGAATCTTTAAAAATATCTCTAATCTGAGGACCTATAAGAATTCCTTCCCCGATTTTTGCCTCACTCAGACGGTGAAATTTTTCGCGCAAGTAAATAAAAGCTGGCTTAATCTTATCCATCACTTTAATCAATTGCTTTACAATGCCCAATTTAATGTGTAAAGCAGGTGAGATTATTTTCTCTTGAGAAATATGAGGAGAGTTTTTGACATTCATTATTCCTTGTTTCAAACATATCCTGGGAGGCCAGTCTTTTTGGATGTAGTGTAATTCTGTTGCACGATTCTGTCGGATGTGTTCCATTCACAAAGGAAGCATCAGCAATATTTTGTGAATCCCTGTTGAAGGCCCATCAATAACGCCACTACTTTCAAGTCGTCCCGACACCCCATTCATATTTTGCATACTCAGTTTGATGAAGAATTAACTGCATGCGTTCGTATGTCTCTCATATGAGCAGCAAATGCAATGGGAATGGAAGGGTATTGCCATTGTGGAGCAATACCATCTTTAGACTCAATTTAGAGGAATCTATGAACAAATGCCACTCGTTAACATCAAGAGGTAGATGTTAATGTATTATTAGTTTTATTTCATGAATGCATGGGAATATTTCTTATGAAAACATCTCTTAACTTTGTCGACCATCTGGCGACTCTTATTGACAAATTCTTTACCAAATATTTTTATTATTATTTTATGAATGTGTATATGTTAAAGAACATCTCAGATAAAATATTGCGCAATTAAATGGGTAATAGAGTATTGTATATTAAAATATTCTTAAAAAACAGTGGCATTTCAGCAGTAATTACGTTAAATCAGACCCCCCTTGTATCTCCAAAACTCGAACCAAACCATATTTTTTAAGGTGATATTCGGGTTCAGAAGGTCAAATTCAGTAGGAATTGGCTATTTTCATCATTTTTACACAAACTTTGTCAAAAATTGTTGCCCAGTGTAATTGTCAAACAACGAAGTGAAACAAAATAATGGCATTAAAAACTTCTAGAGGACTTTAAAACTGACATAAAAATATAACCTAGCTGTTTTGAATCATGTTTTTTATCGCCTTTCCAAAGAAAAGTTGTAAGGTGAACAAAATTCAACTTTTTGATGCTACCTTACTTGGAAGCCCCGAAGTGATCGTATTTTGAGAGTTTCTAGACACCGCTTGGAGGAGGATGTCATGATAAAAATACCACCTGTTGGGTCTAGCATTATTTAGGTGATAATTTACAGATATAACACTTACAAGGAAACATTCTTAGGGTGAACTCACAGAAATGCACGAAAATTTTACAGGCATAAGAAGATGACTCAAAACACTTACTGTGAAAAAATTAGCTGCTGAATTTCAATAGGAGAGGAGTTATTTAAATTTGAAATTTGGGTTCTGAGTTGCCAAACACATTCATTTAGCACCACTTGGCGACTTTCCAATCGGATTCGAATCGGATTTTGATTCGAAGTGTCTAAATCCACGAAAGTTGGCCCTTGCTAAAGTAGTAGCGAAATTTGTTAGAGTTGAGTTGTTATTTTCGTGGATTTAGACAGTGCCATAAAATATATAGTTTCCAATGCATTTTTAAAAAATATGTGGCAAACAGATAACTCCTAAAAATTAAATGCTAAATAGATGTTGGATTCTTTTTAATTTGCATATAATTTTGTATTGCTTCATGCGTTATTTATTTTAATTTTCCTTCTTTAATTAATTTTTATTCCTGTTTTGCATTTGATGAACTTTTTTTTATTCGCTCATTTATAAGTGGCAATAGAGAAAACGCGGCCAGTTCATTCTACCATTTGGCGTTCTCTCTGCGTTTCTCGCCTTGTAGGGTTACATTTGGCGTTAAATATGACAATTTTCAATAATTTTTTACAGCTTTTCTACTGTAATTCAGCAGCTAATTTTTTTACAGAAGGTGTTTTAAGTCATATACTAACCCCTGTAAAATTTTCGACCAATTCTGTGAGTTCTTTCTGAGAATGTTTCCTTGTTAGCAACACTTCTCGATGCTTGGGCCAAAGTTTTCCCATTTTATGGTAATTATTTAACGCTTTTTACATTGAAAAATGTAAAACCTGGACGAAAGGATGAAAATATTATCGGAAAGGGAATATTTGTTGAGGCTTAAATGGATTTTTTCATTGATATAAAATTTATCGTATATTTCTGCTCATTTCTTGTCACTGAATCTGGTGTTGTTAATTTCACTACCTAATAGACTACTTTTAAGAATCTCAAATTACTGTATATCATTTTAAACAGTTTATACAGCTAGCTTTAGCTACCTCTGATCTGAAAACGTGTTACCTGTGCTTTTTTTGTTTCCCAGCATGTTTAAATGTTGCAGTGCTTTTGTATAAAATTGCGTAAGGAAAGGACCTTTCGTCATAATTATAAAACTTTTTTGGTCTATTTTTGAATTAACCCAAACCACTTGCCTTTTTCTTTCACGGCACCAACTAGTGTTTAACACTAAGCAAATGTCTCCATTCGCTACCCAGCTGTGATTTAAAAAACCATTGATTCTTCTATTAATAGGGTCCGTGAAACTTCAGAAAGAAATTTTATTTGTAAGCTAAAAATTTTTGTGGCGAAGAATACCCGGCAAATTCAATGTAAAAATAGCTACTCAAAACTATTTAAAAAAGTTTTTAAAAACATTTTAAATTCATTTTGTAGAATGAAATAGTTTAAAATTGATATTACTCCAAATATTATCAACAATTTTTTAAAGTTGTTTCATCAAAACCAATAGAAACGTTTTATCTTTACTGTGATTCAACATTTTAAGAAAAATTAATATTTTTTAAAAATATAAAGAATTAATTAAACAAGCTCTTGAAATTTCCATGTGTCTTTTTCTTAAGTTAATGAAATGGACTCAATTTTGAAAATAGTACGGAACGCACATCGCTTTGAATATTAAAGTAGGGGTATTAAATTTTAAATTAAAAAGTTTCATTAACAGTGTCATTTATTATTCATTATACTACATTAGGATATTATAAATGTTTTTGTAACAAAGAAATTCGAAAATCTTTAATAACCATTTGAATACATGTTTTTTTATTTTGGAGTGATGATGCTTTGTGAAGGAGCTGTGAAGTATTGAAGTTAGAAGTGTTTACGAGTTAGAAATAACATACTAAACCTACATACGTACGTTAATAAACGTAGATACATACGTTAAAGCTAAGCAAATATTTTTGTGATATTGTAGAAAAATTACACTTGTCCATTGTGTTTGATGCATAGAGGCTTGATGCTGGTTTTATCTTTTCAAAGCTGGAAACGGTGACATTTTCAACTCAACACATCTGTCCTCTGATCTTCGCATCTGGTAAAATAGGATTGGATTTGTTTTCAAAACAAAACCAGATGTTTCGAACCAACTTACAGGGCAATGAAAAAATCTTCTGTTGTATGTTAAAGCTAAATTAGAATGGGAGCTTTTGTTCATGGGTTAAAACATTTTCTACATATGAAAAATATTTCCCTTTGATATATTCATGGAGGAAAGAATAAAGAGGAGGCGAAATATGCATGCGCAGTAGCGCACATTTGAAGCCGGCGGTCTCGGGCGGCTTTTCTTTGAGGGCATACTCATCCCAGAATGCCCTGCGCGAACGTTCCGTGGAACGCTTCGAATTTCGAGCCTCGCGCAATGAATCATGGGTAGGATATGCCCTAGCTATGATGCGCAGAACTGGCCGAACGGTGTCGCCAGTACTTCATTCGCTCAGTGGTATATTTCGCCTCCTGATTACTCTTTCCTCCATGGATATATTTCCTTAAATTTTTAGTATCGATTGAAAATTATTAGAAATTTACTATGCTGAGTATGAAATCCGTGAAAATTAAATTTTTAAGTCCTTTATAAGTATAATTATAATGTGAAGTTTATTAGGATTTTATATTGAGAGAAATTACATGTGTTTTTATCTCAAAGAATATGATTTTTACAAATATAATACCCATT
The DNA here is from genome assembly GCA_024610705.1 of Tetragnatha versicolor. Classification (NCBI taxonomy): domain Eukaryota; kingdom Metazoa; phylum Arthropoda; class Arachnida; order Araneae; family Tetragnathidae; genus Tetragnatha; species Tetragnatha versicolor. Next base: position 16,373,687 of record JANDEH010000011.1, on the reverse strand, counting down.
TCCAAAGAAATGTTTCGTAGATTTACCTTGATAAAAATGTAAGTCAATCAAAATAGATAATAGCTTTTGAAATAATTGCCTTTTCAATTTTATTAATGAAAATTTGTTATTTAAACGTAGAACGTTTTTACCCCCCCCCGAAAAGTTGTTCTAATAAATTAATATTCCAAGCTTTCAAAAATCGTTTGTTATATAAAATGAATACAAGGTCGCGTGGCAACAAACAGTCCAATTAACTCACAGAAAACTTGAAAATATAATTTTTAGTTGTTTAAAATATAGATAGTAGGATAATTATTTTGTTTAGGTGATGTATACCAATTAGGAATATTTAGATACAATACTCTCTTGGAATACTTGTCTTTCTATCTCAAATACTTGACAAAGATGTATTGCGAAAGCTTATTTGTGTTTCCAATTAGTATTTAGTCGAAGTCAAGAGAAGAAGAAACGAATGAGTTTATTTCTTTGCTTATACTTGGTGTTTCTCTCAAATGGTAAGTATCATAAATATTTACATAGTTTCATTCCAATTTTATTGTAGTAAATATATTGAAACCATTAATCAAATATACCATCGATTCAGCTAAATTATTAATTGAAGGAAAAACCTAAGGTTAAACGGTTAAACTATCTCTAACCTTAATCAGTCTTGTTAATTTGAATTTATTGCTGAGTGATATTTGTAATTTAATAGGGCATGATGTATTATGGGAAAAGCTAATTTTTATCAGAAGATAGATTATAAAATTATACCAACAGAATTAATTTTAAAAGTTTCTTTAGAGAATGGATATTTATATAAATTCGAAATTTAAATATGAAATTATTACGTTGGAAACTATGATTTCGAATGATATACATTAAGAGATATTTTTCTCCCTAAATAAATTTTGGTGTGTTTAAAAGAAGCATTCTGCATTCATAATTGAGTAAATGTGCAACATCAATAAAATGTTTTAAATTTTGATGGGCATTAGAGAATAATAAAAGGTTGAGGAATGGGTAAAGACGCAGTTTTTTATTCATATTTTCCCCTCTGAAATAAATATTGAAATTTTTCTTTTATATCTAGGTTTCTTAATTCTAGAGATTCATTATTGAGATTTAATGATTTACTGAAGTTTAAAAAGATAATAATTATGCAATATTTTTCGTGAATAATTTACTATAAATTTTTTTTACATTCCAGACATAATTAATTGTTACATGTAAGAAGCGTATGTTCCCCATGTTTGTGTTCAATATCAAAATGGTAATGAAGACTATGAAAGTAATAGTTTTTTAACAGACTAAAAACTTTTGAATTTCTTAGTTGAGTATAATTTTACTACATATTTAGTATTTCCCCCCATTATTAAGAAAGTTGAAATTAAACATTTTTATAAATTACTTTAACTTTTAATTAGGTTTAAATTTAAATATTGCTATATTTTTGTCGTTTCGGTTCAAGTCCGTTTTCTGGCCCGTAAAAAATTTCTAAGCTGGTTTAGGTGCCAAATAACAGAAACATCAGCAAAACCTGCAAACCAACTTTTTTAAAATACACTGTATTATCCTCGATGATGACAACAATGGAATTTTCACAATATATCTAAATATTCATTGTTTTAAATACTAGGGGGCTCTGCCCCCTGCTCGCTATCGCTCACCAATCCCCGGAGCTCGCAGAGCTCGCTTGTTTCATCTCAACAATCCAGCACAACCCAGGCTCGCCGGCTAAATAAACGCTCCTTTGATACCAAAACTACTAATCTCTCAAGCTTATTAATAATTTGATTCAAATCATTCCCCCGAAGATATCAAAATATGAAATACTCTATTTTAGCTTATCAATAATTTAAACGAAATGTTTAAACACATCCAGCGAGTCTACTAATTATCGTCAACCATCTTAAAGAAAAAACATGATATTAAGAAACTTTTAAATTTATAATTCTATGGAGCTAACTCCCCCTGATCGCTATCGCTCGCAAACCCCCGTAAACTGCTTACGCAGGACCTTTTGGAATTGCTTCGCAATTCCAACAAATTCCAACTCGCTGAACATTATAAAACAATTAAACAATTTTCAGTAAAAACGTCAACCAACTTTCCAAAATTACGTCACCAAATCCCCTCCATGAATAAATCTCCCTTAAAAGTTTGAATATATGTATTAACTCGAACTTATCAAAAATTTAAACGAAATGTTTTTAAAAATATTCATCTTAATTATTTTTAATCTATGATTATAAAAATAACTTAATTCTAATTGTTTATCAGTACTCGGACCAAACAAAAATCATCATTTTAAAGTAACTCGTTAGTATAATATGCCTAGTGTTTATCATTCATATTTTTGTTTAAACCCAGTCTTGTTAAACAATACCGTTTAACCCAAAATTAATAGAGTACTACAGGTTGGCTCATAAAATGTAAACAAAGCGAGGTCGCTACGTCACAACATACAGAAAGTTGGTCTGCCAATGTTAATCCTATGAGAAACTATGCATAAAAACCGACGAAAATTACCAATTTCTTCTAATTTAATTTGTTTTTTGGTGCTTGTTACTGATGGATGATAGTTCAAAATAATTTTTAAAAACAAAATAATAAATATAACTAGATTAATTTAGTTTTTATAGGGTTTTAATTTTTACTAAAATCAGATCATTAACTATGGGAAAAGCTTAACTAAGCATTGTTGAAATTACTCGCTCGTCCTAAGTTTTTTCTATGAATTTTTTAGCTGATTTAATCTTAAATAACTGGATATTTTTTATTATTGTTTTAGTTATTGTATATTAGTGGAAATATTTTTAAAAGTCAATAATCTCTTTTCAATTTTCAAACTTTTTCAATATCACAATTCTGTTAGAAATTAAAATAGTATAAGAGAGAAATTTACTATTCAGCATTTCTTTAAAATTATTTGCATAATATTAGTTTTTTTTATTTTATCAAATTGAGTAGACATCTTCACTTATAACATTTTCTTTTTTAGTTAATATTTATTTATCTTGATTTCCTAAGAAGAAATATGCATACATGGACAAACACAGAAGGTTATAAAAATATGCATTCATTATATACCTGAGTTCTTTAAAAAGGAGAAGAAAAATTCAGTTACTTAAATAATAGACTGTTGTACCTTCAGCAAAAAATTTCGTTTTACTTTTCTAATAAAGATAAAATGTCATTTCGACCGTTTTAAGTGCCTTACCAATCTATATATATATAAAAATCAATGTCTTTTTGTTTGTTTGTTTGTATGTATGTCCTTTATAGTTTTAAACTTTTCGAACCTACATTAACTATTTAACTATACCACGTTGATCTACTCCCTCCAAGGAAGGTTTCTGAATAAAAATAGTTTGAAATCGATGCATCCTAACAACTCTTTTGGCCCATTTTATGCTCAAAAACCCATATTTCGTGCCTAACTTCATGGAAAACCCCCATTGTTATAAATATCATAAGAGAAGATGTAACTTTAATTATTGTAGGCATATTCTCGATTGTTGCAGTTTAAAATCCATTGTTGTAACATAAACATAAAAGTGGCTCCTTTATTTAACTACTTCCACATTTGGACTGGCGAAGCCCATCTCTAACACACCAGAATAATTTTTTTAAATGGACTGGCGAAGCCCATCTGTAACACACCAGAATAATCTTCTTTAAAAATGGACTGGCGAAGCCCATCTGTAACGCACCAGATGATATTTATAAAAAAAAATAAAACCCGGGCGAAGCCCGTGTCTAGCGCTACTGCGCCCGGGCAAAGCCGGGTCTAGCGCTTTAGCGCTAGTCTATCTATATATATAAAAATGAATGTCTGTCTGTTTGTATGTATGTATGTATGTCCTTTATAGTTTTAAACTTTTCGAACCTACATTAACTATTAAACTATACCACGTTGATGTACTCGCTCCAAGGAAGGTTTCTAAATAAAAATAATTTGAAATCGAAGCGTTCCAACACCTTTTTTGGTCAATTTTATGCTCAAAAACCCATATTTCGTGCCTAACTTCAGGGCAAAACCACATTGTTGTAAATATAAAAAGAGAAGATGTAACTTTAATTGTTGTAGGCATATTCTCGATTGTTGCAGTTTAAAATCCATTGTTGTAACATAAACATAAAAGTGGCTCCTTTATTTAACTATTTCCACATTTGGACTGGCGAAGCCCATCTCTAACACACCAGAATAATTTTTTAAATGGACTGGCGAAGCCCATCTGTAACACACCAGATGATATTTATAAAAAAAAATAAAACCCGGGCGAAGCCCGTGTCTAGCGCGTCAGCGCTACTGCGCCCGGGCAAAGCCGGGTCTAGCGCTTTAGCGCTAGTCTATCTATATATATAAAAATGAATGTCTGTCTGTTTGTATGTATGTATGTCCTTTATAGTTTTAAACTTTTCGAACCTACATTAACTATTAAACTATACCACGTTGATCTACTCGCTCCAAGGCTCCAAGGAAGGTTTCTGAATAAAAATAATTTGAAATTGAAGCGTTCCAACACCTTTTTTGGTCAATTTTATGCTCAAAAACCCATATTTCGTGCCTAACTTCAGGGCAAAACCACATTGTTGTAAATATAAAAAGAGAAGATGTAACTTTAATTGTTGTAGGCATATTCTCGATTGTTGCAGTTTAAAATCCATTGTTGTAACATAAACATAAAAGTGGCTCCTTTATTTAACTATTTCCACATTTGGACTGGCGAAGCCCATCTCTAACACACCAGAAGAACTTTTTAAATGGACTGGCGAAGCCCATCTGTAACACACCAGAATAATCTTCTTTAAAAATGGACTGGCGAAGCCCATCTGTAACGCACCAGATGATATTTATTAAAGAACTGAGACCCGGGCGAAGCCCGGGTTTAGCGCGTCAGCGCTACTGCGCCCGGGCAAAGCCGGGTCTAGCGCTTTAGCGCTAGTCTATATATTATATATATATAAATCAATGTTTGTATGTATGTATGTCTGTATGTCCTTTATAGTTTTAAACTTTTCGAACCTACATTAACTATTAAACTATACCACGTTGATCTACTCGCTCCAGGGAAGGTTTCTGAATAAAAATAATTTAAAATCGATGCATCCTAATAACTTTTTTGGCCAATTTTATGCTTAAAAACCCATATTTCATGCCTAATTTCAAGGCAAAACCACATTGTTGTAAATATAACAAGAGAATATGTAACATTAATTGTTTTAGGCATATTCTCGATTGTTGCAGTTTCAAATTCATTGTTGTAGCATAAACATAAAAGTGGCTCCTTTATTTAACTATTTCCACATTTGTACTGGTGAAGCCCATCTGTAACATACCAGAAGAATTTTTTTAAATGTACTGGCGAAGCCCATCTGTAACGCACCAGATGATATTAATAAAAAAAACTGAAACCCGGGCGAAGCCCGGGTCTAGCGCGTCAGCGCTAGTATTAACTATAAAAAGAAAATGTTAAAAGTGAAGATGTCTACTCAATTTGATAAAATAAAAAAATATTATGCAAATAATTTTAAAGAAATGCTGGATAGTAAATTTCTCTCTTATACTATTTTAATTTCTAACAGAATTGTGATATTAAAAAATTTGAAAATTGAAAAGAGATTATCGACTTTTAAAAATATTTCCACTAATATACAATAACTAAAAAATATCCAGTTATTAAGATTAAATCAGCTAAAAAATTCATAGAAAAAATTTAGGACGAGCGAGTAATTTCAACAATGCTTAGTTAAGCTTTTCCCATAGTTAATGATCTGATTTTAGTAAAAATTAAAACCCTATAAAAACTAAATTAAACTATCATCTATCAGTAACAAGCGCCAAAAGACAAATTAAATTAGTAGAAGTTAGTTATTTTCGTCGGTTTTTATGCACAGTTTTTCATAGGATTAACATTGGGAGACCAACTTTCTGTATGTTGTGACGTAGCGATATTTTATGAGCCAACCTTTAGTACTCTATTAACCTTGCGTTTAACCAATTGAAAATAATAAGAGACAAAACATCACTCTACGTTTACAATTAATATTGATAAAATCAGACTAAAAATTATAAATAGGACAAAAAATGTGAAATTTTAGTAGAAAATAATGTACATGTAATGTATGTTTTTAGAATAGGTTTTTATCAGTCTTTAAATGATATTTCATTCAGAAAGTACTTTTTTAAAAGGTGAAAAACATGTTTCATCTTAAAATATGGCTTCAATCGGTCGTTGTGATTGGATGCATAATAATTTAATTGACAGTACTTGATTTGTACTTACTTATCCGTTATCCAAAAAAACGGAAATATTTTAGAATTGAGAATTTTTTTTGAAAAATCAAAGGGCCTACTCGGAAATCTGGAAAAAATCCGGACATTTTGATACCATATTCGTGTCATTCGGTTCAGTAATTAAAAAGCCTTTCTCTGGAAACCGTTCACCAAAAAACTTTTTTTAGAATAGAGATATTTTGACAAAATTAAAAGCAAGGAATGAATAGCGAAGAAGTACCGATTTTCTTAAGATAGCCTTTATTTACAGTCTCAATAAAACGATTTAAAAAATATGTTTTCGCTCTTTCAATTTGTCCTAAATTTCGTGATAAAAATATCTAATTGTTATGATCCAATTTATGGTACTAAATGTTATTCAACTTCTCTGTTGATGGGAAATAAGATATAAAACACTTAATAACCCATTGTGCCTGATCGCTAACTTAGATATTTGTTTTAACATTAGATATTTTTAACATTAAATATTCGTAATAAAAGCACGATTTAATTTTTATGCACACACATACACATTTTTTTACATAATAAATTGTTCTTCATTTTTTTAATTAGTAAGTGATATATTCCTTTTAAATATATAAGATAATGTGTTTCACTTTTCTAGAGTACCTATTTAGTTAGGATGCACTTGAATTGGAGTATTAAAATATCTCTAAAGTTGATTTCAAATTCGAAAAAAAAATCTGACTCATATATCTAGTTGACACAGTATCTGAAATATATATTCTAAATATATATTATCTTGTTATTCTTAACTGTCTCTTTTTACTTTGAATGTTAAGAAATAGTGAAAAAGCACAACACTGTTTGTAAATATAACTTTTATTATCTCTCGTGTTTGACACTATGTCATGTTATATACATCAATTAAAACATATTTTAATTAATATTAATCATCAGGACAAAAGATGTTGTTTTTCACAATGGCGGACATGATTTCCGCCGAGAAGATTATGACACATTAAAACACATGCAATGTGATGAATGTTAAAAAATATACATCGTATATATACTATATGTGTATATATTTATATTTCACATTGGCAATATTATTAACAACAGTAACAGTTAAAAAGCTCTGAGAAAAAAAACAACGAAGCACTAACAATACAATACACAATAACGCAATTGTTATTTTATTCTCGAAAATATAACATTTACTTCTTTAAAACGAAGTATTTTTTACGAAATTAATCATCAGGTATCACTAACACGAAAAAGTGAAATAGTTTAAAAGCAATAGCTTGGTGAAAAGTTTCGCATAAAATATATTTTAAGTTTAAATATCACTGTAATTACACTAGTAAAGAACAGTTCTTTTTAATTGTAAAAATCTTAAAGTGTAAAAATTGTACTTGGTAACTAAATAATGGTTCTTTCGCTAGAAGGTAAAATATGGATTTTGAAGGCCTTTTGGAGTATTTATATTAACTTACTGAATTGTATATCTTTCACAGTTAAAATACTCCCCAGGCCTGAAAATTTTGAATCCCTTTAAGAAAATTTAGGGCATATTAAATCTAAATATATTTTTATCCTTTGTATCCTTATTTTTATCCTTTGTATCCTTATTTTTATCCTTTGTGTTTTATCCACATCTACGCATGAATTTATAATTTAAAAGTTTAAAGTAATGAAAAATAAATTATTTTTAAAGTAAATGAAAGAATATTACTATTATAAAACCACTTCAATCAGAGATCCAACCAGTACCAGACAACTTGTATATCCAGTTTAGAGTTATTAAATACAACTTCCAATCATTTACAGTTAGTTCATTTTTATCTGTATTATGCATATAATACAGAAAATGCTGTACAATTTTTGAAAAGCAACAATATAATTTCTTATAGTCAACATGCATTAAAATTTTTCAGTTCTCATTCCAATATCTATACATCGTTAGGAAACAAATATTCATAAATTTTATACAACATTAAACTTTTACGTGTTATAATAATAAAGTGAAAACATGTTGAAAGACATAACAGATATAGGTACTTGTCAAGTCTGCTCTTTAACTAAAAATCGATCAATTATTATTGGTAATTTGTTAACAATTGATCAATTATTGGTCATTTGTAAGTTTTATTTTAACAACTCTGTTACCAAAAAACTTTTATCAACGAACAAAACGTTTCTTATTTTATTACTTTCATTTTATTTTTGCATCAAAATTAGTTTGATAAATTATTTACCTAAAGGAAATTTGTTTTTATAATGAAGTGATGTACCAATCGTCATTAAAACCAACAAAATGAACAGGGAAAAGATTTTAAATACATAAAAACTCTGAAAAAGTTACGAATTTTCACTTTTTGAGGTGAAAATTGTATCGATCTTTTTTGGGGGGTTGAACCGACAAGTACCAGAATATATGTGCACAGTGAATTTGATTGATTTCCATATCATTCATTTTCCACAATAAGTTACGACAAATTTTTATACACAAATACGAAGAAGTACAATATCTTTTTTTTCAATGTTAAGATAGGATCGGAAAAAACGTAATATGCTTTTAACACCAATGTATACAACGGACAACCACATCGCGCGATCACACTGAACACTTAACAACTCGTGCACTGTCCGCAAGAGAAGAAACGTCGCAATGATTGTGCAAGCGTATGAATGTAGTATAAAACTAACTGAGAAACAATGTAACGTACACGTGAAAACAATTTACAAAAGAAACGAAGACAAGTTTTCTGTTTGCTTCAAAAAAATAAACCTGCCTTCTTCAGGAAAAAATGATCGTTTATGTACAATGAAACCAAATCTTTTCACGAAAGAAATAAGGATTGGATTCTTTAAACGAGTTTGCCTTCAAATCAAGCAGAGCACCTAGGTGTGATATGATGAGGATAGTCAGAGTTTACTGGCTTTAAGACCGCGACTGAGCTTTTAGTCTTCAAATTCTTATTCAGTGAATACATATTTCTATTAGATTACATGCAGCATGTTCAACATGTGCTAATCGTAATTATAACCATTTCCTTTACATATGATCTTGGAACGTTTTGAAAAACGTTTTATTCTTAACCAATTGAAAAAAAAGTATCTCCAGGGGAAAGTTATAAACTATTATTGTAAGAATCAGAAAATTTGATTACATAAGAGTAGCATATCTCAAGAAAAAATAGGTATATAAAACTAACCTTTATTAGAACTTCTGAGCATGAGACTCATGGTATTGTTTTTTTGGAATGAAGATTATTATATAGTATATTATCAATAACGTATTAAAATAGCTGTGGGTCTCAGTGATCCTATTTTTAAAGATTTTTTAAAATTTTTATGGTTTTCTCTAACCAAAATTAATTCTTAGAACTACTATATTTACTTTAAACAATCGAACAACAATCATATCAAAGATAGTTTTAATCAATTCCAAAGGATAAAAACAGGATTTAAGAACTCTTTTAAATGTTTTAAAGGGACATTAAAAATTTGGTTCCAGCATTTTATTTCTTGTGCAGTAATATCTAGTCCTTCTTCAAACGGTATTGTTAGTGTGCCTGTCGGTAAACACCATCGCCAAAATATTAAGAAATATATATTTTCTTTAATTCTATTCTCTAAAATCCCCGAAACTAACGTATAGCTAAGAGCTTATAAAAAGAATATATATATTCTTGTAATCTCACTCCAAAAAAAATGAATGAAAATAAGAAACTCGCGCTTTTACCCCTACAAGAAAATGGCCAAGAATTCAGCACCGAGATCGAAAATAATACGCTTGAGGAGAAAAATACTCCATAGCTTTTTTATCACACACTTTTTAAGTGCATTGTTATCACCTTTCCGAAACCGGGTTTTGTGTATTCAAAATTTCTAAGTAAATTCTATGATAATAACTTCTATTTTCAATCATCTATTTCTTTGTCATTTGGACTACGAATCTACTGCCACTTTTATTTGGAAATAAGCCCGTTTTTACTCTATTTTACCAGCTACCTTTCTTAGAAGGATCAGCGCGATTTGTGAGGGGAGCTATTTAAAACTATTTCGGTCTCCAACTTGTAGAATATGGGATGGGAAAATAATTGAAAGAGAAAGATATCGTGTTCTATTACATGCATTTCGAGCTATGTGAAAAAGAATACAAAAATATGGTGTTCTCAAAAGTCCGAAATGTCTATGTATTGTAGTATGGTGCTTTGGCTGCTAAATACGAGAAGAAAAATATATTCTGTGTAAGGAGAATTGTTAAGATTTCTTACTAAGATGTTTGGAAATAAACCGGATGGTTTTTTAAGCTTAAAAAGCATTTATTTATGAAAAAGAAAGGTTTAATGTTAAAATGTTCATTTAGCTAAGAAAGGATTCATAATTGTTGGTTCAAATTATAAAATTTAAACATCAATACAAACCCTTTTAAAAATGTGTAGCATGTTTGAAAGAAATGTCTTTCGAATATTTAGTTAAAACTAATAGTACCTAGTACATGGATGATTTGGTAGTTTTTGACATTTTCAAACTCGATAACATTGTAAAGCAGCCACTTTTAAAGAAAAATGCATTGTGTAAGGCAACCTTTTTCATTTTTTGATGCATATATATTTCAAATAAATTATCTCACGTAAAGCATATTCTTAAGTTTTTAAAAATTATTAAAAAAAAGTCAACTTTATACGAATCCTTTATAAACTATTTCCAATTTAAGAAAGAGTTTAAAAATACTAACAAAATTATTTTACGTAGTTTTTTACATTAAATTTATAAAGGAGCTTATTGGTTCCATTTTCAATATTTGGCTGTGGATAAAAGCTCAAGAAGAGTTTTAAAAAAAATCTAATAAAGTATAAATATTTTAATATTAATTACTTCTTCATCATAAATATTTAAGCTTTAATAAATTACATTTTTGTATAAAAATTAGCATGGTTTTTATTAAAGAGTAATTATTTCAATTTCTACAACAATTTTTGAATTGCAACAGCTTTAAGATTAACAATCTACTTGTTCTGTAAAAAAATATCAAACTATATAAAATAACGAAGCTAGATTGTAAAAACATAAAATAAAATAACTGTAAAATAAAAATAATTAATTGTTCAACAATAAACTTGCAATACATAAAAAGTGCAGGTTTTTGAAAAAAATCTCTGTCAAACTTGAATAACAGAATTGATATTTCTTTAAAATGTACTATAAAAATTCGGTTTGTTGTGATATTTGATAATTTTGTTTAACACAATAATTATGGCATAAATGAACATAAAATTGATTATCACAAAAAAGTCATAATCTTGGCACCTTATACTGATTGCAAATAAAATATAAATACCATAATAAACTAAATAAAACACTCAACTTAAAGAAACTCAAAGAAATAGACTTGATTTTTTCCAAAACGAGAAAAAAAATCTGGATAAAAATTATACATTTTTAAAATACTGGTTGCATATTCTAAACATTGCACTTAAGATAAATAATTTTATCATGCTTAATTTTCAAACAATCTAAATGTTGCCTAGTTAAGAGAAAACTTTGATTATCAAAAGTAACTCTTGTTTTGTTTAAAATTATTAAATTGAACACAGAAAAACAATATACATTTTTGCTTTAAAAATAATGCTACTTAATGCTTCAATTGCACTGTCCAATAGTTGTTAACTTAACATTGACATTGAACTATTTTCCTAAAAAAAGAGTTCAAAACAAATATATTCAGCTGCCAGAAGAATATGTTCAAATGAGTAATAAACTTTGTACATAAAATGCAGAGTGAACTGATGTGAAGCAATGGGGCAATCCCTGTGGTTTGTTCAGTAAAATTCTATTTACTGCATTTAAGGAAGAAATTAGGAAAAAGAAATATTTTCTTTCTCTTTAACAAAAAAATAATTGGCATGTTTTTTTGCGACTATTTTGTCCATGATTGACGAATCTTTATAGAAATAAAGAATTGCCATTGCACAGTAACAAAAGCATACAGTTGTATGTGTTAGTTAGTAAATCACAGAATTTATAATTTTAATAAGGTTTAAACAATAAATCATTGACAATAAGATGGCAAATATATGTTTTGATAAATAATCACTTCCTTACCAGCTTTAATTCTGCTTGAGCTGCCTTTTGTGCAATTGAAGGGTTATTGATTATTAATGTCATTAAGGGGGTAGATAACAGAAAGCACTGCCATGGTGATTGACATTGTTTTCTATCAAACCGATCCCTTCAGGTCCGAATTACGACTCCCAAGGCCAGCCCTGGTCGTAATGAGAAAAAAATGACACTCCACCGGGATTGCGTCACAGTCCACCATGGATCAACACTAATGCCCAATCTACACGATACCAGTTGCCATAATGCCAGTAAATAAGTTGACTGGTAACCGGACACTTGGATGCTGGTTCACATTCGGGAATGCATTAATTTTAGCCTTTTAAGGTTTAATACCTGGTCAAAAAGTAGTTTTATTTCAGAGTTTATAAAACCTTTTATTGTTGTTTAAGATGCTACTTGTGTTATCTAAACCTTTCACAACTCGTCAATTCCTGTTTCAGTAGGTCTCTTGGCGCTTATGTAGTCACGCGCTCATATTAGTTTACAACGTTTCTTGTCAGTGACAACACGTGTTGCAGGGAGGAGCTTCGTTTGAAATTATATTTTCTAGCTACCTAATTGGCTAGTCAGGAATGACTTTCTCTAGCTTAGTCTTTTTCACCAATAAGGTAGCTAGTAAGTAGGAGTGACTTCTAATCGAAGCTCCTCCTTACAACCTGTGATGGCACTGACAAGGAACGTTGTTATCTAATATAGTTGTTTATAATATAAATATTTACTTAGGGCAACAAATCGTCGCTTAATAAGCTCCAATTACGACTCCTGTAAAAAGAATTGACATGTGACACTTTAAGCGACTTTAAACTGTCTTAATATTGACAGAAATGGAAGGGGAAGTAAAATCGATACGAAATGAGGAAGTTTCATATTTTTTTTTTATTTTTTAAATCGATCCTACCTTACGAGAAAACCCTAAAACCGAAATATTTTTTAATTCTGATCATTATTTATTTTTTTATTGCGGCTTGAAGTTTGCGCTCTGGAAAAGGCGGGAAAAACAGCGATTTCAGATTCGTGATGTCACTCGGCATGTCAAAACGACTACAATTCGCATCTCCTCCTAAACTACGCAGCCGGCGTAGACAAAACTCGGTATATAGACGTATCCCGAGGCGAGGACGATCACTACCAAGTTTTCCAAGTTCGAAATTCGAATATTTACAAATAATTAACGATTTTATGGCTAAAAACGCTTATTTCTCCATTTCTCTACTAGAGTGGATCTGCTTGACTCACTATTTTAAAGATGAAAACATCAGGATTAAATATTTTTAATAAGAAAAGCTCTATAATTGCCAATTTAAAAGTTAAATCAGCTATGAAAACACCAAAATAAAATCAAATAATTAATTTTTAAACATTTCATTCTTATATTTTAAGATTTTCCACCTGAAAATTCAAATATTTATGGAAAATGTATTATTAAATATTTTTTATTAAGTGGGACTAATCCCCATCTGGTCTAATGAAACTAGACTAAATCCATGAGGTCATAAAGACCTTTTATTTTAATAATGAATAAACATCAACAATGTCTTTTGTTTAGTGTCGAGTGACGTCAAATTTGATTTTTGAGCGTTTGCGATTGCATCATTTGTTTACGACTTTTTTCAACTTTTATTTCTTCTATATCTCAGTAAATAAATTTTTGAGGAAAATTTGGATAGCAGATTTGGATTTTTCACATCTTATATTGTATTAATATACCCCAAAATCGAAAATTTAAAAAATATGAAACTTCCTCATTGATAGATTTGTAAGCCTTTTTGTGAGTGTAAAACACAACTTTTGTATACTAATACTTCCTCAATCTCCAGTTTTCTGTTAAAGATTCCAGTACGGTACTAGCATATACACAGTGCCTGGAAACCTGGCTGCCTGGCATCGTGCGAATCGGGCCTTAACTACAGGAGAAAATAACGACGATGACGATTCCCCATCGCGTCAAGTCCGAGACGACGTTGACACATCAGCAGTCCGCCGCGCGCTATAGTATTTCAGATATCACATAAAAAAATAATAAACAAGGGTGGGGGGACGATCACCTGAGCACCGATGCGGTGGTGGCGGCGGGCTGCGACGCCGCAGGCTGCAGCAGACTAGTGGTCGAGGGAATGTCCAGCAACAGCAACTGCTGCTGTGAGGATGACGACGAAGACGAGGCGGCGGAGGACGACCGCTTGGAGCGCTGCTTGAGGTGCACCTTCGCGTGCCGCTTCTTCTCGTCGCTGCGCGCGAACTTGCGGCCGCAGGTCTCGCAGGTGAAAGGTTTTTCTCCGGTGTGGGTGCGGATGTGGGTGGTGAGGTGGTCGGAGCGCGAGAAGGAGCGCATGCAGATGCGGCACTGGAAGGGCTTCTGTCCCGTGTGGATGCGGATGTGACGCGTCAGCTCGTCGGAACGCGAGAAGCGGCGGTCGCAGCCGTCGATGGGGCAGGCGTAGGGGCGCTCGTGCAGGGGCGTCTTGGAGGGACGGTTTGGGTACTTGCGAGGCTTCACGGGCAGCAGCTTCAAGGGGACGTTGCTGCACTGGTACGCCTGGCTGAGAATCTCGTGGCCCTGGGGGAGGAAGACACACGTCATGAGTATTTCAGAATAGTAGAATCATTTAACAATGTGCAAGCTTGACTATGTAATGCTTAAAATAGCCTATGTTACTACTACATGTTAAAAAATTCTTTTCTGGGCTGAGTAGAACGTGTAGAACGTTATTAGCCTTACAATGTTACAAAATCCCTTTTGGGATGTGCATATAATATTGCTTTCTTTTCTACTTAACCGGTCAGTTCAAAGTAATGTGTACTAAGGTCGCGTATTCAGGTAAAAGTGCTTCTGCATTTGGTTGAACTAGTCTTAAAGGTATTGAAGTCATGTTTTGTCCTTTGATTTGTTAACAAAAGCTTTAGATAACTATCTATAATGAAGCTATTAACATAGCAGACTCAAATGCAACAGCACAGACTCAATTTGAGAGCATGGACTTGATGCAAATTTTTTAAAATACACATAATTTGCTGGTACTGGTTTAAGTAGAAAGTCGGATGGTAGGAAGCGTTTCCACTTATCCGATTCGTTTGTGGCATGGCTATTTAGATAAACCCATGGATGAATCACAGATAGGTCTTTTGAGTTTTCTGTCTTTGAGGTTGTTACTATCTCCAATGTAAAACTGTTGGAGTAAGCTCTTTGTTGCTGCAAACACCTCAATTGGTCTTACCTACCGCAAGAGATCGGATAAGTGGAAACGCTTCCCTATTGTTAATGTGTCGCACGTAGCAACCAAGTAAACAGCAGCTTCATATGGAACAGACCTATGCGAAAGTGTAGCAACAAAATGAGCTAACAACATAGTTATGCATTGGAGTTGGCTCAACTATAGTTATGCATTGGAGTTGGCTCAACTATAGATATGCATTGGAGTTGGCTCAACAATAGTTATGCATTGGAGTTGGCTCAACTATAGTTATGCATTGGAGTTGGCTCAACTATAGTTATGCATTGGAGTTGGCTCAACTAGTTATACATTGGAGTTATACTCCTTGTTGCTGCATACGAGCTTTAATACCTAAGGGTACTCTAAGAATTATAAGCTTTTGCCTTAGGAATTATACTACCATATTACAATGGAAGGAGTGTCTCACCTTGCTGGTGCTCTGATTGTACTCTGCCAGCGAGGGGGACGAGGAGGCGGCCTGCGTCGTCATCATCATGGTGGTGCTGGTGGCCGCGCACGAGGCTGAGATGGCGTCCTCCGGCAGAGGCTCCATCTTAGGCACGAGGGCCTGCAGCTCACCCGCCGAGAACTCCCCTCCACCCCCGGATCCGGTGGACCAGCTGGAGTACTTGGAAGAGTACTCGTCCCCTCCGTACTGCTGCTGTTGCTGCTGCGAGACGGCGGCCGCGAACTGCTCCAGCAGCTCCTGGGGAGGGCTGAAGCCTCCTTCCGCCTGCTGGTGGGAGGCGTCCTCCGAGTACTCGGAGGGGTGGTGGGAGGGCGATTGTGGGGGTGGAGAGTGGTGGATGATGTTGATGAGGGGCGTGAGGAGGCTCTTCTCGGAGGAGGATGAGGGGCTGTGCAGCCAGTCCGTGGGGGAGAGGGTGGAAGAGGAGGTGACCGGGGTGGCGGCGAAGCTCCCGCGGTAGCTGATGCGGCCCACCGGGGAGTTGCTGTGGCTCCCGGGGAACATGGTCCCCACGCCGCCGCACTCGGGACGCTCATTCAGGGGGTCCGACGCCTCGGCTGCAAGAGAAGAAACGCATGGATAAGCAACAGATCGTTTAGCTCAGATATAGCATAACACAATCATAAAAGCACAGTTTGGTAGATATAATATTATTATCGCCAATGTTTTGACGACTTTGTTCAAAGCTTTCTATGTGGCTCACTTAGTACGGGTGTTTCACCCGGTGATCGGCAATTATCCGCCATCCAACAAAGGGTGCGTCTAAAGTTTTATTACCCCGACGACCGTCAATCAGCGAACAAAAGATAGTTTCCACATCTCTTTGTGTGAGCATTCGGGGGAGATGGCAATCGCTGGAACTCTTTTGTTCGCTGATTGACGGTCGTCGGGGTAATAAAACTTTAGATGCACCCAAAGACTAAACTGCTAAGTCGCGCGCCACACTATAGCGACTCGAGTCGCTTGAAGTCGTAAATCAAGATAGGGGAAAAGCATGGAGTTCAGCCTGAGACTCCCCCTATCTTGACAGGAATGAAGATTCCCGTCAAGATAGGGGACTAGGCTTTCCCCATGCTTTTTTATGGAGATTGATTGCAGTAGCGACTATAAGCCGCTCAGTGTGTTTTGAGCCTAACGACCCCTCAACATGACCCCTAAAATGAGCTATAGTCCCCATAGACAGGGCAAGATATCACTTTGGGGTCATTTTATGGGGGTCGTTTGGGGTTTTGCCGTTGTTCGAATGGTAAATAACTGACTATAGCCGGTTGAGATACTAGTGCTGAGCCGTGCTTGATACTACCCCGTAGCTTCAACTAGATATTCGCCGTAGCAGGGCACCAGTGAAAGTCGTTACATTTGTTTCATTTTGTGGTGGTGATACGTTAAAAAGAAGAGGTTTTAGATTTCCCTCCTTTTTTGTGTGAAATTCCGTTAACTGTCCCGCTAAATATTCCCAAATTATGGTTGTCATTGAAATATAACTATATTTTTATCAGTTTAAATATTTTGGCAATTTTTATAACATAAAGCATCAAAAACAACTTAGTGGAGGGACAGTTAACGGAAGCAGTGAAGTGAGACATATCAAACTGCTCAGTTTGTGAGAATATGGATCTTTGTGTGTGCATACAGATTATGATAAACATGTGTTCACATCGTTACATTTATTGTTTATTTCTTCAAATAAATTAGAGGGTTAAAAATTAAAAATCTATAATAAAACAACTGTTACTGCAAGTACGAAAAGTGACTTAAATTAAGGATTTGTATTTCTTTTTTTGTGTTATTTAATGCTTGTTGATTGATTCCCCAGCGAAGTATAAACGATCATTTAATTTCAGCATTTGCTCATTTTATTGGAGCTATTCCTCGACGTCGTAAATCAATTTCAAACCACAGAATATTTTAAGGTAAGTGTTTCGTCATTTTTATTAACTTAAGTTATATTACTTGGTATTTATATTTAGTAAAAAACTAAAAGAAACAAAGGTAGTTTAGAAACACTACAGACATGTTTAAATTTTAACCTTTATGATGTACTACGAATATTAAGACTTATAAGTATACTATTACTTATTTAAGTAAGACATTCACAGTTTTTCTATAAAATAACAAAAGTGTATAAAGTAAAGTAAAAACTACAAATACACGAAATTGATATATAACAACAAATTTAGGTTCATGCTTAATCTTTTAAAAAGGCGAATGTTATTGAAAGCTACAAATCAAGTTGAACCTTATATGCATTGTGTATTTCTTGTTAACTCTACCATTAATCTCAACGTCAATACTTTCCTAGTATTTTTTAAAATGAAAAACAAACAATTAAAAACAATAAAAAGTTCAGAAAGATACACTTGTCCCGAGTCACCCGATACTTTTAATACAAACTTTACAGTGAGAAAAAGGTACAATACGTCAACATCGAAAACCTAAATACTAGCAATACCACGTCTTTCATTGATTTCGGATCAAAAGGGGGGGAATTCCCGGAATTAAGTAGTAACACATCTCTGAAAATCTTCAATCGCTTTAATCAAAAACATCTTCTTACAAGTAACCACCTAAAGAGATCACGTCCAGAGAAATAACAATAATAATAACCCATTGATTTTCTTCTCTTTTCACGGAGTCGACCTATTGATACACATCGTCGTGCCACCCACGCCGAAAACATTGTCTTCGCGTAAAGGTCATCGCTCCCTCCCCGCCCACCTGTTATGGAATCTCCCGCTTTTCCGTAAAGGGGGGATCACTGTGATGGAATGCATCAGCATACCTGATGATGAAGCTAAAGGCTACAGTTACAGTCTGTTTGTGGTTGTTAAAATTGAGCGCGGTTTTTATTGTGAATGAACGGATTTGAGATGCTTTCCTTCTGTATTGGCTAGTCAAGCTTCTGATTAGTTTTTTAAATGAAGCACATTCTGTGCTTTTATACGGAAATGCAGATGGGAGTTGAAGGGACTCCGGGCATGTTGTTGTTGGACATGGTAAAGTTAGGGGGTTAGTTCAGGTTTAGCCACATAAGACGTTCTAGATGAGACAAGATTTACTCTCCAGTTGAATAATTTTTTGAAAAGTTTTGACTAACGCTCATATTCACCGGTAACTTGACCGGTGGTTGAACAGCAGTCAAACTTCTGATAGGCAGTTGAAGAAGGAACATAAGTTTTCCGCCAATCAGAAGTTTGACTGCCGGTAAATCGCCGGTCAAGTTACCGGTGAATACGGCCGTAAGTAGGCCCTTAACAAAGCTTGGACAAAATATTGCGCGTTTTAACCATGGTAAAGGGAAACTACTCTTAGGATCAACAAGTAAAATAACGGAAAGATCTAATCTAGATAGTTCAAGGAAATCTTCCAATGTTTGAAATAAAAGTTTACTTTTTATTTTATTCATATCAATTTTTATGTTTCTTTTTCAATACCTACGATATGTATAATGTTTTTATTGATATAAACTTTTCACTAAGTATGGATAAATTTTATGTGAAATCCATTGACGGTTTATTCGTTAGCTTAGGCGTCATAGAATTGAAAATGCTCATATGTTTTGAACTTTTTCGAACCCCCTATATAAATTACATCAAATATACAAATTACGGTAACGAAGAACAGGCTGTAAAATATCTCCCACAAATACGATCATTTACTTTGTTTTAAACGGATAATGAAATTCATTCACACATCTTAGGTCATTGTAACAATGGTATCAACTTGCAAATCTACACCTTAAAATTTATTTTTACATAAAAATTGCAATTAAAATTAACATCAGTAATTAAAAGAACAGTCACTCTATGCATTAAAATTAATCTAAGCTAAACACAATTTACTAATTAATGGATGGTAGGAACACTATTCTACCCTTTCTTCGAAACGAATCGAAGTTCCCACCTGTTACACCTTAAATACGCACCCAAATGGTTTATCCCACTCCTACACAAATACGCAGTGAATGGAATTCTAAAATCTCCATTCATTATATTACTAAAATTCGTGGTATTAAAATATTGAAGTAAATAGATTCATTAAATTTACATTGTTATGGATGAAATCTAAATACGCAAGATTACACGATTATTAAGTTTTAATTATTATTTTAATCCCTTTCCTCCCACACTCAATTACGGGTACCCACTTGTTGCTCTGGAGCGGGGAAAATAAGTTTGTTTATTTACATTGAATTAATTGGGAAAATTTAATTGGAATTTGAGGGCTTATGGGAATCTGTTTTCTAATAATTAATGGATTTGGAATGGTGAGATATGGCCCATATGATATGGGAGATTCACGGGGATGATTTTAGCGACCAATATCTAAATATTGTGAAGATACATAGAAGGGTAGACGGAAATACTATTTTGAGCATTCATCACTTAGTTCTATTTTTGATCCATCAGCCAGAAAAAGAAGAGGCGGTATAACATGACCTACGATTTATAAGTTTGCACATTTGCTTTTTTTTTAAACCAATACAGTATTTTAAACAAGAATACAATTTTTTTAGTAAAACAAAACAACCACGAACTATCGTGCATGAAAAGTCACACAACAACACCCACTGGTAAAATAGACGTTCGTCCCTCCAGCATCGTTCCAATACGATAACACAGGCCCGCCAACTTATACAAAAAAAATACCATATTCCAGGTAACACATAATGGGCGCGTCTATTAAATGACTTGACCACATCGGCTACGCTTTTTGACCCACCTGTTCCATCCATGTGGAGGTGCTCAGCAGTAGGAGCAGAAGGGTTGCTGCGGGGGGCGGCTCATGTTGTTTCCGGGAGGAGCCATGTCCCTTCCCGAGACGAGGGTCGGGCCACGCGGGGCGGCCGCGCCGAGCTACTCCTACGCCCCGCGTGGGTGTGTATGTGGCGCGAGTGGCGGCGCGGTGAGGGCGCTCGCGACGCCGCCCCGAGCAACAGGTGGGCAGGGGCGGCGGTGCTATGGGGTGCTGCTAATTTCGGATGCTGGGCGGTCCATCGTATGGGGGGTTATTTTTGGAAGTTTTTTTAAAATTTTGTATGTTGACTTAAGTTGTAGTAGTTTGTAGATTTTGGTATTTGATGTATTGCTTCGGTATTTAGGAGGCGTTTTGCCGTGACCAAATCGTGCAGGTGGGGCATTTGATCGATTTTGGACGATCTCGTGAGGGCCCAAAGATCGATTGAAAAGCGACACTGATTGTTGATTGATTGTTTAGGGAAAAGAGGAAAATATAAATTATGAGAATATGGGTTCAAATTTTATAATATGCATTTTTACAATGTTATGAAGTTTAAAACTTTGTAATTTCAAGGGCTTTTTTTCAAATTTTCGACGGTTAAAGGTTGTTATAATAATTTGGACTTCCATTTTTTTTCAGTTACTTTTGTACATTTGTCAGCGATAAAGTTTTACAAATTTTAATGAGGAATTCATCAGCAAATCTTTCAACTGTGCACAATAATGTAACTTTTGAGTATATTTCTTCACTCTTTATAGTCTTTTGAAACACCCCAGTCTTTAGAGACTACTACAAAACTGTCGAAGATACGGATTTTTTTATGTGATTCACTTTTGGTTTCCAAGTATATATAAAAAATCATATTTTAGTTTAAATTTTAGTCATTTTAAAATTACAATAGAAATTACAATACAATATAAATTCTAGAGTGGTAGTAAACCACAGTTGTTAAATAATGTATCTGTATCCATGCCTTTTATTTCCATAGGAGAAACTATTTTTATAAATTAAATACTGTTAAAGTATACGTTGAGGGTGTTTATTTTCAAAATTAAACAAGATAATGCTTTTTGGGTATTAAGTTTGATTTGGAGAAAATAAAAATACCTCAAGTAATAAGCGTTTTTTTAAGCTAATCATTTTAATTAAATCAAAAAATGTTTTGAAAATGAGATATCTTAAACGGTGTGCAGCATGGAGGTATGAGTCCATGGTGTGCAGTGTTATTAGAAAGAGAAAAATTACGATACTTCTTGTGTAAGATCATTAATGTGGAAAATGTGAAAGAGGGAACTATTAAAATGACATCGCAGCTTTTTCACTTGTAAAAATACTTAATGCTAAATTTTAATTTATATTGGAAAATGATTTTTTTGTCTTGTAAAACAAGCTTTTTAACTTGTTGAACGAAACATTTCATTTAACATAAGTTTAAGATAAGAAATCGGAAGCAATGAAAATATTTTAAAATTTTTTCTGTACTTTACTTCAATGCTAGTAGACAAAAATTGATGCTTTTAACAGAACTATACTGCTAGCAAATTATTAGTACATAATCTTTTATTTATATCCGATCTTTGAAGCGTCAGTTTAATTAATGGCACAAGGAATTTGTGTAAAACGTTTTCGCAGCTAATAAATAATGCGTTGCATATTTATGAATGAATTAAATGAAAACAGGCTTTCTGGCCTTCGATGCGATTCTGTGGAAATTAATCTACCTCATGAAGGCTTTGAGAAAAGAACGACAAAAAAAGGTCAGTGATGGTAGTTAATTGCCTGTATGAAAAATTGGGATATTCTCTCGTCTGTTTTGCAAAGAAAAGCATACATGTTTTCTTGTTACATCTATATATAATTTTATTCAGAAAAATTTTTGACCATTAAAACTTAAGTTTCGTTAAGTGAAAAGAGTAGAAGATATGCCAGGATAGATATTATATACAATCTGTCGTATCCAGAGAAAAGATATTCTAAACAAAAAATTATTTTAGAGACTAAACGATATTTATTCCCAACAGTTTTGTAAATTATGCAAAAAAAGCTAAGTATTGTATGAAAACAACCTTGCTAAGTTTTAAATTTTCGTAGAAACTAAAAACCAAGCTAATCTGATAATAATGAGTTTTAACGGAATGCTATTATAACAAACAATCTAAATTTGATTAATTATTGTTCTTTGAGCGTTTAAAAAAATAGCGAAAAAATTTCTTCCACAAAGAAAAATAACAGCCTCTGCAAGACTTTATAGCAATTCATACATATCTTCCTTCTACAAAGGGATTCAGAAGGTAAATAAATTTTTTGTTTAAAACTGTTTGGGCGAGAAAAAAATCACAAAAGATAAGAATTCGGGACTTGCGAACCACGCCAACGTATAACTTTACTTAATAGCGATATCGGAAGCAAAATGCCAACTTATATTTAAAAATCTGGTAAAAATAGATATTCCACCATACAACTCACCGCTGTATCGGTTCCCGTAATGGTGATTTCTGTTCCTGTAATAGTAGTCCGGCTCCTGCGGCACGACGGGCGGCGGTCGGGTCGGCCACCACGGCCCGTACCCATGCCCGGCCGGCGGCACCTGGCACGGCGCGAACCGCCGGCATTCCACCTGCGCCATCGGCATGCCACCACTGTCTACGGGTACCCACGGGTAGGTCGGGGCGCTGGGCCGGCCGCCCCGATACGGGTCCACCTTGACGGGTTGCGCGCGAGATGTCCTCTCGGCGAGGGGGGATGTCCCATCAAGGCCGGCCCTTCAACTCGCAGAGTGTCACTGTTTTTGAATTGGTTGAATCGTCTTCAGAGGATTGTATTTGCTGAGAAGTGTATGTAGTCTCCGACGTAATCCTGTTTCCAATTGAAAAAGGAGAAGGCGTCAATATCAACTACCACAAGGTAATGCGGATGTAGACATGAAGAAGGATTTTTTCAAAGACTCCCAGGTGTATCCAGATGGGTTGAAAGTTCATTTGGACTGAATGAACAGTGGAAGAGAGGGGTCTCATATGCTGGAGCTATCCAACTGTACTAATGGAGACACAACTTCGGTATATCCTTTGTAAGTTCGGATACAACACTAGAGTTCATCACAAGGCACTGTTTTATACGAGACGTATTAGTCCATACATCCTACGACATCTCATGTCCGAATTTGGTCATTACCGAGGAAACTGTTTTGATTGAAGAATCTTCCAAGTCCGAAATGCGCACAACACGTCCGAATTGTAATGTCGATTACGTTCAGAACGTTTGTATGAGATAAATAGGAGTGAGATCAATATGGTATACAATCTCCACGTCAACCATCACCAAAAAAGGCTCTCCAGAAGCGAATTCGCATCCGATTGAAGTATCCAAGAGGTTCACGGCCACACAAGCAAATCGCCTCTACTCCGATTCAATTCAAACTCGGCGGGGCACTGTGGGCGACGTTCCAAGAGCGGGATGATGTCATAATCCTCGGCTGAGAGGAGCTTTCTTCCGACCGGCAACAGGTTCTTCTCCTTCCCGTCTCCGCAGCATCTCCACCTCTTCCCAAAAGCACGTGCGCTTGTGGACCCAGAGGACAGGTATCTCGAGAGCCAGTTCTGGAACCTGGACCCGAGCTCGCCCACGATTGGTCCGAGCATCGCGTAGGCCACTCCTCCTTCCAAACTTTTTAATGGCCCTCTTTTTGTCGGACGCTGCTGCTCTCGTCAAATGAGGAAGGGAGTAAATAAACAAGAGCACCCACTTTTTCGTGGGAAGAGCCTGCTGTCTATCGATGAAAGGGTTGGATCATCGCTATCGCTCCGGAAGATCGCGACAGGCTGTCTGCGGCGGTCTTCGGCCGCTCAGGTGGTTGATTCGCAATAATTTAACTATGGGGAGCATGCATAAGCTCAGGACTGGATACTTATACCTGCATTAACTTATTTTCTGAGTATTATAAGTTAATTGATCCTATAGTGATGTCACAAATGCTGCAACTTAATGGTTCTGAGAGTGGAAACCTAAGCTGAAATGATAGATAAATAACATTCTTGATCGTCTCAAGCTCATGTGTATGATGAACTAAGATTATGCCAAGTATGTGTGCAAATTATATTGATTTGTTTCATCTCTTATATCAGACATCTTCAGAGAAAAGAAGTCAATTATTTATTGTTTCATCTTAAGACGAAATTTATGAGTTAATCCCATGAAATGATTGTTAGGGTAGTTACCACCAAATTTTCAACATTATTTGAGCGAAATGGGTTTCATCATGGGGTTAGAATTAAGAGTTAAAATTCGTAAATACGAAGGTTTTCTTAAAAATTTTTTAGAGCATTCGTTACTCCTGTAATTTAACTTTAGTTTAGGTTCTTATTCGTTCATTAGAATTGATGAATTCTTTACTAATACCTTCGATATTTTTTAATGGCGACGTCATTTTAATTTCTTTTATTTTTTCGCAGAGTCAAATATTTATTCCCTTTTCAAATATGAACTTGCAAGTATTTTATAAGACGGGCATATTTTGTAATAATGTGGTGATTCCTGAATGTAGAATATTTTTCACTCGAGTTTTCCCCCCTCATCCATTATTGTAAACGGGATTAAAGGAGATGGGAAGTCAATATCCTACTTAATCGCATTCCAAGATCTTCGAAAGATAGCATTGAGAAAAGGATGCTGCGGGAAGTATCATATCATCGTTTCATTGTTTTAAATTGTTGGTCGGAGGAGGGATAAGAGAGTTTCACGCGATTTTTTGTTAAGTGAAATATGATATCGGCGGGGGTGGGCAATTCATCTTGTCCACTTACTATTGTAAGGAGCCAGGTCGACCGGAAAATTACGGGAAGAGTAAATAATTGAAAATGAAATGCCAATCCGTGAGCGGTTTAGTGATTAAAATCTCGAATCCATTCGGTAAAATAAACCTTTTTCAACATCAACTCCTTTTTCTCAGGTAGATCCGAAAACTTGAATGGTATTAATTTTAGAATATTTCTTTATGAACCTTTCTTCGACACCAATTTTTTATGAGGATCAGTTTTAAGAACTTATTAGTATTTATTTAACTGTATTCGCTATATCCCGCTTTTGACCACTCATTTTATAACAGAATTAATTATCGCTAGTATATTTTAATGCTGCTGATTGAATTCGTGGGGGAAAAATTGATCGAAAAGGATGAACATGTTATAATCACATCTTAATTTATTAAGAACTAGTTTTTATCCGGAAAAATACAGACTATAGTCTGTTCAGTTAGAATTGGCGCCTGAGACAGAAAAACGCTCAATAATGCTTAATAACGCTCATCACACAAATTCAGTTACCGATTTTGTTACAGTAATTTAACCACTTCTGTTTATGCTGCCTTGTCATTGCAGAAGAAAAATGTTTCGATAATTACAATAGTAAGTGCTTCTAATACATTACGTCTCAGGCGCCAGTTCTAAATGAACAGAGTATAACTTACCATTGGACCCGTATCAAATCCCACCTCGCAAAATGCGTTTTTTGTCAGTTCTGACGAAGACCAAAACCTCCCTCCTCATTGTCCTCGCTTGTTTTTCACAATAATGAAGAAGAAAAAAAAAAGATCCCAGAAACAATTAAACACCTGCCGAAGAGATATTTGGGTCTTTCCGCTTGGCTCCGAAGCAGAAAAGAGAAACCATCGCCGAACGAGACATTGATTTCCAGCTCCGATGTGGAGGCAAAGCAAACATCGAACGCAGGTGTGCTCACTCGCCATCCCTACCGCGTGGCTCTCTCGCATCCGATGTAGGACCATCGTTCTCGGAAGAGACGTTGTTAGCTAGTTGTCAAAAGAACGATCAGGCTGAGATTTCGGGCCGATCGCTTATAAGTTGAATGAATATTTTAGCGAAGAGGGGACTTTCAGACTCGTACGTTGAAAACTTGAAACACTTTTTGTATGATAAGTGGGAATAAAATTAAAGAGATTTTAAAGGAAGCTATGAAACACGTTTGTGCACTCGGGAATGGCAGAGGAAATTTTAATGCTATACGTTTAATGGTTTTAATTATTTTTTTATTAAATGTTTCTAAGGCTTTGAGGGTGACTAGAGGAGAAAAGACTGAAAAATTGAACGGAAAAACTCAGGAGAATGCCGGTTTGATGTCAGAGACAAATAAATGTGAAGAAATAACGTTAATGTAAAAGTAATCGAGAAAAATTAATGTTTCAGCAAAAGTTAACTACCATCCTTCATTTTTTATTGCCGTGTTCCGAAAGATTTTTTTTTCGCGGAGTGAAAACTGTTTGCGTTAGTTCAGGAAAAGGAGTTTTGGACTGTTGGAAGTTCATTTGTCATCCATTGGTATGGAATGGCATGATGTCGGCAAATAGCAATAATTCGCAACGGTCGTGCTGTAGCAATGTTTGTTCGTACTTTAAGTTTTTGCTGTGCAAACAAAACATTTCCGTGAATACTTTTTTGGAGTTTATTTTTATAAAATTTTACATTTTCAGAGTTATTTTTGTCCAGTTAGTTCAGTCAGTTGGAAAAAAGTATAAATGTGTTTTTATTTAGATATGATATAATGAAATTGTTTACATATGTGGTACTTTCAAAAGCAAAAATACTACAATCAACTCAATTTTTATAGGTGGATTCTATGAAACTAATCTCAACAATAAACTATAAACAATTTTAAATAATCGTTACACTGGTCCTGATTTTGTTAACACAGGAATAATAAAAAATGACGTCGCGTAAATTAAAGAGCTCGATTTCGAAAAAGCGATCGCACTCCAGTAAGTGCAAACGTCAGAGAGGACACTGAAGCTGGTGAAAGGTCAATCGCATGTGCCTCCGCCATGTGGATGATGCTTGTTCATCTGCACAAGGTAAATGTCAGGATTGTTTTCCTGGGCAATTCGATCGCCACGGATTAGGACCGCTAAACAAGCAGGAGCGTGTAACGATGACGTCGGTCGGGAGAGCTTTTTATATCGGATTCTCCTCAATGAACGATTAAAAGTTTCGGTTGGCATTGACGATCGATTCTGAGAGAATGTTAAATGTGATGAGCTCTTTTGATGGCATATTAAAAGCTCGTAAATCATGGAGGAATTGAGAGATGAAAAGGACTTAAGAGTTTCTGATGGAAAAATTTCGAGGATAATAGTCAGTGGAAAAACCTGGGATTTCGGTTTAGGTTATGATGAGTTTGTATGGCATAATTCCTGGATGTTCCAGAATGAACTAGTGTCGATTTTTTAAAAGAGTATATATAGGGGCTCCTATTCAGACTAATCACTTTTGATATTCACTTTGAAGACTCACCTTAAGTGAAAAGTTTAACTTGGCGTTTCACTTTTTATTTCCTTACACTTTTCTATTCACCTATAAAAAGGATCCTCTGTAGAGGATCCTTTTTAATTTGATTGTTATGTTAAAAAAAATTTGGGGAGGTGTTAACCTTCTTTCAAATATTTTACAACCAGTGGCGTAGCTAGCCTGGGTGTCACCCGGGGCGGAAGCTCTCGGTGTCACCCCCTTTTGGAATTCGGTTACAAAAAATAATAAAATTTGCGACACCAGTCTAGAACTGAGGGTCTCAGGTGGAACCCCATTTTATATCTGTGTTCTTATGGCATTTAATATATCATATAAAAATTTCAAAATTGAAGGTTTTAATTTACCATTGCCTTTAATTTCCAAACTTTGCAACAACGAGTTATGATGTAAGTTATTATTCAGTCCAAACCGTATATAGAAATTTATTTCAGGAAGGGCCCAAAATTATTTCTCAACATCTCTCATACATATTTAATAGGTTTAATGTAGCTTCTTAATACATTTTAGGCGGAATTTTCGTCATGAAGAAGTTCTAATTATAGGAAAAGCTGTGTGCAATAAAGTTCGAACTAGCAAAGGGGGGTCTGGGGGTTCTCCCCCAGAAAATTTTAGAAAAATGGACTCTAAAATCAAATTTTTAACTAGTTTTGAGGCCTTTAGCTCGAATTTCGGACACACATTTTTAGGTGGGATTTGCATTTTAATCTAAGTTCCAAGTACAAAAAGAGGGTGTGGGGTCCTCTTCAAGGAAATTTTTGGAAATTTGACCCTAAAAACAGGATTTTAATTTTTTTGCATAAAGTAGTCCGAATTTTGGGCTCTCCCCTTTTATAGGCCCTTGGTCAACATATTCGGATAATTCAATCCATTGGCGTATAGGAAAATTTCTTTCGAGAGGGGCTAAAATATTATTCCTAAAACATTTTTAATAGGCTCAATCTAGCCAAAAATAGCATTTTGCGGAATTTAATACAAAAAATTGCATTTAATAGAGTTCCAAGTAATCAAAGAAGGGGGTCTGGGGGCCTTCCCCTAGAAAATTTTTTGAAATGTGATCTTTAAATATAGTGATGTACAAACTTATGTTTGGATATTCGTGACACTCCTGTTAAAACCCTTCTTGTGTGGGAAAAATTTTCAAACGATGACTAGCGAAACCAGAAGATGAAACAGTTGGGGTATTCAGATTTTTCCTGAGGTAAAATGTGGATTTAAAATTTACTCATTTAAGATTTAAATAAATATCTGATGGACTTTTTCTCTGCAAACCCTTTACCTTGGTTTTTAAAACTATTTAAACTAGAGTTTGAATTTGAATGACACCTCCCAGCTAGCTGAATGGGTGACACCCGGGTTGAAGGGTTTATATCTCATAGTAGTTTTCAGTTGAATTTGTTTTGTTGAACTACTTGAACCCCCTAGAGGGGTGACACCCCTCTCAAAATGGGTTGATAACTCATTTAATAATTATTTATTTAATGGTTTTTTCGCTGAATAAAAACATTTATGTGTGATCGAGAAAATTTGTATCATCTAAATCACAGCGGTTCTCAAACTTTCTATCGTCACGGACCCCTTTATGTAACAGCCAGACTTCACGGACCCCCTACATTTTAAACACCAACAATCGTTACCAAACTTTTGTTTTAAGTTCAAGATTAATTAAAATTAGTATATGAATCGTCCAAATTTCGGACAATAATCTTAGGTAGGATTTCAGTTTTGATAAACTTATTTTTAGAAAGTTTTTAATATTAAAGTATATACCAAGTCTAAAGGGGGTTCGGGGGTCTTCCCCCAGAAATTTTTCGGAGATTTGATACAAAAAACAGGGTTTTAACTTGTTTTAATACTCCAAGTCCAAATTTCAGGATAGGGCGGACCCCTTCACCCACCTTTTTATATGCCCCTGAATTACTTCAAATCTCTGAGGTGAGAGTATGGAAATTTCAAGGAAAGAATGATGCATTGAAGTAAACATTTCGAGGGGGCTGGGGGTTCTCCCCCAGAAATTTTTTGAAATTTTACTCTTAAAACTTGTGTTTTATCTAATTTTGAAACTTTGGAGAATTCTAAAAGTAACTTTAGGAATTCCTCAAGTTAACTCGCGGACCCCCTAGGAAGGCGCCGCGGACCCCCAGGGGTCCGCGGACCACAGTTTGAGAACCGCTGATCTAAATAAAGCTCGATGGGTGACACCCCAGTTCATAACCCTAAAAACTGTTAACTATTTAAATCAATTCTTACACTTATATTTCATACGTTTACATTTAAAAGTACGTTCGAAATTTTTAAGCTTGGGTGGGTGTCACCCCTCTTAGGTAGCCAGCTAAATGAGTATTTTCCAGGATGATAACTTTTTTTTGTTCAAGGAAGGCATATTTACCAACTTAGGGCAAAATTCGAAGACTTCGGTATCACTCTCCCAGATATTTTGAGGATGACAACCGATTTTCTAAACCCTAATTTATTTCATTGGTAGAGTGAATTCAAAAATTTTTTTCAAGGAAAGCATACAACTTGAAAAAAGTGCCAAGTTCACTAGTTTGGGTGTCACCCCCTTCGGGGTGACACGGGGTGACACCCGGGGCGGACCGCCCCCCCCCCGCCCCCCCCCCTAGCTACGCCACTGTTTACAACTAAATGTTTTTCACCAAACATAAACCAAATGAACTACAGAGAATTTATAGGAACGTCAAATAAATTTTTTTGTGAGGATATGGAAAATGAGATGTTGTACGAAGTATTCTAATCAAAATGTATTAATATAATTACTGAATATCAAACGTTACTCAGAAAGGACTGTTGGCAAATTCGATACTTCTCAAAAAGTAATAGGGGTTGAGACCAAGGATAAAAGTTAATGAGTTGTTAATTGGTTAAAAAAATCTAAATTTTGGGGGTGTCGATGAATTTTTTACTCTATTTGGGTTCATTTATAGTGCTGTCTTGAGGGGGTCCGTGGATTTATTGAATTCAACTGGCTCTTTTTTAACGCGGTGGTGCCATCTTTCCATCTTTCGGAGAACCTAAATCTGACCGCATGTTCATAATGGAAGGTTATGTTTTCAATCAATATCCGAAAAGTCTTTTGTAATCAAGTATTTGATGAATCACTCGTTAGTTTTTGTATAGATGCAAAAAATTTCCGTTCCCTATTAAGATGTGTTAAGTCTTATTAGCTCTCACATGTAATTAATTACAAAACTGTAAGACTCAAAAAGGACTGCAAACTTACACAATGGAGATAGTTGAGATAAACTAATGCCTAGTAAGCAGATAAAATCGCTTAAGTTCTTTTTGATGCAAAAATTGCTTCGGTTACAACAAAAGTTTGGTTTATTTGCATATAAATTTTTTTTCAAATTAATTGTACCTCTGTACTTTAATCAGTATTTTTATGACCCGAAAACTGAATAATACTTTTGATTAACCGATTAACATCAGAATTATTGTTTAAGAGAGAGATCTTCAAGAATTTTTCTCTTACATGCTAAGTATTTTATTTAAATTCTAGGAACATCTGGACACGTTACATAAAAGATTAAGGGCCTTTAAGACTAGGCGGGATGGAAAGTAAAAAATAAACAATGCAGCGCATTAAATTTAAATGTAGCAAATCGTAAATGAAAGTTTTAATGGTGATTTAAATAGAGTATTTTTTCATTTGGTTGTATATTTTGTTTACTTTTTGACTTGTCATATATAGGCGAACTATCAGGATAGTCTGTTGTTTTTTATAGTAAATGGTAAAAAGAAAGTATAGTAAAAGACTTCACACCCTTTTTATGATTTTCTCCCTCTTTCAAAACCACTCATCTCCCCTATGTTGTAAGTTCCTCCAACCCAATATCTTTAAGTAAAAAAAACAATAAAAGGATCACTCGTTTTTGGAGGAATCATCTAAAGTGAAAAGTGTAAGGAGTCTCATTCTTTCTTTCACTTTTCAATGCAAACTAGTGAAAGAACTAGTGAAGGGATGAACAGTGAAAGTGAAACAACGTGAATGAGCCTCAGGATATGTCACACAGGTTGATACGAAATGTGATAAACACCAATTAAACACCAACAGGTACCATTAAAACAGCAATAACTTCAAAAACCTAACGGTCAGTGTTACACCGTTAAGAACACCGCGAAACAGTCCCCTGCACGTGCCTCCCTCCAAAGCCGTAATGAGCACTTCCTCGCGACCTTCCCGCGCGCGCTCATATTATTTAATTACTCCGCTTCATCGGCAAAACGGAACTCACATTAACTGCGACCGAGAGCAGGAAAGGAGAGCAAGGAGATATGTCGTTGTTTGGAATTAAACGAAAAACGGGACAATGGGGACGAAACCAGCGGGAATCTCGTTTTGCGCCGTAAACACAATTGAGGGGGTGAAGTCATCGTTCTAATTGAAGTCGTGACGACGACGGAGCGCTGTTCGAACCAACGAGTCCGGTACATCTTCGATTGCGTAACGGAAAGCTTAGTTGAAAATGGTCGTTGTGATCGCGTATTCTTTAAAATTATTACTTCGTTATGGAGGAATGGAGATTTATACGGCGTTATACGTAGTAGCATTTAT
Organism: Tetragnatha versicolor; assembly: GCA_024610705.1. Classification (NCBI taxonomy): domain Eukaryota; kingdom Metazoa; phylum Arthropoda; class Arachnida; order Araneae; family Tetragnathidae; genus Tetragnatha; species Tetragnatha versicolor. Next base: position 16,341,022 of record JANDEH010000011.1, on the reverse strand, counting down.
TTTAAATTTCTAAAATACTGACTATTCTATTTTCTGGCAGCACTTTTTTAAGTATTAAAGTTACACAATTTTTTATTTTTATCGTTCAAGTATCCAAATAATAAGTATTATAAAATAATAAGTATAAGTAAATATTAAGTTGGGATTGATAATTAAAATTAATCAGTATAATTTGTTTTCATAATTCTTTATCTATATATATATATAATCCAAATACCAGAGATTCATTCATAACACTCATCACGAAATCTCCAAAACTGCCGGACCGATTGGCTTGAAATTTGACACAGACCTTCCTTTCAGCCATTAGACGCGCACTAAGAAACGATTTTAAAATCGAACGACTCCTTCCCTGCTTTTCGGCGCTTTTTCGACTCCGTTTTACCCATTGAAATAGCAATGTGCATTGTTGAAATGCATAAATTGCAGTGTTTACTTCTCTATCTTAAGGCGACGTCTTGCCTCACTTGAATGAATATAACTGATTAACATTTATACATATTTTATTATTTACAACAAAATTTATGAAGAATAACAGTGTGAATATCTGTATTTAAATATTATAAAAGTTATCAGAAAACCGAAGTAAATTAAAATAATTAATTTACTTTCTTTAATATTTTAATTTCTCAGAAAAATATATATAAATAGCAAGAATTTAAAAGTTTCCGAGGAAACAGAGCTAAAATTTCATTGCTTCATAGCGGAATTGGTTTACTAGACTATAATCACTAGATTTTTATTATAACTAGCAATCTGTTTTTACTCTTTCAGAGAAGCTTTTAAAGAAGTTGGTTTTATTAAAAAGACAAGCTTACTTGATAACTTTTTATCGAGGTATTTTCGAAATTTATTTTATTTTGAAATTTATTTTTTGCGGAATTTTAAAAGGATAGCGGGAATACTTTAAGAAAATTCTGTTTAAGATTTTAAACACTGGATTTCAAATGACAGAGATGATTTCAAGTAGATTTTTTTTATCACATAGGAAAGATAAATGTTTAATAGACAAAAAATCGGGATGGAATGAGATATCACAGTTGGAACTGGGATGAGAAAAAGGCACCGGGAATACTGGGATGAAAATTATCAGGAACACCGGGTTATGAAAATTATCGGGAACACCGGGTTATGAAAATTATCGGGAAAACCGGGACATTAAAATTATCGGGAACACCGGGTTATGAAAAGGTACCGGGAAAACCGGGATATGAAAAGGTAGCGGGAACATCCGGATATGAAATGGTACACTTTAAAAGGTACATTTTAAACACTAGATTTAAAAAAAGAGATGATTTCAATATGATTGTTTTTATCCCATGGAAAGGATAAATATTTGATGGAATGAGATGTCACAGTTGGAACTGGGATGGGGAAAAGGAACCGGGAATACCGGGATGAAAATTATTGGAAACACCTGGATATGAAAATTATCGGGAACCGGGGGTATGTAAAGGTACCGGGAAACCTGGGACATGAAAAGGTACCGGGAACACCGGGATATGAAAAGGTAGCGGGAACATCCGGATATGAAAAGGTACCGGGAACACCCGGATATAAAAAGTTTCCGGGAAAACCGGGTTATGAAAACTATCGGGAACATGAAAATCGGAAATGAAACTATCGGGAATATGAAAAAGTACTGGGGACACCGGGGTTATTGGTGATTCGAAAAATCGGACATATAACTTGGGAGAACTTTAAAAAATGAATTAATACACTCCACCCGTGCAAGGCCGGGCAAATCAGCTAGTTTATTATAAAAACAATCCAAATGTTTCTACAATTTAATTAATTTCAACCCGATTTCCGATTTTAAACAACCGTAAGCAGTTTCAGTTTGTAAATAAAATATCCACGACTTCTTTAAATCCTTTTAATCAGCTAAAATTAGTGACAATTTTTTGTGAAGATAATCAACTCCAATTTTTATACCTAAGTATACTCAATCCAACCAGTCACTAATTGAAGCAGAATAGACGTCATCACTGTCAACTATATCAAATTGTCTGGGTTCCGTTACAGTGATGTGCATTGTTGTATCCCACTACAGCTCGCTTTAATGTTTTATTTGTTTTTCCACCCTTTGAAGTCAAGTGCATTGCACGATAATATTAAACCTCTTATGGGTCTCTTAGCCTTAGTTTTATACGTTTACCATATGAAAGGAATTCTTCAGAATGGCTATAGGCAGGTATTTGAAATATTTTTGACAGGTTTTTTAATAATCATTATTATTCTTTGTTTTTAACCTCCTGTTTATCAAACTATTTTTTCTGTTACATAAAAATCGCAATAGAAAGCTCGATTTTTGATACTTATTATTTAAATCAATCAAACTATTAACTCATTATTTACCAGATATTTATTGTATCAATTTCTTGCCTTTCTCAACTTTAACTTAAAAAGGCAAATTTTAATCTGAGTAACACATCACAAAATATTTTGTTGACCCTTAAAAAGTAGAGATCCAATTCTTAGAGTATTTCTAAATTCCAAGTACAAATTTACAAATCATAAATAACAAAAAGTTGATGCTCTAAAAATATTTTTGGAAACTTATAAGAAAGAATGGCAACATAAAAAATCGATATTTTTTGACGTACCTAATGAATCAAATGCAGATTTTAACGTCATCTTCAAACTATCATATAGTAAACCTTAAACCAAAGAACAAAAGATTATGTACTATTTTTGGAAAACCAAAAAGAAAACCTATTTAGTAAGACCGATACATAAGAGCAAAGAAGTAAAATTTTGTGAGAAAAAAAGATAACATATAAAAACAAAATAGTGAAATTTTGTGAAGGGAAGATATAATACAAAAATGGAGGAAAGAAAGAATAAAAGTGAGAATTGTCTAAAAAGAACAAATAATGATATACACACCAGAGTCCCAGAGCATTCGGTACGATTCTAGAAGGGCATCACAGCTCCGGAGGGTTTGGCACGTTTCAGAGTCAAGCATGTCTAAAAATAGTGCCAACTTTATATAGCAGACGTTTCACAATATAAAACACAACAAGTGTATTTATTTTACTTATTATTCACTACACAAAAAAAGGTTAGTGCAAGCAGTGGCGTTTATTGAAGAAGCCAACTATGCCTTTTTTTTGGACTATTAGCCAAAGTGAAGTGAAGTAATCGATTAATAGCGAGTTGAGCATTTTTAATTTCTCATGATGAGTGAGTTGAAGAAGATAGAGAGAGGGAAAACGTAAAGAAAGCAATGAAAAGAAGAAAACGATTTAATGATGTTAGTCAGCATTTGATTGTAAAAAAAGGAGAGTTGTCAGCAAATAAGCAATAAAGGACAAATAAATACACAAATACAAAACAATTGAAACAAAGAATTACAAATAAATAAATCAGAATAACTAAAAAAATTATTTTAAGACAAAACAATTATGGAAATGTCAATACTTTTATCGATTAATAAACTATTTAAAAATGGGTTTTTCATTGATTATGAAATAACGTATCACGCCACTGCCTCAACATAATAAACCGTGAAAATTACAAAAAATAGAGAATGTAACTGGTTTTCAGTGCTCAAAACGAAATTACTACAAAATAAAATGTACTGTTTAATTCTGGGTGGCTAAAATCTTGATTGAAAAAAGTTTGATATATTTTTAGAATTTGAACTTCTATGTTAGTTTTAGTTAGTTGGTGAATAATATTGAAGAAAGCGTCAGTTAAAGTTTTGAACTCTTTTATGCAGTAATGATAAAAGAGGCCATTTTCCAAGTTGAAACTGCAGTAATTGAATCCCTTATTTCAGAAACGTGTTAAACCCCATTAGATTAACAATGCGATTAACACGTTTCTGAAATAAGCGATTCAATTAAGGGAATGAAATTGCATAATATGAAAAAAATAATTATGAATGGCCTCTTTCTGCATCGATTTTAAATACAGTTATGCGGTTGTAAAGTTTGTTCCCCCTCAAAGCTCCCACGTAACAACAAGCAGCCCAAAACCACAACAAGCGGAAAAGGGGAGGGCGCGACTCGCAAATGTTCGTGTCATCCCTCATCAGAATCTGCACCGAAACCGCCCAAAGAACAATAAAAACACAAAAAAAAATTATTCGAAGAGAAAGAGAGCTTCACCAGTTACCACGGGAGAAAGTAACAATAAAACTCGCCACATATGCGCTCGTCTAAAAAAAATAAAAAGGGCAAATGACTTCAATTGTTTCCACGTGGCAACTGTGTTTGTCTCCTCATTTCGAACCGAAAAAAGATCGGACTGCCACTTAGCGACCACCCCTTCTTCGTCAGAAATGGTACGGATCCGCCACCAGCTGGGGGGGGAGATGAAAAAAGAACACTCCTGATGAGTAAAAAAGTGAAGTGAATATAGGCTCGTGTCTGCCAGCAATTGAAACGAATGGCTTAAACGGACGTTGACTTGAAACACTTGGTGATGAAGTTTTGCTGAGATGGATTTTTTCCCTAGTGCACCGGAACAATTTATTTTTCCTTAATATTGAAATTTATGGCTGTTTTCTTCCTGTCGTGTTCAAGAGGGGCACAAAAAATTGAGTTGAGTTGTTTTTTTGAGGAGCTTCATTTCCCGGACACTAAATTGGTGTTATTCCATTCGTTGACGTTTAATTTTGAAATAAATGTAGGTCATGGCAGCATTAAACTGGCTTTGGAAACTCTTGATGGGTCTTCTACATCTTTTCATTACTTAACTTTTCATTTATCAAAGCTCTGTGTATTTCGGAAAAATCGAGAAGTAATTTGATCTTACCTTTAATAAATATTCCAATGAAAGACTCAAAAAATATTTTACATTCAAATGTGATGAAAAGGAAATCCTTTAAAATGACTACGTGGATAAGAGCTTCGTTATCTAAAGTATGATTGGTATTATGATATTACTAAAAAATCATAACTGTAAGTTAGAAAAGTTATTTAATTAATACAAAACACTATGTTTTAAAATTGCGAAAGCAATATATATTTATTAGAAATCCTCGTCAAGAACCAAAGTCTGCCGAAATGCTGAAGAGTCATAAAAAGAAGATAAAATGAAAATTTAATGAAGAGGACATTAAATCCAAGTAACTGGAAATAAACACTGCATTAACTCTTTGCCTTCAAAGCGCATAGATTACGAAATAACTTCAGTTCATTCTTGTCTGATAAGAATGACATTTGACCTTTAAGATACTACACATGTAAATAAAATTAGTTTTCGAATAGGAGTTATATAAAGGATATTTGTTTACGCAATGTCTCTCTGGAAGTTTCATAGTTTTTATAGGTACTCTTTATAAAATATTTTGAATTATCTGAACCTTTATGTAATCACAGGTCTTCAGATTTCTCGGTGCTTCTCATTAAGGATATTACAGTTTTGTAAGAAACTTTCAGCGTGTATTTTAATCATTGAAAATATGGTGACTCGAACTTTAAACTTTCATTCTGTACACTCGAATCATAATTATTTGTGTAATGAATTCAGCAAATGTGCTTCAGTAAAATATCAAGATTAAAACATTATTATGTGCTTTAATAAATTAAAAATGACTGAAACATACACTACTCCTTTGTTTAACTAATCGACAGAAACTGCCATTAGACACGAAACACGAAGTAAGCTCTAAAACAGCAAATTTATATACAGACATATTTTATAATACGATACAGATTAAAACTAGATTTCGTTAAATTCCAATAACTTTACAACATGCATTCTCATTTAGTAACCCAAGTCATGCAAATATGTCAAGGCCGCAGACCTGAGAAAGTTGGTAGTTTTAAAGGACCTGGTGCAACGGGTTTGCCGCATAACCCCAAAAAACAAGATGCTTTCGATTGAATAGAAATTTTACAAGTTTTCTGGGAAAGAGAAACCATGATCCTGTTCCATACCATTATGTTGGGAAATGGGTGGTTGTAACTTACATGATTGATGGGAAAGAAATAGAAGTATGGGCAAGTTGATTTTTGAGAGAGCAAGTTTTCTCTTTACGATACCTTAATGCAAATGCATTTTGAAATTAATCGAAAGTTTTACTTTTCTTCTGTATTTAACACAAAGAAATAAAAAAAGCAGATTCCGTGATTATTCTACGGTGTTCGGAACTTAGACCTCTTTTAATGGAGAGAATAACTCTTTATTGCATAGAAATAATGGGAGAAGGTTTTCCTTAACCTGAACGTTTCTGCATGAAGAATTTACTTTGGCGTCACCACATGGGACCATTTGTTTAACTTTCAGAGGAACATAAAAATACTGTCTTTTAGGACGGTTTTTATGCTCGTTTTAAACTTAAAGGGCAATGAACGGTCAAGCAACTCCCTGAGCATTTTGCTTTCATTTTCTTAAGTTATCTGAGCTGAATTTTTGAGCAAATTTCTCTGTTTGAAAAAATAAAGTACAATCATTGCTCTTAAATGTGAGATTGAATTAAATACTACTCCAAATTATTATAGCATGTTTTCCTTTTATTACTGTTCTACCACCAAAACAGTTTTTATAGAAGGTTATTTTTGAAATTATCTGGATTAGGGAAGATAGAGACTTTATTCATAGAGTTAATATGCGCTTTCTTTCCCCTGATACATCTTAATACAATATCTCAGATCTTCTCAGGAACACGAATAGGCAAAATATATATGTTACGGGCAATGTGATAAATCCGACCAATATTAATAATGCCCGTGTATTTCGGGCAAAGTGATAAATACTCATTGACAAATGACATTGATTTTATCACATTGCCCGGCATCACTTCGGTTTACCACTTTTCCCGAGACACATATGCTAATGGGTGTATCAAAAACATTTAAAACATTAAAAGTATCAAACATTTAAAAGAAAAATTCTATAAAACATGTATACACTCGACAGGTGACGTTGAAATGTGACTGTCCAACCCTCCCTCAACCCTTTCTTCCCAATTAAGCCCAAGGAGCCTGGGGAAAACGTAACTGAAATGCCATTCCAAGCGTGAAGCCGTAATGGGCCCGAGGGTCACTCTAATCACGCGCTCCATATTTTCCTTTTTCTAAAGCCGGATATCACCTTTCCGACAAAGGGCATGGGCACTGGGCATTATTCAGGGCCACGCGACCCTTGCCCATGCCCCTTGGAGACAATGGGCGGCCACTTCCTCTCCAAATTGTTTCTCTCTCGTGGGAGATGGTGATTGATACTCTGGGATTGTTCGCTTGCCTTTATCGGACGCTCTTCTTCGGGGGGCTTGTGTCTTATTGGCGTTACGCATAAGTGGGTTTTTAAGGATATTCAGGACCTTGACATTGAATTAGGAAGGTTGGATATTCGTAGCGGAATTTGTGTTTAAGTGAGCGCTTTAATTCCATTCTTTTAGAAAATATGATCACGGGCATCGAATATAGGTATTTAATTAGATGTTTTAGGTATCGATGTTAAAAACAAACATGATTCGATCGTATTGAAAAATGTAAGCTCTAGCTTGTCATGTATATTAATAAAAAGTTTAGACATAAATTCTTTACAGAATAGACCAGTGTTGAAATATTGTTATCCTTATATAAAAATATTATTATAATTTGGTATAATACCCCCTTCTATCCCTTAACTTTATATAAATATATTATAAGAATTAATGCTCAGTTTCGATTAAAAAATAATATAATTTATGCTCATTTATGTCATTCATATTTGAGATGCTTAGGTAATTTATTTTCTTGGGTACTTTTAGTTTTTAAAATTAATGTATTTTAATGTATTTATTAGTTTTTAACTAACAAAATTAAATTTTTTTGCCTTCATATGCAGACATAAGACACAAAAAAATAGTCATAATAATAAATCTAAATCAGTTAATACTTAATATTAAATTTATTCTAAGGCAAAAAAATGTTTTTAAAACAGTAAATGATTAACAAAAATATTAACTTTCTGTCAATTTCTTATTAATATCATTAAATACTACTTTACAATTGTAATAAAATGTAATTTTGAATAATTTTGAGCATTGTTAGGATCCGAAAGTACAATAAAAGTTTTAAATTTTACTCAGAGGTGATATAATTACAGAAATAACTACAGTTAAATAAATTTAATAAATAAAATAATATGTTGTAATATGATTCCTAGAAAATATCTAAGCATCATTTTCTTCTTCGTAAAAATACATCACTCATACTTTGTCCGAAAAGCACACACAATAAATTCATTCCATGCAAATTATATTGATTATATTGATTAGTGCTTATATTACTATGGTAATAACAGTTATAAAAAAACAAGTGCTAGAAAAAACAAGTATCGTGCCACTTTTCTCCCCTTTTCACGAGATTATATGACACGCAAAGTGCTTGAAACAAAAGAATTTGAACACTTGTGCGTGTCAGAAAATGTCTCGTGTGTAAAACACACGGGAAATATCCTTTTATGTTATATTTAACCAGAGTATACGACCGAGTATTTTTATAAATTATAATAGCAAACTTGTTGAAATTGAAACAATTCAACAAATTCAATTTAAAAAAAAAGATATAACTTCGTGAAAATATAAGTTTTAACATAATTTAAGTTTATGAATTTTACTGTTCGGTAAAAATGGAAATTATGTGTGTTATTTGATATAACCATTCATTATTTTAAAATTATTTCAATAACAATTGTTTTCTGCTTAAAAATAAATTTTCTGAAAATAAATTTTATGGCATTAAATTATGGATAGCATTAAAATTAATAAGGTATGGTTTTAAATATGAATTTCAATAAAATAGCATTGATTATTATAAATAATAAACTATTTTTTGTAAATAAATTCTTAATAATTTTGTCATTATAAATGTTTAACATAATAACTAAACACATTTTCACTAATTTAAAACATAAAAAAATATATTTACTATACATATTGTTTTTTAATTTAAGTTTTCAACTTTAGATTATTAGTTTCATTTTTAATTTATAATTAAGTATTATAAAATTTTATTTTTAATTTAATTTCTTTCTCTTCTTAAAAAAGTTCTAGGAAAAAATAATTTTTAGCATTGTTCTCAACATTGTATTAAATTTATCTTTGTTAAGTTTAAATTATCTTAATTAAATTTATCTTAATAAGCTGATTTAAGTTTTTTACTTAATATTTTAAAATTTCTTTATTAAAAAGTAAAACATTTTATAATCTAATTTAAAATTGTAAAAAACAGTATTTTAGTGTTGAATGAAAATTAATCACTTCACATTTGATTTAATAATTTGTTCACATTTTGTAAGTATAGCTGTTTGTTATCTAAAAGATGAATAAGTAGTTTAAGTTATAGAAATCAAGCAACATATAAAGCAATGCTACATTAAAAAAACTTTACACAATAAAACAAGACTAATAGCCTAAATGGGATTCATCATCAATGATAAATTAAAAAAAACTTAATACTTTGATAAATTACAAAAGATAAATCCCTGTTTAAAAATATAAGTATTCTAAGCAAATTCATCAACGTAGCGTATTTTAAATATAATGGGATACTTTTTTAACACATAACAATATATATTATTTTAATATTTTAAGTAAATTTCATTACTACCAAATTGGTGTAGTTTCTAAAATAATATTGGTATCCATATACTTTGTGCAAAACTAACTGGCATCGCAGGTATCATTTTTGATAGAAATATCGACACAGCATCTCCTCACTTTTCTCTACACACTCGAAATCAATAATTCCCAACACGGGACACAAACCAACGATTCATAACCAACTTAAACAACTACTAATAACAGTAAAACCAAACTAAGATCCTTAAAATGATATATCGATTATTAAATCATATAAGTAAAACTAATTTTTTAATACTTTGCCAACAAAAATAATTAACTAACCATAATAAACTAATAGCCAACTAAAATAACTATAAATAACAGTAAAACAAAACTAAGATACTTAAAATGAGATATCCTTAATAAAATCATTCAAATAAAGTTATTTTTTACTACTTTGATAAAATAAATCCCAGTAAAATATATCGACACAATCTTTCCCTTACTACACAATTGAAATCAATAATTCCCAACATGTGCCATGCTGGCCTCGTTAATATGAAAGCCGACGTGGATCCCCATGAAAACGAAGACGACGACGGTCGTTTTGGACCCATTTCGGCGGCCTTTATTTTTGGCTACCAGGAAGATCTCGCTTGCTTACAGAACGGTGTTATATATATAATTATGCCCCTCGCCTCCAAAAACAGCAGTCGGCCGTTGACTGCGCAACACGAGACTGCTCGTCTGGGTACGATCGAAATGCACTCTGTCTGTTGAGATGGATTATGCAGAAGATGGATCTATTTGTGAAATAAGTTCGATGAAATATTCATGATGAATCAAGATTTTATGTCCTTTTTAATTAGAAGGAGAAGATACTTTAAAAAACGAAAGGTTAGTTGTGCTACTTGGAGAAAGTTAGAACCCTTAAAGAGAGAGAGGGATTTTAGAGATGATTAGTTGTAAAAAACAAAATAAAATGGTATAAAATATGGCGGATGTATTGTGAAATAAGTTCGACGTGAAATATTCATGAGGAATCAAGATTTTATTTCCTTTTTTAATTAGAAGATACTTTAATAAACGGATGGTTAGTTATTGGGCTACTTGGAGAAAGTTAGAGCATTTAAAGAGGGAACTTAGAGATGATTGGTTGTTCAAAAACAAAATAAAATGATATAAAAATATGAAAAAGAATCCCCATTAGTGTTGGATAGTGTAATTATTATCGTTGACAACTGTTGAGAAGTTATATCATAAAGTATAATTCAATGATGTAGAATAGTAATTTAACAGGATTTTGTATATATTTTATATGCTCATTTTATGAAAGAGCATTCAAGAAAATTTAATTAATGTAATAAAACACAAAAAGTTTAAAGTGATACAAATCATTCATTCATTTTTACGAATAAACAAAAGTTTTCCTGAAACAATGAAGTAACAAACGAATTCACTTAAAATTTAAAGGAATGAGAAAGAATACAACCTAACTAAAATTTCTATTTCATACAACACTGCATTTGATAATTGTTTTATCACCTCTCAAAGATTAAAAAATGTTGTTTGAAATCAAGTGCACATAATTACATGAATGATAATATATACAACTTTCATTACATCTTAAAGTTCTAAAAAACACACTTTTACTACCACTACTAAAAAAATGCCGCCAAGTTCCAGTTGAAACAGTTCTCTCAACCCATTTCTCGGATCACTTTTCCCCTCTTGTCCCCCTCTTATCAATGTAACCAAACACATCGCCAGGCGCACATTCCAATCGAGAGAGAGAAAAAAAGAATTCCTCCACCCCCTATTCCTTCAACAAATGAAATGACATTTCATCCTTGATTCGGGCCTCTTTCTGCGTACGAGGGAAAATACAGAAACTGCCTTTCAGATATTACTGAGAAATCGGTCCCAACGTTATAACATTTCAATGAAATGAACAAGTTGTTTCTTTCTGACGTTAGTGATATTATATTTAATGTTAAAGAATGTATCAGTGAACGAATTAATTTAATGTTAAAGAATGTATCAGTGAACGAATTAATTTAATGTTAAAGAATGTATCAGTGAACGAATTAATTTAATGTTTAAGAATGTATCAATGAATGTTAAAGAACATCAACATCCATCATTGAAGACTTTTAAGTAAAATTTGTAGTAAAAATTGATCAAATTCACATAACCGAAGCACACCAAATATATACTTTTTTACAAATATAACTACTTTATCCCAAAGAGTATGAAATAATTGAAATGATGCAGTTTCTGATATAAATATTTCCTTTGATTAAAGATGCGTATAATTGTAAGTTGCTGTTATTAAGTTACTTAGACATAATTATAGAAGCAATATCATAAGATAGGTTAGAATATTATTGAGCAAGAAGCTTGAATATAGAAAACATCAGGTTGATTTAAAAAACAGAAATACCTATGCATAAGAAGATTGAAAAATTTTAGCTATTTTTAAATCTTTTCATGTAAAATTTATTAACAAACCTTAAACAAGGAAACAAAAAAATTTGAGAACACATTTAATGTATTGTAAAACAGGTCAAGGTCAATTATATAAATACATCTGCTATATATTTACTTTTATTTATATCTGTAAACTAAATTATAAATCGTAATCAATACTTCTTGACCAGTTACATTCTCTGAATCTTAATGAAATATAAGTACTAGCATAATATTGAAATTTAAAATCATATGAAAGAGAGTTTATATAATTTGTATTTGAATAGCTTTACTTATTTGAACAAAATTGTAATCAGACATTATATTGGTACAACAACATTAAATTATAAATATAAAAAGTATTTTTTTAAAGATAATCATAGAATAATAAATTTAATTGCACAAAACAAATGTTGAAGGCATTAAAATGCTTTAAGTTAAAGAACTATAAATAAATATATACATTCTAACACTTTTAATGGATTAAGTTTAAAATTAAAAAGTAAAGTAAACTAAATTTCTAATCCCCTAGTTTAAAAGAATAAGTTTTAAAATATAGATGGTAAGCTCTTATCATTTTATTTAATAAACGAAAATGTAAAGATATACGGAATAAGATACAAGAAGATAAGATAAAGATACTTTTTAGTTTAAAATGTGTGTAGATACAAACATATCAAAAAGTTACGTAAGACTTAAAAAACCGACATAGTTGTAGATAAAAAGTTTAAAAAATTCAAGTTATTAATCAAATTTATCTTAAATAATAAAAAAACAAATTGGTTTAATGTTGAAAATTTTCTTTGATACACGATTAAAGATCTAAATGGAGAAAGCGCATAGCAACAGACTAATCTTCGTTCAATGAATCAACTGATTTATTTTTGAAAGTAAGGAATAAATTAATTATTCAATGACATTTGAGTTCATCGATTAGAAAAATTATAGCTAAAAGTAAGAAAGTAAAGAAAATGAAATAATTTCTAACTATTATCATGAATTAAAGAACATCAAAGCAAAATTATGTCAAAATATTAACAGAGAAGTTTTAACTTTTAGTAATACACAAAAGTATCAAGTTTGGTTATCATTTTTTCATATGTCTCGTAAATAAGAAAGTAGCATAAATACAATAAATAAAAACTAGGATGCCTAAACAAATTAAATTAAAAATAATTATAAGAGTTATAAAGGATTATCTACTATATAAAATTAGAAATAGTACAACTCTAATCTACAACTCAAGAGAAGATGAATGTTTTAATATATTAAGATTACACAATATATTCTTAGCTATCATAAACTTTCGACAGAAATTAATAAAGTTATGTAAGTTAATCACAAATTGTAATGAATTCTCATATAAATAGTTTACAAATTAAATAAATATTTTTAAGTTTAAACAATTGTAATAAAGTATATGATTATATGAAACAATTATAAAAGGGATGACTGACTCTAAGTAGTAAAATATTTTTTACTGAGTATTAATTTTTGAACAAACTAATTTTCGGAAAATTAAAGAAGAGGAGTTTTTCCTCTCGGAAGGAGTATAAAACAACCTGTTGATGAGGAATCCAAGAGTGAGGGGGGGCAAAAATTCCCCAAATGAAAGTGTGTCCGAAACAAACACTTTGTATCAGCGATCGTCTCGGAAGCCAGACGAGTAAAAAAGGGGGGAGAAGCGCCATTCAAGAAAATCCGAAATGTCAAACAGTCATTGGTGGCTGACCTTATCCGTAGCAGAGCGAACAGGTGGAAGAGAAAATCGATAGCTCCCCATGAATGAAAGGTGGTTGCGTAGTAAGTAAGTATAGGGGTTGAGGGGGCCTACCTGTGATGGGGACGGGGTCCGAGATGGTGGTATCGGTGCAGAAGAAGGTGCTGACATCCCCACTGGTGGACACGGGGGTGTTGAGGGTGTCGTCCTCCCCTTCTCCCTCCTCCTTCTTGACTCGGGAGGGGTTCACCAGGCGAATATCCACCGTGGGGTAGGAGGGCTTGGGGTCCAGAACGTCCACGTCCGACCCCAGCAGCTTGAACGTGTCGAAGCTGAGGCTGAAGGCACCGGGGCCCGTGTCCAGCGGGGGCATCACTCCGGACAGCGCGTCCATAATCATGCTGGAACCCGGGATGGAGGACGACTCAGAGGTATTCGGGTTCGACACCGTGTTTTGTTTGTATACACACACTCACTCGCTCAGACCGACCCGAACCGAAAGAGACAGCAGCGTCAAATGCGCGTAAAACCATTCAACCTGTACTCTTTATACCCGCTCTTTAGTGAATGAAGGCCTCCGCCGTGAGCACTTCCATATTTGGATGGACCGGAACCCGCTCGCCGGCCAATCGCGGCGCGCAGAGGACGGTGACGTAGGGTTACGTCAGAGATGCTGCTGGTTCATTCAATATCTCCCGCGCGCAGATGCAGAAGATTTTTCTCTCTTTTTTTTTTATCGATGCTGTTGTTTGTTTTCCCGATAGTGAGATTATTTTTTTTTCTTCTCTGCTGTGTTTGTTTTCCTCCCGTACACTTTCGCCGGTTCTGATGGTCGCTTCCACCTCCAATTGCGGTTTTTTCGAGGTAGCAGTGTTTGTTTATGTTCGGAGGAGAGTTCTACTTTCCGTTTCTCCTTCTCTCTTCACGCTCTGTTGGTCAAGGACTGCTCATCTCCAGCATCCCAATTATCCCTTTCTCTCCTTCTCTTCAGAATGCACCTCAGCTAACAAAAACAGTGCACATGCACTTAATGATTCCTCTATCGATTAATATGTTTTTAAGGCTCGAAATAAGTTTTTTTGATATGATTGCAGGTAACCCTTCAAAAAAAGAAGAGCTAAACAAATACAAAATTAAGTGCACTCTATTAACAGATGCTGTTCTTCAAATGCACAGTTACTCCACTCTTAAATGCACTGTTCTTTTTAAATGCACAGAAATGTTCGCTGCTGCAGCTGCAGCAGGATCTCTTCAGGGTAAATTCTCTATATAAAAACTGGCGCCGGTGTGTTGTTATAAACAATCGGCAGTCTTGCACGTACAAAAAAAGAATGCACAGTCAAACCTGGTGTTTTGTAAGCTCGAGGGGTGGTGGTATTTCGAAGATAACTGGGGACGGACGGTTCCAGCCTTGGAGCACAACAACATCAACAACTACTCCGCGCACTCTGCACCGTGCACGCACCATCCAGATCGTGCACAACGCACAGTCTCCGCGAGGCGAATGCAGCTCTCTTCTTCTCCCTCCCTGCTGGCTGCAAAGAGCGGCTGCCGGCTCTGCCAAGGGCTGCTTTCCAAGGTCTCGGCGGCACTTCGTGAATAATTCCGAGCCCCATTAGCGAAAGCTTCGGAATCTCGTGACCATATTTGGTCAACGAATGCTGCCGAGCGAGCCCGAACGGCGCGTGACGTCACCGTCATCCGAGACGCCGCACTGCGCAGTTGAGTTGAGTTGGGCTCGCTCCTTCTTGTTGTTTTTCCATCTTTTTTCTCTGTCTCTCTCTCCTCTTTTTTTTTCTTACGTAACTGAGGTTGGAGAGGAGGATCGCTTGTTGTTTCTTTCTCCATCTGGGTGTTTTGTTCTTTTTGGAGGGGCGGGGAGATTCGAACGTTTTCGAGGGTTGTTTCTTTTTCTTCTTGCGGTCGGGGAAGAGACACCTGTGAGGTTCGGATGGTGTTTCCGACATCCTTCAGGGAGCATCGGGAGCGACGGATGCTCTGGGGGATGATGGAGAGGAAAACAAGTTGTTTGCTGAAGATCTTGGCTGCTAGACAAATTTTATTAAATGATATCTGATTTTTCTTTAAATAGTGTTACCAAGCTGAAAAATTGTGAAATTTTTATTTGCACAAAAATATGTGGGGGAAAAGTATTAAAAGTTTTTATTTGTTTCAAAAAATAATTAATTTTTTACTTGTTTTTCATACCTAACTTAAAAGAAAGTGCCTCTCTTTTTAGTTTAAAGTTTTTTTTTAGTTTCGCAGCATTCTCAGTTACTATTGAGGCGTTTGTTATCAAAACCAGCTCATTCCATATTTTTCTGAAATCCACTTTTTTTCATATTTTGAAAGTTTAGAGGATCCTTCATAACCTGACGAAGGGATATAGCTCAAATCCAGCTCATTCCAACCCAAAATTAGATGAAAAGGTGAAAACTATGATCTCAACTGTGAAATTTCAGATCATTTTAAAAAGTTAAGTGGATGTCATTTATTTAAAACTCGTAAAGACACAAATATTAACTGGTAAACTGGAAAAAAAAACAATTTAATCACACAACTTAATTGAACAAAAAAACTGAAAAAAGCATGGAAAAATCGTGTTTTTGCATCAAAATCAGCTCATTCCAACATAATTAGTGTAATTACGTCTAAGGTAATACACCTGGAATGAAAATGAAAAACTTACAAATTCTAGGCGGTTATACCTGCAATTAAAATTTAATATAAATTTTAGCTTTAGAACTGTGGACGTGAGAAGTTTTTTGTCTCTCCTGTAAAATTTACAAAAATAGAATGAGCTGGTTTTGATAGCAAACGCCTCAATTTATAACTAACGACTAACTTAGGATACATTGAAAAAATGTTTTGATATCCAAAAATGATTGATATGTTTATTTTTTCTTTCAAAAAGTAACTTAGGATAAAAAATTCATTTCTAACTAACTCAACTGTCCTCTAAACGCTTTCAAATATTTTTCTTTTTGAAGTATTAGAACGTATGAAGTGTCAGGTCAATATTTTGCATATTGATAAATGAATTGATTATGATAGTGCATTACTCTTACACAATATTTTAAATAAAAAGAGTACTCTATTAAAACTTATGAAATTGAAAACAGTATAGATTCTACCAATTTTTAATACCAAAAATTTTACACCTATTTTTTCTTAAAAAATATAACTCATTTCCACTCAAATCAAAAGGCAACTAATTTCAACTCAAAAGGCAACTCAGGCAGTCAAAGGGGAACAAGCGTTATCGGTTTTCTTAGTGCAAATTTGAGTTGCTTTTAAGTAAGAAAGTAATTTTTGTAATATTATAATCACTTCTGTAAGCCCCGTGTAAAAATTGTAAGAACCCCCCCCCATTGTGGTGCACGGGAGCTTTTTGTTTGTTTCCATTAAAAAAAGGCAACTCAAATTTTGCACAAAGAAAACTAGAAACGCATGTTCCCCTTTCGTAAAATAAATATTCCAAAAGCATCTACTATTTCAGAAAAAAACGTCTCTTTAATTTAAAACAAATTTATCCTTTATTTCATATACAACTGCATGTTACCTTTTTATCCCAAAAACATAATAAAGACATTCTCCTTCCTAAATATTGCATCAAAAAATTTGCAGAATAACTTATAAGTTCTGATTTTTATTATTATTTTGTGTACGGGTTTAACTCAGAACTACCAGATGAAAATACTTTATAAGAGCAACTCAACCACCCTTGTGGACGTTATCCTTCTTTTCTAACTCGAACTATAAATAAACGACCCTTCTCCAACACTCATTCCCCGAACTGCGATCAGCCTTTTCCTTCGAGACTGCTCGTCTCCACAACACATTTATCTCGAGAAAACACGGAACTATTGCACCCAACCACGAGCAACACTGTTATTTTTAAATATCGGGCGTGAAATCAATCAAAATCCCGATAAGAACATTAAAAAAACGACTCGCGCGTCATTTCTTATCTGCCAATCCTCAATCTATGTTTGCACACTGCGATCCGACTTTTCAATATAACCTCACTCGATAAAAATGTCCCTCTGTTTGAGATTATTTGCCCAACACACTGGGCGGTTATCTCCAATGGTCGAGTGTCACTTCAACACCTTTGGGTGAAGAGTGACAATTTTTGCATACTGTTATTCTTTTAGTGGTTTGTTTGCTTTTCTGGGGTTTCCTGTGACAAGTGGTTGCCAAAGATTCCCACAGAACTTTGGTTTGCATGTTTACACGATTGAGTGTTCTTTTATAGGATACTCTTTGATTTCTGGTGAAAAAAGTTCAAGTTGTTGATAAATTGGGAGTAATTATTTACTTGTGCGATTGATGTCTTTTTTTTAAGTTACTCATGTGCATGAGAATCTTGAGATTATTTTAATCTAAAATTTTGTTAAAATGTTTTTTGGAAGTTTTGAATTTTATACTTTTCTTCTATAAATTTATTTAATTAAAATTTATATGAATTTGATAAAAAGCATATATTCTCTAAAATATTTATTTTTAGTATCTTGGATTTTTAAAGATGAAAAATCATACTTTTATTATATTTATTTTTTAGTTCTTCTTTCGCAAACGAAAAACTAAAATTTTACTCATATTTTGAAATTTTTAAATAAATTCAATCTTTTTAAAGAATTTAATTGATTTGTGAGAGTTGTGGAATAAACAAAATTAGTTTTATAAGAGGTTAATATTTTCAACGTGAAAAACATTTCATGAAAGCACAAAGATAATTTTCCTCAAACTTTTATAGTATTGAGAGAAACAGGATAGTATACATAATAAATTTTACCAGTACTTTAATTAAGCATAAACATGCATACCAATCCTAACAGAAAAATATCTACTGTTAAGCAACTAAAACATCTCGAAAAGACTATTTAAAGCTGTGTTTATAATTTAAACCTTGTCTAAGTTTATTTCCAATAAATGGATCAAATCCAAATCCTCGAAAAGCACAAGTACTTTTCTCCCAGTACCTTCAGAGTATGCAGAAAAAGTCGTTCTACAGGGTACAGATGCTTTTCCAACTTAGCATGTGCTGAACGCGATGTTAGTAATTTTATAAAAACAAATTATTTGTTTTTAGGTTTTAGTATAAGTCCAACTTTAAAACTATTTTTAAGCAGAAAACACGTATAAAAGATAAACTATTTATTATGGTTAAGGGGAAAAGGAGGGAAATGAGTTAGTTGAAGTGCCTCATGGTAGCAGTTTCGGATTATTTAAAAAATTAATAAAAAAGCAATAGCTTCCCATCGAAAGAATTTTTTGGTTCATTTAAAAAATTAGAAATTTTTAAATGACAGTTTTTATCTTAATATAAACACACTAAATAGTTGTATTATTTTTATATAAGAAAAGGCGACATTTAAATAGTTTCCAGGATCAGGGACATCAGAGACCTTTTAGGAATCTTCAAACTATTAGACTAGCTTTAGAGACTGATAAAATTATTGTTGTATTAATATAATTTGGATTAATGCATGTAGATAAAATACCTCAAAATATTCATATAAATTATATTTTTATTTTTTTACAAAAAAGATCTAATAAAATTTTAAAATGAAATCCTCAAATGAGTTTTTATTTACAAATTTGAAATAAAAATCTTACGTATTTAAATTAATACCATACAAGAAATGAAAACTAATTCATTGAAAAATTAAAATTTTTAAAGGGACAAGGGAACTTCAATGAAATGTTATTTATTAAATTATTAAAAAGTTTTTTATACATGGATAATTATTTCTGTGCTGATATTCGTAAAACTAATACTATGAAACTACATATTTTCCCCTATATTATATAAATTCTATTTATTCTACAAATTTGAAACAAGAAATCTTATTTAAGCGAATCTTTAAACCATTTTAATGTATTTACCACTCAAACAAAGAAACCTGTGTGACTTCTCATCATAAAAAAACATACCAACTTTAATTGCAACTATATTGCAACCTCTGTATTCAAAAAGTACGAATAATTTATTACTATATTAACAAATAAATTAATTTGTGAATAATTTTATTAGTTTTTTATAGTTAGGAGATGAAGTATTTGAATAGAGGTTTATAAAACACATTAAAATAATTAATTTTCACGAATAAATTAGCCAGGGATCCTCGGTATTGTGGATTTCATTCTAAAAATATATTATATTTAGATTATTTCATAAAATGAGTGATTGCAATTGAATCGTCAGTTTGAAGAAGGGAATAAGTCCAAAAATAAAGTTTTGAGAAAATCGAAAAAAGTAATGGAATTTTCATTGTATGGACATCGATTTCACAACTTCAAGGGGCGATATCTCCATATAGGGGTTAGTTATTTTCCCCCTCTTTTCACCCACGTGTAGGGCAAAGCTTGGAGATTGTTTTGAGCACAAAAAGTCAATTTGTCATTTTTGGGACTTATTCCCTTCTTCCAACTGACGATTCAATTGGTTATTAATGAAAAAATATATATGATGTTTGCAACTTCATAAACAGTTCAATCATTCCAACTGACCACTGCATCCCCGCCTGACCGTCTCCTGGTCCGGTCGCCCACTCCCGGGCGTCGTCCCTTCGTGGGTCGAGCCGGTCCCACCTACGTCCCGGGTCCGGCGCGCTAACCCGTTCGCTACGACAACGGACGGTCCTTGTTGGTTGGTTGGTCCGCCGGCTTTTTTGAGTGGAGATGATCAGTTGTTTTGATGTTGTGGGATGTGATTAAAGATGAGGATGGATGATAATGGTGGAGTTTTTTTCTCGGCCTTGGGGTGGTAAACAGACCGTTTTACATATGTTGGTAGCGTTAATTGAATAGGAGGAGTTTGCGTTGGTATACGTAATTAAATAGATTCTTAGTCCTTGTCATACTTCGATGTGTGCTCGTGAAGTAATTTAATTTAAATGTATGCATATTTTTACTTAAAGAATTAAATATTACCATCAACAGACATCACTGAACCTTTTTAAAAGAGAATTAATATATTGAAATAAATATTAAGAGAAATGCAATCACTATTAATTTTATTAAAATCGTCTGGTCCCGATCATTTCTATTTAACTTCAAACAAATAGTTTTATGTAACCAAAATTTCGTTTAATGTTATCAAAATTTGTCCATTACTTTCATACAAATCCCGCCCTGTTGCCAGTTTCGATGGTCATTTTTTTACAAAGTAATTAATGTATTGGTGCTGTACGTAGCGTACCATTATTTTTCTTAAAAATGTTCAAAATTGAAAATAATTTATGAAATTGCCTTTTAAATACTTTAATTAGGACTCTATATTTATAAGATTCAAATACAATTATTCTACCTAGTTATAAGCTCTTTTATTTTAATGCAAAAATCTTGTTAGACTGCTTTCTGCTTGTAATTTTAGAAAAATCTTATTATTATCATTCGTATAACTTATCAATTTAATCTCTGTCAAATGTGATCACATTATAATATTAATATTAACATAACTACCAAGCGGATTCGACTGTATATATATTTTAAGTTTGTGATTCTGTGTTGAGATTTTCTATTAATAGTACTTAAAAATAGTTCTCTTTATAATCTCCGTAAAAGTATATATGTTACCGCTAAAGTTGAAAATTAGTTATTCTAAAGAATACCTAGGTAAACTTAAGATTAACTGATTTCTGTCGTTAATGTGCGGATATTTGAGTTTTTCGCATTTTACCTAGGGAATCTACACTATAACGGCCTCTTGATAGTTGAAGTTCAAAATAGTTTGTTTCGCTCAATCCTTTCTGTTAAAATGTTGAGGTGCTCACTGCGCCATGCGCTTACCCCTGCGCAGTTGGGTTTCAATACGTAGTTTGTTGTCATATTTTGTGTTTTGATTTCAAATTTAGTGCGTAGCACTGGTAGTCGTCAAGTTGAATGTTAAACAAACTAATACAAGCAAGTAAGTACAGTAAATTTACAAGCTTAAGTTCAGTAAATTACTACTAAAACTGGTATTTTAAAACAATTGTGTTGAAGCTCCGACTTCAGAGTGACAGAGATTTCTTTTAACGAAAGCAAATGTCCCAGCAGTTAAAATATCTTTTCAACAAACGTTAATTCAATAATCGCTAGAACCTGGGCAAGGGTTTAAGATATATAATCGATCGCGAATCCTAGCAATAGTTTAGGATAGGCTGGCAGCCGATTACACCGCGCTTTCATTAAGATTTGCTATTTTAAGTGTTCATTGAAATATGTTGTCAAATCGAGATCGAAAAATCACAATTGATACAAAATCTAAGTTGGTACTTTTATATTATATTCGTATTAAAATTCCTATTTCAATACTATTTTTGTGTGATTTGCGTGCTTTGTGTAATATCAAAAAGTACCGAGTCCACTTTTTTGATTCGTCATTGTTACTCTTTACCCCCAAAACGAGTTTGGTTATAGTTAGGGCAGGGGGGTTTGGGGGGGGCGGCAGGCCCCCCAACCACCTTAAACTTTTCATAAAAATTAAATAAATTTTTGTACTTTAACGGATCACCCTCGTTAATATGTAAAATAACTGATTCAGGTAGTATGCAGATTAACGAGTGTCTAGTCGGTAGAGTGCAGAATACCTAGGTAATTTCAAGATTACCTAGGTAATCTTAGAAATTGAAAAAAATTTCGCTCTTTAACGAATCACCCTCGTTAATCTGCAAATTGCCTAGGTTATCTGCAAATTAACTGATTTCCGGACTTTAACTGTAACATATATAAATTGTGTTTTTCCCAAATAAATAAACATATTTTAATTCCATAATTAGGCATAAAAATGTTTGTTATTTTGCAATTTTGTGTAAAAGTAATTTAAAAATTGTTTGTAAATGCTATCATATATTGATTTTGTTTTATTTATGCTTATTGGAAATTGTAGGGTTTTTTTACCAGAAGTAAAATTACATTTAATTTGTATGCAAATGTGACTATCTTACATTCAATTGTTTATTCCATTAGGTAATAAAACTTGAGCTGTCTGTAAATTAATAAAATTATGTAAGATGTTAGTAAAACTAATTATTCAAAAATATTAAAATTTATTTGCTAAAAGATCAGAATAAGACCAAATTATCCCAATTCGAATTCCGTAAACATAATTTTTCCTCATCTTCAAAAAAAAATCAGATAATCAGTAAAATATTTTAAAGATGGTATGAAAATACTTTTTCTTGTAAAAGGCATACAGATAATCTGAAAATTAAGGTGAATGACCATACTTTTACAGATGGTAAAGTAACTAATAATTGTCGTGGAAGTTAAAGTAAAATAATAAATTAAATATTGTGTAAACATCATTATAACGATATGTAAATAAGCTTTAAAGGATATTTTTAAACATTTATGGAGTATCCAAACTGTAACAGCATCAACTTAAGTCTAATTACACAAGGTTGATATTTAGACCACTTCAAACAAAATTTAGGATGGAAATTTTAGTTTAATTTAAAATACTTTATGCATGAATAAGGAAGTTGCATGTGTCAGGTTTTCAAAAACAAACAAGTGTCCGTATGGTTTTTTGTATGGTAAAAGGAAATATCTAGTCAATTTTTCAAAATAAATGTACAGGTAATTAAATGCTTTAATTTAAAAGTCAAGAAAAAACACGTGACTGAAAACGTTTATTGTTTAAAAAGTAACGATGACTTCAACAATCATACCATCAACTCCATTACTTTCCAACAATGTTTATCGTACGATGACGTCGCATCCCAAACTCTTGGCGTTTTCGAGTGCTTTTAAAAAGGGCATTTTTGTTAATTTTTTTGGTAATCAAAAAATTTCTCGATCGGCCTCTAGTTGGGTGGCTTATTACATAAAAATGCCCTGAAACTGCAAAATGCGATACTTTCATGAAACTTTCAGGGATGTTAGATAATCATATAAGAACTAAAAAATCGATGGGAGCCCAAAATTTTGGGGCGTGGTTTGACCGTTATGACGTCATAACAAGATGGTGACCAAGGGCCTATATTGGGTTCTTTTCATGACAGAAAGACATTTTTGGGGTCAAATATTATGTTATAAGTGTCAAAAAACATGATTCTGATGACAAAACGTGCAAATTGTTTATCAACTAAAATAAAAAAAGCACGAAATAATAATAATCTATCGCCAGTTGCGTCAAAAAAAATTTGTTAAAAAATTATTCTTTTCGACGGTTTTATATGTTTTTTGGTGAGCTGATTCTAAATATATTTAATTCACTTCCACGTGGAAGATCGGCTTTATATCAAAAAACGCAAAAATATGTGAAAAAATCGCAAAATTTTTACTCTTTCTTCGGATTTTCGCTTATATTTTAAAAAATATTAGTTTCTCGAAAATTATTTCAGTTACAAAGTTGGAGTAGATAAAATTTCCTACAAAATGCACTATTTAATTTTTGTTTTCTGAAGAATAGTTTTGACTTTATAACACACTGAAAAATAGAGCAACAAACATCCTCTGTTTAAATTATGCTGTGTTAAAATTATCTGTTTTTCAATGCGTTATAACGTCAAAACTATTCTTTGGAAAACAAAAATTAAATAGTGCATTTTGTAGGAAATTTTGTATACTCCAACTTTGTATTTAAATAATTTTCGAGAAACTAATATTTTTTAAAATATAAGCGAAAATCCGAAGACAGAGTAAAAATTTTGCGATTTTTTCGCATGTATTTGCATTTTTTGATATGAAGCTGACCTTCCACGTAGAAGTGAACTAAATATATTTAGAATCAGCACCCCGAAAAACATATAACACCGTCGAAAAAAATAATTTTTCTACAAATTTTTTTTGGCGCAACTGGCGATAGACTGTATTATTATTTCGTGCTTTTATTGAATTTTAGTTACTTTTTAAAACAAATTGCACGTTTTGTCATCAGAATCATGTTTTTTGACCCTTAAAACATTATATTTGACCCCAAAAATGTCTTTCTGTCATTAAAACAACCCAATATAGGCCCTTGGTTGCCATCTTGTTATGACGTCATAACGGTCAAACTACGCCCTAAAATTTTGGGCTCCCATCGATTTTTTAGTTCTTATATGATTGTCTAACATTCCTGAAAGTTTCATGAAAGTATCACATTTTGCAGTTTTTTTGTAATAAGCCACCCAACTACTCAAATTTTGGGTAGTTGCTCATTTTTGCAAGAAAAATCGATTAAAAAAATATAAAAAATCATGCAAATTCCTTATTGTAAGGTCACGAAAGAAAACTGTATTGTTTTTTAAAATAGTTTTTACTGTTTCTTACTCTAAACTTTTTCCTTTTTTATATGGTTATTATTATAATTGTTTTCTCAATATATCGATGCAAACATTTAATACGTCACGAAAAAACTGACAACAAAAGAACCTTCACTCTCATTCCACCGCTATAAAAAAACGTCTTCAAAAGGTTTTTTAAACAACAAAACCCGTCTCTTTCTATCCCACCGAGCTAATACTCTGTGACAGGGTCGGAAGATGCCGAAAAGCCACTCTCTGTTTGACCATCGCTCGTGACCTCTCGAGACTGTCATGTTGTAGCAGAGGTCGCATTGCCCAGTGTTGTCAGTCTCAAGAGCAATCTAGTTGACGGAACTCTTGGCCGCCGCATCCTAGTAACACTCAAGTGAACTCTAAACAGAGATTTCAATGGCTGTGCTACATTAAAGGCCTTTTAACTGAAATTAAAGCCTGGCTGGCCCTGTACCGGGTTCAATGCCCGGTTTACCCAAAGAAGGAATGTAGTAAAAGTGTGTGGTGCATTAAAATGTAAATGTATTACACAGTTCTTAAAACTATATCTTACTCATATTTGGAGCCATGATTCCCATTTTGTCTCCTAAGGGAAATCCTGATCTATTGTAAAAACTCTGAAAATAATGTAAACTATATATTCTACGATTTTAGCCCTTTCAATCTGAAGCCACCCGAGATTACCATTGAATCCAATGAAAATTTGGGGCGACTAGGACTGAAAGGATTAATTGAAACAACTTGCCATTTTTTTTAGAACAGAATGTCTCATAAAGCTTTTAACCCTATTCAAAACACGATTAAAATTAAGAAGATAGGTTAAAAAGAGTTATTCAATAGAGTCCTTAGAAATAGTTGCAAACATAAATAGGAAAATAAATGTCGCCAAAGGTTTTATTTCTCCACTTCCATAGATCAAAGTTTCTCTAAAGCCTAAAGAAAATATATGATACATAAAAATTTAATTCTACTAATTTAGAGAATTCAACCTTTAACTTCTACGTACTTTAATGCTCATTTCAATATACTGTAACTACACTATAAGCATAGAAACTTTTTAACCCTATCCTGAGATGTTTTTGTTGGAGCATTTTGAATATAAATTTTAACAAATTATTGAATACTGAGCTACAGATTAGAAAAAATGAAGGAAAAGTGAAAATGACCCCTTTGTCGTCTTAAGTGTTATCTAAATGTAAAGAAATAAAATGTACGATGACAGGGATGATGACTTTCAAGATACAAGCAGACCATTTAGAAGGGATACAAGATTTTGATGATTTCAAGATACAAGTAGATTGTCTGGATGGAAGTTGATTAATCTAAACAAAATCCAAATGTTATCAAGGACCAATTTGGGATTAGTTTGATCTGATTTGGAGAATTACTTTGAAAAAAATATTATTTTTATTATCTTTCTCAAGTATTTGGCTTCAACAGATAACGAAAGCATTTTATCTTAGTTCTTTAGATTATGGACATAAAAGTACGATGTTTCATTTTTAAGAGGTTGGTTGGCCAAAATGGTTGAAAATTATATCTATTTCAAGAAATCTTTTACGTTTTCCAGAAAATCTTACTCTTGCTACTTCTAGGAAAAAAAAAGGTTATCGCTCAAACTTTAAGTGAACCTTCATTGATAGACATGCCTTATAAATGATTTTCTTTAATGTCTTTAAATAGTTTCTTAATTTATTTAATTGATTTCCCTAATTACAATTATATATTGTATAATATTATCTAACAACTTAAAAGAATCAAATTTAATTTCTTAGAAACGAATAACTTTTTAAGTACGAGCCGTATGACTCAAGTTATATACACTCTAATTAATCCTTACAGACAGATAGTGAGTGAAATATGACTAAACAGGCTGTCTCAAAAGATGCTGACATCAGAGTCTGGTAGTTAATTCAATTTATTTATCAATTTAAAGTACAATGATCCTGTGTTAAACTAATTCCGTCTATACTAAAACAAGCAGAGCTAAAAGGATTTTAATGTCAGTAATGTGATAAAGGGGTTGTAAAATGCTTTTTGTGAGTAGGTAGTACTATAGAAAGTATAAAAATACTTTGTTGCAAATAAAGTTTAATTCACTACCATGTATAATAAAAAGCACACAACGGCGATACTTCTTCCTTTTTTAATAAAACAAGTTTCATATTAGGAACTTTTCTTAACAAAAAATATTTATTATTACAATAAATAGAATGTTCAGAGTACTTTAATGAGTTTTTATTTCATTCTAATATCACCCTTCATCTGGAAGAACTAAATCATTAGTATCAATATTTCTTATGATAAAGGACAAAATTTAACAACTTAAAATATTAAAACAATAATTGAAGTCCACAGTTTAAGTATACTTAAGACTTTGTATTCAAAATTTATGAGTTTAAACTAGAGCCAGAAATATTTTTATTCTCTATGGATTTATACTAGCAAGATTAATGTTAAACTATAATTAGTTTTGTGTAGTAAAGAATAATTGGCTTGGTTTTCTTTTCTCCCCTTAGAGATGAGGAATTATTACTAATTTGAATTCAGTTTGTGGATCTTGGATCTTTAGCCCCTTCAGAAATCAGAACCCTTGTAACAACTCTCCAGCCTTATGATGTCTATGGGTATGAGTAAGGTTAAAAACTTTTTAACAAATATTTTATATCCAAAAATAATATTTCTTTACATGGTTCAATATGTGACAGACATAAATGTGTTGAAAATATATAAGTTTAACCACAGCATATTTTTTGCTAAAATTCTTGGTATACGAATCATGAATTTTTATCTCAATCTTAAAAATCTTACTGTCACAAACTTTGGTCTTATATACCACAAGGTCGAGAAAAATTTCTGGATCTAAATTATTTTTTGAATTACCCAATCATAAGTAACTCGTAAGGATTGAATTGAATTTATACTAGAAATACGTGAAGAAATTTAAAGTAAGACTTCCAGACCTGAAGAGGTATCGAGGAGATGACAATACATCCCCAATCACCATTGTCTGATGTTCAGTCTTTGAGTTTATGACGACAATGTGTAAAAACATTAAAGGCTCATTCAGACATCACTTATGATATTCATTTTTAGAAGAATCATCCAAAGTGAAAAGTGTAACTTGTCGTTTCACTCTATACGCCTTCACTTTTCTATGCAAACTAGCGATACAGATGAGTGAATCCCTAAGTGAAAAGTGTAACGTCGTTTCACTTTTCTATGCAAACTAGCGATTCACAGAAGGGAATCACTCAGGATGAACAATGAAAGTGAAACAGTGTGAATGAGCCTTAAGCAAATTCACATATCTGGTACGAAAGGACAACTGGTAGTTCATCTACAGATCAAACTACAAACTCTGCCTCATCATTCACTCGGTCTCATCAACAATCCAAAAAAAACGCACGATTGTTTTCCATCAACAACAACAGAAAAAAATCAACATCATCCAATCCCGTTTACAATCGCATCATCCAATGTCAGGGTGACTTATGGCGTTTCTTAATTGGATTCCTTTGGTTCACGCTGCGCGGGCAACTCACCCCATAAATTGAGAATCCCCATCGGCTACTTGTGCAATATGCCCGAATCATGGAGGGAGATGACTAATTTGCTCCGCGATTGACCTTCTCGCGGGATGGGCCTTATTAGTCGGACCCTTTATTTCTGGGTTGTTCATTCATTAGTATCAGGTGGTTGCTAGGGGTAATCGTGGTGGTCTGGGTCAAAAGGATGTGAAAGATCGGAAGATGAGTTTGTGTGTGGTGGTTGTAACTTGGATAATTTTCTGCTGTC
This sequence comes from Tetragnatha versicolor, assembly GCA_024610705.1. Lineage (NCBI taxonomy): Eukaryota > Metazoa > Arthropoda > Arachnida > Araneae > Tetragnathidae > Tetragnatha > Tetragnatha versicolor. The sequence continues at coordinate 16,312,296 of JANDEH010000011.1, read as the reverse complement.
TTTTGAGTTCAAAGGTCCGTGTATTAGAGGGCCAAATATTTGGACTGGAAAGCATACTGGTAGAAACTTGAAAGGTGTATTTTCCTATTTGATATGTTGGATCTCTATAGTTTTCCAGCTTTCCAACACTTTTTCTTTTTTGATGAGATCTTACTTTACCTACAAGAGTGCCTAATCATTAAACCTTTTCACTATTCCTTCCTATTTTATGAGGTTTTACTCTTCATAAGTACCCCTGTTTCATATCTCCTTCCTACTTTTTTTCTGACATGTTTCCAATAAATTTCCTTTTCCTTTTTTGCGGATGGAATTTAAAATATTACTTGCTGAATTCATGGTATTTGCAGTTTAATAACGTCCATTTATCTCACAGTGCTTAATTATTTCATTATCTTAATTTTTCATACTAAGTCTTAATATAAAGAAATGATAGGTATCAAACTAGTAACTAAGAAAAGTACTCCTAAGGTCTTTCCACGATCCATTTACTGTGAGAGAAAATATTAAATATGCCATAGAACTTCCTAAATTTTATAGGTTCCACTCAAAATTCAGCTTTTTTATCTCAAATAGTTATTGCATACAAACTGAAAATGCATTTACATTTACTCCTTTCGTCATATGTAATCGTAAAATTCAACCAGTATTTACCTTTTTTTAGGTTTGAGTACCTTTAACGCTATTGAATGTAGTTTTTATTTTAAATAGCACTTATAACCTTTTTTCTGAAATAGCACGCTTTCGTACCGTGTCGCCAAAAGACCTCTCTCAATTGCTTATTTTGCTATTACGGAACAATACAGTACAATTCTCCTTTCGAAGTGGGAACACCCGCCTTATGAATACCCACTTATACCTCACTTCGCTTTAAAAGTTAACTTTACTTTTTTATGTAAACTGGCTGTGAAATTTCTCCTTAGTAGTGGGGGGGATTTTGGTTTTTACATTTTAAATATGTTGATCGCATTAATAGAGAAAGCTGCATCCCATTTTCAACTGAAGACTCGAATTAGTGTAAATTGATGAACTAGACAGGCCGGCACAACATACGGCCGGCCAGCCATCTTTTGGTGGCCGGATAATCTTGAATGATTCTAAAAACTAAAGTAATTGAGTAGTTTCATTAAAAATGTATATTTATTTTGTAAATATTTTAAGGATTTGCTGAAGAATTAACCAGTGGCAAATGAACTATTTTGATTCACCATGCAATTACAATGGAATCATGCAATTGGAATAATAGTCATAAAAGGTAGTACAATGGGATAATAGAAATTTCCGAAAGCATACAAACTTCATTGAAGTTATAATGCAGAAACATGAAGTATATTTTGAAATATGCGAACATTTTTCTCTATTATTTAATTATTTATAATTAATCTGAATGTCATGAGAAAACAATTAGTGAATTTTTATCAATAATTTAGCCTAGTAAATCAGATAAGATAGATTTTTAGCCCGCGGTAATTTAAGTTGTCACAATTCAGGCTGCTTCTCAGTTTAAGTTGTGGTGCAGGTCTCAACTAGACCATTTCTTTGCAATAACTCTTTTCAACTAACATAACTCTGAGCCGTCCCGTCTGCCAATAAGCCCCATGTCTTATGCCAGGACCACACTTGTCGACCAATTTGCAAGTCTTCCTGATAGTCCTTGGGTTCTTGACCTTCGATCGCACTGTTTGGCAACGACGGTTGTTGTGACGTAACGCCTCAAATGACCGTGGCATTGCCTATTAGGGGTAGGAGTCGAGAGAGAGAGAGACGCCTACATTAAGCAGGTGCTAGGCGGCCCACATGAGTTCAAGACGCCTTTGTTTTTGCGGCGATCGGGAAACATTGAACTCCGGGCGACGATTTGGGTAATTGTCCCGACACAGGTGTAATGTACCTAGTCTGGAGAACAATGTATGGTGTATTGGAACTCTAAGTCGAATAGCTCGCTTTGAAAACAGAAAAACCTATGAAAACAAAAAATCCCTTTGAAATTAATTATATCCGATTTGAAATCAAAATTCAGCTTCTCTTACCAACTCAGATATATATGGTCTTTGGCTTGTTCGTGTGGTGGTGTTAGCGAAAGTATAGTATGTTAGATGGAGGTTTATTTCCTCTCATTATCTCCCAAAGGAAAAAATTAGCAGCATTTAATTCAGAATATCAAGATGGTTCTGCAAGTCAGGTAGGATGATAATTTAGCAATATTGGTAGCGTTAGTAATAAATGTTTTGAAAACTTTCCTTTAATTTATGAATAATATTTGGACTTCAGCAAGTTCGATCACATCATTTTGAAGTTTAGATTTGAGACTTCAAGGTTCAATTTTGAGAACTTTTTCATTTTCTGATGAAAAGAAATTCAAGGCCAATCTTTTTCTCGAAAAAATCAAAGTAATTTCTGAGGCTATTAAGTTTTACATATTGTCCCTTTGAATTAAAGAGCTATATAAAGGTTATGCAACGAGTTCTTTCTGATTTAAACTCAACCTCATTATTGAGCGGGTTACTTTAAAATTTTTTGTTACAATCGATTCTTTAAAACAAAACAATTGATTTTGTTCCATAAACTTTTTCTGCCGAAGAGATAAGGCATAAACGTGACTAAAGAAAGCCTAACTCAATTTTAGAAGTAGTATCTCACAAAACTAAGCAACTAGGCCTAACTCTATATTAAAACAATCTCACTCAAACTACAAACTAGACATAAGTCATTTCTAACTGTACGACTCCATAACAATCTGGTCTTTTAAATCTCCACTAATATAAATTCCTGCCTTCGAGATCATTTTCAATTTAACTCAATCACTCATTCCTACAAAACATAAAACCAACGTCCCAAAAAACACACAGGTTCAATCAGCATCAAGTACCAATTATGAATCTGGCACCATATGGATCACCAGACCCAAAGAAGGACCTTCACTGAGCAAAAACCACTATGTTGCAATGCTCGACAATTTGCTTCACCCTGCGCCAAGCGTGTTAGCGGGCCAGTGGTTTACAAATGGCTTTTCTGTGTGCGCAAGGGTTGGAGAAGAGGAGATTAAGTCCCCTGCGAGGGCCTCTCTGGTAAAGGAGGACATCAGAAAAAATGGATTCGCTTTCTTTGTAATTAAAGGGAAAGTTGTTTTGAAGATGATGATACTGTGGGCGACCGGATGTGAGAGTTGTTTTGGAAATGGTTATGGGTGGCTTAGAAAGTATTTGAAGCAGCCCATAGGGTGTCTTTTTGAGAATGAGAGATTTCTGTTAATAAGCCAGTGAGGTTTCATCTATTTATAACTTTTTTTATAAGGATTGCGGAGGATTTGAAATGAAAGGCAGTGTGACGAAGATTGAGGTGGGTTGAAGACTTTGTCAATTCAAAACATATGGGGTGTTATTGGTACTTTTGAGGTTAAATAAGGTATCTATAAAAGAGTTTAAAGGCTTGAGATTGTTAATTTATTGTTTGTGATAATTAGACACGAAAGCTAGGTTAAGCAAAAATTATCTTTTAATTACAAGCACTTAATGCTTTTTCATTACAATTTAAATTATAGCTCCATAGCATTATTCTTTTGAGTTTCTAAGGACTTTCTTTCATTGTGTTTGACATGATATTTAATTTATTTGAGACGTGATAGTTTAATTTGAGAATTATATTGAATGAACGGTTGATGAGCAGTGATATTTAAGTTAAATTCAAATTTTAAAACATTTATTTCTGAATCACTGAAAGGTATTCAGGAATTAAGAAAAGATAACGAAGTAAATAAAATAGTTCTGAAAAGATCAGTTGGCAGTTAAAAGTGTAATGGAATGGTGGAAACATTCCTGTAAAATTTAACAATGTACGGCACTCCTCTCCTCTTGGTTAACTATCATACCGTTCCCACAACTCATTATTTTCAATTTTATTTTACGTGACTTTAGTTTTTATAATTCGAACTGTCATTATATAAAAAGGCTATGAGAATCTTCACTCTCCTTGAACAAAGACAGAAGTTTTTTTTCACCCAGTATAATACAAATGCAAATACAAATTAAGTCGACCAACTACAGGCGTAAGCCGTAATGAATGCATAATGAAACACCATAAGTATACAAGAGATTAAAAGTAATGAAATTTATTTACAACTCAAAGGAGTAAAATATGTAGTCACTAAACAAAAGAAAATTCTATTTTTGATTGCTGATCATAAAAGGCACATGATAAATACTTGCAACAACACAAATATTCACATTGAGATTTAAGAAGCTGCAAACTGCAAGTTTTATCACATTGCACTGACTTGCAATATTCATTAACGATAGCTTTTTTTTATATTTACCTGAGCAAAGCTTTGACCGCACCTCAAACTTTACACATGAATAATTGAAATGATCCACCTACAACAAGAGGTCAGATCATTCCTACCCAAATGAAGTGGCTTCTTTGCCATCTCCTGTTGCTAGATGATTTATGCAAACATCTATAGTGTAGATGCCTATAGTCTTCAAGGTGTGAATGTAATCTCATTTCAATAAAATAAGTTCCTTGAACGTTGATAGATTATTTATTGGCATAAAAAGCAGTTTTTTGTCTGTAGTATTGAAACCGTGGACTTGGTGAACTTGAGTTATATTTTACTGATATAACAAGTTGGATAGTTGTGCCATTTCTATTTCGGGTTCAAAATGAAACTCGACACCCAAATTAGGATTGTCATGTTGATAACATGGAATAATAATAACATGGATAACATGGAATACACCTCAAAATAACATTATTCTGTCGGAAATTTGCCAAATTCCAAATATTTTCAATTCGCCATATAAAAGTAAAACATTTTCAAACCGAAAAGACATTATTTTAATAACTATTTGCAATGCAGAAATCTCTTTTGATTTGGGTGAATTTTAAAAATACAATGTATATCTGTTACGGACAATGTGATAAATCTGGGTATTATTAATAATGCCCTGTTATTTCGAGCAAAGTGATATATACAAATGCTATTGAATTCATCACATTGCCCGCCTCACTTCGGCCATTATTAACAATGCCCAGTTTATCACTTTTCCCGTAACATATCTATGAATATCCTTTTACATGGAGATGTACAAAATAATTAAAAGTAAATACCAATATAATCTATGGAGATTTCATATTTTTATAATTTTTAATGTTAAAGAGAGAGAGATTGATTTCTAAAAGATAAGTTAAATAAGTTGGGTTGGTTGTTTATAAAATTCTCCTTTTTCGCATCACAGATTTTCCTTTTGATTTTCAGATATTTTCCTCGTCTGATTCAGACTGAAACATATTTAAACATTATTTCATGTCTATGAATATGTATGGAAATTGCTTATGATATGCAACACCAATAGGAGGCTTTAAACAATCCTAAAACAAAAATCTTCACTTTCTTGTTGAGTCAAATTCTAGAGTAGAATCTTAAATGTGTTATGGATTCTTAGAAATTTTTATAGTTTCTCGTGATGATATAATAGGGCGTTTCTTTCAATTTTAAAATAAAAATTGGTTGGTAACTATTTCACCGAACTTAAAACTATCTGGGCTAAAATTAAATCATTAAAGCTCTACAGTGAAATGAATCTGCGTATTATGCTGATTTTTTTAGATAAATTTATGTTTATGTTAAAATTATGGTATTATGTGTCAACGGAAATTGAGCGAATAGTTTTTCAATTCTCAACTAATTAATGTCATAAAACCTGTGTAGTGAATGATTGTCTTGCAGCTTTATTTTCAATATACCCTAGGAAAACTTAGTATTTTAAAAACTTTTCTTGCTGGAAATTACTTTTAAATGTTTCTCCTTTTCTTTTCTCTTTTTTGCAGCTATCTTTAGTATTATTTCTATTAGTACCGTGCTTTGAGGGTAATTATGAAAATAAGACTTCAACGATAATGTTGCCGATATATACAATGCTTATTTACTTCAAAATTGAAGTTACTGATCTGCGAGAGGGTGAAATTTAAGGTTAAAAAAGGAGTAAATGCTCTTTGCATGTTTTGCTCAACATGTTCTTCCAACGCTTCTTACATAATCCCAAAAGTTTGCATAACACCATGCACACGAATCCTAGAACTACCAACAGCATACCGCCTATCCCACACAAAATTCTCCTGAATCCTTCAGAAGGTCGAGCTCTTGACCGTGGTACAGCCATAGCAACAGAAGACGAGGTGGTAGCCAAATCCATCACGGTTGCCAAGAACCAATCTGCAAGAAGGAGGTAACGAACTCGCTTCTTTTCGTGGAGGCTGAGTGAACCCCGGAAAAGGTCAGGAATCCTCCGTCCAGTGGGATGGCAAACAAGAAGTGCACACACCTACGAGGCCACGCGACATAGTATAGAGGTGGCCAACGTCAACAAGAAGGTTCTTCCTTCCAGAACACGAAGAAGCTATATAGGAAGACACGGAGGTGTTTGTTGACGCCTGATGTAGCACCCGGACTGTCGTATTCAGGAACAAACATGTAGGAAGCTTGACCTGTGTTGAAATGAATCGTTTTGTTTGTGATGATACTGTTTGGTCGAGTTGGTTGGAGGAGAGTTCTTGGTGAGATGGTTGGTTGATTGTAGTATGGATTAGTAATGGATATAATCGATATGGGGGGCAGTAAATTTAGATATCGTCAATATAACAGGCGCCAACAAGGAGGGGCACTTTTCCAGACCATCACCTTTACCTTTTGACACAAAATGTGAGATTTTCTAAAATAAGTATCACGCCAGATCCCCTTGTGGCACCGCTAGGGTATGGGGGTCCTCCCCAAAACAATTTTGAAATTTTAACTCATTTTGAGAATCTTTTTGGGTCCAAGGGGGCACTGTCTTCTGAGTGCCCCTCCTTGGATCTGTGCTTGCAATATAACCGATGGAAAAATTGCAATCGAATACATTTAAAAAAGTTCAATTTACATAAAAAAGAAATTGAAGAACTTTATTTTCTGAAAAATACAAGCTTTTCTATTTTTTACAGTTTTCTTCTCTTCTTTGGGTTGGGTTTCATGGTAGTAGTATACACGTGTGAAAGGTTTACGTCTGTGTTTTAGGTCCGACACATGATAGAATGATTTACGAAGGTATCAAATTAGTATATTTTTAATTTCAATACATGAGTTTTTTCCTTTTAAAAAGTTGTACGGTAATACTCATTCATTCAAAAGGTTATTGGGCCTATTGAAAACAACGTCATTGATTTTATGGTGTCGTGCTCTGAGCGGACGTGCTGAGAGCGGAGATCTAAAAATCGTGTTGTGAGCGGACATTGATAAAAAATCAAGATTCAAAATCGAGATCGAATCGGTAAGTTGTGCTATTTGTATTTATATTGGCTATTTTAATGCTATTTTTATGTGATTTGCGTGTTTTGTGTAACATTAAAGAGTACCGAGCCTCCTTTTTACTGAATTGTCACTGTTACTGATTACACCCAAAACGAGTTTGGTTATAGTTAGGGCAGGGGGGGCAGCCCCCCCCAACCACCATAAACTTTTTACAGCTCTTCTGATGTTGAAATTCAAAATTTTATCTTCTGTTTGAGTGCATATTTTATTGAGTTATCCTGAAAAGAGCATTGAAATAGCTAATATTAATACAAATATTATACAAATAGCATATGATTCGATCTCGTTTTTTTATCAATGTCAGCTCACAACACGTTCTCTCACAACACGCAACCGATTTTATACCAGAAGGGCGTATAGGAAAGACCCTTTCCGATCTATTTCATCACTACATGCTTTGACTGCTGTCAAGGCAAATCACACAGGCGTGTCTTCCTAATCATGAAAATGTGATTAACCGGACAAAAACGGAAACATTCCCAGAAGAAGACAATCTAATATATAGATCAGATCTAATAATAGATCCTATGCATTTCTTGTTCGATATTAGCTTCGTTATGGTGATAAGGGAGATGAAAGAGGCTATATTTAGACCTTCGTTTTGCTGTATACCTGCCACGTAGGAATTCTCTCTCTGATGCAACAATAATCTTATGAATATAAGAACTCAATTTTTTTCATACTTTTAACTTGTTCTTTTTTACATTAAGACTGAATGGTTTTGTGAGGATATAAAGCGAGTAATGAATGATGGTAATTCTAGCAAACAAAAGCCATATTTTGTTTGCTAGAATTAAAAGATGTTGCATTGCTAGAATTTACTAGCATTACTAGAACTTGCAATGCTAGAATTGCGAGTTTCCTACGGGTTGTTCTTTTTTCATCTCTGATGAAAAATTTGGCAAGGGAATTTATAATTGAGGCAAATTATCTAGTTCAATTTTATTTAAATTTGAAATAAAGGCAACTGTTAACTTTTAAAAAATTCAGGACTTTCTTCTTTAATGGATTTTATTTAAACCAGTGTTTCCCAACGTGGGGTATACGCCCCACCGGAGGGCAATATGATTTTCTAGGGGGGTAATTTGAAAATTTTCAACCGAATTGCCTGTTCTTGGGGCAGGGCCCACCTGGTTTTATTTACTTTCCAAGGGGGATTTTTGAAAAAAAAAAGTTACACGTAAGGAAGGAGATATTTAGAAAGGCTTTGGGTGGGGCATGGATCGAAAAAGGTTGGGAAACTCTGATTTAAACCTAATAAACGAAAAATATAGTGTTAGTAAAATTTACTTCTAATAAAAGTTGAGCTTTGAAATATTATAACTACAGTATACAGTAGGGTGGAGCGAAAAACATTTTTTTGGAAATTTAAAACGCCTGAGGTGGGAATAGGTGCCATTTACGATAAAACTTAAAAATTCAAAACTTGAGTTCGATCAATTAATATCTTCAGGTTCCACATTCACGTTAAAGCTTCGAAGTTTCATCAAATTTTACGTAAAAATGTCTTTAAATGATTCCCACAGAATTTTAGCTCCATTTTCAAACCATAGCTGGCTGAGTTTGTATTTTTAGGATGTCAAACAACATTTTAACACTTTCAATGGACCTTAAATGGAGGGAATTTTCAATTTTTCAAGCCCGAAAAAAGGGCGCATGCCATTAAAATAGGCTAGCGACCAAAAAAAAATTTTTGAATATCGGTGCCAAATAGAGCTCAAAAGTTGCGTTTTAACCTGCTTATTCATGGAAAAATACTGAAAAAAATCGTAAAAAATATTTAAGGTGTGTTTTGGCCCTAGAATTTGAAAAAATTGATATTTTGCATAGCGTAGGGTTGGTGGGGGCAAAGCCCCGCAGTTTTTAGTATTTTTAACATTGTGATCGAAAGGGGGTAGATAATCTCAAAATTTCAATTGGAGGTGTTAGATTGAGATGTTACCTACAAAACCAATCCAAATTTATACTCTTATCGATAGTATTTCAAGAGAAATTGACAATTTAGTTGAAAAAAAAATTGCGGGTCTTTGCCTCGCAAAATGGGGGCAAAGATCCGCACTTTTGAATCTTTGTGTTCATGTGAAATAAACATGGATAAACAAAATGTTTCATTATAAAAACACTAGAAATAATCATCTTAATACAGTAGAGCCCCTATTATCCGCAGAATCGGGTGGCAAGGGTACCGCGGATAGCTAAAATCGCGAATAGTCCGAAATAAGACTAAAAATGAGGTGAAAACATGAAACAAAATATTTCAGCATAAAAACTATGTTTCATTTTACAAAAAACATGATATGTAAAACTTTTAAAATGTGTACAGTACAGCAGAAACCTTTGCTCTACTTCTAAAATCTCTCTAATGTCGTCTAAAATTTACCCTCATCATGAAAAATTTTTTTTCGTGGCAATCGTGGATCATCCACTGGCGGATAATGGATTTCTAATGTATTGTTTTAATATTTTTAAGTGAACCAACAATATTAAACATAAATATAATCCGTTTTAATGAAAATTGTCAATCTGTTGTAGCAATTAATTTCAAATTGGCCAGATATCTTTCAAAAGGGAGAAAGGATGGTTTCAGGTAGGGGGGTTGGCATCTAGGACACCTTTATTAACCTCATTGGAGATCAAGTAGTCCCATTTCCCTTTTGGGACGAATTCTTGAGCTTTTTAAGCTGCGTAGATTTGCCCCAAAACACCTGCGTGAATTTGCCCCATTTTACTTTGTTTTGAAAAACAAGCCTTATTATTTTTAGAGACATGTTGAGGCAGTTTTTTCAAAAGGAAACTGAAGTGAAATTGCTATCTTATCATTGGGCTATTTGTTTGTATTTCTCCTCAAGCCCTATTTTATGTAATGTTTAAGTAAAATATCAGAAAAATTACATCAAAATGATGAAAAACAAACTTACGGCATTTTTTCAACTCATGAGTGACTTAGGGGTACGAACTTTCGTAGAATGATAGGTCACTATAAGACAAACCAACCACCTGGTTTTCAACTTTTGAATCGATTAATAACGATTAAAAATCGCAGTGCGTGGTTTTGCCCCGTGCGGGTTTTTACCCCCACCTACCCTATAATGGGAAAAGTCTTAATCAATCAAATTCAAGTTTTAAATGTAATATAAACTTGTAGTTGCCTTAATTTGGTGTTCTAATCATCAAAAACAGTATGTATAAGGGTATCTAACTGTGATTTTAGCTTACCAATTAAAGCATACAGATTAGAATCGCCAAATGAGAGAAAAATTCATTTTTATACTTATTTATAATTACTTTTTCAGATAAGAGCATTATAATTACTTATAATATACCCTAAAATTTCCCTAATTATATCTAACAGAAAGAATAACCTTTTATTTGATAATTCTTCCCTTTAAATTTGAAAATTTTTTATAAAAAGTGTAATTCAGGTTAATTAGGAATAAAATGCCTATGGTGCAATATAAATTTTTTTTTCGTCTGTTTTCTGTAAAAATATCAACCTTAGTGTTTTGAACTTATTTTAAGTACACAAGAATGTGTATTACAGACTAAATAAAGTATTTGAGCTTAAAATTTATAACTTTTCAGGTTTTAAAGTTTTTTCATCCAAATTTGCAATTTTAGGCTGTTAACCTGATTTTTAAAAAAATTAATAATGAACTCAAAAGTATTATTGGCTATTAAGACACCAAGTTAAGGTAACTATAACGTTTTATAACATTTAAAACTTGAATTTGATAGATTAAGACATTTCCCATTATACGCTATGCAAAATATCAATTTTTTCAAATTCTAGGGCCAAAACACAACTAAATTATTTTTTATGATTTTTTTTATTATTTTTCCATAAATAAGCAAGGTAAAACGCAACTTTTGAGCTCTATTTGGCACCGATATTCAAAAATTTGTTTTTTAGTCGCTAGCCTATTTTAATGGCATGCGCCCTATATTCGGGCTTGAAAAATTGGAAATTCCCTCCATTTAAGGTCCATGGAAAGTGTTAAAATGTTGTTTGACATCCTAAGAATATAAACCCAGCCAATTATGGTTTAAAAATGGAGCTAAAATTGTGTGAGAATCATTTAAAACCATTTTTACGTAAAATTTGATGAAACTTCGAAGCTTTAACGTGAATGTGGAACCTGAAGATATTAATTAATCGAACTGAAGTTTTGAATTTTTAAGTTTTATCGTAAATGGCACCTATTCCCACCCCAGGCGTTTTAAATTTCCAAAGTTGGTCATTTTAGGCTAGTTTCGCTCCACCCTAGTATACAGCCAATGTTATGAGAGTCCACTTCAATTTAATAACTTAAGGATATTTATCTTTTAGTGGATGTTTTAAAGTAGAAATAATTTTCATAACCTCATGGCATTTGTTCTTATCCAAATTAGTGCAATATTATAAGGAATTTATTAGTCTTTGAATTTTTTTATAATATTTTAATAACTATTTAAGTATCCATTTCCATCCAAAAACAGTAGAAGTTAATTTAAAGAATCTTAAACATACAGTTTTTTTGAAAAATAATTTTTTCAGGATTTTATTCATTATTAATACCCACAGAAATCATAAAAATATATTTTTAAAGTGCGTTTATACCTTTTAACAGGCCATATTGTTGAAGCATAAAAAACCAAACAAATTTTCTGTTTAATTCTATATTTGGTAGATAAAGAGTTATAACCTTTTTCCAGAGGTAGTTATTCTTGTAATTTTAATATTTTCAATTTATATTTTATTTTTTTTATTTCCGAGTATTTTATTAGCACATAAAAACTTTTTTGGCAAATATGAAATGAATTTTTTAAGAACCCTTCACGAAACTGTATAAGCAGAAGATGGCTACTACACAGAATCCATATTACCACGAGCTATACTATAATTCCAAGTTCAAGAGTAGTGATTTAATTCACTTTATTTCATTTACGTCTCCTCGTAAATGTCCGAAGAATCGTTCGAAATAGACGGAAAATGCCACGAGCATGAGTTAAATATGAACGTGTGAACGCTTCTGAGATGTATGCTTCCTGAGTTCTCTCAGGACAAATTTGCACGTGTTGAAAATCACGTATTCTTGTGACACGTTTGCACGAAAACGAGGAAAAGGTTTTTGAAAGTAAAATATGTATCAGGGAGAGAAGGAAAAACCACCGCTTGTTGAGAGTTAAGAATTAGGTTTACTGCCTGATGGGGTAACTACTAGTTTAGAGAAATATATTCTGTTTCATAAACCCTCTTAAGAGTCGTAACTTTAAGTAATGCTGAGGTATGCATTTCATTGCAGATTAGTTATTAAAATCGAAACTGATATGAATTCCCAAAGATTTCAAGCTAAGGTCAAAACCTGAAATGCACAGTTTTAATATAGCTTCATCATCCTAAAGTGTCTGAGATTTTGTTAAAACACAATGCAAAAAATATTTTTGTGAAGGAAAATAAATTAGTAGTTCTTCGTTGATAAAAAGCAATGTTGTTAATTAAGTAAACTTGGTTTTAAGTTAATCTATTGCATGTGTATTTAAGATCTTTTATAATAAAAACTTAATAGATAATTACCTACCCAGATAGCATGTATCATTATGCGGTTAACCTTCTCTTTTGATTGAGTTTTCCGAAACAAGGTATGCCTAAAAACATTGCGTGATTCTATTAGGAGTAAGATGGCAAAGTTTCTGAAAAAATATAGAAAAACCTTCTCAAAACCCGTAACATCAGTTCCTTAAAGTGTTTTAAGGTTTTTCTATAAGGTTACTGTTAACTTTTTAATTGTCAAATATCACTGGTTTTTTCAAAAAACTTTAAATGCGTTACACTGCGCCGAGAGTTTGAAACAGGAAACAAGTTTATAAAAACCTATATGTATATATAGCCATCCTGATTCTGGATATAAGAAGTTTTCATATCTTACAAATTTCTTAAGACATGAAAAATTAATTTATGATTATGTAAAGCTCTTTATTTCAACTTTACATAAGTAATTAAAATCCAGTCTGGTCGTTTAAAGACTTACGACTGTCATCCAAAAGCATTACATGGATGTTTACAGAGCCAATGCCAAACGTCCATGGAAAACAGTATTCCATTGGATGCCTTCCCGAACTTCCGCGCTGCCTGTCACCTGTCTCAGAAACTTCTAACTTGACACGACGACAATCGTTAGCTAAATTGTCAAAGTCGATTTCTCTCTACCTCTAACCGTTTTCCTGTTAGTAAAGCCAACTAGCTAGAGAACTGGGAGAGATTAAAAATACCGAAAGCAGACGACCCAAATCTTACAGACATATTTTCTTACTCGCAAATTAGGTAGTCTATGTATTGCAGGAGGATTTTTTTTAATTTTTAAGAAGGGAGGAAACAAGGAGATGATTTAATTCTAAAATTTACTTTTTATTAAAAAAACATTAAATCTAATGTAGAGAGAAGAGGACTGCCAACAAGATATTCAGCCAGCTACTAGATAAAGCATGAGAATATCTTTGGTTCTAGGTTTTCAGTTCTTATCTGGATACATCGCGTACGGTTATTCACTTAAGTTGGCTTCAGTGGCGTAACCAGAAATAAATTTTTGGAGGGGTATATTGGAATTTTGGGCAAAAGATGTAAGTTTAGTGCCTTTTCTATAAAAAAATAAAATTTTGACTTTTAGAATATTTTATAGGTGATGAGTTTGGAGATATTTCATATTCTAAAACTAATAGATGAAACAATGAAACAAATTTGTAAATGTTGAATCGCTGGATATAGTTTGAATATCCGTAAAATTTTTGTCCCTTTACACATTGTTGCATAGCAGCTTTCATTTTCAATTGGACGTATTAAATTGATATTATGAAAACTTTCAATTAAATACAAAGGGCAATTCAAAGCATTTTTATTTTATGTTTTATTTGATAAAGGTATCCAAGATAGGAATATACGCGCAAATTTTTTTAATTACTATGCATATTTATTTTTTAATTTAATTTCTAAGTTAGACTTTATAAAAGGGCGCTGAAACAGCATATGACGTCATTCAATCCGAAACATTAATTGTTATAAAGCGCGCTCTAGAGACTTCTGTCGCGGCGGTCGCCTATGCGCGCGCTCTAGCTTCTTGCAATAGCCAGGGTGATAATTATGTCTCTGTTGCCGTGACAAAAGTCTCTAGTGCGCGCTTAGCCTAAACCTATCAGGATTCAAAGCAATTGTTTATTTTCTCTTTTAAGTTGGGCTGAAACAGATCTGACGTCATTCAAACCGAAACAAATGCAAAGGGACTGTCGATTTTTATTTTAAAATATACTTAATTTTTTTTCTGAAAATTTTCATGTCGACTTTTGAATTTCAAACCATTTCTTTTATTGTAAAAATATGTTTATTTATGTTTTCAAAAAATGCTGATATTGCCCATTTCCACCCATCAAACTGTGTGTTTTAGCTTTCCATTTACAGTTTCAAAAGTAGAAAAACGAAATTCCTCTATTACAATGCAAAAATAATCAATTAACCATCACATATGGACAAAACCGCAACCGGCACACACTTCCACTTCATTACCAATCTCCCCCAATCCATTATCTCCCTTCATTACTTCTCCAAATCTGGTTTAAAAAGGAGAAAAAAACATCTAGCGTCCATCTCACGAAGAAGATAAGCTTTCTCTACCAAAAACGGGATATCGGCGACATCATAAATACGGTCGCGGCACTAATCTTACGAAAGAACGTGCTTCTTCAGAAGCGGTTTATACGACGACCGAGAGACAAAAATCGTCAGATTTGTCGGACTAAATACGGCTTGTCGCTGTGGCCGGCGCCTGGCTGATGGCCTACCACAAATGGTATGGTCTTCTTCGTTTTGGACCTTGTTGAAGATGGGGGACATGACTGGTGGGGGGGTGAGCCCATTCTGGAAATGATGTTGGAAATGCGTTGTGGTTGGGTGGGGAGGGAAGTTTTTTGGAAATAAATGTGGTGTGTGATTGGATTTAGTAGTTGAAGGGAGAGTCCATTGCGAAAGATCTACTGTTTATGTGAGACGGTGATTAGGGTAAGAGAGGTTGTGTAAAAGTTTAAGGCTGACTTGTTTGGATTTGTTTACTCTGCATGGACTTTTGTTATATCTGGAAGGAAATCTTTAAGAAATTATTTTTAAGGACCTCTCTACTCATTATTTTTAATAAGTTTTTTAACGGTTAACGGTATTACCTTATAAATCTTTAAAATTTATTGATAAACATGGGATAAAAAGTGCCTAATTTTATCTCATTAATAATTTTATCTAATTTTATAACAATAATGATTTATTTACAAACAAAAAAGATACAAGTACAAATGTTGTTCCCTAAGGAGCCCAAGCCCTTCCAAGTAAAACATGAAATTAATGAATAAGTATTTATAAATGAAAATGAAAGAAAAATAACAGAAATAGTAATAAGCAAAATACAGGGTGTATCTGAAATGGTGCAACAAACTTTCAGGGATGATAGTACTCATCAAGACGAACAAGAATCAGTATAGAAAGGGGGGTCCCAGACCAAATCCCAGCGAGTTAAAAATGGAGCGACACCCCAAAAAAATCATTGAAAAATTCAATTTGTAGAAGAACTACTATTGGTAAAAACTTTATTATGGTCTCAAAAATTGTGGTTTAATATGATCTTTAAAATTATCTCAAAAGTCTTCATTTTAAAATTTGTTTTGTTATGAAAAAAGTTAAAAAACACAAAAAAATGTGAAAACTCAGCAAAAACCTTATTTTGTATTTCGAAATCATTTCTTTTGATTTGATAATCTGAAAGATCATAGTTGAAAACCCTTAAGTCCAAAGTTTCACGTAAATACAATCAATATTAAACGCTCGAGATCCTGTTAAAGTTTGTTTTTTGCGTGCGCTAACAGCTGTTCTGGAAACAGCTCTAAAAAACTGCTTGCGCACCCAAAAAACCAACTTTAAAAGGATCTCAAGCGTTTAATATTGATTGTATTTACGTGAAACTTTGGACTTAAGGGTTTTCAACTATGATCTTTTAGATTATCAAATCAAAAGAAAGGATTTCGAAATACAAAATAAGGTTTTGGCTGAGTTTTCACTTTTTTTGTGTTTTTAACTTTTTTCATAATAAAACAAATTTTAAAGTGAAGACTTTTGAGGTTATTTTAAAGATCATATTAAACCACAATTTTTGAAACCATAATTAAGTTTTTACCAATAGTAGTTCTTCTACAAATTGAATTTTTCAATTATTTTTTGGGGTGTCGCTCCATTTTTAACTCCCTGGGATTTGGTCTGGGACCCCCTTTCTATACCGATTCTTGTTCGTCTTGATGAGTACTATCATCCCTGAAAGTTTGTTGCACCATTTCAGATACACCCTGTATAAAGAAACATACACACAAGAAAGAATATAACTTAAAAAGAACAAAAGCTTTTGGCAAAAACGCGAAGCACAAAAAAACAGTCAATATCAGGATCTCAATCAATTTCATTTGCCATGACCAAATTATAAAAAAGATTCTTTTAAATATAATAAATAAGTAGATAGACCCTTAGACCTTTAAATGAAAATTTATTTGAACTGGATGTTATCATTAGTTAAATATATTTCATGTGGTGCTTGATTTGAGATTTTTCTCTTCTTTGAGAATGAAATAAATATAATTTTAAAGTATAATATATTTTATAACATTAAACATCTTTAACTTGCTAATTTCTTTCTTACTTTTGAATTTTGAAAACAAATATGGTCTGTTAGTAAAGATTCTTATGACAAAATAATTAAAAACGTTATTAATTCGCTCTAACGTCATTCAAACGTCATTAATTTTTAGTAACACCCTCAATCCACGTTAAATTCAGCGATACTATAGATTTTATGATATTTTCTTTTTCAAATTAAAAGACACAGGTATTATACGTTTTATTTCTCAACCTGACAGAATAAAAGTACATATTTTACTACATGAAAATAAACTAATCCAGGATTTTTGTGTAGGGGACTGAGGTACTTAAAACGTGTATATTGCCATGACTTTCTCGTTTTAAAAGGATTTAATTTTCAAATTTTAAAGTAACATCATGAATTCTCTATTACCCTTTTTATGAAAAGAAATGTGGATAAAAATTTATTGAAGGAATTTGTATACTAAAATGTGACGAATTTTTTTAATCCTAGGGGGGCTGTAGCCGTATAGCTTGTATTTATCCTTGTATGCAAATCTTTTTTTAATTTTGATTTTTATACCTACAAAAAGTAGTTGGCATTTGCCTTATTTGCCCTATGAAACTAAAGGTTTCTTAGACCAATTAGGACAGTTAAAATTCCCTTCCACCACATTACTTAATTCATCCCTTTCATCTTCTCTGTAATAAATTTAACTCCTTTCACCATTTAAAAACACTTAATAAAACAACTGACACCACATTAAACCGTCGGAGAAGAAAATGAAAGACGCCGCCCGTTCCAAAAAGGGGCGAGATCCAACGGCCCGAGGGGCAACTCGAGGAAAAAGCAGCCCTGAAATAGAAATGTCCCGACATTACTTCGAACCCACCCTGCAAACGATATCAAAAAAGGAAAGGAGATGGATATACGTGGAGAAACTTCCAAAGGACGACGACGTGCTAAACAGGCTTTAGTGTACACAAAACCCTGACTCCACCTACTGAGGTCCACCTGTTGTAAAAACACCACCCACACACCTTCAGAACCGTTCGAGGGGTCGCGGACCCTCGTCTTGGGGTTGGTGTACCCCGAAACTATCGTTTTTGGTGGGGTACAGAGTACGGTACTGCGGGGGTGGCGTGATAAGTATCACAGATGGCGAGTTGGGAAAGAGCGGCCATCTTTAATTGAAATGAGCGGCGGAGCTTTTTGGGAGAGTTGGTTCATTCCGTTCTTTTTCCTTATCTAGAGAGGGAAAAGTTTCGATGTTTTTCCCTATCCTGATGAAAGGTGATTATGTATACTCAAGTTTTGGGGGTCTTTGCACAGCTGGGGCTAAATAAATCGAAATTGAGGTTATTTTCCGCATTCTTCTTATTTTTTCATTTAAGACCGAGTCAGCATTTTTTATTTATTTGAATTTATTGTTTCAATGTGTTCAATCCTGTGTGTTTTTAACACTATATTAAATATTATTAATTATAATTAATAGAAAAATATATTAATTAGAATCAAAGATACCTTCTATTTATTTCACGCTTTGCACCATGGAAATTTAAAAGGGGGAAACTCTATTTGTAAAATATATTTGTAAGTTAATTCTAATGAAAATGAATGATTTCATGTTTCCAATCCAATATTTGTAAGTTAATTCTAATGAAAATGAATGATTTTATGTTTCCAATCCAATAAATGTTGAACATTTGGTAATTAAACTACACTGATATACTTTTAAACAAAAATTCAACTATCTACTTAATATGCTACAAAAAGTTTTACTTTCTGAAAAAGCTCATCGAAATAATTAAAAATTATTAACAAAATTTTATTGAGTAGGCCGTACGAGTCTATTCAAAAGTAAATTCTTGTGATTATCGCTTTACCACGTTATGAAGTATCTACTTATTTAACATAACTTTCAAACTATATTAATCTCTTTTGTTTTGAAAATGTTTTACACAGAGAGACCACCTTCTTTGTGCTTCGCTCGAATGCAAAGAGTTTTAAAATCAAAGTCAATACAATTCAACTGATATTGTCAAAGGAATAAATACTGTCCCTGGTCAATCCATATCATCATCACTTGGAGTTAACATCAAATGTGAATTACAAAACTACCCTAACTATCCCAAAGATCTAGTTTAAAATAGATGGTGGAAGATAGCTTTTGTCTTGGGTGGAGTTCAATACTTGAAGCGAATCTTTCATGCATGGGAGATAATTCGAAATTGCGTCTCTGATGGGAGGTGTGTTGGCTACTTGCCTGACTTTTCAACCCAACATAAAGGCGCGTTTATTTTGATTTTATGTGAAAACATCTACTTAACACACCCTGAGTAGGTTTCGAACTCGTTATCAGGTTGCTTTTCTCTCTCTGTTTAGCATATTTACCCTCATGAACAAAACATTGACGAGTTAAAGAGATGGATTTAAGATACTTACGGTTTTTTGTGCTTATTACGGGTATGAATATGAAATAACACTAGATGTAGTTGAATCTCTAACCTCAACCTCTCATTACTATTATGTTATTCGCATGTTGTCCTATTTCAATCTGAATGAACACGCCCAATGTTTCGAATGGGCTCTGCTAGTTAATATAACCATCATCAAGTTAGCATTCAAAACGTTTAATTATTCATTTTTGTTACTATGTGATGGCACTGAAATTATATTGAATGAGGAGTAATCTCATCAAAATAAAACTTTTGTGATAGAGTTTTATTTTCATGAGATTAAAACGTAAATGTAGCATAATAATATTAATAATGATAAAATTTAATTGTATTGGAAAAGTTACAAAATCCAACGGGGAAGGGAACACTGTATACAACTAAGGGTAAAGGGAAGTCCCGCAAAGTATTAGAAAGATAATAATAAAAATTACAAATTACATATATAGAGGAGTATATTTGAATTTGACTTCAGCTCACAAGGGGCTGTTCAAATATTACGTAAGCACCTAAGGAGGGGGTTTGCTCTTTGCTTATTTTTTCTGACAAGGGGGGAGGGGGATATGAGTGTTGCTTACTTAAGATTCTACATTTTGGAAAATCTCTTGTTTCTTGCATAAATAATTTCAAACTAAAAATAAATTTACAAAAAAATTAATTAGGAAATCTGCGCAAGCACTTTTTTCTGGGGATGGACCCCCTAAACATTTTGAAATTTTAACCCCAAAAAGTAGTGTTTCGACTCATTTTTGAACACTTAGGGTTACACCCAAAAAGACAGCTCCTTGCGTATAAGTCACCTAATTTTCAAGGAGAAAAAAAACAGAACTTACTAAAAGCGATGTCAAAATTTCGAGGGGGGGATCCGGCAGTTTCTTACGTAATTAGAGTGGGGGGGTTGAGGTTTACTTATATTTGCTGACAGGGGGGAGGAGGGGTTAAAAATGCTCAAAAAAGTCCTTACGTAAAATTTGAACCGCCCCCAAATAACTTTTAGGTAGCTACCTAACACATCTCATGCAAAAAGATTGACCTGACTTTGGCACGTTCCACCCAATCACCCAATTGTTAAAGACAAAAAAAATTTATCCAATTCCCTAAGTTGAAAAAGTAACTTCCCTTTATAATACAACGGCAAAAAGTTTTCCATAGCTAATAGAAGTAATCCTTCAATGAAGTAAAACCACAGCTATCCAACCAAATCACTCTATTCCCATATAATCATCCCACTAATTACTTCCAATCCAGTTCCGCTTAGGGAAAAACCGTCCACAAAAAAATCCCTCCGACACTCATCTCAATCAGCATGGCATTACGGACCACCTGTTAATACGAATTACGTCACCGCTTTGAAAAGACAGGCTTGCCGGGCTGGCTCCATCCAATTTATCCATTTATGGGGTACCCAATGTCTTTTTCCCGAATCCCAGATGTGATTTGAACTCTCTTATCTCAGTATTTTTTTTACGGGCAGTAAACTGGGAAGGAAAGAGACGGAGTTGGGTGATTTTTTTTCTGTTTTTGATGAGATGTCAAACTTTATCGACCATATGGTGGAGGGGGCGTAGCTGCGAAGTGACACTTTGTTTCTGTTTCTGGGATTCGAAGCGCGTGTCTGGGGTTCGATATGAGAATGTGGGATTTAGTTGATGGGGGTTCGTTGGGACCGGTCAGATTCGTGGGAGAGATATGGGCCGTGGCCCTCTTTAAAAAGGGCATTTTGAAACTTAACGTTGAAATAAAATGTAATTTTTTTTGTTTTGGTTAGGTCTTATTGGCAGTATATGTTTAACTAACGCGTTGTTGAAAGTTTAATAAAGTTTAACAGCCTTATTCACAGCCATCCGCGTCAGTGTTAACCGGCAGCTAAAGAGAGAAAAAATTAGCTTTTCGTTTACTCTGATTGGTGGAATCCTTCTTTGACCAAGGGTTTAACACTGACGCTGATGGTTGTGAATATGGATGTTTGATAATGTTATAATAAAAGAACCAGTTATAAAATTCTTAACTTACCTAATGAGTAATTATTTTTAACATTGAAGTATAGGCAGCTAATTATAACCACAGAATATGAGCACAACACTATTTTTTCAAAGCAATAACTTTCAAGTAAACCTAGTTTTATCTCTTTTTTCCACATGATTTTTTTCTTGTTTTTTGATACTTGTTTCTCTCTATTACATTATTTTAAACATTACAGAATCTACCTAGGACCTACCAGGAATTTGCTATTTCAGAGGTTTTCCCATTCCATAAAATTTTGGAATAGAATTAAGAAAACAAAATGTTTACTAGCTTATGATAAGTATTATTTTAAAGAAATAAGAATTGTCTGAAGTTTGACTTGGCCAGTACAAAATTCAGCCTAGATTTAATTTAATTTTAAAAGCGTTAGTTTACAGAAATTGAAACTTATAGCGATTACCTTTGTAAAGAGCACATCTCTACATCCAGGAAACTGAAAGCTTAATTAACTTACGCTTAATAATTATAACTGAAAATTTTTAAAATTACCATTTTTATCACCTCTATAAATGATGAGTAAGTGTACTTTAAGTAGAATGTTGTTGAAAAAATTATTTTAATAAGTTGCTTTTGCCTTAGAAATTTATGGAAAATAAGGTGAAAATTTTACCAAAACGTGGAATTTTCCCTAAAACCACCTTCAACTCCACACCATCTACTTATCAGTAGTTCCCAACCCACCCATACACGGAACTTATCACCTCTCCTCACTCCACAAAAAAAGACGAAACACACCGCAATTAAAACGCAAAACAAACACGACGAAGAGCGAAACAGGTGGTCAAAGATACCATCAGAGGGACGACAAGATCCATTAGCATCCACCTCTCTTTCGAATGGAGAGCAGCGGTGTTTATCTGAGGAAAAAAGGTCACGGCTAAAACGGGAGAGAGAGAAGACAAATGGAGACGTTCTGGGAGATGATGTCAACGGTCCTGATGGATGGTGGTCAGCTTCTTGTTCTTTCTTGGATTAAAAGGAAGGATGTAGTGCACTTTCTCTCTCTTTCCCACAAGGATTCTGTGTCTGAAGGCCGGGATTATACGATAATGGTCGAGGTTTCCAGTCGATGCGATGGAGTGCTGTATTTATGCCCATTCTAATGTTTTATTACATCCTAGCCTTAGATTTTACTGTTAAAAATCTAACATAGATTTCAATGAAAAGAAGAGTTCTACTGGTTAGAGGATTGTGTGAGAAAACTCCAGCTCTCAAGCGTTGCTTCCAGCCATGGACCGGTTTCGTCCTTGTTAGGACTCATCAGCACGGCATAGGAAGGCAACGCAAGAGAATGACTTTTCCGATATAGTCGGCTAGACTAAAAGCTCACCCTCCGCTCTCTTATGTTGCCTTCCTATGCCGTGCTGATGAGTCCTAACAAGAACGAAACCGGTCCATGGCTGGAGGCAACGCTTGAGAGCTGGAGTTTTCTCAGTTTTCTTATAGATTTCAATCTTTCAACATTTATACTTTATTATTGTTTACTATCATAATTTATCAACCAATTTAATACATTTTGTTAATATTGACTCATTTTATTACTAAGAAATAATATAAATACTAGTACGCTGTCAGTCAGCGTAACGGTAAGGGTTGCAAGGCACCAATGACTTTATGACTTTACAGAGTGGACCAGGTCACTCTTCTCCTCATTTTCTTCTCTCGTATTCTCTTTTATTCAGCCATAGTCAATTTTAAAGTAAAGAGAAAATAATGAGGAAATCAAGTTATTGAATATTAGAGAAAACACTTATAATTGTATACGTACTGGATACAAAACTCTTCAAGAAAACCAATGATGAAACCACAGATGGCGCCTTACAAAAAATACTTTGGTTTTCCCTTCAATTTTTCAAACCGTCATCACTTAAAAAAAGGTAGTCGAAATTACCAAACAATAAGGTTTGAGAATCAAAATAATTATTTTTAAAAAAATGAAATCGTATTTTTTTTTTTAATTTTAGTCTTTATTATGGTTTTAAAATTAAGAAAAAAACCGTAGAAAGTTATGAACGCCAGTCACTTACAACCAGCTACAAAAAAGGTATAGAATAAGTCTTAATAGAATAAGAATCACGAACGATTTTACAAATTAACCATTAACTCCACAGCAATATCTGCATCTCGGTTTCAAGGGTATTTTTAGAGTGTTTTTTTATTTTGTTTCTGTGCAACAAATGAGCTATTGCAAGAAAACAGATTTACAGTTAAGCTTTTCAGTTGGTTGTTTTTCTGCAACAAACATGTATCTTTCTGGCGATGATTCGAGTAAAAAAACTTTCTTTTAGTTGTTAGGATCTTTTGAAATTCAGTTTAACGATGCTTCTAGTTTATGCTTACAATTCATGTTTTGCATTTTTAACATTTTAAGCTATGAAACTGCACTAGCATGACGTGATTTCTAATGATGTGAATAACGCATGTGAAATCTACAATAAACATGTAATAAAGTATCTCCAGGCTTTACTAATTAAAAATTTGAGATATTTCTACCCAGGAATATGATTTTGTCTTGAAAATGTCTAAAGTTTAGATATATTCGTGATATCAAAGCAAATTCTAAATCCTTTTTAAAAAAAAATAAAACTCTTACTGCTACTTCTTTTTTCCCGTTCTTCGTATTTTATGAAATTAGAGGGATACTCCCAAAGAAAGTTAAACAAGAAAATAATCGTCCCTCCTTAAACAGAAACAAGCACATTCTTCAACTCTTTTTTTCTTTCTTGTACCTCTTTTTTTCCGTTGCAATCCTATTTGAACAAAACAACCTCCCAAGATTTAGAGCCAAGCGTTTGTTGTATAAGAACTCGTAACTTACAAGCACTCCTCGAAGGCCAAAGGTCTAAAATATAGATCTTCAGCAGGAAAGATCATTTTCAACTAGTTACTTCCTTATTAGTCGATACCTTCAGTATCTGATTCTGTAAGTATGTGTTCAGGTTGTAAGAGCTTACAATGATTTCTCTTTATCCCATTCCAAATACGTTACTTCCTTTTGGAATTCGAGGTATTTTATTGCCAAGATAATTGTTTGGCTAATTTCTAGATGAATTTGGATTAGATGCAATTGAACCATTAGTCAAAAACACAGAGAAAAAACAAAATATAACTTACCCTGGTTGAAGATTAGATGTTTTTTTAGAACAAATCAATATATTTTAACAAATAAATGAAATAAAAGAGAAATTTACTCATACTTTGTAAAATCATTAAGCAAAAGGATGATCAGAACCCTTTTTTCTGTCTCTTTGTCTTCTAAAGTTTAATTTATTCAATGTAAATTAAATAAAAACTATAAGTAAGGAAGTAACAAAGTTGTGTAAGTTGGATATAACCAGAATCCTCAACAAAACCTCTGATGAAACCACAGATGGCGCCATACATAAAAAACACTTAGGCTATTACCCTCATTTAAAAAATAAAAAAATAATACCCTCAACTAATAATTTAAAGATAAATACAAATAATTTAAAAAAATTAAGAAGTAAGAAGTAAATATGTTTTTGTTACTGAAATAAATAAATGTGTAAGTTTTAAGCTGGTTAATCGTTCGTTTACAAATTTTACGTTGCATTTTTAGATGCAGACTTCTAAAGTTTTGTAGCTTATTTCAAAGAACTGGTGAAATAGGATAAATATAGTTTGTGTCTTAAATAGCTGTAAACATTTGTACGAATGAAAATACTTTTTTAGGGGGGCCTAAAATACAGTATGTTTTTCAATAATTTTCAGATTATTGAGTCATAGTATGTGTTTATAAAATGTAAAAGTATAAAACTTTCATGAAATGATATTTTTGAGCAGTTATTCAATAAATTTCAAATGAAATTCTTTTAGAGAAGTATAATCACTCCATTTCTCTATTAAAAATATAACTTTCTCTTACTATCAATAACATTTATTGAACTTGTTGGAAAATATATACACTATACGAGTAAATATGTTTCGTCTTTGCTATCGTTTTTAAGTTGAATATGTTTTAAGTCTGGACAAAAACCTACCTTCCTGTTTCCTACTGACTTATAAGTTTTATTAGTCCGATTTGTGTTATAAAGAGTAACTGCTGGAACCGATTAGGATAAATCTAAGTCATCGGCTGATCAGACGCTTTCAAATCAGAGTTGACTGTGAAAGAATTTCGTGTATCTTTTGTACTCATTGGTAGTGTTTCTTAATACTACAATATGCATCTCAGAAGTCTTGGAAATTTCATGACATTTCTCACAATGAATACCTATAGTATAAGATAGCGCAGTAATTTATCTCCTCAAATAAAAGTTATTTAACTTCCTGTGAGTTGTGTGTAAAAAAAGTTTGTGGTCAACATTTTTCGAAGTTGTGATGAAGTGCTGGAGAGGGCCGATTTCCATGGAAAGGAAACGTTAGTCACCAGGAAAAGACTCCTTAAGAAATACGATCCATTCTTAAAATTGCGTAAGTCTGTAGACTGTGTGGTCATCTCTATTTCGTTCTCTGCAAATAAATAATGTTTGCAATGGTGAATTGTACGTATATTCATGTATAGAATTCTCGTTTCATAGTAATTGGATGCAAAAGTTTATCTTAAATGAGTCATTTCTGGACATGGGAGATTGAAGTTAAAACCGCTCTGTGGTTTATGAATGGTATATTCACAAGGATCATGCTTAGATACATTACATTGATGGAATCCTGTTAATATTAATTATTTTTAGAAATCATTCGTGATGCAATGAACGCCTGGTTGATTAAAAATTGCTGAAGAGAGAAAAATAGTTTAGCAAACATACTTATATTTTAGGAAGTTATGGTTTTAATCATAAAAAATAAACAATCATTGAGTAAACTATCTTGATTAGTTGTAACGTTTATATTTGTTTTATTTTTTAGATTCAACTCCAATATAATTTCTTTCAATTGCAGATGTCTCAAATGAAATAATACAGATGACTTATTGGACAACCGCATCACATCCAGAATCAACAGAAAATCAAAACAAATGAAATTTCGTCGATATCAAGGTATGCCAACTTCTCTTATTAGTTATATCATAATCTCTAGAAAGAGTAGGATAATTTTATGATAAAAACGTTGTTATGCAATGCTTTCACCCGTTTTACAACTTTTTATTATATATTCACCAGTAGTTGGATAGATGAAATAAAAGGAGCGAAAGTTTACTTATGGATATGAAGTCCATTTTGAAATTGAATGTAATTGTATTCCCCCTCCCAGCATTACACCCCAGCAAAAAATGGGTGTATTTAGAAGTACATATTTCTTTCTTTTTCAGAGCTACACAGAAATATAGACAATCTACAAAAGAAAGGGAAAATCTCCCTTTTTTGAGACGCGTCCAAAAATAGCATTTGTTTTTATGATAATTATAATTTAAATATTTTCTTGCAATTGGAATAAATTATAATAAAACTTCAACCGAATCGCAGTTTTTTAATGAGGGTCCACTATATTCTTTAAAAATCCAAAGACCTGAAATGTTTTGCTCACTAGGAAAGAAACCAACAAATGGTAACTCTAAACATTTAGAACTATTAGGAACAAATTTTTAACGTGTTCATCGGTTCTACATATTGGCTATAAATATTGCACTGGGTGTTTTCAAAACCCCCTTCAGTCGCATCTAAGCATACGAAAGTTTTCCTCACAAAAACCTGCCAAATGTTCGTCAGCAAAAATAAATCTTTAAGTGATGAACCTGGAAAGCGCACTTGACGGCGTTCCGCACTAGTGGGCAATTGGCTGCCTCGACTACCGCATATCGTTTCCCTTTCTATGCTCCAAAATAGACACCTCAAGGTGTTTCTGGGGGAGTCGATACATTTTTAAGTCTTGCTTCCGCTTTGCGTTGAGTGCCAGAGATTTGTTCGTGACACCTGTTAGTATCCTACGCAATAGAATTTGTACTATGTATTTTTCTTTTAAAATATTTAAATTTAAAAGGATTTAGTTCAAGATTAAATGTGAAATGTGTCATTTTTTACGAAAATAATCAACAGAACTTTTTAAGGTGCTTCCGTTCAATTTGTGGTATATTTCGTTAAGATGATATCAAATGTCTCCTGTTCTTAAACGAAAAATTAGTACTTAAAATAAAGATAATTTTCCTTGCATGTTATCTTGTTCTAATGTAATTCTAAAACTTCAAACAGAACTCCTGAAGATGCGCTGCATTTTTCGTGTATGTTTAAACCCTCTTGGTTATTCGAACCTTTGAGACCTTTTGGTTTAAACACGACAAACGAAGACCACTACTTGTAAGCCGCAGAAAATTAAATAATAATAATTAAATAAATAAAATAAACAGTACAAAAGAAGACGTCGAAATTTCAGAGGTTGTTAAGACATCTTAAATCTTTATAACTCTAAAGTGGAATTTTTAGTTACCTAAACATGAACTACATGATATCCTGAACTTCTCACGGAACCCCTTTACTTACTTACTGCACTTAGGGAACTCATCCTTAAGACAGGTTTACATGCAGCAATTCAAGCGATGCGACTGGGAGGTCGTGGGGAAAACGGTCGAAAATTTCCTATCGATTTCCTTATCAATTTAGAATATTGACTTTCCATTGGTCCTTAGTACTATGACTACTTAGTTAGGTTACAATTTATAGGGAATTCATGGAGGAAGTTTCGACCAGTCGCGTCGCTTTAATCGCTGTATGTAAACCCGGTCTTAACCGACGAACTGCTGCATGAAGAGATGCAAGTTTCAGCAATTTAAGGAGCAACAAAGGTTTGCATTCATCGAACAATCTCCAAAACAACAGTACGAACTAAACACATCCAAGGACACGTCCAAACAGACACCACAAACAACAAACGACACACACATCCATCAGACCACGACAACATTCCATTCGTTTGTAGCGTACGTAGACCTGCCCACGACAGCCACTCAACCGCGAAGTTGGCAACCCACGCTGCCCCCCGATGCACCCAAACAAGCACCCCGTGACGGGAGCAGACGACACAGGGCTGGTGGGCGATTGCGGGGGTTGCGACGCCGGCTTTCGAGCGGCCAGAGAGCGCGACAGAAAGAGCCCGTGTGTGATGCAATAGAGGGGCCCCGAGATGGGACGATCTCTGCTGTGGACCACCGATGTTTGGAGGTTAGTGCGATACTTGGTTCAATTCCGTTAACGTTCCCGCTAAATTGGTATTTTAGGTACCATAAGTAGAAATATTGCTATATAATTTCAAACTCATAGATTACAATGTTTATATAGATCGATAACTGTTCAGTTTATCGATGAAAATAAGAAAATATGTTGAAATTTGAGTATATGGCGTTCAAAAAAGCTTACCCGATACTTTTGTGCGATTGATTTGTATTGTATTTTGGAGCTTTTTTATCCCGAGTTGAAAAAAAGGGTATGACGTCTGAGAAGGATTTGGAAAGGTCAGTGGTGGGGGATATGTGAAGGGATGATGTGAAAACCCCTGAAAAATAGTTAATAGTTGTATTTTCAGGTTTGCGTTTGTTTTAAGTAATTGTGTGAAAATTTTAAAGCTCTTTTTCTATCATCTCATTTTAATTTCTACATTGAATGAGCCAAGCGATTCCAAATTATATCTATTTAGAAATTACTTTAATTTAAATTGTATTTTATTCAATGTTATTAAATTCCCAAAGGTAGTTAAATGGAATAATTTAATAATTGTAATTAATAATTTTTATTGGTTCAATATTTTAGAAGTTCAAATATTAAAATTACATTTTACACCCTTTTTTAGAATTAAAAAATGTTCCTATAATTAGCATCACAAAATAATTTCAATAAATAATTAAATATGCATTTTTAAAAGTATTATAAAGAAATTATAAACTCGTTATATTCATACATTTACGAAACACAGTTTCATCCTTTAGCTTTAGAGGTTTAAAAAAATTGGAGAAATACCAAACAAAACTATTTTTTTAAAAAGAACAATAATAGAACCTATGTATCAAGTGAGAAAGTAAGTAATACTTTTTTTCTCCCTTGAAATATAGGTTCTATTATTCTTCTTTTTAAAAAATAGTTTTGTTTGGTATTTCTCCAATTTTTAAACCTTTAATCTTGATATTTTTATGCAAGGACTTAAACATGAATTTTAACCTGGAAAGGAGTTCGTTTATTTTCTCATGGGTGAACTTACGGGGATAATGATAGTGATCATGGTTTTCCCATTTTTCGGAATTTCCCCCTTTTTAAAGTGGTGAAGGATTTTTTCAGAGCATACATAAACAGGGGCATATATAAATAGACTGTTAAGAATATAAGATTATATACATTGGTTATAATGCATTTATTAACACATGAATGCATTACATTAATAATAAAAAAAATTACAGACATTATCGGCCCCAACAAAATATATAGCTCATTCCCCTCCATGGTCTTACTCAAAAACTCGCCCATCATAAATAAGCCATCAGTCCAGTCCCAAAAACACCTTAACTTCAATATTTATTCTCCAAATAAAACAATTTGACTCACTGAGCTATTTCCAGCGCTTTTAGCATCGTTAAAAATCACCCAAAGCCTTTTACTCCAGGCTTTCTTTCTCACAAGCACTCAAAGCAATCCATCCCATCCATCCCCCAGAAAAAAAATGGAACAAAATTTTTTCCGAAAATACACGTCACCGGACGATAAATGCTCACCTCTCAGCCCCGATTAATCGGGGTTGCCAGATCGAGGAAAGAAACCGGAGAACTCTTTTTTTTAAATAAATGCGCTCAAACAAGCAAGAAAGCGAGAGCAAGTGGCTAGGATCAGAGACTTTATATCGCGGGGAATTTATGACTGTGCGGGCATCTGTACTCTTGAGGAGGGTGGAATGTTAAGTGGCCAGTTCGCCCTTGTTTGTCTTGTGGGCTGGAACCAAAAGGCTGTAGCTGATGCTTGGAAGGATGTTCAGAGAACGATCCCAACTTTTTGCGATGATGTAATAGGAACTGGAACAACGCACTGTTTTCCTGGATATATCTCCATTTTGTCTCTGTTTCTATCTTCTCAATCTTTCTCAATCAATACCCCCTTTCCGTTTTCTACGTTTATTATTGATTTTATCTTATTTGTTTATTCTGCACATTAAACACAACACAAAGAGAACATAACTTTTTTAGTCCCCAGGGATCGCTTGGTCTATGATGGTGACCCTTCAGTATGACAGGAAAAAGTAATATTTTTATATAAAAAATAAATATGCGTATAATTTAATGTGGCAAACAGGGTGTCTTTCAGATATGTTACCTTCGTGTGCTATGTTTTCAGTCACATCAGAAAATGTAAAATAAAATACCAGAATTGTAAGATATTGCAAAGATTATTTTAGCTATGCATTAAAGAAAAAAACATTTTCATTTGTCAATGCTTATTCAATAACTCCTTTATTCTTTAAAGATATCACTCTTTCGTCTTTTCGCTTCGTCAAATTCCATCCTCTTTACACTATTACTCTCACACCCACATTCTCTACGAAACTTTCTTTCCATTATTTTTCTTAGTACTTTCTTTCATTCTCCATTTTATCTTCTCTTTCATTTCTCTCTTTTTCCCCTCCATTCCTCTTGTTTATTTATTCTCTCACTTTTCTTTTTCATCTCGCTCGTTTAAAGAGTCCCTATCAATAACAAGAGATATTACTCGGAATATAATAATTACAGATCATCATTATTATTACAATCACCGGTGATGAATAAAACGTGTTTTTTCCTGATCGCTAAACGATGATCCGCCAAAAATACACGAGTGCTAATACTCTCCTTGAAATTATCACATGGTCAAAAGTGACCACATGTTTCCAGAAATTGCGTAAGAATAACATGCTTCATGTTTAATTTTTAACTTTGCACATTGTTTAATAATAATGTAAAAATAATTTACTGGTGATTGTACCGTCTTTTATTTTCTCCTGAGCAAGGAATATTGTTCAACCTTATACCCATACTAGGTTGTCCTTTATATGATAGAAAATGTTTTTTTCGCGAAACGGTTACCCTCTGCCTTTTTTATAAATGCCTTGACCTATTCAGATATAAAATTATATACCTCTACGATAATATTACCCCGTGTAAAATCTTAATTTTTGAAGATGGTCAATGTGTTTCTTTTTGTCTTTTTTACGACAGAATTTTTTTCTCTTTGAGAATTTGAAAAGCGATACCCTATACTTTTTTATAAATGTCTTTACCTAATCAGATATGAAATTCATCCATCTATGATAATATTAACCCGTGCCGAATCTCAATTGAAGATGGTCAAGCAAGCTAAATTACCGGCACGCGCAAACTAATACTCACCACTTTTTTTCTTTTTCAGGCTTTTTTATATTTTCAGCCATAGAAGTGACCATTAATTGTCGTCTACCCCTTTCAAAAGAAGTAAGCGAAGTGAAGGTAAACTAATTTAATTAGTTGGCGATTCTAGTCACCAGATTACTAGATCTAATTTGCCAAGTACACGACAAATTTTTGCTGTGCTGTTTTTGAACATTCGTGAAGTAAAACTTAAGTGATTGACGACAATCGACAATTAAGACCGATTAATATTGCTAGGCTAAAAATAAAAAATAAAGTATAAAAAGGCCTGCAAAAAGTAGGAAAAAATAAAGTGGTGAGTATTAGCGGGGGCGTGCCGGTAATTTAGCTTGTTTGACCTAAAGCCCTAGAGATCTAGGGCTTTAGTTTGACCATCTTAAATTTATTGAGATTCGGCACGGGTTAATATTATCGTAGAGGGATGAAAACATCTGAATAGGTCAAGGCATTTATAAAAAAGTAAAGGGTATCTCTTTTCAAATTCGCAAAGTGAAAAAAATTCTGTCGTTAAAGAGACACAAAGAGACACATTGACAATATTTAATTTATATTTTGCACAGGTTAATATCATCGTAGAGGGATACAATTTTATATATGAATAGGTCAAGGCATTTATAAACAAAGTAAAGGGTAACCTGTTTAAATTTGTAAAAAAAATTTCTGTCATATAAGGGACACCCGAACCCATACCCACCTGTTTAAAATTTTCATTTCAACTGAATGATGTGCTTCAAAAAATTCAGATTTAATTTTTTTCAAAGAGTCCACACATTAAGTTCAATGAAAAATTTCATTTATAGTTCAAGTGACCAGGTTTTTCATTCTAAGAATCCGGACTCTAGTGAGTTCTTTATTACTTTCTTTCTCTTATTTCCTTTATAAGTTTCATTCGATCTCAATATTATTCACTCCTCCGTATTATTCTAGCTCAATATATCGCTTTAGTTATCTCTCTCGCCCTCATTTCTCTTTTTTTTTGTTTCTATCTCTGTCTCTTACAAATATACAGGGACAGATTCCATAATCGAGGTTTTCGCCAAACTTGGCGAGATCGGATTTAAAAGCGTGGAGGAAATCCTGCCAACATTAAACATTGTTGCATACATTAAAATGGTGATCGCCGAAATTTGGCGTAATTTGGCGGAAACCTCGATTACGGAATATTACCCAATCAATATACAAGTAAGTTAAAAACTAAGTAAGCAATGAGGAAGTTGCATGATTTTTTTTCATTTTTTCAATCGATTCTTCTTGCAAAAATAAGCAACTACCCAAAATTTGAGGCTGATCCAGAAATTTTTTGATTGCCAAAAAATTAACAAAAATACCCTTTTTAAAAGCTCGCGAAAACGCCAAGAGTTTGGGATGTGACGTCATCGTACGATAAACATTGTTGGAAAGCAATGGAGTTGATGGTATGATGTTGACGTCATCGTTACTTTTTGAACAATAAACGTTTTCAGTCATGTGTTTTTTCTCGACTTTAAAATTAAAATATTTAATTACCTGTACATTTTTTTGAAAAAATTGACTGGATATTTCATTTTACCATACAAAAAAACCATACGGAACACTTGTTTGTTTTTAAAAATCTGACACATGCAACTTCCTTATTAAGGAAGAATTGATTGATATTTAATCTGTACACGTGCATAATCCTACTACTATTATAATTGTGAATGTTTGTCTGTATGTTTGTTACTCTTTCACGCAAAAACTACTGAATGGATTTTAATGAAACTTTACCATAATGTAGCTTATACATCAGAATAGGACATGGGCTATAATTTATAAAGAGAAAACCAGTCCTTCATTCTTTTTTTCCCATTTTTCCTGCTTTTTTTCACTTATTTTTCCGTGTTTGAAAACCGGTTTTACCAGCCATGCAAGCCAATAATAGAAAACTTAAGTAGTACCAGTGTTGTAGTTACTAGGCAATTTTATTAATCTCTATATTAAAAAAGTTTGTGGCTATGTGTGTATGTGTGTTCCGCATCTCCTTTTAGACCACACCGAAGGCGTGGACATTTCCTCCATTTCAAGATTTTTTCCTTTGAAATAAATATATTTACTGAAAAATACAATTATTTTCATCGAAAACGAGTTAAAAATAATAAAGATATTTAACATTATCAGGAACACCGGGATAGGAAAAAATTACCGGGTCATATAAATTACCGAGAACACCGGGATATGATATTCACCATAAAGACACAGGGAATACCGGAATATAAAATTACTGGAAACACCGAGATAGGAAAATTACCGGGAACGCCGGGATTAGAAAAATTACCGGGACCACCGGGATAGGAAAATTACCGGGACCACCGGAATAGGGAAGAGGCGCCTGGGATACCGGGATGATTTTTAATTTTGCTAATTTACAAAATTATAAATGAATCTTAAGAAAACTTAAAAAAATGAATTTATACACCCCACCCGTTCAAGGTCGGGTATAACAGCTAGTGTATTATATGTTACTTTAAGCTTTTTGCATTGCATAGATGTGTTATAGAAAACAATATCTTTATTTCATTATAAAATCACAGTGTTCTTATAAGGGAGTTAATAACGCATAGCAAATTGCGCCCGACCTTTCATCTTTGCTGAATAAAATAAATCCCCTTATGGGCCCCAGTAACACATTAAGAAATAAATTTTCTAACAGTAATTCACAGCTATCAGCGTCATTTTTAAATGCTTGGTCAAAGAAGGATTTCACAAATCATAGTCTTTTTTGTGTGTTTAACAAATGACTCATCTTGGAATAGTCAAGTTTTTATTTGATTCGAATTGACTGTAGTGTTAGATCTGACTTAATGTAATCTTGTTTTGAACATTAATAACGTAAGCAAATCCCTCGCATTGAATATTTCCCCAGTTTCAACCCTTACACCACTCAAAAAATACTCACAAAAGCTGCGTCAAACCAAAAAGAGCGACTTTTCATACCCTGTCTCCACTACGTCCACGTTTCCAGGAAGGCCTGATTTAGCATTGCATTACCAAAAGTTTATTAGAAAAAAAAGCGACGGCCAGACTTCGGTAGGACTTTTTATCTCCAGTCGCCGCTGATCTTTTCGTGAAAAAAGAAACGGCTTGACAAACAGACCCTTTTGTGACATTAAAAATAGCCGCCGATTGGAGAGATGGATGACATTTTTAGCGCGGATCATCATCTGGAAGTGTTCGGAGAACCCCGCGCTGGGCATGTTGACAGTTCGATTTTGGTAGGAGGGAGCTTGCTGTTTCGGTTATGGTAATGCGGTGAATGTGGAGGTTTTCTAAACTGAAATTAAATGTTTAATCCCTATCGGAAAAATTTTTCTGGTGTTTCATAAACCAGCATCAAATTATACTGGATCCAGTACAATTTGATACTGGTTTATGAAACACCAGAAAAAATTTTCCAATATAGGGATGTGTTCGGCTTTGATATACTGTAGCAATTTTTTTCTTTAAAGAAACAGAAAATCCCCGGCAGCACTGTTGTCGTTAAGTAAATGATGGAAGAGTAGTGCCAAGCGTTTAGATTACTTATATGGTTTTTGATTATCCGAAACTCCCTACCTAGTTCTTAATATGGATTTACAAAACACTCTTTAAGTGTTTTTTGGTGAACGTATTTTGTAATGATTTAAATAATAAAATAGTTTTTGAATCTTGGTTTGGCAGGCGTGCACGTTAGTAGAGGCTGTTTTGTCGATTTTAATTATTGTGATTTAATTTTACTGTAGTCTTAATATCAAAAGTTTACACTTTGTGTTAGGCGTAAGAATACACTGAATGAGTTTGCGAAAATTTTCACCCTAAAGATCCGCTTTCTAGCTTACGGAATCAACCTGCCATAAAATAACGGGAATGAATGAGGAAAAAAGACGAATTTTTCACTGTGTGTTCTGTGTTGATGGGTGAATTGATGAAGAATTATGTGTCCAAATGTATTCGGTGCGATCTAGTAAGTCGGTGTGATGTACTAGCAATTTTACAGGATAATAATTTCTCTTTTTTACCTCTTTTTAAAGTAATTTTTAATAGATATCTGCAAGGACAAAGCCATTTGAATATAAAAAAAATTATATATCTATATATAGATTTAGTAAAATAATCCCATAAACAATGAATGGGAACTTAAAGTTCTGTTTGTACATTAAAGTCTAATGAAATAATTAATCAAAGTTATTAATTTAAAAAATTTCTTTTTGGTTCATTTTCATTAATTCTCAACACTATTCAAAAGTTAATTACTCCATTGATAAAATTTGTATGACAAATGTTGTAAATCATCATCATTTAAATTTTTCAAACCTAAATTGAAGACGCGATTTTAGTTTCAACCAAGCATTAAAGAAAAGACAACGTTAAATTTCTCTTTCGAATTCTTAAAACACCACGAAATCAATGACTTAGAGCACTTTCATTTTTCACAACCGTCGCTTTAAGACACTTTAAAAGCATTACTAAGTGGAATTAAGGAATGCACAACACAAAACGTCTTATCGATGTATGGATTATCAGATAGTTGCAGGTGGTCCTCAAATAAATGTCCAACGCTTGATCTTCTTGAAACTAACTGGAACAAGTCCCGAATGA
Organism: Tetragnatha versicolor; assembly: GCA_024610705.1. NCBI lineage: Eukaryota > Metazoa > Arthropoda > Arachnida > Araneae > Tetragnathidae > Tetragnatha > Tetragnatha versicolor. Next base: position 16,275,933 of record JANDEH010000011.1, on the reverse strand, counting down.
CGTCTGGAACGGGTTTAGTGTTTAACCAGCTTTAAGCTTGTTTTGCATGCTGTTTGATTAGACAGAGAAATGCGTCAATCGTGTATGAATGTTACATGAGATGCATGGGTTTGTTACATGACCTTTTCATTGGTAGGTTTTATATTCGAAGGTGCTTACAATTATTGTAATTCTTAGAGTAAATATCTTCCGTCAAAAATATTTTTTCTTTACATCCTTCTTGAAAGTTTCAGTTTTAAAGGTCAATTAATTGACAGGTGTTATTGGTCATTATGCTTCAAGATATCTTTTGGTGACATAGACAATAAAACTGTCTTATTTTGAGGCAGTGATGGTCTATAAATGGCTTCTAAAGTCGATCTTGCCTTTGTGACAGTATTTAGTAATTTCCATATTTAAAATAATAATGCTTCTGAGGGAACTTTGTTACGTTCAAAACTAGGCTTTATGTTTAAATATTAAGAAAATGCTAACGAAAAATACATTTTTTAATATGTATAAAATAAAAAAAAGTTGTTTGAATTTGACTTTTATAGAATCCAATATAAGAACTAGATTACAAGATAAGAAATTGGCCTAAAAGAAATTCTAGTATTTGATAACATGTTTTAATCTTAAATGTTATTACTTCTATACATTAATTATGATAAGTTCTCACAAAAATGCTACATCACAACAAAATAATGTCTTCAATGTTCAATTCCCTCTAAAATGTATAAAACAGCTTAATTGACTTAATTGACATTTATAATACTTATATCACACTTGTCAAGTGAATTACTCAGACTTATCTATTGAGTTCATGCACTTAACTAGCATAAATATCCTAAGAGAAACTTGCACTCCCCTATTATACATGGATATTATAAATCCTAGCATCAAGTTGCAACATGTTTGGCAAAGCTATATTCTCCCTTAACCATTACTTTTTATGAAGCACTCATCAGTTCAACTTAGTACTAGAGAGGCCCGTAAGTTTCATTGAAGGGGAAGCCAGACTTTATTCCATTCTCACAGTAAGGGAATTGCGTCTCAGAACTTTTTTGTGTCAGTCCACTTAACCAATAAGACGCGCCGACGCCAGAAGAACGAATCGAGGTTTTTTTTTCTTCTTCGAGAATTGAATGTGTGTGAGACTCTGTACTATAATAGGTTAAAGTTACGAGATTAAGTAAATTATGGGACTGAAAAATTACTTGCAATAATGGAGACAACATTTTAGAAATGATCATAACCCTCAGATAAAATATCCATCGAACTAAGGTACCCTTAATTCATTGTATTTCAAAATCATTTAAAATTAAAATTGTAACAAATAAATTATAATGGTAAAAGAAATATGTTGTCGTCCTGAATATGCTTATGTTTAAATTTCTAGTAGCACAGCTCATACCAAATATGTCAAGTTTACGTAACTGCAACTAGAAGTAATAGAAACTTGATCATACATGACATAAATTGAACGACTCGAACTTTTGTGCTGCATGAGATCTATACATCTATATAATTATTTATACAAATCATACCTTGTAAAAACTTAACTATACTCATATCATAAAAGAAAAACCTATACACGATGCTCATTTTTGTCTTTCACTCTACTATTATGCTTCTATCGGCTTAAGGTTATACAAATTAAAAGAAAAATAAGCAAAAAGAGTCTGCACTAAATGAAAATGACTTAACATTATAGTTTGCACAATAGTAGTGGCATCATTCTGAGTTTAGAGACCGTTAGTTTGATAATGTCAGAAAACATTATTAATAAATTATATCATACATTAAACTCAGACAAGCATTTGTTTCACACAAGCAGTCTTAAATAATTTAATTTTTTTTCTGATAAAAAACTGCATAAAAGAAGTAAAATACCTGCTAAAGCATGAATTTCATTTTTTAGTGTTAAATAGTCATCTTTGTCAATGGGAAGTACCAGCATTTTTATAAAACAGAAAAAATGCATTTTTCTGTTTCTGTCTTTCTTCATTTATAAGAAGTACCTCTATCTCGTCTCCCCTATATTTCTTTGTTCTTTATAATTATAATAAAACTACACACATTCCCTCTATTTCCTAAATTACGAAACGTCACTTAGTTGGTCACCACTAACATTCTCATCATCATCATCATCGTTCCTTAACTGGAACACAGAACGATAACTAACCACCCTTTCAAAAGAATGGTCTGCTCACACAGAACTTTCAAACGAAACGTTCTCAATCAAATTACAACACCAAAAGGAACCCTCGAAAATTTATTTAGACCCGGTATCTCTTGACGTACAACTCAATTAAGGAGATAGAGAAAAAAGGATCTTTCTCAAAAGAGTTCCTTGTGTCTGCCGCGACACCCTTTGAGGATCTATCTGGGAGGGGGGTTGACCCTCCTTTACTTCGGTTCCACGTTCTTTTTTTGTTCTGGGGAAAGTTTTTTCATATGGATGGTAACGAATTTAATGCCTGCCGTGAAATGTAATACTTGTGATAGATGTGTGAGGTTTGTGACATATTGACCCTTCCTGACTTAGAGTGATGATAAATTATATTTTAGTACAGAGTACTTCATAGAGAATTTCGTAGCGATAATTGAAAGCATCAGTTTCTAAAGAATTATTCACTCTGTTTCACTTTCATTGTTTATCCTGAATGTATCACTGTGTGGTATGTATACTAAATGTATCACTGAATGTATTCACTCCTGTGTATCACTATTTTCCAATGAAAATTGAAGGAGTAAACAGTGAAACGAACTAACTCACAGTTTTTACTACGGAGGATTCCTTCAAAATGAAGATCAAAAGTGTAACAGTGTGAATGACCCTTTACGGATAAAAACCTGTAAAGGCTCATTTACATTGTTTCATTTTCACTCTTCATTCTGAGTGATTCACTCCTGTGAATCGCTAGTTAACATAGAAACGTGAAGGAGGAAAGAGTGAAATGCCAATTTACACTTTTCACTTGGAATAATTCCTTTTATACTGTTCATTTAGAATTGGCGCCTGAGACGAAATGTATTAGAAGCAGTTACTACTGTAATTATCATCGGAAAATATTTCTTGTGCAATGACAAGGTAGCCGAAACAGGAGTAGTTGAAATGCTCTAAAAAAATCGGTCACTGAAGTTGTGTGATGAGCGTTATTGAGCGTTTTTGATCCTGTTTCAGGCGCCAATTCTAAATGAACAGACTATAAAGGAATATCTAAAGTAATAAGTCTGACAGAACCTTAACCCTTTATTTACCGACGGTACTTACAAGTACCGCCAACTTTAAAATTACATAGAATAACCATCCTTGCGAATATATTGACGATAAATTGCAGGAACACTCTTTCAGTTATCCTCTTCCAGGATAAAAAGCAGAGAAGGTTATATAATTAGTATTTTAGCGAGAAATGCGAATAGATTTAACTGAAGTTGTAAGTTTAGCTGCCATTTCGATCGGATTCACATGATTGTCATTTTTGTTCCCGCAAAAAAGTAGTTAAAGTCAAAAGTTAAGTGTATTATTTTTTAAGATTTATTACTGCGATAAAAAAAGCTATGTTTTTCTTGTATTGTGAGAATTTTTCAGCACTCCGTGTACTGACAGTACCCAAAAGTATCAATTTAAGTAATTGGCTCCAGCGGATTCAATTTTCCAAAGATGATTATTTTATTTATGTATATCCCTTAATTTTCAATTTAGTGACTCAAAAAAAGTATTTGCACGAAAAAATTTCAGCGAATCATAATGTGGTAAATAAATGGTTAAACCCATACAACTTTCATTTTATTTTTCAAGTTTTTCGCAAGTCTTTAGGTGTTTTAATTCTGGTAGGTAGCTAAGAAAATTACCGATTTATTTTCTTGAAATAGCGATAACCAAATTTTCTTACACCTCGCCCCCAGAGTTTTTATGACTATCAAAATAAGTTTTACATGGTATTTCAAATAAACTATCACCAAAATTTATTACATTACAATCAAACAATTTTGTGCTCTAAAAAATTATTAGTTTAATCAAAAAGAAATTGGCAGAGCTTAAAAAGTATTAGTTTAGTAACCCTTGTACAATCACTTTATTCTTTTGTGAGTCAAAAGGAAAATCAAATTATTTCCCGTTCGTAGGAAAGAAAAAAAACGAATAAAATATTATTTTAAGTTGCTTTTTCTTTAAACAAGGCTGATGATAATATACGTTTTTACAACAACAAAAAATTACAACTATCATGTGATTTTCTTTAAATGACGAAATTTACGACTGAATAAGTTCATTATCTATCTATCTCTGATCTTCATATTCTATAAGTCTTTGATTAAAAAGTAAAATGTTTTAAAATAAAATATCAAGATGGAAAACTGGAAACCCTCGCCAAGATAATGGAAAAACTAAATAAGTATCGCCAAGTCACGATTGTCTTCTGGAAGAATTGCCTGAGGGAGAAATTTGACTTACGTTAAAAGCCGTTTAGATAAATATAGGGTTGTGTCGTAGGCAATGACGAAATTGATAGCTTTGAGGAGTAAAATACACAAAGTAATCCCTTATCGTGTTTTCGTAACCGAGAATTAGAAGTGTTAACCTGATCGTCTTTTTCCTGGACGAGAAAAACATCGATCTTAATAATTTTTTTGACGTCTGAGTAAAGATGATCCGAGGATCATAGAGTTATTTTGGAATTTTGATTTATCTGTCTGATTGTTTAACGAATTTAAGTTGTTGAACTTGTAACTATAGGTTACCGTATTTTACAAAATTTTCAATGATAAAAGAATGATATTTAAGAAGGCTCAAAATTGCATATTAATTTTATAAAGAGTTTATATCATTAAAATGTGTTAAATTTTAAGTGAAAAATGAAAGTTTTTTCAAGTTTGCAATGGAAATTTATTTTTGGAATCTCCTATCTTATATGCTAAGCACTTTTTGAATTTATATAAATTTTGTTCCTTTAGCTAGTTTAGTAAGTCAGTTATATCACAGCAATGGTTTCTACTTCAAGCTTTTAAAACATAATCATCTTAGGAAGACCCAAAATATTTAAAAGTGTACTTTAAAACATTTTTAATAGATAAAAAGTAAATAGTAAAAGTAATAGTGAGTGGCGTCTTGTAGATAAAATTATAGGGGGTGCTGCTCCAGCTGCACCAAGTTGACAACGTATATTTTAAGCTATACAATGCTGAATAAATCTGAAAAAACGTGGATAAGGACCTCTTTTCTTTACTACAATTTTCTCATGATAAGACAGCAAGGAAAATTTAAGCTGTAGAAGATGATTTACAGCAACAGAAGTCAATTCTTGGGGTTGCAATCCAATCCTACATTATTTTTACTTAACAAAAATGTATTAATAATAACACTATTATAAGAACATTATTGAATATTGTAAAAGCACCCTTATCAAGTCAGTTGTTTTTAAATTTTGAAGTAACTCATAATTGAGTAATAATTCAGCCTACCTATAAAGAACTTTTGAAAGATTAACCGAAAATTTAAAAAAATCTAGGCTTTTCTTTACATTTCTCACGTTTTATGAAACCTAAGTCTTAAAAATATAATACTTTCCTTTTGACTTTTACTTTTGAGAGAACAAAAATGACAATCATGGGAATCCGATCAACAGGGCAGCTGAAAGCACAACTGAAGTTTTGAATCTAATCGCATTTCCCGCTAAAATACTCATCACAGAACCCTTGCTGTCTTTTTATCCTGGAAGAGGAAGACTAAAAGAGTGGTCCTGCAAAGTATCTTCAGTATAATCGTAAGGATGGTTATTCTATGTAATTTTAAAGTTGGTGGGACTTGTAAGTACCGTCAGTAGATAAAGGGTTAGTGAAACAGTGAGAACGATTCTTATAAAACACGAAAAAATATTTCATTTTCTCGGCTCCAGTCTGTCATCATTCACCACCCGACTGCATTCAAGTCGCACCACATGCCACCCAATAGAACAATCCAAACTCATTTCGTTCCATACTCTCTTTTGAGCTGTCGGGACGTTCTTTATGACACATCGAGAGAGTCCTTGGCGCTTTTTTTTTCTCTATCCTCAAAGAACCCCGAAGAGATGTAATGCTAGAAACCCCGGAAACATCATCCGAAACTTCTTTCGTAACGTCCTATTTGACAAACATTGCTTCCAAAGCTAAATTGCACGACAAATAGCGATTACGAAAGACCTCATTAATGGATGGAGATTTTAACGATGGGTTGTTATTGCCAGAAGTATAAATAAAATTAAGGTAATTAATGTGTACCGTTTACTATTCGGCTGTATGTTTAAGTTACTAGTATGAGATAGCTTTCTTTGAAAATGCATGCATTTTATACAACTTTGTCAAAGCAAAATGTTTTTAAACTTATGAAAGCTTCAAATGATTTATTTTAAAATGAATTACTTATATTTCAAATGGGTGCTTCAACTCGTATTCTATTTTACTCTTATTTAAAGATGGAATTCAATTGTTCTGTATTAATAATATTTTCTCTAAATGTGGACCTCATGCTTTCAAGCTCAATCACCGATAAGGTATTACTTCATTTGAATCATCGTCTACTGTCTATTTCATAAATTATAATCCAAATTTATATTATTTAATCGAAATTATAATTAACTTTACTTTTAAAACTGTTTAATATTGCACAGAACCAATTCAAATATCTGGTTAGATCTTAACAGGTTTCGACCATAAATAATAACGCCCGACGTGCTCAGATCATTTAAGTCTAGCATGTACTTTATTCTCTTACATACACATTTATTCTCTTACAATATTTCAAGAGGGACGAAAGAATATCTTCCCAAACTCCATCAAAGCCAGGTTTTGCAATGAGACGGTACTTTTGTAGTTTTAAAAACAAACAACTTTATTAAAATTTAAACAAAGAATAAAAGAATACAAAAAAGGGGAGACATTTTCTTTTGAATCACCAAGGAGGTGAGATAACCTCATACAGGTGAAATAATATATTTTATATGAAATGAAAAACATAAAAAAACACAATATACAACAAAAAAATTACCATAGAAAATAAAATACAAGAACAACAAAAAAATACACATGAATAGATGAAAAAAAATACTGAAAAATATGGCAAGTGAAATTGCTGTTGGGTGAGCTTCAGTGATAAAGTGCTAGAGAATATAATCAAAAATGATCCTCGATATTATCTATGGAGTATATGAACAATTTTAATAATTTTTTAATTTTTAATGGAGATATTTCTGTTTTAATATGAATAGGTAGGCTATTGTAAAATTTTGGGGATAAGTAAGCATAGTTTTTGTGAAAAATTTCTTTCCGTGTTTTGGGTATTAAGTAATTATTTTTTGAACGCAAGTTATAAGTTATTTTTCTTATTTCATTACTATTACGATGTGTATTAAAATAAACAACTGGTTGATAAAAAAATAAATGACGAATAGAAATAACGTTTAAATTTTTATAAGTATTTATGTTAGGGATTTGATTATTGCTTAGAAATTTGATTATTTTATATTGAATTTTTACAATCGGATTTATATTTCCTAGATAGTCCCCACCCCAAATTATTAAACCGTAACTAATTATTGAATTAACCCATGAATGGTAGAGCTGCATTGAAAAACTTTTATTTATAATTTTTTAGGTAATAAAATTTATAAAGAATAAAGCGTAATTATTAGAAATATGATTTACATGATATTTCCATTTCAAATTATCATCAATGTGTAGACCAAGATATTTGATATTTGAAACTTGTTTAAGAGAGGGACAATTACAATCAACTATTTTGCATTCCTTTTTATGAAAGTATAATTTTAAAATGTTTGACGGGCCATAAATACTAAAATTGATGAATTTTGTCTGATTTATATTTATTGATAATTTATTTGCCATGAACCATTTTCTTATTATAGAGAGATCATCATTAATTATATTTTCTAAATTTTTATTTTTTGGATATGAGTATAAAATTAAAGTTTTAGTCTATATTGAATTTCTCTTAGCCCTTTCTGAATCTTGGTAAAGGTAAAAAATGACGTCTATTTCTTGAGAAGGCCTTTATTTCATTCAAACTGAAGAAAGCTGGGTGTAAGTGTTAGCAAAACAGCCCCTTTCATGTTTGTTAACATGACATTGTGTTCAAGAAAAAGTGCAAAATCTTTTAATTTCCCAAATATGTGTGGAGAAAAAAACATCAAAACATTATCTCCCATAACACCCATAACTGAACTGATTGTATTTTTCTCAAATAAAAACTGTAAGAAGCGACCAAAACGCGGATAATTTATCAGTCATTCTCTCAACAACATTTTGAGCCTATACCCATATTAAGTCCCTAAAACGATGCCTAATAAGCTCAAATACAAAACTACGATCAGTCTTCCAACTCCTATTATCCCATCTATTGAAATTCCTCCCCAATGACGCCACCCGGGTGAAAAGTATCGCCAAATTGATAGCTGTTGCCAACCCGCGCGATGGAATCTCCAGCAGGTAGGACGACACGGGGTGTCGTGGAACGAGAGGGGAGGGTCGGCCGATTAAACCATTATGTTTTAATGAGAGGGTGCAGCTTCGTTTATTTTCTTGGCCTGCTTAATATGCGAGAGACGTCGCCAAGGAACTGGAACGCGCCAAGGTCGAGGTGGTTTTGGCGATGGAACGGTTGGGATCGGTTTAGGGGTACAGCAAATCCAGTGGCGGCTCGTCCATAGGGGCTGCGGGGCTGCAGCACCCCCAACCAAAATTTGCCGCAATTCCAATTTTTATTTGCTTTACAATATTTAAAAAATTATCCATTTCCCCCTTTAATCTTTGTCCTTAATAATCCTTTTTCAATTAATAATTTTCTGCCATGCCGTCTCGCCAAAAGATTTCTTTCCGGGTCGATCAGCCCCCGCAGATATACCAATCGTGGTATAAAACCCTAGCTCTATCATATCAAATCAAAATATCAAGAATTTAGCATTCGAATCTGTTAGGAGAAAAGGGGCTGCTTTTCAGCAGCCCTGACCAAAAGAATGATAGCTTTTTCACTTGAGAGAGCTGTGAAAAAAAAAACTGCGGGAAGAAGAAAAATATGATTTCTTCTACTAATAAATCACGGCTTTTAAGCTTTGCTCACTCCAACACTATTTAGTTTTTTTATTTATAGCTTCTTTTTTTCTTTTCAACAGAGTGAAAAATCTTTTTCGGATGTTTCGGCAAGTTAAAGATTTATGTTTACTTTTTTGTAGCCAAGTTTTTATTTCTTTTTATAATGAACAAATTGAATTTGAAATGTAGATATGCAAATGTATAGAAGTGTTCATCTTCGCTTGATAATCTTAAGTGTGAAATCGAAATTTTATATTGTTCCTATCTTTTCAATTTGATATTTTCCTTGTTTTTGTTAAATAGAAATATTATTTGGCATTATATCACCAAAAATACGTTGCCAACTTGGTACCGCCGGAGCAGCACCCCTGATAATTTTAACTTCGAGCCGCCACTGAGCAAATCTCTGTACCACATGCTCAGACGATTTAACACACAATTATACTAAAGGGAATGTACTAAAATTTTTCATCCAAATGTGGTCCAAAGAAAACAAATAAGCTTCATGATATTTTTTAAGAATTTTTCATTCGGTAGTGAAGTTTTATAATGATAGAAAAATCCAATACATTACTTTTGTTTTTTGAGATGGCCAAAAGGTTACCATAAAATCATATTTTAAGCAAGCCAAGGAAAAAATTGACTTCTAATAGAAATAATTCCAATTTTATCGTGTGAACAATAACAAATAATCAAAACACTCATTGAGTTTTTTAAGTTTTGTTCCAAACATCTAATCTAAGTTTTGTAGATATTTTTTTCAAGTATACAGATCAACTATTCTCTCCTTCAATTTCAATATCGACTTCTTTTTTACAATTATCCCAGAATAAAATGTATCATATCTAACTGGAACAAATTTTGGAACACATATCAATATAGTTAAGAAATGATAATCTCCTTGAAAAAGTTATTTGAGTCTTTTAAAAGGTATTTTAATACAAATGATTTTTAACATTTTATCCATATACTACCAACTAACTTCAAATGAAAGCTCAAGCTGCACAGGAATCAGCTACGTTACTTATAAGGCGAGTTTTGTAATAGGAGTCCTGTGTTTTTTAATTAGATTTCTGTTTGTATTTTTACTTCTATGTTTCTGTTAATATTTAAAAAAATTTATTTTTCAGGATGTGGAGGAAGTAGAGGAGAGGAGATGAACCTCAATATAAAATGGAAGTTTAAATTCATACAGAATCTACTTTTTCAAAAGATACATAAACAAATTGTTTTAAGATATTTGGATTCTTCAGTTTAAACACAGTAAGTTGCATGTTAGTATTTTATTAGAAATCTAGCTCCTCATGTTTACCCATTTTTACACTTTTTACTCTTTCATAAGTAGCAGATTTTTAAACGTGGACTAAAATTACCCTGTCTCTATTATTTCAATTGGTAAAGGTTTTACAATAATTTTATGTATTTTTTAGACAGTAGGTACGTACTTATTTTTCTTATATGAAAGCTTGAAATTTTTATTAAAATACAACTTTTCTTATTTTTTTTCTTATGTGCAGGAACATTCAGTTTCTCATATTCAGGAATTCTAATAGATTAATATAGTTGTTTGAAGCTTAGTTAGTAGATAATTTAAATTTTTAAAAAGTACCTTTCAATTAGATCCATGAAATTTCACTAAAAGCGTTCCTAAGAGTGCATTGGTGATGATCAAAGCTTATACTTTAAGTAGGGGAGAGGAGGGAGGAATGGGACAGTGGGAGGAGTGGGACAGCTGAAATTCTGGAAAAATAAATCAGTTTATTTTATTTCCAATTTGGTCATTAGATGGCCTTCTTATAGCTTCTTGTTATTTCCTTCATTTAGTTTATCCAGCAGCAAGTTTCTGTTTATAGTTGTAAAAATTTGATTTTCCCACTTCCAAAGTTAATATCCAGTCTATCTTGAGTTTTATTTCATTTCTCATGTAATTTGCAGAACAAACATTATATAATGCCATTGTAATCTAAAAGATATAATTTATGCTAATCTGCAATTTCATAAAGCCTAACACCAGCATAGTTTATGTGACAAGTTATATTTTAAAAACAATGTGTGGAGGGAGGAATGGGACACTCTGAAAAATGTAAACAAAATCTGCAAAAATGTAAACAAAATTTGAAAATATTAATTTCTGATAGCTTTCTATCGCTTCAATTGAAATGCTTTTCATTTCTTGAATAAACAATTCCAAGTATTACATTATATTTCAATTTTTGATTCTTAACACCATGGGAAAGAGTTCAAGTGTACTAAATATTTTTTAAAAATTATTCTATAATAGATATAAAATTGAAAGCTGTTTAAAAATGTGGGCAAAGGTTAAAAGAATAGTAGGTAAAATACTAGGCCCTTTCTCATTATTACATTTTACTAATTTTCTTTACTTTTCAAAAGTGTCCCATTCCTCCCATACTCATGTCCCACTCCTCCCACCCATGAGGGAGGAATGGGACAAAATTCTTGTTAATTTGAATGATCAAAAGTGATAAAATTAAACAACATTTAAGAACTGTACATTTTTAAAAAATTAAGTTAAAACATTAAAGTTTATTATCCAACCATTTGCATCTATGAATAAGCAGGGGATAATGAATAAAAAAATATTTAGTGAAAATTGTCCCATTCCTCCCTCCTCTCCCCTATTGATACTTGGGTATCATGTACTAGTACTTTTTATTTGAAAGTCAGTCACAGTTCAGTTTATAATTGCTCCATGTAAAAAGTCACAGTTCATTTAAAATACTGTTACTAGATTGATTCATAGAAATATGCTTAAAACATGAATATTCAACTTCTAAAACTACTCAATCATCTAAAATTACATCAGGTTTGCCTGAAATGTATTGCAAAAAAGCAAACAACATTATAACATTCCAATTCCTGTAAATCTAGTTTCTCCTTTATGAAAGGAAAGGGATGGAAAAGCAAACTTTGTATACTACTAATTATTATTAATGATCGTTTCTTTATTTTAAGGTAAATTAACTTAAATCAGTAATATCGTTATTTCTTTATTGTGTGTGATGTATAAATATATTCTAAAATGCTTCGAATATTGTTATTCAAAATATTTTTAATATTTATTTTTCTTCCAACGCTTTGGGATGCTCTGCATTATTGAACCCTAGAGTTACATTTTTATCACATACAGATATACCCTTCTATTTTATTGTCTTAACGAATTGCTGTAATAAAGAATTTTTCCTTTTATAGTTACATATTTTTCGAAAGGTTAAAAAACTCTCAACATACATTTCACGATTTTTTAAATTAAAATAATTTCATAGTTAGTAGCATTAAAGTAATTTCACTAAGTAGATTCAACGTATTTTGCTGAAATAATTTTTTAAATATTTTCGATTATCTTCATTCTAAATTAACAACACATTTAGGCCAATCTAGCCACATTAGTACTTATAATTTTTAACTTTGTAATACGAAAAAAGTATTGTTTCTAAAAAATTATTTCCACTCATCCTTTTAGATTTCTTCTACATGGATACTTTGCTAATAGTGTATGCAAACTTTTGGAATAATAATAATATGTAGTTTTAATTTTTCATTCTCAAAACACTAAGTATGACAAAAAGAATAAAAAAATAAGATTATTAATTATTATACAAAATTTCGTTGTTTACATAAGAGATGATACATTATTACTAACTTAGTTTGAATTAGCATAACATAAAAAAATTAAAACTATTATTCTCCCCCATTTAAGTATCTTACATCTCATAAAAGGCACCTACTATTTCTTAAAAATATGATAAGTGGACGAAGATAATGTTTCAGTCAGGTACTCTCTTAACTTCATTTCTCAATTTCGCCGAAGATATTTTTGTGGAAGCTTTGGCAACACGAAGTATATAAACGATTCATGACGAAGATAATTACAATTGTAAAAAGGAAAAACCGAATCCTCTTGTTAAGAGTGTCCGCCATTTTGGTAATGGTTCTGTTTTTATAGCCACGGTTGAATCGTGTTTGAAAGTTTGGGAATTTTAGTTTCGTGTTACAGGAGATAGTTAAGTTAATTATTTTTTCATAAGTTATCGGGATCCTGCGAGTATTATTCTCAAGAGTTGAATTCCATAAAATAATAACTTTTCATGTATGTGTACAGTGGTTTAATCAAGTAAAATTTCAAGGATGAAAGAATTTGATGCGAAAGTTATTATATAAAGGTTAGGATATAAAAGAAAATTAAGACAATTTTATATACAATAACAATAATTAAATCTTATTCTTCATGCAGAAAAAAATATTTTTTCTTCAATTGATGAATAAATAAAATAATTTCAGTTAACAAATAGGAAAAACCAGGCTAAAAGTAATTTAACTAATTTAACAACGGAAAAAGGAAATTTTTTACCAATACACCCTATTTATATATCAGTCATTTTGATTGGAGCGCATCCATCGATACATAACGTTAAAACAGACACCTATTTAAAATACACAGGAACTAACTAATCAGCTTATAGAGTTGGTTATAAGAATATAAATTATGTGTTTCGTTTGAAAAAATGTAAAATATAACTTAAAATGTAGTATAAAAATAAAATCGAACTTCGTTATAACAAACCTCACGTAAACCTCAAAAAGATGACCATGACGAATTTTGTTAAAATTATCAAAATTTAATCAAATGTTGGAGGATTGTGAAGGTATATTATACTCATGAAATACTGTATGACTTAAGAATTAAAATGATTAATAAATTAAAACAAATTGGTCCCTTTTGATTTATCTTTTTAATAGAAAATACTTATTTTTTTTTAAAAAAAAGTCCATTCTTTTGCTTGATTTGAATGAAATACTGCCTAAACAATTAGAATTACCCTATTAAGAACGCTCTCTAACTTATTTAAGTTTTATTTCCCCATATTCCTGTACGAGATTCTATTGTAGTATTTTGACAAAATTTTTAAGTTATAACTAGCTGTTACAACCCGGCAAAGCCGGGTTTTACAGCTAGCCTTCTTTGGCGCTGATGCGAGATTCGCTCGTTCTTACCTGTTCGTATTTACTTACACTCTAGTCACATTCCCTAACATTAAATGTGCAGTTTTAATTCATTATCTTCGAAAGGCGTTTTGTCTCTGATTTGACATGGCATTGTCACAAATTGAAATAATTGCCATTAATTTAGACCGGCCGTCAGCCCAATCCACCGAACAGGATCTGTACAAACTTGTTCTTAAATAAAATCTTACTACCCCTATATGAACCCATTTTAAGTGGCATTCTCCCAAAACCTTCCATTTTTAAATTATTATTTGATTTTAATTTGCCTCATAGTTTGAAGTTAATGTCATTTTTTTATTGTAATACCACTTCTGAAGAGAAATAAGTAATACTTCAATCAAACCTGTATCAGTAATTTTTTTAGGAAGTCTATATGCCTAGTATCCTGTTGAGATGAATCTAGTGAACCGTCAAAACTTTGACTTCAAAGTTTAAAATTAAACTTCAGTTTAATTTCAAAGTAGATTTTCTTCACGCTCTTTAAAGGACGTTTTGCCAGTGTTGGTAAAAATATTAACTAAAAACAATGGGGCAAATTGAAATAAATTTATAATTCAAAAATGGAATGCTTTGGAGGAACGTGTTATATTATTGGCTCATCTAGGATGGGAAAGCTTCCGTTTAAGACCGAGTTTGTCCAAATCGGTTCGGGGGTTCGGGCTGGGGGCCGGCCGAAAGGAACCTCTCCATAGAGCTAACATTAGAAAAAAGTGAAAAGAACGCGTAATTTTAAAATGGAAGGTTTTGGAGGAACGTGTTATATTATTGGCTCATCTAGGGGTGGAAAGCTTTCGATCAAGACCGGGTTTGTCCAAATCGGTTCAGGGGTTCGGCCTGGAGGCCGGCAGAAAGATCTCCCATTGAGTTAACATTAAAGCACAACTAAAAGAACGCATGATTTAAAAATGGAAGGTTTTGGAGGAACGTGTTATATTATTGGCTCATTTAGGGGGGAAAGCTTTCGATCAAGACCGAGTTTGTCCAAATCGGTTCAGGGGTTCGGCCTGGCGGCCGGCGGAACGGATCCTCTCCATAGAGTTAACATTAGAGAAAAGTGAAAAGGACGCATAATTTTAAAAAGCAAGGTTTTGGAGGAATGTGTTATATTATTGGCTCATCTAGGGGTGGAAAGCTTTCAATCAAGACCGAGTTTGTCCAAATCGGTTCAGGGGTTCGGCCTGGCGGCCGGCCGAAAGGAACCTCTCCATAGACTTTAACATGGGGACAAAACGAAAAGAACGCATAATTTTAAAATGGAAGGTTTTTGGGGAACGTGTTGTATTATTGGCTCATCTAGGGGTGGAAAGCTTTCGATCGAGACCGAGTTTGTCGAAATCGGTTCAGGGGTTCGGCCTGGCGGCCGGCCGAAAGAAAAACCCAATTATTTTAATATATAAGATTTTTCTCGTCTTTTTAGGGAAAATGCCTACCCCCTAAAAGAATAATTTTCTTTTAATGAAAATATAGATTTAAAATAGTTTTGTTAAAAGTTACAAATAATATTGGGTTTTGTTTAATTAAAATTTATTTATAAAATTAGGATATGGAGAAGTTATTCAAGAATAATCTACGAGGGTTGTTTTTTAATTAACTTCCGTTTTTCTCTTGAAAAAAAAGTAGTAAGAATTTTGAAATAATTTTGTTGCTGGTAGTTAGATACATCCTTCAGGTTCAATTTGCCACCTTACTGAATAAAATCGGACATTTTTTCTATTTTTTATCGATTTTACAAGCGCGCTCCTCGAACAATTTTCCCGCCAACCCATAGAGAATTCGGCTTTTTTTTCTTCCTTCGCTCCGTCCACGAGCAAGCATCAACATTAAACAATGGGTGGGCAGGTGATCGCGGACGGAGCGAAGGGAGAAAAAAAAAAGCCGAATTCTCTATGGGTTGGCGGGAAAATAGTTCGAGGAGCGCGCTTGTAAAATCGATAAAAAATAGAAAAAATGTCCGATTTTATTCAGTAAGGTGGCAAATTGAACCTGAAGGATGTATCTAACTACCAGCACCAAAATTGTTTCGAAATTCCTACTACTTTTTTTTCAAGAGAAAAACGGAAGTTTTCGGAAACGGAAACAACCCTCGTATAATCAAATATATAAAGGCTACAGAACATCAATGAGAATAAGGCACATTATGCAGGATGTTACAGTTGTTAGAATTTCAAGCAAATAACAGGAAATCAATATTGGTTCATAAGACTTCTCCTAAAAATATTTCACGAATTTAAAGTGGAAGATTATATCGTTCAAATAAAAAAATATCTATCAGAAAAAAAACTACAATATCAGAAACTCCATTTAACACATTTCACGCTACGAGGGTGTAAAAGCCAAAAATCAATTTAATTAGATTTTTGATATCAGCCACGTGTTACTACCTTGAAAAAGCGTCTACTGGCTGAAAAAGAGGTAGAAAACAACCCGCTAAGAGGTCAAGGGTCGACGCAATGGAAATTAAAACGTTAATTAATGCTTCCAAAATCTCGTTTTTTCTCTACCATAACCATCACAGATTTTTTTTATCAAGTTCTTCTAAAACGGTGTCTTGTCGGCTATCCGTCAAGACACGGCCAGAATTCTAAAGGGGGGGGTTCTTTTTTTGTTCCATTGGGGATGGATTGCCGATGGAAGGGTGGAGCAGCCGATTCCAGGTTCTCTTTAATCGTGAGATCGTGGCATCCACGCCTTTAATGACTAGGGTGTCGTCTGCAGTAATGATGGAACATCTAAATGGAAGAAAAAGGTGAGGGGGGACGAGTTCGAACGGGTATGAGTGTCGAGTTCCCCCTTGTTTCGAGCATTTAGCTGCCGAATTCGATATTATCGCTTTGGCTACTTGCTGATGATTGGTTATTTTCGACTATTATGAAAGATTTGTTTTAAATTGATTTGATTATTTCGTGATGATGCCAAGTATGTAATAAAGTCGTTATGTTTTTATTTTTCCTCTAATGACTGTTGGTATTTAATGATTTTTTTTCCGATTTAGGGAAAAGTATTGAGTCTAAATAAATTCTTATTTTTTGTTGCTGTTTGAGACTATCTCTCCCAGTGAAAACAACTGAATATGTAGGTGTAACAATTATTGTTCTTAACTTTGTGATATACCTTTTCCAACTCTAAAACTGCAAGCTTTGATAACCTTGCAAACTGCAAGGTTTAAACCTTAAAGGCAAAGTTAAAAAGACAGGGTAGACAAACAAAACCTGAAACTACAAACACATATATTTGGAAAAGTTAAGAAACAACCTTAATACAAGTTTAAAATGTTGCATTTGTGTATGAGAAATTAATTTTTCTAGATTGTTAAGGTTTTTTTTACCAGACATTGCAAATCTATCAGAGAAAAGCTCTTTTTTCAACTTTCTTCCGTACTAAAAATTATTTTTGTATCGAGAAGGTGTGGAAAGAAGTACTACGGTGATATACTCAATATATTACACATAGGTGCAAAAGAAGAACCCAGATGGTCACGGCTCCATTCCTTACTATTGATACTTTCCTTTATCCGAATAACCACTGAGCAATCAACGACAGTCTTAGAAACCCGTCTTGGTTTTCCTTTCTCTTCACCTAATGCCCTACCCAATTTAATTATCTCTCACTGATCTTTCTCAATAGAACAGATGTATTCTCGAAGACTGAAACTGTATTCGTAAAAACCAAACTTCGAGATTTATTTCCTAAATATCCTTGTGACTTTGATTTCAATGAAAAATCCTTTTGAATCTAGGATTTTGTGTACGAAATGCAATACCAGATGGTCAACAGCCTCTAATTTTCTTCCGGAGTTAGTTCGTATGCCACTTAAAATATTGTCATGTCATTTTTGACAAGGTCTTGTTCCTCTGTCGAACCTCGCTTGTTCAAATTAGAACAGGGATCGTGCCCATTTTAAATAAATTAGTTTCATCCCACTCAAGAAATTTATAACATTAATATCCTCGTGTTTTAAAAGACCTATCACGGCAATTTAAATTATCGCATCTTTTATTTTTTTTGACGAACAAGAGTTTGAAGCCGTCGATATTGATGATGGTTGTCTCTAGCAATAATTCACTGATTGGCTTCTTTCAAACGTCGTGTCATGTTTTTTTCTGTATATCAAGAAAGTAGAGTTCCTTTATAGATTATA
The DNA here is from genome assembly GCA_024610705.1 of Tetragnatha versicolor. Classification (NCBI taxonomy): domain Eukaryota; kingdom Metazoa; phylum Arthropoda; class Arachnida; order Araneae; family Tetragnathidae; genus Tetragnatha; species Tetragnatha versicolor. Next base: position 16,257,698 of record JANDEH010000011.1, on the reverse strand, counting down.
ATTTGACATAATTAAGTTGTCAATTTGTGCTAAGAAGTCAGCTACATTCACATCCATTGGCGTCAGTGATAACAAGCAACTAAAATATTAGCGTTTCGCTTACTTTTACTGGTGGAATCTTCTTTGACCAAGGATTTAACACCGGAGTTGAAAAATGACTGAAATCATACTCTCCAACTCAATTAACTCTCAACTTCTCGTAACTAAAGCTTTTCCCTTGATTACAAAACTAAAAATGCACTTTCATTAATAATTTTTAAATTGATCTTGCATCTAAAATACAAAGCTGTACATACTTTCATTTTACATGACTTCGTCACATTTGAAATGAAAAGTTATCATTTATGTTTCTGATTAAGCATATACTGTTTAATACTTTTACATCCTATATTTGAATAAATTTAGTAGTAGCTTAATTTTTTGACGAGCATGTAAAAAATATCACAATTAAAGAAAAGGTAAAAGTTATAGCAACATACTATATCTTCATGTGTCTTAAAAAACTATAAGTGGCGAATAGAGTCAACACCTACAGATTACATTTTTACTTAACGTGTTTTTTTAAGTAGGGCAGAAAATATACAACAAAAAGTAACCACATTTCTATGTCCCTACTTGGACACTCCTATAATTTTCGAGGACAAGACCGCTCTGGGGTAAATACCCTTTATTTCAAACGTGATTTTTGAAGTCTTTCACTTACAACATATCACTTAAGGTGCTGCAATTCTTGTAGATAACCCACTCAAAAAACATATAGTGTTGCCACCAACTCAACAATACACCCACCACCAAAAGTCAATCATGAAAATTGCGACATTTGTGATGGGACTATCATATCTTGCCTCCCAGGCGTCCGTACGTATACACATGTCATTCTTATGTGACTTTCAACACATTTATTTCTACTATATTGTGTAGGTCTCTGAGGTCCTTGTTGGATCCAGAAATATAAAATAGATAAAGATCTTTTTTTACTGCCAGGTGTCAGGACCGGCTAAAAAAACTTTTGAAATACGATATTATTTCCTACAATTCTCAAAATATTGCAAAATAAATTTTTAGTATATTTTTTATGTATAATCTTTTTTATACTATAAGAGACGGAAAACCAAATAAATCCATAAATTCTAGAATAGTAAATCAGAAATGTGACATTTTTCCAGTTAAATGTCTCTATGTTTGTAGATATAGTAAGACAATTTGGAAGATTTTTGAGTCCCTTTTTCTGAATACAAAACGGATAGCTCTATATATTTCTCCTTATTCTATAAACGTTGATATTATTTTTATACTTTAAAATCTGGTTTATTTCTTTTTTAAGGCTTTCTTCCTTCCTCTTGAACATGCGTGTTTTCCCAATCTATTACCATCTAGATACCTTCTCGTTTAAAATGATAAAATAACAAACATTTTAATTTCATTGCATATACATAAAGTATTTACGAAAATTTTATTCGTCCCATATTTTTACTCACCCTTCTAGGGGGCTCTGCTGCTTATTCGCTATTGTACGCCAACCCTAGCAATTGCTGCACAGTTCTTTACAGAATGCTACGTAATCTGAGGAAGCGAATATCGTTTATTGCACTTCACCCCCAGCAATAATATGTTCCAAACCTAAAATACCTAAATTCGCTCAAAAATACCTAAATTCAATTCAAAAGAAACTTTTCCCCACCAAAAAAAACTGTCCAACTGATATTAATAAATATCAAATTTCGTAGAATGCAGAACCTAATTACCCTAAAATATACAATAACGAATGAAACCCAAATACATGAAGTTATTTTTTAAAATTATGTTTTCGGAAGGGGCTCATAGCACTTTCTACATTTACCACTGAATTAACGATACATTCAATAAATATAAGTGAAAATCACAATGGGAAATTCCCACATTTTTTTATTCGATAGAGGTACTCTAGAGCGGAATATACGCGCAAAAATTTTTGAATTACGATGATTATTTATTTTTAAATTTAATTTCAAAGTTTTATTTCAAAAAGGGGAGCGAAAACGTCAAATTTCTAAATGTGACGTACTTCAATCCCATACATTGATTTAAGTCGTTATGTCCTATGGGCAATACCAGCATTTTTTGAAAACAGAAGCTATAAGCTGTTTTGACCACTGTTTGATTTACCTCTTTCTCAAGGTTGGTCAGCCCCGCCTCCAATAATAATAATCATTACCTCTGCCACCACCTCTCAGACCCTCCCTCTATAAGAAGTGGCGACAGAGAAGACCCTTTGCGTAACAACAATAATCCCTCCACTCCGTTCTGACCCACAAAATGATCCCACGCAAGGTCTCTCTCTCATTCACGATATACCTGCTCTTTTCATTCATAAAACTTGTCACCTCCATTCATGGGGATGGCGCCAGACACGTGTGGGACGGAATGCCTAATGGGAGCTTTGATACCGACTGGTCGTGCGAAATGGTGCGGATTCTGAGGGAATTACAATCAAAAAGCGATGGGAATGGGAATGAGATAAGATTCTTTCGAAACAGGACTTTTCCATACGAAAAATTAAGTTCAGAGTGTTCGGATATCCTATAGTGTTCGTTAACTACACTGTAACAAATAATCCTGCAAAAAAACAGAAAATTTCTGGCAGCAAAAGTTGCCAGAAAAAAATCTGTAGGTTGAAAAATCCTGTAAACAGAAAAAAGCTGTAACCTACAGGTAAATGCTGTAAAAAGGAACTTTCTGTCAAGTGGGCTACAGATTTTTCTGTTGCCTCTCAGTAATTTTCTGCTTGTGCGCATGCACTTATTTCAGTAGAATTTTTTTAATTTTAATTAATTGATATCCGGGGATAGAACCCGCGACCTACCGCATGCTAAGCACGCACGCTACCACTGAACCAAAGAAGATTGAGTATAACGTTGCCAATAGCTGTATTCGTTTTCGATGCAGTAAGTTTCTGTTTAAGTACAGATAAGCTAAAAAAACTAGGTAAAAGCTGTTATTTTACATAAAATAAATAGAAGTGAGGTGGGAATGTTACATGACAGAATATCTCTGTAAACATAAAGTCACTGTTATTGAAAATTTCTGTTTTTCTACAGTTTTTTTTTACAGTGTAGTGGTCGAAAATAGTGAACTACAAACTACTAACTATACTCTTTTCATTTAGAATTGGCGCTTGAGAAATAGTGCTTTCCCCCACGTTAGAAGCGTAACCATAGTTACGCTCTTCCAGCAGCCAATAGTAAGCCTTCTTTGTCACTTTGACGTGGATAGTTGCTATGGTTACCGATCGGTGGTAGGGGAAGGAAATATTTTCAAGCGCCAGTTCAAAATGAACAGAGTATAGTCTGGTAAAATCTAGTCGCAACTTAGTAGTTAACTATTTTTTTCTGGGACCAGTTGCAACTTTTAGTTAACTATTTCCAAAAGTAGTTAACAAGTCTATTTGATTTCATCAATCATCACCTATTTTTTTGCCCAAATTTTTCAATGCATCTTTTGTATGTCACAAAAATGTTTATGCTTCACGCAAAAAGCCCTTTATTTCTGGTTATGTAATTTGAGTACTCTACTATCTTAATTAAATTTTATTAAATTTTAAGGAAGCTGATATTCACCATTAAAATCTTTTACATCATAGCAAAGTAGTTATAAGTAGTAGTTATTAAAAAACAACCCTGATGATATAAAAACAGGGATTTATTTGGATAAATAATTTTGTGAAGAAAAACTTGTTTTGTTCAAGGGTGTTCTTTAGGATTTGTTTTCATTCTTAACATCCCCCTTTCTCTATCTCTGTTTTTTTCTTTAGGGAATGCAGGCAGACCCTTAGGTATAAATATTATTTGATCGTCCGTTTCGAGTAGAGAATGACCATAATGGAAAAACAATTTTGGCTCTAAGGGTATCTTCAACATTTTTCCTTTTCTTTAAGTGGAATGAAACATTTGAAGCGCTTGTTGCAAGCTGTTGTAGCATGCACTTTAAATGCCTTCACTGAGATTATATGAGCAAGATTATTCTATTCTGAAACCTCATCAAATAAAAATTTACCATTTATGTATTGGAAACGAAAACTTTGAATTAATGTTTTATAGTTTAGGGGGTTCCGATGTTTCTCGTTAAGACTCAGATATTATCGAATAAAATATCCACAAATCGGTAGAGTTGTTTTGCTCTTCTACGATTTTTAGGCACTTGACGTATTGATAAAATCTTACGACCTAAAATTTTATTTCTTATATCGTACGATCCAATTAATTTGATGAAAAGCATGTTTCATGTTTATCTTTTATTCTGCATAACATTAACTGCATTCAACTTTTCCTTGCGTATGTACAACAGGAGTTTATGTTTTATTTTATCGCGTTACTTGATAAAAAGTTGAATGAAGGTTCATAGACAGTGGACTACTTCAAGGATAACTTCTAAAACCAGTCTTGAATATATTAAATCTAAAGAGTTTAGAAGTCTCTAATGGGGCTTTAAGATGTACCATATGGTTTTTCTTTTTACGTAAAACGTTTTGAAAATCGCTTGAATATTCAAAGACGTGTATACGATACCATATTTGGAGTTAGAAACTAGCTTTTAACATGAATTTTTTTGTTGTTGTTTTAATTTTTTGTCTTAAATTTTTAGATAATTTGTTTTTCTAGATAATTTCAATGCCTTTATATGGCGTTGCATTATATGATTTTTGTGGACATTGCAGAGATTGATTCCTTGCTTATGTACGACAACTTTAAACGTTACTTAAATATCACTTGGATAATTTTATTCCGTCTTATTTCTCATAGGCTCTCCTTTGTACAAACATGTCTTCATTTTAGAATTTCTTACAGTGTTATTATTCTTGACTCCTATTCGCCTTCAAAATCTTGATACAATAATGCACATTCTCAATTGCACAATAGTCAGATTTGCATTATTCTTTGCTGTGTTTCATGAATTAAATATTTTTAATGCCAGTATTGACCTAAAATATCAGGTTTAGAATGATATAAGTTGGTGAAGCTTCTCTCTCATCCACATATCCCTTTCTTCTGAAAAAAAAAGCCGTTGTATTTAAAACGATAGGATTAGACTTTTATCAAACATTGGATCACAATAAAACTGAGCAATTTATCTTATCATGATTAAATTCTTCTTCTGTTAAAGAATTATCTCAATTGATTAAAATATCCCAAGCAGCACAAGCGTTCAAGATATTCTTAGGAAACGTTCGTTAGTTATTCGTTATAAATGGCCAAATTTCATTTACTTCTAGTTGCAGTTACGTATTTGGTATGGGTTGTCCTACTAGGAATAGAATATGAAACTTTGATAATATCTTTCATGATTTATACAAAAAACAAGGAGGGGGCTTACTTGATGGAGCACTTGGGTCGTTAGACCTTCAAACTCCAGTATAATCTTCCTCACTGGTGAGACCATGAGCAGATCTGTTACAGAACGTGTGACTACACCTCTTGTTTCCTCAAGTTAACTTGGCCCTCATTTAATCGACCTCGGCGGGCTAAAAAACTGAGTCAGCTTTGCCCAACCCGGGTACAAAACTATTTATGAAAAACGTTTTTCTCTTTGAAAATAAAAAAACGATTAAGCTAAGAAAGTGGTCAATTGCGTAGGTTAATCCTTTTAATCTTAAGACACCCGAGATTACTATTGAATACAAAGGGAAATTTGGGGCGGCTAGGTTTGAAAAGGATTAAAGTGTTTTATGCATGGAAGCTATACAGTCTAATGCAATGCCCATATAGAGGCAGTCAATAAAAAGTTCAAGACTGTATACTTCTTTTATGTCACACACAATTTCTAATCGGCCAGAGTATAAAGACACCTGAACCTCCCTTTTAGTCCAACGCAAAATTGCTGATGCTTCACTTTTCTAGAAAATTCCAAGGATAACCCTTCCCGACAAAAAAAAAGACGTAATGAAAAATAAAAAATATTGGACCGTGGTCACCCGCGGATCGCAATCGAAGCTCCCTTGTTCGTTCGGTCCACCCCTGCAGCCGATAAGCGAGAGATAGCACAGCCATAAAACAGAAGAACCACTCCGTACGTGACCCAGGTACGGCACTCTCGACACGCGCAGCAAGCGATAAAGCGATTTTTTTTCGGCAGGTACAAATCTTCCTCTCAGTTCAGAGGTTAGGCGGTCTCCGCCCCGATTTCTCTCGTCCCTCAGGGCAAGAACAAAATTAAAAAAAGAAACGACGACGGAGTAAGTAAAATCTCGTTCCAGATCCGAGGCGTTGTCCGCTGGGGAACACCTGTGACGTTCGGTCCCTCGCTGACCCCCGAGTTTGCACCACTGACCCCTGGTTTTGGGTCGAGGGGGTAGTCCGGACCGTGAATATGCGTCGGGGGCGGTTTCGGGGCGCGAATGGGGCGAGCGAGGGGCGTTGCGGGGCGTTTTTCAAGAACGTCGCCCGAGGGCCGGAAGTCGGAAAATAATAATATCGTTTGCGATTTCTTGTTTTTATCGTCCGCATATTTCAACTGTCATTTGTTGTTTGTTCTGTTCGGGGCTTTTAAGGAGAGGTGGGGTTGAGGTGAGGAACGGGGGGATGAGAGGTGTGTCGAATGTGACGGATTCTTCGGACGATAATTCGAGGATGGGTTCTCGGAGCACCCATTTGTCAAGCTTATGGGCAAGGGTTATCTGTGCAGGAAGCGACGTCTTTTCGGCCCCTTCCTCGCCTTGAATTCTTTCGTATCTCTCGTAATTCAGCGATTAGGGAGTGATATTTTCAGCTTTCTCGATAACTTATGGGGTACCTTTTAGAGTCGGGTTGATATGTACAGAAAATAAAATGGAGGTACAGTATGACCTCTAAATCGAAAGGATCCGAAAATAACTTTAAGATATCGAGTTTTAGAGGTAATATGTTACTTCAAATGTAAAATTAATTTAAGTATTTTATTTCAAAGGGGGAAAGTATTCTTTCAAGATATAAATGTTTTCTAGGAATCAAAGTTTGAGATAACGAAGTTATACTGTGCCTCCATCTCATTAAAAAAATTGGAAAAAATACGTTCCAAACGCACAGAAATTCTATAGTTTTTTTAAAACTTGATCAATGAAAGAAAATTTGTAAAGTAGATTTTAAATCTGCTTAATGAGTGTTATGAATGTTTGGTAAAGTGTGTAAAGGACGAGGATAGTCTGACTGCTTTGAGTCTTCTACTTTTTATACGATGAAACTAATTGGGAAAACCCTAAATGAGACGGATTAAAACAACAAATCGTTTCTCCCCTTTTTTTATTTGCTTATTGTTCTCACCGGATAGGTGTAAAAAAACACTGTTAAAATTACGAAATATTATTTCAAAACAGGTTTTAAAAGTAAAGATATTTTCTAAGTGCTGATTTACATTTGTTAATAATGGCCGAGTTCTTCCAACTTAAAAATTTTTTCACTAAACTTATGTGGGATATTTTTCTGAGTACTCTCACTTTTAGTAAAGAATGACCCGTTGTTTTTCCTTTTAACATGTTCTCTACGCCTATTATGATGTATATTTGTTATGATAAAGATTTAGAGAAAGCCAAGACCCCATTACATTCAAACATTGCGTCAAACTCTAAAATACTCTGACAACATTTGCAAAATAGTCAAAATAATTTTAAAAAACACAGGATTTAGATTTCAAAGCAACTAATGACGCACTTTATCGGATTAAAACTGCAACGCGTATATGCATAGGGGATTAAACTATGACATGAAAGCTACGCAACACTTTCAAAAACGCTAAAAACACAAACGCAAGATCCAAGTAGTGAATTTCTGCATTTCTCTTGTGATCTAACGTTTATTTTAACGCCGAAAAACATAATTTGTTGACATCGCTTCTTTTAGACACAAAAATCCCATCATAATCTGAGGATCTGCTGGGTGCAGCTGCATGGACCGAGAATTAATTGATCGTTTTTCGGGTAGTGTTTTTGATAAATGAAGAACGATGACTGTAGATTATAAGAGTGTGGATTGTAACTCGCGAAAGAGGTGATTCGATATCAACCTAGAGAGTGTCGTGATTTCCCTCAGTAACACTTGATGCATCATTGGTGTTGAGATTCCTTTGCGATCCGTCTTTTGCTTTCAGTTGAATCGCTCTTTTTTCTGTGTTTTTTGCTGGGTTTGATGAATGCCAGTTGTGGAAAGGTTTTTATTTTAAAGGGTTATCTTGGATTTAGAAAAACAGAGGATGTAGGCATCTGTCTCTCTAAGTCTAGTTGTCTGTGATGCAGTAAGGAATGGTATTTTCTGAACACTTTTGCTAAAATAAGATGATTTTGTGGTGTGAACTTAAGTATTTTCATTAGTTTGATCTTCCTCTTTTTATTATTCCTTTCTCAAATTCTTTGGAAGGAAAAAGGATAAGAAAGGAGAGAAAAGTAGAGAGAGATTTAGAAGGATAATTATAAACAAGAGGGAGAAGGAAAGTAAGAGGAAAATGAGAGAGAAAAGTAGAGAGAGATTTAGAAGGATAATTATAAACAAGAGAGAGAAGGAAAGGTAAGAGTAAACTGAGAGTAAAAGTAAAGTAAGTAAAAGAGAGTAAAAGTAAAGAACTCGTAAAGAGGGGGGATTAGAAATGAATGGAGAAGGAGAATTAGAAGTTTAAGAAAAGGAAAGAAGGATAAGTAGAAAGAAATGGAGAGAGAAAAGTAGACAGACTGGATGAGGGGGATAGGGAAGAAAAAGTAACAATTACAAAGAAATGGCACTACTACTTTTTGCACTACTACTTACCTTACGACAGATAGTAAACCCATAATTTACGACACCCTGTTTGCCGCTACTAATTTCCTGATTGATATTGCATTGTATTTATACTTTTTTCGTTTTGTTTTCATGTAATGTTCACTTTTACTTATCATATTCATGTTTATATTTTTTTTGTAATTCCTTGTGTAACAAATGTGATTCCTTATGTAACAACTGTTTGTTCACCTACATGGATTGTTCTACAATCCCATATGATATGTTATCTTCTTTACTTTGTTTGTAATTTTAAAAAAAGAAAAAAAAAAGAGGAAAGGAAAGAAACTCAAATAATTTCCTCGACGTCGTTCTATTTCCATTCTTCTTCAAATCCCAAATAGCAATGCAAGATCCTATTAGGTAGCAGTAACTTTACGGAAAAACCTTAAAACAAGATTAAAAACTGAGGAGACATGTGTTAAGAAAGTTTTTCTTGGGTTTTTCGATCTTTTTTTTGCAAACTTTTCATGCAAACACTAATATAGAATTGCGGAGATGTTTTTCAGCGAACCTTATTTTATGAAACTTAATAAAAAGATAATGCTAACCGTAAGGTTACTTTCTATCTGGGATAAAACTCTATAATTCAACTCGCAAATGTTTGATAACTTTTCTACTTTAGTTCCGAAAGACCAAACTTTTTTTCCAGTGCCACATAAATACTGAAGACCACCAATACCAACAACCATGACATGCTTAAGCATAAACCTTGACACGCCGTGGTCCCTCTTGTTCCTTAAAAGGGAACCTGTCAATAAACAACCCTACCCCTTTAAATGAAGCAAGCATCATGGAAAGGGCAGGTGCAGGCTCAACCGGAGAGCGTGGGCAACCTCCTGTAGGCGGCTAATCGCTGTAAAAGAGGTGCTAATGGCTGATCCTCGGTTAATTTAGTGGAGGTCTTTGCATTATAGCCTCAAAGACCGGCACGGCTCAAAAGAATCGAATGAGCAGATTCTGTGTGAGGGAGGTGGGTTACTGTTAATGGTCAGATGCTGCTGCTTGGAAGCAAGGGCTGATTTGTGCAGACTGAGGGGCCGTATTTGAGTTAAGTCAATGATGAAAGGGAAGGTTTCTCGGAAAGTTTCTCTTCTGGAGAGAGAGAGAGAGAGAGAGAGAGAGAGAGAGAGAGAGAGAGAGAGAGAGAGAGATGCTTATCAGAGTTTGGTGTGACCGTCCATATGGGCTTTGGTTGACCTAGTCTGGAGAAATATTATTGTTGACGGGTATTGCGCAGTGGTGAAATTGTCTAACTTTCGTAGGGCATAGTTATGACGCTAAATGAAAAGATAGCCAGGAGAGAAAGCATATCCCACACACTCAGGCAATGTGTTTGGATTGGTACTTTTGCTGCATGACATTTAGGGCGGAGATAACTAGTGAGGCCGGATCATTTTCATCTTGCTCTAGCAAATTGTGAAGTGACATTAAAAACATTTTTTCAAGCATTGATAAAAGCTTTCCATAAGAGCTTTATTACTCATATTAATAAAGATTAATCATATTTTGAAAATTTTTGTCAAGTTCAACCCATTTTTAGTTTTATTGGGTGTGTCACTTTTACTATACTCCCTCTCTCTATGAAAAACAGTTATCTAAGCCTGAGTTATCTAAGACTAAGGCGCAACTGAGTAATAAACATGTATTATCAGAATTTGTCTAGTACCACAGAATACCAGAACAAAATGTTCGTGGCCATAGGGGTTAATAAAAACCGAAAAAACATCGGTTATGCCTTGTGATAGGGGTACTGGTGGCACTGGGATCACATCTACTTTTCATGAAACGCATACATCCCTCATCAAGTCATGAGAGGCGGAGAAAAAAATCTTAATCCTCAAATCCTCTAATACCCCCACAGAATGAACACGTCACAGCTCAACATTTAAATGTTATCTTACTTTAACTTAATTTTTTGGTTGTGGGACTTATCCTATCCTTTGGCCACCGAATTTTACTGCCTTTCCCTCTGTCAATTACAGACATTTGCAATGCTTCCTTCTACAATAAGAAGGGATTTCAAAATAGTGTTTTGGACCAAATTTTTGGCTTTTTCTCTACGTCTAGTAGTACTTTCTTACTTGCCCAAGTCCGCAACTCATAATTCACCTAAACCTTATGTAACCGCAAAGAAAACTCTTGAGTGCAAACACCTGTCCATGTCCAAGACAATAAAAGGACTAAATTCATTTATGAACGACCCCCCGAGGTGTGTATATTTAGTGCTATTCTAAACAGGCGGCGTTTGAATGGTAATGTCCTGAATTTTTGCTTGTGTCGAGGAGTCGTGATGGTGGCTACTAAATGCAAACGGATGTGGGGTCAGTGGCTGAGGTCAAGGGCTTTTGCTGAGGAGACTGGTTATTGAAATAATTTGCAAGTCACAATTTCGATTTTTTCGGGCCTCTTTTATGACGCGTGTCTCTTTTTGCTTCAGATTACCATCGTGAGTTGTGTGTACTGTAATTATCTACTTAACAAGTAGAAAATCGTTGGATTATTTCATTTGTTTCTTTTTTTGTGTTCGTTTATTTTGTGTTTTTCAGTATTAGGTTTAGCGTGTTCGAAAGTTACTTAAAGTGAAAGAATTTGCGTTTCCCTAGTTGAGATTACTCTTTTTCTTTTAACTGCCACTAACCTTTTCTACATTTTCGCCAACACACACAAAAAAATTCACCAACCATAAGTGCTTATATATAGTATTGGAATCAGTGTTTAAAATTGTTTAAGTGATCAAAACTGAATTGAAGAATATTTGGTAAGTTCATTCTTTATTACTAAATAAACCCTGGAGTCGTAGTGGTAGTGGATCGCGCTTCCACGCCACAGGTTTGGGGTTCAACTCGCGGGTTGGACAAGGCAGACTTACAGCCATATTTACAGTCATCAAGTGTCATGTGGTTAACCAGCAGCTAAATAAAGGAAAATTAGCTTTACGCTGATTCTGATTGGTGGAATTATTCTTTGACCAATGATTTAACATAGACGCTGATGGCTGTGAATATGGCTGTTAGCCCTTTATCTCTGCGGGGTCGATAACATAAGTACCCAAGTTCGCTTGGGGAAACAGAGGCTTAGCATCAGGCAAGCCACTTCACCCACTGTGTCTCATGTCTCATACACACGTTCTGTTATATTCACTCCCAGTGAGGCTAGTTGCACTGGAGTTTGAAGGTCTAAAGACTGGAGTTTGAGGTACTCCCTCAAGTATTATACCTTGGTTTTTTTCACTACTAAATGTTTGTTTATTTTCAGGAAGCATCCCATATGAATGAATATCAAAAGCTTGTTTTTAGGATTACATTAACATTGCATTGAAAAGGAGCTATTAAGAAGACACATCGTTTGGTACGTTTTCTCACTTTTTTAATTCTAATTGGGGTCGGAAAAGATTAAAAATTCGCCAATAAGTTGCGAACTAACCGAATAAAACATAATTGCTGTAATAATTAGTAAGCATAGAATTTGAGTACACTTAAATATTTAGCTGTAAAAATAATTTAGCGATATTTAACGGAACATAAAATGGAATTGATCGACTAACTTTTTGGCCTTTTTAATGAGGTATTTGCATGAGTGAGGGATTTGCTTTATTTTATACTTTTTCGATGCATTATGGTTTATAACTCACAAATTTCTGATTTTTAAGTTCAAAAATGTGTTTTAAATAATTTAAAATTCAATTTGATTTTTGCCAAAACGCCAGAAAAGTCACGTTATCAGAAAACGGGCTTCTATTGGATGTGACGTCACAGCGCACGGAAACCATTGTGTTAACTGTTTTCACGTGATCCGAAAACGAGCTTCTATTGGATGTGACGTCACAGCGCACGATTTATGATTCGAAAGTGTTTTCGCGCCAAAACAAAAAACGAAATTTCAAAAATTTATATCTCAGAAACTAGGCTACGGAAATGCTTGATGTAAGCGTCATTCTTCGTGGTTTTTTGTCTACTATTTTAATAAAATTTAATCTCAAAACGTGCAAATACCTCATTTTATAAAGAAAAATCTTAAATTTACATTATTAACAACAGAAATAGAAGCAAAATATGAATAGAAATAAAGGCCTTTTGATAAGAAATATTCAATTGAGGCATGCTTTTCTATCCAAACATGGGACTGCTCCATTAATTTACAAAATAAAAGTTGTTGGTGTTGTTGTTGCTGTTGTCGTGTGCCACTTGGTACTACCCAAGCTCCACAAGGATTCAAGGCAAAGGGGGTGCGGCTCCTGAGAAAGTGAGGCCCATAAATGGCAGGAGTCCGACTTCTGCCTCATGAGATGATAGATGCTGCCACTATCTATCGCCACCTCCACAATTTTGCCATGTACCTGAAGGGGAGGGAAATAGTCTCCAGACACCTGGACCCATGGTAAACTGCGCCATGACGGACCATAGGACTTTCAGACCCACAGATTTAACGAGCACGTACTGAGCATATACTCGGTGGGTCTTTAGCGGTGTCGGGAATCGAACCCGGGACCCTCCGATCCCGAAACCGATGCCTTAACCACTAGGCTCCCCACAGCCTGTACAAAATAAAAGTCATCTATTAATAAGATACTACTACTTTGTAAAGAGTATAATTGCAATCATATTTCTTTTGATGCAACCAAAATCCCTTGTTTAACTGGCTAAGGGAAACTAAACGACCAAGATCCTAGTAATCCGTTCCCACTGTATAAAACTTAGTTCAGAACAATTTTTTCCCGAGCTGCTTCTCTGCAATGAATTTATCATGGTAGTGAAACACATTTACAGTATTCGGGTTATCTCTTGCATCGAACTTCCCTGCAAAACAAATATCCTTACCGTACTTCTTTTAATCTGGTCCTTATACCATAAGAAATCCAACCAACCAACCAATAGCGTCTTTTCCTTCATTTTTCCTCTGAAGGTAATACAGACGCCGATCTACCAGGGCTCCAAGGGGTGGCACTTTTTGCTAATCACCTTTACCTTCAGACGCACAAATAATGTTTTTTCTTTAGTTTGCCTTAAGGCCCCGTGGAATTTCGTCCCCCTCGTTTGATTAAAAATATAGTTTAGGGAAACGGTGTTTCTTAAATTATCATTGCAATCAGAACCTTATTAGGAACCTTAATAAATTCTTGTAAAATTCCATATGGAGAAAAAGTAACACTATGTGAGGAGGAAATTTTTGTGATTTTAACCCTTAAAAACTCATTTTTGGTCACCTCAATCGCTAGATTAACATACAACCGAAGTCAAAAGTATTGTATCAAATTCGTTGGAATTTACTTTTACTTGCCTAAAATTAAAAAAAAACACGAAAACTAATTTTGAAAATTTGTTTAAAAAAACGTTTGAACAACCAACCACCTAGGGAAAGTGCACAATCCCCCTAAAAAAGAAAAGGTTAACTGGGGGTAGAAGAGAGAAAGAAGGACAAAAGTGAGAGAAGGAGGTAAAAAGAGAAATAAAAGGAAAATAACTATATAGTTTTATTTTAAACTAGCTGATATACCCGGCCTTGCACGGGTGGGGTGTATAAATTTATTTTTTTAAAGTTTTCTTAAAATACATTTATAATTTTGTAAATTAGCAATATTACAAATCATCCCGGTATCCCAGGCGCCTCTTTCCTATCCCGGTGTTCCCGGTAATTTTCTAATCCCGGTGTTCTCGGTAATTTTTCCTATTCCGGTGGTCCCGGTAATTTTCCTATTTCGGTGTTTCCAGTAATTTTTATATTCCTGTACTCCCGGTGTCTTTATGGAATATTTCCTATCCCGGTGTTCTCGGTAGTTTTTATAACCCGGTAATTTTTCCTATCCCGATGTTCCCGCTAATTTTCCAATTCCGGTGTTCTTGTCACTTTTTACAATCCCGATGTTCCTGATAATGTTAAAATATCTTGGTGCCTTTATAAAATAAAAAATTTGAAACTATAATAAAAAGTCTAGTAAATGAAAAAGTCTAGTGATCTGTCTCATTTGAAACAGTGTTTTATTTTTAACTCGTTTTTTATGAAAAAAATTGTATTTTTCAGTAAACATATTTATTTCAAAGGAAAAAAATCTTGAATTGGAGGAAATGTCCACGCCTTCGGTGTGGTCTAAAAGGAGATGCGGAACACACATACATACACACACAGCCACAAACGTGTTTATTTATATAGAGATTAATAAAATTGCCTAGTAACTACAACACTGGTACTACTAAAGTTTCCTTATTATTGCTTGCATGACTGGTAAAACAGGTTTTCAAACACGGAAAAATAAGTGAAAAAAAGCAGGAAAAATGGGAAAAAAAGAATGAAGGACTGATTTTCTCTTTATAAATTATAGCCTATGTCCTATTCTGATGTATAAGCTACATTATTGTAAAATTTCATTAAAATCCATTCAGTAGTTTTTGCGTGAAAGAGTAACAAACATACAGACAAACATTCACAATTATAATAGTAGGATGATCAAAGAAAGTTTGGAAAACCTGGAAAAAGTGTCCATCTTGACATAAAAAAGGGAAAGAAGGAGAGGAGGGTGAAAGAAGAGAAAGGGGAAAAGAGGAAATTTTTTTTAAATACTACCAAAAAAGTTCGGTAAAAGTGCTTAACCTTAAAAAAAGGGGAAAGAAAGTAAAAGGAGGAGAGAAAAGGGGGAAGAAACCATAGAGTTAGTACAAATATAGAGACAGCTTGCTCTTCTCCGTAAAGCAACCCTGCATGTCGAAAACTGTCGGACCTGTTTGCGGGGCAGAAAGAAATTTTTAACATGGGAAGTCCCATAGGCGGGTGGATTTTGGGGCATAAAAACTGCTCTTCCTCACAGAAAAATCAGGAGAAAATGATACCAACAATTTTCCATTAGAGAAAAACCAATGACGAATCGTTTAGTGAAGAAAAAATTACTCTATCTGAATTAGTTTTTTATCTGTGATTTTTTTAAATTCCGCGGATTCGGAAAAACAATTTTAAACTGTATTTTTATAATGTTTCTGGGGGAATTTCTTTAATAAAAGCTTCACATTACATAATATGAACCCTCCTGATTCGATACGAGTCATTTCCAATTCGTTTAAAGAATATTTAAGGGAGAAAATTGCTGATTTTGTGGCCGAGGTAGAAACTGGAAGTTGGCAAAGCTTGGCGGTTTGAGCTTGGCGCGCGTTTTTGCCGTTGTTTCTTTCGGCGGTCATTCGAAATAACTTACTGATTTGATTTTGATTTATTAAGGCCATGATTGTCTGAAATACTTCTGCATCTCGACGCATAAATGTTAAATTAGCTTTAATTTTGTTAAATTTTTATTTAAGTTTTTAATTCTTACCACTGATCTTCTTTTAATACTTTATTTTTATTTTTTGATAGGAGGAAACTTACAGTAAAGTAATATGTGTTAATCTTTTCTTTCCAAGTAACAAGCGATATTTTTAAAAATTTATGGCCACTATCGAATCATCTTTTTCAACTTACTACATTGTTAAACTAATAAGAAAACATATATATAGAGGAATTAAGAGTAGAAATTTTGCTTCCAGTGTTCGTTTAATTTAAAACAGTCGTATTAATGAAATATTATCTTACCTAAAATAATTCACGACACAGAATATTCCTTGAACTTATATCTATGGATTTTTCCGCCAATCTAAGGCACAAAGAATCTAGGGCAACTGTAATTCTCTCCTAACACCAGGTGATGGTTTGTGACATTCGACCACAGGACCACATCATCTGGCTTTAACTTTGTGAACTATGAGCTTTTTATGTTTAAAGTTATCACACTTGTCTCTCTTATTCCTGGAAAGAAGTGTTGAAGCGAATCTGATAGCTTAGAAATTAACTTAGTTTACCTATTATATTTTAATAAAAACTTATTTTTGTCTAATTATATTTTGATTTAATTAACAAATTTAAATACAAAAATAATTTGATTGGCAATTAACTGAAAAATACCCTATATTGTTTTAGTAGTTCATTTGGTATAATATTTAATAAATAATATTTGGTAAAATGCTTAACTGATTTCTTAACTTTTCACTTAATAAAAGAATTTTTTTCCAAGTTATAAATAATAGTTTAAATTTTTAATTTTCTATTAAATAATGTTTAAAAATTTTCCTTAAGTGTTTATCAAGATAACAAAAAGTTAAAGTGTAAAAATTGAAGTATGAAATATAAACATGACATGAAGTTAAACATAAGGAATGCATGCATTTATTAGTTGTTTTTCTTCTGAATAATAATTTTATAGCGATA
Source organism: Tetragnatha versicolor (assembly GCA_024610705.1). NCBI lineage: Eukaryota > Metazoa > Arthropoda > Arachnida > Araneae > Tetragnathidae > Tetragnatha > Tetragnatha versicolor. Next base: position 16,240,716 of record JANDEH010000011.1, on the reverse strand, counting down.
CCTTTAAGGGAATCTTATAGTGATATAAGTAAAAGGGGATTTTTAAACGGTATTTTAATTTAATGGTATGGACAGTTTAAACAAAATATAGTTATCAAATACCTGTTTTTCGTGTCGGGGAAATATATTTCCTAAAGAAGAAAATTACAGAAAAAAGATGGGAGATACGAGTAGCAAGAGTAGCATTGTTTTGGTGGAAGCATCGACTAAAAATGAGATTTAGAACATTCATATTTTATTATTAAAGCTGCAAAATTTTTAAAACTTTCCTTCAAAAAATAAAAAGAACATTAGATAGGGCCCACAGGTTGGAGACAACTGAGATAAAGTGATCGAAAAAAGCAATCACACGAAAAACCGTAAACGCCAAAAGAGGGATTTAGAGGCCAAATTGGCAAAGCAAAAAAAAACGATTTTGCAGGGCAGCGAAACGAAAACCCGACACGCTTAGAACAATGGAGCAGATGTTCCAAGCTGTCTCTATATTTGTACTAACTCTATGGAAGAAACAGAACATTTTGAATAATCGAAAAAAATTTCGGAAAGCATCTGGCGGGGCATATAAGCAGATCATATAATGTGATCGAAATGGAGCAATCTTCAGAGAAATGATAGTGTGTGTGTAATGAAAAGTTGTCTTTCCACAAAAGGTTCAATGCTATAGAATTCTATCCATTGTAAGAAAGATGGTTTCTTCCATCATTTTAGCTCTTTTGAATAAAATAAGGATGATCCCAAAAAAGTTGGATTAAAATTTCATTTTTACCAGTATCAATTCAAGGTTCATGAAAATACGTCCAACAACCTTCAGGAACTCAGACTACCACCAAGAATGTCGACAGCACACACAAAAAAACCTCCAACGGATGTCACTCCTCAACATCCCCCCCAAAAAATTTCGCCACGGTCACCCCACCCTTTGCCAACACCAACCCTGAAGAAAAAAAAGTCAACACACTCTCCCGACTTTCTCAATACTACCCAACTCTTTTTTCTTTTCCTTTAGACTGGTTCTTGGCCACAGGTGCGCTGCTCACACTTCTGCACGTGCGACGCCGTGAGTAAGGCTCACCTTGGACTCGGACATGTTCCAACTCGTTATCACCCCTTTTTTTTCTTAATCTTCATCTTACGAACATTCCGCCTTCCTTAATGAAACCATTCATAAAAGCTCGGGCCACTTGCGTTTCCTGACCGCGGGCTAGTGCCAACCACACTTGGGCCAACCCGATGCGAGCCTCTCTGCTGGCGCGCGAACAGTTTTTTTTTCGGTAATGGAATTCATGATGGCATGGCGTGAGCAGGCTTCGTAATGCTCTTGGATCGTAAAGAGTTTTCAGGCTTATATATGTTTGAATGGATTTTTGAGGTTTTCCTTGTATCAGCTGTAAACATCTGGGAGCGTATTCATTTGCTAGTGCTATCTGGTTACCTGCGAGAGCTTGGGGATGGGTTCGGTGGTTTAATAAATTGAATGCCCAAGGGCTCGGCTCCATAAATAGTGGATTTGAAATTGACACTCATAGATTGCTTGATCGTATGCCACTTGGAAGATTACTTGTGGTTGTATTATATCATCACTTTTGAATTTGGAGTCAATTTATAACGGATCATTTATCATTTTATTGGGTTATAATTCCTTCAGCATCAGAGAGGTGAAAAAATCTACATCGACCAAATTGAGGTGTTTGCTGCAACAATGAGCTGACTCCAATGTAAAGCTTTTGAAAATAAAATCACGCTACAATAATAGTTAATAGGTATTAACTATAATAGTTAATGGTTATTATAGTTTTCTTTCTCTTTCTTGGTGTGGTCAGCAAGTCAGGCTTCGAGCACTCATGTCTTTGCATCCTTTGCTCTAGTCTAAAGCATCTCTCTGCTCTCCAGCATCTTCTTGCTCTTTAACATCCCTTTACCCTTCATCATTCCCTTTCACTTTAATATTTCTTTGCTCTTCATCCTTTCTTTGCTTTATAATATCCCTTTTAGATTGAGTATCTAAAGCATCTCTCTGCTCTCCAGTATCTTTTTTGCTAATTAATAAGCATCATTTTAATCTTCATCATCTTCTTTCACTTTAACATATCGTTACTCTTTAGCCTTTCTTTACTTTTTAGTATCCCTCTTCTATTGGGTCTCTAGCATCTGTTTGCTCTTTAGCATATTTGAAATTGGATATCTTTCAATTATCTTTATTTTAGTAACTTAATTTCTGTAGTTGACTCTCATATGATTCCCCATCACTAGACTAACTTCAATTCTCTCATTCCTCTCTTTCTCTAGGTGATTTCTCACTTGATTTACATTTAATATCATAATATATACTTCGGAGTGGCATCAAATATATCTTCACACCTATTCGTAGACCACATTCAACGATCTCACTGGCAACCCTTTGGAAATCACTGCTATACCAGCCCACCCCTCCTAATATTCTTACTAAGATTGGTCAATATCCATCACATCCGCTACCCAACCGAAGCTAAAGGCACAGACTTATAATTTTTTATATTCATTTTGGAGGATGATTCATCCGAAGTGAAAATTTCAACTAAACGTATAGATTTACAGTTTTTGTGTTTATTTATTTAGAGGAATCATCCAAAATGACGAGTGTAAAAGGCGTTTCTCTCTTTGCTCTTTCGCTTTTCTATGCAAGCTGGCAATTCACAGGAGTGATAGTGAATTACAGGATTCACAGGATAGTGAATTAGTGAATTTACAGGATAGTGAGTTAATGAATTACAGGATTCACAGGATAGTGAATTACAAGATTCACAGGATAGTGAATTACAAGATTCACAGGATAGTGAATTAGTGAATTCACATGATAGTGAATTAGTGAATTACAGGATTCACATGATAGTGAATTAGTGAATTCACAGGATAGTGAGTTATGAATTACAGGATTCACAGGATAGTGAATTAGTGAATTCACAGGATAGTGAGTTATGAATTACAGGATTCACAGGATAGTGAATTAGTGAATTCACAGGATAGTGAGTTATGAATTACAAGATTCACAGGATAGTGAATTAGTGAATTCACAGGATAGTGAGTTATGAATTACAGGATTCACAGGATAGTGAATTAGTGAATTACAGGATTCACATGATAGTGAATTAGTGAATTCACAGGATTAACTGTGAAATTGAAACAGTGTGAATGATCACTCCTTATGCCTTCATTTTTTTATCCACTAGCTAGCTATTCCCACGAGTGAATCACTAGTTTGCATAGTGACAGTGTGAATGATCCTTGAGACAGCGCTTTCCATTCTCCCCTCGCAGAAAACCTTCAACTCCTCCAAAAGCGACCGGAACATATTTTCGACTCATAACCGAAACCGAACACCCTCTCAAAATAAAAATAAAAAGAATCCCTCCCCTCGGAGACAGACGCATAAACATGTCGCTTCCACACCCGTGACATCTATCACTCTGAAAAAGAAACATCACTGTGGCATTCGTTTCGTTATACTGTAGCTACAGAGAAACTGGGACAAGCTTTTCGAGAGAAAAAGCCGACTTATGTCCCAAAAATACCGCGGGGATTTGTCAAAGATGATGTGACTGGGTCGGGATTTCACGAGCTTTTTTTGTGGGTTGGTTTCAAGGCGACTTCACGAAATGGCGGAATTAATAAAAGACAGTAGCAATTGATAAGTTTGTGTTTTATGTTACCAATCGGTGGTCCGGGAGATCTTTTAAAGCAGTCCACAAAAGTTGCGGTGTTAGCATTTTTTTTAATATAAGGGTCATGTAGAGGAATTCAGAAACTATGTGAAAGCTGTTAATTGGTAATTTGAGTACAAATAATAAAAGTGAATCAAATGGCATCAAGGTCAGAAATGCTAAAGATCAAAGGGATTATGAAGAGCAAATGGATGTTGAAGAGTACAAGGGTGCTGAAGAGAAGAGAGGTGCTCAGGAGCATATGAATGTTTTAGAGCATAGAGATGCTCAAGAGCTGCTTTAGAGATGATAGAGGCTCTAGAGCAAAAGTAAAGCAGAGAAAATATATGAGGAAACTAAGATATACAGAATAATGATGGTCCGTGAAGGCTAATACGAAAATGTAAGCCTGTTCCACTAATTTCTTCGAAGTGGAAACTTCTATATGAATCAAGCTAAGGTCCCTTTACCTCCGTAATGTTTTGTTGATAGAATACACACACACACTAGAGAAAATAAACGGCTGTGTGTGTGTTTTTCATGGTAGGAGAAAAAAGAACTTTGTAAATACACTAGCGGAAATAAAAATCCCAACACCAAGAAGGAAAGGAGATATCAAAGTCAAATTTATTTCTATGATTGCACATAGTATCAATGTGAATTGCTTAAAAAATCAGCCTTCCTGGATATTAGGGGGCCGAGAAAAACAGGGAGGAGTGTTGTCTCCATAGGTGTCCATTACCTACGTCACACGTCATGATATTGAGTGACAGGGGCTCTAAATGACTTTTGAGGGATTGGAGGACCATGTTGCCTCCTCAGGTAGTCCAAATTCATATGGTGCACCAGCGGACGTTGCATACCGGGCTAGGTGATTTCTCCTCTTTCTTCGGACATGTTTTGTGAGCGTTAGTTTTTACGAACGGATAGGCCAGGGTAAAAATGCAACATAGGGGGTTAAGAAGAAAGCTTGGACATTGCACAAAACATGTGTTTGTGCATTTTTCTCTTGAAATTTGTCCCCAGGACAGGTCTGAAGGTAAGGACGGACAACCGGCTAAAAAACCTTAATGAAGCAGCTCTGGTTGGCCCAAGTACCGGTAGATCATACTGAGGACAAGCGGCAGTGGGATGGATGTCGTTTGCAGTACTGCGGATTGTCCGTTCGGTCCGCATGGCTTCTTACAGCTTTGGCTATAAACAATGGGCTGAAAATGGGCCTTTCTGTTTCCAATAGTGCACGAAATAAGGAAATGAAAATCCCAATTTCATTACGTTGTGTTTATGAGAGAATCCTGATTCGGTTTGGAGCACCACCACCTTTGGGTAGGAGTTTGAAGACACAATGGAGAGAGCGCACTCAGCTGATGATTTTCTAATCGTTCCACGGAGTGGTGATGCAGGGTAACGGAGTGGGGATGCATTGGATTCCATTTCTGCAACTCCTGAGAATGATTCACCAGTACTTTTTCCAACCAGAGCTGCGTCATTGAGATTTTGCAGCCGGTAGACCGTCCTTACCTTCAGACCTGTCCTGGGGACAAATTTCAAGAGAAACATGCACAACCACATGTTGTATGCAATGTCCAAGCTTTCTTCTTAACCCCCTAGGTTGCATTTTTACCCCGTCTTTCCCGTTCTCTAGAACCAACGCCCACAAAACAAGTCCGGTCAATAGGGAGAAATCACCTAGCCCGGTATGCAACGTCCGCTGGTGCACCATATGAATTTAGACTACCTAAAGAGGCAACATGGTTCTCCAATCCCTCAAAAGTCATTTAGAGCCCCTGTCACTCAATACCATGACGTGTGACGGCGGTAATGGACACCTATGGAGACAACAGTCCTCGCCAATTTTCTCGGCCCCCTAACATCCGGGAAGGCTGATTTTTTAATCAATTCACATTAATACTATGTGCAATCATAGAAACAAATTTGACTTTGATATCTCCTTTCCTTCTTGGTGTTGGGATTTTTATTTCCGCTAGTGTAGGTCAAGTAACAAAATAAGACATTTTTGAAGCATCTTCCCTTTTGGAATTTTCAAATACATTCTAGCGCCTCAGAAGTGCGTTAGCGCATAGCCTTCTAGAATGAAGAGGCCTGGTCAATTCCGCGTCTCCGGCGCAATGAGTCATTCAAGGCGTCGATAGATTCGCTGTGAGCGTACGCGCGAACCTGGAATAACCGCTCTTTTCTCGTGTTTCCCGGGCTCTTTTCACACCCATATTTTGACTATGTCTAAGCATTGCTGTGTGCCTGGATGTAAGAGTAATTACACAAAAGGTGCCAGCAGTGTGAGTGTTTTTTCCTTTCCAAAAGATGAAGAAAGAAAAAAGTTATGGCTTCGGAAAATACCGAGAGCTCAATTCACTTTATTAATACACATTGTAAGACAAATATGTTTTTGTAAAGTAAAAGTTTTGGGGGTATTATCTTGCCTCCCAAAAAAACAGTTTTTTAATAGATATTAATAATTTAATTAAATGTTATGCTTATAACTTATTAGATCAGTTATTTGCGTTTCATGTTTTTACCTTTTAAAAGTTTATAAATAAGTACATTTTATTGACTGAAAATAGAAATCACATTTATCCATTTCAAATATTAGATTATTCATATACAAAGGAAAAGGTTATAAACCCCAAGGGAGATATTGTGTAGTACCAGAAAGAGAGAGAGCGGCCGATTTTGAATACTCACATGATATTTAAATCCTATTTAAAGTTACAAGGCGGGGGTTAATATGGTTAATATTTATCTGTGTAAGGATTAAAAATATTAAGATAGGACATGATCTATTAGTTGTTAAATAAAGACAGGATTTTTGTTATTATAAAACAGAAATATTTTATTTAATACGCCGCCCGGTTCAGCTAGCTTCGAATCTCAACTTAACAGCAAATTTTCGAATGTTAATATTGGTTTGAATGACTCAAAAACGAATACTATCTAACCAAACATGTTCATTTTATAATACAAGAAGTAATTTAACTGAAATTATGGCGAATCTAATCGAATAAAGCTCGTGAAAGTCGATCGTTCTCTGAGCAAGGTTTTTTTTAAATCCCATCTATCAAAATATTTCCGCGGTAATGTAAACATTTTCACTCAGACTCATTAGTATTCGTTTCCTACATCACACACAGGTCTTTTTTTCTTTTTCCGATCATTTGTTTATGATTTATAGCGATTTTTCCCCTCCAAAATCGACGCGTCTATGGGAACGCAATGATAGCTTTCGTTGGAAGGTATGACTCATCACTCTTCTGTCACGGCCTCCTCGCTCTAGATGGCTATGGTTAGCGACCCCCTCTTTCTGCAGTTCCTAGAAAAAGTTTGCCATGAATTCGGAACTATTGCAGACATTTATTCGTTTTTTATTATCTCCAAAGAAGAGGAAAAGGGAAATTGATTCTTCTGTTTTCCTTTTACATCTTTAATTTCAGGCAATTGTGAATTGAAACTTTTTGACGCAAAAATTTCGCTCTCATTACAATAAGGTCCTGTTAATAAGAAAACACTAATCTGTGAATTGTAAAAACCTTTTTTATAACTAACAGATAATATTTAAGGGAAACATTTAACTTTGCAGTATGTGAAACTTTTCTCTCCATCCTCTACATCGTCAACGTAAAAGCTAGTTTGAGAATTTTGTCGCTGCGCTACATTCCCCAACGTAGCAAACAACGTCATCCATAAGAGAGTTATTACTTCAAACAAATACCGCTCATGCTCCCGAAAACGTTTTCCATACACGTCACCTGCATAGTCCTATTACCTAGGAACCCGAATTCATCTCCCAATCGGCCACCTGTTATACTCGTAAACAGAGCCAGCTACAGGTAGATACATTTCCATCATAAAAAGACACAGACAGCATGACGTCAGCAGCCCAAAGACGTCATTCCTCCAGTACATGACGTCAGCCAAGACGTAGACTCGCATGTAGTACCTGTGTGCTACTACCTGTTGCATTTCCATGAATGAAAATCCTGATTTTGCTTTTTCTCAAGTACCTGGCCATAGTAGAAGAGTGTGCGTCGAATGGTTAGGATTGGTGAAGAGGTATATTGATTTTTACCTGTGTACCAAACGTGAGCGCCTAATACATAGTACAAGGGGAGAGTTTGTAACTGCGGGATTTGACTATGTGACGCAATTGAGTTGGTGATGATGGGGATTTTCTATATGACTGGTACGCATGCGTACTGACTGATGTTCGTTGTAGAATTACGGTTGGTATAACGTCACGAAAACACTTACGAGTTTGTGTTTTAAAAACCAGTTGCGGTAAAAAAAATTAAGTAGTATGGGAAACTCTTTTCGCCCCTACTAAAGGTTTAGATTTCATGTAAATACCCTAGTAGCACAGCTCATACCAAATGGGTCAAATTTACATAATTGCAACTAGAAGTAAATGAAATTTGGAAATATACATGAAAAAAATTTAACGAATCTTGAACGTTTGTGCTGCTTGTGTAAAACATACTTGATTCAACTACACTTTTATAAGGATTTTTGCCACTTTTTTCTTTTTATTAACTTGTCTCCTGTGTAAAAAATTTTTGAATGGAGAAAAGCTAAAATTTTCACTCTTTTAATGTTTGTTTTCTATCATTTATTATTATTTGTTATTCACACCATTTTATTTAGAAATAAAACAATTTTGGTGTTCTGATTTCATTCTATTATTTTTATTTTTGCATGGATTTTATATAAAGGAATTGTGTAGTTTATTGAATTGTTATTCCAATGGTTTAAAAGCAGAATGAGGAAAAAATGGAAAGAAAAACATTGAAGAATATTACATAATATAACCCTCTCCCCAACACAAAAAATATCACTTACGAAATCCATTATAACTGTTCCTGAAACGCAATAACACCAAGACTTCTTTCCAAATTATATTAACAGGTGTATATGACCTAACTTTCATTTCAAATAGCGTACTAAAGGATAAAAAGTGAATATAAACTAATAAATATACAAGAAATAAAAAAGAGTGGGAAAAAAATAAAATTGCCATGCAATCTCCAAAAACAAATTAGTACCTTTTAATCGAGATGTATCAACTTTTTCACAACTATAGTTCCCCTTACGAAAGACATCAGAGTAAAGTAATAACCCAAAATGTATGATAATTAATGACTCCTTTAGGAAATACTTCTGAAAAAAGATATAACAATAAATTTCCATCAATTAAGGTCTCACAAGAAGTGTGATACGGTCTTCTCTCGCTTTACGATTCCTAGAAAAGAACAGGCCGAAGGGTGTGGAAAAACATCCTTTTTTTAAACCCGATCCTAACTCAATGGCAGATTTCTCTTGCACTCCTATGGATCATCTGGAAGCACGGAAACCCAAACTGTGCCTCGATTTATTCGGTGCGATTTTTCTCATCTTCGGTAGGAGCTGTCAGAACCCAGGAGGGAAGCAAAGGGTGTTATTTCCTTACCCATTTCTTCACTACTATAAGCATAATGCAGTATAACCTTGATATCTCGAAATCAATGGGACCTAAAAATAAATTCGAGGTATTGAGTTTTCGAGATAACTAAGTTACTCCAAATATAAAAATCTCGAACTTTTACAACTCGAAATCCTTTACATCTTCAAGAAATATCCCCTATCAAATTGAGTAACGTTTCTCTATTTTCCCTTGTTATATCGAAAACTAGCTATCTCTAAATTTTTTGAATTGCCTTCGAATTTCGAGTTAGTAAGGTTATAATGTATTAGCTAATAGACAAACACTAAAATTCTGAAAAACTTATACGGGACTGTTGGTATATTATGTAAGCAGTAAGCACCTAAGGGGAGGGAGGAACATTACTATTTGCTTATTTTTTGACAAGGGGAGTGAGGTATAAGTGATGCTTACATAAAACATCCTTATTTTTGAAAATCGCTTGTATCTTGCAAAAATAAATTGATTTAAAATAAAAGAAGTGAATTATTAATCATCAAAAACTTTCTTATACTTAAATTTTATTTGAACAGTCTAAAATTGTAGACTTGCAAAATAGTTAGGTTCTTAATTAATAAGGAAATAATCGGGGCAATTAACAAATCTTGTTATCATTCTAAAACTCAATAAATGATGACTATTTTAAACCAGTAAAAAAATTAACCAATGTGACATTTTCTCTCTCTCTCGGCTAGTGAATTTACAAAATATCTCTCATAGTTAAAAATTTCTCGGGTTATTCCCTGAAAATCGTGGTGTGTGTAAATCGTTAACACAGAAGAAAAAACAGAACCTCCCTCCAAATTGGGGGTACCCCAAGATAGTCAGTCGACTTCTTGAGTCATCTGGTTTGAATTACACGGCATAAGTGCAAAAGGACAAGTGGAAGTGCTCCTGTTTGTTTATCAAAGCCACGCCACTATAACACTCTGGGAGCGCTTTGAAATATATTGAGAGGGGAATAAAACGGCGTTTAAATTAACTCTCGAACTGCCGTTTTTTCTTCTCCGTCTATTTCGGGGGTTATTAAATAAACACCTAGTTTTTCTTCTAGTTGATGAAGCGGAATTGGAGGTAGGGAGTTCCGCTGTTGCGTGAAGAAAGTAAACAGTGGGGAGAGATATTCGTAAGTTTTGCAAAATTAACGGTTTTTGGGGTTTGGTTCGTTTTTAGGTTTTTTTCTTCGATGGAAGTGGCAAGTGTACAGAGGCACGTGCACCCTTCAAGAGTAACATTCACGGGATAAAATGACTTTTGAAAGAAAATTTTCATAATAAATTAGATTCTTGCAACAGTGAAATGCTTACTTTAGGTTAAAAAAGGATTTCCTGCTATCCTTCGATATTCTTGACCAGGGTGCCTACTTAGAGGCTCGAAATTAATTCCCCTTCCGGAAAAACTCCTAGACCACGTGACTTTCCGGAGTCACGTGATACAAAACTCAAAAAGTGCTACTTAGATGCCAAAAAATACCTCTGCCTTCCGGAATTCAGGCGGGATTTTTTTCACCCGGAAAAAACTGCGTGAAATTAATTTCACTGTGGGGAAAAGTAATGGCCGACAGTGTCAACAAATCCCGATCGGACTTCATTTCTAATTAAAATCAATAACTATATTTTTTTAACGGAAGAGGCAGCACGAGGAATTATTTTTTTTAAATAAGATTAATCAACAAGAATTCGGACTAAAGAAATGCGAATAATATAACGTGAAAGAACAGACAACAACAGGAACAGCATATTCTGTGGTGAAAGGGAAAAAAGGTAAGCTTTTTTCTATAATAATTACCTTGTTATAAGTCACTATAATTGTTATTAATTAACTTAATATATCCGATTTACTTATTCAATAATCGGGGATTAATTGGTATAACTATTTTGCCTCGATCAATCTAACCAAAATTTATTGAAACGTAACTTTGAGATTGTCCTAATTTCGTTTTGGTAGATGTCTTGACAATTCTTCCACCTAAATATTATCATAATAATGAAGTACTTTATAAAATAAGGTGCTGAAAATTTTTTTTGAATAACTTCCAGAAAACTGTAAGAATACCTAACTCTAAATTCTAATCATATTATAAAACATACAGTGATCTTAAAAGTGCTTTGGCTTATAAATATTCAATTATATCAGTTGAAAAGTAATTATTTACTTGAAAACACAGTAGAACTCTTCATTATTATTTGATATTATGTAATTAATTGATTTATGAAATGAACTACTACAATGTTTTCAAAAATTCCAGTGGTAGTAAATTCATGTATTCCATTCTAGGTTCTATTTATAGTTGTTACCACATCCTTCCTTGATGTAATGGACCTCAGGCCCCTAATAAAACTGCTGAAAAAGTAAACATGGGGTTTTCTAAGAAGGTAAAATAACCTTTTTTTGTAATGTGAGTGTTAATAAGTAGAAAAGAATGCTTTTATTAGTTGTGTACTTTGCAAGGGAAATGTTTAATTAGTTTATAGTTTTGCTGATAAATATTGTGATGATTAAATGTTATTTATGTTACCTGTCATGCTTTAGATAAAAGGGCTTTGTTGGTTTCATTTGCATTCTTTATCTAGTCATATGTTTTTGTCAAAAAGAAAGTTTAAAACATTAAAATTATAAAATCCAAATTTTAATCAAGGATTAAACTGATTAGGTTTGTAAAATTTTAAGGCACTTGCGTGATAAGTCATTGACCAATTTGCCAACATTAACACTGTTTCTAAAAAAAGTTTAACGCTCTACTCATCTATATAATCATTTTCTGTTTTTGGAGAGTTTTAATTTAACATTGACAAATTAAAAAGTTGACAGCTTAGTATTAAATTTGAGACCACATACAAACAACATAAAGGACATTGTAACAAATGAAATTATTAGTGATAAACCTATCAGCATTTTTATCAGTGTCGTATCATAAGGGCCATTGTAAAGAAGTTCTAATATACTAAATATAAATACAAGTTACTACTGATTATAATACATCTCTTTTCCCTCTTTCATGACTTGGTTCCCCTTTTCTGTATGTTGTCCTAAGCTACAAGAAACTAATGTTTTTCATTTTGATGCCTGCTTGCCTTTTGTGCATAAAACTATTTAAGAATATTCAACACAACTTGTATTTAAAGCCTAAAGACTTTTTACTATGTTGAATTTAGGCACTATAACCTAATCTAAACCTATATAATCTGATTTAAATTTAAAATACCAGGTATAAATTTAAATGGCTCAATAATCCTATTTTATCTCGCCAAAATCCAATTCACCGACAAATCATTACACCGAAAGACTATTTTCCCAGCAAAACATTTCTCAAAATTGGCCATTACACAGACAGAATATTTTAAAAATTCCAGAATTTTCCATATTCTTGTACACAGGCAACAAGTTTTACTGAATTCCAAAACACTGTCAGATCATTTCACCAAATTGATTGTTTCGCCTGTCTTTTTGGCCAATGGTCAAGTCATGTTAGGGTTATGGAATCGAGGGAAATATCTTGTCGGTGAAATGGCTTTTCATACTGGGGGTAATGTCTGTTGGTGTAATAAGGTTATTCAATAAGACAGGAATTTTTACTTTTGGGTAACTGTGTTTTGCTGTGGCTTTTGGTGAGATAGGCGTGCAATAATGTTAATTTCTTAATAAAAGCTCATGTGCTTATGAACAACAGCCTCAATGTGGAGTTTGAAGTAATTGGTTAACTGCATTATTGGTCAAAACTTACCTTCTCTCCCTGAAACGGCAAAAAAATTAAAGTGAAGAGTATTCTAAAATTAAGTAAAATCTTAACCATTTCCTATAGGGGGAAATGTAAACAAAAAGGACATGGGGAGTGTATTAAGTTATTTTGAACAACTTTTATAATATTCTTTGTTTCTTTTTATACAGGCAACATCTATCCGAGTAACCATGACTGGGTAAACCCATCCTCAACAATAAAGGATTCAACGATTCATCTTTTGAATGCATGGATCTTCATATCAATATCTTTTTAAAACTATGGGACTCATTTACTGACTCTAGCATGCCACTATTGTATGGAAATAACTGTAAACTTTCACATGTCTAATTAAAAAAGTTTTACAATTGTTGATTCTGAAATGATTGATAGTTCTCAAATAAATTTTGTTATTTTTATTAAAAAATTTTATTTTGTGTGTTCAATTCTTATAGCTAAGAGGAAACAGTACTCTAAGGGTTCTCTCTTATTTACTAATATTGGTAACATTTTATGTATTCACCGTATTTCAGAAGGCAGCCTTTAGTTCCGGTTTCAACTGAAGTGATCGGGTTTGTTTACATATTTTAGTTATGATGACTGTTATTGGTTATTATGACTGTTATGAACACATGAATCATGCGCACGTGTAAAAGAATGGGAGAAGCACATTCCGGAAGTTGAGGAAGCCTGTGAAATGGTTTGTTTGTTTTTTTAGAAAACTAGGTGAATAAATATAAAAAAAATTAAAAGCAACAGGGAAAGCGTCCAGGCGCACAGCCAGAGGGGAGGATTTGGGGATATATCCCCCCGAAACTCAGAAAATTTCCTTTTTGACCATAGAAAACCACTAAAATTACCCCATATCCCCTCCTGAAATATCAATATCCCCCTCCGAAATTTTTTTTCTGGCTACGCCACTGAAAGCGTCATGTATTTTAAAAAACTGACAATAATTTCCAAATAGTAAAATAAATCAAAATATTATAACTGGCAGGTTGTTTAATGTTTGCAAATTAAAGTTAGTTTATTAAATTTCTCGACACTCACCAGGCTCATCCAAGAGCAGTTTCTCAAACTGAGGGTCGCGAGAAGATTTTGAATTTTTCATAATTTTCAGAGATGTGTTATTGACTTTTGAAATTTATCAAATTACCATATATAGTCCTTCTTGTGGTGTTGAAAGCAAAAGTCAATTTATGTAAATACATACCATGTGTCACATTAATGTGCTAATTATGCAAAACTAGTCGGTTATTCAAATAAGATTTGATTATAAACATAGAACTCTCCATCCACACCGGGGGAGCAATGCAATTTTTAAGAATTTTTTATGAAAATAATGTAACTGCAATTTATCCCAGATAACTAAAAAAAAGTTAAAACCCAGTTTTTAAGGGTCAAACTAATTAATTTTGGTACTTACGAATTATCCTGTCGACCAAAGAAAGGTCAATGGGTTTACCGTTTTTGGATTCAGCAGTATGGTCGACGGGATAATATGCAAGAACCTTAATTTTTAAATAAAACTGACTAATTTTTTTAAAGTTAATTTTTCTTCTAATACGTGCATACAGGCCTGACGAGAGGGGGGGGGGGCGAGGGGGTACAATTGGCCCGGAACCCAAATATTTTCATATTGAGTTCTAAGAGGGATATATTTTTGAATATTTTGAAGATTAATTTGTTTACATAGAGGTTCAAAAATTTTCTGGGGTACCCCCAGCAGAGCCGTGCCGTGGTAAAACGGCGCCCGGGGCGAAAGTAGCTAATTGGCGCCCCCCCCCCTCCATTTTTAACACACCAGGACTTTTTGAAAAACTTTAATAGATCCCCCATCTTTCTATATAAGATGATTTAACTAAGAAATGTAGGTGCCCACTTTCAGGGTTGTTTAAGATCTGATTTAATATTTCAAGTAGCAAATGCGACAGAAATACAAGAAAATTTTCATTCAATATTTTCATGGTAATATTTCAAGTATAAAATAAACGAAGGAATATATAAGAGCACAACTTTGATAAAAAAGAAACTTTTTATGAGTTACTTGCTATGTTTTCACGTGACTTTAACACTTATTGTCCACTTAACCAGCAATAAATGGTGAACTTCTCCTTTCATATGCAAGATTCATAGTTGGAAAAATGGTAAAAAAAATTCCGTTTTGGTTGTAGCTCTATCTTTATTTTAAAATAATAAAAATAAGATAAATTTGTGTAGAAAATATAAATATTTGGTTAAGTATGACTATAAAGGGAAAGAGAAAGTGTTTCAACTAGCATTTTTTAATAAAAATTTAAATCCTGAGAAATTCCTCCTATACTCTTTACTTTCATGACTAAATTTTATATTTAAAGTCCACAAATGGATCTTAGATCACCCCATAAAAATGAAAACAAAATTACTTCATTTTATACAGCTAAGAAACCTTTTAAAACAAAAATAAAAAATAACGCAAAACTAAAGCTTTTAATGAACAGATATTTATTTGCAACATTTTTATTATTTACATAACTACTTTTCTAGCTTTTAAAGATGCAAAATCATCGATTGTTTTTTCCAAGTTTAAAGATTTAACCAGCTCATGCTCAGTAGAAATTAAGCATAGGCTGCTCAATCTTTCTTGTCCCATCGTGGATCTTAGATAATTTTTTATGAGCTTCAGTTTGCTGTCACACTTACGGCGCGGCCACAAAAATTTTTACACTTATGGGCGCATCTGATCTCAATATTCCATTTATAAGAAAGGGAAAGCACATATTGTTTAACTAAACAGTTGCATCATTAGGATACAATAAAATACGAAAAACAAATAAGACCTTACCAGAAAACGATGTTCCGATTTGTATTTTTGAACAAATTTAGGATAGTCACTCTCTAAAGGCTAAACTCTTCTGTCTTCTACACTGCGAATTGAGAAGCAAAACGGAGCTTATTTGGAAGCAGTCTCGTGAACACATTAAATGAAAGGAGATGAAAACCAACCCCCAAATACACAGGATTGGTTCTTCGTAAAATGAACCAATAGCTGATGAAGAGCCCATGAAGCGTTGGGAATCCTTTATCTTCGATTTATTTATGACCCCTTTAAGCTACTTTAAGCAGGTGGCAATGGAACTAATTGAACGTTCTTTTCATCCCTGAGCACTCAAGATTTTCCTGGAATTCTTTGGTCAAGAAACCTAAAATGTTTGTTATCACAACAGCACCCCCTCTGAAGTAAGCCCCAGGCAGTACAAAACCTTCCTAGTCCGTCTGGGCCATAAATCCTTCATACGTCCTACCCCATTCTCTGTCAATCGTCACCCCCACTGTGTCTTAGCGTCAAGTCAGACCTAGCGTCTTATGACCGCCCGACCCATTAATCACCATTAAAAAAAGCATGGGAAAGCCTAGTCCCCTATCTTGACAGGAATCAAGATTCCTGTCAAGATAGGGGGAGTCTCAGGCTGAACTCCATGCTTTCTCCCTATCTGATTTACGATTTGGGCGTTTCGAGACGCTTGTAATGTGGCGCGAGCCTTAAAACAACATTGCAACCGAAGACTGAAAAAGGACACATCTGTTTTACAACCAAAAAGCGTGCCGCTCTTCCTGCTTCATCTGGAGACCAGCAAATAGGCGACCCCCGTGGCGTCTCTCCCCCGTGGCATTGTGTTTGTGAGTGACCGTGTTCTATGGTTCTATTCGCTTCCTGCGCCTCAAGTGGAAGGCAAAAAGAAATCGGGAAAAAATTTTAATAGTAACAACTCATAAAAACTTAGTTCTCAAACATGAATTTGGCGCCCCTTAGTGCATTTGGCGCCCGGGGCGGCCGCACCCTTCGCCCCCCCCTTGGCACGGCACTGACCCCCAGACCCCCTTTATCACTTGTTACTCATCGTATCAAAAGAAAACGATATTTTTAAGTTGAGTGAAATTCAGATCTTGTCAAGGAATATTTTAAAAATTACATTAAGCCTATGAATGCATGGGGGGTACTTCAGAAAATTTTTGCCCCCTACCTCAAAATGAGAAGTATAGATATGTCACTGGGGGCCCGCTTCCCAACCTTGTCCCCGGGGCCCGACTTGGCTCTCGGCGGCCCAGCATGCATGCAATTTATTATCCTAACGAAATAGTTTGTGACCAAATTATTGAAATTGAAATGCAATAAGGATTGAAGCAAAGTTCTATAAAAAATGACAACTTTCAACTCTGGTCGTGTTGGCTCAATGCAAAATTAAGTTTTTAATAGCAAGGTTATAGTGTTATATTGAGTTAGAAATTGTGGTTGGATCCTAGCAGAGCCCAAACCCTTTCCAAAGTTGGAGATAATTCCGCTATCTTGATAACCCTACTTTAATACACTAGATGGCGCTTGGCGTCATCTTGTCCTGGTTTGGCACTTTATTTTGGTTTGTCGCCAAGGGTGTGGGCTCTCCTAGGATTTTACCGAAATTGTCAATTTTTATTTGGGTTGAGAGTTATAAATTGGGTCTATATATAACCAATGATTAAGCATGAGTTACAGGGAAAGCACATGGTAAACAAATTTAAAGAAATTATGATTAGAATTAACAAAATCGTACTAGCAACTTCTAAAATCAGGAGAAACTATTATGAATAAAGCTATAAAAAACTATCACTAATCAATCTAATATGGCAAGATCACAGTAGATTTACAGTGCTTTCCTACATAACAATTCATGCTTCGCCACTTGGTTTAACTCCACTATCTTACTCACAATTTCAATATTAAACATTCAACAAAACATAATGATCAACTGTAAATTAAAAAGGGTATAAATAAATTAAATAACGTGATGAAAATATCCTGCAAATACTTGATGTATTTCAAATAAAAAATTAGAAACTTACTTGGTGTGTAGTGGTCGTGTTTTTAAGTGATTTAAAAAATTTGGTACTCACGAACTGAAACTGAAACACAAACTGAAAGCTTTATCTCCTCGCTGAGAATGAGGAACAGCAGATGCTTTTTGGCGATATGCTTTCTCGCCAAGCACTTTGCGGAATGAACATCGTAAAAGAATTTAAGCTTGCATTGTGAAGTTGGAAGAACCATTTATCGCCAAGGCCTGGATTGTTAAAATTAGCCGATGCAAGATACTGAGGGATTACGCAATAGCTCTTACAATATTTATCACCAAATATAGTGTTACACTGGATTACATGGGGGCCAAATTCAAGAAAATTTGAAAACTGCTTAAGTTAATCTTAATAAAATAGTTACCAATACTCTTATTTTACAATCAAACACAGACCATCAATTTAATATGCCTTTTATTTTCCCTGATGGATATAAAAATGCCCTCATGAAACAAATATTATAAAAACTTGGAGTACATTTACTATGCCACCTTAATCACGATAGCGATAACAAAACAATGGAAATATTAAGAACTTCTTGTGGTTCTTATGCATTTTGCTTTTGCAAACGATGAGATAAAAAGTTAATAGCGTTAATTAATTCTTGACACTCAAATTCCTGAGGTCTTACAGCAATGCTGTATTGAATTGGCACCGAGATGATCTTCTATCAAGCTGATTCATATGGGCGGTAATGACAATTTCAAGTTTCAAATATTTCAAGTCCACTGTTGTTTCAGAGCACAATTCGAAGCCACGCAGAGGGAAGGATCGCGTTATTTAATTAAAAATTTCCTTTCATCACACACATCACGTTTATGTTTTTTGTTTACAGTCAAAAGATGCGTAAGAAATGACAACAAAAGTTGTGATTGGTCGCCGCGAAATCCGGATGGGAAATTTAAGTAGTCTCGAACCCAAATGCTCTTCTATAATTCCTAGACTGCCATCTAAGTGGCACTTTCTTGTAGTTCCGGAATCTTGGTATTGGAATTTCATAATTCCGGAAGTGGGAATTTTTCCCCGGGGAAAAATTCCGGAGGCCATCTAAGTAGGCACCCAGGCGTGCCGGACTGGGACTCCCGTCGGAGCCAACGCGGTGGCAACGCCGGTGGCAACACAGCCAGTCATTCTCTCGGATGGGTTTCCGAGCTTTCCGAACGCTACCGAATCAAACGAGCTGGCGCGCGCTTCGTAATAGTATTTTTTTGTATTTGAAAGGCGGTAATTATTTTAGTTTCCGTAGCATCTGTTATTTATCTTATTCGTGGCGTTTGTTTACAAAACCGGCGGAATGTTTAGGTCTGATTTTTCCTCGATAACCGTGGCTGTTGATATTAGCAAATCATTAGTATCAAGAGGCAGGCACCAATTAAGAAACTTTTCAACGGGGGTGCGGTCTTTTTTTAAAATTTTTTTTTAGAAGCAAATTAAACTCACTTATTCAACTCGTTTTGATACGCCTTAACCGAATTATAAAGATTTCATGGTAGAATTTTTGCGTTTTGACGATTGAAGATGTTGTTTGTTTTTAAAATACCTTAAAATATCAAGGTTTTATTTTTAACTCATTTTGGTGTATAAAACTTTGTACAGCTCCCGCAAAAAAAGGGTTTATTTTATTTTTTGCGGGAGCCGTACCTTGTGTCAGAGCAAAAGGTGGGACGATTGCCCCCTCCGCCCCCTTGATCCGTCCCAATCAAGAGGGATAGGGTCACTACTTTTATGTTTTTAGTTGAAAAATATCTAAAATTTGTACAGATGAAACATAATTATACGTGAATACTGCACGTTAATTTTTATTGCGATCGGCAAAGTTTGTTAACATGTATCTATCGCTTGTCTTGATTTCCCAATCCCATCTGCCGTTTGAAAATGTTACATCACTGAAGTTTGCAGGCAAGATTAAGCGAGGTTTGATGATTGCTTTGGTTCAGTGTTTCTTGCTTTTAAGGGGTAAATGGATGATCGTTTGAAAATTCGATTGAAGTTTGAAGTATTGATCTTAATCCTTTTTTTTATCAATCACTAAATGTCTCAGATCTAGAAAAGACCTGACGACTGGTTTTTTTTACATTTTATAGATCACAAGGATTTAATACAATTTTAGTAAGCTTTTATAGGCCAGCCATAAAATGCTGACTCTACTTTAAAATTCTCAACAGATAAACTACAGTAAAAACAGTACAAACTACAGCTGTGACATTGCTAAGAAATCCGAAATTTCAAAGTAGGCAGTTTGAAATAGTAGGAGTAGTAATAATAATAACATCAGTTGTCAAGACCAAAATGTTTTTCGTTTCAAGGCGTTCGGTTTGAGACCCAACATGACCTACTTCAGTGCCAAAGCATAGGAGCAACAAAAAGATGACCAGGTCGACCAATAATCGGATGGAACCAAAAAGACATGTTATAACAATAGGGAATATTAAAAACTCCAACATTTATTTTACAGTGATTTTAAGCCATATAGAGTTAACTTGACCAGTGGTTAAACAGCACGAAATATAATTAGTACAACTTACTTTATCAAGGAGTCCCTATAGTTAATTTAAGCAGAGGGAAAAAAGCAAAAAATTCAAAAATACAAAAATTATTAGTGGTCAAAGGGGAATGACCAAAGGTCAAGGATTCCGAAAAAAAACATGAAAAAGAAAGTCAGAAAAGCTATTAGTAGTGAGGAAAAAGGGGATTAACCACTGGTCAAGAGATGTTGACCAGTGGTCAAGACCAAAATGTTATACGATCCAAGGCGTTTGGTTTGAGACCCAACATGACCTACTTCAGTGCCAAAGCAAGGTAGCAAAAAGTTAATCGAATTGACCAACGGTCATCCGGAACCAAAAACACATGTTATAATGAATGTTACATGTTATGGGAATACAAAATATCAATTAGCAACTCCAAAATTAATTTTATAATGATTTTTAGCCATACAGAGTAATATTGACCAGTGGTCAAGCAACATGAAAGCAGCTTTCGAGAACCAACCCCTTACCAAAAACGCATGTTATAACAATTGGGAATACAAAATATCAATTAGCAACTCAAAAATTAATTTTATATTGATTTTTAGCCATACAGAGTAATATTGACCAGTGGTCAAGCCACATGAAAGCAGCTTTCGAGAACCAACCCAAACCAAAAACACTTGTTATAACAATTAGGAATACAAAATATCAATTAGCAACTCAAAAATTAATTTTATATTGATTTTTAGCCATAAAGAGTAATATTGACCAGTGGTCAAGCAACATGAAAGCAGCTTTCGAGAACCAACCCAAACCAAAAACACATGTTATAACAATTGGGAATACAAAATATCAATTAGCTACTCAAAAATTAATTTTATGTTGATTTTTAGCCAGAGTAATATTGACCAGTGGTCAAGCAAAATGAAAGCAGCTGTCGAGAACCAACCCAAACCAAAAATATTAAGCCCGCTCCTATTTCAAACACTGTCGGGCAAACGGCTTATCGGCTATCGCCGTGATCTTGGCGAGAATGTGCAATTCGTTCAACCTACGGAAAGAGCCGACCTCACTCGCGCTAGTTCGGATAACTTCGGATTTGACTCCCGTGGGAGTCCCAAACTTTCGCCAGGGAGTCAGAAACTATGAAGGAGTCCCAGTTCGGCACCTCTGTTCTTGACAATAGACTTACAAAACCTTTGGGATGATGACCATTCTCACCATACCATACAGAAACGGTGCTTCAGAAAGTGTATAATTATCTCTCTCTCTCTCTTTCGGACCGCTTTTATCATAGAATTTATCAGACAGTTGATTTGCAGTAAATTATCTTTAAAAGAACAAACAAAACTACAGACCTGAGTAAGGTGTGTTGATTTACGGGGAGAAATTCCAGGTACTATTCCAGAATCCCGGCGCAAGCGATAAAGTCGCCAATAATGATGCAACCGCTGGTAACCCTTTATTCTGTTTCGGAAGGTCATGTGTAAGCTGTCACCAAAAAATCTGCTAGGCGAGATTTGCGCCGGTATTCTAGAAGAGTACCAAATTCCAATAAACCATCATAAAAAACGCGCATACATAAATTTAAATAAAGTACGATTAGTTAAATAAATTTTACGATGTAATTATTTATATGCGATTCCCTATTCCCCCTTCTTCCGAGAGAAATTCCAGTTCTCCTAAAGGAGTGATGAAACAAGACCTTCCAATTGAGAGTTTGTTAGGGGGAGAATATAAACAGTTCTCCCTCAAGTGTGAGGATCCTAACATTCTTGAGGGGTTGGTATGGGTGGTCTGATTGAACTCATTGAAGAAACTATTGAGAGCTAGAGTTTATAAGGAGGAATCTGGAGGGCTCATTAGAAATTCCATAGAGGCCATTTTGAGAAGATAAGTGGTTTAAAGCGTGTCAAGATGAGAAGGAGGAGGATAGTCTTGAATGCCATACCATTAAAAAAAGTGGCCATAGCTTAATGCATGGTTTTTGTAAGTTTAGAAATTCAGTTGCTTTTAGGCTATAAGCGCGCACTAGAGACTTCTGTCAAGGTGACTATAAACACTAGGTCACTCGAGAGCAATGCATTTCTATGGTAAGATTCTTGGCAATCGGCCAAGAGTCTCGTCGCCTGTGCGCGCGCTCTAGCTTCTTGCAATAGCCAGGGAGATAATTTTGTGAAAGGGTAAGTTTTACAGCTTGGAATTGGTCTAATTTTTATTAGACCAATTGGGATTAGCAACAACATAATTTTGTCTCGGTCGCCGTGACAAAAGACTCTAGTGCGCGCTTAGCCTTAGTCCATCTAAGGACAACATAGTTTTTGTCGGTTTTTGTCATAGTTTTTTTGACAGATCGATTAAAGTACTAATTGGGTTATTTTTTTAGTGCTGTATATGCTGTTATGTGCTGCTGTATGTAGAAGTGTTCGGTAAAGAGAAATAGCATTTTTTTTGTCTGCCGATGAAATGGAAAAATTTAAATTATCATAAAGAACGATTCTTATCATGGAAACTAAAATCTTTTAAATAAATGAGTTTCATTCATTAATTTATAATCCCCATAAATATCTCTTTGTATATTTAAGGATTATGCTGCGTATGATTTTACATCTGAAGACAAAAATGAAAAAGAAACTTAGAAAGGGATATTTTTAGTTATCATAACCAACGATTATTCACATAAAACCTAAATGTTTCAAGTAAATGAGTCTGTAACATTTAATCCTCCGTAAATTTCTCTTAGTATATTTTGAAGATATGAGTATAATTAAACACCTTAACCCTCTCGGCACCAGAACATCAAAAAAGTGAAAAAAAACTTTTTTTCTTCTTCTAAATACATCCAAAATGCCCCTATAATTTGTCTGGAATTTTTTTTCTTGTGTGCACTCCTTCCTAGTTATTTTTATGAGCCTCATATGAGGCCATATGGGCCATATTTTTTCATTTTAACAGAAAATACTTGGTTTAGAACTTATTAAAAGACATGGTCATAATATTAGACGATTACGAAATAAGAAAATATCTACCAACCTATAAAAATGTTCTGCAGAAGCTAGTATCTAGCTAGTATTTTCTCTTCACAAGCATCACAGCTTAAAAATGTAAACATTGAGGTATAAATCATCTTGCTGCCATTTAGGAGCGAATTCAGAAACCATGTAGAAGTCTCATATGTGATCTACATGAATCAGTGAAGTCACTGATGAAAAGAAAATAAATTTGCGTGTTTACATCATACCAAAATTGAGCTTATAAGTAGGAGCCTCATATGAGGCCCAGGGTGGCGAGAGGGTTAAAGTAAAAAATGATAAAACATGCATTAATAACAATGTTTGTTTTAACCTTCAAATCGCTGATCACTTAATTTTGTCTTAATCAAAAATATGACGTCAGAAAACGAGATCATACCATCCTGGATCACACCGCTTGAATACCAACTTGGTCTAAGTGTCTGGCTCATTATGCCACCACACTCCGGGTGTTCTTTAAATCCTGTAATTAAGCGTATAATATGAAAGTAATAGACCAAATATGTCATCAGAGATTAAAATAGCGTGGAGGACTGGTCATATATTTCTTTGGACGGGTTCAGGCATTTTGGACCTTCTGTAGGTTTTTTTGGCGATGGAATGGGAATAATGACATAGTGATGTCACTGCAGCATCCTGTTTCATCTTATTGATAGTTCAATCAAGGTTTTGGTTGTGTATAGGAAAAATGTGTCCAATGTCAGGCAGATTATTTACATAAAGGTCCTTTTATTTTGTATAATTTATATCAAAATAAATAATGGTAATTAATAACTACTTAATAATAAATTAATTGAGAAAACTCCAGCTCTCAAGCGTCGCCTCCAACCGTGGACCGGTTTCGCCCTTGTTAGGGCTCACATATTCCTCGAACCAGAGGTAGTGGTGAAGCACTCCGTTTTAATAAATTAATTGCCAAACAATTTTGCTTGAATAATCATTCTAAAAGTGTATTGTATAAAAAATATTTTTATCATGGCTTTATTTTAACAATTTCTTTTTAGGTGCTGAAGAAGGAACATGTGTAAAGCTTCATTGAATCTTGTAGAAGTAGATTTTTATGAGATGAATAAAAAGCTTATATAATAAAAGTATCCTTTTCTGTGATATACTAAGTAAAATCGATTTTGTTGTTTTGTGTTAAATGTTTCATTGAGTTTGTGCTGTTCATACATGATATTGCAGTTATATTTTTTATATTTTTTATAATTTTTTATAAAATGAAAAATAACAATCCTTAAAGTTGATTCAATCTTAACACTGAAAAAAGACTTCAGATATTGCCCATGTGCAAAAACACTTGACTGTGCATGCTTACAAAAGCAGAAAATGAGATCCTGAAAACCCTGAAAGCTTTCTTGTTTTAACTATAAAGATGTATAGGAGTACAGCGATGGTGACTGAAAAATAAAAGTAAGTTTTTTATCATTTACAAGTGATGTACCTACAAAATCAGCTTACATTATTCAATGCAAAATATAAGGATTCGATACAAAACACCCAACTAATTTCAACAGGAGATCATTTAATGCGTCGTATTTAAATCAGTGGAGTAATTGTGCAAAAAAGCTTACAAATTGGAAAAAAATGCAAAACCTGTGTGTCCTAATCAACATTTAAAAAATATACATCCGTACTAGTGGGATAAATATGGTTTTAGGACCACCATATTGAAACAACACCCTCAATTTTCTCTTCATCATAAAAGGTCTTGTAGGGCAGTGGTCTCCAACCCCCGGTCCGCGAGCCGATCATTTCATTGAAAATGAATTTAAATTCCTAGGTTTATACTCCAAATTAATGAAATAAATGAATTATAAATCCCTTTATATTTATTTTTTGGTATAACTGTATCTTATTTTGAAAGCATGTTTAAATATAACTAAATTAAAATTAATAAATCAAAATAATCTAGAATGTAAACCAATCAACACCCCCCCAGCGGGCCGAGGTAAAATTATCAAACGTTGACCGGTCCGTGGTGGTAAAAAGGTTGGGTACCACTGTTGTAGGGGCATCAAACTGCAGGAAATTTTGTGCTGAAAGAAAATACTATTTCCGTTTCTCTTCAATTTTAACAACTATTTTTCTCACTAATTTTAACTAAATTTTTAATGTAAAACTAAACCTAATACATTGATTAATGGCTATCCTTTCATAATAAATGGGGCTTAAACTTTTCTAAAAATCTTAATTTGTGACGAATGGGGGATCAAAAGGATATCATAATCTCATTGGTATAGAATTACGTAAGCAGATTATTTTACTCACTGATTTTCATTCAATGATATCATAACGTTTTTAGCAAACGCTGTCTTTATCGATAATGTTTGATCTCTTATCTTCATGTTACGGGCGAAGTGATAAAGCGGGCGTTATTAATAATTCCCGAATTGAGGTGGGCAATGTGATAAATTCAATGGAATGTATCAATGAGTTTTTTAGCCAGAAATATGCGGGCATTGTTAATAATATCCGGATTTATCACATAGCCCGTAACATTTATACCAATGACGAAATCTTTTTTTGTAGTTGTTTGAACATCAAAACTATGACTTACAACCAATATTTTCGTTTCCTCACAAAATCTTCCAATATTCATTATTTTCTACATACGTGCGAACCATACACCCTCCGAAGGGGTCAGGGCAGTTCAACAGTCCTCGCGGTCAAACCACCTGAGAGGTGTTGTTTCCCTTCATCAGGAAGCGTGTTTCTGATATCAACAGGAGAGGCAAACAAGCTGATGATTGCGCGGGGATCGAGCTCTATCAGATGATCCCTGATGATGGGGTGGGCGGGGCGGACAGGGGTCAGATGATGCGGGAGGGTTGCCGAGATGTTGGCTGGAGAAGGAGGGCGATTTTGGTGGAAATGTTATGCTTTAGGAGAATGCTTTCATTAGTTTTGGTGGTTTCCTTGAATATTGGTAATCTGTGTTGTGTTAGGAAGACAACTTGTGTTTTTTAGATAATGAACTTAAAAACAACAACGTAAAGACATCACAATATTAAAGAGGGGATTAATGGCTTTGATAAATGGCTTTAATTAACTTGTGTTTTACTTAAATCCAAAATCATGGGGGGTTAATGGGGGTTTAGTGATTTGGAGGCTAACGTGCCTAAGGTGAAAGAATCACTAAATAAAAGTAAAATATTATTTATTAACAACTTAACATATTTAGAAAAATTATAAAAAGGCTTAAGGATGCTGCATGCAAGCAGTAAGAAGAAAGGTTCGGTTACACTGGTGGATAGTGTTTTCATAGAAGACTTCATAACTGCTGCCAGTTGAAGAACAGTAAACCCAAGTGGCTTGAAATCAAAGAGCATCAGCTGCTTAGCTTCAAACGTAATAATGGTTAGAGTCCCCCCACAGGGGTAAAGTGGGGTAATCCCCCCAACCTTTTCTGATAATTCAGTTTTCATAAGGGTTTCCAAAGTTATCAGGGACAGCTTTCCCCCCCAATATTACCAGTGTGTCCCCCGGGGTCCACTACCTATATATCCGCCATAATCTCCTACATATATTCTTTTTTTTCTTTACCTGGCTCCCCTCTTTCACCTTACTCAAGATTATTCAGACTTATAATTTTTTTGTGTGTGCATTTCGGAGGGATCATTCAGAGTGATGAGTGTGAATTGACGTTTCACTCTTTACTACTTTTCACTTTTCTATGCCAACACAAGCGATGAACAGGGGTTACTCACTCAGGATGAAGAGAGAAAGTGAAACATTGTGCATGAGCTTTTAGGGAATGTGTATGATGAAAGAGAAAATTAGGGAGGACGATGGGATGAAAACTTGAGAAAGTAGAACGAAAGATGTATTGAAATTTATGTTTGAACAAGAGAGAAAGAGAAAAAAAAGAAAGCGAGAGAGAAAAGCAGAGATTGAGGATAAACTAGAGAGAAAAAGAGGTAAAAAAACTAGAGTAAAATAGAGTACAGAGTAATGTAAAATTTTTCCAGTTGTTATCACACCTAATATATTCTAAGCTCTGATGTATTTTATTTAATTTAAAGACCAACATGAAATATGTAACCGTTAAGTCACAATTACACATACAGTTGAAGATACAGAGTCCAGTGTCAGTTGTAGTACTAAGGTATAATATCTCACACAATGATAATTTCGGGACATATCTTACTCTTTTACTGTACAAATATTACGCATACTCCTCAACCATCCCAGATTTAATCATCAAACTTCAACGCATAATGGTTAAACATTTATCCTTAGATTTATAGCGTTTTAAAGTGTTCTTTATACATTAACTGCAAAACCTAGAAAATATTCTTCCATTATTTCATGCAAAAAAACATCACCCCCCTCTTTCCCAACTCCACTCAACAATAATACTCAGCCAAAGAGTGCCAACCCTTTCCCCAGGTGAAATACCCCGATCGTGCAACAAGTCATTGTTACACTTTTGACTCCGGAGTTGCGCTCACGACTTGGCAGGGGGGGTGGAATTATCTGATAGCCGAGGACAATGGACCCCCAAAACCCGTCATTTCATCCCATCTGATGGTGAAAACAAGAGTTGAGCCGCTGGTGATCGATCGCCTGCCAGGTAAACAAATTGCGCGCGCTCTGGCTTGTGTTGGGTGCCGTCTAACGCATGTTGGTTGGTTTTCTTACCAGGTGCGATTGGTATCTATCTCTTGTTTGTTTGTGGTGGAGCAATTAATGAGGGGTTGGTTTGGGATGTGGGAAGTGTTGGAGGGGAAGGAACGCGCCCGAAATTAAGAATCGTCTACAGGAATCGGGGAATTAATAAGTCCAAAAACCACGTATTGAGAAAACTGAAAAGGACTGTAATTAGTTGAATTTTTATCGTATAATAACCTAATTATTACTGAAAATCCAAGACCACTGTTTTTAGAATCCTTCACAATCATCGAAATAATATAAGTACGTTTTCAAAAAAACATTGTACAGGTAAAAAGAGTTGATGGACTTGTTCCTTTTTTCAGACTCATGGAAATTTCAGGTGGAGAAAAAAATCTTATAAAAACCACTTAAAAGACAATTAATTATATTTCTCAGTTCTTTGCTTCATAGCACAGAAGTGAGAAATAGAAAGAAAAAGACAAAATTCAAAAGTATATTATGAAACCGAGTAATTAATGCAGTTTAATGAATACACTGATCTACAAAAAAACTTTTTTTTGGTGCCGGGGATATTAAAGCTGTGTTTGTATATATTTGACCTCCTGATTCAGAATTTCGTAAAAACCAATGCAAACCCTAATTTAAAAACAAAAACAAATCGCAAAGATTATCAGCACCTACTGTACCTACAAATAGTACACAAACATATACAGTGGTGCACAATATGTACACAAAAATTCATAAAACCGATCACTTGTTTTCTTAAAATCAGACCCGATTTTTGAGACTTGACTCAAAATCTAACCAGGTTTTGCTTATCAAGCGTAGTAGTTTTTAGTTCCATCCTTGTTGTAAACATACACAAGCCTTCAAGGTAGGCAAGTGCTTTTATAATAAATCATCAGTTATTCAAACGGACCAAAGCATATTAAGTGATAAACCGTTCGAAATTATATTTTTTTAAATATTAGTTTTTTAAATGGTGAGCAAGTATCACGCAAGTATATGTATCATTCAAATTAATGGTGATTAGGGGAAAGTGCCCAAATGTGGGATACCAGTTTTAATATTCCAATTTACGCTTGTCTGAGAAAGGATTTTAAAAAACTAAAAGCGGTTGTGTATATTGTGCACATGCCTGATTCGAAAAACATGTCGCTTAATAAAATCAAATTGCACAATCACCCTAAAAAATGTATTTTAATTAAAATTCAAAACGTGCCTAATATGCGATACCAGTCTCCTAATATGAAACATCCTGTGTTCTCAATATGGGATAGGGTTATACGGTACAACTTTTATTTTAACATTTTTATGATTATTAATTAAATAATTTATGTAAACATTTTATTTTTCTAACCTAGAGTACACTGGCCAACACGTTTTGGAGCCTGGAATATTGGAGCTGTTTTTGAATATATTTAACATCCTGATTCAGAATATGGCATCCATTTTTACACATCAGCTCTAGTTTTTAAGATATTCTAAAATTACGTTTTTAATACTTTTGCTCTATTTTCATAATATGGTGATAAGTCTTATAAATAAAAACCTTACTCTCCAGGGATTTTCCTATTCCTTTGGATCACAGTAGATAGTGTATGAAGTTTCAGCCCCCTAAGTTAGTTCGTTCTAAGGGGTACCTTTAGGGGCCCTAAACTTTTAAAAAACGGTCTTTTTCTCAGAATCTTTTGAAAAATATTTTTGAGTTTACTATTGTGATAAAACTGGCTATAATGTTTTTTTATAATTTAGTTAGACAGAATAAATTATTTATACTTATAAACTGTACCTCATAAGACCTAGTTTCTAATTTTAAGTAAAAATTAAGGTCATTTCGCTCAAAAACGCATAATACCAATAATGGTGGTTGAAACGAATAAATTTCGAATTTTTGAGGAGTAAGTCCTCAAAAAATGTCCTTTGATGTAAAATTTAAATTTCATATGATAAAGATCAGAAAAAAGGATTTGTTTCCACTATTTCCAAAGTATGGGGCTTGAAATATCGGGAGCAGTTTCTATTGTTATTTCATTGTTTTTATCAGTTTTACATCAAAGAACATCTTTTTTGAGGACTTACTTCTGAAAAATTCGAAGTTTTTTCGTTTCGACCACCATTACTGGTATTAAGTGTTTTTGAGCGAAATGACCCTAAATTTTTCTCAAAATTAGAAAATAAGTTCTATGAGGTACAGTTTATAAGTATAAATAATTTATTCTGTCTAAATAAGTTATAATAAACATATATTAGCCAGTTTTATCACAATAAAAAAATATCAAAAATATTTTTTTAAAAATTCTGAAAAAAAGACCGTTCTTTTTTTCAAACTTTAGGGCCCTATAGTTACCCCTTAGAACTATATTGGGGGATTGAAACTTCATACATTATCTATTGGGACCCAAAGGAATAGGAAAATCCTCGGAGAATAAGGTTTTTATTTATTAAGGCATCTTTATATCACCATAATGTATGAAAAAAGAGCAAAAGTCTTTATAATATCTTAATTGCATTATGTATTATGTAATTCTTATGTATTATGTATCTCTTATGTAATTTTAGAATATCTTAAAAACTAGAGCTGATGTGTAAAAATGGATGCCATATTCTGAATCAGGAGGCCAAATGTATACAAAATCAGCTCAAACATTCCCGGCACCAAAATGTGTGTTGACCAGTGATATCAATGGAGTCCAACATCAGTGGATAAAAAGGTTCTGAGGTTAAAACTAGTTTGTTATGGCTTAGTTTACAGCTCAGAGATAAACAATAGAAATTAACTTAAATTTCAACGATAACGATTACACCGAATTCTAGGAGCTATATCCGGGAGTAGTTATTTTTATAAGTTTCTGTAGTCTTTGTTGACCCATTTCTCATCTCTACCTTGATTGGTTAAAGCAGTTCTCAAGAAAAAAATGAGAAGCCTTATCAAAAAATTTCGTTTTACCAATAAGAAGACAGATAGCGTTGGTTTGGAGGTGACTAAAGATTTTTGTGTTATTTTTCCATTTTCCTACTAATATGTAGATTGTAGAGCGAAGCTTGAAGAATGTAGATATACCATTAGAATCTACATTATTACCCATCTACATATTAATAGAATGTAGATATTTTCCTACTAATATGTAGATTGTAGAGCGAAGCTTGAAGAATGTAGATATACCATTAGAATCTACATTATTACCCATCTACATATTAATAGAATGTAGATATTTTCCTACTAATATGTAGATTGTAGAGCGAAGCTTGAAGAATGTAGATAAACCATTAGAATCTACATTATTACCCATCTACATATTAATAGAATGTAGATATTTTCCTAATTATGTAGATTGT
The DNA here is from genome assembly GCA_024610705.1 of Tetragnatha versicolor. NCBI lineage: Eukaryota > Metazoa > Arthropoda > Arachnida > Araneae > Tetragnathidae > Tetragnatha > Tetragnatha versicolor. Next base: position 16,209,523 of record JANDEH010000011.1, on the reverse strand, counting down.
AGAGCGAAGCTTGAAGAACTTTTTGAGCACACACATAAAGTCAATTTTCCATTTTTTAGACTTATTCCCTATTTTACACTAATGATTCATGCATCAAAACTATCTCTTTTTTTTCTCTCACTCTTTCCTTCTCTTCCTATCACTCTATTCTTCAATTCAATTCAATTTTCGCTTTCTGCTAGGGATCTAAAAAATAGTTCGATTCGATTCCTGAGGCTCGATTCCAACCTGGAATCGATTCCTTAGCCAGTATCGAAAAAGCAGAATCAAACTTGGACGTATATTTCAATCACAAATCAAAGATAATTAGTAATTATTAATTTAATCAATAATCAGCAAAATAATAATTAATTATCAAAAGACTAATTAATTAGAGAACAAATTTGTTAATAATTATCTGTAATCATAAAAAAATTAAGTACGATTCCTAAGATTCTATTCCTGCTGGAAAATACTCATTAATTATCAGAATACTAATTAATTAGTGAACAAGATTGCTAATAATTATCTATACAAATTAGAAAATTAAGTACGATTCCTAAGATTCGATTCCTGCAGGAATCGATTCCTTTAATGGTTCGATTCCTTTAATGTTTCGATTTCTGCAGGAATCGATTCCTTTAATGGTCCGATTCCTTGGTATCGTTTCCAACGTATTCGATTCCGAAATCCGTTCCTTCAGAAATATTTATAACCCTATTCATAGCCAACATTAATCTAAATTTTGAACTGAAGTTAGTGTCTATTCTATTGTACAATATATTCACAAGAATCTGAAAGAAAAGGTGAAAAATACTGTTTTAACCGGAGAGGCCATTAGTTTTCTTTAGGAGAATACTAATAATAACGCATAGTCAAAAATCTTCCTAAAACCTAACTGCTAATTGGGCGAACGAGAGTGAAACTGCACCATCACCAGAATAATCGTGACCTTACAACCGAAAAACAACCCATATACAGCATCCGCGCCAGATGATGAAAAACAATAAAACACGGAGAGAGGAAAACACAAAACACAACCATATTCCGTGGCTTCAATTAAAACGGAAACGCCAATGCGAATGCGAAATCACCAAGAGCTCATCATAAATGCAAATTCGCGGCGTTTACGCTCCCTTCGCCTGATTACATCCGGAATTTTATGGGACTGAAAACGATCTGCAAGGCATCCATGCACGGAACGGGATTTTATTGTTTTGCGGGGCTATTTTAATATATGATATTAGAAAGATTTGTGCAAAGAAATTAGCGTAACCCCGCTTGTTTTGAGGATGTGGCCTAAAAAGAACTAAGAGACATGGATGTTTTTAGAAAATATGTTTGAGTGATGAGGTTACACGAAAATAAAGGTTCATTCACACTGTTTCACTTTCACTGTTCATCCCGAGTGATTCACTCCGGTGAATCGCTAGTTTGCATAGAAAATTGAAGGTCTGAAGAGTGAAATGCCAAATCACACTTTTCACTTCCGATTTATTCCTCCAAAGGAACACAAAAAGGGATGTCTGAATTAGCCTTAAAGAGTCTTTGTTGAAATGACAAAACAGGCGGTTGTTTTTTAATGGAATGCAATCAACTTAAATCTCTAGCTGTTTCCTTATTTTATCTCTTCTTCCTCGTGAAACCGAGAAAAAATATCTAAAGCTTAAAAAATCGTAAAATTTAATTAAATTGGTTTCGGTCTGCTTGGAGAAGTTGCGCTTGCAGGGGGGAGGCTTCACCTAAGAAAACTTCAAAATTAAATTTGGAACTAAAATTTGAAAATAATCTCGATAACTGCTCTGAAATCTCGAACCCTGTAGGACACGGGGGTCAGTTATTTACTATCATTCTTAAACTGACCTCCTATAGAAAAGTCCTAGATTGAATCTCCATGAAGAAGATTTAGAGCAGGATATTTGAATAGCCTGATTTTCCTCTGATGAGTCTTTAGACGAAATTTTTATTTAATTTCAGAAAATTGAGTACGATTTTAAATACTTTGAAAAGCTAACCTTCCATGCAAATAACGGTGTGGTTAGGATTAGATCTTGTATGGGCATTCACAACTTTTAAGAGTGCATTCTGCAAAGAATATTTAAAATTATATCAACAGATCTTTACCCTTTAAATTTTGAAAAAAAAATAGCATATAACTCATCATTATACTTTTTAATGAACACATCGGAGGAATCTTACAGGTACGACACTCCTTCTCTCCTATCTATCAACATCAACAATTACCATCATCCCAATCGAACCCACCATTTAACAACCTTCCCCAAACCATAACTTCCTCGACAACCGGATGACACCCAAATCAACTCCTTAACCCCAACATCGCTGGCCCAGGAGAAGAAGAAAATGGTTTCTTAAACGTCTCCACCATCGAAGATCATTGTTTCCGAGAGCCATTAGCGATAAGCAGATAGATCGCGCTCCGGAAATCCTAAGGATTCCCGACTCTGTTAATAATAATATAATGAGTGGAAGTGGCTCCTCGCTTGGCTAGTCCCTTGTATGCTAGCTATATGGGGAAGGGAGAATTAACAATAAAGGTTTAGTGCTGGTATGGATGTCTTTGATCGGAGATGGGCATCTGACTGAGGGCGATTGCATCTTGCATGGTTTGATTGATGGATTGGTTGGGGGTACAGGGCCGTATTTAGGATTTTTGCCATTCTGTGCTAAAGTTTTCATGGTCAATCCCTTACCGTGCATCTAAAGTTTTATGGTGGCCTCGACGACGATTTTTCGGGCAGTGGATATCTACCCCATCTCTTTGTCCACACAAAGAGACGGGGAGATATCCACTACCCGAAGAGGCGTTGTCAAGCTGGTCATAAAACTTTAGACGCACGCTTAACCAGCTTTTTAACTGTTAGAAAAAACATTTTCATCTCGTGATTCTTATAAGGCCATGCTCTTAGTTGCAATGATTTTAAGCTAGGTAGTCATGTCTTCTACAAAATAAAGATAAATGCAGATGGTGATATTCGTTAATTCCAAATCAGAGTGATAAATCCTTCAAAGCAAATTTTAAGGGATTTAGTATATTTACATTTTAGTATATTCATCAGCCGTCGGTTATATAATCAGCAGCTAAAGAAAGAAAATTTGCTTTTTGCTCACCCTGATTGGAGGAATCGTTCTTTACCAAGGATTTAACCAAGACCCTCTATAGTCTAATATAATAGCTAATCTTGATTTAACAGCGACGCATGCTAATGGCTGTGAATATGGCTGCAAAACTGGTTGAGTGGATTGTCCATTGAATTATAATTTGGGTTTACGATTTTACCACTTAAATATTATATCCCCAGGGCTTTTTCTTTTTCTTTAAAAATAAGGTTTGATTCCATGCAAGTTTTTTCTATCGGCAATATGGTAAAAGAACATTCAGATCGCAGAAATTGATGGCTTTGAAGGTATTTTGATTTTTGTGAAAACACTGCGCTAAACCCAGTTAATGAACAAAGTTTCCCTAAATATGAACACCGTTATCCCAGTGAATGACTTCTAAAAGCAGTCACTAATTTAAATATTTAGGAAAATTATATATTATTTGGTTTACGACTGGAAAAAATCAATCAAGTCTTGTACACTAGGGTGGTTTTTTTAAACGAAAGTTCTAATTTTTTTCGGGGCACCCCCTCAAAAGGTGCCATTTGATATAAAACTAATATTCTGAGAGTTACAGCTCAAAAAATTAATATTTAGACCCCGCCCCCGAGCGTCAAAGTTTCAAAAAAACTCTAAATTTTGCACGTTTTTAGCTATAAAATCCAAACTAATGGTTGTAAAAATACAAAGTGGGTTTCATTTTGTAGATAATTTATTTAGCTTCAACTTTTATAATTGAAACTTATTTGTGAAGCTTACAGATCATAAGATACGAGGGGTTTCTTTAACTCCCCACGCAATATCTATTTTTAAGAAGTGTCAGGAACTTTCTTTAAATTTATCGGCTACCGTAAAATGGTTCAATAACATACAAATAATAGTTTTAGACAACATAGGTACAAAATTTAATATATTAAAGAACAAAAAATTTTTTTTCGTACACACCTGTTATTTTTTCCACAATCGTAAAAAATTTCAAATAAAATATATAAAATATTTTTTCAACTACTTATTAAATGAAAAATGTGTAGTAAAAGTTCATAAACAAGCCAAAAAATACAAATTAATATTATTTTTACTTTTTTCTAAAATGTAGAATTTTTATTTTCATCGCTTTGACATTATTTTTCATATGATCTCCTTATTTTAGAAGTAGTTATGAGAGCAGTATTCGACACGACCCATATCTGAAGTTTTTAAATTTAAATTAAACTGATGTAAATAAAATAGTACAAAGTTCGAGTTGATGATAAAGAAGTCAATTCAAAACTAATTATCATTAAAAATATTGGAAGTTTAATTTCTATGCATTAGGAAAAATTCAATATATCATCAAAGAAAGGAATCTTGCAAGTGCTTGGTATTTATAAGGCTTGATATATCAAACCATCCCTAGGTACCATTGCATCATGCTAGATGTAATGCAAAATTCCAATATTGAGTGAAAATTCTCCTTTTTAAATACAATTGTATCTAGCCCTTAAAAAAGGTAGCTGTAGTCAGAAGTATCTGGGGTATTCTACTACACACCTTCATTACAGTTTGGTTTTCTGAGCTAGATGCAACGTTAGTTGCATATCAAGAACTTAAATTTGTAAAAACTGTAGTTCGTTACGAAAAAAATGCAGAAATATCAAAAATAGCATTATTATTTTTTTAATAGTTTGTGGTACTTAAACCCCGAGACTTTTGAATTCTCAGAAAGCTTTAAAAATAAATTAAAGGTAACATGCTTTTGTGTTATGAGGAGGAACTATAAAACTAGCTGTAGACTATGTGAAAGTAGAATAATAACAGTGAGAGTTAATTTAAGTGTCTAATTATCTTTTCAGCAACGAAATCGACAGTTTCATCGCTTCATTTTCATTTACAATGAACTTTTTCAAAAGATTTAATATTTCTATTCTACTTTTAAAGGTCTGATAAAGCTATTTGAAATACTGACTGGAATTTTCATACAACAGAGGGCTTTTGTATTACCTCTAGCATGTAGCATGATTGTTTTGGACACCTAGTCTAATTTTTTGGGGGAAGGGGGTGCCAGGTCCCCTACCAACACCCTTGATATATCAGAAGAAAACCACAGATACTTCTGATTACAGCTACCTTTTTTTAAGGGCTAGATACAATTGTATTTAAAAAAGGAAAATTTTTCAAGCAATATTGGAGTTTTGCATGACATCTAGCATGATACAATGGTACCTAGGGATGTTTGATGTATCAAGCCTTACAAATACCAAGCACTTGCAAGATTCCTTTCTTAGAAGATATTCTGAATTTTTCCTACTGCATAGAAATGAAACGTCCAATATTTTTTATGATAATTAGTTTTGAATTTTGACTTCTTTATCATCAACTCGAACTTTGTACTATTTTATTTACATCAATTCAATTTAAATTTAAGAACTTCAGATAAGGATCGTGTCGAATACTGCTCTCAAAAATACTTCTAAAATAGGGATATCTTATGAAAAATACTGTCAAAGCGATGAAAATAAAATTTCTACATTTTAGGAAAAAAGTAAAAATAATATTAATTCGTATTTTTTTGCTTTGTTATGAACTTTTACGCATTTTTCATTGAATAAGTAGTTGAAAAAATATTTTATATATTTTATTTGAATTTTTTTACGATTGTGGAAAAAATAACAGGTATTTGTACGAAAAAATTTTTTTTTGCTTTTTAAATATTAAATTTTGTTCCTATGTTGTCTAAAACCATTATTTATATGTTATTGAACCATTTTACCGTAGCTGATAAATTTAAAGAAATTTCCTGGCACTTCTTAAAAAATAGATATTGCGTGGGGAGTTAAGAAACCCCTCGTATCTTATGATCTGTAAGCTTCACAAATAAGTTTCAATTATAAAAGTGGAAGCTAAATACATGATCTACAAAATGAGACCTTCTTTGTATTTTTACAACCATTAGTTTGGATTTTATGGCTAAAAACGTGCAAAATTTAGAGTTTTTTTGAAACTTTGACGCTCGGGGGCGGTGTCTAAATATTAATTTTTTGAGCTGTAACTCTCAGAATATTAGTTTTATATCAAATGGCACCTTTTGAGGGGGTTCCCCGAAAAAAATTCGAACTTTCGTTTAAAAATAACCACCCTATTGTACACTTTTCCAATATACTTTAACTGGTGACTACTTCCAACAAAACTTTTTCAATGCCAATTTTCATATTCATCATTTCATTTACAGTTTAGTTATTGAAGTATAGAATGACCCTTAGTTTTTTTGACGTGATGATTTCCTATGATCCTTGGAAAAAACCTTTTCAAGAAAAATATATTTGGCGGGACTCTGTTTTAAATAACTTTTCAAAGTTAAAAATCAGCTATATAAAATAATGACAATCTGTTGCACTTTAAATTCAAAAATCATTACAATTTCAAATTTTATAAACCGGTAGAGAAACTTCTGACTAAGCTCTTTAATCCGAGTGTCAGTCCCACAAGGATAAAACAGTTTTTTGATTTATTCTTACTAAGGAATTTAGAACCCGTGTAAATGAGGAATTTTCATGGAGTAATCCTCATAACATCCAAGTCTCAATTACCGTTCAGAAAATGTCTTGTTTCATCCACAGATGAACTGGCCAAGAGCCGCAATTTCTAGATTCCTTGAGTGCAATTTTCGACGTGTCCCGGGTGACGGATTGGTTTGTTGAAATGCTCATTTTCTCCCACATCTCATTATTTTTGAATGAATGATGTGAAAATTTGTGCAAGAAGCAGTTTTGAATCTGATTCTGCACATACAAACCTCACTAGGTTAAGGCTTTTAGACACGTATGCTTTATACATTAATTAGAGTGCGAGTGCGACATTTGGCGCATAAAGGCCTGAAACTACGAATGTGTTTTTCTCGAAACTAAGAAAAGATTGACGTGTGTGGATGTGGTAACATTAAACATGGTTGATGGTTGATTAAAATTTTTTACGACACTGCTAAAAAAAGGTTTTTAAAAGTTCGTAAGTTTGATATAGCCTCTATATCGTATAACGGCCCCTAGAATGCAGTGTAAGTTTGACAATATTTAGTAAACTTGTAGCTATACTCGAATGCAACTTAAGTTGAGCCTGACGTCATGGCCACGCGGAAGAAAATCTGAGTAAACAGAAAGCCTGCTGGGTTGATAGAAGCTCTTATTGGCTGGCGAGTTTGAGAGCGAGTTGTACTATTATTACGCGTTACGCCACTTTAAAAAGTAATAATACTGAACATTTTATGCATATCGGGATGAAAAGATGCTTAATATCCGTGGATTTAAAAAACTAATCATTATTCGAAATTGAAGTTCTAAAGTTCACTCAAAATTCAGACACCACGTGGGGAACTACTTTCTTTGATGCTCAAGTTAAGTTGCAACTGAGTATAGCAACCCAGCAGGCTTTCTGTTTACTCAGATTTGCTTCCGCGTGGCCATGTGACGTCAAAGGCTCAACCTAAGTTGCATTTGAGTATAGATGCTGCCACGGGAGAATACAGATCCGAAAGTCATACGTTTCAAAAGTATAATTATGAAATTATTCAAGGAATTACTCAAGGAATTATTCGCTTCAGTCGGTATTTATGCCGCAATTTAGTAATCTGACTATTTTGAGTGGTGAGTAAGCTCAACACACACTTTTGGGAAGGAAGTGTTTCGGGTGGTAGCTTAAAAAAGAAATGTGTGACATAAACATGGAGAAAAGTGGTTAAGAAAAAGAAAAAGGTATTATTGCTATGCAAATCAAAGATAAATAAGAAGGAAATAAATTCTTCATAGTCGAACATTTTTTAAAAATCTGTTTTCAACAAAAATCTTCAATATCTGCACATTTGGTAAGTAACCTTGTCTTCAACAATTAAACACATCCCCTACTCTCAAAAAAGCTCCCAAATCTCATCTTCTAAACACACACGTGGAAGCAACCTCCTGCTTGATCTCTACAAGATTGGACCAGGAAGGTCAAACACAATCATAACGAGCTGAAGTAAAAGGTCCAGCAGATTTTAAAGTCCTGTTTATAGCGTGATAACAGCAGAAGCTGCTCCTTCCCATCCCATCTGTGGAAAAAATCGTGCATTAGGGTTTCATTACTCCAAGGTGCGCTTGCTTTATCAGACAAAATGCTATGGGAGAGGCAGGGCTCGTGGAGATAAATACTGTCTTTGTGAACAATGATCCATATTGCTCATTGTGAGTCATGGAGGTTCATTAAGGAAGGGCAGTGAGGGGCGGCCATTTTTGGGAGCGAGCTTCTTCGATTTAGCGAGGCATTTATTCGTTTGGAAGAAAAATCGAGATTAGTTTTCGTGATGAATCGATTCAAAGTTCAGAGTTGGGGTATTTTGGGAAATTACGACGACTGACTGAGATAGTCAGGATCTGCAATTTCTTTCGTTTATGCTTGTAATTGTAGTATCTATTAGTTTAATTACTAGATAAATGCCTTGGTTTTTTATTCTTTTGAGGTGATAAGATCTAATATCCGTTTTTATTTCTAATTACTCAGTAGGGAAAGTACTTTATTCGGATTCGGTAAAATTTAATCTACCATTTGAGAGAGACCCTTAAGAAAAGAAATAAAACCAGTATTTTTATATCTGTTACTCAAGCCAGGGATCTATGTGTATTTCCCCGAATTTTGGAATGATTCATTCTGTATGCAGAATTAAAATTAACTGTATATAAATAGGGTGAACTGCCCAGTAAACGAACGGTCGACTACATAAACTTGAATAATAAGGAACCTTGTTGTTATGGAGACTCCCAATAAAATTTAGAAGTTGCAGGAAGATTTCATAATGTGGAACAATCGTTTATTCTAATAAAATCTATGAGTATTGTAGCTGTGAAAATTTTTTTAACTTGAACCCAGCTTCGAGCGAACTAAAAAAGAATTTACATCTTTTAATCCTATTTTCCGGGTTTTAATTGTGCTGTTTATGGCTTTTCTTGTTTTAATGAATTATTCAAATATTTTTCTTTGCTAAATAATAATGTAGAATGCTACATTTTGGAAACTGGAGGAGTTAAAGGGATGTTCATTTAGTGGATCGTTAAACTGACATTTCCCAGTGAATGGACGGCCGTTCATTCACTGGGAAAAGCCCTACCTCGTGAATCTTCGTGGTTTTCAGCATATTCGATCTGTAATGATGTAAGCTAAATTAGGTGTAATGCCCAAGGCTTAAAATTGTGCCCTTCCAGTAAATGAACGGGGTCTGTTGATCAGAAAGTCTATGTTAATACATGGTTTCGAAAGTTTGCTTTACAGCTTTAGTTTTAAACAATAACGCCTCTTAGAATCACTTGAATAAAGTTTTCCTATAGTAAAGTGACCATGGAGAATATATTGAGATGGTTTACAGTGCTCTCTGTGTCCAAATTTAATGAATTAGTTACTTGGAAAAGTTAATAAGAGTTGTTTGTTTTATTCACCCATGCATAAAAAATATCCTTATAGACTTTTCGAAAATATGAAAACTGGTGAGTATATTCAGAATTCATTTACTGGGAGAACGGTGCTCATATTTAGGGCAAACGTTAATTTACTGGGTATTATCGCACTTTTTCACCAAAATCAGGATTCCTTCAAAATTATTAATTTCTGCGATCTGGATTTACTTCTATTATATTGCTGAGAAAAAGCCTGTATGGAAAAATATACCTTATTTTTAAGAATTGACCAAGAAAAGGCCCTGAAAAAATTTTAAAGTGGGAAAATACCAAATCCAAATGCTAAGAGTTCATTCACTGGGCCGTTCACCTTAGTCAATTTCATTTTCTGAAGTTAAAACTCTTAAATTTAATTTTTACTTATAAGGTTTAATCACGTTTTAAAATAACAGTTCTATGTTAACTTGAACTCATTGATACAGAAAAGCGTGAATTCGCAAAAATTACGTTGTTGCGGATGCCTTTTATACAGGAGGAACAAACTGACCCTTTTCTTTTTGGTTCGATGGTAAATTCTTTATTGCCTGGTTTATTAAAAGAAGATATACAGAAAATCTATGCATTATTTTTTTAATATAGAAAAATAAAAATACTCTGTCTAAACTGGGAACGTGTTTGTAAACTGCTTTCCCAAACGATGGCACACAACCATTATTTTTAAGGCTATTCTTACAAATTGAAATAACAAATCGAAATAGTCAAGGTTAAAGGTATAGTTTCATTGAGGTAGTTTAAGCTGAACTTCCATCGAAAATGAGTTCTTATTTTAGAAACCGTCATTAGACAGACTCTTTAAATTCCAGACGGATCCCTATCTCCCCTTTTTTTTGTTCCAGAAAATCACCCTACTGCCACAAAAAGTCATCAAAACGGTTATAAACAGACAACCCATCATTTTAGCCTCGACCTTTTCGAATTTCCCGATCGTGACTTGGCAACACTCTTTCTTATTTCCAAATCCCCATTTCGTCCCATTCAAGAACAATATAAAACAGTGATCTCGTTTGCTCCCAAACGATATCGGTTCTCTCTGGTCAAGCGAGTGTATTCACCGTGGGAAAAAACAACACGCGCATCTTTAATGATTGTCCCAGTGTTGAAGAGTCGATTTCCGGGTACGATTACAGTTAGATATCGCACCGCGTTTTGGTTTTTGAACCCTTTTTGTTTTGATTCGGTTGATGATCTTTTTTTTTAACATTTGCTTGTTTGTTTGTTTGTTTGATGGGGGTCAAAGGTCTGGGAAGGACTGGGAGAGAAAAGACTGGAGTGGGAAAAGGGTTGTGTTATGATTGAGTTCCGAGAAGGAGGATGAACTTCGTCTCTTTACCTTTTCTCACTAATGAGGAACCATCCACAAGAACTTGACCATTTTTAAGCTTCAGATAATGCGAAAAGTAATATTTAAATTGCGTTTAGATATGAATATAATATTATTTAAACCTACAGCATTTTCATCACAGATTATAGAGCTTAACAGAATGTTCATCTCCATAGACGTTAATGACAACATTTTTTAACAGGGCTTTTCCTATAGATAAACTTTAGGCCAAACGGACTCGCCTCCTTTAATACCACGTCATTTCTGCTAATTCTGTCATTCGCCCACTGAAGCTGTCACTCAAATCCAAATCGGAACTGGAAAGAAAAAACAACACCAATGAAATTAATCCAATCCCCTTTCCCCCTCGCTAGAAGCGTAACCATGGCTACGCTCTTCGCACGGCCAATAGTAAGCCTTCTTTCACTTTCGCAATGAAGTTGATAGTTGCCATGGTTACTGATTCGGTTATTTTCAGTTCAAAATGAACAGAGTATATTGAGAGGTGGTTACACAAAACTTTTACATAAGAGTGCACCTCAAAATATTAGATTTTGCAGAAAAATCCCAAGCTTATCTTAGAAAATATTTTTTGCAGGATGTGTTCATAGACTAGGTTCCCCATAGAGGGGAATTGTACAAGAAAGAATATTTGCCAACAGAGACCTAAATATTTATGGTTCTTACGTATTATTCCGGCCACCGTGCCGCTGAATCCAAAAACGCTATCAAAGTCCATTGATTGTTATATAGCTGTGCCGCTGAATTTGACGGTCACTAAACGGTTGACGAGGTAATACGTAAGTACCATATTTATTCATACATTTTCCGAGAAAAGTGCAAAACAGTTTGTTAATCAAGAAATTCTCAACTGTGAATTTTCTAATTTTGAAAAAGGTACTTTTTTCTAATTGGGTAAAAAAATTTTAAAATTTTGTTTAGTTAGAGGAATTTTTTTATTCCATTGATTGCTTTAGCTAAACCTAAACTGAATTATAATTCAAACAGAGACATCAGGTTGGGTTACTACACCCTTCTCATTCCAGAATATCCCAACAGCCCTGATAATAAAAACTCAACGTCTCTAATCAGAATTAAATTCATCAGAATCTTTTAAACTTTTTATGATCGATTTCGAAGATGCTCGCTCTTGAACGAAACACTGGAATGCGGAACTGGAATATCAGCAATGCGCCATTAAACTAATTTATGCCTCTTTAAAAGCCCATATCAGAGCTTAAATCAACGAGCAAGATCCTCGTTTTAGATGCACCACGTTTTAATGGCTTTATTTAAAAAGACCCATAACATCTCGGGTTCCCCTTGTTTACAATAGGAGTAAATGTGAGGATAGTGCATTGAGGAGCAATTAGTATACTGAGAATGACCCTGAACTGAAAAAATTTAAGTAGTTCGTTTTTGGAGATTCTCTCTCTCACTCTCTTACGGAGAGAATGAATTGTTTGTTGCTTCTTAACTCGAAGCAGTAAATCTGTGTACAATTACTCCTTCAAGTATAATTACCAACTCGAAGGACCAATTTTAACTACAACTTAGAAACCGAACTTAGAAAATTTACTTTTGATGGGTGAAGCTATATTATTACTATTGAAGTTATATTATATTTTTAAGCTATATTATCTCCAAATATTAACTTCTTAAAAAGAGTCTTCTTAAAAGACTGAGAGCTTTGGTTGTAAGGATGCTAACTACATGTGTAGTGTTGCTCCTACTACAAAAAGTTAAGCTATAAACAGTGTAAGAACGAGGTGCAGTTAGGTCCGAGGTGCAAGATTTCCCCCTACTACTTAAAAAAATTTAAAAATATTATAATTGTAATTTATATTGCAGAATAAATTGCTAAACTAGATCACAACTTTTCTTGTCAGTGACGTCACGGGTTGACGTAAGAGGACGCCGCACTTTCTAGCTATCTGATTGGCAAGTCAGAGATGTCTCTCGCTCGCTCTGTCTTTTAAGCCAATTAGGTTGCTAGAAAGTGAGGCACCTTCTTACGTCAACCTGTGTGACGTCACTGATAAGAAAAGTTGTCATCTAGTATATATAAATTTTATTTACGTACTAGCTGATATACCCGCCGTCGCTCGGGGGGAAAAGGCTTTTCAAAATGTGTTAAAATAAGTAAGTATTAGTTTCTTCATTATATTCCTTTCCAGGGCATCATTTAAGGGCATTATGGCCAACTGCATTCCCGCTGGGGTTCTTTTTTGATGCTATACTTCCTTAAGATATAAAACTTTAAAATTACCACCTTTTTAGAATAAATGTGTGAAATCCTCATTTTTAAGACTGATATTTTCAAATTAGAAAAAAGTTGGTGGGAGACTATCTTAACCCCCTTATTTCAAGGTGTTACATATTTGTTCTCTTCAATATCCTTTGTTCACTCCATCCATTTCTCCAATTGGTAATGCCTTGAGTGGCAAATTCTTCCACCTTCACTTCAAATAAAAGTAAAGGTCTATTATTGAACAGCGATTTCTACTGACTTAATATTTATTCCCCCCCTCTTCATCCCGCTGTTTTTATAAAGTTCAAAGCAAATAAAAATGAATACTTTCCTAAAAAACTTTTCGAAATAAAGTGTTAATAACCGGTTTTTAAAATCTAAATTAAAAAAAGGTCAGGGGGAGACCCCCTGAACCCCCCTTGGTTGATTTATTACCAACTCATTCATTAAAGAAATTACCTTCAATCATGAAATAAAAGTAGACATCATTTGAATTATTGACATCAACTATCTAAAATTCTTCTGATGAAATATTGTTATTTTAAATTTTTATTGAATGGAAAATTTTTTTTCGGTTAAATAGTTTTAATTTATTGTAAAAAATTGATTTTATCACAAATTATTTCTTTATCATATCTCTCTATTCTAAAAAAAAGTTTTTGGTGAACGGTTTCCAGAGAAAGGCTTTTTAATTACTGAACCAAATGACACATATATAGTATCAAAATGTCCGAATTCTTTCCGGATTTCCGAGTAGGCCCTTCGATTTTTCAAAAAAATTCTCAATTTTAAAATATTTCCATTTTTTAAGATTTCGGATAAGGTCGCAGTTACAAAGCAAGAAACTATGAATTTTAAAACAATTGAAAATATATTTCACTGGTTTTTTAACATTCAAATACATTAAATAATCATCTTTCTATTTATCACACTAATTTAAAAAATATATATTGGATTCTTTTTAACACTGTTTATATTTTTGCTGTTCAAACGATTTTAATTATATTTAAAACTAATGTATAATTAATTTATCTTTTATTTTTAAATAATTAATTCATATTTTTATATTTATCTTTGTCGTTGTGGCAACCTAATCATTACTATATTTACAATAAAATATAAACTCGCTTTCAGAAATTTTGAACTTTTGCATTTATTTATTACAATAATAATTATTTTTATATCCTTTTGCAAGTTATGTTATTTAAGGTAGTAATATGTAACTTTTTTATAATGCCAAAACGCAAAACTAGATATGGGGGGGGGAATGTTTTAGAAATAAAGATAAAAATCGAGTCAGAACATTCGTGTCATTGCTATGAAACGGACACAATTTCGATGTTTATTTGTTCTCATGAAGCAAAATTCTAAATTTTCGTGATGTTTACGATAATTACTACATTTTTCACAGACAATCGATGAAAATCATTACAAATTTTAAGAAAATAAAATTTATTCCGGAGATGTTTCAGTGCTTCTGAATGGATCTGTGTGAGAAAAACATTACCTTGGGGAAATGGTAAAAGAAAGTTTACACTGCTTTGTTACTAATTTTCTTGGAATTAAATGGTGATCCGCCAATTCATATTGCCATAAAGGAACTGTTAAAATTTCGCCGCTGAATGAATATTCCCCTTTTTTGAAAGAATACCCCAGAGAAGTAGTTCCCCTGTTTTAAGAATGTTTTATAAAATGAGTAAGTACTGTGAGCTGTGTTTTGTGAGGATGGCAAAGCGATCCTAAAGTATCAGCGTCAGCAGTTAACGGGGGTTGGCGAGCGATAGCGAGCAGGGGGCGGTAGCTCCCTAGTTTTTAAAAAAATTCTACTCGCTATAAAATATTTTTAAATAAATATTTCTAACAATAGAGGTTTTGCCTCACTTGGAAGGAGCAATAACCGTTATCAATTTAACATTGAAGCTACGCATAAGAATTAAGAAAAGGGCCAAAAAAGACAGCTTAGAATGGTTTGATTTCAAAAATTCGTTTTTGAAAACCTTCCCGATTGTGTGAGGAACAACATGCTAAAATTTCATACCAATCGCATTAATAACGTGGGTGATAGAAAGCAAAAACTAAAAACCGGAGTAAATATTCAAACCCCCGTGCACCCTCTCCAGAATGAAATATCGAAAAATCCAGAAATTACTTTCTTTGAAATATTCTTAAGAATCTATTACCAACAGGTCGCTTCGAAATATCAAATTATTAGTATATTTTTCTTTGAAAATGTAAAACTTTGTGTATGCTCAGCAAAAACAGGTTTTTGAATTTTTTAGACCCCTTAAAATTCGAATATCGAAAATTTGAAAAATGCCTTTCTAGATATTGTATCTAGGTACCTTCCTGTGAAATTACAAAGATCTGGGGTCATTTGGGACGGTGCTAGGTTCAAAAACGTAGAAATCTCTCCAAGCACCCCTGTGGGTCAGAAAAAAAGAATTTCGAAAAATCCCTTCTTAGTGCGCGTTTACTCTGTAAAGTCTTCCACCACACCAAGTTTCGACTCTCTAGCCCCGGTAGATTTTGCTGTGCGTTGATAGGTGAACCGATGAATGAGTGAATCGGTGAATGAACCGTAAAGCTCTTTTCTATAATAATAAAAGAGCTTTACGGTTCATTCACCGATTCACTCATTCATCGGTTCACCTATCAACGCACAGCAAAATCTACCGGGGCTAGAGAGTCGAAACTTGGTGTGGTGGAAGACTTTACAGAGTAAACGCGCACTAAGAAGGGATTTTTCGAAATTCTTTTTTTCTGACCCACAGGGGTGCTTGGAGAGATTTCTACGTTTTTGAACCTAGCACCGTCCCAAATGACCCCAGATCTTTGTAATTTCACAGGAAGGTACCTAGATACAATATCTAGAAAGGCATTTTTCAAATTTTCGATATTCGAATTTTAAGGGGTCTAAAAAATTCAAAAACCTGTTTTTGCTGAGCATACACAAAGTTTTACATTTTCGAAGAAAAATATACTAATAATTTGATATTTCGAAGCGACCTGTTGGTAATAGATTCTTAAGAATATTTCAAAGAAAGTAATTTCTGGATTTTTCGATATTTCATTCTGGAGAGGGTGCACGGGGGTTTGAATATTTACTCCGGTTTTTAGTTTTTGCTTTCTATCACCCACGTTATTAATGCGATTGGTATGAAATTTTAGCATGTTGTTCCTCACACAATCGGGAAGGTTTTCAAAAAAGAATTTTTAAAATCAACGCATTCCAAGCAGTCTTTTTTGGAATTTTCTAAATTCTTATGCGTAGCTTCAATGTTAAACTGATAACGGTTATTGTTCCATCCAAGTGACGCAAAACCACTATTGTTGGAAATATTTATTTAAAAATATTTTATAGCGAGTAGAATTTTTTTTTAAAAATCTGATAAAGAAATAATTTGTGATAAAATAATTTTTTACAATTACCAAAAAATATTTAACTGAAATTTTTTAATTTTTTTTCCAAGTAATAAAATTTATATAACAATAGTATTTCATCAGAATCATTTTAGATGGTTGGTGTCAATTCAAATGATGCTTACATTTATTTTATGTTTGAAGGCGATTTATTTTAGTGAATGAGTTGGTAATAAATCAACGAAGGGGGGTTCAGGGGGTCTCCCCCTGACCTTTTTTAAATTTTAATTTAAAAACCGTTTATTAACACTTTAATTCCCAAAGTTTTTTTAGATTTTGTTTTATATCTTAGGAAAGTATATTTATTTTTTATTTGCTTTGAATTTTAGGAAAAGAGATGAAGGGAAAAATAAGTATTAAGTCAATAGAAATTGCTGTTCAATAAATAGACCTCTACCATTATTTTGAAGCGGAGGTGGAAGGTTTTGCCACAACTATGCATTACGAATTGGAGAAATAGATGGAGGATATTGAAGGGAACAAAGATATAGCACCTTGAAATTAGGGGGCTAACGTTTTTATAATTTGAAAAATTCACTCTTAAAAATGAGGATTTCACACATTAATTCTTAACAGGTGGTGTTTTTAAAGTTTTTTATGTCTTAAGGAAGTATAGCATGAAAGAAGAATTCTAGCGGAAAGCCAGTTGACCCTATCGCCCCTAAATGACGCCCAGGAAATTAATATAGGGAAGAAAATAATTCTTATTTATTTATTTTATCACCTAGATTGAAAATCCTTTTTCCCCGAGCAACGGCGGGTATATCAGCTAGTATTATTATAGATTCATGTTTTTAATAATAATTTATCTGTTTGTCGTTGTCTCAAATTTCTATTTGTTGGTTGAACTTATATCAAAACTGTTTTTTACACGATTTCATTTTAAAAATTTGAAGATCGATAAAAAAAAGTAATTATCTCATACATTTTTTTTCGACAGTATGATTCACTACTTCATAGTTTTAAAAAATTAAAAGCAAGCATGAAGATGTAAAAAATGTCCTCCATAAACCGCATTATTGTTTAACAATCAATCAGCCTGAACTGCAATTGTTACCGTGGTTGCCATTCATCTGGAAAGAGAAAAATTTAACCATAAAGAGTCATCTTTTTCCCTTGGGCAGGCAAACGACTTTTTATTGTTCTGTAACATAGCAGCTGCGTTGACACAATGCCTGTGTGAATGCCAGTTATTGTTTGTTAAAAACCGAAGCTCCCGAAGAAGATCCATTATAGAAAGAAAAAAAAGAAAATCCGGAGCAATTCATTTTTATGCATTCATTTTTCTTTTCTAAGACCGTTTATTACCTTCTAAGTGAGCAGATTTTACTTCAATTGCTGCATCAGTCTTCCGTGAAGAAGCTCCAGGTGATAAGGCACGGTGTGAGGCTATTGTTTCTTCTCTGAAAGCGTGATTGGCAACAAGTGATATCTTGTTATGACGTCAGTGATCACCTTTGAAAGGAAAGAAAAGTAGTTTTATCCTTTTAAAGAAAGTTTTAGCTTAGATTCTTGTGAAATATAAGAAATAGGATAGTTTTGAAAAGGACAAAATTCACCCTAGGGAGAGAAGGAGGAATTTTGCACGCATAGAGAAAAAGTGTTATAGTTTAAAAGATTTCGCATCATTTAAATTTTGTTATCAATTACAAGTTGCCATGTATTAGTATTTTAACAAAGCAGAAAAGCACTACATTTACACTGACTTTTAAATATTTCCTTTATTTTATCTTTCAATAATTTGCAAGGAAATAATTTTACTTTGTTTATAAACAAAAAAGTTTTAGATAAAAATGCTATAAGCTTAATATTTTTCCTAAAAATATCTACCTTTTATCACTGAGTAAACTTTTAACTTTCTTTCTTATAGTAAAAGAAGAACAAAGCCCTGAAAAAACATCGTTTGACGTTAATCATTTTCTGTTGACCAGTATTTTTACACATCACAGAGGTTATTATACTAAATCGATAAATTTCAATTTAATTTTAATTTAATAATTTTTTATTTTTAAGAGATACGGGGTAAAAAGAAGAAATGATAAAAAATCACAATCATTTTAAATCATTTTCTGAACTACTTATTAATTTAATTAAAAATTAAAGGTAACAATCAAAAAGTTTGTCCCAAAGAGAGAGTGACAGTTGTCCATTGGATAGTGTAGTATTTCTGTGCAAATACATTAAATATTAAAATAACGTAGAAGATGAGCAAAAAATATTTGATGAAAAATATGGGAGAAAGGAGAGTGAAAGGGGATGATGACAAGACTGGAAATGGCATATCAAAGTAAACGGTGTTTACCTTATAGAATTTAAAAATTCCTAAATACTGCGTAGTTCAAATATAGAGATCCAAATCTTTTTTAAATAATTAATATTTGATTCCGTTGAAATTTTATTTGATAATTCATTGAAGAAAGCAATCGAAACCGGCGATATAGAGAAAAAATTCCTTCTTATTACTTCTTTATGGAGGGGAGGGTAAGTTTTATGTACTAAGTAACAATTTTGTTTACGGATACTGTACATAAATTGATACAGTTAATATACCAAATTGATACAGTACCAAAGTACAATTAACTGCACTTTTCACATTTGTTTGATTTTTTCCAAATCTACTGCACAGATTTGGATGAAACTTGGTGTGTATACATTGGATGATATTAATACCCCCAAAAACAATCATTCAAAAATCATCATACACACGCATTCGATGTGTATGGTGATTTTGAAAGATAATTTTTTGGGTTTTATACCACCCTATGTTTATACCAAATTTCATCCAAATATGTGCAATGGAGAAAATTTTAGAAAGTTCAATTTCTCTAAATTTTGAACACTAGTGTAAATAAAACGTTATTAAAGGGGTCTGTCCAGACTTTTTGTGAAGAGTCCGATTTTCTTAAAAATTGTGAAAATCTAGTTATAATTTTGTATATTTGAAACTAGCGTTAAATTAGTTTTTTTCAACCAGGAGCCTGTTTTTGTGAATTAGTGAAAATAGGGTCCCATAATTGTAATATTGTTAAAAATAGTGTCGTTTAAAGGCTAAAATCGTTTTTGAAGGGTCCGTTTTCACAATGAAATATTTTGTGAAGGTTTGACCCTAATTTCTTCTAAACAGACCCTCGTGTATTTTATCATTTGAATTTATATTTTCCTTATTTCTCTCACAGAGTGACGCTTCCAAAAGTTCATGAACCACTGGCTCCAACCAAAGCCCCATCACATCTTTCCCTAGAGGAACCACCGACAAGATCGTCCCGGCATCTTTCCCACGAGCCCGCTCAGACGATAAAGGGGTGATTCGCACTGACCCCTGGCCACGGAGAAGTGTAAACGTGACCACCGTCCAGAGGTGTGATAAATAAGGCGGGACCCTCCAAAACACACAACCGCTTCATCAGGATCTTCTAGCTAGAGAAGGGATTCTCCAAAAGGTAAGAAGTGAGCTAGATCAGAGAGAGGATCTCATGGGTGGGATATATGGGCACTTGTGAGCGCTGCTGAAGGAAGGAAAATGGGTGTTTGGATTGTGGTTTGTTAGGAAATAGTGGGTGTTTTTTTTGTGTTGGGAAATATCTCTGTGGTTTGGGGTTGAAGAGGGAAATTAATAATAGATCAAAGTGAATTCCTTTGTAGTTTATGGGGAAATTGTTTGAATTTAAGGAGCTATTTTTGTTTGTTTTAATTTGAAATAATTCCAGTGTGACCTAGGGTCTCTTGTTGTATTTCCCACGTTCCTACGGCTGGTTAAGCTATTATTTCTTCTTGAATAGGGTAAAGTATAGAGTTTTTTTAGAAAGAGTCTATCGAAGAAAAACTGTATATGTAATCTGTGTTTAACTTCCCGCTACATTCCTTCATTAATTAATCTGTAAAACAATGTGTTATTTAATAATCGTAATTCGTAATCTATAACATAAATTAGATTGTGAAATGAAGACTGAAAATTTTTAAGCGTTTAATATTTAGTTGGTAGTATATAAAATTACTTTTCATCAAAAACCAGGAAATATTTTCTTAAGTAACAATGTCTAGGTTTTTAATTGAATATTTTAACTAGCGAAAAATTCATCACGGATAGAGAGATCAGAGTAAGAGGGATATGGGGTAGAAGTCATCCTATATTTCCTATAAATCCTATATTTTCAAAAAACATGGAAAAAGCGTCCTATAAATCCTATATATCCTATATTTCAAAAAATAATCCTATATTCCATCAAAACACCCTACTTTCAATTTGAGGTATTCAATATTTAAATTTGCTGTCATGAATATCCTTGAAAAATATTTTGGATACTTACTAAATGTCTAAAATTTTACATGGCTTTATAATTATTACTGGATGTTTACTGATCATTCAGTTTAATAAAATCACATCACGGTTCGTATTTCTTTGGAAAGTTAATGAATTTTCAATTATTCTTTGGGCTTTTGCTTATAAAGTTGGTTTTTCAGATTCGATGAGGGCAGAAAAAACACAATCTCTCACGATCGCGATTTTCGTGTCTCTAGTCTATATTCTTTGACTTTAATACTTGGTTTTTGGAAGAAGTGTTTACATGTGTCCTAATAAAAATGGACTTGGTGCTTTTTGTCCGATTTTTTGGACCTTGCGCCATTAAACCCCAACTAACCAACCAACCTAAAAAGGGACAGTTTTAACAGGCATATCAAAATATCTGTACCACAATTAAATTGCTTGCTATTATGTAAGAAAGCAAAGTAGTTTATTATTATAAAGAATTATTCAATAGTTTTGTTTTAAACATATTAATTTACCTATGGTTTTACTTAAAGTATTTTAAAAACTAAACACCATAATTTTGTTTTCAACGTTCATTTGTTTGAAAAATCATGAAAGTATTTAGTTGAAATATAGTTTTACTCTTATTTTATCCAATTTTCGGGGCCAAGTACCAGTAAATTTGTGGTTGTAAGCCTAAATACCAAACACTTAAAACTGATACAAAATTGTCATTAGTCCTGTTACTAAACTATTCAAAATTTATTTTGTCCTATATATTTTTATTTGGTCAATTCTACCCCTGCCTTACTAAATCAGAAATTTTAAATAAGGATATAAACAATAAAAAATTTTAATTCGAAACATATATATAAAATTTGTAAAATGTGTCAAATTTCATCGATTTTGCCAAACGTATGCATTTTATGTTTTTGAAGTAAATTATAATTGTCATTACAGAAAATGTGCATTTTCTACTATATATCGTAAGTCTATCAAATTTCAAAATTAATTACTTACAAAAACCAACCTCCTATGTGCAAAGATTGCAATAACTAATAGTCAGTATAACTTAAAACAAGATTATCTATCTCTTACACAGCATCGTCTTCCAGTTATTATTTGCATCACAATTCATCACTCCTTGTTATCTTGGGTTGATTAATGGGCTAATAGTTGTGGGTGTAACTTGTAGTGGACACCTGGTGAGATTCAGGGTTTTTAAAACGCTTGCTTTAAAGTAATTATTTTCTAGATATAACACAATGTAAATGACCATGAAAAATATTATTTTCATGGTGAACACATTGAACATGATGACAGCCTTGCAAAATCTAAATTTTGATTGACTGCATCTTAAAGTTTCTTGAAAATATTTCGCCTTATATATTTTTCTATCAAGAATCATGTATAACTTACCTTTTGAGAATGAATGCTTTAGGGGAAGTAACTATGAAAGGGATGGGATTATTTTCTTCTAATACGTTAAACATAATTAATGTGGCAATTTTTTTAAAAGGAAAGTTAAGAAAAATGCTTAGTAGAAATAAATGTTAAGATATTATTGAAACTGTAATAAAACTCATATTGAATCAACTCATCATATTGAATCATCACTCAAATTGAATTCATTTCATAAATACATTGAATACACGGGAACAAATATCTGGTTTGATTCAGAAAAATTTTATTAATGGAATAGGTATTTGTTGGATTGTCAGAGTAAATTATCAAAATTACTTATTCATCTCTTTTTGTGGGTGGAATCTAGTTAATTTCTTCATCAATACACTTTCTCCACATCATACTAATCAGCTTGTCTTTTTAAAGAAAATTCTTTAACATTTCTTAAAATAAAAAAACTCAATCAAACTAAAAACATTGATTCTATATTATAAACAAAACTTCCCCAATAGCAACTCTAATGAATACAGAAATTTTTACATGAGAGGAGTGTACCAGCTCATCTTTTTACTGATTTATGGCATTTATTTAATAAAAGTAGAAAAACAGGTGCTTCCTACTTTTATTACTTCATATCACATTTGCCTTTTTATTTATTGCTTTCTAATGGTCTTTCCAAATTTTTATCGATACGCGTTAAAGGATGGAAGTATTTATTGATTTAATGCAAGTATATTTTTACTTGCATTAACCTGCTCACTTCTATTTATTTGCCTTTTTAAAAGGTAATTTCTATTACTTCACATTAGTTTCTTATTTAGAGCTTTTGACCTTTCCTATTTGAACTGTTATCTCACTCGATAATTTACCATGAGTAGCAAAGAAACTTACTCCAAATTCCTGGTTTTTGCAATTTTTTACCCACATTTGAGTTACATTTTTCTCTACTTACACTCTTCACAAACGTGCGAAAAAAATCTCACTGGGGTTTTCTCAAACTCCATCCCTCGGCCTCAAAGCAAAAAACACGAATAAAAACGGCTCTTTTTCTCTCAAAGACACCCTGGGTATCGGGAACACAATAGAAGGAGGCAACATTCGTGCGGTCCCGATCCCGCACGCTATCACTTACGAACAACTGTTTCCACAACTCTTCGAAAATTAACTCAGTCTGTGTTTGGCCAAAAGAAATCTCGGGGAAATTGCAGTTCTTTCGCGAAGCGCGTTTCTCTCTCGGTCTGATAAAACCCCTCGTTTTTCTTCCCGATGATATCTGTTCTTTCTTTATATGAAAAAAGAGCAGAAATGGAACTGATAAAAAATATGTATCAGCGAGAGCAAAGGGGCCTTTGAAGTTGTCTCGGTCGGTAATTCGTTTTTGCGTCGGATTTTTATGCCAGATAAAAGGGTCTCTTTCTCACAGACGGTTTTTATCCGGTGGAGTGGAATATCCATTTTGCTTTTGTGGGTTTTAATGGGTTAGAGCCGCGTTTTTGCTCGTGGCTAACGTTCGAACGAGCAAATATGTTCATTGGTCAGGAAGCTTGTATGTGAGGTTTGTTTTCTTTGGATTTTACTTGCATCAGACGAGGCTGATTTAACATTATATAATTTGTATCGATGAAAAGGTATATGGATTTCTTAGCGATTCTAAAGATTATTTTTTTTGGTAATTGAGGCATAAGAGAGTGAATATTGTCTCAAAGCAAATTACCTTTTTTGTGGATGTGAAAACTCTATGAAGAGATAGTAAGAATATGAGATATACTAAAGAAGTGCTTTGAGTTTATTTGTATAGACACATTTTCTGTTTCAATAGATGAATTTCGCTTTTAATTTAACTCGTAATCAATATAACTTGGTTATTTTATTTTATAACAGTCTGATCAAATTTTTCCAGTGACAAATTGCAACTTAACTGATACATAATTATAATTTTATTTTCGACCGTTAAGTTCGACAGCTTCATTGCCCTCTCTCTCTCTCTCTCTGATTTCTGCGATCTAAGATAAAATAGTTACAAATATATCATCAACTTACAGAAGAAAGGTATAATAATTCTCATCTGGCTGAAATACTTTGTAAGAAGTTGCGCCAAACTTACCATAAAGGTAGGACGTGCCATGAAAACCTGATTTTCATAGGAACCCATGTCCGCAAATATAAACTGTGTCCGCTAGAGGTAACTTTTTTTATTCTTCAGAAAACTTCAATTATTATTACATATTAGGAGAAAACACCCCCCCCCCAAACCCCTGAAAACCAAATTTTATTAAATTCTGTCGAATAAGAGAGAAAATTTTTCACTCACAAAATAAAATAGTTAAACGTTGCCCCTTCGCCGGCGAACATGGTCTTCTAGCGGACATAGTTTACATTTGCAGACATAGATTCCTACGAAAATCTTTTTTTTTCATTGCATGCAAACCTGCATGCTACTTTCAGCACCAATCTTTTGATACTACCCTGTGCAACTAAACACTCCTCACCGAAATTCTCAACCTCCCATTCCATCTAGCAAAAGAGATTCCAACTTTCTCCAATCCCGAATCAACGGACAAATCGAGAAAAAAAAGCAGCCGAAGATTTATCGATAATCTAATTGCAGTCCGTTAACACGGCCAGCAACAGTGTCTAATTGAGAGAGCGTTGACAGGTGGTTGATTTAATGAAGGGAACGCGGATCGTCGCTCCTTTTGTTCGATGCTGCACCGCTTTAATTAGGGTTATCGGTGTCGTTTTTTATCGGCCGTGTCGTGGGAAGGGATGGGTGTCAGCTTGTAATTATTAGAGTTCGGTGAAGATCGGATGGAGTTGAAGGTGATATTTATTTAGGTTTTTTTATATGTAGATTGCAAAAAAGCGTGTCTAAGGGACCATTCAAATATTAACAAACTTTGTTAATGGTAATTTTTTACTCTTTCAACTTTTCTCTGCGAAAAGCGAATTGTAGAGCCCCCTCTCTTTAAGAAGTTACACAAACCTCCCCCCCCCAATTATTTTTGTACTAAACATTTAATGTATAATTTCAAAAGGTTTGATGATAATTCCTATAATAATATATCTAACTCTGCTTGAAATTTAAGAATGAGTTTTTAATTTAATAATTACTAAATAATTTAAATTTATTATTTAATAATTTTTGCAAGTAATAAGATGTTTTAGAATAAATTTATTTTTGTCTTCATCTCTTCCTCATCCTTTCTATTTCTCCTATTCTCCTATTCATTCTAATCCTCGGCATCTCTTTTATCCTATTCACCTATCTCATCTCTTTTATCCTATTCATCTATCTCATCTCTTTTATTCTACTCATCTATCTCATCTCTTATCCTTTTTCGTCTCTCTTATTATGATCTTATTATTCATCCCTTTTATGTAATCCTCTTCATTTTATTATATCCTTCTTATTATCCATCTCATCTCCTTCATCCCTGTCAGCATCTTCATCTCACTCTTCCATCTCCTTTATATTCTATTTATTCTAATTTTATTATCCTATTCATCTATCTCATCTCTTTTATTCTACTCATCCATCTCATCTCTTATCCTTTTCGTCTCTCTTGTTATGATCTTATTATTCATCCCTTTTATGTAATCCTCTTCATTTTATTATCTCTCCTTTTTATTATCCATCTTATCTCCTTCATCCCTCTCAGCATCTTCATCTTACTCTTCCATCTCCTTTATATTCTATTCATTTCTCTCATCATATAAAGATATCTCTTTTCTCTTAGTCCCTCTCATCATCTTCTTATCTTTATCCTTTATCTTTTTCATTACATCTCCATCTCTCTCATCATCATCATCATCTCTCACCCATCATATTCATCCCCCCCATTCTTTTTATCCCTCTCATCCTATTCATCTCTTGTCCATCGTCAGTTTCCAGTTTCCATTCTCTTCATTCTTCTCATCGTATATTCACCATTTTCATTTCTAAATAAACATTATAATAACTGTGGGCCTTGTTTTCATTATTAAAGGAAACAAATCAACTTTTACTATTTTATTTCGTCATTATTCTAAGGAATAATAAGTCCTACGATTCGAATAATATTTAATTGATCTGCGGACTTTTCGGACTGTTTCAGTTTTTGAAAGACAAATTAATATTAAACGTTGAACTTTATCTTTGAACTTTTAAACCACTCTATAAGCATACACCCCATTTTGAGTATTGTATCAACTTCATTACTAAGATGTTTCGGTACATCATTCCATAACCTTTTTTTTCTTCTCACATATAGTTAAAAACAATTCCTCTAAGTATGTACTTTCAGTTATGATAATTTTCCCAGCCAATCGAAAAGTTTTTCACTCAGAGAAATGGCAACATTAGATGGCGTCCAGTCGTGTTGTTTTCATGGATTCCTGGAACGCAGCAGTTTCCTGGTACTAGGGTCGGAAGATAAAGTTCTTCGGGAGAATGTGATCACTGTGTAAAGAGAAGAATAGACAGACGAGAACTGTAATTAATATCAAAGTGCAATGTCGCGTTGATGTGTTCTTGAGAAACGCCTATTCCCTTTGGTCTTCTTCGGCTATATTCTTTATTAGACAATCACCGTCAACAAGGGCACAAAATATAGTGGTATATAAAGTAAAGAGTAGACATGTTAATTTCATGTTATCTTCAATGTTTTTCCTCCAGGTGGATATAGATCAATATATTTTTGTAATTATTACGTGATCCAATCTTTCACTTTAAGGTTTGATTCTCGTAAACTTTTAACTACTTTGAAATTATGACTGTAAAATCTTACATAAATAAGATTTCAATTTCTTCATCAACATTACTCTAAAAAGTCTCTTATAACGCTTTTGTATTTCAAAATAAACCCGTACATGAAATATTCTTGCCTCATTTATAGACTTTAACGACACTTCTCAAATAATCATAGAAGCTTAATCTAATAGTTGTCTGCAAATAGTCACATTTTGTTACCTTCCTTGCATAAAGTCTAATGATAAACTAGTTTTTGTTACTTTAATCATCATTCAATTTCCTTTCTAATTGTTGTCACACCACAATATCCCCGCTCAAATTTATGCCCTCACGGAACCAAATACTGAATTCTTTTCTGTAAAAACATTTTAACTTCTAGGGATTATTTTTAGGCAATATTGTGACCCTTTTGAGAGTCACAATATGTATTATAATGTAATATGTTGATCTATTTTAGCTCATGGATACTTTACTTGCGGGTGGTAACCATATTTCTTGAAGCTCTCATATGCGTTTGTGTCGACTTATGCCTGGCGACCCTGAAACTTACATTAAATAGGAACTAAGATTTGGAACATTGCTCCCAAAAAATAAAATTTTCCTTAATTTTTAGATACGAGTGTAGCTTTAAACTCTTAGTTAAAGCCTTAGTCCGGAGTTCCGGTACTTCTTGGTTTTCATTAAATTATTCAGGTAAATTTATTACAAATTCCGAAATTAAGTTATTTAATTTCGGTAAATTTTACTCTAATTTGAAGACTCCTCCTTATATAGAAATAAATTTAATAGGAAGTATAAAATGTCCCGGTCCCATTCTGTCCCTATTAATGCTTCTTGGTTACTTGGAATACTTCTTTGGTTAGAATTTAAGCCATGCTTAAACCTTACTTAACCCTTTACTCCTTAAACCACTAAACTAATTAGAATTCCTCCAAGAGAGGTTACCGCTTCCGGCTTGACCCCTTCGAGTGGACGTTGTCCAGCGATCTGGAACATCCGCGACGGAGCAGAAAATAGTCCCGGATTCATCGATCCTTCGATGTCCGTCACTTGGAGATTCATTGGCCATTTTTGAGAGAGAACCTTTGCTTTCTATTCTAAAGATATGCGAACAGAAGCATTCTTTGTGCAAGTCATTCGAGGGTGAAGAATACTGTATCGTTTATGTTGGAAAAATGCGTTTTTGGTTCTTGGAATGTCACAATGAACAGGTGTCTTTATTGTCGTTGTAATTAGATGTTATTTGGTGTGTACTGTCAATATTCCCTGCTGATGAATGTTCCTCAGAGTTGATAGTGTGAGAACGTCGATTCATCAACAATGGGGATAGTTGGATAATATTGAAACATGCTTGTCACGTTTTGTCAATATGAACTAACTACATTCAGTTCTTAGTTAAGAATCAGATATCTCCATGTTTTGTAAAGCTCCGCTACAATGTTCAATTTGAATTTAGGTGTTAGAGGTAGGTGTTTATCAGGTAGTTACATATAGTTTTCGTAGATTTAAAAATAAATATCATGATTTACTTCATTTTTAAAAGGAATTTGACTAAACTATAAAACCTTCGAAGGGATGGGTTTGCGAAACTACCAGTATGTGTTCTTTAAATTTCACAAGTGAAAAACCATCTCCAGCTTTGGAAATAGTTAAAAATTAAAATTTCAAACATGAATATACCTTTCTAAATATCAATCTCTTGGTTAAATTTTTAAAAAATAATTGGAAATGATCTTGGGAAATTATTTCCTCGTCACGAACATATTTCGAATTGTCCTCTTTATATTCTAACTTCTACATTCAAACGATCAGGTTTTTATCCTTTGCACCCTTCTTTCTTCGAATACTCTGAACGTGCTCTTTTGTTCACTAGTGAACCAGAGTTCATCCAATCTCATGCAAGAGCTATTCTTTTATTCAATTGTTTAAGAAGCATTTTATTTAGAACCTGATAACATACGGATTCAAGGGAGAAATTTTTTGATGGAACCCTGTGTCAATAGTCTTTTTTTTTATATAATGCTGTAGTTTTAAAACTATTATATCTCAATGAATAACAAAATATATAATTGTATTTTTATTTTATAAATATCAATACATATTAATATTCCAGCATATGAAGCAATTAAATTTAAAGAAAAAAATTACGTATTAATTTATCAAAATAATACGCCATAAGTCTCCTTAATTTAAACGATTCATAATTTTACATATCAATAGAGTACCTATTCCTTTCCTATTTAGAATTATCTTGATAATCCTAGTTTTCTTTACATTTTTCTCACTCTTTCTCCCTCTCCTTCTTTCTTCATTCTTTTACTCGTTTTTTTTCTTTCATATAATCCAAAGAACGGTACAAGTAAATTAAGAAAATTAAGTTATCCTTTACAAAAACTCTCAATATCAAATCTACCCAATTCAAGCTTTTAATTCTTAAGAAAAGCTCTTAAAACTGATTTAGTGCGTTACAAAAGTTATTTTCAAAGTTTGTGTTTTTCGGGGTAAAATTTTGTTTTACACCCATATCTCAACCCTTATAACCATCTTTACAAAGAAGTATGATCAACTACTCGGTTATAATACAAAAACAATATTACCAACTTGTAGTGTTAGGGTTAGCTATAACTAGTTGCAACCAGTAGTTAACAATCGATCAACTAGTATTTAACTACTTTTGGTTTTTACTAATACAACTATTTGTTGAACTACTTTTTAATAGCTGCTAGGTAAAACTACTTTGCTATGATGTGAAAAATTTTAATGGTGAATTACAGCTTCGTTAAAATTTAAAAAATATGTCATTAAACTAAATAGACTAGTTAACTACTTTAGGAAAGAGTTAACTTCTAGTTGCAACTAGGTTTTCACATACTAATTAGTAGTTGGTAATTAACTAATTTTTACCACTGTTGCCGAACACTACCAACCTGCTGAATTTAGAAATAAACCCATAAGGAGGTGTCCCACTTTTCCAAAAGTGGGTGCTCTCTCCATGGCCGATCTATCTGAGTCACTGGAGGTTTGGACCTTCTGTAGGAACATCCGCAACAATGAATGATTCAATCGAACAGGAAGGGTGAGGTGAGGAGCACAAGAAGTGCACACCTTCCTTTTGTGGTTCCAGAACGTTTGGTCGTGTCTGGTCTTCACCTTCCTATTATTTTCTTCTTGTTGTCATTATTAGTATTATTATTCTGCTCTTGAGTATCGGTTTTGAAATGAAGCAATCTTTTCAGTCCCGCCTATGTTTGTTTAACGGGTTGTTCGAGGTGGATAAATCGGTTTTCAAAACCATCTATCGACTCTCCTTAAGACTGGACGTTTTGCTTAAAAAAATTATACCGACCCCCCTTAAGATTAAAATGGTCTCTTCCAAGACAAATACTACATGATCTAGTTAGAATGAAAGTGGTGCAAGTCCACTGAACGTATAGTTCTCAGCAATGAAAACAACTATACAGAAGGTTTTCTGTATCGGTGCCTAGCCTAATGTTGTTTCTAATGGAGAAGGCATTTTATGGACAGCTCACAGCCCGCTTACTGAAATTTTGACTTAGGTGACTAATATCATTTTTTGGACTTCTGTCATTTTCATCCTGAGCACTTCACAACTTTCTAATAAAAAAGGCACAAAAATTTTAGTTTTTAATTGTTTCAGTTACGTTGGTTGCTCTATTTTAAGGATTCCTTCATGGAATATTTTCTTAAGTACGAACCATACCAATTTAAAATTGTTTTAATTTTTGGTTCAATTCCGTTAGTTCCCGCTATATGCATGCAGCCATGCTCTTTTGGACACCAAAAAGTCGAAAACCTGTCAAATAATTTCAAATTCATGGATTAAAATGTTTATGTAGATCAATAACTGTTCAGTTTATCATTTTAAGAAACGAAAAAATTTGTCGATATTTGAACATATGGCGTTCAAAAGATATTGGCGATATATAGCGGGAATGTTAACGGAATTGAACCTAATTTTTTAATAATTTGCATCTTTTACTTGTTTAAATAGCAATATGTAATGTATAAGAAATGGAATAAAATTTTAAAGGTTTATATTCTTGTTTTCTATTTGTATTACTGTAGAGAGCAGTACTGTAGGAAAACTTGCTCAGAAGGAAATCCATTTTTCACTATAAAAAGGCCATTCAAGCATTACTTAAACATTTGTTGGTCAATTATGACCCCCTTGTCAACAAAAATAAGAAAACCTCAACCTCCCTCTTAAAATTAATTAATTCCACAAACTGTCGAAACCCCCGCCCTTTTATTTGTTCATTTTTTTTTTGTTTTTGCGCGAAACCTTTACCCAAAAAAATGTTCAAAATCACAATCTTCCTTTATATCGTTCATGTTTTTCTTTTGGGTTCAAAATGCTAGTTCTCAGAACAGAATATTTAAGTTTTTTTCTTGTTTAATTTTCTTTTGACCGAATTTAAATTGTGTACTTTAATTTTCTCTCATATGACACGAGATATTTTCGAAAATAAACTGCTTTAACGTCTTTCTCAAGAAACATTCATATCCTTCCCCCCTACCTTAGACAGTAAAAATATGCCAATATCAACCCCCTTACACTCTGAGGTGCTTTCGCAATACATCAACAGGTTCAAAATAGTTTTCATAGGAACACACTCTAAAGATTAAGAGAGCATTACATTTCTCCTCCGAAAAAGAAAACATCTCTCTTACATCACATTTCGTCGGACTTTTTATCTGCTGCCAAACGAACAACACAAATGATTTAAATTCAGGCATCGATTTCTCTTTCCCATTCGAAGCAAACCCGGTGTAAAACACGAGCTGCGAGGGAAAACCCGGAGAGCTGTTTTAGATCCGTATAATAAAAGAATGCTGGAAAATTCCAAAACCAAAAATAATTACAGAAGCGGAAACAGTTGTGCGCGGGATGATTACTCTGCACATTGACCTAATTTTCTTTTCGGAGTGCTGCTTGTTTAAATGCACTCAGTGGAGTCTATAATGTTAATCAAGTTTTCAAAGCTGTCGTTGGCAACAGAAATTTAGAGCGAGGGAAACTATATATAGACCAACCATAGGTTCCCAAACTTTTAGGGTCCACCACCCCCTTTTCAAGTAGTAAGTTTTCCTCCACACCCTTACAATTTTATGCCTCTAATTTGCTTATATTTTATAGAATTTTATACAAACATTTGTAATATAAAAATACTTTATAATCAAACAAAATAAAAAATTTAAATACTAGTAATATGGTTCAATATTCAAAAGTCAAGCTTTCTATGCACCTTCTTTTTAAAAGCTTTGATTTAAAAATAATTCTTTACCTAATTCTGAAGGAACTGAAATGTTTGTGTATGTCCAAAGGGAATTTGCTATATCCTACTAAAAATCCTGTATTCATCTTAAAAGTTATCTTCTTGCTTTTGTGACAGAGTCTAACAAAGAGGGAGATGTAAGAGGTTGTAAAGGAGAGAGAGAATAAAAAGAAAGGAGAAAATTAGAAAGAGAAGAGGTGTGGGAGAGAAAGTAAGATATCATTATAGAAAGAATCTAACTTTTATGGTGGTCTTTTATGGGTAACTTTTATGGTGGTAGCTTAAATTTCAATAGTATCATTCCATAACAGCCGGACTTGATTTCGTGAAGTTTCCTACCTCCTCTATGATTCTAAAATTTAAATTCTTTTCATAAATTATGAATTTTTACACATTCTTCTTTAGGAGAATTTAGGTACTCAAAAAGATATTTTGTTTTTAAGTAAATTTAATCTTTAATTGTAAAAATATATAAAAAATATAGATAAAATTTTTTGGAGCATATGGGTGTTTTCTTGTTTTACTGTGTAGAAGTTCTGAAAGGCTTTGAAAAAAAATCTCTTCAAGGGTATCCCATTGTTTCAAAATTTCCATCAAAACTAATAACCTTAATTTGTACACTATTTGAAAATGATTCTGATAAAAGATCAAAATATCAAATAAAAATAATTTCGGTGGAAAATAATTCCTGTTTTTAGGGATTTTTTGCTTGCAGCTTTGATGAGCCAAAAATAGAGTATGCCTAATCGGTTCCACGAGTCGCTAAGTGCAATTGATTCTGTTTCCAGCGTTCTGCAGATTCTTTTCCTACGAAAGCCCCCCTCTGCTTTTCCGAGAAAACGTCTGCAGTCACGTGGTCTTGACGTCACGAATGATGACGTCACCGGAACCGGTGATTACGTCATCGGGATAATTCGCCCACGCAGATCCCGAGAGGCGTGTGTCGTCAGCCGGAGAATTTCGGGATGCACGATGGCAACACTTCGGAGACAACGTAGAGGTTTTTGTCGCAAAGTTCTCCGGAGAAGGAAAAAAAACGGGAGCACGAACAAAATGGCGCAAAATTTGTTTGGAGAGAAGAATGGGATAAAGATGGAGATCATCAAGTCTAGTCTGGTTAACTTTTGTAACTTTTGAAGTTATTCTTTAAACTATTTGAAAATTAAGGGATTTTCTCCATCATTTTCAAAATATATCGCTAAAAAAGTTCCTATTTTCTCGATATTTATATCGGTCTTCTTTAAATAATTTGTAATTTTCAGGTCTCTTCTACCAAAAGTGGGAATTTTTTAAAAGGAATTTGTAAGTTGTGAAACACATTTTAATTGATGAAAAGAAAGTCACCAAAAATGTTAATATGCAATGAAGAAAAGATCAGTTTCCCGCAATATTGGATAAAGAGAACCATGCATTGAAATTTTTTATTCGATAAACCTGACTGACGTAAAGAGGATTCTGATATATTTCTGATTTTGAAATAGATTTCTGAGAGAATTTAATTTGAATATTGATTTGATTAAATGTGAACAAAGTTTCAATTTTACGCACTCCGTTTTTTTAACCATAAGAGATTTAGAAAAGTAGACACATCATGGGTATAAGTATAAGACTCCACCAAATTTTTAACTCCAGTACAACATCCAGTAAAAAATTTGTGACGTCTTGTTGATACAAATACCTATTTGTAAATGATGGTTTCAAAGAAAATGAACCAGAAATAATGGTTTTAAGGTATTACTGGACTGCTGAATTAATTTAGGACGGAGACCCTGAGAGAGACATATTTGATTCCTGATTATTTATACTATAGAAACATCCTTTTCTACAAGAACACTTAAATAAATATTAATTTAATAAATGTTCTAAAAAATTTAGGGGAGACTCTCTTCCTTCAAATTCCGCTCATATTGAACTAGTACAAGGTTGTAAAAGTTTACAATCGCTTAGGGAATTGATTTGTTAAAAGACAGAACAAAACCAATAACAGCATTCAGGAAACATCTTAAGGCTCATTCATTCACAGTTTCACTTTTACCGTTTATCCTGAATGATTCACTCTTGTGAATCACTGTTTGCATGGAAAAGTGAATGAGTAAAAAAACGTCAATTCACAATTGAGGTGTTGCAGCAAAAATGAGCTAACTCCAACAGCTTTACATTGGAGTTAGCTCATTGATGCTACAAACACCTCGATTTTCACTTAGGAGGATTCCTCCAAAATGAACCCAAAAGGGATAAGTCTGAATGAGCTTTTATTTTCCCATTCCTTTAAAATGCTCTTTTATTTACATCTGTCATCTTTTCTCATATTTCCCTTTGCTAAATCTCTCGAATAGTATTTTTGCTTCTCAAACATCTTTAATCTTTCTTAACTCGACTTTGCTGGAATTTCTTTCATTGTTTTGTCTTTCTTGACTCTGTAACTTTCTAAAGTAAGGGCATTAAGATTAAGGAAATAAATCCCCATGTTCTGCTCTCTTGCATTGAATTATTTTGAATCTTTAAACAAAGCTCTTCTAACTGAATTTTCGTAACTTTGTCTCGCACTGATGTACCCTCCTATACAGTAGATGCTCGTATAAAAACCAATTGTCTTACCTTTTGAAAGGGCTGACTTTTGAGAAAGTCCTTAACGGTAGCCAAGTTGGCACTATTTTATGGCCGTATTCACCGAACTTGACGGGCACGCGGCGGTTAAACGACAGTCAAGCTTCTGATTGGCGGTTGAAGAAGAAAAACTAGTTTTCCACCAATCAGAGGTTTTACTCCCGGTTAACCGCCGGTCAAGTTACCGATGAATACGGCCGTTAGAGCCCATCTGTTGTTTAATGAAACAAATCTCAAATACTGATTAATTATAAAACAATATACCAAAGTCCTGTGATCGGTCATGGCGCAGTTTACCATATGTGTCTGGGCCGTCTGGAGACTATTACCCCCCGCCTCCCCTTCCGAGACATGGCAAAATTGTGGAGGTATAGGGATAGATAGTGGCAGCATCTATCATTCGAGGCTTAAGTCGGACTCCTTCCCTTTGTAGGCCTCACTTTCTAAGAAGCCACATCCCATTGCCTTAATTCCTGTACACTTTGGTAAGGAGCGGATCCTGGTTTGACTTTTTGGGGGGGGGGCACCTAGGATTTATAAAACATCTCCAGCATTAGAAACTGGTGTTTTTAAAAATATTGAAGGTTAGTATACTCTTTTGATCATAAAGATACACATTAAAACATTTAAAAGCTTCAAAATTACGGGGTTTTTTTGGAAATTATTTTCAAATTTTATTTTATCTAATAAACTTTTAATTCCTGGGGGCACGTGCCCCCGTGCCACTCCCCTGTATCCACTACTGACTTGGGGGATGGAGCTGGGGTATTCCAAGTTTAGTAACTACCAAACAATTATACTTCACCTCACAGCAACGTTTCCTGAACCCAGCACGTCACTACGTGGAAGGAGAAAGTGGGTAAATACAAAGCCTGTTGGGTTGCTAGGAGTAGCTTCGGTATGCAAATCGTGATAAAATGACACTACATATACATGGGTTTAACAAAATAATCATATTTTTAAAAATGACGTTGTTCATTTCACTCGCAATTCAGACAACGCGATGGGTACTACTTTGTTTGTTAGTGACGTCGTAGGGTCAACTAACGGGCGCAAGTTCAGAGGTGCGGATGCGCCAAGTTTTTAGCAGTAAACATGACTAATATGGTAACCCTAACTAATGTTAAAAGAGTCATTTGGCTTCTAAATATGGCGCCAAATAGCCAAAATTCGCCAATCATCCGCACCTCTGAACTTGCGCCAACTAACGTTGCTGTCTAGTATACAACACAATACCAAATTGGAGGCCACTAGTGACATTCAAAAGATGCGACAATCGGTTTTTATAAGAGCTTCTTCTGAACCCTAACGAGATTCTAAAAAACCTCGGCAGTTGGGGAACTTTCATCACACGAAAATTATATCATCCCCAACGTAACGCTCGATATCGGAATGGCACAACCCGCACCAAGAAGACAAATGGTTCCTGCAGGAAAAAAAATCCCGTTTTCGCAACTACTGCATCCGAATGACTTGTTGCTTCGATCGAACAATCCTGGCCGGGAGGGAGAGAGAGCTATTCCGGGCGACCATTTTTTCCGGACGGCGGCTATTTTTGAGGGAGCAGATTGTTCCGCAGTTCCCGAAATAGAAGCCCTCTCCATCACTGCCGCTAATGCGACCAACCACCGAGGGAGCGTTGTTTGGCTCCTGTCGACGCTGCTGCTGTTTGGGGGATCAATAAGGGCCTCATCAGGACTTTTCATTAAGTTGTGTAACTGGAGCTCTTTTCTATCCCAAGCAGCACAAATGTTCAGGATTCGTTCAATTTTTGTCATGATGTATGGCCAAATTTCGTTCACTTCTTGTTGCAGTTACGTAAACTTGACATGTTTGGTATGAGCTGTGCTAGTCGGGATGGTTTCTTTAACCAGCCGCACAAAGTTAAAGACTCGTCCAATTTTTAATATTTATGGCTAACTTTCGTTTACTTATGGTTGCGGTTACGTAAACTTGATATATTTGGTATGAGCTCTGCTACTAGGAAATATCCGTACCTTCTAATTTTTAAATAAGAGAATCGCTCAAGATTTCTAAACTTGACCCCGAAACATGGGTGTATCCAGCAAGAAGTTCAAGATTCGAGTTCAAGATTCGTCTAATATTCGTCATTAATGGCCAAATTTCGTTCACTACTAGTAGAAGTTACGTAAACTTGATACATTTGTTTTATGATCTGTGCTACTATGGATTATCTAAAAGATCCCAAATGGTATTTTACGCCTAATCGGATCGTTAAAAGGACCCATCAAGCTAGAACTTTGTGAGAACTGTCTCTGAACTCTGAATGAATTCATCGAAGAAATTTTTTTATCATTAAAAAGTGGTATATGGGGGTAATTTCTCCCCGCAGAATAATTCTAAGAATTTCTCCCCGTGTATCAGCTCCAGTGGTTGGAATGAGTCACTCCTTTAGTGTTCCCTCATGTTAGAATGTTGAGTTGGGGAAACATTTGTGCAGTCGTATGGCATTTTCTTGTAGGAAATACTATAGATGTGAAACAATTCCTCCCTTCTTTTCACAGATGGAATAGGTAGAACCCATTCTCTTATAGTTATCAATGGGCCTCCTTTTGAGGAATCAATACGTATAATGAATATCACAATAATGCTTGGTTTAATTGTAATAGAAGTTTTCCCTGGCCATGATTTTTCAATTGAAATGATTTTTTAACCACAAAAAAGTAGTTAAAATCAGCTATTTGTGGATATATGGCACTGAGGGAGCCATAGCAGATAGACTCATGACTTTTTTATCTAAAAAGTATAGGGGAGAGGGGACCCATTCGGACAAGCCCTTTATCTCTGTGTTCAATTCAATTTAAGAATCTGAAAAAAATATCAATAGGGAGCTAGTTGTATTGGTACCACTCGTTGCCTGAATTTCCAAAGCAGTGGGTCCATTGGAACCCTTAGGGTTTGAAAATGGCCTGCTTTGGAAGGTGCAAAGTAAATTTTCTTTTTCTTTTATTCGTGTGAAAATTCAATCAAGAAAGTTTTTAAAGTAGAAATTTTACTTGAATTCTATTGTGGCTTCAATAAAGTTTAAGTTAAAAAAATTTACTACCCTGTTCCAATTACAAAAATAACTATTTTTTACTCTTAAAGCTGGAGTCCGGTAGATGGGGCTCATTCGAACACAAAAAGTTGGGCACATTTGGACAGTTCAAAAATCCGTTCTAATTCCTTTTCTTGATTTCGACTTTAATTAAATATAGTATTATTATAAGGTACTTTAAATTTAATTAGTTCAAATGTATTTAGTGAAAATTTAGTATTAAACTTTAGTCAAGTTTTTATGCATTTAGTTTGTAAGCCCATTTAAAACCAGTTGAAAAATATTTTGCTTACTTATTTTTATATTAGAAACAAGGGGTATATAAGGGGGGCCTTTTGTACTTGGAACTTAATTATTCACTTCTTTAGATTACGTTTAGCAAAATGCAAATCCTACTTGGAATGCATATAAAAAATTTGGGCGTATCCAATGAGCTAGTTTGAAAACTGTTTTTTAGAGTAAATCTTTTTAATCTTTCCCAGTCCCCCCTTTGGAAAATCGAACTTAATTATTCAACAATTTTCTTTTATTTAGTTCTTTAAAACGCAAATATTTTACCAAAGATGTATTAAAAAGTTCCATTACCCTATTAAATATATATGGGAAGAGCTGAAGAATAATTTTGGGAATAAATTTATTTTGTTTCAATATCATATAAATATATGGAGAAATAGTCAAAAATGTACCTTCGGTGTGAATCTCCCCCCCTCTCCCGTACATGGGTAAAACCTAATATAATCGAGACGGATTCATAGTCTTGATAACGTCTGACTCTTTTTTTTTTCTTTTGAACACCTATGATTTTCTACTTCTTCCTCTGTTTCTCTCTTTCAGTGTCTCACATACTTTCATTCATTCTCTCACTTCTCACTTTCTCTCCTTATTATCCTCTCCTTTTCTCACTGACTTAGCTCTTTTCCTGTATAGGAATCCTCATCCAAATGGGGATTCAGACAGAAAAGTTAAAGTTAAAACATGATGTCCCCTCTCCATTTCCATTTTGACCTTTCCCTCCGTGTTCCGCTGTTTACGAGACATTTAAATGTCATTTCTGAATCCCTATTTACGACAAACAGCGCCCTCTGCCGAAACATCACAAAACCATGGCGCTGACCTTCAAATTCGCGGCAGAAAAGATGGAGTCGCGGCTTTTGAAGATAAATCACGTGACTTCTTTGATGGTTGCTATGGGAACAGTCTCTTGTATCGATTGTCAGCGTACCGATAAACCAACCCGCTCATTGATGAACCGCTCGGTCGCTAAGCGAAAACTCGAACTACAAAATTATTTCTCGACATGGAATGATTCGGTTATAAATAGTTGAGAAAAGAGGTTATTTTCAGGTTTATTGATTTTTCTTTTGGTAGAGATATTTAAGGATTTCCTTCCCTCTTCTTCTATTTTTCTTCAAATTTCCTATTTTTGAGTTGCGTAATCTGCAGAATACCTTTAGAAAACTCGCTTTGAATAAACATGTGTGCAGGAGCTCAAGAAATGGTGTTTTTTCTCTGAATATTTGTTGAGTGTACTTCTGTGGAAAATAAACTTGAACATGAAAAAAAGTGTTTGCGTAAAGTTGTTTTCACTTTTGTTTGCCCGGTCTTTTTTTTATCTCACTTTGCTTAATAATGAGTTAACATTACTAGTGTTATCTTATAAACTGTCCCTTAGTATATAAGATTTCCCCTTTATTACTTAATGGTCATTTAAAGGTCAAAAGTAGCAAAATGTTAACGAAGAAACACATATAATAACCCTCTCAAACCATGATTAATATGAAAAATAAATGCGTTTCAATAATTCAACAATAAAGGAGTAAATCCAATTTTAAGATAATATTTACATCATTCATTTTTAGAAGAGTCTACATTTTTCAAACATTATTTAACATTTTCCCACATTGATTCCCTTATTTCATGAAAAATAGTTAATATAACATCTTAGTCCTTTTTTTGAAGTACAAAAAAAATCTTTGTTGTCATACTTCCGTTCATTCGGTGCTAAAATGTATATTCAAGTGATTCTTTCTGAATCGACAACATTCTTTCTTAAGAATTTGTTGGGTTTTAAAGTATTTATGTAGAAGAATCAAAATTAATTCATAAATTAATTAATTACCTGTTATAATAACGTGTATGATTCATTAAAATGACGAAATTGACTTTATTGTGATTTAGAATTCGATTCTGTGCTTTTAATAAAGAAACTAATTGTTATTACCTGTAAAAACTTTCCGTTGACAAGAAAAAACCTCCTTAAAGTACAGAGTACTGATAAAACAATTATTGGAAATTTAAAATATTTCTAACGATTGTAATCAAATTTTCCCCAAATGCCCCAAAAATGCTCAGTGAAAGGGTGTAAAATAAATTTATTGACTAATTAATTTATATTCAAATTTATTGACTAATTAATTTATATTCAGCTTATGAAGTTTTCAAAACATATTTTTTACAAAAGTGTTTGCACTGGAATTAAAGATGATTGATTTTATTATTTTAAGTCAAATAGAGATTAAAATTTAACTTTAAGGCTAAGCGCGCACCGCGCACTAGAGACTTTTTTCACGGCGACAGAGACAAAATTATCACCCGGCTATTGCAAGAAGGTAGAGCGCGCACGGCGACGAGACTCTTGGCCGATTGCCAAGAATCTCTCCATAGAAATGCATTGCTCTCAAGTGACTAGTGTTATAAGTCTCCGCGACAGAAGTCTCTAGTGGGCGTTTACATGTCAGGGACGCCAAATGAGTCTTTGGCCCTCCTGGGCCCCAAAACTTGTCGTCGGGAGTTCCTAAACTTATTCTTTAAAAGATATTAAATAATTTTCATTCGAACAAAATACATTGACACACAAAGAAGAAATTCAATTTAAAAAAAAATATTGTAGTACTTAAATATTTGAAGAGAAACACCTTAAAACGGGTCCTTTTCTGCTTGTTTGAAAATGTGGTGCTGCCATCTATGAAATTTTTATTGCAACACTAATATTCTAATTTTATTTTTCAAAAAATTTTTTTCAATCCTATTGCTGTAAAAAATTACGGGTTGTTTTTAATATTCTCTTTTTCATTATAATATTTAAAAGGTAAGTCCAGTCAGTGAGTACAGTTTGATATTTCAAAACTTGTTTAAATAACTTTACAATTCCTTAACTGTTGACCACGAGCTCCAAATTCAAAATCGGAACTTTTCTGCTCATGTGTTTATGTTTACTTTGCAATTCACTTATATTTGCCTTGATTTGCCTGCATGTTTGCCTGCCTGTTAATGGTAATGATAAGAGTATGAAGATAAAACTTTTCGTGTATCGGATAAATTCTAATATATCAGAGTCAGAACTTATAATTAATAAGTTGTTTTCTAGTTATACAAGCGAGCGTTTTAAAGTATAACATGGATAAGAAATTTAGTGGTAAACGTGCACTTGTTACTGGCGCTGGTAGAGGTAATGCTGGTATTATATTTTGTCTGAGAATTAATTATCAAAATTTTCTATTATTACCCTTCCATAGTTTAACACATTTCTCTGATTTTACTGCAAAAGAAAAAATGTTTCAAAATCTTTGTCTCCCCATAAGCATATAATTTACTGACTTGACAATGAATATTTTCTCATATTATCAAATGTTGTTTTTTATTTTATTCAAAATTACATTTTCTTAGGCATTGGAAGAGCTGTGGCAAGTGAACTTTACAATCAAGGGGCTCATGTCATTGCTTTGAGTCGAACCAAGGAACATCTGGAATCTTTAAAGGAGGAAGTAAGAATTTTGTATTCTTTGATATATCTATGAATTAATGACATTATCCTTCCTTTTGCATCACCAATGTGTTTGTATGTTCATGTTTATTTATGTTGTTATCATGTTATATGTTTATGTTCATTTGTTAACTAATAATTAGAAATGTGTTATCTAATTTTGTATTTTTAATGATTAATAGATGTTAATAAAATATTGGCACAGCTTTAAAAATAGTTTTCCAGCTGCCATGTTTACCCACAGCTCAAATGATGACTCTCAATCATAGATCCTGAAATAATAATAATTAGTAGATATTATAATTAGGGATTCTAATAGTAGGGGACACGGGGAGGGATGGGACATTTTTTACAAGAATTTTTTTAATTCCTTGTATAAATTTGAAACTTTCAAAATAACATCTTGAAACATTTTAACATGTTTAAAAAATATAACCAATGTGATAGCAAATAAAACTTAAGATTTATAAACGAATTAAAGTGAGTCTAAAAAATGTCCCATCCCACCCCAGTGCCGGGGTGGCATGGGATATTTTTTTAAATTAAAATTTATGATTAAAACCTCAAAGATGGAAGTATTTTACACATTTTAAAGATTTATTACAAAAACATCAGTTATTTTACCCTATATTTACTTTGAAAAATCTAGATCAAGTAAAAAATACGAAATAGTTTAAAATTCCTCTTTAATCTAAAAAAATATCTTTTCCACTGCAATACTAAACATTATTTTAATACATACTAACATTGTTTTAATTTTATTAAAACAAAGGTATCTAAAGAATTGTATGCAATAGCGCTTGTATTTAGGTACTATTGAGAGGAATTGGGCATGTTCCAACCCACCCCAAGTGATGGTGTCCCATCCCACCCCAGTAGCAACAGTTTTAAGAAATAGGTTCTTTCAAAAGAACTGTAGCTTTAAGGCTTAACTCTCAACTATTTGTTCATAAAGTATATATGTGAGGCGGAAAGCGAAAAGGGACCTCTTGTCGGCAAAGTTGATTTCAAGAAAAAGCCAAAAAAACGGAAGAAGGTCAAAACTATCGAATTTTTTTTCTCTTGATTTTATCGATCCTTGGACCCTTTAGAACCAAATTTTAGCTGTTGGAATCATTCCTTAACTGTGAAAAATAACGAGAGGGTCATTATGATAGTTTCAGGTCGTTTTTCGCAAAATCCACTTATTCTATTAAAACTTTTGATTACTGGCGATTCGTCATTTTTTGAGCTACAAGGATGATGATGGTCTTAAAATCTTCATAAATCTGTACAGATTGAGAAAAAAATAATAACTCCATTTTGATGAACGCCGACAAGAGGTCCCCTTTCGCTTTCCGCCTCACATATTAATCAGTTTAGAAAACAAAATAAACCATTAAGAAAGCAACCAAGAATGGAAGTGTAATACTTAGTTACTTTTGCTATAGTAAAACCATCTTTTCCATTCAGAAACTTGTAGGAGCTTGCGACTAAAATAGTAAACAGCAACAAGTACGAAGCTATGGTGGTTTTACCTGGT
Organism: Tetragnatha versicolor; assembly: GCA_024610705.1. Lineage (NCBI taxonomy): Eukaryota > Metazoa > Arthropoda > Arachnida > Araneae > Tetragnathidae > Tetragnatha > Tetragnatha versicolor. The sequence continues at coordinate 16,166,345 of JANDEH010000011.1, read as the reverse complement.
GGAACACTCAAACACAAATTTTATTTTTAATTATAAGATTTATTGAAGGTGTCCCATCCCTGCCTGGTCTCCCCTATTTCCATATTATCCTGTTGTTTGTGTCGCTTAAAACAAAAATGCAAATAAAATCAAAGCCCATTAACTGAGCTACTGAAACTGCTAGTTGGTGGGATAATATGAAAGGACCTAAAAAGTTTGGTTCTTACGTATTATGCCGTCGACAGTGACACTAAATCCAAACATTTAAAATCCCATTGACCGTTCTATAGCTGTACCGCTGAATTTAAAGGCTGCTGAACGGTAGACAATATAATACATAAATACCAAAGTTTCATCCTTTAACTTAAATTCTAGGTCACTGAATTATTAAAATATTGCATTCCTATCTAGCAAACAATTACAACCTTTTGTGATTGTCAATTATTTAATTATTGTCCTTTTCTGGATAACTCAAATTCATCATTATTGAAATTTTCCCAATACTGCTGAACTGAAAATGCAGTGTTTAAGGAGATCCTTTTGTTGATCCTCCTTTTGTTGACAGTAGCTGTCAAAGGTATTGCGAAATCCTTATCTAATCTGTTAATTCATTAATCTACATCCCGTATTCATTCAGGGACCACCAAAAAGTTGACTGCTGATTCCTTGAAAACATTATAGAATTTCAGTAACACAATAATAAATGTAGTTTTAAAATATCTCGTAAAAATGAATAGAACTTGTGCATCTGATGATGTCGTTATCATATTGAATTTGACTCATTTTTTTCTACTACAGTGTGAAGGTATTGAAATTGTGGCAGTTGATATTTCCAACTGGAAGGAAACTGCTAATGTTGTGAAAAATTTAGGACCGATTGACTTGCTGGTTAACAATGCTGGAGTTGGATTTCTTCAAGAAGTTGGGTGTGTTACTGAAGAAGCATTTGACCAGTAAGATATTGTTTTCAAAAATACTAAACATTAATAACTTGTTAAGTATGTTTGCAGTTTTACTGTTTAATTGTTTTTTAATTTCTGGATTTTAAAATGATATCAAACTTCTAAAGTTAGAACTTTTTATTTAACTTTTTTTAATCTTTAAAACATAATTTACACAAAATCTTACTTTCGATGTATTCTTCTATAATATCTACATCCTTTTTTTTATTTAACAAAAACATTAAACTCAAACTTAAAAACATTTAACTCATGGTACGCCGAGGCAGAGTTTATTGTTGCCTATTTCAAAAAATAATTTATTGAAGAAATGCTTAGTAACTAATGTTTTATTTATATTTATTTCAAATTAGTATTTAAGTTTTTAGACTTGTTTTCTTTAGAGAAGCTTTGATTTTATCATCTAATTATTCCAAATTTTTTACAGAACTTTTTCTGTGAATGTTAAAGCAGCTCTCAACATATCACAGGTTTGCAAAATTTATCCTAGTTATGTATACAGGGTGTTTCAAAATTGCGTTGCACGGGTTTTATTCGGAACCAACGCCTCCTAGGGTCATGGAAGTAAGGTCTACCCCAAGGTAAATGAGCCTCGAGAATGCACTGAAATGACTTACAGCGCCCCTAGCAGCGAAATTAAAAAGTTAAAAAAATAATTTAAAAACTTAAAGAGCTGGAGCAAAAACTTCAGTAAGAGTATTGTTGCCAATGTCATGAAAAACTCACTGAAAAAAAATTTCATGAAAATATCTTGAATATTCACCTAGATATTAGCATGTAAAAATAGCACTTTTTCAGGGGTCAAAAAAGAAAAGTTCGCATATTTACAATTTTTTTTTATTTTTTGATTAAATTTTGTGTTATTTAAACTAAAAAAGCTCATAACTACGAAATAACACTGAAAAATTTGCAAATATGCGAACTTTTTCTTTTTGGACCCCTGAAAAAGTGCTATTTTCACATGCTAATATCTCCACAAATATTCAAGATATTTTGATCAAATTTTTTTCAGTGAGTTCTTTATGGCGTTGGCAACAATACTCTCACTGAGGTTTTTGCTCTATCTCCTTTATTTTTAAATTATTTTTTAACTTATTAATATCACAGCTAGGGGAGCTGTAAGTCCTCTCAATGGATTCTCCAGGCTCACTTACCTAGGGGTAGACCTTAAATCCGTGACCCTAGGAGGCGTTGGTTCCAAATAAAAGCCGTGCAACGCAATTTTGAAACACCCTGGAAATACTCTCGCCTTGCAACTTCAAATGTTAAATTTTAATTTTTAAGAAGCCATTTAGTAAATATATAGCTTTAAATATTTTTTCCTAAGATAAAATAGGGAAATCAACAGTGAAAAATTTGGAAAATTGTTATGGTTATTTTTTCAATTCATCACTCAATCAAGGTTCTTTTTTTTAATATTTAAATAATCATTTCTTACCTGACTCTTTGCATGAAGAAGCTTTTGCTATAAAGCTCTATTAATTGGAATATATTTAAATAGATAGTTGCTTCTGGTTTGAAGGAAAGAGGCACTGGTGGATCAATTGTGAATATGTCCAGTCAGGCAGCAATTGTTGCTTTACCACAACAACTTTTTCCAGGTCCGCCATCAGGTATAATCTTTGTGTTGAGTTACTTTGTGTAGGTTGATACTATTTGTTTTGAGTTATGTGATTGCACTTGTCTTAAACAAAGTGTCCCTAAATGCGTAACATTATTTTATTTTAAAACTTGCAAACCTTACATGGTTGTGCAATGTGCATGTAACATCTTTGTGTCGATTTGTTAAAGATTATTGTTACTTTTTAGATTCGAGTGAATAGTGTGAACCCTACTGTTGTTTGGACTGACATGGGAAAAAAAGCCTGGGGTGAAAAAAGTGTTGCCAAAGCTATGACTGATAAAATACCTCTAGGAAAGTTTTGTGGTATGTAGTCTTGCTGGTAAAGATAGTCTTAAAGCATTTATCATACAATCAAGTTTGTATATTTTTACTAGCCTTATCATGATTTTAGTTTCTAAAATCCCAGTAATCAAAAAATCACTCTACTTAATAACACTCAAAGGAAATAGCTGTAATCCTAGAAAAATGGAAGGGGCCTGTGCTCTTGGATTTCTGGAATTATTCATTATACATCCCTAAACTAAAAATGTTTTTGAAAATTACTTAATTAGAACATTGTACAGACTTAATCATTAGATTTTTATAGGATTTTTTGTATTTTTAAGAATAATGGATAAAGAAACTATAAAATAGTTGAGGGTTCAACAAATTTCTGTATTACTACTATAGAGACTGGTCATTTGGTATATCATGTTGTTTTATTGCATATTGTTTTTACTATTGTTACACTATTGCACTTTGTTTTACTGTCTTTGTCAATAATTATGGTGTTGTGAAAAAAAACTAAACATTGGTTTATTTTTCATTCCTTAGTAGACTAATAATGCCCGGTCTCTAATCTTTCTGTATAAAAAATAGAATGAAGGATTTGCTTTCCTAATTTCACTGATGGTAGACCTCTCTAAAATATCTTCTGATATTTCCAATTACTCTAATTGTCTAATAATTCAATTTTTTTGTCACAATTTTCAGTTTTAAAATGTTTTTTAAACCTGGATCAAGCTAATTTAATCATTGGAATTCTTTCGAAATTTCTTTTGGGTTAAGTTTTAGCTCTCTACATCATTTTCAATATCTGAAAGTTAATTGCATGGTAATCTATTATCAGTATACACTTCTAAATTATCTTGATGTTGTCTTAGTTTCCTCTTGGAGTCCACTAAAAATATGTTCCCCTTTGAACTCCAGGACTCTATATACCTTCTTCATTATACAGCACAAATATATGCTTTCAAAAGTGCATTTTTTGTGATGTACTTCTAAATTACTTGAAGATTAATGTGCATTTTCTTTTATTAGTATTAATTTAAGTTACCAATGTTCTGTTGATACTTTTATATATTATTTTGTTTTACAATTTCTGTAAAAAAATTATTTCGGATATTTATGAATTTGGGATGAAAAGTTTTCAACCATTCTGGTTAATTATTAAAGTCTGTCGACTGTATGTTTAATTGGTTCTTACATATTATCCCATCGACTATACTGCTGAATCCAAAAACAGTAAATAACCCATTGACTTTTCTATGGCTGTGCTGCTGAATTTGACAGTCCCGGAAATGGTCGACGGGATAATACCTAAGTACTGTTTAATTTGTTATCATGTATTAAAATGCATACTCGATATTTCTTTCAGGTAAAAGGATTTGTCAATATTTTACTGCTCTCTTATCTATTTAAGTAACTGTTTCTTTTGATTTCTTTGAATTAGTTTTGATTAAACTTCATTTTTAGATCCAGAGGATGTTGTGAAAGCTACCCTATTCCTGCTTAGTGATGACTCACGCATGATAACTGGAGTTCAGTTACCTGTAGATGGAGGGTATACAATTCAATAGTTGTATACTATATTGCATTTAAAGTGTATTCAATTCTATGTAATTGCTACAAATTTTGAGAAAAATATTTTTTAATAAATCATTTTTGAACATTTGATTTTATTTACTATAGCAATAATGTATTTTCTTCATAGCTGCCAAGTACTCCTATTTTATCGGAGTTACTCCTATTTTTGGTTCCTTCTCCGATAATCCGATTTTTCCCTAAAAACTCCGATTTTTTTAAAAATACTTATTTTAAAATCGTGAAAGACAAGCGAAATAAAAGAATAGTGCCATTTAAAGAACAATTTATCATTCAAAGAACATGTATTTAAAAGTAAGATTTTTTTAAGTGTAATTTTTTCCAGATATCATTAATTTCTGCTATGTGGTAAGGGCAAGAACCATCATTAATATATAAGTAGTTTTGGAAGCCTGTAGTTGTAACTTATGGATGATTTTGCTTTCATCTACTTCAAGGGGGATATTGCTTTTGTTTCTTCATAGACTTCGTTTTAGGTTTTTATCTTAATTATTTGTGCTTCGTAGTTCTACTATGAACTAAAAATGCAGCTTAAATTTTAAATCGTGACTATATAAAAAAGGTGGGTGAGCTTCCATGTGTAGTTTATGAAAGTACTCCTATTTTTTCCCCATCAGGTTGGCAGCTATGTTTCTTGATGATTCTCCTGAATAAGCATCGGGTAAACAAAAATATGATGTATTTAGTTTCTAATACTATCACAAACAGTTCTTGAAATGAAAGCCATTTCTGTAATTTTTTATATTTCTACAACCTCTCCAGTGTTTATGTCTTAGTTTTATAACTTTTTAATCACAATACCAATTTTACTTCCCGTAATTTATATTTGCCTGGAGAGTGTTGAATCAAAATTATAAGTAGGTCCCTAAAATTTATCTACAATTTTTTAAAATTTCTTAAAAAATATAAGAAAGTTAAAATTTTTGTTCTTAAATTGAGAAGATAAAATGTGTTTTAATGTTACAACAAAATTTTGAACATCTTTGCCTTACCTTTTTAAAATTTCAATAAATTTTAGTGTTTCTTTTAATTTAAAAGAACTCCAATAAAACAAACTAAGATATATGTAACAAGCTCTACATAAAAGCTGGGTCAGATAAATCTGATTTTGATGAATTGGGGAACTTCTGGTAAATACAAGACAATGGGCATTCTAAAATTAAGTATTGCACTTTTTCACATAGAAACTTTACTTCTATAAAAACAGTGATGCACTTTGCATTGTATTTCAATTTAGTTGCAATCAACATGAGATTGTTTTAATGTGCAATCAGTTAGTTGAAAAAAACTCTCAGTACCATGCATGGAATAAATTGTCACACAGGTTTAGTTTTACCAATCCCCAATGTGGTTATTCTCTCAACTGATTATACATTCTATAACAAATGTCTCAATGTCAATGACATATAAGCAAAATGATAATAATGTAAAATGCATTAGGTCGTGGTGTTTTTTTAAGGTTAAATGTCAAAAATTTTGAAATTTGTTTCTGGAACATCTTTTATAGCTTTAATACTTTTGCCTTTAGTACTAATTTTGTTTAGACCAGCCAAGTTTTCCTTCCTGAGTAATGATTAAAAAGATAAAATGGGGATAGCTTGATTAAAGAGAACCTATGTGATAAAACAGTTTTAATTATTTTTCCTCAAAGTTAAAGGTTTACTGATTGATTGCATTTACTAGACTTAAAATGCATAGTGGTAGAAATCTCTGATGGGTAGAAATTTTTTTTTCTGGAGATTCTGAAAAGATATTCAGGGGGAACATTTACAAATTCAATGAGCTCACAAAGTGTGAGGAATTACATCTGAGATATTTGTTCCAGCTTTAAAAAAGTGAAAAAAATTTTAAATATCCCCGCAAAAATGTAAAATAGTGGCCTATGGTGCTTATTTACCCATATTTCATTCAAAAGTTATTAATTTTTAAAGCTCCCCTCCCCCACAGAGTACTAGAACAGAGAGTCCGTCGCCGTAGGCGCTAATGGAAATCGAAAAGTTGGATGTAGTCCACTGAAAATAGAGTTGAACCTCGGACAAATTGCAATAAAAAGTTTCTCAACGGTTTTCACTTAGGAATGACCTCAATAATAACATACTAAAAATCGGCCAAAATCGGCCGGGGGGAAGTTTAATTTTTTTTAAATTTTTAAAAAATGGCCGAAAAAATATTTCAAAAAATCAAATTATAAAAATAGAGACTTATGATACATATTTATAGGCTATTTTTCAGTGCTGAATACGAATATACCATTTAAATTTTAAAAAATTTAAAATTTCAATTTTTAAAAATTAATTCAAAATTTGGAAAGTCGAAAAAATTAAAACATCGCTCAAAACCACAAAATAATTGCAAAAGAAATAATTTAGACGGTTTTCAATTAGAAATGACTTAAATAATAACATACTAAAAATGGAAGAAAATCGGACAATAAAAAGTTTAATTTTTTTCAAATTTTCAATTTTTTTGGCCTCAAAAATCGACCTTTTTAAAAATTCTTGTTAAAAACGTTTGAGGCATTTACCAAGGTCATTTTTCCATGGATGTTGTAGGTATATACCTCTATAACATAAAAAAACCACAATTGGTGATTAAATCATTAGTTAATTAATTAATTTATAAAAATTAACGTTGAAAATACAGGTAAAATCTTTCAATCAAGTAATAAGGAAAATATTTAGACAATATTTGGTAATAAATCATTTTAAAAATAATTAAATTGAAAAAGGACAAAATATCTTTCAAAAAATTAAAATTTTAAATTAATTTATAAAATTTAAATTTTTTAAAATTTTTAAATTTTGTAGTATATGCATGTGATACATGTCTCTAGGCTATATTTTAGTGCTGTTTACGAATATCATGCCAACTTTTCAATAAAATTTAAATTAACTGTGGAAAAATTGAAGCATAAAAAACAAAATTATTGAGAAAAATGCTTCAATTTTTCCACAGTTAATTCAAATTTTATTGAAAAGTTGGCATGATATTCGTAAACAGCACTAAAATATAGCCTAGAGACATGTATCACATGCATATACTACAAAATTTAAAAATTTTAAAAAATTTAAATTTTATAAATTAATTTAAAATTTTAATTTTTTGAAAGATATTTTGTCCTTTTTCAATTTAATTATTTTTAAAATGATTTATTACCAAATATTGTCTAAATATTTTCCTTATTACTTGATTGAAAGATTTTACCTGTATTTTCAACGTTAATTTTTATAAATTAATTAATTAACTAATGATTTAATCACCAATTGTGGTTTTTTTATGTTATAGAGGTATATACCTACAACATCCATGGAAAAATGACCTTGGTAAATGCCTCAAACGTTTTTAACAAGAATTTTTAAAAAAGTCGATTTTTGAGGCCAAAAAAATTGAAAATTTGAAAAAAATTAAACTTTTTATTGTCCGATTTTCTTCCATTTTTAGTATGTTATTATTTAAGTCATTTCTAATTGAAAACCGTCTAAATTATTTCTTTTGCAATTATTTTGTGGTTTTGAGCGATGTTTTAATTTTTTCGACTTTCCAAATTTTGAATTAATTTTTAAAAATTGAAATTTTAAATTTTTTAAAATTTAAATGGTATATTCGTATTCAGCACTGAAAAATAGCCTATAAACATGTATCATAAGTCTCTATTTTTATAATTTGATTTTTTGAAATATTTTTTCGGCCATTTTTTAAAAATTTAAAAAAAATTAAACTTCCCCCCGGCCGATTTTGGCCGATTTTTAGTATGTTATTATTGAGGTCATTCCTAAGTGAAAACCGTTGAGAAACCTTTTATTGCAATTTGTCCGAGGTTCGGCCCTTTTTTTCGCTATTTTCAGTGGACTAATGGGTTGGGGGCTTTTTTGGCGCTGCGAACGCATCAACGTCACGAGAGGCGGGAAGGAAGAGCCTGATTGGTTTAGAAAAACTTTTTCCTTCTCCTTCGAATATAGAAGATGGAGGGACAGCCAATCACAGGTTTGATCTCTCTGTCAATCATTTAGTTCATCGTGGCGCCCTCAAACCCATCCAACTTTTGAATATATCGTTTTGGACCCTCTGTTAGGATTTTTCTCTGTGCTCTCCCCTATCAGCACAAATGTTGAAGATTCGTCCAATTATTGTCACGTATGGCCATATTTCGTTTACTTCTAGTTACAGTTACGTAAACTTAGCATATTTTGTACAAACTGAGCTAATAGGGAAATTTCAAAGCTCATCTATGGTATTAGGGGTATTTTTTAGTATAGTGTCTGGTTCTGGTTTTGACATCTTCGATATGATATGACCACGCTGTTCGCGACAGCGATTCTGCGACATCCGGTTTGCGACAAAAAATTGACCCTCTTCCCTTAATTGAACAGCGCCATCTTTCGAGAGGTCGCTGAGTTACTGCGGTTGTCGAAATTCCCGAAAACCGCAAAGTCTCCCCATGGAATAAAGTTTTATAAATTTCCTGGAGAACTGAAGTGATGTCATGATGGAAACCAAAGTTTACAAACAAAACTGATCTAAGATCTGCGTATCAGACGTATCAGATGGTCTTAGAAGCTAGCTGGCTGTTGTATAATTTAAATTTTTCCCAAAAGACTGCGTGAAAACCTTAAAAAATGGAAACAACATTTCATGGTCAACGAGCTCTTGTTACTGGAGCTGGCCGTGGTCTGTATCTTTAATTTTATTCCATGATAACTTTAATATAATAATATTTTGAGAAGGAGTTACCGGTTGATAAGAATTGGAGATAATCATCAATTTTATAAAATTTGTTGATTTGAAGCAATAATAAAATTAACTTAAAGTAAACAATTCAACCATTTTTTTCCAATTTCAGGTATTGGAAGAGCAATTGTTATTGAGCTTGCTAAACGTGGAGCTCATGTGATTGCTCTCAGTCGTACGAAAGTACACCTGGATACACTTAAGCAAGAAGTTAGAGCTGTATTTTTATAGTTTTTAATTTTTGTATAATTCTTTGTTGTTTATTATATATATTTATATGTTAAATTAAATAAGATTTTGGATAAGTGACTTTTAAAGTAACAAATAAAGTGGCCAAAATGTGGCACTTTTGATGAAAATTGGTAGTGCATCAGTCAGTTAACTAATTTAATAAATAACAATTGAATTAATATTAACTTATAACTGTTAATTTATCCGTTAGAAAACAGTGATTTGAGTCAATTACCATGCTTATGATCAGAGTGAATGTTTTAAGTATAGCAGAAATTTGATTTAATGTATTGGAAAAATTTCAAAATATTCCAAGACATTTGACATTCCTGCTGTTTTAGTACTTTAAAAAACAATTTTGCATGGTTAAAATTTGTATTTTCTTTTAAACAATGTTTAAGTGACATAAATACTAAGGCCCTATCCAATGGGGGATATGAGGTTTAAATAAGGGAAAAAATTAAAATGTTTGGGAATACCCCTTACCAACAATAACCGTTGAACTTATAAGGTCATTACTCTAAATTTTAAAAGTAATAAGGTGCATCTGAACCTGAACACATCTGTCAAACTTTTGGTGTACAGTATGCGATAGGTTAAGCCCCGGTGGCTCAGTGGTAGTGCTTCGCGCTTCCACACCACAGGCCCGGGTTCAATTCCCGGGCTGGGCAAGGTCCACTCAGCCTTTCATCCCTTCAGTGGGTCGATAAAATGAGGACCAAGCGTGCTTGGGAACTAAACACTGGGGGTCTCGCGTTAGAATGACCACCTAACCGGGACACATGCCTAACACCTTGCACCCCAGGGCCCCACGGTCACGAAAAGAAGATGGGCATCGTAGGCCTTGGCCCACTAGGGCTGTTGCGCCAATGAGTTTAGTTTATGCGATAGGTTGTACACCCCTGTCCCCTAATATTAAAGAACAAGAAACTGCTTTGTTGTTATATCATTTTATTTAGATGCTAATTTCTTAAATCTGACTTGTGTGTAAAATCAAATTAATCAATCATTGTTTGTCTTACATATCATATTACTTACCCCTTTATACAAGAAAATAATTGTTAACATAACCTAATTAATAGAACTCAAAAAGTATGTTAATTGAGAGCGTGAGATTTCATATTGTCTCTTCAAAGGTCCCTGGTATTGAAACTGTAGCTGTGGATGTAAGCAACTGGAAAGAAACAGAGGAAGCAGTAAAGCAGCTGGGAGATATAGACTTGCTTGTTAATAATGCTGGCATCATTAGTCTAAAAGAAGTTGGAAGTATTACAGAGGAAGAAATGGATAGGTAATATTTTTTTCTTACATCTTTTTGTTTTAATAATTTCTTTTGAGTTAGTATTCTCTATGGAGAAATAAGATTTTCTAACTCACATGAGGTTGTATGCTTAGGAACTGCATTAAGATTAAAGTTTTACCATTAAAAATGTTTTTTATCTCTGAGATATTATCTGAAAAAAATTATTGTTTTTAAAATTATTATTAAAGTTATTATTTTTTAACATTTTGAATTCCTTTTCAGTGTTTTTGCTGTTAATGTAAAGGCAGTCGTTAATATCTCCCAAGTAAGTTTATTCAAATTAATTAATTGGTAAGTCATTGGAATAATCATAAGATATGAGATTTTACCTTGCTACAATAATAACAAAGAGAAATGGAATGCTTTTAATTTGTTGTAATTGAAGACTCAACATCAAAAACAAGCTAAGTGTAAAAAATAAGATTTTCTTCTATTAATCTTTTTAAAGTTGATTTTCCGTGATCATTAAATATCATGTCATCTTATAGACCATCTTATCAGGTTTATGAACTACCTTTCAGTTTAGGCATTATACCAGTTTTATAGGTTTTATAGTTTTTCATACTTAACAAAATGTTAAAACAGTTTTTGTACATTTGTTTTGCTGTTTAGTCTTCATTTAAACCCCTAAATTAAAATCCTAAAAATTCTCATCTGGTGATTTCTTTATACAGAAATGTTTTTAATTAATTTTAATAAAATTAGTGCTTAACTTTTATTATGTCTGTTTCAATATTTTTCCCAAAATCAATGATTTTTTGGGAAAATAATTATACCTACTTAATAAATACAGTCGAGTCCGCTTAATGTGATCGCAATTGTCCAAGACTAAACTGATAATATTATCCGATCGATAACAATAAGCTATCTCATATAAAAAACAGCAAACAGTGTAACTAGATTGTTTGCTTTAAAATCAAAATAATGTAATCGTAATAAATGTATTCAATAAATGTATTTTTACACTAGGTAAACATTTTAAGGGGAAAATATAAGAGGTAGTTCAAGTTCAGTTAATAAATTAAAATAATCTCTTACTTTGTATTTTTATAGAAAGGTCTCTCTTTTTCCGCTCCATTTACATAATCTGAATTCCAGTAAACAAGAGAAAATCAGAAACATCTGCAAAGCGTGGATCTTGGTGTTTCTTTATAACCAATCACAATTCGGACCCCCCCCTATAACCGTTTTCTTTCAATATAATATGGGGAAAATTATATTTCTCTTACTCATACTGAGTTTCTGAAAAAAGAATCGCCAGATGTTCTCATGGAGCACATGTTTACTTGGTAAAAATTGACCTTCAAAATGAATCTCGAACTCAAAAGCGGTCGTTTGAAAGGGGATATGGACAAATTTTGATAATATTAAGCGGAGTTATGATTATTAGTTGATCACATTAAACGATTTATTTTACATTAAATTAAATAGGAATGATCGGGACCTTTCGATTTCGATAACATTATCCGATTGATAGCATTAACCGTGATCACATTACGCGGATTCGACTGTATTGATTGTATGGGACATTATATACATAATGATGCTCAATATTTTTACAAGTAACGGTATAGTAGGTATCCTTTTTTTCTTCCTAAGAATTTTCCATACTTTACCTACCATTCTGTAATGCCCTTTCTTTTGTGCCGTTTTTTTAACTATTCCATACTTTTTTACAACTTCAACCTTTAACCAAAATCCCAAATTTACTAAAGCATTATCTTAATTTCTGCAATTTCTCTTGCTATGAAGGTGATCGGAACAATTCTAACAAAGTTTTAGTAAGCAAATAAAATCTTTGTCTAAAAAGATTTTTCTTAAAATATTTCTGAATTTTTGTAGCATTGATGTGCTTAGTAGCTTAGAAACTAAAAAGGCAGGTAGGAAACATACTGAAATTGGAATTATAAAAGGAGCTAACTCTTTTACACTTGTATAATTTCTTTTTATAATGTGCCAGAGATAGATAGTTTCTCTCAGTACTATATACTCCACACTTTAACACTTTTAAAACAATGCAACTTTACTTAAGATAGAGTCAACTCTGCCTTAAGTGAGCACTGTTGTCCAAGAGTAGAATGATAGCAATATCCAATTGATAATAAAAACCGATTTGATATTTGAAAGTTTCAAACAGCGTAATTCGAGTGTTAGCTTTAAAGTCACAACTATCTAGTCCTAACGATAACTTGTATGTATTTTGCAACTTGAACATTCCAAAAGAAAAATATGAGAGTGGAACATATAATTTAAAAAATAAAGAATCATTTTTATAATTAAAATTTGATAATTAAGATTTCACCAGATTTAGATAACATAGAGCAATATATTGATCACATAAAACTATACATTTTGTGTTAAAGTAGGAGTGATTGAGACCGGTCAATTTTTATAACATTATCCAATTGATAACATTAACTGTGATCTTATAAGTAGAGCCAACTGTATTTTTAAGAGGACAAATGATTAATGTTAAAATTCTTATTTCAGATTGTGGCCAGTGGAATGAAAGCTAGAGGCTGTGGTGGCTCCATTGTAAATATCTCTAGCCAAGCAGCCATTATAGCTTTGCCTAGACATGCCACTTACTGTGCGTCAAAAGGAGCTTTGGATCAAATTACAAAAGTAATGGCCTTAGAGCTTGGTCCTCACAAGGTAAAGCTTTATGCAGTCACATTATTACTAAATTTAGTATTATGCATTTAATGGATTTGTTTGTTAAATTAAATTTTTTGTACTTTTTGTCATGAATGACTTATCAAGATTGAGATCACAATTGAAAAAAAATATCCTAGTTTTTGTATCTTTGGGGAAAACTCCTGAGAGATCTCCCTCAATTCTTTTTTTCTTAAAAATGTCGAAAGATTAAAATACTTTAATATGCAAATAGTTTTAACTAATTTTCCTCACCCCTCACTAAATGTAGATAAAATATCTTGTATAGACAATTGTTTTAAAGTGATGGTTATATGTTGTGCTGTTTCATGTAGCTTGTAGGAAAGGAATTTTTGAAAAGGAATTTTTTTCCAGATTCGAGTAAATAGCATCAATCCTACTGTTGTATTGACTGATATGGGCGTGGAAGCTGTAAAATCTTATGGAGATCCTGATGCTGTGTCTAAATCATTGAAGGCCAAAATACCCCTGGGAGAGTTTTGTGGTAAGTAGGTTAAACAAAAAAGTTTCTTAAAGTTTACATCTTGATTTTAACATTTACCAACCTAAAATATTTTTAACTTGTGTTAAAGCACTATAACTAGCATTGCCTGGGTGATATAAAGTTAAAAGGAAGAGCAATTTGCCCTGCTAGACAGGCTTTACCCATACAAATGCCCTCTTGATCCAAATTAACCTCAAAGCACTGTCAAGGCGAAGAACAGAAAAATTCAAAAAAAAATTCTGCTATAAGTAATAAATTCAATGCCTGGCAGCTTTAAAAAAGACCTAAGCATTTCCGAAGGAAAAAAATACTCTATCACTCCAAGAGTAAGAGAAAGATTTTTGGACCAATCAAATGCTTTATCAAAACATAAGACAAACATGGTCTTTTTTTTCAAATATTAAGATGACTGATGAATTAGAATATTTTTAAGCTAAGGTATCTATTTAAGGTAATGATAAAATTAAAAACTTTTTAAAAAATTTCATGAATCTCTAGCCCTTCATCCAATCATGGAACTTAATATCCACCAGCTTTTCAGAGATAGTTATGGTTCTTTAAGTTTAATCAGCAATTTCTCATTACATATATAGTGTAGTAAATTCTCATGAAAAATTGTGTATTGTTTTATAGAAGTTGAAGATGTTGTTCAATCAACAATATTTTTACTCAGCCAGAAGTCTCGCATAATTACAGGAGTTCAATTGCCTTTGGATGGAGGTTACATTATTCAGTAAAAGAGTATTTTTTAATAATTTTTAGCTGTTAAAATTAATAAGTTTATTTTTTGAAAATATATCTGATATTTAAATGTTTATTTTTTGAAAATATATATGATAATTAATTGTTTATTTTTGAATAAAACTAAAAAAAAGTTACCTGCTTTTTGTATGTTTTTTTAGTTTAAAAATATTTTTCATAATAAATAAAATAACAATGGAGATTGTTTTTAAATACAAAAATAACTGAAAAACACAATTAAAACCAATGACTGATGTTTAAAATTAACTCAGTGTCTCTCAGTAACTTTTTCCTTTTTTAAAAAGAAAAATACTCTCAAGAAGCATTCTTACAAGATTAAAAAGTTTATTGTTTATTATGAAATGTGGTCACAGAACAGGTATCAACAAAGTTAATAAATTTTTAAAGACATTTAATAAGCTTTATAAACAAGTCAATATCTTGCTATGAATAATGTTATTTGCATGCCAGTATATCTGCAAAATACTTTTTACATTTAGTAAAATATACATCAAAATATGTATAGTAGTAGTAAAAATATCACATCTCCAAGAAATATTTCATCTTGATAATGGAAAAATAGCAACACTACACACTACTAGAAGCATGAAAAGTCACTTGTGTAAAACACTTTAAGTACTTTTGTAGTATTGTTTTTTAAGTAAATGATATACTATTTTCATTTTGTTGTAAAATAATGTGTCCAAA
Organism: Tetragnatha versicolor; assembly: GCA_024610705.1. Classification (NCBI taxonomy): domain Eukaryota; kingdom Metazoa; phylum Arthropoda; class Arachnida; order Araneae; family Tetragnathidae; genus Tetragnatha; species Tetragnatha versicolor. The sequence goes on along the minus strand of JANDEH010000011.1, from coordinate 16,151,049 downwards.
TGCTTTTAAAAGGTGTTACAGGGTTAAACCCTCCAAAATTATAATTATCAATAGTTTTCTTTTCTTAAAAATTTTGGAGTGTATTAGGTGCACTCCCCCCTGTACCCTGTCCTAATATATGCAAATGAGTTAAAATCATATTTAAAAATAAAAATCAGAGTTCCGAAACAATTCTGGGAGTCCTGACCCCCCTTTTTCTTAAAACTCTGTATCCAGTGGCGTATATAAGGGGGGGGCCGAGGGGGCCCTGGCCCCCCCCGAAATCCGGACTTGATGTACCAAAACAAGCTAAAACCCTGTTTTTTAGGGACAAATTTCCAAAAATTTTCTGGGGGAGGCCCCCCAAACCCCCCTTTCTGATTGGAATTTTATTATTGCAATTATTTTTATAATAAGTTCATCGAAATCCTAATCCTATTTATAAATATATGTCCAAAATTAGGACTAGAGGTACCAAAACCAAGTAGAAATCCTGTTTTTAGGGTCAAATTTCCAAAATTTTCTGAGGGAGGACCCCCAGATCCACTTTTCTACTTGGAACTCTATTATTTACAACTATTTTTTATATTAAGTTTACCCAAATGCAAATCCTGTCTAAAAATATGAATAAAAAATTCTGACTAGGTGTACCAAAACAAGTTAAAAACCAATTTTTAAGAGTCAAATTTTCAAAAATTTTCTAGGGGAGGACCCCCAGACCCCCCTTTGGTACTTTGAACAAAATTACTCACAACTTTTTTTTACATAATAAGTTCTTTTAGATGTATATTTTCACAAAAAAATTTTAAAAGTTACATTGGACGTAATAAATTTGCTTGGGAGGGGGTGAAAAATATTTTGGGCCCCTCCCGAAATAAATTTCTATATACGCCACTGTCTGTATCACATAAAAAACTTTGAAGTCAAATATATTAAGATATGAATTCTGCTTTTAAGTAAAAAGAAACATTCAACTTGAAGAGAGGGCTAAGAAATAGTTTTAGGCAACCCTCTTGTAAAAAAAAAATCTAGTTACTGGCTGGCTTTACTAGTCATGATTTAAAAGAAGAAAGACAACCATTAATTATTCTTGAATATGGATAATTTTTATTGGTGAAATGACTAATAAATAATTATTTATGTAGAAATTTTTACTTTTACTTTGATATCATTTACTCGTGTATAAAAAAAACTTATGAAAAACATAATCACACAAAAATGATATTTACAATAAACATCAAATGACAGTCAATGAGTAAAATGCAATACATTGGGGTTTTTTCCACTACCTTCACAATTTGATGTAGTGGTAAGCCTCCAAAGAAGAAAGAATGATGTAGAAGAACCACATGCTAACCATGACGCTGGCACAAGCAATAGCATATTTCCTTGGGCCTCCCAACTCTGCATTGCCCAGAAGGGAGAAGTACCGTCGTGCTACTATCAAGGCAATACAGGCAACGGCCAGTGCACTGTAAATTCCAACACTGAATCCCAAAGTTCCTGCTGGGACGACAAATGTTTTACCCTGAAATAATTAAAAGAAAAAAGTCACCGTCTGCAATAATGGGGAAGTACTATATGATACAATGAATGTAAAATTATATAAATGCGTCCTTTTCTAAAAACAGATTGTAGAATAAAAATCTCGTGTTCACCTACTATGCTTTTGTGTTAAGGATAGATAATAACAGAAAATTTAAATACATTTGTTTCAAATCTTACAGATTCTATTGCTGCTTTCATTCAGTAAAAGACCTTTTATAATTCTGTGGCAGGCTCCAAACCAACAGAGCCTCAGATTCCAGGATTTTCTGGATTAGTTTAAAATCTTATTGAGTGTATTGCAGCTGGGATCAAAGCTCTCATTCTGTTGTGTAGTTTTAGACCCTTTATCCAGCAAGCTCAAGACCAACATAGTCCTGATTTCTAGATTTTGGATAAGCTGAAGTCCACAATTCAAATCTCCAGAACAATTAATTTATTTAAATTTAAAGAAATTTAAATTCAGAGATATTATTTGTTCTTAAGTGTTTTTGATTCTGGCTCAAAGTGAGGTACTCAGTAATAATCCAGAACAGTAAATTTATTTAAATTTTTTAAAAAATTAAAGGAGTTTATTTATTTAAGGTCCCCACTTCAAATCCTGTATAAAGAATTTTTTTAATATTTTAAAAATTAAAATACATAGTTGTTATTTGTTCCTAGGCAATTGTGAGTCTGTGGCTCAGTGGATATGAAACTGACTGGTAAGCTATGGGCCCAAGTTCAAATCCAGAAATGTGAGGGTTTTTTTATTCAAATTAAAATACAGTTATAAGGTTTTAGTAGTTGATATTTGTCTCAGGAGTGTAACGAGCCGTGCTAAATGCGCATGCGTCAAAAAGAAAGAAGATATTTTAATAAGTTTTAAAGTTACTGAAGTCCCGCTGGAGCAGTGGTAGCGTGTATAAGTTGGGCTTCTATGCAAATAGTATCTACTCTGAGAATGATGTAAAAAAATAAGAATGGCGAAATTTTTAATAAATTTTAAGGTGAATTTCGCCACAATTTTTGAAAGCAATTAAAAAGGTCTCAATGTCGATGAAAATCGATTATCAAGTCAAAGTTCAGTCTTCAATAAGTTCTATAAATTCTTAGCAGCATGCGACCGGATGGCCTTGAGTGCTAGAGCGTATTGCTTCGAGCCGAAAGGTTCCTAGATCGAAACCAGTCTATTGCTGGGTAAGTATTGCGTCCCGTTCAAATTATGAATTTATTTTTTATTTGGTGAAGTATCAACTTCAAATTAATTAGAACACCTGGGTAGCTGCAGGAACGGATGGCTTGGTGCGTTAGTGCACCAGTATGTCATCCCAAAGGCCCTCAGATCGAATTCATTCGAGTCTGAGCCTTCTCAGCGGGTATAGCACTCGGAAATAAATGCTGATTGGCATTTATAAATTTAGTTCCTGCCTATTCAAGGGGGGTCTTAACATTTTCCCCTTCAACGCTTAACTGTAACCGTATCAGTAATATACTTTGAAAAGTATTACTATTTTTCCTTTTTTAATGCTAAATTTATTCAAAACTCCATCTCTTTTGCCTTCGACAAGGAACTACACGAATATAAGTCTTAGAAAGTTGGTAATGACCCACCACAGCACCCCGGCCACCAACCCCTGCAGTTTTATTTGACTTCATATTTTTTTCAAAAATTTTTGAGTGGTGACTGAAGCACATGTACCGTGAGAGGAGATGAAAGTACACTCGACTAGTAACATTATTTTTTTATTTTTTAAGTGGTGACTTTTCAAATTGTTCCTCTCTGTGGAGAACTTTTAGATGTTCTGAACTGAGAAATTTTACACATTGTGAACACCCTCCTCTCCATCAAAGCTGCAGTGCAGTCACAAGACGAAAAAAAAACTTCACCGGTTCGTTGATATAGAAATATGCCTTACTTAAAACCTTTTCCATAATTCTTTAAGTGGTGACTGATCAAGTACTGAACATAATATGTACACGGGAGTTGGCAGCAAGAGTTCAAGATTGGTCTCCAAGGCAACATTTAGGGCCGGTTTACATGCAGGTATTCAAACCGTCGGGACTAGTCGAAACTCCCCTATAAATGCTGACGTAGCTACTACGTTATAGTAGCTCCAAGAACCAATGGCAAGACCAGTTTTAAAATCGATGAGGAAAGCAATAGGAAATTTCCCCCCTTGCCATGATTGGTATCGCTCGGGTCGCTGCAAATCCGCTCTAATGATCGACTCTTTGTCTTGGCGACCCATCTAGACGTCTTGCCGCCAAGCTCCTAAATCACACTCGGAACTGGGCAGAAACTTAGTAAAAATTACTAAAATCTGAGTTTCACGTATAGTCAAACTGGATCCGAAACAAATTCACTCAAGTTTGAAACACGCATAAATTCATTTCTGAAAAAATTTATATACTCAAAATCGATACATCAGGGGCTAATTTTTGAGTAAAAGGGGAGTGGGGTAATAAGAAACATGCAAAAAAATTCCACAGGATTTTCCTGTAAGTTTAGGAAGCGACTGTATCTTTTGTTACTCCACGAGTGGTAATAAGAAACAAGGCAGTTATTTTAGTAACTAAAACAATCGAAAGTCAAATGAAGGTATTAATGTATTATCTAAAGAGTATTTTATAACCTCAGTAATTTTCAAAAATTTTCATTAAAAATATTTCGATATATGCACAGTTAAAAATTAGGCTAAAAAAGTTACAAGTTGAAAGCTTCGAACAGCCTTAAATATTTTATATAAAACATTTGATAATCATGACAAAACAAATCAAATGGTGTTTCTCTTTTTTCATTTCGTAAGACTAAAAAAATATTCTCCCCCAAAATTAACTCAATTTTTTGCAAACTCAGTTTTTTAAGGATGGCCCCACTTCCTCTATAAACCCCCTGTCCTTCAGATAAGAATGGTTCAGAAAATTTATAAAAAAACCCTGGAAACTATTCCGCCTCACCCCTTCAATATTGTTTTTACTTAATTTCTCGGAAAGGTGAATATAAAAAAACAACTTATATTTTACTTTACTCACCATAACTTAAATTAAAACGAAAATTTAATATAAAATTTTCAATAAACATCAAAGTGGTGAGTTTCTTACTGTCCCACAGTTTTTAGGATAACGAAGTTATTACAATCTTAATTGAATTAAACCTCTAAGATTATGAATAAAGTAAAAAAAATACTATATGGAAATAATAATGAGAAAAATACGATGAAAAAATTTTCAGGGGTAAAATGCTAGTAGCCCTTTTAAGCTCCTAAAATATTTCAAAATAATTCTAACCATCGGAGTGTGACGTTTCCATAACGTCCCGTGACCAAAATGTAACGTTTCAGACTCTCAAGGATCGATTTGAATGGAAAATTTTCCAAAAATAAAATATTAATAAATATACAATTTGAGCGGTGACTATTAAATTGCTTAAAATTAAATATTTCTGGTATTTCAAAATTGAAAGGATTGGGTCAGAGGATTCATACAGGTTTTTCTGACAAGCTCCTGTTTTAAGAATTTTGTTAAAATTCAGATTAATTTTTGTATAAACGAAGGCTTTTAAGTAAACCCCAGCGTTCATAACTTTTAAAATGAGCCCAAATTCAGGAATTTCCATTCTAGGATGATAGAAACAAATTTTGAAAACACTTTTCAAACCACTTCCGATCTTCGGACTTATTGTATGAAAAGTTCTTTACGAAGGGTCTTTTTTCTGAAGAATAGAATTTTGTGAAGGGTCCTTAAACATACCCATTTTTTCTCTAGATGAACCCCCCGTGGGTGGGTCGTCATATTTTTTTGAGACAAAAAGTTCCATATCAAAAGGAAAACCTCGATTTGCTCATATTTGTCATTTCTCTGAGTGTAGTAAAAATTTCCCCAGTTAAGTCGTTCTTCCTCGATATAAACAAAAAAAGCGAGCCATCAGCACTCACCTAAGAAGGTTTTAATTAAATATTGACTGCGTGTTCAGGCTTATCAAATTTAAAACAACAAAAAATTACGATAGTTTTAATTTAGAGACCTGAAAATTTGCTGGTAATAATGTTTCGGTTCTTACGTATTTTCCCTCGACCGTACTGCTTAATCAAAAACGTCATCAAAACCCATTGACTTTTTTATTGATGTGCCGCTGAATTAAACGGTCTCTGAACAGTCGACGGTATAATACGTAAGTACCAATGTATTTGTAACACAACATGAAGGGGGGCACCTGGAAAATTCGAAAAAAAAATTTCAACGCTTTAATAATCGAAACAAGCAAATCAGCACCCACCTTGGAGGCCCAGAAGATGCTTGCCATCAGCCAGGGCAAGCCAAGCCCAAGGAAGACGTTGACGGAGTTGCTGCCGGTGACGTTGCCGACCGCGCTGTCGGCGAACTTCTCCTGGCGGGCGGCGGCCATGGAGGCGAAGAGGTCCGGCAGCGAGGTGCCGAGGGCCACGAAGGTGATGGCGGTGACCGAGTCCTCCAGCCCCACCAGGCAGCCGAAGATGCTGGCCAGGTCTCCCACCACGGCCGTCAGCACGCCGATCAGCAGGAGGGAGACGGCGAAGGTCAGCCAACCGCCACACAGTCCCGTGGGTGGCACGATGGCGAAGATGACCTGTGAAGAGATCGCATCTTAGTGATCGTTTCTACTCGTAGCATTTATTGGGGGGTGTGAAGGGGGTATGCCAAGGGGTGGATCCAGGTTTGAATTCTGTGGGGGGCACCAGGATTTTTAAAACATCTCCAGCAGAAGAAACTGCTGTGTTTTTGAAAATATTGTAGGGTAATATACTTTTTTGGCCATAGAGCTACAAGCATGTAAAAGCTTCAAAATTCGATTTATTTTAAAGAAATTTTCTTCAGATGTCCTTTTATTACTCTTCTTTTTCATTAGTTTGTTTATTTGTAGTCTATCAATTAAACAGTTCAAATTTTTTCTATGTAAGATTTCTTTAACAAAATCTTAAAGATTTGCAAAATTAATGCATCTTTAAGTTTTCTCTTTTCCCATTCTTTTTAATTTGTAGACCTATTAAAGACTCGAACCTCAAAAGGGGGATAGGACGGCATATGCCCCTTATGTTGTGCAGTCCCCCTTTAGAAGTCAACGTAGACAAAAAACGTCGGAATTCATAGAGCGTTTGTCTTTGAATATAAACAAAACCGCATTTGATCCATCTTATTAAAGTTGTTTATTATTCTCATTTTACCCATCTTTAAAAAGATATCACCAAGTTTGATACTACTCCGAAGTCTTCTTATGCACCCCATGCTGAGCCAAATCTGATCACCAAAGAATCATTTTTTGAAGAAGGTTGAGAACTATATTCAAATTGGTTTGATAAAAAAATTTGAGAAAGATGAATATGACAGGGTCTTACCTTCCAACCGAACGTCAGGAAGTGAAGTACGTAGTCTAAGGTGGTCGCATTTTCAATGTCTCCTCCATTGACAGTCAAGGCTGCTCTGAACTGCTCTGCCCATGTCTCGGAGTGCAGCCGTACGCTATCCACGTTTACATTGGTCATTGCAGCTACTCTGCTCACAATGGAGTCGAAATCTAAAATTGAACGTCTTTTATCATCAAAACATTCACTTAATTTTGTTACATTTACGAATGGACATGCACATATGGTAATGTTACTTCTTCGAGAGCTCTACTCAACCTGTTACAGGCCAAAGACTTGGATTATAACTGAAAAAGCACATTAAATTTTGTTTTGTTCAAAAATTGGAAGAGACTCATTTATATTTCTGTTTTTTTTTTTTCTTAACTTTTAATAAAATTTGTCAAATTTAAGGGGCCGTTCAAATATTACGTAAGCAATTTTTTGGTAATTTTTAACCCCCCCTCCCCCCTTGTCAGCAAAGATAAGCAAACCTCAAACCCCCCCACCTTAATTACGTAAGAAACTGCCAGACCCCCCCCCAAAAAAAAATTTTCACATCCCTTTTCGTAAGTACTGTTTTTTTCTCCATGAAAATTAGGTGACTTATAGTACAAGGAGCTGTCCTTTTTTGGGTGTAACCCTACCCTGAGGGTTCAAAAATGTGTCGACACAACTTTTCGGGGTTAAAATTTCAAAATGTTTGGGGGGTTCATCCCCAGAAAAAAGAGCTTACGTCAGATTTCCTCATTAAATTTTTTGTTAAATTTATTTTTGGTTGAGTTTTGAAATTATTTATGCGAGAAACAAGAGATTTTCGAAAATACAGTATCTTACGTAAGCATCACTCATATCCCCCCTCCCCCTTGTCAGGAAAAATAAGCAAAGAGTAAACCCCCTCCCCCCTTAGGTGCTTACGTAATATTTGAACGGCCCCTAATAAAAAAATTAAAGAGTTTAAAAAAAATATTTAGAACTTAAATTTTTTACTCCATGATCCATGATATAACAACGAAAAACCCAAAAGAAGATTCAATATAATGGGAAAGTCGGTCCAAGCCGGTTCAGTGGAGAAGTTGGTCCACACATTTTTGAACAAAATGATTGGTATAAGACTTTGTAATAAATGGTTTTAGACCTTTATTCTCTATTTACTACCTATACATAAATCTTACATTTACTCAAGATTTTAGAACAGAATATCCGGGAGAATTAAGTGTTTCGGAAGCCCAGTGGCCTCGAAGCATCTCGCTGCCATACCACAGACCCGAGTTCTGTTACTGGGTTGGACAAATCGGACTCAGCCTTTCATGAGGACCGAGGTAACTTGAGGGAAACAAGTGTGTTTGCCTCAGTTTACTGTGACTTTTACTCACCCGTTCTGTAACAGCTTTATATAAGGTCTTAACCAGTGAGATTGGTTACACTGGAGTTCGAAAGCCTAACCAACTTAGCTACTCCATCAAGTATCCTCCTTTGTTTTTTAAGGGTTTTTATGGAAGGTATTTGAGTTGGTGTGAGATACAATAAGGCAAGATTAGTCATGATGAGAAAAGACAATCAATTAAAGGAAATTTCAAACTAACACCTAAATAAACTTCACACCACGGATTGTGACAGATCATCATACGGAAAAATAAAGTTAAAAACACCTTCCTCAGCAAACGCACCAAAGCACTATAGGTATCTAACTAAAAAAGAAAAAAAAACTCACCATCGTCATTGGTGATGGTAACCGTCGACCTATTGACCTGGCCAATAGTGGCCCCTCCCTCCGGATCGAAGAGCTCCAGCTCGAAATGCTCGTCCTTCTCCGCGTTGAAATCGTCCACGATGGGAATCTCGATGTTCTTCTCGATCTCGCCGTGCCCGAAGGTGATGCTGCCTTCGCCGCCGGAGTAGTCCTTGCCGTCGACGGCCGTGCGGTCGATGGTGCGGTACTTGGCCGTCACGATGCCGTCGGCGCCGTTGCTTCGGATCACGGGGACCAGGGCCATTCCGACAGACTCTTGTACTAGGAGGCCGCGGCGCTTGAACTGGAGAACTCCGGGCTCTGCAAAAATACATACAGTATTATGTATGGAAGTTGATGTGTTTGGGAACTCAAGTACACTTAATGTTAGGGGGACTGAGCCTCCCTCTCAATACTTTTCAAGAATATATGAAATTAATGGCAAGAGGAATGTGCGTAATAGAGAAAGAGAGGGGGAAGAAAGACTAAAAAAACAAGATGGATGATCAGAAAAACAGTGAACCAGGACGGCAGTCTATATCCAGTTCATAGTTATCTACTGTGGTTGTTTACAGACTTTCCATTTTTTAACAGTGTATTTCTATCAATGTTACATAAATTTTACTGTTTTCGGAACAACTTAATTACAAAAATCACTACCAGAATTTGTTTTAACAGTTAAATTCTGTTCCACTTACGTCCAGGCGGCACGGTGGAAAGGCCATTACAAATCTGCTAATCCGTCAATGCAGGAACAACCAAAATAAATGTATATTAGTTGCTTTATTATGCAGCTATTGTTGATTGTTTGACTGGTGAATAATCGGTTTAAAACCAGTTTTTTTACATAACTTTTCCGGTGCAAGAGGGGATAGGCTCCCCTTTGCCCTTATGTATGTGGGATCGTGATCCCTGGGCAAAATACAACTAAACTCTCCCTGTGCGGCGCCACCTGGCGGCTGGCGCAATCCTCTGAACAGATTCGAACGAGATACCAAGGCGAGCGGCCGGTGTCATCGTTACTCCTTCAATAAGCGACCAAGGGCCTCGAGCTAGGAGGTTCCTTTTTATATTTGTGCTCCCATATGATTATTGTTTGTCCTCGTCTCCTCGTTTTGTCTGTGTGCCTTGTTGTTTCGCATAGAATATAGATTGATGTCAACAATAACTGCGTTTTCAATGAACCACGGGATCCCTCTACATCTACATACCCCTAGCATGCCAAACCCCACATGTATAGGCGCCCATGAATCCGAATGCGAATCTTACCGTCGTCGTTGAGGATGGTGATCTCCATGATGCAGACCCTGCCCAGCATGACTTTTCCCACGTCGTCAGGGAGGACGCACAGCTTGAGGAAGAAGGTCTCGTCGGGCTCCCACTGATTGTCGTCCACAATAACCACCGAGAGCTCCTTCTCCAACTCGCCTTCCTGAAACTCCAGCACCTCCTTCAGCGAGACGTAGTCCTCGCCCGCTTGCGCGGTGCCGTCGATCGTCTCCACCCTACAGGGAACGGAGGATTTAGATAAAGGCTTCAAAATTAACACAAAAAAGTGAATAGTCTGAAAGGTTACAGAGTATTTTTTTATTTTCGAAGGAATCATTCAAAGTTTCTCTTACCTGCATCTTGCAACGCAGTCCAATTTTCCGTGTCTCTTAACCTTGACAAGAACTTTCCCAGCGTTTTCCAAGACCGCGGCGGTCGCGGCTGTGAAGTCCAGGATGGGGACATCTTTGGATTCCCCTGGTGTGATCGGTTTGTGGTCTGTCTCATCTGCCTCGTCGTCCAACATACTATACACCTGAAATAAAACGTATGATTCATTATAGAAACGTTCTTTTTCTTGGCCGAAATGTTATTTGAGCAGAGGATTCAGAATTCAATAAATTTTGTTCAAGGAAACCGTTTAAGGTATTTTCGTTCCGTGCATCTCGCCTCCGACACTTGGCCCCGTGGAAACTTCGTCCCCTGGAATGTTGGTCGAGTGGAAAGATAAAAAAAGTAAAATTGGTCCCTAAATATTTCAATTAGTTTCTTCAGGGCATTTGAAACAACTGAGAAAGGTCTCATTCGAACCTGTGGAATAAGAATAAATTATGTGAAACCTCAAAAGTCACCTCTATAAAATTTAATTGGTATTTTCATTGGCAAGGGCTGCTTTTACTTAATTAAAACATAGTGGGATTCAGATCTAAGTAGTAAAAGACCACAAGAGAAGGGCTTGTAGTGTACAAAATTGATGTACTGTGGTCGAAAACGCTAAAATTTTTATTCCTTTACAAAACTAAATAAAATAGTGGTGACACTTCGGCCACGGCCCACGTTCTTTTCCACAAGTAAGAATCCGACCCCCCACTCCTTTCATAAGCCTGTGTAATAGCCAGGAGAAACTTATTTATAAGTTTAAGGATGAACTTTCCAAATGTCCAGACGAGAATGTCGGGGATGAAATACTGCACAGAACGAAAATACCGTATACCAAGAAAACTAATACAATCCTTGGGATTATACGCCAATGAGTTTAGTTAAAACACAAAGATGAACCCACCTTCTGCAGTTTCTTGCTGAGCCTCGGCTTGGCTTTCTTGCTGCCTGATAGGTTCCGGATGGCTCCGATGCGGTACCACAGCCGGCTGTGTTCGCTTTCCTCCACTAGTCGAGCGGCAGCCAGGCAAGCGGCGTCTTCGGCAGACAGAGACGGGTGCTTGCGGCACTCCTGAGAAGATTATGAAGAGATATTAATGATAATTTAATTATTCAATGATAATCCGATAGTATTTTTTAATTATGTTATGGAGATTTTAGTCACATTTACAGATGAACATAGTATGGGAATTGTTCAAAAAAGAAATCCAACAGACCGGTGTTGTTGAAAACGCATTGTAAGAGAATTAGAAAAATTTCAGGGAGATAATTTAGAGCTGTTGACCGAATTTTAATCAGTATGACGATTAGGAAATATGTCTGAGGGTAAGGAATAAAAAATTTCATTTCTTTTCATCACCAATATTTAAATCTAAATATTTTTCGCAAAAATAAACGTCTAGCAAATAAATCAATTTTACAAACATTCTAAAGGCAATAAAATAACTTTCCGAAAACAATCGTGAGAGAAAAAATACACGAATGTTAAGTTTCATGAACAGTTTGTTGCGTTATAGACCTCTCTCTCTCTGTATTATACTCTATTCATTTTGAACTGGCGCCTGAAGAATAGTGCTTTCCCCCTCGCTAGAAGCGTAACCATGGCTACTCTCTTCGCGCGGCCAATAGTAAGCCTTCTTCGTCGCTGTGAAGTTGTTAGTTGCCATGGTTACTGATTCGGTGGTGGGGAAGGAAATATTTTCGGGCGCTAGTTCAAAATGAACAGAGTATAACAGTTAATAATCTTTAAAATAACAAACCAACTTTTAGAGCAAAATGTTCAGAAAAGAAATTTTTTTCAGAGAGTTTAATATTCCTTAAAACTAATTCAAATTTCAAAAAAGGGGAAAAATCTGTTACATTGTTAAATATTTATCTTGATTAGACATGAGAGTACCAGGCATAAAAAATTAAATTCTAAAACAATTAGTTTTTCTCTTTTTGTCGGGGAAAAAACCCTGAAAAAACCTAACAACTCGAAACGTTAAAATTTTAATTTTTACGTTTTAAAATTTTGAAAATTTTCATTTTTCTACGCAATAAAATGATCTTAACAGCTGCAGTGATACGAGTGGCAGGATAAAAAGAGGGTATGCAATCTTTCACACATGGTTAAACTATTACTCCTACTTTCTGAATAATGTAGTGAATATTAAACACAGCAAGCATTAAGTAGTAAAATAACCCCCATATTTGGAGAAATGCCAGAGTTACATTCAAACCATCAGCTGATTGTTGTCATCAATTAGTCCTCTTCAACCACTACAGCTACGTCCCAAATTATTTCGAATTTATGAGGTTATGGTTTATGGCAGTTCTGTATCATATTCAATAAATTAAAAAATTAAGTTAAGTTAAATTTTCAAATTAACAAAAGAAGTTAATTTTTTTTATCTCGATGACAACTGTAAAAACTTAAATTTTTTTCTCCCTTAAAAAAGGTCAATGGATATATGACAAGATGTAACATAGGGGCCGTTCAAATATTACGTAAGCACCTAAAGGGGGAGGGTGTTTACTCTGCTTATTTTTCTTGACAAAGGGGAAGAGGGGGAGTAGAAGTTATGCTTACATAAGATGTTACGAACACTGCATTTTTGAAAATATTTCGTTTCTAGCAAAATTCAACGAAAAATAAATTTTACAAAGAATTGAACAAGGAAAAATTTTTCTAGTATTTAAACTTCGGAAGGAAAGGAAAGGGGTTGGAGTCGGGCAGTTTTCTTACGTAATTATGAGGGGGGTTGCAGCTTGCTTATCTTTGCTGACAAAGGAGGAAGGGTCAAAAATGACCAAAACACTTACGTAATATTTGATATATTACGCTTACGTATTATTTGAACGCCCCCCCCTTAGCTTCTAGATTTAAATAAACCACACCAATATATTAATGTCGGCAGACTGACCATCAGTGACCAGTGTAGATGTTTTGGAGGTATCCTTCAGCTTTTAGAAAAGTAGGTCAGTAACTGCTTTATGAGGGCGTTCGTTAATATAATGGACTCGACTCATCTCATCCTGCTCTATATGAATGCATATCTAGCTAAAAAAAAACCCAAGACAAGAATGTGTTTTTAGAAAACTCTGATATTTTTACCTACAATTATCGCTCAAAGCATTTTGAATAATAGATCAGACGGAGACCAAGGTTATGTTGAGTTGCTATTGTTTCATTAATAAATCCCGTTGAAAAGTATATATGTTGCGGGCAAAGTGATTAATTGAGCATTATTAATAATGCCCAGAGTGGAGGCGGGCAAAGTGACAAATTTCATTGATAAATGCCATTGAATTTATCCCATTGCCCTCCTCCACTTCTGGCATTATTAATAATGCCCGATTTATCACATTGCCCGTAACATATATATTTCCCATCTTTTAAGAACTCATAATTTATAAATGAGTACAAAACTCTTTATGAAGAATGGCAGAATACATAAAACTGCGTTTCGTGTCATTGTTATAATTGTTCTACATTTTTAAATTATAACAAACACAAGAACAAGCTAACAAGTACGTAGTTTACAGAACAGTTTTTCATGAGAAATGTATCACTAAACGCAAAATAAAAAACTCTTTGATCGCTTACCTTTATGAATTTTATCAAAGTGTCTTTACTAAGTTGACCTTTTGGGAAATATTCTTCTCTTTTTGCAGGGGCTAGAATAAATTTAAAAAATAAGTAATTATCAGTCAGCTGTTAAAATAATTTCTTATATAATGGATTCAATTAGGTCATTTAAAAATCAGTGTTTTGATCGTATAATAGATAAGACCCAGCCTGCTAAAACACTTCATAAATGTAAAGATTCGGTGTCCTTCTCATTTAAAAAACGATTTCATAACATTAATTTTACATTACCTTTTATTGCAAAGTGTTTGTTTTTCGAGAAGTTTTTAACACACCCGCATCTTTAAAATATTCTTTTTTTTTAGTTTTTTAATTAATGGGGCATTTTTAAAATTTTCAGAAGCTTTCCTACACCACTGTTCATTTGTGACGGAATAAAATAAGTCCAGTGAAAAGGTATAATAAAACTTTGATTTTTAGTTTAACTGAATAATTTCAAAGAGAATAATTTCAGATAACGGGTATAAAAGCGTTTCTACTGTTACTAAAATTTGGAAATATCACGAAAAATTTTGATTATATAGACCTCTTCCACATAAAAATTTGGTATTCCACAACAGGGACTATATGCTCATAATAGCTTCGTAGCTTAATAATATTTGGCCCCTAATTATATTTCAAAACTTAAATATTAAAAAGTTTATTTAAGTATAGCTAAATAATATGAGAAGTACCCTATCGGAAAAAAAATTTCTGGTGTTCCTTAAACACCAGAAAATTTTTTTCCAATAGGGTAATATTACGCTCCTGATAGCTATCTGCTGTAAGGGGACATCCATAAATTACGTGAGGTGTTTTTTCCAAAATCTGGACCCCCCCTCCCCCCTTGGTGAGATTTTGCTGGACCCCCCTCCCCCCCACGTGAGATTTACCTACAACCTTTAAAAATAATTTTCTATCCTATTCGTTTGCATTTTGTGCTTTACAGCACCTAATTCTTATAATTTTTAACTAAAAAAGTTGACGTGAGATTTTAATCAACCCCCCCTCCCCCCCTGGTGAGAATTGGTGAGATTTTTCCAAACCCCTCCCCCCCCTTTTTGACCTCACGTAATTTATGGATGCCCCCTAAACTGTACTCATAACGAAGATAATATAAAGTTGGGAGTGAATTATGATCAAATTTGTTACTATTTATACATATAAGTTTTTAGATATAGCATTTGATTGTTATTTCGCCGACGTCAATATTTAGCCTAACGACGGCTTTTTTTAGAAAATTCTTCTGCAAGAAAAAGTAATCTTCACACGAAACTCAACAATTATGAGAGAATAGCTGATAAGCTGTCATGACAACAAAACAAAAATCCCGGCCAGACCCATATAACTTAGTTCTAAATTCAGTTCTGCTCCTCAAAAGCCAAATAAATGGTATTGATTTCTCATTTGGAAGGAGTAATAACAATGAAACGTGTATTGGAAAAATCTCTTGATGGTAATATCATACTGACTGCATAACTGGGAATGTGAAAGCAGGGTAAGTCAATGGTTGTGTGCTTTGGGCGTAGCCAGGGTTCAACTTAGGGGGGGGCAATCAGGGTCGACTTTTTTTGTTTGTTGAGATCAATTTTAAATCCCCGTGAGAGAGACCTGTCTAGTTTCAACAGGGGATCTGAGGGTCCTCCAGAGAAAATGTTTGGAAATATGCCCCCAAGAACATGGTTTTAAATTGTTTACAGGTTGAAATACTAAAGGGGGGCCTGGGGGCCCTCCCCCAGAAAAATTTTGAAAGTTTGACCCTAAAATACTGAGTTTTAACTTAACTAACAGTAAAGTAAAAGTTAATTACTCGGGACTTAAGGGGGGCAGCTGCCCCTCCCTACACCCCCTTGGCTACGCCCATGGGTGGGTATGTTGTTGTTGTTGTTGTAGTGTGCCACTCGGAATACCCAAGCTCTACAAGGATTCAAGGCAAAGGGGGTGCGGCTCCTGAGAAAGTGAGGCCCATAAATGGCAGGAGTCCGACTTCTGCCTCATGAGATGATAGATGCTGCCACTATCTATCGCCACCTCCACAATTTTGCCATGCATCTGAAGGGGAGGGAAATAGTCTCCAGACACCTGGACTCAAGGTAAACTGCGCCATGACCGACCTCAGGACTTTCGGACCCTCAGGTTTAACGAGCACGTACTCCGCATATACTCGGTGGGTCTTCAGCGGTGTCGGGAATCGAACCCGGGACCCTCCGATCCCAAGGCCGATGCCTTAACCACTAGGCTCCCCACTGCCCAAATACTAAAGGGGGGCCTGGGAAAAATTTGAAATTTGAAAATTTTGAAAGTTTGACCCTAAAATACTGAGTTTTAACTTAACTAACAGTAAAGTAAAAGTTAATTACTCGGGACTTAAGGGGGGCAGCTGCCCCTCCCTGCCCCCCCTTGGCTACGCCCATGGGTGGGTATCTACCTATAAGGGCCTATCTAGGGTGGGTAGCCTATCTAGTATCTATCTAGTGTGTAGTATAAGGGCATGGAGATCCAAAATGTTAAAAAGATGCTGAAAACAAAGAGATGCAAAATATTATAGAGAGGCTCAAAAGAAGAAAGATGCTGAATAGCAGATTAGGCCGCTAGAGCAGAAAGATGTGAAAAAGTGAACAGCCAAAGAGATCATAAAGAGCAGGTAGATACTCAATTACCTTGGCTGTACGTACAGCAAAGATATGCTGAACAGCCAAGAAGATACCTAAGAACAGAGATAGTCTCAAGAACAAAGAGATACCACTGAAAAACACGGAAAGAGAAAGAAGATACGTACGTAAGATTAAAGGAATGCTAGGAAACGAAGGGAGAGAAAATGGACGCAGAGAAGTTCTATGAGAGTCTGAAGAGCAAATGAATTGAATGCTGAAGAGTGTTTTTTCTTCCCTATAGTGGACCCCAAAACTGAGGGTTGTAGTCTGAGTAACTGAGTCTATCCTCACCCTTTGGCTCCCACTAACCCATTTGATGGTGTTTTGCCGATTTACGACAGTAGCTGGTCACTTTTCAAAACTCAATGAATGATCTAAATACAAAAAAAGTGTACCGCTGGGCATGTCGAGTTCCATCTGCTTGGCGTCCTTGCCGAGCGCCTTGCCCCTGCAGCACAAACCCTTGTCGGCGGCGTAGCTGACCGCCACCAGCACGGGGAAGAAGAGGAAGGTGACCACGGCCTCCCACACCTCCACCTCGTGCGGGGAGATGAGAAGCAGGATGACCAACAGCCACAGGTAGGCGAACACGCTGAAGAAGGCCGTCACGCTGAACACCTGCGAAGACGGTACTTTTAAGTCGGATGATGGTACTGATGGTTGGGTACGGAGTTCATAATGCAGTATCATACACAGAATGTCTCAAGATAACCGTCCACTCCATTTAACTTTTGTGTGAAACCTTACAGATATAGTTATAAAAGTGGTGCCCACTGTAAAATAATATGGACCGTTATACAATTAAGTGGTGAAAAGATATTGCCACCATATTATCGGAGGAAGGTCCCACTGTGACTCGATGGGAAGTCGTTCCCCTGTGGGACCTCCCACCGAGTCCCAGTGGGACTTCCCTCCGGGTTGCGATTCCACATTCTTAATGATATGATGGCGATTACTTTCCACCACTTTATTGTGTAAAGTTTCATATTATATCACATGTATAGTAAAGTGACCACGTTCTATCCTGAGACAACTTTCAACGCCCCCCTACCGACCGTCAATGTTAGAAGTTAGTAGTGGTTTCCGCAATATCTCCATCATTCGACCAAAACAATTTATTTTTGAAGAAGCCTTACGATCCTTACCAAAGCTGTTTTGCACTATCCCATTTAAATTTGATTGGTGTAGTTAGGACAGCCATTTTAAAAATTAAGGTATGATAAATTGCGCTCATATTACCTTTTAAATGATTACTAATTAATTTTACAACTTAAATTATTAATTGACAATGCGGTGAGGACTCGAACCCCTCACCTTGGACTCTCCACCTTAGGCGAATAATCATGTGGTCAGCTCTGTGCAGCTTGTGCTGAGGAGGGCTAGGAAGTGAACGGAAGTGCTGAAGCCAGGTCAACTTTATATATTGCTGTTCATTTTGTTGTTTACTAGATGTTTTCTATTGATTTCGCCTGTGAGCGATTTTAGCCTTTTTACTAATTCTTAATAAAGTTATTTATAGTTAAAGAATTGATCTTCTTTAACAACTTAAATTTTAAAATGGAGCAACCGGTTTTGTATGGATTCTTTACAACACATCCACGATTGAATCAAGCTTCGATAATGAAAATAAAATTACTTATCACAAATCCATTCATCAAAAACTATTTTAAGAGAGCAACCCTCCTCTCCCATTGAAAAAAAAATCGATTTATGTAGAGTACTTCCGAAATAATGATTCAAATCAAACCAACATCAGTAAAAAGTTTTTCCTCAAACTTCAAAGAGATGGATACTCATGGGTAAGTAGTATCTCAGAACCAAATCAAATCAGATCTATAACTGTATTTTGACCCCATAATATAATGATTGAGGTCATTTTGGTAGAACCATTTTCTCACATTTAAATCCATCTTTTCCTTGATACGGGCGTGAGACTGAGGTAATAAGACATCACGCTTTTGGACGAGATGATTTTATTTTCTGGGTGGTTAAGTTCGAGATTTATGAGAAGTTAGGGAAGGGGGAAAACAAGATGGGATGGAAAACATGATTTGTAGGTTCATGAGATGGGAGCGAACCTATTGATTTTTTTGTCCAATGCTTTTAAATTGAACATTAAAAAAACGTCTCCAGTATCGTGGTGAATTGGTGTAGTCCTGCCGCAACGAGAAAACCTAGACGTCGTGTACAATATTGTGCCGGTTGTTAGGGAAACGAGTTATTCCACTCAATTTTGGGGATGATGGTTGTTCATAAACGCTGAAAAAACGTTTTGTGCTCAATCTGCGTGACTATCATTTAGATTTGTACTTCTATTCAAAGTAGTGTCAAAGTTTTTCTCGTGGCGGTCGGATTATTAATTAAAAAATCAATGGGAAGTGGACATGGGATATTACTCATAATTTGCACTCTCCCTTTCCATTTAACGGGAAACAGTCTCTTCACTTTAAAAAGAATAATTTCAAGAGGAGATTCATTTTAAAGTGGCGTAGCTATTTTCGGATTCCGATTCAATTCTTATTACACACAGTAATGAAACAGGAATGAAGCAATTAATCTGAATCCAAATTTGGAAATTCGTTCCTCATGACGTGAAGAACACGTTTCATTCAGAAGCTATTACGAGTGTTATTCTGTGACTGGATTTCGAGGTTTTACATTCTTCGGTCTTATCGAGTTAAAGTGAAAGGTTTGGGTCAAGGCATCAGATTGCTACATCCAAAACCTTCGCCAGATGATTTATGGCTTTGAGACAACTCCCATTATGATGAATTCCTTCATCTTCCTCCTCGGTCATACATGGAAGGGTTACCGACGATGATGTCATCCGATAGTGTTTGGCGTGCTATTTGGCGACGTCTTTTTTTTAAATTTATCTATGGAAAGTTAAACCGACACTGTGATGAGAGATAAATATAAAGTGTGTTGCACTTGATAAGGGGAAATCTTTCTTAAAAGAGTAGGTGTGGGAGCATTTTCAGCTTTTACAATTTACATTTTTCACATGATGAATTAATTTATTGCAAATAATTGTTCATAATTGATAATTAGAATACAAGGTGTTCCAGAAGTCCGTTTATCGACTTTTATTTGAACTAACGTCTCCTATGGTCATGGAAGTAAAGTGTGCTTATTGCCCCTGATGAATACATTGAGATGGCTTACAGCACCCCTTAAGAAATAAACCAGTTAAAAAATGTTAAAAAGCTAAAGGAGATTGAACAAAAGCTTCAATCAGAAAATTTTTGGCATTATCATGAAAAAACACATTCTTCAATATTCGAGGCGATGTTAGCAAGTAAAAATAGAACTTTTTCAGGCCCAAAAAAATAATAAGTTCGCAAATTTGCAAGTTCTTTTTATTTTTAAGTTAAAATTTTTGTCTATATCTAAATAAACACGCAAAAAATACATGAAGTACACTGAAAAGCTTGCGGTACTTTCACTTGCAAATATCTTCTTAAACATTGAAGATATTTTCATGAAATAAAATTTTTCTGAGCGTTTTTTTATAATGCCAATAATATTCTGATTGAAGTTTTTGTAAGTCTGTAAGTCATCTCAATGGATTCCCATTGCCCAGTTACCTAGGTGTACAGTGTACAACTTACTTCCATGACTATAGGACAAGTAGGTTCCAAATAAAAGCCGGGAAACGGACTTTAGAAACACGCTGTATGTCTTCTAGTAAAGCTTAATGATGCAACATAAGTTAGTCATGTCAGTTCAGGTAATTCAAGCAGTTAACTTACACTGAAGGTGCGAATTCTTCGTGACTCTCCAGCAGGCAACGCTACTATGCAGACACCGACAATCACGAGTAGGTTAAAGGCAGCGGAGCCGACAATAGTGCCTGGTCCAAGATCTCCTGCATAAAATCTGAAAAATAAGGAGGCATTATAGAAAAAGTCTCTAATTTAAAAATTCAGCAATAAATTTTAATATTTTTTAACGTTTCTTTCATATTCAGAATTTTATCAAGTTAGGATAAATTAAAATCCCATTTAAAATAAATCCTCAACCGTTCGCATAAGGGTGAAGATTGCAGTTGAACGCAAGGGATAAAAATTGGCTTCTTTAAAAAAAACTAAAAGACAAAATAAGTGGCGAATATTTAAACACTAATTATGAAAAGGTGTTTAGACGAGCGTGCCGTAATGAGGAAATGACGCACTTAATGCTCCAATAATAATAAGCTTTATCGCCTCGCGCTTCAGTGATGTACTCGTATTATGGATTTTCTGTAAGTATCACTAACTAAAGTTAAAGTTAAAACCCTGTTTTTAAGGGTCAAATTTCCAAAAAATTTCTAGGGGAAGATCCTTAGACCCCCCCTTTTGTAGTTCGAACTCTATTATTCACAACTTTTTTACACTTAAGTTCATCAAAATGCAAACCCTACCTAAAAATATGCAAGTATGCAAATCTGAAATTTGGATAAGGTTACCGTAACTAGTTAAAACCCACTCTTTTACAGTAAAATTTCCAAAAAAAATCAATGGAGTACCCCCCAGACCCTTCTTTGGCACTTGTAACCCAATTACTCACAGTTTCCCTGTAATAAGCTCCTTGCAAATGCTTGCTGATGCTAATTCTACCAAAAACTATTTAAAAAAACTACACTGGACCTATTAAACGAGGAGGCGCTGGGAATAATTTTGGGACCTCTCTCTCCCTGTGCAAAAATCTAGGTTTAGCAGTGATAATGACTAACTGGGGGGTGAGAGTTGTTCATAAACACTAAAATATTGATAGATGCTACACCGCGATATGGAGGGGGGTCCCTCCGTCATACTTGTATAAAATAAAAACCTTTCTGCGAACTTAAATTTTTTCCAAAAAATTTTCTGCAAGAATTTACACATTTTTAAATATCACTCTCTAAAAAAAACATTATTACTGAAATACCCAAATTGCAGGGATGAGTTTATCTAAAGATGAAAAAAGAGGAAAAAGCGCGTGAGCTTAGTTATGTATAATTTTTTTAATGTGTGAAACAAATAATTTTAACAAGAAAAATTTTAATTTAACTGGTTTATACTCGGGGGGATTTTAAGAACTTTAAACTGGCATTAAACTAGTCATTAATATTGATAGTCTAGATAAAAATATCTTTAAACAAAGAAAGATACATATTTCACGTTATCTTCATTTGCATGAAAATAACCAAAATGCAACTAAAATCAGATGAAAATTTAGGAAATCAGTTAAATACTCTAGGATAATTTATTGATTACTTTAAATATAATTAAATTACTGAATTTTTTTACCAATAAAATTTTTGCTAAGTGAAGAAAAAGTCAAATTAATTTTTAAAAGTATTATTAGAATCTCAAATCATATCAGATATGTAATACAGGTTATAATCTAACTCGATTAAAAAAACTGAATTATTTTCTTAAGTTGCTTCTCAAAGTAGCCTTTCAAAAATTTTGCAACTTGCAAAAACCTCATAAGCCAGAAAAACGGAACTTTCGCGAAAAATCGCCATTTTTTTTACTTCCGGACTTGTTGGCTTCTAACTACGGTAAAGTTGCTTTTTCTACATCGCAATAACAACGCGATACGAAGCCGACTTCAACTTAACGTCCGCGGCCGTCCAAGAAAGCATCGCGGATGAAACGGTAAACTCCGCGAGCAAAAACAGAACTAACGGGAGAAGTTGCAATTTCCCGACTTACGCGATTCCGATTCTTCCTAAAATCGCGATTCCGTGGATGGAAGCATTTGGTGAAAAACATAAGAAAAATTTATAGATCAAAAATAAATTCTGCAGAAAAATTTCTGAAAAAAAAATTTTTTTTGTAGTTTTTCTGCAGAGGGCAAAATTTTCTGCGAACGCCGTTCGCGCGTTCGTGTATATTATACAAGTATGCCCTCCGTAGTGGGTGTATCGCGGTGTAATATCTCTCAATGAGTGGAGGCAATTTCTATCCTTATCCACCACTCTATGTGTAAAGTGCTCTACGTGTAAAATAAAGTAATTTATTACAGGGAACGCTGGAAAACGTTTTGTGCCAAGTTCAAATCTATCTAGATTTGAACTAATTTTCACAAGATTTCATTTCCCTGTCTAAGTTTTTCTCCCTTTTTTTACAGTGATTTAGACTCACCCGTTGCCGACGATCTCAATGACGGACAGCAGAATCTCGGGGGCGGAGGACCCGAGCGCCATGAGCGTGAGGTTGGCCACGGTGTCGTTCCACACCTTGACCTCGATGACCTCTGGCTCGGTCTCGTTGGCGGTGGAGAGCATGATCTTGCGCGTCTTGCTGGTGATCTTCTCGATGGAGCACATGAAGATGTCGGCTATGATGGCCACCCCCAGGAAGCAGTAGAACAGTCCAAGAAGGTAGGCGAAGGCCCGACCCCCTGATGACCATGTTGCTTCGCTGATGAGGGGAAGCAGCAGCCCCGAGGAGCAGCTGTAGTTGTACGGGTCCATATATTTGTGGGGGTTGGTTCTGGAAGGAGAGAGAAGTTGGGGTGAGATTGAGGTGTTGAATTGAAATTGATAATGGTTTCAATATTTCACATTGGGGTGGGGTGGATCCAGGTTTGAGTTAGGGCACCAGGATTTTTAAAACATCTCCAGTAGCAGAAACTGCAATTTTTTTTTAAATATTGAAGAATATTCTTTTTTAGCCATAGAACTATACATTTAAGCATTTAAAAGCTTCCAAATTACTTTTTAGAATTTATCTTCAGAAATCCTTTGATCCAATAAACTTTTACCCTTCGGGGGGGCACGTGCCCTCGTGCCACTCTATATTTAAATTTCCTATATTTTAAAGAATTCTCCGTTCCTTTTTCTGCCAAACACACTCAACTGTTTTAAACTTTCCGGGTTTTTTATTTGAAGTAACTTCAGATCACTCATTTAGAAATTAATTCTTTTAGTGGTGATTTAAATTTCTTTTTGATTTCTTTAAAGATATTTAAATTTTTTCTAAAGAAAAATTCACAGAACTATACACGTTTTCTAAGCATGCAGACAAAATATGTCGGGAAAAGTAGAGTAAAAAGACGATTATTAGTAAGTAGATGGAGAATGTCTGGGAGGAGGACACAATAAATTCAAACTACTTCTACTTCGTACCCAATTTTTTTTTGTAATTGTAAGTAACAGTCCTGTTAAATTTTAAAATCAAATAGAAGACTAATTGCAAAATTATATATTTATTTTAATAATAAATTGATATAACCAAGTCAAAACTTTTTCTCTTTTACCCTGAGGGAACATAAGACCCGAAAACACCACAAATAAAAATTACATAAAATTAATTAGTATATTTAGCTTAATCTTATCCGATGGGGACAAAATCAACAAATCTTATCTGGTTATCCTTTTGCTTACATAATATATCCTGTATAAATTATTCGTTTTCATAATAGTTCGAAAAAATTCACTTAAATAACAGCTTAATAAACTTAGAAAAATCAATACCAATAAACCAATTTACCCGCATAGAGAAAATTCTTAAGGGTACTTTTCCACTAAAACCAACTAATATTACTACCAACTTTATTTTTTTGTGTAAAAATTGAAAACAACCTTTAATTGATGCCTTTACTGAATAAACTGTGAAAGATCTCTTCAAACAAAAACTAAATATTTTTTATGTATTATCCGCTAAAAGCTTTTTTAAGTGAATTGCGTAATTCATACTCAAGCTAAAGCAGAAAAGAAGGGGTATTATAAAAACAACTACCTAGCCTAGACTGACCTTTTTACATATTAATAACGAACGGGGAACACGAGAACGCTTTTCAAATTAGCACTAAAGAAATAAAATGAAAACTGTCATCATTATGTGTTTGTTAAGAATTTAAGACCCTTCTGGAGGGCAGATGAGTTTTTACCATGCTGCACATACATAGAAGTTGCTTTGTAATTGGAAACGTTTGTCTCTTAGAGTATTTTATTAATGACTTGAATGAAAAAGATCTAATTAAAAACCTCTAAAAAAGAAATTTAACAACAATTTGAAAGCAAATAACGAGGTAAAAATAACAGAAAGGTGGAGTGGGTAAAACAAATCCAAATACAAATAATCATATAAAAATTACTGATTTTGTTAATGATTATTTAAAACACATTAACAATTGGAATTCTAATGACATAGTGTTATTAAAAACTATTTACAGTAAATAAGAATCAAAATTAATCCTCACTAACGGACAGTCTTTTATTAAAGTGATATGAATAAAAACAAGAATATTGTATACTGTTCTCAAATGCGAGACACAATTACAAACTAGTATCAGTTACTTAAGCAATGGAAAAGTTCTATCTTTAACCTTTAAGTTGACATTAATTGAATTAAATAATACGAAACGGCAGAGTTTAAAGCTTTAAATCACAGTCCGCAAGATTGATTTTATTGAAACAATTCCACGCTTTTGAGATAATAAAAATTAAAAATTTAATTTGTTCTTAATTGGCTGCCAGATTTCATAAGTCGCACAAGCATGAAAAATAAAACTTGAATGAGCTACACGCATGAGCTGAAAGAACAAAAAATATTGAGAAAATTGCATTATTTTTAAGTATAAGAATATGTTATTCCCCCTATATTTTTCTGTAAAATTTCAAACTGTTCTAGAAGTTAAAGGCCTCTTGAAAGCAGGATTCAATAGATATTATTCAAGAATAATCTCATGTGTTCTACTGAAAACAATACCCCATAAATTGAACATTTTTGAATGCAAGAGTACTTCCGCATAACCATCATGAACTGTAGTAAAAAGAGGCAATTGGACAAACTCAGAGTTGAAGCGTAAGTTCATATGTGTATCGATAGTGAGTTTATTATGCGGTTAACGTTTAATTCAAGTTTCATGTAACATTCAAAACAATATTTCACGATATTTTGAATACCCATTAAGCTTAAACTAGGCATTTTTGAACATGTTTCGCAATAAATTACAAGTTATAAATTACAAAATAAAGATAACATTTATTAAGAACAGAAACTTTAATAGCCGAATACGAATTCTACCAATGAAATACAACATTCAATGAGCACAAAGGGGACATAGATAGATTATTAATTAAATATTAAGAACATTTATCTCGTTACAGAAGAAGAAGAAGAAGAGACAACTCAGAACGGGGAAGAAGTAAACATACCTTTCAATGTGGCATCAAGGATAGCGCAATAAACAAGAATAATCCCAGTAATAGACAAATTTAGATATGCATAGAATAATTTTTAAGGTTCACTAGAATTTTTATTTAATTTTGACCGAAAAAATATTGATTAAATAAGAAAGCACAGAATCCCTAAAAAAATTTCGCATTTATAGTTAAAGTGTAAACTTTGCCTAGAAATCTCGTGTTGATCTCCTAAACAGCTAAATACCATTAGTTCCTTCTAATTGTGTATCAAACAAAACATTTCAACCAAATTTGATCACATTAAACTTGATTCCCGACAAAAGCACACACTAAACCAACCAACAACCCAATTTGCATAAACCAGGTTACACGCAACAAAGAAATAAACCATTTTCTGGGGCAGACAGCACAAAAATTTACATTTTTATAAAAGAAGCCTCTGACCAAGCAATTCAAATAAGATTCATTCCAAACATAAGCAATAACACTCTCTGGACCAACACTTCAGATCGCGTAAATCACTTAAACTACAAAAGTTTAAGGTCGGTATCTTCCTTGAGTTTACTTCCTCAAACCAGGAGAGCGTGCTTCACGAGAAGAACGATACCATCATCACAGCCCCATTCAGAGACACAGATTCAATTCGATAACATTCGTTACAGTATGGTCGGTGGTTACCTCCTTTGTATCGTCTGCCGTTTGTAATCACCTAAATTGGAGTGATCTAGACCCGCTGACCTTGGAGCGGCTGAGTGGTCACTACCTAGATTTCAAACGCACCTGTATTAGATATTTTATTATACGTATATTTAAGTTCTACCATCCTCTGTTAAGCATTAGTAAAATTGATTTCAAATTAAGATTGAAATACTTGAAATAAAAGTTTGAATACCATTTTGTAATTCACCATGCCTACTTTACAAATTTACCATACAAAATGCCTTACAAATCCATATTCTTCAGTGTAAGAATTATCTTCAATTAAAAATTCAAAGTACTTTAAATAAAAATTAAAATTCACCATGCCAATTCAAACTTTTCCCCATTACTATTAACCATTACCCATTATATAATTCACCATGCTAACTTACAATTTCGATGTTAATTTTTCTTTAGCAAAAGAACTCGGTATATACCTCAGTATTTGATATCAAAATACCCAATAATTAATCAGTCCGTTTTATCCCTTTGCTAGTTTTCTATAATCTAAATAAGATTTAAAAGACGTAATGAAAAAGCTCATTATTATCTTAATTATTTCCTTGTTTTTTTATATTTTTCGTAGGTTTTTTTAACACAAAATCATAGCTTCCCAAGTTTTTCTTCAACAGAGATAGATGTTTCGTATTGGTCTAAGCTTAGTGTTCAAACACAGAAAATAAATGTTTCCAGAATTTCCAAAAACTTGTAGAAGTAAGTTTTCTTTTTGAAACCAATACTTCTTTCTAAGGAAATTTTCAAAGCAAATAAATGTTATTTTCAAAACAGTGTTACGGATTTTATTTTTAAGATTGTTTGTGATAAAGAAAAGAAGGGATTTAATTCACTACTGTGTTTGCATCACTAAAAAAAGAGAAATTTGAAATTTTTAAGAAATCGAAGAATTCAAAATCTTTGATATGATTAAAAAGCAATTTTAATAAATCGGTGTTTTTTTAGCCTTGTAATAAGGAAATCTAATTCCGTTAAGTTAATTTAAAAACACAAAATTCAACTTGGCATGTTTAAAAAAGATTTTATAGGTAGGAGAAAATAACGCTTGTTGAACAATTGGAAAAACAAAGGATCAATTTAATCTTTGTACGGTTCTATGCCTTTAATTAAAAACTTTTTTCCTAAACTAAACTTTTCAAAATTAACCTGAACAAAAGGTAACAAATAAAACTTAACTCCAATTCAGAGTGCCTCAGACAATCAATGAATTTACAATGAAGTTTGTTGGTCAGAGTCGCTTCCTACTTGGTATGCGATCTTGACGGTTGGCAGTTAAAACACAATCTAAAATCGTCTGATCTAGACCCAGTGAACTTAATGGGTCTGTGCTGACACACATCCGTTCTCTATCTCTATCCAAACACTCGTGCATTCTACATTCGATTCGAAAATTGCCAGGGCAAAATTGTCAGGTTTTGTTTTTGTTACAAGTTATTATAAGTGAACGTGGTCAATTCATATTCTTTACGTTCAAATTGGAAAGGAAACAGAATGTGCTTTGCAATATTATTTTACTCCATATTTTACGGTTCAGTTAAAATGGAAGAAAGGTTTCAATGTCAAATCTATGGGTTGTTTTCGTTAGGTTTTTGTAACTAAAACGTGCTAGAAAAACAAATATTTTGTTTTCCCATGCAGATGAGAAGTTACCTTGGTTGCATAATTGAATTCAAAGTATCATCAACAAATTAAACCTATTAAGTAAAATAATTTTATTGATCATAATATAGAACTTTTTAAACTTTTTTTATGTAACACAGTTTTTTCCAGTAGTATTGATTAAATGTTTAAATTTTTAAATGTCCGATCAAATTGGGAGTAAGAAAATCGGGATAGCTAGAAAGTTGTGCAGAAGGATTACAGTAACTAAGAAAATCTCTCTACAGGGTGGTCCTTAATTCATGGTACAAACTTCTAGGGGTGTTAGAGTACACCTAGACGAACAAGAATTGGTGTAGGAAGGGGGGTCGCAGTTACACCGTTAAAGAGCTAGGTCCTAATGTAGTGCGAGAGCGTTACAAAAGGACGTTTTGCCAAGGCCCGTTTAACGAAAAAAAACATAATGAAATGAAAAAATTTATTGCATGAGGTACAGCAGTATCCCTACTACTTACATCATAAATTTGATAGAAATTGAACCACTTTCTAAACCGCGGAGTTAGTTTCAAAAGTGCAATATTAATCTTTTAGTCAAAGAATCACATTCCTTAATGGTATTTAGAAAAATGATGATCGGGGAAGGAATTTTCAACGATCGTAACATGGATCATTGAAACTGTTTGATCATTGAAAATTCCTTCCCCGATCATCATTTTTCTAAATACCATTAATGGAACTCCATTGTTTGACTAAGAGCACGTTTTAAAACTCACCCCACGGTTTAGAAAGTGGTCCAATTTCTATCAAATTTATGATGTAAGTAGTACGGATACTGCTGTACCTCATGCAATAAATTTTTTCATTTCATTATGTTTTTTTTTCATTAAACGGGCCTTGGCAAAACGTCCTTTTGTAACGCTCTCGCACTACATTAGGACCTAGCTCTTTAACGGTGTAACTGCGACCCCCCTTCCTATACCAATTCTTGTTCGTCTAGGTCAGCGGTTCCCAAAGTGGTCCATATGGACCCCCAGGGGTCCACAGCGACTTCCAGGGGGTCCACAGGCATGAAAATGAAAATTGGGGGTCCACATCAACTTCTAGGGGGTCCACAGCAACTTTCAGAGGTCCACGGGGAAAAATTCATTAAAATGAAAAATTTTGATAAGTTTCAAAATTTTGTCTTTTATAATCCAACTTTGTAATATGAAAAGTTGGTTATCACGGAGTCCTCGCAACGCGAGCAGGGGAGAAGGAATCTTTGTCAAAAATTACAAATACAAATGAAGTCAACCAACTACAGGCATGCGCCCAACAAGGTTAGTCCGGTCCATTTAACTCAAACCACCCGATTCCCAGTACCTGTCAATTTTATTAGATGTTATGGAATTAAATGTTAAATGAGTAGTTAATAAATGATTAAAATAGTAAACAAAAACTGATTTTTGATTAAAACATTAAAACTAACCCTATCGTTTGACTTCGGTTACATTTAGCCTTAGCCATTGATGGTCATTTTCTCATGTGTAACTTGTTTTAAACGTCAATAATAAAGGCGTGTTTTCAAGATTTGAACCTAATTTTTAAAATTTAAATGTCATTTTTTTTATACTTTAATGTTGGTAATCGCTTTTTACGATTGAATATTTTCATTAAAGGTTCTCCTTTGGTGAAACTTAACTATCAGTATTTTTTCTTCTATGGAAAACTCATGAAGTTTTTCAAAATTTATAAATGCTGTTCAATATCATATCTAAATGTACATATTTCGTAATGTATGTATAAAAAGCAACACATATTTTTTATTGCAAAAACTTTGTTTTTCAATTTCATAAAAAACTCTATTTTTGTAGTGTATGATTTAATTTCTTTTCATAGTTAAACTTAATTAAGTATTGTTTGTTAACATGCCATATATTAATTTTAATTATTTCTAAAAATTTTATGATTTGGTAAATGAATAACTCATTCATAAGCCATTAACTTTAAAAAGCTTGCAACCAAAACTTATTCTAAAAAAAGTTTTTGTCTTGAAATGTAGTGATATTAAAAGTTTAGATTTGTTTTTATTTCAAACTTTTAAAATGTTTGACTGTTATAATATCCTTAAAAATATCAATTAACCATATGAATGGCCAAAGTTTAAAAAACCACACAATTTTTTTTTTAAAATATGTAAAAGTGTGAAATTAAATGCTTATTAACGTACTAAAGAAACACTTGAAAAAAATACAAATTTTCTGTGTGGCTTAGAAATATATATCATAAACATAAGATTTTTAGCTACTTTTTGAACGGTCCCCAAGACAGGGGGTCCACGGGGTACGAAAAATGTCGTCAGGGGGTCCACGGGCGAAAAAAGTTTGGGAACCCCTGGTCTAGGTGTACTCTAACACCCCTAGAAGTTTGTACCATGAATTAAGGACCACCCTGTATATTAAAAAAAGTAACAGTGACCACCGTAACCGCCGTCACCGTCACCACCGCTGATTTTGAAAATTTTATTTTTGAACACTTTGAACTATCACTTCGTAAAAACTATGTGAAGGAATATTATGAAATTTTGACCATTGGTAGACAAATGCATGATGGTCATTTCAGTTCCCAAACCTAATTAATTAGATAATTAGTTCTGGAGTTATTTAATGTCAAAGTCGAAAATTATTTTTTTCGGCTGCGAGTTCGCCCCCAGCAAAATCTATTTACAGCAGAAACATGATTTTTTGCAGACACATACTCTTAGGTATGAAGTTTTGCACCTCGTCGCCCTTTTTTCGAATTATTTTTGGAGTAATTAAATTCTAAAGTTTTGAAATTTTTTACCCTTTTTCGGTTTTTTCGTTAT
Organism: Tetragnatha versicolor; assembly: GCA_024610705.1. NCBI lineage: Eukaryota > Metazoa > Arthropoda > Arachnida > Araneae > Tetragnathidae > Tetragnatha > Tetragnatha versicolor. Next base: position 16,120,243 of record JANDEH010000011.1, on the reverse strand, counting down.
AATAGAAAAACTAATCACAGTAGAACTATGATATTTTAAACACGCATACAATTATTTTTTATAGAAAGATTGGCGTTTCGTTTTTTAAAAAATTCGAATTAGTTTTAGAATTATTAAGATACACAGTTTAAATTTTTTCTTCTCTTTCTGGTCGTCCACTAGAGAAACAGGCAATGATTTTTATGAGGCTGATTTCTTATTACCGACGATTCACTAGATACACACGTGCACTTTATCAATTTAAAAGTTTTTTAATGGCATGTTTTTTCCCTAAGATGGTTTATGACAATTAGTAGACTTGCTGGATATTTTTTGAAAACATTTCGATTAAATTATTGGTAAGCTAAAAAGGAATATTTTAGTAGTAATTATTTTTGTAGTAATGGTCCATATTAAGTTATTGATAATTTAGAGAGATAAAAAGTTTCGATACTAAATTATCATTAACTAAGCAGACAGTTCCAGGTTTTACTGGTAATTACATGGTAATTGAGATGAAACCAGCGCGCTCTGCTCGCTAAGATCGCGAAGCGATCTTCAAAGAACTACGAAGCAGTTCCAGGGGTTGGTGAGCGATAGCGAGCAGGGGGCAGAGCCCCCTAGTGCTTTAAAAGAAAGAAAAAAATATTATTTTTGACAACAAACTTCCTTTAAAAGGTTAGGTACTAATTAAACAATAACACAGAAATAAATGTGATATAGTAGTTAAAATTAACATTTCCATAATGCAGAAGAACAACATAAGTTAAGAGAATGTGTTTAGAAAGGGAAAGAAAAACCTTTTAATGTCTCAATACTCTCAATGATAATTTTCGTATTAAATAGATACTCCTTTTTACTATTTCAATTTATATTTTGCTATGTCATTTTATATTTTGCTATAGTTATTTCTACAAACTAAAAATGGATTCGCTTAATTTTTCATTTTAACCCTCCATCTGCTTTGCAAGAATTATAACATTAATCCAATTTGTAGTAGCAAAGCTCATTCCAAATATGCAAATTTTACGTTACTTCATTTAGAAGTAAACCAAATTCGCTCATACTTGCCAAAAATTGGACGAATCTTGAATGTTTGTGCTGCTTGAGATTTGAAAGGAGAAAAGGAGATGAAAAGGAGTTTACTTCCTCTCTCTTTTTCTTAACCCTCTGAATAGATATCAAAATAAACTAACCAAAACCAACAAGAAATAAATTACTTTTGCGTGTGTCATATGACTTCATGATGAAAACAATCACTGGATAACCTATCCACTAATTCCAAAGTGGCCATCAAAAAGATCGTTTGCAAAAGATAAGGTTCGACTAATTTTAATTCCGATGGGGAGGAAGGTTGCCCACACGTGTATAGCGCCCAGCACACCTGACCCGAATTCTCATTAACTGCTAACCCCCGGATATTGTGACACACTGAAACAGACAGCCCAATTGGGCGAAACAATGTTCCAAAGAACGAAAAAGAAAATTGCAGGTCTTTCCCGCCGCTTCAGAAAAGGCGCATTGTTCCAACACGCTTTTTCGAAGGTCGAACGCACAAAGGAATTTCTCACCTAGAGAACTCCTTTGATGAATAAATATCGTTTGCACTTCTTGGTGACCCGGGTTGTACCTTACCAGGTGACGTACCTCGTGCGGAAGGTCAAGTTCCCGGGAGGGGAACCGTTTGTTTAACACACGAACGTGTAGAATGTTTATTATTATTAAAGAGCTGTTGTTTTTTCACTCAAGATGCTTCCGTTGCGTTGAGAATGTAGGGAAAATATCTGGGTGAAATCACGTGAATAGTATTATTTTGGCCGATGAACTAATTCCGTAACCGCAACTGAATCAAGAAGTCTGAGAAAATATCTGTCAAAACAATAATCTTAACTTTTAAGCTCTAATATACTATTTTTATAAAATTATTTTCTTCAGCTACTACTCTTAACAGTAGGTATCTTACACAGGAAAATAGACCTACTGTACTGCTACTTCCTTCTTTATTATTTGCTTAAAACTTAAAACCGTATTATACAGTATGTATTCCGTAAATTTCACATAACTTTATTTTATAATATTTGGCCAAGAATTTCTACTTTACTTTAATCGAATTATCATATAATTTTTAGTATATTTTTTCCTTATAAATACAAAATTTCTGTATTGAATTCCATGTTGGACTTCTGTTTTGAAACTTGCATCATCATCATCCTATTAGCTTTAAATACTATCTTGATATTTTTGAAAGAAAAATAGCTTTTTTTAATGTTCTCCATGAACAAAATTTTTAAAACCATTTGTTAAATTTTATTTTTAGCTATTATTATAAATGATAATCTATCAAATTGCTAAGTATAATTTAATGCTATAAAAATGTGTGAAGCTATTATTTTTTAAATATTAAGGTATAATCATATCAGTCATTGGTATAAAATTATCTACATGAGTTAAACGTCTTTTATCTGACAAACAGTAACAATTCGTTAAAAAGCATCTTCGACCAGTTTTAAAAGTACTCGAGCAAGAATATAGAACATCTAAATAACACACAGTGTTTAAGGCGAAAAAAATAACTATTTTTTTTATTCAAAGAAAATTAATACTTCAGAGATATGCCATTTTTCCTGCATTACATGCTCAATCTAATTAGTCTGATATTATGAAATCATGTATTCAACACTTTATTCATTAGATGAAATTACCTTAAATTCACGAAACGTTATCATTGGTATTCGGCGAAATACGGAGAAATGCGAATGAATCCATCAAGATAGTTTCCCAGTAATGATTATGACATCACTGTAAAACTATTTTACTGCAAGCATTCTTACTGTGCAGTGAAAACAACTTGTGAGTCAGCTTTCATTTTCGTTTTCTTCCTACTCGCTCAAGATTTCGAGTGGGAGGCAAGGAACTGGGACAGCATTACAATTACTTCTCTGACGGTTGAAAACAAAAGGGAATATTGCGTATTATTATGACCACGATAGAGAACTTCCTTTACTGGTTTGCAATCCTCGTCAAATAAGTTCTGGAGTTAAAGCTTGTTTAAAGAATTCAAGGACAGAGTTAGAAATTATAATGGTATTTAAGATAGATGAAAAGATACTTTTTATGGGATTTTAAAAATTCTACCACGAAAAATTCACACGTATTATTTCATAAACATAGACCGCGATATGTTTGTATAAGCTGCATGATAAATATTTTATAGGTGAAAGAATATTGCACTAACATGAAATTAAATAGTACAAATAATAAAAATTATTTTACACACTACATTACTTTAATTTTGGAATATTTAGCGATAAATACGGCTAAACCAACGATTCACGTGATTTTGAAAACGCTGGAACTAGTACAGGTGGATGTTGAGGGGCATGCAGTTGTTTGAAAGAGGAAGAGACATGTGCTTGTATATAGAAGCTAGACCCCAACCATCACCAGTTATCCAACTATGGGCCGTGCAAAGTCCAATAAAAAATATAAGTCGGGATTTAAAAATTATTTTCATGCTTATATTATTTAAGTAATATGATTTGCACGCGAAGTTAATCTAACTTTTATACTGAAATAAATTAAAGAATAACTTTTTTTTAAATGTTTTTAGTAATATTAGATCAACATTTGTATTACCTAAAGTAAAAAAAAGCAAGATGACATCCAAATACTATTCTTAATTTTGGTATCAATGAAGCAGAATAATTAACAATTGTGATCAAAACAATTTCAAGCTATTGAAGGTATACAATTATGAAGAATTATAAAATAGTAAAACAATTTCTTACATTAAAAAAAGAAAGTAACTTTAAAAATTAGTAGGAAAATTATTTATAATAAGAAATTTAAAAAAATAGATAAAAAGCTTGGTCAAAAAATATTAATTAAGTTCAGAAATACTCCAAATAGTTTGAAACGGAAATTATCAAAGTAATTTAAAAAAATTGATGTACATTAATTGCTTTGCAAGATCTTAAAATATTAGCCTAAGTATTCACTTGTTTGCAACAATAATTAACTTAAATACATTAGTGCCTTTAAAATCAAATATTACCATCAAATAAAAACTTAACACTAAAGTAACGAGTAAAGCTATATTCCTTATACTCACAAACGACAGTCAAATCTAACATCTCATCAAGTCCAACCAAGATCACGACGAAAGACAGACCGCTTCAAAGCGCGTTCACACCAATGAGAAAAAACGAAACCCACAATCAGAAACGACACAGAAGCGCTTTCATTCCTTCCAAGAGCATCCAACTGAGGCATCATACATCAGCCATTTAATGAAAGCACAATTGTTTTTTTTTCTTCTTCTTTAAGTTTTCCGACTCGAAACGCGTCAGAAAAGAAAGAGTCAACCAGGTGTGTCCGAAAGTCACGATAAATAATCCAGCGAACCCGAAAAACCTCTGTTTTCTCTTTTCTTTTCGGTCATTATTGGAGCCTGAAAGCAGAAAATATCCCTAAATTGCTTGTTCTGTTTGGACGCCGAAATGAAAGTATCCCCCTTTTACTTAGAACAGCAGATGCATAGGAATTTTCCTGACCGATGATGCAATATCATTGTATATTTGTATAAATTTGAAAGGAAGTTTTCTATGCTATTGTTGTTTTTTCTCTAATCTTTTATCGGGCTTATGACCTTCCTTTCCTCAAAGCAGTTTTCCGTGCATCTCTTCATTTTCAATCATATGACTCGGACCTAGCAACGGCCTTAGCAACAGATTGTTTGACCTACAGCATTTAACAGTTAAAAGAAAATAATTGGTCATGGAATGCTTCTATTGGAGCATTGCAATCACATGACAGCAACAGATACCTAGAAACGGCCTTAGCAACGGACTGTTTGACCTACAGCAAGGAAGAAAATAAATGGTCGTGACGTCACCTGAAAACACTATTAATTTATCTGTAGATTCAGGCAAATCCACTATTATTAAGAAAAGACAAGTTTCTCGTAACTCTTACAATATCTACACTTCCGTATACCCCGTTCTACTTTCGTAGATTATCTAAAGCAGTGGTTCCCAAAGTGGGTTCCGCGGAACCCTGGGGTTCCACGAAAAAATTTAGGGGTTCCATGGGACAAACTTTATTTCATTAAAAAAAATTAGAATAGTGCAAAAAAATAAGAATGGACAGCGCCGCCCCCCTTGTACCCAAAAATGTTCTCAAAATGAGTTAAAACCTTACTTTTTTCAGTCGAATTTCAATTTTCAATTTTTGCGATACATTTTGGAAAATCAACAACATTTTGACATTTTTTGTCAAAAGATAAAGGTTATGGTCTGGACAATTCTCTTCTTGGCTCCAAAAAGCAAATGAGTTAAAACTCTACTTTTACAAGTCAAGTTTCAAAATTTTTCTGGGGGAGGACCCCCATACCCCCCAGCGGTACTAGATGGGATCTTGCGTGATACTTTTAGATAATCTCCAAGAATTTAACAATTTTACTGAAAAGGAAAGGTGATTGTCTGGAAAAGTGCCCCCACCACTGGACCCGTGCTGGACTCGCGCCTGGTTTCATTTAATATGATATATTAAATTTTGAAAAGTAGTTGATAAAAAAATATTCAGAATTCCGCGATCATTGGTAACAAATTTGGGGGTTCCACGACCAAAATAGTTTGGGAACCACTGATCTAAAGCAATTCCAACACCAACACACACACAAATAGAAAGTTTCCATGTCCATGGGATATTTGTATTTTGATTTTTGTATTCTGTTCAAAAAGGAACAATTAAGTTTCTGAGATCAAAAGCAACTTGTTTTTAAAGTATTTAGAAAAAAGACTGATTCAGGAGATCATAAGACCGTAGTAATAGTATTTGTATTTAGTATTAGTAGAGTGTTTTTATGAACCCAAGGGATATCATACGAGTAAAATTTAATACTTAAATTTAAAATCCAATATTTTTAAGCAGAAAATGTATAATAAAGTTTTCCAATAAATGAATTAATTCATATAAATTAAATTATCATTATTTGGACTCATGTGTCAGAGAAAATCAAGTTAATAGAGTTTATCATATTAGTGTCAAGTCAATGGTATTTAGAACTCTAGAAACACAAATGGTGTTTTACATTACAGTTTAGCTTTAGTCACAATTCGTTCTCTCAGTTTTGTCTAAATTTTGCGCAGAGTGTGTAGTTTTACATAGTACTTGTAGAGGTAACGCTGTGGATCGAGAAGTATCATAGAACAATAGAATCATGTTCATGACATTCAACAATATACTGAACCATCACGTAAATATAAAATTACCAACCATGGCCATTAAATTCCCAGCTTGAAAAAACATCAGTGTTGATTCTAAACAATGGCTGTGAATAGTTAGGGGGTAAATGTAATTATCTATAGACATTTTGAATGATTCACTGTTTTCTGATTGGTTCTAAAAAATGAATAATAAAGTTCTAAGACCTCAAATAGTTATTACCTCATTATATTTCCGTTACTTCTTTCGCAACGAACAAAAGTAATAGAAATCATTGTTAAGATATAGCATCCCGCCAAGAGTCTCAAGATGGATTGTCTGACCTTCTAATTGACCTACAATTTGTTAAAAGTGGAATGTTTTATTTATTAAAATAATATTTTCTTTCAAGAGGGGTAACATATATGCACTATTAGCCTTCAAATAGGGGTCAGTGTAAGAAGTTTATTCATCAAATAGTTTTTTCAATATTGATATTACTATCTCGTAAGTTGTTCTATATTTTCAATTAAGTTTCTTACTCAAACTGTATGTATTGTAAATAATTCAAGTAAGAAAGGAGATGAATAGCCTTTTATAACAGAACTTTTTTTTAAACATGATTGTACATTTTCTAGTAAATTCCAAGTAATATAATAATTTCCCTTCCTAGAGTACAGTATAGAAAAATGTTATGTTTACCAGGCGTTGCAGCAGATACAAATCGGCAAACTATTATAGGGTCGAATAGCCGATTTAAAACTCTTCAGAGGATCTACAGGTATTTTTTTTAAGAAAAATCGGTCTTTTTTTTATCTCAACATATGCTGAGAATGATACTAAGTTTTAAGTTCTCCTGAAAGGATAATTTTTTAAAACCAATATTTCTTTTTAAAAAATAACACCTTCTTTTTAGATTGAATTTCTTACCTCTCTACAACTCCTCGCATTACCTCGAGCAAAATTATTTTTGAAATTAGTATCAACACAAACTTACAAAATTGTGAGAAATGATTAAATTATTTCAATTTGTTGAAGCAATCAACAAGAAACACAAACAGTTCGAAATCCTATTGATTTTTAACCATTTAGGTTTCCCATCCTACTACTATTATAATTGTGAATGTTTGTCTGTATGTTTGTTACTCTTTCACGCAAAAACTACTGAGTGGATTTTAATGAAATTTTACAATAATGTAGCTTATACATCAGAATAGGACATAGGCTATAATTTATAAAGAGAAAATCAGTCCTTCATTCTTTTTTTACCATTTTTCCTGCTTTTTTTCACTTATTTTTCCGTGTTTGAAAACCTGTTTTACCAGTCATGCAAGCCAATAATAGGAAACTTTAGTACCAGTGTTGTAGTTACTAGGCAATTTTATTAATCTTTATATAAATAAAAACGTTTGTGGTTGTGTGTGTATGTATGTGTGTTCCGCATCTCCTTTTAGACCACACCGAAGGCGTGGACATTTCCTCCATTTCAAGATTTTTTTCCTTCGAAATAAATATATTTACTGAAAAATACAATTTTTTTTATGGAAAACGAGTAAAAAATAAAACATTGTTTCAAATGAGACAGATCACTAGACTTTTTATTATAGTTTCAAATTTGTTATTTAATAAAGGCACCAAGATATTAAAACATTATCAGGAACATCGGGATTGTAAAAAGTGACAAGAACACCGGGATTGGAAAATTACCGGGAACACCGGGATAGGAAAGAGGCGCCTTGGATACCGGGATGATTTGTAATATTGCTAATTTACAAAATTATAAATGTATTTTAAGAAAACTTTTAAAAAATTTACTTATACACCCCACCCGTGCAAGGCCGGGTATAACAGCTAGTAAACAATATAGGTAGTATAAATGTTTGGTTATAATTTTAAAGAACCTAATTGTTCGGCAACAAAGAGCTAACTCCAGTGTAAAAAGGTTGGAGTAAAAAGTTGAGCTAACTCCAAATTTTTTATACTGGAGTGGACTATTTTACACCTCAATCATACAAATCTTTTAACAAAAACAATTTTTCACCAAAAAACATTAAATCCTATTATAAAGAAATTCCTCGGAAAAAATCAAAAACCACTCAGCCGGTATAAGCGCGGGTCAACAGCCCCAAGTCACACACCGAGAGTCCTGCGATGCAGTCACCCTACCTCTCAACTCCCCTCCGAACCAGACCATGAAGAAAAAGCGCCATTTCGAAAATACCCCACGTCCTACTTCATCGCTATAAATGAACGAATCTCGAATTGAATAAACATGCCAGACTGATGCCACGCCTCGAAATAATGCCGAAAACGATATTATTATTGCACGGGTTATGAAAAAAGTCAGAGGCATGTGTGGTCAGCCAAGTGGAAGGTTTCGTTCGCCGCAGAAGACTGATGCCACACTCGTGAAGCAAAATAAAACGTTTTTCCTCTTGATGCCTCGTTCATGGCAGAGATTCGTTTAACGTTGAGTAATTTGGGTCAGTGGTGTTTGAACTTGAAAAAAACGGCCGTTCATTAGAGAGAATAATTATTTTTTTTAATTGGTGTAGCTTCCTTAGAAAACGAGAAAATAATTGGTGTTCAAAGGGGGAAACCGTTTTACGGAGGATGAAGAGATACAATGATTTGATCAAGGAATGAATAGAAACAAACTCTTTAAGAGATTCGTCATTTGAAACTAACTTTAGATGCTATAAAATGTGCCCTTAATTGGAAAACCGATTTAACTATATTTTTTAAATAGTTATTCCGGACACTATTTTTTTGTTTCTTAAGTACCTAATTGAAAAGTTTTTAATTGTTTATGCATTTTTAATTTTCAACTGCTTTTGCATCTTAGAGTTTTAGTAGGTCGTACACATTCAAACATTTAAGGGATTTCCTTCAAATCATCATTTTTTCTTTTAGTTAAACAAGGAAGCAAAAAGGAACAAAAAAGTCTTAATCATTCTGCACTAAAAGAACGAGTTTAAAATTACCTTATGACTAACACATTGAAGCTTAAAACTCGAAATTTGCTTAGCTTTTATTTTTATGCTTTATCCCTTCTATAGCACCACAATAGTTTCTTGCACAATATTGCTAAAAATATACCTGAAAATTTTAAATTTATGAGATTCAAAGGAATAATGGATTTATTAAATAATAAACATTGTTCACAATGTAATTTAGAAACTTAGTGGAAGATGCAATTTTAATCTCACTGTTGTTCTCATAATTTTTAATTCTCAAGGTTTTATGTAACTCTTTAAAAACTGTATTTTTTTCAAAATTCCGGTACACAGGAACCCAAGCAACACAAACATTTAAGATTCGCCTAATTTTTGTCATGTACGGCCTAATTTCGTTCACTTCTAGTTGTAGTTACGCGAACTTGACTTAAATGGTATGAGCTGCGCCACTAGGGAACAACTTGATGTTTTCTCATATTGACAAAATAACAGCTACGTTTTCTAGATTAATAGAAAGTGGATTGATAGGAAAAAATCCAGCACTGCAGACTATTTAAATTTATTCATTAAAATTCGCATTCTCTTCTAGTGGATATTCAAAAAGAAAATCCTAACGAAAACACATATTCTGCACTTTAACTTAAGAAAATACTTTCGCCTCAATATCCAGTTTTCACTCTCTCCTCTCTGGGCAGTTTCGGGCCAGTGATGAACACACCTAATATAGTTGTGGAGGCCGCAATGACCTTGAAAATAGGTAGGTGCATCATCACTGACCGGATGTTCTGGAACAGTCAACGATCCCCAACCTACACCTGTAGATCCATCCCCTTTCGCTTTCCTTTCATTGGAAGATGAGATACTTTTAAACCGTTCGTCGTTGAAATACGTTTTTAATAACACTGGATGCCGACGTTTGATCTCTAAAGATTGTTTATTTCTCTTTTAGAAACCTGTTTGAGATTTCTTAAGACAGGTAGAAAATGAGCGCGGTGTTTTTAGGTTTTATGCGATAGAGTTTTTCAAGTAAATCTTTCGTTAAGTGTTAAGGATAAAGGGAGAAATTTGTATAAGAAACAAGATAGATTTCCACTGATTTAAAAGTATAATGGTAGTTCATTGATTTATAAGTGATTTGTAAAATTTACACTCATTGATTATAAAGCTTAAAATTGAGTATTAAACCGACACCACAAAAAACACTTCAATTTGGAGAAAATATCTTTTAAATATTAAAGGATAGATAAAGTTTCGTTCATGCGAGGAGTGGAGGGATCTGTAAATGGAATTAGTAACTTTTTCCCATTTATAAAATATATATAATGTTTTCAGTTTAATTATAACAAATACGGATAAACCCATTTTTTGTTGTGCGCATCTCTTTCCTAAGTTCCTTAATTATGATTGTTTTCAAACAAAGATGTTAATAAATAAAGGATCAAACTCTAAGGTTGACAAATAATTATGTTTCAAAGTTTTAAAGAAATTTACAAGGAAGTGTAAATAAAAAAACATATTACTTTAACTTAAACAAACAGATAATTATGGCTTTAAAAGGTATTTCGAATAAAATTATAAACTGTTTGAAATTTCCAAATATTACCGATTCATAAAATATTCATAATAATACCATACCCGCTTCATAATAATACCATTTAAAAAAATCCACTAAAATTCATAAGTATCCAAGTTTAATGGTAAATATAACTTAAATGAAACATAAAAAGTAAATTTTTCCGATATGACTGCTAGACTCTCGTTAGCTTAAAAGCTTCTCTTCTCACTTAACAATATAGTACACCTGTTAAAATTTTAATAATTTTCAATTTAAACATTTATACTTAAATTGTGTTATAATTGGGTACAGAATATAGACAGATTTTCAGTTATGCTTATGTTCTCTTTCTCAGATTTCTATACTGAGAGTTTTAAGTTCCAATTAGAAACCAATATTATGACAATCTCAGTTACCTGTATCGTAATCTCCATTACATCTTTTTTGTTTTCCATAGATTGACACATAAAAATTGAATAATATTTAGCTCCATATCATATTTGAGATTGAAAGGTTCATACTTCAATAACATCTATCATTCATATTCTGTTCTAATAATAATCTGAATAATATTTAGCTCTATATTTGTGATTAGAAGGTTCACATATTTCACTAACATCTATAATTATTCATGGTCTGCTCAAAACGCGTAAACACCGATGATGTCTCTCCGATCCAAAATATTTATGTATGACAAAAAAAAAGAAACCCTGTCACGTTAAGTCCCATTATCTAGTAGTACCCCATAGAACAAAAAGTAAAGGAAGAAGGAAAGTCATGAGGTGGCTCTGTGAAAAATTTTAGTGCAGGAAACGAGCGATCACCATCACGCATGGTTTGTTATGCCATGGTTATGCACGATCTTTCTGTCTTCAGAGAACAGGTGACTTCATAGGATTTTTGTTTACGGAGTTTCCAGGCGGCTCCGGTGTTGCGTAGAAACCGACGTTACACGAAGAAGCGCGGAAAAATTTACAATACTGTGGAATGCGAAATCAGGGCAGCAATTAAAGAGGATGCACTGTGGAAAATATTCGTCTTTTTACTTTAAATTTTCGTTGTAATTTATGAGAAAATTTTGCGTATGTCTAGAAAACTGGCTTTCTGTTTGTGTGAATTCTACCGCAAAAGAATTTAGAATTAATAAAATCACCATTAAAAGAACAAATTTTAAAAAAGCAATTTTGTACAAGGGGAAAAATTAGTTAAAACCACGTTAAACTTCTTTTAGCTACGTGTGTATTGTTTGCTGGTTATGTCATAATGTCATTCGGGTCTATAAAACTACTTGTAACTATATGGATTGTTATAAACTATAACTATATGGGCATAACTGTAACTATATAGATTATTCCCCGTAACCTTTTCTGTAACCTCAACCTGTAACAGGCCCCAGTAACATGTAAGTTTTTTTTTAAATAAAGAAAAGTTTCTCTTATTTGACAGAATAAGCAAAAAAACAGATAATACTTCCTCAATTTGCAGAAATTAACCGGCAATAGTGCTGCCGGTTAATTTCCGTTATTTGAAGAAAATATTTTTTACAGTGTGGAGGTTTTCTTGCTACCGGTGCGATTGTAGATTGTAGTATTTATTTTGAGGGCAAAATGCTATTTTAAGGTTCCGCTTGTGATCAAAAAGGAGTAGAAGTTGAAAGAACAGATAAGATAGTTTTGTTGTTTAGTTGCTTGAAATTTCCTTGAATTACGAAATCTATGTGCTTAGCCGCAAGCAAAAAAAAAAGAGAGAGTAAAGGGAGTGGGAGTTCAGATTAGCGGATGGTTAGAGATGTTTTACTCTAATTTCAAAATTTTCCAAAATACTTTTACATAAAATACGTTTTTATACATTACATACGTTTTTTTAAATCACTCGCATTAAAACAATATCCCAAAACAGCTATGGGGTATCATATACCAGTTGACTTTCTGCCTTAGTGACACGAGAAGCAATTAGTAGAAATCAGTGCTTTTAGAAACACACACACTTGAGTAGATTATGTCATTGAGGAAAAATCTAAGCTTATACAAACGGATTAAACCTAATAGATCGTGCTTTAAGAAAGTGACCGCTAACTACCTTTACATCAACTTTCAAAAAAATTTCTATTGAGAAAATTTGAATTGGCGAACTTTTCTTTGTACAAAGAAAGAATAACTATTATCGTCTCATAAGACAAAAAATTAAATGTAGGTATAAAAATTTCAAGACAATATCTCATAAAATAGACAGGGATACCTACATTAAGATTTTATAGAAAGTTTTCCATTTACTCTACAATAAAAAAGCATAAGTTCTTTCTTTAAAAAAAGCGCTTTAAGTCCATTGTATTTTACTCCATTATCATAAGTAACCTTTTAAAGATAATTTTAATAAAGTTTGAAAAAGTTAAAAATAGGTTGGTTTTAATACCTGCTCTTAAACCATATTAAAATATATGCAAATAAATCAGTAATAAAAGTGACTTGAGGAAGTAAGAGTAGGCCTTTATGGGAGAAGACTATAATTTATTTTATTACTTCCTCGCACTGTTTTACCATTGTATAAATGGAATCTTTATTTTAAATATTCACTTATGTAAATATACTTATTTTTCCAAACAAAAATGCTTTCAAAGTAATTCAACTCTATTAATAATTTATAAAATGTATAATCATAGTAACAAAAAGGCTAATTTGTTTTGTCCTGTACGGTCTTTTCAAATTTTTCCATTTCAATAATAAATAACAAAATGAAAATTAAAGAAAACAACAGCTGATACGCGGCAAATCAATCTTATTTCTTTTTGTCTAAAAATAATAACTATTTATATTTATTGTCAGATACAAAAGAAGATAATGTTGTTCAGTGCAAGGGAGATGCGCTATTTTCTCCTTTTTAATTGAATTCGTAGGAATCATACTTTTATGTTAAGTTCAGCTTCTGTCAAAAATGTGAAAAGGTGAGAGTTCCTGAAATGTTATTGTTTTTTACTGTCAGTTCGTTTAAAGAAGTAAAGTTAATTAAAAATTGCGCAATGGTTTTAGGCTACATTGTAACTAAAACATTATTGAAAGACAAATAATATGATAACAAGAAATATATTAAGAAATTAACGTTAAAGGTGGAGGTTTGATTTAAATTCAAAGCATTGAACTAAATAGCACACAAAATTTAAGCTTATAGGGCAACTTTGACAACTCAAACATTTCTAATAAGAAAATTTCTCTTGTTTACTTAAACTTCCTATAAAATGTAATTTAATTTTTAATTTGCAGTTTTGGATAACCCAAACCTTGAGTTACTTATGTGGCACTCAAGTAAATCATTTCATAAATGAACAAGATAAAATTATTATTTATAACAAATTCAACCTTTTTAGTTAGATAAAGATCATTCAAACTATTTTACTAGTTTTTTCACGGTTTAATCCTAACACTTGTAAAAACCAACAAAAACATTCGATTTCTCACTTTAAAGGCATACTTTTAAAGCGATCAACTGAAAAAAATCTGAAACAGTGCAAAAACAATCAAAAACATCAACTTACCACGAACAAACTGAAACCCAACCGGCTGAAGTCGGCAGCCAGTGTGCTTTGACAACCACAGCTCGGATCCAAACACTGAACACCACGCGTTCTTTTCCCAACGCCAGGTTTCTGTTGTTTTATTTTTGGTTTCATTTTTCTCCTAGCGTGACGCATTCGCATTTTGGATAGACGAAAACCCAAACTAGGCTTCGCAGTCAACAGGTCACACAGCAATGGCGGGATTTTGAGTTTGCCAGATCAGCGACTTTATCGCCCGGTTAATTGATCAATGGACGTAGATGTTTTTGCTCCTCATTATTTTTTAACAACTCCCGGATTTTCAGGATTAGGCACGCCAACTATGTGGAAGAGTGGAATATTTTATTTTACAGATGGATGCCCGTTTTTATAAAAGAAATACCAAGAGTATATCGAGAAGTTTGTTCCTTTTAAATTTTTCAACATGAAATAAATTCTTTTAGAGATATTTTTTAGGTTAGAATTTTTGACTACAGCAAAAAAAAATTGTGCAACGCCTTGTTTTTTTAATTAATAATATTTTTGACACACTTTTTTACACAAAAGCTTTAATTTGAAATTCTGTAGATAAATATTTCCTCCAAGATATTTCAAGTTCAGTAAAATAGTCTGTTTCAAGTAATATAAAATAAAGGATTTAGTAATAAAAAATTGAGAAAATATTTTAAAATCACGTTATATCTACCCCTACAGAATCCTATGACACCAATAACTCATTTTTCAAAAAAGTAGGGTTTATAATATGTTTTAGAAATAAGCGGTTCATATGTATAATGGACATAATGGAATAGTATTTTGCAGACAAAACACTTTTCACACTTCTTGATATTTATTTTGAAACATGTCTCCATGATTAACCTCAATTTCTTTCTTTAAACAAAATTAATATTCTTTAGCAGAATAGGGGTGGAAACATCTTCAAATAATTTTAAATTAAACAGTGGTGATTATGTTTTCAATTCACATAATACTTGTTAGTGAAACAAGAATATAATTTCCTCTATAAAAAGTTTCACGTTAAATTTTAAAAAGGAAAAATTATAAACAATATTAATTTTAAGCGTTTTAAAAAGTTTTATTCCTTTATTTTATTCAAATCTTTCGTAAAAATAAGATGCCAAGTATATAAATGTTTAAACATTTATATACATTAAACATTAAAAAAGCTATTAATATTAAAAATGTTTTTAGTAAATTTTTTTAAAATTTATCAAGGATGAAATGTTGTTAATGCCATGGCCATGGTTTTCTCAGCAGAATTTAAAGGATCCCCATTTACTCAACAATGAAGAGAAATGTTGTTTATTAGTGCAATTATTTCGACATCTGAATTATTCAGAGTTCAAATAATTGATAACTGAAGAATTTCTGGATTGTTTTAACTTATAACTGATGCATCAAAAAAGTACCACTCAACTATTTTTTGTTACCTTTATGTTATCAAAATATATAATCGCATTCAGTTAGTTAATGTTAAATTTAAACTAAATCCTTAACCAATATCCAGTACAGGTATTTAGCATCTTTAACGCCAGTTTGAGAATTCTAAAGAACTATTTTATCGATCTTAGAAGAAATTGATGACTGTAAACGTTATGTGTTACATAACACGAATAATTCGAAGTTTCAAATAATTTACAACTTTGAATTTGAGACCTTCCGGGTCTATTAATATCAAATTTTTGTAATTCATCAATAACTTTGTCCGTAAAATCTATCCCGGATTTAAATTGTTATTTTCCCCATTTGTTTTGTTAATTTTTCATTTTGCAATGTTTGTAAAAAATAATTCCGTGTTTTGCTGTAACTTTTAAAAATCATTACAATATCTTAAGATAGTTGTAGGCCATTCCCACGACATCATTTGCTTAAGACACATTAGAACCGGATTCCATTGCAAACAATGAATACATTAAGATTCATTTACAGAAAATTCCTAATGTAAAGAACCTCATTTTTTACCGTTCAAGAAGATTTTGCATTCTTACACTGTGTTTGAAATCTATTTAGGAATTCTTATTTCCGTAGTCCTAGTGGGATTCAAACATTTTGTTTGTGTACAAAAATTTAATTATAAACTTTAAATTAGAATGTAGTTAACAAAATTGAGATAAAAACTAACGCATACAAAAAAATTATTTCTAATACTTACTTGAAAAAAACTTGTTTATTGTGAAATTTAAAAAATAAAATACGTCCGAAACACATGTATATTTTATATAGGTATATACCATTAGTAAAAGGTTTTTCGCTTTATCATATTCAGAGGGATTTTTCTGAAATGATATGCAATAGCAATAGCATCCTTATCTATCTTTAGAAAAGTGATCTCATCTTAAACATAAATTAAGATAAAGAATACCGACATCAAAAACTTAATAAAACGCAAATCGTGAAACACTTCCGACAAAGTCCTTACTCGTGAAACGACTAAAAAACTCACAATACATTCAGTAAAAAAATTTCACCATAAAGTAGTGATCTCACCTCGACTTGAATCAACCCAGTATTCGCCCCTTCTGGGAGGGCATGTGAAGAATAGAATCGCTTACGTGGTCTCAAAGAAAAGGTTTTTGAGAAAAGTGACTAACCAAGCCCCACTTCTGGTCGTGGGATCGACAAGTTAAAAACCTGATCTGGTTATGGCGTATGGCCAACTCGAGTTTGACTAGTAGAAACAGTTCAAAACTTTTACACTGAAAAGATGCAAGCAAAGTTTAGATTTATCAAAAACTTTAAAAAAGCAATGGAAAGGAAGTAAAGGTAAAAAACTGAACATCTTGATATTAGCGGATAATGAAAATTTCCTATTTAAAAAATTTACGTTTGACAAAAAATTCAGTGATGGTTGTTAAAAATTAAGAAATGTTTAAATTCGTAACAATAGACTTGAAATTATTTTTTAATAAGTGTTTGTTACGGTTGTTAGAGTGTATTTTGATGTTGTTGTTGTTTCTTATGCCACTTGGAATATCCAAGCTCCATCCGCAGAGCTTACAGGATTTAAGGCAAAGGGGGTGCGGCTCCTGAGAAAGTGAGGCCAGTGTATTTTGATAGAAAAGGGCTAGATTTTTTTCCTTACAGGGGAGGATATAGGGAAGACCTTTGAAGTATTTTTCCCTCGTGAATAAGACATTAAGGACTCCCCTGAAATAGTACTAAAAATAATTGGAAAAAAACTAATCGAAATTGTAATAATAGTAAAACAAACCTGTAATGTAGAAGAAGGATTAAATTCTATGTCATTGTGACCTTACGAGTGGCGTCATATACTAGATTTTCATGCGTTAAAGTATGGCAATTCCAGAAAACGGAAAGTTCCTATTAAAGGAAGATGTGCACCACATCTATAATAATAAACTGCACGATTTATTTGATCATCTGCTCGAACGCAAGGGCGGTTCAGGATTTACATAAATAAGAAGGGACACTGAATAAACTCGAGCATTTTTCTCATTAAGAATCTAGTAATTCAAAGGTCTTTTTTTATTCTAAGGAACAGGGAGACATATATTATTTTATTTAAATATGGCAGAATTTTAAGGTAAAGTCTAGTTACTAGTTGTTTACATGGGCGTATTATCAGTACTTCTACCTACAATATTATAAAAAGGAACGAAATATACGTTTTAGTTCTAAAATTTTTTATTTTTTCTCTCAACACTGTCCTTTTCTGCACCAAACTTGCTTCACTTATCAAATCAATTCAAGTAATAAGTTCATAATTTCCAACAACTAAAGAATAGATAACTCAATGTATGTTTACAATAAATAAGAATAAAGAGCATTTAAAGTATTTCTTAATTTCACATTTTTTTGTTTGTTACCCCTATTTGTTTTAGTATTAGTGCATTTTACATTCATGATATTTTTGACTCCCTTTACTTAGTTGTCTCTGAATGTTATTTAATTATGTTTATTTTCAAATGATATTATTAATGTCTGTATCATAAACCAATTCACAATGGAATTATGTATCAAATACACATTGAATGGCTATAGTGTCCTTTCGTAGGCCATATATGTTTCACGACTTCAGAGAAAAATGAGTGATGTATGTATAAAATATTCTAGAACGAGATCAAGAGCAGAAGCGTGTACGAAATGTGCGTGTGTTTTTTCGAGTTTCAAGGTGGATACTATGGAAAACATACCATTATAAAATGCTTTTCTTTGCTTTTCCCAAGTGTTCTACATAGTCTATATTAACCATAATTCTAAACGTAAATCTTACTAAAACCATCCCATGATAAAAAAATACCCACCAACATAAAATTTCTATATTTTTAAGTGTAAATTAAATATGCTTGTTGGATAAAATATAAAATTTCAATTAATCATTATTTTATAATTAAATTTTGTAAGACTATATTTTTTGTACCTTTTTTTTCAATCATTCATATTTTTTTTCAACCCAGACTTCTTAAACAATACCTTTCAAGCCATTGAAAATAATAGAAGACAAAATCTATATGACACTCAATGTTTAAAATTAATTTAGATTATCCGACTAAATATTATAAATTTCAATCAAAATGTGTGAAATTTTAGTACTAAATAGCATTTTTGAATACTTTTATCAGTCTTTGAATTATATTTAACTTGGAAAGTACTACTCTAAAGTACATTTTTGAAACGTGAAAAAATTTTTCATCATAAAATATGGCGTCAATTGGTTGTAGTGATTGGATGCAAATTGGATGTATAATATGTTGATTGATAGTTCTCTCTTTGTAGCTGCGACCTTATCCGTAATAAAAAAATGGAAATATTTTAAAATTAAGAATTTTTTTGGAAATTCTAATGGCTTATTGCACATCCTCAAAAGAATCCGAACAGTTTGATACCACAAATGTGTTATACGGATCAGTAATTAAAAAGTTTTTCTCTGGAAACCGTTCACCAAAAGTTTTTTTTTAGAATAGAGCAGGGGTTCTCAACCATTTTGACTCCACCACCCCCTTTTCAGGGAAAATATTTTGGCGACCCCCCTCAGACCTAAAATGTTAAGACTTTAATAATTATCTACAATTAAGTTGTCATTTCACTCGCAATACGCTGCCAATGCATCCTATATTTAGGCTCTTATTTAAAACAATTTTAATGCATGAAAAGAACTATTCTCTCCAAAAATCTATATGTTTTGAAAATTGTTGTGTTTGTATAAAACTCTGTAAATATGACTGTTTTTAATTTTTGTTTCACGACCCCCCTAGGCATGCCCCGCGACCCCCCAGGGGGTCGCGACCCACCGGTTGAGAACCTCTGGAATAGAGGGATATAATTGGGTTTAACAATGAATAACATTTAAGATTTTATTGTATAAACAAAGAGTAAAAATTCTAATCCTAATTTACTGTAAAAATTGGTACTTGCATGAGTGAGGGATTTGCTTGATTTTATACTTTTTCGATACATTATGGTCTAAAACTCCCAAATTTCAGATTTTTAAGTTCAAAAATGTGTTTTAAATAATTTAAAATTCAATTTTATTTTTGCCAAAACGTCAGAAAAGTCACGTTATCAGAAAACGGGCTTCTATTGGATGTGACGTAACAGCGCATGAAAACCATTGTGTTTTCTGTATTCACGTGATCAGAAAACGGGCTCCTATTGGATGTGACCTCACAGCGCATGATTTGTGATTCGAAAGTGTTTTCGCGCCAAAACAAAAAACGAAATTTCAAAAATTTTTATCTCAGAAACTAGGCTACGAAAATATATGCTGTAAACGTCATTCTTCATGGTTTTTTATCTACTATTTTAATAAAATTTAATCTCAAAACGTGAGAATACCTCATTATTGTACCAAAACAATTTTACAAAGCTAAAACCAAAAGTGATTATGAAGTTGTCAATTTTAAAGCAATTTGCGTCTTCTATAAATTTGTCGTTTCGTATTGATTTTAGTATTCCTTCTAGGCGTTCAATTATCTCATCAACTAGTCATAGTATCTCTGTCATAGTAGTCTTCATACACAGGTTTTAGCGTTTTAGGAGTCTTAGAGATCTTTCGGTTTCAAAAGTATATTTACATTAGTTAAAACGCAACCATTACTTTATTTTGAAATAGTACTAAGAGAAAGAGTTAAAGTAAATGTTATAGAACAATGAAAAAAGAACGAGCTGGTTCACAGTTTTAAGAGACCTTCAATCTTCCAAAGATTTTAAGTAAGTTTCGAAAGTTTCGTGTAGTTGGTCATATATCCACTGTCTTTAAAAGGAAAATATTCTGTAATGCAAATATAGGAACGGTAAGATAAGTTCTTTAGCTCCTGAGAAAAAGCAGCAATATCTTGTCATTTAAACCTGATAGAGCTATAAAAAGGAGTAAGAAAGAAATCATGCAGAATAATATTTAAAAAAATTTCTCTTTGCTCATAATAGTGTTACAATTACAATACATTATTTAATATTTCAATTTAATGGAGATGTAGCCTATGAAACCTATTCATTATTTAGCTTTAGAATAGATTCAATTTTATTAAATATGTCTGACAAATTTAAATTTAACTCTTCATTTGACCCTGAAAGCTCATAGAAGTTATTAAACTAGTGTCAATGCCTTTGCTTATTATGTACTTAAAGCAACCGTATAAAGATGGACCATGATGATAGCATATAAAAATAAGGTTTTGGAACATTTAAACAGAAGAATAAGCATGTGAGGCAAATTTGTGAGTCTAGAGTTAATCTTTCATAGAGAAGAAATTGTCGAGGTAGAGAAACTGAAGAGTGAGAAGTTGGTGTCTGGTTGAATATTCCAATGACCCATTGTGCAAGATCTAACTCGAACGGTTTAGAGGTGCGTTTGAAGCCTTGAAAGATTTTTGACCAAAAAAATACACCAGAACTAGTCTGTGGTGAATTTCGAGTGTTAAAGAACTATTCCAAATCATTTCAGTTTCATTAAAAAAAGCTTGAATTGTTTGTTAATTTTTAAATTTCACTAATGCAAACTAATATTTCTATCTTACTTTAACTTTCGAAACTTCTGATAAAATCGCGCTAGCATGGTAAGCGTATTGTATTTGTAATATTTTTAAACTCTGTTTGGCATACATTTCATCGTTATTTTCTCAACATCAATCAAAAAGTCTTCTGTCAAAAAAGTCAAAAACTTGTAAACCTGCTGTTTGGCAAATATTTCATTGTTATTTTCGTATGATAATTCAAAAGTCTTCTTATAAATCTACTAGCTGATTTGCCCGGCCTTGCACGGGTGGAGTGTATTAATTCCTTTTTTAAAGTTCTCCCAAGTTATATGCCCGATTTTTCGAATCACCAATAACCCCGGTGTCCCCAGTACTTTTTAAAATTACCGATAGTTTCATTTCCGATTTTCATGTTCCCGATAGTTTTCATAACCCGGTTTTCCCGGAAACTTTTCATATCCGGGTGTTCCCGGTACCTTTTCATACACTGTAAAAAATTTTGGGCCGTGTTGTTCCAAAATCTGGTATTTATTAGTTGGCTACAAAAAATTGCTCATAATTTAACCATATTATGGTGCTATCACTGGCATCAAAAATCAGAAAGAGGTTGCACCATAATATGATGTTTTAAGGCACTCAAAATTAGAGAGGGGATGCACCATAATAAGGTGTACTTTTTGCTGTTTTTTGGAAATTATCACTGGGGAGGGGATAGAACCCACGAACTGCCGCATGCTACGCAAGCACGCTACCACTGCTTCAGCGGGGATTCGGTAACTTTGAAACTTATTATAACAGCATTTTTCTTTGTGACGCATGCGAAAACAAAACTGCGGAGCACGCGAATACAAACACAACTAAACAACGGTCACAATTAAGAGCCTTTTACCAAACTTTGGTGCAACCGATTGCACCATAAAAGTATTTTTCAATCATACTACCAATTTTTGGTACAATCTAGCTTTTTGATTGCACCAAAGTTTCGGGAAATTAAATACTTAGCACCAAATATTGGTTTACTTTTACCCAGATTTTTCACAATGTAAAATAAATTTTCATTGCACCAATGTTTCGGGAAATTAAAAAATTTGCACCAAATATTGGTTTTACATTTACCCAGATTTTTTACAGTGTATCCGGATGTTCCCGCTACCTTTTCATATCCCGGTACCTTTTCGTATCCCGGTGTTCCCGGTACCTTTTCATGTCCCAGGTTTCCCGGTACCTTTACATACCCCCGGTTCCCGATAGTTTTCATATCCAGGTGTTTCCAATAATTTTCATCCCGGTATTCCCGGTTCCTTTTCCCCATCCCAGTTCCAACTGGGACATCTCCTTCCATCAAATATTTATCATTTCCATGTGATAAAAACAATCATATTGAAATCATCTCTTTTTTTAAATCTAGTGTTTAAAATGTACCTTTTAAAGTGTACCTTTTTATATCCGGATGTTCCCGCTACCTTTTCATATCCCGGTTTTCCCGGTACCTTTTCATGACCCGGTGTTCCCGATAATTTTCATCCCAGTATTCCCGGTGCCTTTTTCTCATCCCAGTTCCAACTGTGATATCTCATTCCATCCCGATTTTTTGTCTATTAAACATTTATCCTTCCTATGTGATAAAAACAATCTACTTGAAATCATCTCTGTCATTTGAAATCCAGTGTTTAAAATATTAAACAGAATTTTCTTAAAGTGTTCCCGCTATCCTTTTAAAATTCCGCAAAAAATAAATTTCAAAATAAAATAAATTTCAAAAATCCCTCGATAAAAAGTTATCAAGTAAGCTTGTCTTCTTTGTAATATAACCAACTTCTTTAAAAGCTTCTCTGAAAGAGTAAAAACAGATTGCTAGTTACAATAAAAATCTAGTGATTATGGTCTAGTAAACCATGTCAACTATGAGGCAATGCAA